>CM056996.1:4545000-5875000 GCA_029891345.1 Dryococelus australis
ATGATGCATGCCTAGTGGTTCATCCTTCCTATTTGTAGTTCACAGCAAAGACTGGTCCCAATGAAACTTCGACCCACGAATTAGAAGCTACACCTAGGAATTCACCCGGCCATCCATCACAGCCTAAGAAAGTAAGCTGAATGTAAATGGATTTCCCTGAAGAAATCAGCATTCAGGGATCTTTTGAAAACTTATGATGCTCCAAATCTGATAACTTACACTAAAGACGTTTGTTTGTTTCTGACCTGTATGAAACAAAGTTTAATAAATCAACATACAGTGGAGGTGGGGAAATACTGAACCGTGAAATATATAATATGGTTGGAATGTAGCTATAGTAAACTAGATGTATACGAAAAGAAATATCAAGGCCTCTAACTTACCTGAGTGTAATGCGGATGACATCGAAAATGATATTGAAGGACTCTGGCTGGACACTTGCTTTGATGGATCATCTGCGTCTGAGATGAAATGGGATCGGTCCACACATAACATTGAAAATATATTGGATTCTCCATTATCGATGTCGATTACATACATTAAAATTTTCCCACAATTGGTGGTATCACAATTTACATTCGGTTTTCACAAAGTGTATATATGCAAAGGACCCTAGGTATGTGATAAGCGTATGGATCGGCGATAGTTGTGCCTATAAGGCGCCCACGGTGCTGGTAAGAAGTTCATATCTGGGTTTTGCTGCAACCTCCATCGTCGGTGCGATGTACAACAGTAACAGTGCCTATACCTCTCCACATTGTGAATGCCTATGACGAGAACAAAGGCTGCACTTGTCAACTCATCACCTGTTGCAACACTTAACGTGACTTCGCTTCCCACGATGCACCACAATATTTCCATGACGTCATGGAGTGATACATAGGCAGCAGGATTCATTTTATGGAGTTTAGATTGGCAGATGTCTTGGTGAGCGGCAAATCGTCACAGCTGGGGATGGTACATGTTATAAATATTATGGGGACGTCGGTCGTGGGTCCAGCAGATGCGCTATCGAGTTCTTCAGATGGGACACCTGCAGCAGCACAATCACCATCGGCATCTTCAGACATGACCTCGACAGCGCCATCGACTTCTTTGGTTAAGATGTAATCGAAGATTTCGAAGGAGTCGACTGCAACTTCGGACGAACTAACAGCACAATTTCTTACTCCAACATCTGTTTCTTCAGCTGTACCATCCAGTTATTTAACAGACCTGTCTCCGGCAGAGTTTGGGACATCGCTTGTATCACCACCACCAGAGAAAACGTATCCCTGCAGCCACTCCAAAAGAGTATTTCTCAACAACACACCGCACGATTCCATACATTTTGTGGATGTATGAATAATTCCAACAACATCAAATATCTGTGGTCATGGTGTGGGTCGCTATTCCACCACAACGATACTTGCTGCAAACATGTAAGATCATGCAAAGCTAAACTGCAGGCCTCACTGATGCCTCGCGGCCGGATCTGCAAAAGAGAGTCCTTGCGTCCCCCATTGGCGGAGTGATTTACAGTGATTTCGATTATTTGGCTCCTCTATCAAATTCGGCTGCGACCAGTATGAACGACGAACCTGACACCTCATCATTAGGAGCAACATCTCTTTCCACGAAAAAATATTCATACTGGTTCCTGCTCCTTTAGAAGTGACGACAGCCGATCCGTTTCCACTAGTGTATCATGTACTGAACTTTCAGTGGCATATCGATGTCAGTAGCAGGATTTGGATAACTTGGAGACAAGGGGATCGGGGATCGGGGATCGGGGATCGGATTCGGATTCGGGAGAGTCGCCATCTTGTTACGTCACCCAACCGCCATCTTGAATGTAATTGACCTTTCAGCCCGATCTATGTGACCTTTGACCTTCAACTTGATCTTGACTCCGAGGACCTTTAACCCTAAAAACTACAAAAAAAACTTTTAAAAAGTCCAAAAAGTCCTCAAAAAAATATAAAAAAAGATCTAAAAATAACCTGAAAAATTTATTTTGTAACGTTATTAAAAATTATTAAAAAAATATTTTCAAAATTATTAAAATGATCCACAGAAATGACCGAATTTTTCATAAATGCTGATAGGGATTAGCGACCCGAGTGACCAGGAGCCAGGGTTCAGTACCTATGACCTTTGACTTTGACCTTTGACCTTGAAAATGTAAAAAGTCTAAAAATATATAAAAATTTATAACAAAAATGTAATTAAGAATTCGTTTAAATATTCATAAAAAATTGTATTATAAAAATTTAAAAAAATTGATATTAAGAAATTTCATTTAAAAAGTTTTAAAAAAAAATAACGATCAAAAAATTTTATTTATAAAATTCTGCTTAAAAATTTTCTTAATTAAAAAGTCTTTAACCTCGGCGGCCATTTTAACCCTTTTACCCTTGAGATTTCCCTTTTCCCTTAAAAAAATCTCATTTAAAAACTTGCATTTCGTTAGGTCTCCCACACACCACCAATTACTCACCTCTGTTCGAATCCAGCAGACGACTGACTCCCTCGCCTCCACTCCCCTCACATATACTCGTTCCGCCATCTTGATTTTTTCGTTCATTTTTTACATGCTACTGGTGGTGGCAGCCATATTCTTTTATATGTTACTGGAGGCTACCATATTTGTTTTTCGTTCATTTGTTTACATGCTACTGGTGGTAGCCATCTTTGTCTATATGCTACTAGAGGCTGCCATATTTGCTTTTCGTTTGTCATTTGTTTATACATTACTGGAGGCCACCATATTGGTAGACGGCCGCCATATTGGTAAGTGATGGCTATTGCAATTTTCCATCCTATGTTTAAAAAATACTTTTTTTCGAATAAATTGTATAGCTACATGCATGATGCATGACTGACTGCATGCTCAATTTATTAAATATTTAAAATACACGCTGTTGTTACTAAAAACTTAAAGGCCAACAGGAGGATACGACACTCAAAAACTTAATAAAAACAAGTAATTTCATAATAATTTATTATCATTTTGAAAATACATTTTCAGAAGGAAGCACTTCATCACATCAACTGATATAACCCCGATCCTTAATGTTCTTATGATCGAAACCACTTCTTTAATGGTCGATTAATCCCCATATTGTTGTCTATCAAGCAAATATTTAAGTCTGTCTACAAGTTTGTTGGGATCTTCGGTAAACATATCGTCAGTATACTCGATGTCTTCTGTCTTCTTCATATCACTTGTCGAAGGAAACTCATTGGGGAAATGTGCAGGGCCGTCGAGGGAATAATAATCGTCTTCAACACTATCACTGTCGTCATAGTCATCATCAATGCTGTCTTTATGATCGGCTTCACTTCCTGCTGCAACCTCAATATGAAGTTTACTTTTCTGTATAGCAGGAGTTGTGTGTTCGTCAGTATTTAGAACTGATGACCGTTTATTTTTAAGTTAAGCAAGTGTACCTTCAGCACAAACCGACTGTACTGCACTCACTCCGTCTTTAGCATTAACTATGACGTTATAATCGTCTGCGGAAACTGTATACATTATGTTACATGATCCTTGGCTTTTTTTAATTTTGTGGTTTATAGGAAGATGGTGAAAGTGGCGGGGTTTGTGGCCCTTGTAAGGGAGGGGGAGGGGGTTGGGATTTGGGAGTGGCTAAGGGAAGGTGTGGGTGTTGTGGGGACGTGGTGGATGAGAGGGAGGGGGAGGATATGGGGAATTTGGAGAGTGGGTGTTTGGCAGGAGTGTTTATGATGATGAGGGCGGGGTTGTGTGGAAGGAAGGTGTGGGTGGAGTGAGGGAGTGGGTGGTGGAAGTGTTAAGTGGTATGAGTGGAGTGTTGTGGAATGGGTGTTTGTGGGAAGGGTAGGGAAATTAGTAAGGGGGTGGGTGGAGGTGTGGAAACCTTGGCGGGAAACTGTTATTTACAGTAATGTAAGTATAAAACAATATGACAAAGGCGTGTATGTGCACATGTTGACGATTATATTTGTTCACAAATAATAAGCATCTCTAATAGCAAATGTCGGCTTTGAAGTATGATCTGCTTCAATATGTTTGTTTTGTACGAGGTCATGTTAGGAACAAAAGTAAACATGTCGGGTTTGATGACTGTTTGAATTCACTGGAATTTAGATTTGACCGTGCTATGTCCTAAACCAAGGACGTGGCAAGGCAGGATTTGCATAAAACTTTGCAAAACCAACACAACACAGAAATGGCAAGAAACCATTTATCTGTAGAGTGTAAGGATAAGTTGATAATGATAATGATAAACAACCTACAACAGAAACAAAGAAGTGTGGTCATTATTTATTTATTTGTAATGTTTCTTTTCATTTTTTTTTTCATTTGTTATTAATCTTACATGTGGGAAATCTTTCATTTGCTATAAATCTTACATATGAAAAAAACCACTTGATTAAAATACCAAGTTACCATGAAAACATTGAGTAAAATACAAAATTATTTCAGGTACAATAAATATGCAGTAACCCAGCTAATACTTGAATTGTTTACACTAAAATACAGGAAATTCATACGCCTCTAACTGGCCAATTAGTAAGCACAGAAGTTGTTCCTATCCCAAATGGATAGGAACAACTGCTACGAAATTCCAGCCTTAACTCCCGCGAGTAAATGTGATTACTAAACCGCCTAAGACTTCGTAAAGTTTTTAAATTGTTTACTAACCATAATTACAGCAAAGTCCCAAATATAGCCTACCATTGATGACTGGACTTAGTTTCAAAATATTAAGACCAAAATTATTGTTTTGATTACAAGTGGTTACAACCACTAAAATTATTTGTTAAGACTTGGTCACATACTTGCTTATGGTTTTGCAAAACTGGTTACAAAACGTAACATTTACTTTTTCACCCATTATCAAGATTTTCGGTTGAGACCAACATTTCGCAAGCTAAAATTATTTAAAAGTGTTGGCCATCCTGGCCCTAGCCTAACGACAAAATGACATGAAGGTTCTATTTAGCTTGAAGAGTCTACATATGTGAATTAAACCAAGAGCTGGTAGAAGTTTGCCCCCTCGAGGCCGCTGACTGACCCCGAACGAAGCAATTTACATTAATTATATACACAGATCCGCCAACTAGCGCTACCAATCACATTATTTTCCTCGAACAACAAACGTAATTCCAATAAATTGGTGGTATGGCAATTGTTCCTATGGGGAGTCACAATATTCACGACCAATGGGAGTTGATGTTACCATATAAGGTGAACCGAGGCAGCGGACACCTATTTCCCTTAGGGGATCTACATAATTGAAAAGTCAACCACCATAAACAATGCAATACGCAATCCCACTTCCGGCCTTTTGACCAAGTTGTCGGAATTGGGGTAACCAGACGTCATGCGCGGGCACCAGACCCCAGCCGATGGTGCTGCCACCAGGTGACGAATCACCGAAACAACCTCCGAGACTCAGTTACGTACAAAAACACACGTCTTCCTGGCACCCCAGGTTTCAAAAAGTATTTTTAAGGTAACGTTAGCCTGGCGAGAACATTGTAGGTTAGTTCTTTAATATTTTAAAGTCATTTTTAGAAGTTTTTAACACCAAACTAGCGTGTTTAAAAATTCGTGCGTCACGGCCTTCTCGCCGAAACAAAATGTCAGGTAACCACATACTGCAATTATTCGAATGGGTGACTGGCGACGTGGTCCGGCCCGCTGTTTCAACAGTTCATTATTATTTGTAATTAGATATAATTAATAATTATTCAAGGGCTTTAGGCGACTTGGTCCCGTCAATCAATTAAACAGTTCTTTATCATCAGTTGTGATTAATAATTCTTCGGGGGCGTGAGGTGACGTGGTCCCGCCGTCACAAGGAATTAAAACATTAACGGAAAACTGCAATTACAGAATACGTGTTTCTGTATGGCAGGTAAGCGCCTACTGCATAATTAGAAATGAATTTGTTTTTTTATTATAAACGTAGGCCGTGTCCGAAATGGCAGATTGTGTTGATAAAATGATGTGACCCAGTATGTTATTCAAACATTGCGACGCAATTGGTAAATTGATATTTCGTATCGTGTATACAGCGGATTTTAGCAAAAATACAAAATGACAAAATCAGCACCATGTTGGTTTTGACATTCAAAACACATGCGCGAATGCGTACTTAAAAAGTTTTTTTAAAACAAATAACTGTTCATAAACTACACTAGACATGTTTTTAAAATAAGGTAAGGATTGTGCATTGTTTATAAATTTCGCAACACACGTTTAATTCAAGTGGTTATTGGATATTATATCATTGTCATGTTTCTTAACATATTCGCAGCATTCCAGTATGATCGTATGATCGCTCGGATGACGTCGTCGAGAACACTGGCGCTCCTTTGAATCATTCGCGGAACTAAAACATAAAACTGGTCAGACTTTTCCCTATCCCATGTTTACTCTAGTGTATATCATTACTCAATGGTTGAAGAACTCTCACATTTCCGATATGTACTTTGCGATGTAACTCATGAATGGCACAGATATATTTCTATAACTTGATCCATGAGTAGGCAAGTTTAAAATGTGACAGGGACATTCACTGTGCTCAGTATTTCAGAAGTCCTGGTACCAAAAAAAAAAAAAAAAAAAAAAAGCAAAGGCTACTGAGACCTCAGAAATAAAGTTATTTAAACATGTGAAAGGATGTACCAGTCAAAAATAAAGTTATTTCAACATGTGAAAGGATGTACCAGTCAAAAATAAAGTTATTTAAACATGTGAAAGGATGTACCAGACAAAAATAAAGTTATTTAAACATGTGAAAGGATGTACCAGACAAAAATAAAGTTATTTAAACATGTGAAAGGATGTACCAGACAAAAATAAAGAATGATTAGTGGCAATGTTAAGAAGAACCGAGAGTAGAGTCAAAGACTGAAAGAGTTACACAAAATTAGACCAAGGGGAGGGCATTTTGTTTTGCGATGTCCCAATAATAAATAGCTAAACGTGTTCCTAAATAACTCCATTAGGATGGAGAAGTGTTTGAATACCAGCAGTGAATCTGTGAAACGACATACATTTATAATAATTTACTGTAGGTATTACAGGATGCTAGAAAAAAATTCAAGATAAAACCACTGGCACCTCTTCAGCCTACTTTACGAAGAAAATATTGACTTACGAGATCACATTTCTATCTGTGTGTTTGTGTGTATTTATGTGTACATTGAATGTGTTGGTGTGTGTGTCTGTGTGTGTCCCTAAAACCTTTTACCAAATTCGACGACCATATTAAAACTTAGGATGCTTATATCTGATCAACCATTTAATAGAATTAAACCAAAATTTTGTATGTTGATAGTGCATCATACAAGCGTTGAATTTAGCTGGGAAACTTGTAATTATTAAGCCAATTAGGACGATAACACCACATAAAATAATTAACCTTTTAAGTTATACCTCGAAAATTACTCAATCTAATACTGCCAAACTTAGCATGTAAGAAAAACAATGTTAGGACATGTATGCATGTAAGATTTTGATTGATAAACCGCATATTTTTTAAATGGCGGTTATACAAATATTTTAGGTCTATTTGCTATATCTACCACACAGTTTTGCTAATTTCGACCAAAATGGTACGCTTGAAGTAGTTATCACGACCATAAAATATGCCAATATAGCCTCTTCAGACCCCCATTTTTAAAGGTAGTGCTATATAAAAAAATTCAATTTTTTGTCGTATCTTGGGAAACAAAAGACCTATTCCCACCAAATTCAGGTTTGTTCTCCATCTAAATTTACATAAGTTAAGAGGGTTGTCACATATTTTCAACATAAGAGCTATCTTTATTTGTTAGGTTAATATGTAATATGTCTCTAATAATTTCATTCGAACTTTATATATTGGAAGTATCTGTGATACATAAAATGTGCGAAAACATAACCGTTTTTCTCGCATTTATTAAGAGAGAAGCATATTAAAATACGGAACTTTTATGTCGTATATCGGAGACGAATCAACCGATTCCCACCAAATTTCACATACAAGTACTCCCACAGTAGGTCATGTGAACTTGCATTTTTTTTAGCGGATCAAGCATTTTTTTAATTGTGGCAATAAATGCTGTAATTAATTTAGATTAGAATGTTACATGTATTAAACAATATAACGGTATTAAACAAACTCTGTATCCTGACATTGTCCATTAAATGAAACTAATATACATATAAGAAGCTATTTATCTAGTGTTTTAGTAAGATTTTACCAGCTGAAAAATGGAATATAATGACATATTTCGGGAACCAGCCAACTGATTCCCACTACATTTTGCACTCACTTACTTGAATTAAGTGACTCACATACTTGTTTTCAACATTACTTTAGTAGTAGGATCTAGTATGTTCTGGCACGACGGGACCCAGGATTTTGAGCTGGAGCCAGGCAGCCGCCATATTGTTACATCATTCGACCGCCATCCTGTAAGTCATTGACGTTTCATCCCTAACCCATGACCTTTGACCTTTACCTTTTACCTCCAAAAACCAAATAAATCCCAAAAAAACAAAAAATATCAATAGAAACTCAAAAAGACTAAGAAATTCCAAAATTATAAAACTATTCGACAAAATGTATTATTAGAAATTATAACCAAAGGATCCCTAGACCTTTCCAAATTTCCCTTCAAGAATTGTAGACGCCCTCCAAATACACTATTCGACCTATTCAAGTAATTTGAGAGGCTTCCTTAGGACCAACAGAGCAATTGCAGTCATATTGGTTTTATAGACTTAAGGTATGCCAAATCGATATAAGTACCCGGGGTTGAAGTCAGACCTAACCATCGACTACCTTGGTTGTCAGCCATCTTTCATCTATATTTTATGGAGATGATCTTTGACACAGACCCCAGACCTTTTAACTTTGACCTTGAAAATCCAAAAAAAAATTAATAATCCAAAAAAAAATCTAAAAAATCCCAAACAAATGTATTATTAAAAATTGTTTTTAAAATATTTCCAGAAGTATTATTAAAACTGAACTTTCCAGAGGTTCCCACCACCACCGCTCACCTAACAAACTAGTTGGCAGGTCTCCACCCCCACACCCATACCAATTCAACCATCTTGGTAGGCTACCACCATCTTGATACACATCACCCAGCTGCAATATTATATGCAGTCAGTACATAACAGTCAACAAGCCTCGATCTTAACCCTGTGACCTTGATTGACCTTGATAAAAACTCGAGAAAAATACATAAAAGTCAGCAAGCATATAACATAACAGACTACCACCAATGAGAATTTGGGTTTTCTCAGAGTGCTTCCATACTGCGAATAGGAATTGCGAATACTTAGGGCTGTCTTGACCTCGACGACCACAGAGCATAAACCAGCATCATCACTAACTGGTTGCTGCCAGTGTCGATTCTGCAATCGAGTTTTCACCTGTGTTCAAAATTGCTGGTTGGCATCAGAGGGCTATCTGTATGAAGGGGTCTTGTTCAAGAGATGTCCGACTGTGAAGCATGGTTCAGTACAGAGTTAAATTTGTGAATCGACCAATGACGAAGCATAGCGGGAGCCTAGTGTAGTTATAGGTACTTCTATTGCAAAGTGGCTATACAGTTTACACAGGGAGTGTTAAAATATACCAAGGAATCTGGATATATAATTTTTAAAAGCAAGGTTATTACATAAAATCATTTATTTAATACCTTTATGCTTGTGAAGGTAGGACAATATAATTTTATTTTAAAATAGGGGGGATTTATTTTAACTTGCGACCCACACACACCAAAACAAAGAGCCAGGAATATTCAAATTTGCCTACTACCACCATCAAATGAATCAAAATATCTACAAATGTCTCTCAAATTACCCCAGATGACCCTAAATGACTCCAAATGACTCCAAATGACTTTCTAATGACTCACAAATGACTTTCGAATGACTCTCAAATGACTCCAAATACTTGTATATTACTCTCAAATGACACCTAATGACTCTTAAATGACAGCTAATGACTCTCAAATAACTCTCAAATGACTCCAAATAACTCTCAAATGAGTCAAAATAACTCTAAAATTACTCCAAACTACTCTCAAATGATTCCACATGCTCCACCTTATCCACCTACTCGACTTGCTCCACATGCTCTACCTGCTCCACTTACTCCACCTACTCCACTTGCTCCACCTGATCAACCTCATGTGATTGGCTTGTTGGTGTCTGCACAATGTATTAATGGTGTAGTACAACTGGTTCAAAGTCACTATGGGGCCATAAGGTTTGCATACTCATATATTTTAAGCAGTAGGGAGGTAAGTTGAGAGGTTTAGTATGACAGCAGCTTTCCCTTGGAAGTTGGATTGACTCGGCTAGTTTCTGCATCTTCACATAGTTTTTATCGAGTTTTTGGTTTTCAAGGACATTCAAGGTCATGGTGTCAATATAAATGTACTCTGCATCTAATATGGTGGTATTAATCTATAATGCAATATGCTTGTTGACTCATGAATTTTTCTCGAGTTTTTGTTTTCAAGGTCATAGGGTGAAGGTCGAGGTAGTCAGCATCTAATATGGTGGCAGTAGTTAGTAATGTAATATGCTTGTTGATTTTTGTATTGTTCTCTAATCTGTGTTTTCAAGATCTTTAAAGGTAATGGGTTCAAGGTTGTAGTAGTCTACATCGAATATGGTGGCAGTAATTGGGAATGTAATATGCTTGTTGACTATAAAGTATTTTTTCTTGAGTTTTGGTTTTCTAGGTCATTCAAGGTCATTAGCTCAAGGTCGAGGAAGTTGCATCTAATATGGTTTTAGTAGTCTGCAATGTAATATGCTTGTTGACTTTTAAGCATTTTTCTCTAGTTTTATTTTCAAGGTCATGGGGTCAAGGTTGAGACAGTCATCACCTAATATGATGACAGTCTGTAATGTAATATTCTTGCTGACTTATGTAGTTTCTCGAGTTTTTGTTTTCAAGGTCATTCAAGATCACCAGGTCAATGTCGATGCAGTCTGCATCTAATATGGTGGTAGTAGTTAGTGATGTATTATTCTTGTTGACTTTTATGTACTTTTACCCGAGTTTTTGTTTTCAGTGTCATTCAAGAACATGGGGTTTCGGTTGAGGTAGACTTCATCTAATATGGTGTATGAGTGATGTCTACCAAAATGGTGGTCGCCCACCAAGATGGTGAAATGTTTAAGGGTGCGGGTGCAAAGGCCTGCCGGCTGATTTGTTAGGCTTGGAGTGATTGAGGGAACCTCGAGAAAGTTAAATTTTAATTATACTTTAAAATAGTTGTTTAAGTAATTTTTAACAATAGAAATTTTTGGGATATTTTAGAATTGTTATCATTTTTGGACTTTTAGAATATTTATTTTCAAGGTCAGGGTCAAAGTTCTTTGGTATTAGGTCAAGGTAAAAGGTCAGCTGCATGCAATATATATGCAAAACGGCTGACAACCAAGATAGCTGACAGGTCTGACTTCGATACTGAGTCCTTTGTATCGATAAGGCACAGCCTATGCTTATTAAACCAATATGGCTGCCACTATGCTGTCGATCCTAAGGAAATCCCTCAAATTACTTAAATTAGGAGAAAATTGGATTTGAAAGGCTTCTGCAATTTTTGAAGGAAAAATTGGAATATTTTGGGGATCCATGTCAATAGTTTTTTAATAATAATTTTTGGAGGTTTTTTTATTTTTTGGGGTCTTGGGAGTCAAAGGTCAAGGTAAAAGTTCAAGGTAATAGGTCAGGGGTGAATGGTCAGTTTCTTCCAAAATGGCGGTCGTGTGATGTAACAATATGGTGGCTCCCTGACTCCGGCTCCGATCCCATAACCCATTGTGCCAGAACATACTAAATCCTATTACTGACTGTGAGTTACGCATTAGACTGATTAAAACCGAAGTTAATGCTCCTAATCCTACCCTTGTAATGCAGTTGGTCGCACGTCAGCTTACGGTACGAGGAGTTCTGGGTTCGAGTCCCGAGTAAAGCACACGTTTATTTGTAATAGTGTCACTAGTGTTGCATATGTTTCTAGTTCTATCTCTAATGATAACCTATATTACTGAGGCTTCAAAGCCCATCTATCATCTAATAATGCCAGAACTTCATCAAAATTATTTGAATCTGTAGGAAAGTATATTCATTAGTTATAGTTGTAACTTATTGTTTGTAAGCAAACAATTAGTGTCAAACATTTTCTTCTGAGGTGATTTTGTGGTATTTCCCAGGTGGTAATTCGCAATACACAGTTGTAGTTCACACATGATGTTATTTATCACCCAGCAGGTAATTTTGGTGGTATTACAACAGCTGTGTGGTGTATATTGACCATCGCTTAATTGTTTTGCCTTAATCAATGGTTTTAGTACTTAGCTTTTGGCTAGCCCCATATACAAAATCTCAAAATCGAGATTGGGCGAACATATATGCCACCGAATGTCACCGCAAAAGTGCCGTAGAAAAAGTTCTCACAAAAACTAAATTATACAAACACCCGTCCTGTAAAAACAGAACATATGGGTTTCCAGGATACAGGAATTGAAAACGGAAATGAATTATATAACATTTGGTGACATATTGCGGATTCTTCAATCGCCAGCAGATGGTAGAGAGAGCCATATACAACGCATTACTTTTGGTCCTACCGGTCTAATAATACTGTGTGTAGGCTGTTCACAGTAAAATGAGCACTTTTGGAAGCCCTGCGTAAGATCTACCTGTATGCATGTTGTGTATTCTTCCGCCTTATGTAAGATCAACATTGTAATGGGCTTCATCACTTTATTCATGCGTCAGCCAAGGGAACCTGTGAAATTATTAAAAAAGTAAATATTTTTAAAAAAATCTGCTCATTTTTACAAATCGATGCATTAAAGAAACAGTAAGCGAAAGAAATAATTTAAGTTATCAGAAATGGTTGCCTAGCACTTTTTATGCGACGTTAAGATACGGCACTACTTCCCATCCAACATTGCCAACTGTACTGGGCGCGTTTCACTGAATGCGCCCGTTAAAACATATGCAGGTAGGGGCAGTGACATTTTTCTAAGGTTGATTTCAAAAGTACTCACTTTATCGTGAACAGCCTTTAGTCTACATCAGTTGTAAGCCAGATTGTTTTTACTTATACCCGCAGAAGTCGTTACCCATCCTGCTTCAGTATCCCGAGTCTACATTCATTGTTTTGAAATCAGCAGCTTTGGTTATTTTATTTTATTTCACGATAAAAGCAGGGACACAAAACTATTCCATTATTACTGCAATGGTGTTAATCATACGTGCTTCTCTCTTGAATGTTCGACTGCCAGTTGTTATAAATGTATGTGAATACGACTACATGTCGAACCAATTTATTGTTGAGTATTTTGTCCTTTTTCCGTGGTACCTTTACTGACGCGTAGGAAACTAAAAACAGAAAACGAGTTGTATGGGTATTTATACCAGAACCTGTACTTTTAGGTGCTGCATGATCACTATGATACTTACCTCAGAGAGATTTTCACTTGCAATAAGCCAATGCATGGTTACATCTGTAAGTAAATTACTTAATGAGAGTGGCATTTCGGTTAACAAGGATATAGGTGTACCGATTTATTACCCAGCCCAGGAAAACAATAGCCTTGTAATGGTACCATATACACTCACACGAGGGCCTGCTTAACAATCATATTTACACAAACAATTGCTCTAAATTACCGTTAGTCCTTATTTGAATCCAAAACTCATCAATATGAAAACATTCCCTTATTGCATTATGTCAGTTCTGTACTGTAAATGGAATATTACATATGTGTCTGGACAAATTTCAGGTGGGGAATATCACAGATAACGGCAAGAAGCTTCACTTGGCATCAAACTGGAGTCTGCACGCACCGCCTTCAACAGCCACCTGCACCAATAATGTGGAGAAGGTGGCTGTGAATATCTACAACACAGGCACCCTGTGGCCAGACATGGTCGGCGGTCATGGGTTCTATGAGGCAGTGGGGATGATGGCTGGAGCTGGTACAGCATTGGTCGGGATCCTGATACTCTGCACCTGGGTTGTGTACCGCAGTTTCCGTGTGCCTGGGAAGCGCCGATCCCCACCCTCTTCTGTGTCCTCCTTTACACACATGAGCTAGACTGTTGTCTCATTATTCCTCTCTGAGATTGGAGAGCTGGCAGTTCTAGCAGAATATGAAGATTTTCGTGGGTGAAAACTACTTCTCAGCTCTGTGAAAGACCTAATTTTAGATGTTTCATCTGATATCGCGGACTTATGTGTTTTTCAAGATTCAATCTTCAGTTTTGTATTAAACTTGATTTTATTGCACTGTAGAACATAAATATATATATATATTTTCAAACTTCATGGAATACTAAATTCAGTTTTATTTGTAGTTGAAATTGCATCATAGTGAACCCACTGATTTAATGATTTTTGTGGTTATGTGTTTCCAGTAACCTCCCGTCCCTTATAAAGTCTCAATGTTAAAACAGTTCTTGATAAGCGCAAATTTTGAAAAAATTCTTCTCTGTACATAACATCAAATATACCTTGGGATTGTCCATATGCAGTTAATTAAAACAGTTCTGCAGTATAGTGATGCTATGTTAGAGCTCTTAAAAATAAAACACTGGATATTAAATGTATCCACCATCATCCACACTAAGTTTAAATTACATTCTTAATCAAATATTGGAGTTTTAATTAATGCCTTCCATAACAACTGTTTTGGACACTGCATGTTGAAATTTCAATCACCTTCTCCACAATTAACTGGACATAGTCTGGAGTGCAAGGATTTTAGTGAATTGAATGAAGAAACTTAGGTGCAGGGTTTGCGTGACGATAGCATAATTATGCAGGTTTGGTGGAAAATAGTTTGAATTGGATGTAGTGAGAAATGAAGTTTTAATTAAATAGTGTGTCTCCAATAAGTAACGGGTAGCTCGGGTTGTACGAGCTCTGTAATCTCAGGATCATGGTCTAACACCTTGATTTGAATCCCCTGCACACATTTCTACGAATGCAGGAGTTTTCTGGGCGTTGGAGCTCCCTAAACACTCGACTTGGTAATGCACTGGATATTCAGACATCTAAGGTTAAATTATGACTGGGTCACTGGAGAGAGCCGATAAATGAAATACCATTGTGCAAGATTTTCTGAACTTCAATTGGGGTACATTCTTGATGTCATCTGCAAAGGAGGATTGGACTATAAGAATGGGTAGACAAAGGAAAACAATGGACTAGTTCTCAAGAGGATACACACAAATCGAATGCGGACTGTTGTCAATAGGTGTTTTGTTCACACAATCTACAACTTTATTTTAATCATAAATAGAGAGCTCGGATATTCTAGAAATTAAAGTCAAGGATAGATTTTAGTATTTACTGAGACAATAAAATTTAACCCATTCACGGTTACTTCCAACTTTTCTGATTCCCTGCTAAAGTTCTACTTCCAGGATATTCCTCCGCCTCATGAAAACAAACTTTAACTATGTCTATAAAATTACGCCAAAAGGACAGCGCACCGCAGTCGTGCGCACTCAGGTTAATAATATTTTGCATGTGAACTATTTCTTACTAAACATTACCAACATACCTATTTTCTCCCTTTTTTGTTTGAGATTAATTTAAATTACATATTAAAAGATAAATATACGTAGAAATTTAATTTAATAAAAATAAGACATTTTAAAATGATAACAGGTGTATAATTTGCTTGTGATACATGACTAAACACGTCTTACATGAGGTGATTTTTAAAGGGTTTAATTCAAAAAGTGTGAAGAAACCGTGAATAGATATACTCACCATAAGCAGATACAATACAATAGCAAAAACCAGAAGCTGGGTGTAGCTGATATTTAATTGTGTATGATGCACATTCAACTTTAAATCAATGTTATTTATTTGCGCATTTGTAATTTTATATTTTTTGTTGAGTATTACTTTGTAAAGATAGTTGTCATATCATCCTGTGTTAAAATTTGATATTTTTTAATTAATTTAATTTTTTTTATTTCTCTTGGATTTCATTTGGTGGTTGAAGTTTTCTTTAAATTGATTCAAAATCTGCGTATATTGTGAAAGGAACTTTCGTGATGTGTTATATATTTTTAAATTTTATTTGCTGTCCTTTTGAAGGCAAGATTATCTTCACCAGTTCATTTTTTGAGCAGTCTTCTGTGTATTTATTTGATTTCTCCCGAGAATTAAAAAATTAAAGTCACATATCACAAATATAAATTTTACTTTTGTGTTTATTTTTTTGGGCTGAATGCGACTTCGATAAAACTTTTATCCAACAATCATGTGAGTTTTCACCATTTTTAAAATAAAGTATATTTATGTGTTGGTCCTTTTTATTTATTGTCAGCTTTAGTGGAAAACATTGAATTTATCATCAATAGAGTAAACATTTATAGAAAAATCAATTTGGTTTTCTATTTTTGGAATATCATCAATTTTATAGGATATTCAAATTTGTCAAATGCTTTCTCAATGTTAAGGCCCACATTTTTATATTTAGATACTCTTCGTGAGTCTTTTTCTTCAGGAAACAGAGCAGATTTTATTGCCCAAAGAAAAAATTTTTGATAATTATTCTTCACAGTAATGCATGCTTTTTTATTCTTAATCACTTCTGGTAGTTCAATATAAGATGATCCATTTTAGAGATTATATATTATATAGATTATATTTTATAGATTACATATACAAATATAATTTTTGCACTATCCAAAAAAGGAATCATACAAAATATGCAACCACACACAATATTTATCTATGAAATTGGTCTATATTTTATAAAATTATTTTCTTTGACCTTTTGTTTTCTTCATTAAAAAGAGTATAAATAAAAATCATATTTCCCCACATACAAAATTGCCGAATCACTAGAAAAACAACTAGAGAAGAATTTGGAATTGAAAACTAACTCATGTTTAGATATTTTTGAATTTATTAAAAATAATAATTTATAATATAAGCTTAGGAAATTGCTTCCAGGAAATCTGGTACCCATTATTTGAAGAAAAAATGTGTTTTATTAAATATGGTGTTTCTGGGAGACGAGTATCCCACCTGAAAATTGTGGCAGTATTAAGAGAGATTTAATAAAAATTCTTAAGAATTATAACCTAGAATATACTTCAATACAATGATAAACTCGCTATAGAATACGAATATATTCAAAACTGAATAAAAATGTTAGCACCAAATAATTTAATTCAGAAAAGTTGAATTATAATTTCAGTTAGGAATTTAAAAAAATTTATAATGAGCTTGAGAACAAAAATTGGTGATGAAATGAAAGATTATTATATCACACTCAAAGAAATTTATTATGATTGTTCTAAATATGTTAGTAAATATAATGAAGTATTAAAAGATAAACAGATAAAAATATTAGGAAATGAAGTTAATAATTTAGAGATATAAAAAGTCAACATAAAAATATAGAAAATTTAACAGAAACTGTTCATAGGGCTGTAGATGGAATAAATCGCAGAAATGAGGTAATTAGAGATATGGTGCCTCATTTTATACCACAAACACAAAACCAAAATTAAAATCCAACTTTTATTCTTCTAAAATTATTTAATAATGATTTTGAATTTGATTATTTTGTTATTAGAACTCAAAGAAAATATGTTCAAAGACTTTTGTATATGATTCAAGATAGACATACAAATTATTGAGATTTGAATATATTCCTAATTCTATCAATTTATACCAAAGAATGAAGGACACGATGAATGAAAACATTGAGTTTTTCTATAACTACTTTAACATTTCCGGAAATAATTATACTCAAAACAATGAATTAATTATAAAAATTTTCTTAGTCGAATTAAGTAAGAATTTATCAATTAATCTGATGTCCATGATTTTAGGACACATATCTTTTTATTCATTATGGTGTTTCAGAGCCTGTGAGTGCAGAATGAACACACCTATTGACAAAGTCTATAATAGCCAATAAAACACTGGTAAAACAAATTTCTAAGTGGCTTAACTTAAACATTAATGTTTTTGAAAGAAAAAAAAAAACAAAATATATTTCCCACATTATTACAAGTTTTAAAAATTTAAATTATAAACAGCAATATAAAATAGACAAGTATAGAATTCATTTATATTTTCCAAGTAAAAAATTAGCTATTGAGTGTGAAGAATTTAACCACAGTGATAGATATATTAAATATGAAATAAAGAGGAAAAATTATATAGACACAATTAAATTCGAAATTTATAAGGTTTAATCCTGATGAAATAAATTTGGATATAGCCGAAGTGGTTAATTGTATTTTTGTTCATATAGTTAAAAATATTTAATCAAAAATATTAAAATTTACACTACATCTGTTCTATTAATCCATGAATTATGTTAATTATCAAAACCCAACCACTCTACAAATACTATATCGCCTTTAGTTTTTAAAACTTTTTCGACCAAATATTCATCAGGATAGTTAATTTTCATAATTTCATATTCATTAAAACTACCCGTTAATCTTCTCCATAAGTATCTTTTAAATTGTAAGTTGGCACATCAAAATTTAAAACTTTACACATAGTAAACAATTATGTTGACCAATTAGCGGTTTAAACTTTTTTCAAAAATATTTCAGTTTGCTCACACAAACAATATCTCCAACTTTATATTTTGATTTAGTAAACACAAAACTTTCTTTGCAATAAAGTTTTTTTCATTTTTTTATTAACTTAAATTGGTTTCATACCAATAGTGCTGTACTTTGTGTTGTAGTCTATCCCTTATTCATCCGATAAATTTGTCCATTTATAGTTACCATTCGAAGCAAATTTTTTTCCACTTTATATTTTTTTAAGTTCGATTAAATCTTTCAACAACGTTAGCTTTTAATTGAGAAAATGTAGAAAAACGATTTATATAATGGTTTTACATAATTTCTTTAAATATTTTAATATAAAATTCTGGGCCATTATCACTTCGTAAATTATTTGGTTTTCTTTTCATCAAAATATTTTCTAAAGAATTTCCTACATTTTTTGCTGTTTTATCTTTGATTGGTAAAGGAAAACCAAATTTTGAAGGGAAAAAAAAGAAAAAAACATTGTTAATTGGCATAATATACATGTAATTATTATTTATATGTTATATGCCTTTAAAATTTCCAGTATCCATTTCTACAAGATCAATTTGCCATAAATCATCAATTCCACATGATATAACTTTTCTTCTGGCAAAATTTTAGTCTGCAGGTTTATACGATTCATTAATTATTCCTTCTCTCACATTGTGCAAATTTTCTTTTTTAAGAATTTTAATTTTTTTTAATTGTGCAATGAGCATATACTTTTCTGGACTAATCGTCCATTTGTTGTATTCTCATTTTTATATTATTATTTTTAGTGACTTCCTTGCACTTCAAACACCATGTGTTCTCCATTTAATTATATATATATAGTATCATCGGATAAATGATCAGAAATTATTATATAAACAGTACAATCCATCGAAAAACTTTACATTATCATCTATGTGAAAACATTATTATTTTTATTCCACTTTCCATACAAATAAAATGTATGAGATTTTTCTTCAATTTTCGAGTCAACAAGTGTATGGCAATAATTCGAAATTAATTTGTTGAAATCTTGCAATTTATCGGCTATTTCTTTATCGAAGATATCTTTTATTGACAGCATCTTTGCTATCCACAGGATCAGCCATATTATTAATTCTACGATTTTGAATAGAAACATAGTCTCTTGTGTAAGCAAAAACTTTGCTTATTTAATCTCGTATAGCAGAAACAATGGTATTATAGTTTGAATCTGCATATGTTTTTAAATCAGAAAAACTACAGTTGTATTTTGATTCGTCATTTTTTAATCCATAATCAGAAACAATAGTGTTGTATTTTGATTCAACGTCATTTTTTAATGCATATTCAGAAACAATAGTTTTATATTTTGAATCTACATCGTTTTTTAATACATAATCAGAAACAAGAGTTTTATATTTAGAATCTACATCATTTTGTAATACACAATCAGAAATAATAGTTTTATATTTTTAATCTACAGCTTTTTCTAATGTTTGTTTTCCATTATTTATTCGTTTTATATAATCAGCTATAGTGTTATTGAATTGTAAATTTATATTTTATTTTAGAGCATAATCAGCAACAATTATTTTATATTTTGAATCAGCAACTTTTTTTAATGCATAATCTGATATATATCAAAAAACCTTTTATTGATTGCATCGTTTGTATCTGCATGTTCGCCTATATTAACAATTTATCGTAAAACAAATGACACATGCCGTTATGTAAAACCAAAACAAGTGCTTAACTCGCTTTGTATATTATAAACACTCTAATTGCATTTTGAAACTACATATTTTTTAAAATCTTCAGCAATGTTATCAAAGTTTTTATTTAATGATTCGATTTAGTTTTTATTTAATGATTCGATTGAAGGTTTCCCAAATATATGTGTCATTTAATAACATAGAAATTATTTCATTAAACTTCTTAAAAAAAAAAGACAATACTGTTAAAAATAAATGTCCACAGATAACAGAATTAAAATTCTGAACTCGATCATAATTGTAATAAACATTATTGTTTTTTAAATAATTAATTAAATTATTGGGAATATTGCCTCCAAATGAGTCAAAATAATAAACATGATTATTTCCATTAAAATAGCAAACCCAATGAGTGCCAGGATTTGTTGAAATATCAAAATTAGCCAAGGTACATTCATTTCTTAGCATGTTTTTTGGTAGTTCGTCTGAAATTTTTAATAGTTGATTTTTTTACATATTTTTTCAATATCGATATTGGATACTGGAGCTAATATTTTTTTGGCCTTCCTCTTTTTTTCGCTGCTACACCATTATGTGTTTTATTTTCCATTACTAAATTGTATTTGTTGTTCTAATTCTTTTTTATATTCTGTAGTTTGTTAAACACAATTATATATTGAAGTAGCAACTCCTGCTAAAGTACTAAGACCAGTTAAAACATCAACTATGAGAGGAATAATTCCTCCATGATGTAAACCACTTCCACATTTTTCTTTTAATATTTTTTTGACAAGGTTAGCAAGAAACCTTTGCCCTCGTTAAATTTTTTTATTTTTTTGCTCAAGTTGACATATTGTTAAAAATTTATCTATACTCAGATCTCTTAATTGATCCATGGGTATATCGAAATTTAAGCTTTTTATCTCCGTATATGTAAGTAAAATATATATATTCAATAAAACATTTTAATTCCAAAACCTAATTTTCTTTTTGTAAACAAAGTTGAGGCAACAGCTGCAGAAGCAATTTTTTCTCCTATTGGAGTATATTTTTAAAATATGATTTCTTTTCCTTCTTTTTGTAAAATTTTATCGGCTTTATGCATAGATTCTAAATCTTTGTGGTCTATATAAGCAATATCATGAAATTTACAAGCTTCATCTAATTTATTTATTCCTGCATCTCCTCTTTCTAATCTTTCATTTAATTTTGTAAATGGTCCACATAAATATAACCTGGCAAATACATTTCAGGCAAATTTAAATCGTGTGTGGAATAACATTTAAAACTTATATTAGATATGGGATTCCTTTCGGATTATTAACAACAAAATCAGAACATTTATTGTTTGATATATTCATTATACTTACTTTTTCATTGTAATAATAATAGTTATTTCCAGCATTTTATTCACCATGAATAATTAACAATCTCTCGATAGATTTTATAACATCGTGCATCCAAATATGTTATTTTGGCAAACTACTGGATTTTTTTATATCTTCACCAGATTTAGGAAAATGTTTTATATATTCGTGATAGATTGGTTTTATTATTTCATTATACTTCCAACCTATACTCGAAGCAATGCTCATAGTTGGATCATAGTTTAGATATGCTGCATTTGTTATAAATCAATTTCTGCATAATTTTTATAGTCCTCATTAGTGAATTTACCTTCACCAGTGGATTTATCTACAAGATCATCGTTTTTACTTTTAGTTAGCAAATTAGTAAGGCCTGTTGTTGATTAAAATTTTTAACTTTGAAAATAGAAAATCGCCATTTGTTTTTACTTTTTTACTACCAATTTTAAAACCTTGGCCATCTCATAAACCACATTTATCACTAATAACATTAATATTTTTAGAAATATATTTTCCAAGATTTATAGTAGAAATACCTGCTATAGGTGGTAAATATTTGAATGGACTAACACCCATTGGTGATTTTGGGAATAATTCTCTTCCAAATGATGTTTTATTCTGGTGTTGGATAATCTAAATTTCTTGCAGCAACTGGTACTAGTGCTCTTATTAAATTTTTGTTTTCTTCATTTACTTGTTCTACCTTTTTGCCAATATTTTGTAATTCACGAATTAATGGTAGATATTTTTCCTTTTGTTTTTCCTATTCTACATCATGGTTCTTTTTATAATTTCTATACTTCTCGATGAGCAATTTCACTCGAAGAACTCCCTCAGAATCATATATATATATATATATATATATATATATATATATATATATATATATATATATATATATATATAACACATACATATATATCATATATGTATGTGTGTGTGTTTTACTTATAAATGAGCTATAAAAGCATTGAGAGTTTTGAGACACAAATGTTTCCCCCAACTGATCAAATGGGTGAGAATTTAAATATTTACAATAATAGACTCGAGTTTGAAATTCCCATAGGATATGGCTTTTCTTTTCCAAGCGATGCTCATGTTTTGGAAGAATATCGCCTACTAAAAAGAGATAAAGTTGGAGATGAGGCAAAACACGAAAAATCATATAATAATGATGTTTGTTCTAATTTTATTCCATTTCCGTTTTCTAGAGTAGAAATTTCAAAACACGGACATATGAGTGAAGCTGTTGATAATACAGGAATATCTTCGAAAATGATAAATATTTTGCTAAGATCACCAGGTGAACAAAATTAATTAGTCTACTGGTGTTGATAATAAATTTCTAGTAAAATCTGTTTGCAATGATAAAATTAATGAAATAATGTATCCATTAAGAAATTTGCTTGGCTTTATTCACGATAATAATGAAGTTTTCTGGAAAGGTGGTTATAGAATCACTTTTTTTAAATTCATCTGATAACAATATTTATTTGTTTGTGAAACTAAAAAAGTTCATAAAACTTATGCTGATCAAGGTATAATTTTTTTTCAAAAATTAGAAATTTTGTGGCCTATTACTGAATATGAAGCTAACACATCAATTGCAATTAAATAAAAAAATACATGAAAATCGTCAAATTCATGTTGGTTTTAAGTATTGGCAATTTTTTAGAAATAGAAGTTCCTTCTGGTACAACGGTTTTTAATTTTGATATAAAATATCAGTTTAATAATTTGCAATTTGACATGCCTGATTTTGTAACTGTGGGTTTCCAAACTAATAGAAAAAATCGCGCCGGGCAATATGTGCATGCTCCAATGTTTGATCATTGAAATGTGAGAAATATTTTTGTTAAAAATGGAAGAAATGAAATTTTCCCAAAAGAAAAGTGGAATCTAGATATTGAAAATGATATTTGTCTAAAAATGTTTCTCGCTTTTAATGATTTTAGAAATTCTACAACAAAATTAGATACTATATATATATATAGTATCTAACTTTGTTGTATGTTATTGACTGCCCATATAGAAAAACAGCAGTAGTTAAAGATAAAACAAATATAAAAATTAGTGTAGTTTTTTAAAAATTTGTAATGGTGTTTTAATTAACCAACGAAACTTAACTTATGATTATTTTAAAGAAAGTATAACTAAAGATATATAATTTTTCAATTTTATTAAATCGATAATGTAAACAATTTTACAGAAACAAGAAATTGTTTCGACATTTTAATACAATTTTTTATTAGACTCATAGTTGAGTGATTGCAAATTTTAAAAAAATCGAATTTTTGATCAAATAAAAAATTATAATTATAATTAAAATTTTCTCATGTTGTCACTTTTTATAAAAAACATATATAAATTTATAAATATTATAAATGGATCAAATTATAGATCCTTTAGAATGTTGGAATAGTGGATATGAAATTATAAAAATATAAACTTTTATTGATAAAGAATTGGACCTTGTTCATTTCAAAATTGTATTTAATATCAATAAGAATGATCTAAGATCAGATAAATTTTCTAATTTTAAAGATGATGTTTATGATTTGGATTACTTTGATGTTTAGGATTATGGAATCAGTAATGGCTATGCTTCAGATTTTTCTTGATTTTTAGACTTTAAAAAGCTTATTGGTGTTTTAATTTTATTGATTTAAATATTTAAATTCTATCAATTATATTTTTTAATATTATCATTTTATTTTTGTTTGTTTTGCTTTATTTAGATTTCTCACTTGCAAAATTGCTATTTCTAGAAAACATGAAAATTTTGCTTCAAAGGTGAGAAATTTTCTTGATTTTAGCTTGAAATTTCATGTTTTTAAGGTGGCACAAATCCTATTTGGGCATTTTTGAAAAGTTGTAAATGTAGTTGATTTTGGGGTAAAAATGCTTTATCTTGGAGTAAGTTTGCTTGTTTTGATTTTTTTTAATTGGTAAAAAAGTAAGCAAATAAAATAAAAATTTAATAACAGCACTAGTTCCTATAACAGTAAAATATTTATATTCTCCACTAACTCCAGAAAAAACATCATTTGAAAGAGAATTATTCTCAGAACAAAAATGTCCTAATTTGGAAGAGCAAATGGGCATTTTACCCATTAAAAGTATCGCTTCTGACTCTACTATAAATCTCGGTAAAGAAGTTTTAAAAAGAATAAATGTTATTCATAGTCACTATGGATTACATGCAGAAGGACAAAATTCTTATGTAGGTAATACACAAGTAAAGATAGATGTTAATAAAATAACTGTTAAAAATAAAGAATATGAATTACAGAAGGACTTTCTAATTTGTTAACAAAAGAAAAAGGAGACGATCTTAAGGATCATTTCACTGATAATGACTATGAAAACTACACGTAAATTGTTTTAGATAACAATGTTACATTCCAAGAATATAATCCAAGAAAGAAAATAAACTCGAATAGAAGTTGAAATACAAAAATGTAATTATACTATTTTATGATACCTATATAAAAGAATTGCATTCATAAACAGCACCAAACACACCAAACAAAAAGACTTCTCCAAGAACTCCTAGATCTGGAGAAGATGTCTGAATGGATGATGTTAGAAAGTTGGTTGATAGATTATTAGTTATTCATGGTAAAGAAAATGCTGGAAATAATAATTATTACAATGAAAAGGTAAACATAATGAATAAGCTAAACAATTAATTTTCTGGTTTTGTTATAAACAATCCGAAAGGAATTCCATATCTAAATGAGTTTTAAATATAATTCCTCACTAATTTTGGAATTCTGAACATCGCGGCAAAGGTATTATAAATTGGGCATTAAATAATTTAAATTTACCCTAAATTTATTTGCTAAGTTATAATAGTTGTGGACCATGTACAAAATTAAATTAAAAGTTGGAATGAGGTGACACAGGAATAAATAAATTAGATGAAGCATACAAATATCATGAAATTGTCTATAGACATTATAAAGACATAATGCTGATAAAATTTTATAAAAGAAGCAAAAGAAATTATGACACATAAAAACACACCAATTGGTGAAAAAAAAAATTGCTTTTTCTGCTGTTGCTTCAACAATGTCTACAAAAATTAAATAACGATGGAAAATTTATATATATATATATATTATATATATATATATATATATATATATATATATATACTTATAAATGAAGATAACAAATATAACTTTCGATATTCCCTTTGAAGAATTAAGAGGTTTGGATATAGATAAATTTTTAACAAAAGATCAATTTGAGAGAAAAATAAATTAAACAATGTAAAAGTTTCCAATTATCTTTATCACTACCAACAGTCAAAAAGATGGCCGAGGAGAAATCTGGAAATGGTTTACAACATGTTATAATTATTGGTATTATACTTGCTGCTTTAGGTGCACTCTAGGAGAAGTGCGATGTACAATTCTGTTGAACAAAATAGAAAAATATAAAAAAAAGAATTAGAAGAACAACAGAGACACTATTTGGCAATGGAAAATAAAGCATGAAGTGGTTTAGTTGCAAAAAAGAGGGGAAGACCAAAAATATTTGAATGTTTACCCACTACCTAATATCAACATTTAAAAATATGTAAAAATACTAAATATTAAAAATTTCAGAAATGTTTATATGACTGATGAATTGCCAAAAAGTATGTAAAGAAATGAATGTGCTGTGGTTAATTTTGATATCTCAACAAATCCTGGTACTGATTGGGTTTGTTATTATAAAGAAAATAATGATGTTTACTATTTTGATTCATTTGGTTAAAAATATTCCTAATAATTTAACTAATTATTTTAAATAAAACAGAAATGTTTATTACAATAATGATCGAATTCAGAATTTTAATTGAGTTACATGTGGCCATCTATATTTTATTGTATTAAATCTTTTTTAGAAAGATTTTAAGTTTAACGATATAGTTTCTCTTTTATTAAATTACAGATATATTTGGAAAACCATTAATAAAATCTTTAAACGAAATTTTTGACACTAGTGCTTAGCTTTATAAATAAATATTGATTGAAAATACGAAACTATTGCTTCTGATTATGCTTTGAAAACATATGTAGATTCACAATGCAATTCGGGTTTTTCTGGTTAACAAAGTAAGCTAAGCACTTGCTGTGATTATACAAAATTGTATGTTTATTTTGTAGGGCTTAAAATTGTTAATACAGATGATCCTAGAGACGATAAATCGCAGTCAGTAATGGATTTTTCAATAAACAAATAGATTAAGTAATAAAAAAAGATGTAGAATCAAAAAACAATACTTGTGTTTCTGATTTTTAAAAAAAATGTAGATTCAAAATACAATATTATTGTTTCTGCTTTACAAGATCAACTTAGTAAAGCTTTTGTTTACACGAATGACTATGTTTCTATTCAAAATCGTAGAATTTATAATATAGCTAATCCTGTAGAGTAGATGGTAATTTTTTATTCTTATGAAATGGAGAATATCTGGTGCTTGAAGTATACGAAAGTTACTAAGAGTAATAATATAAAAATTCAAAATACTACAAATGGACAATTAGATCAGAAAAGTATATGCATGATGTAATTAATAATTTCATACACAACATAAAAATGCATTTTAATGTTCATTTAACACTTATAACATGTATTCAAGATACATTCTAGTTCATTCATCATTCGTTCATTGTTTGTTCGTCCATCATTCATTCAATGCACATTTCACCTATGGCGAGCTTATCATTAAAAAATATTCAGGAGGTTTTCAAGCAACTTAATGGGTAAGTTAGTACCTCGCCAGTGATCCAATTTTTCCAGCCTTATTTAGCACCATCAAAACTCCATTAGGAGAACTTCCCCACTTCACCATCAGCCAGCCATTTTTTTTCGATGTGGTGCCTTATACCGTTTATATGCATTAATACTCATATATAGAATATATGAGCAAGAGTTTTTTTTTCTTTTTGGCTCAAATTTTGAATGAGTTGGTGATAATTTAATGGGTGCCTCATATTCACATTATTAAATTATCAGATCCGACCAGAGATCGAACCCACGACCTTCGTATATGAAATCGAATGCCTTGCCACTGAGCCACCATGACAAGATGAAAGAGGTGATGATTAAAAATGTTCATGTGGTGAGTTATTCTCACCACAAGTATATAGCTTCATATCGTAAGCTGCACTGCTGCCTGTTCCTTCACCGCAACTAGATAACAGCAATGTCACAATAAACTTCTTCCTGTGGTGGCAAGAGTGTGCCTGAAGTGCCTCTTCAGGAAGTAGGAAAAAAAATAATTCTCATGTAAAAGATAAAATAGACAGAATTACATTATAAAATGTGGGATTTGGTTTCTCTACATACCGCTGTTCATTTTTCTGCTCAAATCTATTGTGATAAAACCATATTCTTTATTCCAACAGTTTGTACAGACCTCTTTAAATTTTTCATAAGACATCTCCACCAACAAAATAATTATATGTATGTTGCAAGTTAGTATCATCTTGTCTAAATATACATAGAAAGTTCATATTGTCTCTCAGCAATTTTTTAGGTACTTTCAAATATATTTGTGCAAAATGAAAATATAAACATTTTTATGCTTTCCCATATTAAAAAATTCATGGATGTGATCCTGATTTTCTAAAATAATGTCGTCAAATACAATTATAGATTCATCTTTACACCGATCTAAAGGAATCATTTCATTATTATTTTTAAAAAGTATGCCATTTTTTCTGTAACTTTTAATTATATATATACATATATTGAGGTATAAAATGATTTTGATAAGGTATTAAAAAATTAAAAGTTAAAGAAAAATTGCATACTTTTTTAATAATAATGATATATAACTGTGTGTGTGTTGGTTTAAACTATTTGAGTATATATACCATTTATTAAAATTTAGCCATGCTGGCTTATAAATAAAATTAATCATCAAGTTGGTTTTATCGTCATTACTAAGACCAAGAATTAAGCTGCTTATGTCGTCAGGCAATAACTCGCCATTCTTTTCATTCTTAGAATTTTCTTCAGAAATTAAAACACCAACACCCAATTAACTTTTCTCATTTAATATATTTTTTTGTGATAAATTGATAATAAAGTGTTTAAGTTAACAAACAACAGTTCTGTACTAAAGAAGAAACTTCACTGTGATATATTACATATGGATAAATAGTTTGGTTTAATTATTTTCATGCAAAATTCTTAGCTCCTAATATAGATAACAATATCATAACAACAATTGAAAAAAAAATGAGTGCTGCCATTGATAAAAATGAAGTTATCACTTGTTCCTAGAGGCCAATACGATTTTTAATCTTTAAAGGAAACTATACAATCGAACCATTTTCAACAAATAACATTGAACTGACATCAGACAATGTGGAAAACAGAATATCGATTAAATCTAAGTTTGATATTAGACTTGACGACTGATTGTCCGATATTCTTGGCTTGAGATAAATATGACTATGGAAAAAGACAAAAATGTAATTGGCACTAAGTTACCTAATTTTAATTCATTTGAAACAATAAATTTTTCATTGAAATTTGTCATATGGAATGTTTATAAAATATGATGAATCTAATAATTTAGAAACTGATATAAATGCTAGTTTTCCACCAAAAACTATATTTGGCTTCAGAGATTATGTTAGTTATGAGACTGCATGTCCGATTTTATTATAGAATGAGTAATGAGCAGTTCAATCACAGTGTTTTAGAAAATAGGGCTGAAAATTGTAAACTGATAGATTTTGATGGTTCTGATATCAATATTGTTTTAGAAATTAAAAATGTTTAAAATATAAAGATTTATATATATATTGATACCCATATGGCACTGGATCTAGATTATTTTCTAGTGTACAATTCTTTTGTTATCGTATAGGCTTAATGCAATTTTATTAACTTCTACTGTATATAATTCATGCTTTTTGCTTTTTATTAAATTCATTTTTATATATTATATTTTGTCTTTAAACAAACAATTCTTATAGTCCTCAAACGTAATTCTCTTGTTAACAACACACTTCTTTATTCCATTTGATATTTTATTTTCTTTATTATTAAATCTATATGCATATATTTTTTATCTTAAACCAACAAATTAATTCGTTATTTTCCCATTACATTTATCTTTCATCTTACCTATAACTTTCTTATTTATTTGTGGCATGTTATAGATAATGTCATTTGAAAATTCACTTGTATCAAATTTTTCTATCATTGTTTTTTATGCTTTTGTAAAAATCTTCTATTTTTGTGTTATAAATGTACGGATTGGTGTCTTATTACCCATTTCTATTTTAGCACCGTATTTTGGTTTCATTATGTTATCATGAATGCCGCACATCAATTCTTTTGATATGTCTAAAATTGACACGCCAACATAAATAGGATTACTAAGTTCAACACTTGTTTTATTTATGTGTATGGCTGCAAGATTCTCATTAAATATTGTACTTCTTTTGAAACTTGGTTTTGCTACTAATTTTTCATGTTTTTCTGCATCTGATATTAATTTTATGTCTACTCCGTTTCTTGTATTTTCCATAATTTTGACAAACACAGAATTATTCATCAGCTTATAAAAATCTTTTTCAAATGCAATTTTAGCATTAGTTCTTGTTGATCTATTTAAATCTATATACTTCTTCAACCAATCAGACTGATCAAGCATCGATATTCTATGTATTTAGTAGATTTTAAACCGTTCTTTAGACAATGTATTAAATAATGATAGTGTAGTGCATACTTTTGTTTATTAAGTAGATTTGTTAATAATTTGGATTGATTTGTTCCTGGAACGATCTTATTTTTTCGATAAAATGGTAGATCTTTATGTAAATGATGTAGTTCTTGTGGTTATTCTAAATCAACTTCTAATATATAACCATACTCAGAATCATCCTCCAAATGTAATATTTTTTCTCTCCAGTAATCTAAATCAGATAATGTATAATAAACCCAGTCGAAACCACCATATGGTAAATATTGCGACTTTGCCCAACCATATAAATGATTAGCACCGAGATATGCTATATAGTTGAACTCTTGATTTGGATTAATATCTTCTAAATATTTGTAATTGGCTTTAACATATTGCTTACAACATTGCGATATTCCACCTCTAATGCCTTTTTCTACCATTAAAATTATATCATAATTGTGTAATAAATCTAATAACTGTTTAGTTTTTCTTAACATCGCATCCCACGATAATCCCAGTGTTGCAAAGTACCATGGAGGATCTAAGTCATATGCATTTATACATGTATTTCTAAAATTTTCGAATACATCTGCTAATAATAACACATCACTTTTTAAATATAAGTCGTGGTATTCACCAAAGTTTTTTTATATTAAAAAGAGTCCATGCAAGTTTTGCATGATCATATTCGTCGTTAACTTATATCAGATTCATTTCATTTATTATAAAATTCACTTTTTGGTGGATGTTCTGTTTCTTCAAATTACTTCCAGCTATCCATATATTCGTTTGGATAAACACCTTTCTTAATTACTGCATCTACTTGATCTTTTGGAAAATGTTATGGGTATGTTTCATTTGATTTTTGGTTAAGTTAGATGATAATTTATTTGAACTACTGGCCAAAATTTAAATGTGTCTATAAATCGCATATTAAAATTTTCTGTGTTTTTACCAAAGGAAATAAACTTTTCTTCATTATTCGCAATCAAATCTATATTTTTTATCATTATAACCTAACTCTTTAGTAAATAAATGAGCATCATACCCAGCTAAATTATGATAATCAATTGGAACAAAATTGAGTAATTTTAATTGTAGATTATAATTATTACATACAGGATTAATGAATCTCCCGGTTATATGATCATGATGACATACTTTTTCATTGTCCTCGGTATATTCACATTCGCATACAGAACATTTTTTAGATTTATAATAAGTAGCATTTTCTTATTTTGTTAGTGGATGCATTGGTTCAATTTGCGAATATATTTCTCCAATTTCTTCTACTTCCCTTTATATTAATTGTATAAACATCGTATGTATATTTGGACCTCGATATACTACTGGAGGCTTATTAATCGCCATAATTAAATACAATATAATATCAAAAGCCAGATGCTTCATGTAATTGATGATATTTAACTGTATGTAATTATTTTGTTTAACTTTAAAGTAACTTTAGTAAGATTATTTCTTCCTTTTAGTGTCTGCTTATAGAGGCCATTATCAATATCATCTTTGGTTAAAATTGGATATTTTTTGTTAAGGTTAAATTTACTTAATTCTCTTTAGTTTGGTTAAGTAGGTGAAATTTTCTTTAGAATTGATTCAAACTCAGCATATATTGTAAAAGGAACCTTCATTGTTTGTTCATAATTTTTGAAATATATTTTCTCTCCTTTCAAAGGTATAGTGGTTCTTACTGACTCATTTTTTTAGCAGTCTTCTGTACATTTATTTATTTTTTCTTGGGAATAAAAGATTTGAATACACATGTCACATATATAAGTTTGACTTTTATGATTATTTTTTTGTGCTGAAACCAGTTTCGATAAATCTTTTATCCAACATTAATGTGAGTTTTTATCATATTTGAAATAGAGTAAATTTATATGTTTATAATTTTTAATTTTTGTATTCAATAGAGTATACATTTATAGATGTATCAATTCGATTTTCTATTTTTGGTATATCGTCAATTATAGTAGGATATTCATATTTATATATTACTTTAACGATATTAGGCCAACATTTTTATATTTAGTAACTCTGAATTTTTTTCTGCTGGAAACAATGCAGGCTTTATTGCCCAATGAAAACATTTTGGATCTTCATTTTTCACATTAATGCATGCTTTTTATTCTTAATAACTTCTGGTAGTACAATGAATGATGCACCATTTAATGGATTATACTTATTTATAGCCAATTGTATTCCAATTACTCTATCTAAAGTCCAACCTGAACCTCTTCTTTGAAATTCAGATTGTTGTGTAATAATATATTGTTTTATGAATTTAATAATCCTTTTAATATCTCTTTCATTCATTATTGCATAATGGGTGATTGAAATGTTAATAATTCTACTTGATATTCTCTTGCTTGTGATAATTGGTATATAATTTAATATGGTTTTCACCCTTAATGCTCTAAGATTGTGTATTATCTGAAATACCTATTTTTCCCCCTAAAGTTAAAAGGATTAGCTGTACTAAATTAAGGAATTCTCAATGTTATGAGAAGATATTCTACTTTAAAAGCTTTATTAATTCGTAATTTTTATTGGTTCTTCTATTTCTTTTGTTAACAAATAAATTATTATAATAATGGAATATTTCTCTTTATTATTTTATTATTTTTGGTGTATTAATTCAATTGTTATTTACAATACAGCCCAAAAGTTAAAAATGTGTATAAAAATGTTCTATTTGGATATTCTACATTCAAGATATCCTCTGTGCTTTTATGTTCTAGGCTTTTAACAAATCAATATATAAATGTAAATTTTCTTTTAATTTCTTTTTTTATCTTTTTGTATAATTCATTGATATTTGCATGCATATGAAATTGTTCTTTTATCATTATAATTTCTGTTTTCATGGTTCTTAATTATTTATCTTTCAAAAATTTATTTTTTTTATAATAAAAGCCATTATAGCTGTAATTAAATAATCTTTCCTTAGAATAAACCAACGTCTAATTAAATCCTCTACCCTAAGAATATGCCAACATCTATTTTTTAAATCTCTACCTATAATTCTTAGCTCCCGCGCTGTCACCCAACTTAACTGCAAGATTGTTCACTGACATATTTTATTGTTTATTTATAAAGAAAAAATGTAAAAAGGGTTTTAAATTTTACATAGACAATGAAAAGCTGTAAAAAAAAGTACATTTATTGGAAAATTAAATTTATAAAATGTTTAAATAATTGATAATAAGTGAAATCATTTAAACAGTGTAACTTACATCTGTGCCTTCTCTTTATGTTCAGTAAGTTTCTTGTTAAGATGATAATTCTTATAATATTCACAAAAACAATTGTTATATATTGTTCTAAGTTTGTCTTTATTTCTTGTATGAACTGAAAATAATTTTATATATTTATTCTCATTACATAATCTACATGTTTTTGTTGGGTAATTATCATGTTGAATTTCATTTAGAATATCTACTGACACATTGTGTTATTTAGTATTTTTATGCTCTTTGAGAGATGCAACACAAACATATTTTCACATTCACACAATACTTTCTCCCCTTTTAAGACAAATTTATTTTTGGTGTTTTCAATGACACATTTTTTACAGTTGTTATGAAGTCAATCCTTATTTGTTTTATGGTAGTAAAAATTTTCTATGTTTAGTACTTTGCCACACTTTTTACATTGCTTAGATATGGTATTATTTTCCGTTTCATTGTGGAGCAGAGATTCCAGTGCTGTGTTTAATTAAAAGGGGAAAAAATTAATAATAGAAAAATTGATTTTAATAAAAATAAAAGAAATAGTAAAAATTTATAAAATAATAAATAATATAATAAGTAAAATAAATAAAATAATAATATAACAAAATAATAAATTTAAAATAATGAAATTAAAATTAAAAATAAAATTTATTTATTTTTTATTAAATTTTTTCCTTTTAAATAAATACAAAAATTGAATCACTGCTAAAGAAGTTGAACTATCCATATGAATTGACTAAACTAGATGACCTAGAAAAAGATAAAAAGTATGCTTCTACCGAATTCCAATTATACGAATCTAAATTTGGGAAATAAATTAGTTGTATTATAGATGGTATATATAGAATTACTTTACCAGGTCGTTATTTAAATATGTTTGATAAAATGCTTTAAAATTAATAAATAAGAAACACATTTTTATAACATATAAAGAGTTAAAGAAATGAAAAATTGAACAACTATGCATGATTTAGAATTATCTTAAAATGTGAATATTCTATTATTTTTAATCAATCAATTATCTTTTTAATATTTCATTTATTTTTTGCTTTAATTTGCTTGTTTTTAGCTTAAATTTGCTGGTTTTCTAGTGTGAAAAGTTCTGCACATCCATTTGGTGAAATATTGTAAAATCTGCTTGATTTTGAGCTTAAATTGTTTGTTTCTTGAATTGAAAATTTACGTTTCTAGAAACACGAAAAAGCAGCTTGAAAACAACAACATTGCTTGATTTTAGCTTAAATTTGCTTGATTTTGATTGTTTTTTCATCGAATTTCAGATTTTGAGTTTTTTATTTTTTCTAGCACTTTCGCTACAAATAACAGAAGATAGTTGAAATGAATAGTAACAAAAAGTGATGGCCACCCACGTGCGCGAAACCGCGAGACACTGTGTTACATGTCGAGCCTCTCATAACTCTCAGCGATGACTAAACTGGGGACATGGTGCCGTGGTAGGCTTGGTGGAAACCGAGCCACGTCGGAACTACTTGCTACATGTACCTTTGTACAAAATGCTCTCCAACTTACCGTTCATGTTGTTTAACATATTAATAAATCACTGCGCACAACATAACACATAATGCACTGCAAAACAAGGGATGAAATGATGTGGACATGCTAACATGTGAAAATGGTACATATTATAAAACACTCAATTACACACTTGGAAACTCTAGGGCATTATTGGACTGCTTAAGAGGGCGTCTCTGGTGTCCATGTGTTGTTGCATAACACATATTTACCTCTAGGCATTTTTAAATAATAATTAAGCCCTACTTGCATCGCATGTATCACTGTACGCTGTGGAGCACATGGCAACTCGGTCAGCACAACACTTATTACACTGCACTCCACACACATCCTCTTTTTGTACTCTTTTGCACATGCACTGGACATTCTATGTGAAGCACCGTGTGTGCACTGATGCACTGCTGCACAACAAGTGTATATGATGGCTGTGCTGCAGAATGTGGTGTGGCAAGCAAACAGACTAGGAAAGGGGGTAGCGGTACGTGTCAACCCTCCCCCCTCCGATTATAAGCCATGCGAGGCAAAGGCAATTCCTCATGCTCCTCTTCCTGGGATGTAGGTCGTAAGGGCTTCTTGCCAGTCCCCCCTCCCGCACCATAGGCGTTGGCTGCTGCCGCTGCTCTCGCCAGTCCTGCACTGGGATTCTGTAACTATTTTTCACCTCGTCTCAATCGAAATGGGATCGATCGAGATTGTCTTTAAATTCGATCGAAATAAAAAATTAAATTCTGAAATTCTTTTATATTGTAATTCGATCGACTTCCAGTATTTCGATAGAGTTATTAATCCGATCGAACATTTTAGTCGTTTTAACATGGTAGAAGGTTGTAATACCCGTATTAGATTAAAATTTAAAGATTTCAATTTGTATGGGGCTGCATTTTCACACATTTCGTTACGGACATTTATTTATTGATCTGGAACACTTGTCAGAATAATATTTAAATAAAGGGGTGATTACTTACAGATTACGCATCGAAATAAACACACACATTGAAAGCAATGTTTTTTGCTAATAAATACATTTATTAAATGCTAAGCATAAAATACTGGCTTACTCTCTGTTATAAATACGTACTACCTTACTCAACACTTACATGTAAATAAATATTATTGTACATACAAACTAACTTGGTGGTAAAGGATCTAATTTCTGATTGGCAACTGGTTTGCCAATACGATGCACTTTCATTTTCTATAATGACCATCCAATGTAGCCACATAATCATCAGAGAAAGCGATCGATATTTCTTGTACTATTTTGATAGACTTGAAAAAGGTTACGGAATCGCATTATCACAAACCAATCGAAATGAAACTCGATAGAAATCGAAATCGAGATGAGACATTGTTGAGTTACAAAATCCAAGCACTACTCCTTGCGGGATGCAGGGGCGGCCCCAAAAGTGATATATGCCACAGGTGGATGCTTCCGCCATCGAGACTGCCGAGGGCAATACGAGCCGGCCGACCCGCTTCCCTTGCTATCAGTGCTGCTGCTTGTGCTGTCCTCTCGTACCAGGCTGTTTCGCTGCCGGGAGCTACTCGGGCAGTTTAAAACTAGTGGTTGGGGAGGGGAAGGGGTTGGTCACACTGCAGTGACCCCCAATTGGCTCTGACACACTTGCTGCTCTCATGGTGGTGTTTCCCTTGCCAGTTGGTAGTGTCACAACAATGGTCGTCGTAGTGTCAGCTAGTGGACTCTTCCCCAGGAGTGCTGGCGCCGGTTGAAATGGTAGTGTTCCAACGACGATGCTGGTAGGCGCCACAGCGTCATTCACTGGGGGGTTAACTATCGGACTCGCCCACATGGTGCCGGTGCTCCGGTCGATGTCGAGCTCTTGGCATGCGCTGCTGGCATCCCTGGGGAGGATGCTCAAAAACCTTTATTCTCCGTTTCTCCACCCTGGACCTCGACAGTGACGTCATCGTGGGTCATCAGGACTCCTGCGTCACTTGCTACTTGCTCCTGCTTGCAATATCTGGGTATGCTGGGCAAGCGACTTCCATGGGTGTCACATCGCCACCATCACTCCGACCTGTGTCATCCTGGCCCCTGAAGGACTTGGTCTCGTCCGTGCTGTTGACACCTCGGCCTCAGGTGGTAACTCCATTGAGAGAGGTGCTGCCCCACCTTCCTCCTCTCATACTTGTGTGGTGAGCTTGCCAGGTGGATGTTCAGAGCACCAGGGGCGTCTTCGCTGGCGACATCTCTGGGCGAGAGATGGATGTTGTCCCAGTGAGCTTTAATTCTCTTCTTGCCCATGCGGCCCAGGTATGTGATTGATCCGATTGTCTTTGTGAACCAGTGTGGGCCAGTCCACTGCACAGCCAGTTAAACAAAGAAGTTTAGCCAGGTGCCATGCTTGGGGTGTGCCTTCAAGTAAACCTGTTGTCTGGGCTGCATGGCTGGAGGTGGTCTCGTGCTTGCTGGGACCCACCGTGCTGCATACTTGCATTGATGCTGCCTCTGCTCATGATTCCATTGACGATGCTTGTCCCGTTGTCCTGTGCTATCTCTTGTGCTACTGCTGTTGTTATCTTGCAGGCAGTTTTTTCGCCTGGTATGGCCAGGTTGTGCCCCAGCAGAACGTCGACTGGTGTTCTGCCTGTTGCTGCATTCACACTGTAATGCTGCCACCTTGAGTCTACTCTTTTACTCCTATTCAATGCTAAACTACTAGTATACCTAACTATATATGACTCGAGGTACAGTTATGTAGCGTGGCAATAGCTCAGACTGTAAATTAAGGTAGGCGACACAGATGGTTATGAAATACTACACAATTTATTTAATTCCAAATATACAATGATTTGTCGTAAAAATTACCTTCAGAATATTACAATACAAAATTATATATATATATATATATCTTTACATATACTACTGACAATTCCTGAACGTCTCAATCATGTTCCTAGCCTTATACTCAGCGTCAGTGCTAGTGACTTTAAGTTATGTTACAGATTCTCGCGACCTAGACCTGCACCGAAGTCTATAAGTGGTCTTACCACTGCTCGGTTAAAGGCTATGCGAGCAGAGCTCCTCTAGTCCTGTATCTGGAAGAAGGTAGTCGTGTAGTCTTCACTGGATTCCTTCACCTGGATCGCAGCCCTGTGCAGTCGTGCGCTCCGACACATTTGTCGGACGACAGTTATCTCGAATGCAGCGCAATGGCTCGATGTCTGTGTGTGAGAGAGAGAGAGGTGGAAGGGGGAGGAGGCGATGCCTGCTGGGCCCCCTATTTATGTGCGGGGTTTTGTAAACCACCTTGTCGCTTGTTTACTGAAATGTCTTAATAAGGTGGGTGATTGATTCACTACAACACGCCGACATAGGTTGAAGAGGGCGGCAGGCAGGTGTTCTGCCCAGCTGGTGTGCAGGTCCCCACACGGAGCTGCAGTTGCTCCTTCAATTGCTGGTTGCAGCACTCTGTTGGGTTGGTTCTCAGGTGTTACACCGCTGTCTTCAGGTGGCACACCCCCCAATGGGTGCCCATTTTCCTGCCATCTTCTGCTGGAAAACTGAGTAACATTATCAGTGAGAATCTGTTTCGGATAGCCCAGGCTTGCAAAGAATTCCTTTTCTAACACTTTCGCAATGCTTGCTACTCTTGCGCTGCTCATGGTGTTACGCCTCCACCCATCGGGAAAATTTGTTCGTTACCATCACTATAAACTTTTTTCCCGCAGATGTTCGTGGCTACGGCGGCATCAGGTCGAGACTCTCTGTCTCGAACAACCACTTGGGTAGGCATGGCTGTTACTACTGTACACCGTCCATCCTCCTTAATTTGAATGTTTGGCATTTCACACAATTTTGCATATATTTTCACACATCACGTGACAGGCCCGGCTAAAATTAATGCACCTCAATGTTTCTGATTGTTCGCTCAATGCCGGGGTGGGCTGCAGCGTGGCTCGCTTGTGCATGCACAAACACACTCTCACGGCATGCTGGAGGTGCAAACAGTCAACATTTTAGTGGATCTGTCGCTGAACAAGTTTCAAGGTGGTCATTCACTATGCACCACTACAATATTGCTTACATCGCACACTGTGTTCATTTTTCCTGCGCAGACACGCGGCTGGTCTACACACCTTATGATTCCTTATACAAGTCGTTCACAAGAATGTCCTTATTAACAACATGCACTTGGTTAAGGCTAGTTTCATGAAACAGTTCCTGCATACTTGGTGGAAGGATATAGGTCCCACTCGGCATTGTGTGTTATGAAGACATCACATTAGGTGCTCGTGATAAGGTGTCAGCCAGCTGATACTCTTTCCCAGAGACGTGCTCCAAACCAAGTCGTAGGCTTGCAGTAGCAATGCCCACCAAGTAAGTGTACTGCATACTTCCTTCATTTCATGTAAACAGATAAGGCATCTGTTATCAGTCCTGAGCGTGAATTGCTGGTAATCTAAATACACCCTTTATTTCTTCAGTGCCCATATGACTGCTAGACATTCGCATTTAATAACATCATACCTCCTTTTCGTCTGGCCTAGTTTAGCACTTGAGAAATCTATCACTCGCCTTCTCAGTCTTCCCGCACATTGATACATAACTGCGCCCAGTCTCTCCTGGCTGGCATCATACTGTAAGTACAAATGCTTGCTGGGGTCGTATCGAGCAAGCTTCGGGCATTACTGGAAGCATGATTTGATTTCCTGGAATGCGTTTTCGTCCACGTCACACCACACGAACCGCTTCTATGGTGAAAAAAAGATCCATAAGTGGTGTCGTCACTATTACAAAGCCCTCTATAAACTCCCTAAGCCAATTGATAAGGCTGAACAATTTTTGTAAGTGTATATGAGTGCATGGCAGCAGGTAGTTTTAAATCAACTGTAACAGTTCGGGGTATGGCGTATTTTCATTTCCTTCAACCACATGCCCTAGGAAATCTAACATGCTTTTACCAATATGGCACTTGTTAGCCTCACATGTGAGTCCATTTATTGTGAGTCTGTCGAGCACAATTGACAAGTGGTGCATGTGGTCTTCCTAGCTGTCAGACCAGATAACAACATCGTTCAAATACGCTAACGTAAACTCGCCGATGAGCCCTTCCATTACTCGAACCATCATTGACTGAAAAGTTGGGGGTGTACACTTTAACCCAAAAGGCATCACACAGAATTGGAATCTCCTTCCATCAGGTGTTGTGAACGTGGTTTTCTCCTGGTCTTCCTGCTTTACAGGAATTCGCACAGTACCCACTGTGCAGATCAAGAGATAACAGAATTTTTGAGTTACCCAGTGAACTAATTGCATCGGGTGAAAATCTATGCAAAAGAGCCATCTCCGGTCCTTTTTCGGTGCGAGTGTCATGGTTGAGTTGTACTTACAACACGTGGGCTCAATCATCAGCTAACATTTTCTTGACTTGCTCGCATATGATTCGGGCTTGATGGGACACGTAACTGTGTGGGCTAATATAAATAGGGCCCTCTTGCATAAGTGGTATTTCGTTCTCTGCTACTGTGGTCCTGCGCAATGCATTATGTGTGGCGAATACCTCTCTATGCTTTCCCAGTAAATGCTGAAATTATGTCTGAGGTTGTGGTGGGATCTCATGGTCAAACTCTGTTACCGAAACCTGGGGTAAACTATCAGCTGATATCATATCTATATTATAGTCCGTGCACCTTTTCTTAGTGCTAGTATGTATATGCATTGTGACCGATTCAAATATTGTATTTTGCTCTTGCAACAATGGCTCAACTAGTATGGCATCCTCACGTATTTATGCTGTTACTATTGCAGTTGTTATGGTTTCTAGGTCGTGTACTCGTAACTGTAATCATGGCTTGCCCTATTCCTCGGCTACTTTTCTAGCTGGCAACAAGCCTAATGATGTGGTCGGTATGGGGTACGTAGCTATTGTTTACAAAATGCAGACGCACGAAATTATGTGGTGCGAGGGGGGCCAATCAGGGCATTTAATGGTTGCCCATTCATATACACCAGTATGAGGATGAATTTCGCTGTGTTACTACTAACCTGCTGAATCAATGCTTGCTGCGGTGTCAACCCTGTGTTACTTGACGAGACCAGGGCAGCAGAGGCATCAGGCCACTTCGCACCTACTTCCCGTTCCCTGGTTGCTTTGTGCGAGTCCTTTGTAGTTGTCGAGATGGGGATAATTAGGGCACTGTTTGTGCCAATGAAATACCTCTGCTGGCTTCCAATAGCTGCAGGCATTTTGTGGTGGTTTGGTGTTGTCCCACTTGACGTACACTTACCCGGCATCCTTGTTAACACTGTCCCATTTTCTGTTGTTATCACCTTGGCACGCACTTTTTCCACCATTACTGTCACTTGCAAAAAATTTGTTTGGCTTAGAGCCAAAATGTGGTTTTTGGTAGTGGTCAGTTTGGTCCCATGACTTGCTGCTGTCTTCACCGTGCAACCAGTGTTGCCATCATGCAGCACCTTTCTCATGATGCGACGAACACATGTTCCATTCGAGGATAATGGCGGCTTTTAACAGCTTTTCCAAGTTACTGTTAACAAATTGTATCAGTGAAGCCCGATACTCAGGCGGGATGGTCACTGCTATAATTTCCAGGGTTTCTCTCACTGACAATTTCGGGTGAAATCGCTTGATCAGATGTGCCTTCTACGTGATTAACATAGGCAGTTGTTCCACAGTCTGTTGTTCCTACCACATCAGTTTGTTCTGTGCCTGTATCGAAGCAAACATTCTGATATATCTGCACTGAAATGAGTTCACAAACTCTTGTCATCCATGGCCATAGTGATTAACTGCACTCCACTATTTTTCCTGTGTTACCATGTAATTGATTGGCTATGCAGCTCGCCCACTAGTCCTCGCACACATCATACTGTTGCAGGCGGGATGTGTACTCTTTCAGGTAGGCTGAAGGGTCCTAACTTGCCATTCTTTTGATGGTTGGTATGTTCTGAAAGGAAGTCGGGTTGCGTTTCAGGGCATTGTCCACTTTTGAATCATTTCCTGTTGCTTGCTTTTTAATTTGCTCATTCTCCTGCGGCCAACAATGAGCTGTGTTTTGTCTGCAGCTGTGGATCGGAAAAGTATTCACTGGTGTTGGAGTGGGAAAATGGGTTGGTACTACCACTTGCATTGCTTGTGGAAACCTTTGGGATGGGTAGTAATCAGGTAATTGCAGCAGGTATGGTGTCACTGGTAGGAACGGAAAAGATACTGGAGGTAGGGTTGGCAGGGGTTGTGTAGACTGTGCAGTTGGTGCCGGTATGTTGTTAGCGGTCACATGTATGCTGTGCAGTCCGCTGGTTGCCACTCGGTGCACGCTGTTTTGAGTTCTGGATACAGAACATCCAGATTATGTGTAGTGTTCTTTGGTTCAAAATTTCACTGCAACTGTCACACACAAAATGAAGTCCTATTATGATGTCGGTTTCGTTCCCACATAGGCATTCATTGTGTTGCTGGATGTGGCACTTCATGTAGTTAAGAAGTAGTGTTCCTTGGCCTACACCGAATAAATTAGCACGCCAACTTGGTTAAGGGGTAATGATCGGCATGACACAAGAGCAGGAAGTGGGGAAGCAGAGCGATGCTCGTTCTCGATGGTCGATTGCACCTCAGCTGTTCTGACATGGAGTTGATGGAGGGGTTAGCACTGGTGCACGCGCCTTCGAACCTTTGTCCACTGCACTGAGTAGGTGGAACGAAGCTGACATCACATGTTGTCCCAACAAGGCCACAATGGTGATGATCTACTGTTCTTCGCATGTTTTCTCTCCCTGATCATGTGGCGACTTCCTGGCATCTTAGAGGCATCTAGGAGGCATCATGGCACTGCTGCTGTCTTAGCTGGTCACCCATATTGCTCCTTGCTGCAGGTATTGAGGGAATTTTGAGAGGAAAATTTTCTTTCGAAAACATTGCTGGGAAATTATTTGAAAATTTTTGTGGTGGGAATTTGGCAGTTTTCCAGATTCCTCGGTTAGGATGCCTTACGATTATGCCACAAAGTTGGGCGACATTTTGATGCTGTGGAATAGGACAAAAGAGGGTAGAAATATTTTGGAAAGGTGGTAGAGACTGTGCTCCATGTTAGGGCAAGCCATTTTGACATGGTGTCATGGACCCTCAACTGGTAGAGGCAGGTTTTGAGGAGCAGTAAAAAAATTAGGTTAGGTTTGGAGTTTTGGAAAATGGTAATATTACCCATGGCACCAGGTAACATCCAGATGCTGGTGATATCATGAAGTTCTTCTAAAGCTGAATATTATACCAGGTTCCTGCAGACAGACGACCAAGGCGGTAATCCTACTGGTGGGGAAATGATAAAACCTCATAAATATTATATAATTCCCTGGCTTGACATGCTGTGGCCTATTCAAACTGATCACATGCCCTTAAGATGCTTTTACTCATGTTGCAGATTATTATGAACATTGATACTGACATAGGCCACATGTTCCCTCCAGAGCGTTCGTCCCGCAATACCTGTAGATTCACCCACTGCCCTCGTGAGAGCAGTGCTACACATCGAGTATGTTCCGCATGTGTGCGTGTGCGATGTTGTGCGCTGGTATTTTGAAGTGTTTTGTTTTTAGTATAAGTATGTAAAGTGTTTTTATGGTATTTTGACATGGTGGGGTTTTTGGAATACAAGGGGCTGGGGGGTTAGGTTACTTGGATAGGAGGTTAGATATATTATTTACCGGATTTCGGGCACCAGTGCTGACCACGAGAATAATGGGGGTCATGAAGCCCTCGGTGTCCCGATGTCAATCCTGCAGCAACCATTCCTGTTTTGATTATGTGAATTTCCGATGAGCTATTATCGTTATGTCTCTTCTAGTAGGGGCTTTATGCCTCCCCTAAAATGCCATTAAATACATAGTGGGTTGTTTCGGCCACCCAACGCCGTAATATATTCGTAGTACATTTTCAGAGAAAATAATTTATAGAAGTTAAGTGGTCAGAACACCAGAAAATAAACTTGCATGCTGCATTCATTTAATTTAACGATTTATTTGTAAACACTCGTTTGAGGCACAAAATAAGTACATCTCCAGATAGCTCAGAGAGCTCTTGAACAGTTTTAAAAAAAATAGAGCAAAGCACACATCATTGTTAAGTTCCAAAATTTAGTTTCGGCTGTGTACAAGATGGACCATACTTTGGGAGGCACAGGCTCTAGGGTAACAAAAGACAAAAAGGTTCCAATATGATTAAATTTAACACGGCAGCTGCATGATCAATACAAAAAGTTAAAGTCCCCGAAGCGGGCACTCACGTGCGACCAGCCCCACTGGATACAATCGCACTACTGAAAAATGTTAGCGCTGGAGTCAGCCACCTGGGTGCAAGCTTCTGCGTGATGCCAAAAATCCCATTGTTCGGGAATAAAATATTACATGAAGTATGAATGGGAGTGGCAATGATTCAAGAATTATAAAACATTGTACAAAACACTAGAAATTACATTACACAAATATTCAGGGGAAAAATAAATTATTACAGTAGTCATTGTGTTGTTGACTTGTTACGTGTCCTTAAGCCTGACACTTAACCTATAAATGTACGTATTTCACACACTGCATGAGTTCATAGCATTGCAGGGTTCTCCCCACAATCATTTGTGTGATAACCCTATATTTTATTCTCTACATTACATTATCCCATTTTGCATAAAACACTGTAAAAAGAAATAAGAATTGTTTTGCACGCTGCGATTAAGTACATAGACTAAGTCCATAGACGTGAGATGGCCCGTGGCCTCTGGCACCTGACTTGGTTAGACAGGTTAGGTCAATGCATGGTCACTCGCTTAAAATAAACAGCATACTGTTTCAAAAAAGGTATTATGCCATTAACAGCTAGGTAACATCTTGTATATTAAAAACATTTTCCATAAGTTTGTCGGCAAAAAGACATCATATTTATTATATATTTTTTTAATAAAGAGCATTGTCTCGAAAACATTACCAGGCCGGAATAAATTAGATATTGGCCAGCTTACCGTAAAGACAAAGACACAGTATGGGAATCGGACCAGAAACATTTTTAAGATGCTTGCAACATATTTGCTCTGCGATATCACGCCGACTTGTTTTCGGCGATATCCATCTTTTAACCTAAAAAATACAGCAAGCCATTGTCTTTTTTCTAGCGGCAAACAATCTGTCTCAAAAAAGACATCATGCCGTTAACAACCAGCTAATATCTTGTCTATTCAAAAAAACTCTCCAAAAGTTTGTCGGCAAAAAGATATCATATTTATATTTTTATGGTTATGAAGATCCTTGTCTCGAAAACATCACCGGGCCAGAATAAATAAAATAATGGTCAGCTTACAAAAATGACAAATATGCTGTATGGGAATCTGCCCAGAAACATTTTTAAGATTTTTGCGACACGTTTGCTATGCGATATCATTCCGACATATTTTCGATGATATCTTCTGTTGTCCTAAAATATACAGTGGGTCATTGTCTTTGTTCTAAAGTCTTGAATTCTGTCTCAAAAAATACATCATGCTGTTGTCAAATGGCTATTTTCTGGCATTGAATCTACAATTGCCGACATTACAGGTATCGAGCTGGCAATTTCCCGACATTTTGCCGACAGGTTGTATTTGCTGGGAAGGGAAATGTATCATTCTGACATAAACTAAACAACTGTCACACAATACATAATAACTTCACCTTCATAATAATAATTACTATTCTGTGTACACGAATTGTGTACACGGCACTTACTTTAACAGGGTATGTGATCTCTTTATTTACACAAACTTACACTAAACATGGCATGAACACTGCACTTCAAAAATGTAAACAAACAAATACATGTGGCACGAGAATACTATGGCGCGCACGTGGTGAACACACTGTTGCACAAAAATATCATTAAATCTAAAAGGCCATTTTAAAAAATACAATAATATTACACTTCACTGCACTGATTCACTATACACAGATACACAGGACACAGGCTGGTGCACTGATGTCGCACGTGGCCGTCGAATGCCTTGGCAGTTTGACGTGAACAGATGGTTCACTCTAAATCTTCTCTGACCATTTGCCCCATGCAGTTACGAATCGCACCTAGAGTATGCTGAGGGTCGACAAGAACAGCCGAGAGTATGCTGGTGTAGACCGCCGAGAATGAGCAAGCCACTTTTCTTGGTGACCTGGATCGCATAACTCCCGGTGGTCAATTTACCTTAAAGAGGTAACTCCTAAAGGCAAATCATTAGCAATCTGAAATGGCGTGCCAGTAAAGCCACGATTTCTAGGTACATCATACACTGGTAGGAGCGAGTGAACTGCCCACGCAGTAGTGTAGTGAGCACCTGCCATGTATGCTACTTAGGCAGGCCTGTAGGCCTTTGTAAAGTGCATCGTGACCCTTATGTAACTCAGCTAGGCAGGGAACAACATGGCCCTGCCTATGTGTGATTTTCGTCTGTACGAAAAGCAATGTGTCTTAAGATTCCTTTGTTGTTCAGGCAAACTGAAGTTGCTGTAGTCCCATCTAGCATGGAAAATTCAACACTATGTGGTAACGTCACAGACCATGGTGTGAGCGGGCCGAAAGTGATGTTATTGCAGAGCCATCGTGGCAGATGTAATGCCAGTTTTTAAGGATCTTTAAATGGCAGCAAATGACGTGCCAGTGCAATTAATTAATAAGTAATGCAACAGTAAAGGAACTCTTATAAAGGACTGCACAACCCATATATAGAGCCATTTGTTTAAAGTGTAAGTGCAGTGACATTCCCCGCACCTTGTCTTTGAGCAACCGGAGGATCGCCCGGAGGCTCATGGGAATGTCACCAACATGTATGTTTTATTAAGAGATCAGATGTGTTATTTTATATTTAAGAAGGGCAAGCACATTATTTCATGCAGTTGACAACTTGACCTTGATGCGGGCTCTTGGAGGTCTTGCTGTGGCCATGTTGGCATCTTGGGACTGGGCAGGCGAAGAGAGCAGTAGTGTGGGAGGCCAGCTCCGTGGCCATCTTCAGCATGCCCCATTTAGGCATTTGAACTTTCATCAGCAATAGTAAGTGTTAATTACCGGAACCTTTTGAATTTACAAGTGCCGAGGGTCGGACCAACCCACTTCTTTCCCATGAGCATGACTTAACTTTTCAACATAATTATTAAGGGTGTCGTCCGGTTTTTGCAGCAGTAAGTTATCGGCAGACTATAGAGTGCCGAGCCCGCATCACTCATTCCATTCATATAATGTATTGTTTTTATGTTAATAAACTAACTGTTGCCACAGCTGCAGTTTATTATTGACTTTACTGTTATAGGTATTTATTGGGCATGGCATCCAGAAGACCAATGTGCAAGAGAGAGTGTGCGTAGTAATAATTATGGGAGCTGTCCCCCAAATAGCACAGCATTAGTGAGTTAATGGTGTGTGGGAGGCCAACAGCCCACATTTTTGTGATGGTCCAAACGACCACCTTAAGTCCGAGCGAGTAAGCACACGTGGTAATTAGACCCTGCAACAGCACGACACAGACTTCAGGGATCCCCATGGGCTATCGATGCATGACTCCGAATCCACACTCTACCAGATGGGGCTAGGGCTGGCACTCTAGCCACTTTGCCGGTCTGAAAAGTCAGACTGGTCAAACACCATCCCTGGAGCCTGGGAACGACATCAAGTTGTGCTGTAGGCAGGACGAACGGGCTGGATCAGTTCACATCAATTTTTATACTTAATTTTATTATATTAGTCATGTGAGCAATGCCATATCCCTCTGCAAGTGTGTTCATGCTCAGGTTTGTTTATGTTTATGAGTGCCATATATTTATTATGTCTATTTTATTTATTTGTGGTTTTGTTAATGCACATCACCAATGTGATGTCCCGCGCCAAGAGAAAATATTAGAAATTATTTTGTGGGTTTTAAAATACAAAGTTGCACAAATAAATCAATTCCATTTTCATTCACAGAAGTAAAATAAAGATTTATCCATTGCACTTTCATTTTCATTACAGCGCAGCCTGTAGTAAATTTTTTACATATTTTTCACATATTATTTCGTCCTGTGTTGTCCCGTTTTCCTCTTCGGTGTTGTGTCTTGTATTTTAGTTTAGGTTCAGAGTAATGACTTAAGCCACAGGCTGGTTACCATAGCGTACCGACCACGTGGCAAGCTAACTTCACTTTTTAATAACACATAGAGAGGAGTGCAATTACGTATTTGTTTGTATAGCCTTTCAATTAGCCCATTTAATAAAACCCCTGGGAACACTAGTTTTATTTCAGCATGCACCACGAGACACACAAATGTGCACGGTAAAAGTGTGTGTTTTAGGTTAAGGCCTATGTTTACTTCTTAAGTGTTAAGTCATGTTATATTTTTAATTTTTCAGTGTTGTTTTAATGTGTGATGGAAAGGGGACGAGCGAAATATTATTCGGTGTTGGATTTAAACACAAGCTTCCACCAATGCATATTACACCCATCATCTCATAAGTACACTGTTTTAGTACGCTGTGGAATCAATACTAAGTTACACGAATACCCATGGGTGCCAACTTCAGCATTCAGGCTCTTTCGGGTGTGTTGGACCATGTATTAGCCAACTTTAAGTACAAATTTGTCTTTGATTACGTTGACGACATAATTGTTTACAGTGAAGATTTGGCCTCCCACCTGAAACATTTACTTTCTGTGTTAAATAAATTTAGAGAAGTGGGTTTGACTATCAACCTGGATAAAGTTTCTTTGTGTAAAAAACAGGTGAAATTTTTAGGCTATGTAATTAGTGAGGGTAAGTTGTTGTTGAATCATGACTGTGTGGCGCCCATTGTGAATTTTCCCCGCCCTCGCACATTGAAAGAGGTGAAAATATTTCTCGGGCTCATGGGATATTATGCTATATTTATCACTCATAAAAAGAAGGATATCGAATTTGTCTGGGGTCCGGCTCAAGAACAGTCGTTTTGTCGGCTCAAGAAAATACTCAGTTCGCCGCCAGTCTTGACCCTCTCTGATTTTGATCTGCGATTTGTTTTGCATGTTGATACATTCTCTATTGCCTTGGGAGCTGCACTCGGGCAGTGGGTCGATGGTAATATTGCTCCTCTTCCATTTGCCAGTCGTTCCTTAACGGAACACAAACATCATCTAGGCACTTTTGAGAAAGAAACGCTCGCTTGTCTTTTCGGCCTCGAACGTTTTGTTGCTTACATTAAAGCATGCAGAGTTCGATTTACTTACCGATAATCAGGCTTTAAGTTGGGTGTTCTCCCACCCCCATCAGCTCGGCAAATTGGGATGTTGGGTGCTGCATATTTCCCGTCTTGATTTTAAAGTCCATCATGTACATAGTAGTGACAATCCGTTTGCAGACTCCTTGTCCAGAATGTTCGACCAGGACGATTTTGAATCTGTAGAGCCTGATACCTCCTACTTCTTTAACCATGATACAGTTTCCCGAATTTTTGGTGCAACTTACGGATGCTCAAGATCAAGATCCCTGGTGCCAACAAATTAAGGCTGGTATTGTCACCGGATTTCCCTATTCTTATTATGTTCATAATGATTTATTGTATTGTGAGTGCAAGTCAGGACGTGCTCGTAAGTTAGTTATGCCAGATAATTTACTACCTATGATTTGTAATATTTTCATGACTCTGTATGGAGGTTAATTAGGAATAAAGAAGATGTTACTTAAGATAATCTCTCATTTTGCATGGCCCTTCATTAAGGGGGGTGTGAGTGCTTACTTGCGGCCATGTAATTACTGCCAGAGCTGTAAACAGGTTCATCAAACAAATTTGTGCATGCGTATATTTTTTGTAATTTGGTTTGTTCCCGTAAGGGAAACATTTGCATTTTTAGTCTTCTTGACACGTTTACAAAATTTGTTTTTCTTCTTTCCCTTACAAACATGAAGGCTCTGACAATAGTGAAAACCTTATCCATGCAAGAGTGTAAAATGTTGGTGCTTCTCTTTAGATCATTTCAGACAGTGCCAAATCTTTCCAATCAGTTTGTTCTAAGAACATGTGTTTTCGCTTGTCCATAAAACATTACACATCTAAATTTTTTTTTTAAGGGGAACCAGGTGGAGCACTTTAATAAAAATATAAAAGCAACTTTGACCATCTTTTACAATGATGTCCAAGCCCTTTGGGATTAAGGCCTAGATTTTATTAACTTTGGTTTTAATAGTACTGCTCATAATTCTACTGGGTGCACTCCTTCCCTACCTTTTCTTGGCCATCAACTCATCCATCCCTTATTGAATGTGTGGAACATTCCAGTTTCTCCCTACTTAGATTTCACTCAGCGGCGTCACCTTCTCGACAATGTAGTCCGTCGCCTAGAGATTGCTAAGCACGATGTGGTGGAGCACTTGGATAAAAATAGAGTGCTGGCGCCCTTTTTGGTAGGCGATAAAGTGTTATGTAAGAGTTTTCAGCTTGCTGACAGTGGGAGAGAACTGGTTTTCAAATTCTTGCTGAAAATTTTTAGGGGCCTTTGTAATTTCTAAGTTTTTGAACCAAAATACTGTGTTATTGACTGTTCCCTGTGTGGGACGTGAGTTTAAGAAAGCTCACATCTCGCATCTTAAGAAATATGTTTCGCGTACTTATTATTGTGTTTTCTCTGGTTTCATATTTTGGTAATTTTGTTTGTAACTGACAGTGTGCCACCTCCTTGCTTCCTTTTCCTAATACATTGGTTTTTTTTTTTTTTGTTTTTTTCGCCCGAGCTTCAGACCTGGTGTTGAGTGCAACTGACTCTGTCGATGCCTGTATCAGCATCTCCTGCCTGCCTGCTACTGTGGATGTGCGATTGGAAAAACCCCTAAAGATACTCTGGACTGACGTACTGCAGCATCTGGCCAATGCTGTGGTGGCTGACTCTTACTCTCAGGAGTGACTACTGAATTGACTTCCTGTTTACGACGATTTTCTTCCCAAGGACATATGTCAAAGGTTCCAGATGTTGCCTGGAGATGTGACTGTTCTACGTGTTGTTTCTTTGGACATTGTTGTCGTCAACCTCAAGAATATTACTCTTTACTTCAAGATGTGTACCCAATGTGTATGAAACTGTACTTGAGGGATTTTGAACTGTGATCTCTTCTTGATACTGTGAACTTGCTACCTGTTTACCTTCTGCCTGTTATGGTATTCTTCTGAGAACATTTGTTCTTCTGCTTCTTGTTTTGAACTGTGTTTTTGCTATGTGTTTGTGCCTGAATTTATTTTCAGTTTATGGACTGTTTCGTTTGGGGGGGGGGCAGAAGGTGGGACCTGCGTTGGCAGGCATTGCGGTCTACCTGATTTTGCTTCGCATTCCACTGGTCCGATCTCGGTATTCCCATCCTTTCTCCTCACCTCTTATCTTTGGTTGTTACCCTCCCTCCAGCACATGCGCACTGGCCAGCTTTTCCCTCCCTTGATTTTGTAAGTTCATTGGAGCAAGTGTGAGCTCGGTCTGTTCCCTATTGAGACTACGGTAACAGCATTTGACTATTAGGTGGGTGTGGTATGTGACCATGCTTTAACGATGTCGATCTATGTTCGTCACGAGCCAGGTTGATTTGGCAGCAGACATTTTTCAAGTTAATTAATGTGAAGAGAGATGCCATGGTTGATTTAGAGCTAAGGTAACTTTAAATTTATTTAATAGTTAAATTTTGTTTAGATTGCTTGTTCATAATTCTTGCTTGATTAGCTTCTGTTAAATATTTTTGAACCATTTGCATTTTCCTTTTCTTCAGTTTGTTTCGGTTTGCATTGCCGACATGTTGACTATAATACTTTTTAATAAATCCTTCCGACTTAGGGTTCGGTTTGAGGTTTGTAGAACATTATGATTGAGGGCGCTTTTAACGGCTGTTTCATGCATCGTCGGGTTGCCAAACTATGCCTCGATTATTGATCGTGGGTTACCCAAAAGTTTCGGACATGATTCATAATTTTGTAGGCACATTTTAGGTAAACATTTAAAAGTCCAATAAGATAGGGTTGAGCCAATGTTTGATTCTTATACTCATTTTTGTAATCTGATATTTTGGATTACCTCTATGTTGGGAGTATGCTTTATAATGGCAATTTTGTTTTTTAATGTAAATGTCCTTGTCTTTTATTAAGAATTGTGCAGATGCCTTTGACCGGCCTTGAGTAGGTGTGCGTACCAATTCCCTTTTTAGTATTTTTTTTTAATTGTCTTTCCTTCTCGGCCTTTGATTGGCCCAGACGGGTGCACCGAGCTGGCAAGTGTTCATACTTGTGTTTATCCTCAGTAATTTTAGTATAGTGCAGTTTAAATTTTGTTCCCTGTATTATCATGAAGTCAAAGGCATAATAGTAATACACATAGTTTGAGGGTAATATGCATACTCTGAGTCAAGTGGGTAATCGTGTCTGATTGCAGAGAATTCGTGAGTTTAAATAACTCCATAACATTTGTCAACGGAATACATCTGCTCATTTGGTAATTTGGTAGTGTCATATTTTTGTAGCCAAGACCCATAAAATTGGAATGCTGTTTCGAGCAGACTTAAAGAGTTGCACTTTTTCGTACTTGTAATTAACTGGAGCTTTTCATATGGCAATATTTATAACATATTTGTGTTTGAGTATTTTTATATTTTGTAGAATTTAAGGGAAATAAACTGTCCAGATTTTTAATTGTTTTTGCTACTGTAAAGTTCCTTTTGTGGGCTTACCACAGTGTTCTAAATAAATTGTTGGTTTGCGACTCTAAAAAGGGTTGTTATATAAATAGTAAAAGTTTGGGGATCAAGGAGACTCCACAATACCACATACCAGTCATGGTCACTTGATTCGAGGCGGGAGTACCGGCTAACCAGCAGGCTCTGTGCCTACTCCATAGTAGTAGCATCCGAACATTGTCTTCGGATGGTCGCATCATCGCACCGCTCCGATCCTTCATCGTTTCATTCTCTAATCACAATGTAATTCTGCTTTAGTTAATATAACTGCTTGGAACCTTTGTTTTTTTTAGCCTGAAACAAGCACCACCCACATCTCTGGTCCGTTTATTCACAGCCAGAGCATAAAATGCACTTGTAATTCCATGCTGGCCACGTGCCTTTTTATTTCTGTTAAAGTGGTCACCCACTTCAACTGCGAACTGTGAAATGTATCTGATCTGCCGTGTGGGGATGTGCAAGTAAATTAATCAATGTGTGTGAAAAACGGTGTTCAAATTTATTTCTTGTCGTGCCTCGACCACATAACCTACAGAAATGCACAAAAGTACATATTTAATAATAGCATGGGGAGGCCAACATCCCCTCTGGAGTGAGAGCATCTGGGGAGACTAACAGCCCCCACTAGACCAGGCAGTTCTTGAATTTAGATCATGAGGTCTAAAGCAGCATTACTTCTAGCAGTGGAGGACATTGGGGGACAAGTCACAGACCGTCGGCCTCACGACCCCTGGACCACTGTGCTCTTCTTGAGCTGGCGCCCTACTTCGAAAAATCTACAGAATTATTCATTGTACCTGTCCAGTACCTTTCTCCGCTAATGGTCCAACCAAGCCCCGGCAATTGGCTTGCTCAATGTGTGGCTTTTCTCTAACATTCATCAGGGTCACCACTTTACTGCTCGTCAATTGGCTTTCCCAACTAGGGGCTTATTCGTCAGGAACCACTTCCCGCCATTTTCCAATCCGAAAAATACCTCTGTATTTCCCTACATGCAGCTCATTCTGTATTTCATTAAGTGTAAATGTCCTGTATTCCTGTTCTATGTACACTTCCCCCCATGATCACACATGACCACGTGTTCATGGCTGTTAGAGTCGAATTAAACCCTCAAGTTCTTTAAAATTTTGTTACTGGCAAATTTTTTCCAAATTTCATGATTTACGCCATTTCTGGACGACAAGGGGACGCTACACGACAGCAACAACAAGTTGGCGGCAAAATAAACATTAAAAAACAGCATTGCCATGGAGACCGCCATCTTGGGCCTTCACATCGCGCCATTGATCGCCGCAGCCCGTGATGTCAGCCATACCACCATCTTGAGCTCATCCAGGAACAAGGGAAGCACTGCACCCACCACCTCCCTCCAACCACACTGCATCTCTCAGGCAGGAACCACCCACCCCTTCCACGCCACGATTGTGTGGGTAGGAAAGCTGCGAGGCCACGTGGCCTACTACAACACGGACTTCTATGATGGCGACCTTCATGTGTCATCTGTGTCTCGTATGTGACTCGGGTTACTAGGAATGGCAAACTGTGAATGGGAACCCGACTTCATTGGGCAGGAAATATTTGCGTCCTGCAATTTCACTGGATCGGTTTTCCCTGGACTTACTGAGGGGAATATAAATGTATCTGCCACGATCCCACCGAAGCTTCACAGCTTCAAGCAGAGGTGGAATATAATAACACAGAACTGTCAGAGAGGGTATTAGGATGTACCATCGCCAGCACACCAGAGGATGTGCGTGTGTACTGTATGAGATCTCATCAAGTCCGGGGCTTCACTTACCCTGTCTACTTACCAGTGCTCTGCACATGCACTGGCTACAGAATCATACATGGACACTCACCAACTCACTTTCAATGAACATTACAAAAATGTCCAAACTACAGTTGCTGTGAAGGAACTGACATCGCAACAATAGTGTGTGCTCAGTGTTTCCGAGTGTATTACATGCAGTGTATATCGCCACAAAAACGAGCAACATTAAGAACGACAAATTATAATATTTACATTGACTGTGCTCAATGCAACAGAGGAGTACATCCTCCCAACCAGCAAAGCAGTATAACAGTCAAGCCGGAACCACCTGCGGTAAGTTTTGCTTGACCGGGGGGATGGGGGATGCTACGAGTCAAACGAACTGCACCCAGGCGGAGGACTGCCTACGCCAACCAGTGTTTGGTAGAGAAAATAAACAACTGCCATGCGCATCATGGACTCAGTGTGTATAACAAGTGTTTTTGCCACACCCATTATTGGTCAAGTGTGAGGGGGTGCCACCATTTCAAGTCCCACCTACACACTCCACACCACTACTGCAGACAACAATTGTGCCGGACGAAGACAACATAACAAAGTCTGTTATACCATGTGTTCTGGAGGTACATCGAGTTCAGGAACACATAACAACTACACCTAAATGCTTTCAAACACTATCGACCTATGTGGAAATCGCAAGCAATACTCCAGTAGTATTTCTACAGGTTTGTGAGAACCACCTCAATAGGTACAATATTGACATGGACAACTGGCCAAGAAGTATCGAAGAACGTTTCAATGGCAATGCCAAGTTATAGTGCAGGGTAGTATCCCACTACGGCACCACCTGGGACGAATTCCGCAAAGCATATGTGCCACTTCACTGGTACATTTACATCGCTTTGAGCATGATGCCAGATTTATTTGGAGGAACAGGGCGAGGAACCCCTGTACAATTTCGTACCACATAATATAAGTCTAGTAGGAATGTTACATCTGGAACTGTCGTTGAAGGACATCCTGGAAGTTGTGGCAAGTACAGCACGGGCTAAATATTGTGCCGCACTCGCACTACTCGTCCACTCTACAGAACATGATTTTATACTAACTGTCATCCTGCTGAACTCCAGTATTACCGCTCGACCACTTCGCGACCAGGGTGGTGTACAACCGCATCGGGAAAGTGCTGCATCGAAGAACCAGGACACGGGTGACAGAAAATCGTTGTCTCCAGTGACGTCAAAACCACCAACTGTTTCAGAATTACCCAGAACTGTAGCAATTTCAGTGCCAGCAAATAACAAACGACAGCACGGTTACAGTTTATGAAATGGGCCCCACCCAACTTGTGTTGCTGGTGCGGCGGGCCACATTGCAACAATCGGTTTCAGCATCGTGACAGAACAGTGCAAAGCAACAACAGACCTACACCGCTGCTGGGAAATGCACGGGTGGGGTATGCCGGCTGGACATCAGCCACCCCAGTTTAGCGAAACCTGATCAGACTCCACAACAACATTTCATTTCATAGATCACAGGAGCATCAAATGGCTTCATCCACATTGATGTGCATGTCAACAACCATTGCTGCAGGGCGCTCATTGATACTACAGAATCGCATAATTTTGTCTGGCCTGATTTCATTAATGTAAGTTCCATGACACCCGTTCCGAAAACTGTGCACCTTGCTACCCACCAACACAGCGGAGAATTCGCTGGGAAATTGAAATCACTGTTTGTATACAGGACATCGAATCAGTAACAACAGCTTATGTTTTCAGCGATCTCAGAGAGGACATCATCTTGGGTCTTCCCTAACTGTCTGAACAGCAAATGGTCGTCGAACCAGCTGTTCAACAGATTCACTTCGGAAAGGAGAGATGCACAGCGTAAAACCTGAACCCAAGGTCAGCCGGGTTAGTATCCGAAGTGAAACTAGATGAGTTGGATCAAGTAGTACCCCCAGAGTACAAGGACATCGTGCAACGCCTCCTTGACGAGTGTCGAGACATTTTTTCGGCTGCAGATCTGCTACATCGCACAATGATAGCAGAACACGCCATACCACTAACTACTGACATGCAAGTATACGACGGCCCATGCCGATACTACCCGCACCAACAATGCATCATTAAAGATCAGATTTCCGAGATGTTGCAAGAAGGATTGATTGAGCCGACAGAGAGAGAATTTAATTCCGCCATTACTTTGGCTCCAGAAAAAGATGCCTCCTGGTGCTTCTGCAAGCTAAATCAGGTAACAAAAAGTGCTCCACCACCGTACATCAACTTGAAAGATACAATCAGCTCGCTCAGTAATGCCCAGGTAATGAAAACCACTTACCTACACAGCGGGTACTGGCAAGTCCCAGTATGCCTGGCAGACAAACACAAGATGGCATTTATGACATCTGATGGTAGATGTTTTCAGTTTAGTGCAATGCCATTCGGTTTAAAGTGTGCTCCGGCCCCTTTTCAGGCCATGATGATGAGAGTATTGGATGGCTTCGTTGGGGAATTCACCCTTGCCATCATATGGTCATCATCATGGAAAGAACAAATCTACCACCTCTTGCTAGTACTAGAGCGGCTGGCCATCAATGGCTTGAGTTGCTCCAATCGCAAGAGTCATATAGGAAAAGCTGACATCCAATTCCTGGGCCATGTTGTGAACAAGCAATGCAGTCATCCGACAGAGGAACTGCTGTGTATCATCGAGCATCATACCATCACCACTAAACGTAAACAGCTCCGGAAGTTCTTCAGGCTGATTAACTGGGTGAGAGAATATTTTGAAGGTTTCGTCATAGTCACGGCACCGTTGACGGACCTGATATCGCCGTACGTAAGATTTAAGTGGATGCCGTCGCAATAGGAATGCTTCGATGAGGTAAAAAGCAAGTTCTGGGAGTGCCCCGCACTTGCACGACACAACCCGACGCCCCACTGATATGTCCAGACTAATGCCAGCGAAAAGGGACTACGGGTGATTCTTTTTCAACTCGCTGAAAATGGGGTTCATCAGATAGTCGACTACAGCAGCACAAAGTTTGGTGCTGTTGAAAGGCACTATGATGTCAACAAGAGGGAGTGCCTTGCTGTAGTCTGGGCATTGAAGAAATACTGGCAGCTGCGGGAATATAAGCATTTTATGCTATGCACAAATAACAGATGTTTGTTGTGGCTAAACAGTACACGGAAAAGTAGGTGCAAGTTAACCCGCTGGGCGCTATTCCTGCAATCTTATTATTTTGAAGTGCAGCACATGGCAGGGGTGGAAAACCAGCAGGCCGACCACCACTGCCGCTCACCAGGTTGTACAGTAGTACGCGATGAAAAAGAGTGGAAAGGCATTCTCCCCCCTCCCCACCGCAGTACATGCAGGGAAAACAATGGTGCAGGACCAGGCTGTGACGGTACTTCCAGCTACACCATTACTAACATAAGGCCACAGAGAAGTCACCGGGACAGCTGCTCCAAGGTCGAGAACTTCCCCTCCCAGGAGAGTTCACAAGCAGGTTAGGGGAGCATGCCGCCCCTCTGGCTGGAGGAGAAGGCTGAGAGGTAGACAGAGAGAGGGTATGCAGGAGGAAGCAAGAGAGCAACAGTGTCGCTACAATGTACAATGGCTTCCCCTCACATCTCGCCATCCACTGCCACTGAGCACGGTACAACATGTGTATGAGCTGACAGACCCCCAGTCGGCCCGACTAAAATAATACAGAGCTGGTTTTGCCATAAAATATAGCAGGCCACACACAATTGTTCAAAAAGTGGGAGATGCTTGTTACCAAGTACACTCAAGTCATGGAAGAATCGCGACTTATCATCATGACGCACTGCATCTAGTCCATGCTGGCATCGTGATACCCAGGTTCGAGCTGTTCCATCAGAATAGAGGGAAATCACTGCACAGCAGGGAAGTTCATCACATGCAGCAACAAAGAGATAGCCCGATGCTCCCACATCCATGGAGATTCATCTGAAAGGGCCACTACGGCAGGCATTAGCCTGCCAAATATCTTCTCGGCAGCACAAGCTGTCACCAGAGATATCACTGACAGTGTGACAGCCGGGCCATCTGCAGCCAAGAATAGCCACAGGATGATGTTCCCACCTGATAATGGTGTGATGCCTTACAGACGCCCTGCATCTCATGGGCTCTGATTGAGTTCATCAGCCTCTAGGTCGGCCCCACAGGATCCGTGGGACCATACCAACCTATGCGTTACACAATGTAGCCAACGTTCGAAATGAGAGCGACGAGCAGCAGCAGTGATGAGACATGATCAGGAGAGCATTCCTCCTTCCACCCCTGCTCCCCTTGCAAATCCAAACGCACTTGCATCACCGAACGAGCCACGTGCGCGACCTACGGGCTTTTGCTGCCGAGAGCAGCCGACACAGATTCGCCATTTGTCAGTCGAGGAAGAGCAACAGAGAAGGGGATCAGCACATACAACCTGAAGCCGCAGAAGGATTTTCGTCCACCTGCCACGTGTTGCTGTTTAGGAGAGAAAGTCGAATGCATAAATGGTCTCCTGAGGTGGGGGTATTTGACGTGTGTGTTGTTTATATGTTTTGAAGGGTTAGGAATGACTCATGTTTTTGTTTATTTTCAGAGTGTGCCATGGGTGTTGTTTTTAATTTAATTTTTGTATTGATTCAGTAACGGACATTCCGTTTTGTGAAAATGGTGCAATAATGCACTGGTGTACTAATGCACTCGAGCGGCTTTAAATGTTATTGAATTATTTTTTCCACTAGTGTTTTGTAATTCCGGGTTATGTTGTGAACACGAGGATTTGTGTACACGTGTGTTTGTTGATTTATTTCCTTGTGTGTGTATCTACCCTACATGTAAGTAACAAAGCAGTTGCCCTCTCAAGTGTAATGTTAGTTTTTAAGAATGTTTTGCTTAATATTATTAAAAGTGTTCAGTGTGTGCTCATGTGGTGTGTTGGAATCGCACCGAGTCACCTATAAGTTTATGTTTACGTTTGCCGCTATGTGTGTTAACCCAGAGTTATGTGAGCACCATAGAGTAACATAACAAGTTGTATATATTTTCATCATGTGACTACACGTGCAGTGCGGAAAATGGGTTCCGAATCTTCGAAGTTGCTCCATGGATAAGTAGCAATACCAGAGAATGGCAACAAGGCAAAGCACGTCGCGATTTATTTTCTAACCCTACTTGTAATTAAGTCTGTAATTATTTCAAGTTATTATTATATGTCACAGGTCTATATTATGGTTAAATGTTTGTTTTGATTATAAGTTGATCTGGGGAACAATTCCGTAAGTTCCTGGCTCACTTCAAATGTGACCACCAGTTGGAAGTTAAGTTTTATGTGGCAACCCTGCAAGCCACAAACATCGAATTTTCTCATATATTTTAGTCAAGGGTTTTTATATGTGTACAAAGAAATATTCAGTGTGTCTACCTCACTTGCATCCCCACAAGCCATTTCAATTCATTTAGAATTATCATATCACATACCAATATCGGTTACGTGATCCGAAGTGGGAGTACCAGCCAACCAGCAGGCTCCGCGCCAACTCCATAGTAGTAAGATCTGAACTTTGTCATGGGGTGGTTGCGTCGTCGCACCATTCCGGCCCTTCGTCGTTTTATTCACTAGTCACAATGTATTTCTGCTTTATTTAACATTAATATTTGGAACCTTTGTTTTTGTGGCCCAGAACGAGTACCACCCCACATCTCTGGTCGATTTGTTCATGGCCAGAGCGTAAAATGCACTTGTAATTACATGCAATACGTGGGCCTTTTATTTCTATTTAAGTGGTCACTCACTTTAACGGCGACCTGAGAGATGTAACTGCTCTGCCGTGTGGGGATGTACAGTTAGTTAATCAACATGTGTGAAAAACGGCATTCTTAAATATCTCTGGTCAAATAACCTGCAATGATGCACCGACATGCGTATTTAATTATGGTGTGGGGAGGCCTACATCCCTTCGTGAGTGAGTGGCATTTGGAGGACACCAACAGCCCCCACTAGACAAGGCATTTCCAGTATATAGAGCAGCAAGGTCTACAGCAGCAGTTTTTCTAGCAGCAGAGGACATTGGAGGACAAGCCACAGGCCGTCGGCCACACGACCCCTGTATCATTGTGTTCTCCCTGAGCTGGCGCCCTACCTGGAAAATTTACAGATTTATTCATCGTGCCTATTTAGTACATTATTCTCCTCCAATGGTCCAACAAAATGCTGTCAAAGCCCTACATTCGTCGCATATGTATCAATGTGTGCTGTGGAGCATGTGGCCACTCTGCCAGCGTGACAATTATTGAACTGCACTTCAAAAACGTTCCCTATTTGCACTCGTTTATACATTGCACTGGATATTCCGTGCGAAATACCATGCGTACTGATTCAATGGTGCATAACGAATGTACATGAAAAAATATTATGCTTTTGTACTTATTCTTCACTCGTTAAAGCCACATTGTCCTTCCTCATTATAGACCTCCCTCGTATTTTTTTAGGTTTCTATAGTTAACATATTTATGCCCCTAGAAAATTCGTGTTCTGTGTAATTAATAGAGTCGAACTATGCTACATTCCGATAAAAAAAATTTTAAGTCAACCATAGACCATGTGATATGTGTGTGTGTTTTTGGTCTGCTTTTGTTTAAAAACTTATTTATTTAAAAATTTATATTGGTGTGCAAATACTTTATAAAAGGTATAAATACACTAATTTAGTATAAGTTAATTAAACTTAAAATTTTACAAATATTAAGATCTCATTTATTAATCTCTTAAATTTTGTTCAGTTAAGAGTATTTGCTTATTTCAGCAAATAAATTTTTCTTCAGTATAGCTTCAATAGGTAATTTGTTTGTATATTTTAACCCTAACTTCTATTAAATTAAATTATATTATATAAATATATATATATATATATATATATATATATATATATATATATATATATATATATATATATATATATATATATATAACTTACGATATATCGATAATCGAAAGATGTTTATATTGCATTATCACAATTATTTGAAAAATTGGGATTTTGTCTCAACTAGTAATATGCGAGGAGGTTAATTTAGAGGAGTAGTTCATACCCAATTCACTCCCTGTGATGACCCAGCTCTTTTGTATAATTATTCGGTTCAGTACGGTTTTTAACTTGTATAGGCTAAATTACTAAAAAGAACAGTCATTGGGGATTAAAATATACTTTTGAATTAGCGAATTTTGCCCATAACAGCATAAATAAATACGTCATCGACCTTACTGTATACTATAATTATAATATTCCACACAAAACAACATTTGTGTGATATTTCGTGGATTTATAAACAATCTTTCATTTAGAGGTATCTTTAGAATTGGTATTTTTTGATGTGAGAATGCCGTATAACTCAGCCCCTTATGTTCAGAAAGTGAGAATCACGAAATGTTGCTCTCGGGTCTGTGGCAATCACTCTTTCCGAATGAGCAGTAAATTTAATGTAAACGTACGATATTATAGGTTGGTCCTTCGGCTTCATGCTTCAGACACAAAACGTATCTATCTCACGTCATCAGGCCGTGATCAGAGCTGCGCTGCTGATAACCTCTCATTTCGAGTGGTTTAGTGTGCTTGAAGCCCCTGTCACACTGTCAAATTTTCGCCTTCAACTAAATTTGTCATTAAAATTTGAAGGCAATATTAAGCCCCTGTAACACTGTCAGGTTTTCGCTTTCAACTATAGTTGACTATATTTAAATTGTTCCTTGTTTCAAAGTTTCTTGACGTCCTTTTTGTAGTGCACGATTGTGATTGGCTGAGACCGTCAAACATGAAAGAAATTTTAGAACCTGTCCATTCTTCAAATGTTTGATGGAAGCCAAAGTCATTCAACTTTCACAGACAAATATGACAGTGCTTATGGCATTTCGGTAACGTCACAACTGTCCCTTTATTTGACCAAAATTTACTGGAAGCAGTTTGACGGAGAAATTTGGCAGGGTGACAGGGGCTTAAGACCGCTGTAGTGGCCAAATGGCTATTCCAATCGGAAAAATTCTGGTGTCTGTTTGTGCGTAAAAATAAAGATTAACTAAAACATAATCAAGAATTATAAATAATAAACACACATAGTCACTTTCTAATCAATAATCATTTTCTTTGCAGATCCCATAGAAACTAGTTACAATACGAGTGTGTGAAAAGATTTGTGCAGCTCTGAACAACGAGGTTTTGAGAGCGATAAGGGTGATGGAGGTGAGTATGGAGCAGCACCAGAATGAAAGAGCAGGGGAAACAGGAGGTCTCTGAGAAAATCCGCCGACCAACGGCATCGTCCGGCACGATTCCCACATCCGAAAATCCAGTAATCTGGCTGGGGATAGAGACTGGTGGGAATTGAGCCCAGTTCATCATGGTGGGAGGCGAGCAGGCTAACCGCCCGGCCCTTGCAGAGCCTGCAAATTACCTGAATCCATCCCGGAGTTATATAAATAAGAAGTCAATAATTCTATGTAGCAGCGAAATGATCGGTATTGAATAAGTTACTGATATGATACTGGTAAAGTATTGAATTTAAAGTATCTATTACAAAATACTCGGTATCGTAATTAAAGTATCGATATCAGTATTATATCTGTAGTATCGCAACATGCTTAGCTCTTACAGAGGCGTACCTGTTAAGAATAACTGTTATATTAATACTCTATACCATGGTCTTTAAGGAGAGGTATTAACACAAGCGGAAAAATTTGACTCCAAATTGTGTCCCCGCTAGTAGTCCTGCAATGAGACTTTTATATATAATTGCTAGGGATGAGCTAAATGGTTATGTTATGTTAACTGTTATAAGAGTTAACGTTATTTGTGGATAACAGGTTATTTAAAATGTTATACGACATGTAACAATATATCATCTTTTACTGTCCTATGTTGTTGTAAAGGAATTGGCTCTAATTTTTTTAAATATATATTTTGGCTCAGGCGAAGTCCATATCATACGTTATGATATGCTTAACATTTAAAAGAAAGTAAAGAAATATCAATGACACTATTTTTAAATAAATCTTAATCATAATTTTTACATTTAATGGAGAGTCGGCAAATTGTTTATAGAAACCTGGCGTCAACTTAGACCAATATTTATACTAAAGATTTTAGTTTATATCTTTATTACAAGCAAACTTATATGGAGGTAAACATTTGCTTTGTGATCTTCCTGTGATTTGAGGATTTAAAAAAACTGTAGGGTAGCAAACTGAAACATGTTTGTATAAATTACTTATTGTGCTCTTGTACGAAAATTTTTGCTTACACGTGTTACATGATGTAATTTCATCATTATCCAAAGTGAAAAACTTTCATATTTCACTTGATTTACGCCATTTAGCTTCATACATTTCCCATTTTGCGCCGGGACGTGCAGGGCGTCCTGACCTCTGGGCTATGTGTTCTTTGCGGTCTGGTGAGGGAAACTTCCTCAGCCCGCAGAGAGATACAAATGCTGCAACCGTCTGGGTGGTATAAGGGCCCGAGCACACCCCCGCTCTGAGCTTCGGCAATGATTAGAAAGCTTCATACATTGTCGAAATTATTTCGCAACACCACACAAAAATCTACCCAAAAGTGTAAATGTTTTTTTAACTCCAGTACTGAAACTCCGGGAATGCTAAACCGTTATTGAATAAATAAGAACGGTTTACAGAACGGGATCTGCACGGAAAATTCGAAGCCTGCATGGAAGTGTTGCCTAGGCAGTATAAGAGGAGTTATAACTAAACAGTTGTCACTTGTGCCGCTAGAGTGGGCTAAAGGTTAAATCGTTACTGGTAACAGTTTTACTGAACTTCGGAACATTAATGTAACTGTTATATTTTGTTAAATGTTATCATATAACTGTTACATTATATAACGCTCATCCCTAATAATTGCATTGTTCGCATAGCGTGCCTGCATCTACACAGAGTTATTTACTGCATAGAAGACAGGCAGTATGCTATGTAGTGACGACAGTCAAAGGCTCAGTAAGATGTGAAATTTCGTCACACTTTCGGGAACGCCATTTACAACTGGATCTGTCTGGCGTTAGGTGAGGTAATTTACCCGAGCACTAGGCACTACCACACCTAGTGCCACGAAGTGATAGAGCAGACTCTTCTCCCTGGGTCGTGTCGCAGATGGCCAAGGCAGCTATCCTTCCATGATGCAACACTCTTTTGATGACTGATGAATGGTACATGGTGGAGTTTTAAGGGCATCCACACCCCTGTGCTTGCAAACAGATAAAGTTCCACACATGTGCAGTTTGGCGGGAAATTATGAGGGCCTGTACCCTGAAATGCCTTGTGGCTTACCTAAAAAAAGAATAATATGTTTCCGATGTAATATTTATTAGGTATTAATTTAACATGCCCTAAAGGCAACATTTTACAAATAATTGGCCTAACAAGTACCAGTCGACAGCAGTAACACTGTGCAAAAATGGCGCAAAGCCCATATGTTACATTAAGAGCATAAATATGCTTCCCCAGGCGATGCAAGCACTGGGGAAGTGAGAGACGGTGTCCTGGGCAGCTAACAAAAAAGGTTCTGAATTAAATTAGACTATTGCAGTGAAAAATTATTGGTACTAACGGTGAATACTGCCCGGGCACGGAACCGAATGGTACGCAATCGACCTCTATGAGCTCTCCGAGATGACTGACTTTCCAACATGGCGCTCTAGCTGGGATTGCTGCCAGAGGGCGCCATGTGGGAGTACTGCCTTGCACCTTATACACAATAAAAACTATTATAATATAAACATACCCTTGCAATAACTTGTGTAAAAACATATGACAAATCAACAACTATATAACCCTTTGCAAAATACGTACAATGATGTGAAGGTGATGATACGTGAATGTAAACATAAACAAAACACTTGAAAAACATGTGAAAAAGAACTCTAGGGCTTTTGAGAGTTTGTTACTGGTGTCCTACCTTGCATTCATAACAGCTCATTACTATTCCAGCCCTTTTAAAATATTATGTGAAAATGATAGTAATATGGGGTAATACTTCCTGTATCAGTCCGCCAAGTGTACGTAGTCGCATGGCCACTGTCCACCCCCTTCACTGAGATGTACCAGAACAAGATACTGCACTGCACTACACTGCCTGTCTTACACTATCTTGCTCCCGTGTTACGTTGTGAACAAGAGCGCTACCGCATGGGGTATAGTGTGCCTCCTAGTTGCTGTTGTTGTTGTTGATGGTGGGCAAATGGTCTAGGGCTGGGAGCTCGGATCATGTCAAATCCCCCCCCCCTCCTTTTTTTAGACAGTTTGCAGCCATGATGCTCCTACTGGCAGCAGGCACACTGCCTACCGGTCTGCCGTTTCAGGCGCAGCTGATAGTGACACCTGGGTGTCTCTGTGCTGCATGCTGTTGTCAGCTGCTGTAGCCACTCTCTGTCCGCTATCTTCGTCTCCTTTGCCGGCCTGCCAGGTGGCGGAACACCTCTGCAGGTCGTGCATGTTGTTGGTGACGTCTAAGCCTCCGCGACCGATGTAGGTCGTACGACCTGGTCGACTCGTCTCTGTCGTTGTCGCTACTCTCTTGCACTTTCTTGCGATTCCATTGTGTCTTCTCCTGCCCTTTGCTCTCTTACTGTCTCCCTTATTTTGTGCTCTCGAGGGCGCGACCTGCTTCCGTGCTCTCTTGTTATCTCCTTGTGCCTCCTTCCTCTTGCTGTGTGTCAGCCTTTCCCGGGTGCATCCCAATGTCCAGCGTCCTTCTTGTGCATATTTTGCTGAACTTCAGGCACTGGTTGTGGTGTCGTGGTCCAAGCGGTGCCGCTTGTATTCGGTGCGCCGTTGAACATGTTGGGGCGGTCCTTCTGACGAGCCCCCTCTGCCCCCAATTGGACGTGCATCATCGGGTTTCCAGCACCCTCTCCTGCTGTTCCTGCCGAAGGTGATGCCCCACCTTCCACGTCTTCCTTCCTTGCCACTTGCTCAGCATCGGAGATGCCATCGAGCATCGTCGAGGTTGAACCCTCCATCTCCTGCTCTTCACCTCTCACCTGCACTGTGGTTTCTCATTGCCTGTTCTCAATGCCCCCAATGGTTCGGTTTTGCTTACCGCTGTCCCTGCGTTGTTACACGTGCTGTGTGGTGTCGAGTTCGCGGGCCTGGTGGAATGTGTGATGTCTGGCGTCGACGATCCTCTTACCACCGGTGACCGACCCCCTGTGGGAGGTGCTGGACCACCTTCCCCCCCCCCATTAGCCCTCCTCTGGAGCTCGTTGTGCTGAGCCGTAACTTTTTCGTTACGTCTATGTAGGCCATACCCTCCTGGTAGATGGATTCTTTCAACTACCTTCCGAAAATATTAGTAACTATATTTTTAAGTCGTCAGTATTTAAAAAAATTATATATATGAAAACATGACTCAAGTGTTCACTTCACATCGGAGAATTTACAAGTTGTGTGGGATTCCCTGCACAGCAAGTACAGTCGGGCATTATTATTGTCTACTACCAGGAAAACATTACACGCGAGGAGGTTGGGTATGAGGAGGTATACCTTCTCGTGCCTCATGTTTTCCTGGTAGAACTGTGACAATAGGTAACAGTTTCCGGTCGCATTTGGCTTAGGCGGGATGGGAAGAAGGGGAATAAAATGATGTTAAACAAACATTTTACAGTATTCTCGCATGTAAATATTTTTGGTATTCAGTATTCGATTCTAATATCAGACGGTAGGATCAAGTGAGAAATTATATCGTACGAGTATCGAGTAACAAAAGCGAGTACGTGTGATGTTCCTGCTTCAGTAACATGCAGGAATTATAACAGGTATCTCCAGAAACTAGCAACAGTTATCGACTATTCTCGCCAATGCCTATTGCTGATAAAATGTATTAAAATACTCCCCATCTCTAGTCAGGGCATCATAGTTGGCGAGACGGCCACTGTAGCGTTACATGTCTTGTAGTTGAATATTGCCTTTAAACCGTATTTTGAATGGCGAGTCCAGGTTAACCGGTGTATCCATCGGTTCAACCGGTCTGAAAATCTGTTGGATATGCACCAAAACATCAACCAATGAATTTTCGAATGCTTTCTCTGAAAAATAAAAATAAACACTGTGCCATTTTTAAATTTTTGGGAAATTTGTTTGGGCCCAATAATTTTTTTTTTATTTGTGTATATTTTAAAATTATTAATAATATGTAGGCTATGTATTTCACTAAGGGTATATGCCAACATTTATTTACCTAGGGATAGTCCTTTTATGCCTGTAAGGAATCTCTTAAAGTTACTATATTATGTCTTATATGCACACATGGGAAATTAATTCAACTAGCCTTAAATGTAATGTTATTTCCTAACTAATAAGTGATAATAAGTAGCATGCAGTAAAAAAATTAAGTTTTTTATGATACGCTATTTAAAATTTGGTGTAGTTTATTTACTGTTTTGAAATGTATCTAATAATTTGGGATTCTTAATACTGACCAACTGCATATATTTTTTGGTTCTCATAGAATAATTTTAATTTGGTTCAATTCATTTAATTTGAACTTAAGTCTGTTCCAACCAGTACTAGGGAATTCTAAATGAGTGTTCTGCCAATCACACACCTATTTTTCTGTGACTCTTACGAAGTTAACTTTCCATATTGGCCAGCATCCCAGGCAAGAGAGAGAAAGACCGCCAGGCAGCTTCGTTGTGCGGTTTTCGAGCTGGGCTTGGTGGCCGCAGCACGGCGTTAGACGATCCGTGGACTGCTGTCACAACCGTTTCTGTCGTGTTTCTTCTTTAACTTTTATGCCGCACCCTGCTAGGCAAAAGCCGCTTCGCACCAGTGTGTATTCTAGCCACATTCACTGTTTAGCGACAAAAGATGCACACCTTGAACCCATTAATGTGCAAGTTTTCGTCCCAGTGTGGTGCTGATGAATCATCTAGCCATCTCTCAAGAGCATTGGAACTACTATTAGTTTGTGTCGCTGCCATGGAGCCCTGCTAACAGGCTGGATCTATTTGTTGCACACGTTTTGCGGCATGTTACTTATCTACAGGCACTTGGAGTGACATACACATTTTCTCTCGGCAGGCAGCGGAGTTGTCATTTGCTACTGGAATGTAGTCTTAAAAGGACTTCAGCGATAACTTCAATGTAATGACGGCATAACTTGTCGCCAAGGTAGGAAAATGGCCATGTTGGGATAATGGCCACACTTGGGCAAGCCATTTGATGGTCGCTAATGGACTGATAAAGGGTTGGATATAATTATTGGGGCAATGAAGGTGAGGTCTAGTATGTGGTTTACCCGACCAGCCATCGTCAAGACGACGCAGAAATGATTGCTGTGACACAATGACTCTGCTGATTCTAGGGTTGTGGGCCGTACGTCCGGACTAAATCTTCTCGCCGATGATGCCGGTGGCCTCTGCCCTGTTGATTACTGCTCCATGTGAAATTATATTGTAGCTGTTTGCTATATAGTACCCGGTGGGTCGACTACGTACCAAATTAACACTCTTGGCGGGAAACGGACAGAATGCTGACACTCGCGAATGTGGATTGTTAGGACCAACCACGCACTCATGACATAAACCACTTGCTAAAACAATACACTTGCAAAATATGCCGCTTCAAATACGTCACTATTCTTTTTACATGCATTTTTAATTATGATATCAAGTTTTTAAACTATGTCCCTACAATTTTTTATGCGCTTATATTAACTTTTTATTATGTCATCATTTCTTTGTCTCTTAAGTATGCCTCTATGGTTTTGGCAATTTATATGCGTTTATCAATTTCTTGCTGTCTCGCAATTCAACTATTTTGAACACATGATATTTTTATGTTTGATTAGTTACTACATTACTGAGTTTTATCATTGTCTCTTGTTCTGCTAATTAACTTAATTTTAATTATTGGCAGTATTCAAGTTAAATGCCTATATTCTGAGTTTGTATAATATGTCTTGTTACTTTCATTATTTTTATTATGATTGTAAATAATACTTTTATTCACATTTTGAGCTACATCTGAGTTGTCTGATTAGTAAATGAAGTTTATTTCGTATATATTTATTATCTCGATTTTTAATTTCCTCAAATAACTTATAAACTTTTAACATTTGTTTATCTTGCGATATAAATCGATTAATATTCTTATCTTAACCTACGTCATATGAGTTTATTAATATTTTAACATTTAAAGACTTTTATTTGTTAGTTTTATTTCAATACTGTTCACGACATATTTTCAAAGCTTCGTTTTCATTCTCGTTAGCGGCGTCCAGAACCGCATTTCATGTCTTGTTGTCCTTTTTCACCAGAATGTCAGTGAAACGTAGCACATTCCTTTGTCGCGCCGGCCATTGCCGTTCTTCAACTTACTTTTTTTACTGCCGTAGCTCATTCTGCATTATACTTTCTGTGATCATGCAGTCAGTTCGTGATATTGTATCGAAAAACTGTTCTATCGCATGCCAGAGGCCATACTAGCCGTCTTCCTTGCTCTGCTCTGTCCATCCATCCTGCGTTTTCCCGGCACTTTCGTATGTGGCTTGTCATAGTCATGACGTATTATCGACATGCGATAACCCTGGTGTTCTCGGCGACTTAAAACCTCTTTTTAGTGTTCTATACACTCACCATCACGTAGAATAGGGGCCACAGATTTGTGGTTTTTTATAATTTATATTTTTATATAACAAACTTTCTTTCAACAAAAATATGTTCGTAAGAGAGAATCAATTTTAATCTATTACAGCCTGTGTTTGGGGACGCATTTATTTTTAATTTAAAAAATAATAATTGGAACGTATTTCACTGTTCCTTAAAATGTAATTGTGTGACAAAACATTTTTTTTTTATATGAAGGAAACAATCGTGAACATATAAAATTTAACAAAATCTATACGAATATGTTTTTTAATATTTAATTCTATAATTTGGTGGATTTATTATTTGTATTTTATTTGTACCCACGAACTAATTTTTATCTGCACTAGTGCCAGTATAATGTACATATCTTTTAAGTCACCATGCCATTTTATTTACAAATGCTACTTTGTGTTATATAAAGTATATTTATTATTCTGTCTGAAGGAATACATACACTCGCAATTAGGCTACCGCCCAGTGGCGAGCTCTCTCAACTCTCCTTCACCCAACCAACTCCTTTTCCACTCCCTTCCTGAACTTACCAACCCCTCTCACAGATACCAATTCCTCCCTCAACACATTCCACTCACTCACAGACCTCACAAGCATGGACTGCCTACCCCGCTCCATTCTCCTCCACACCCTCTGAAGCTTCTCACTGTTGTTTCCTCTTCCTCTAAACACTACCTTACTTAGCTTGCAGTGTAGCCCTCCCCATCCTCCCTCTTCATTCACCATCCTGACTAACCGTTCAACTTTCCTCCTGTCTTTCAATAAGCTCCACCCCAATTCTTTCATCATCACTGATGACCTATAGTTCCCTTCTTCCTCACCATCTTGCTGCTGCCTTCTCCACCTACCCTTCCCCATCTTGCTGCCTTTCTCTGCACCTTTACCAGTTCTCGCACCTCCACCTCCACATATGGGTCCCATACTGCTGCAGCATATTCTAACATTGGCCATACCATTGTGCCATACGCCTTCTCCTTCACCTCACAGCTGACTCCCTTCAGCTCCCTTCTCAACATACCCAGAGTCCTTCCCTTTGCAGCCACCTTCTCTACCTGTTTTTTCATCTGAGGTCTCCCTGCAGTACTATCCCTAAATACGTATATTCTGCTACTTCTACCTCTTGTCCCTTCCATCTGTGCAAGTCTTTGCTTGTCACCTTCTTCCTTGTAAACCTCACTACCTTAGTTTTTCTGACTTTTTCTTCATTATATTTTTCCTGGTCCACAACGCTATCTTGTCAATGTCCGCCTGCAAATCCCCCCCCCCCCCCCCACTTCAGCATATACAACACAATTGTCTGCAAACAATCTTATTTTTCCCCTAATCCCCAAACACATGTCATTTACCATGATGGTAAATAACAAAGGACCCAGCACACTTCCCTGTGGTACCCCTGACGTAACCTCCTCTTCCTCCGATATTGCCTCCCCCACTTTCACCCTCTGCCTTCGCCCCCTGAGGAAGTCCCCTATCCATTCCACTACCCTCCTGTCTGGTATCATCGCCTCCACTTTCCTCATCAATGTCCCATGGGGCAACTTATCAAATGCCTTCTCAAAATCTGCATCTACCTGCTTCTCCTCATCAACTACCTGCACCAGATCCTCTAAGAACCCAGCCAGCTGAGTCTCACATGAGTATCCCCTCTTGAAACCATGCTGGGACTCCTACAACCAATTTTGTTGAGTATAACTTAGGAAATAAATTTGTAGGTGATGTAAGGGAAATGCTTGTAAAAGTAAATGCCACAATATTGTACCTTTAACCAAACCATGTTTGCCATTTCTCACCACACAATTAGGCTCTTATGAACTTAACGGTCTTGTTGATACAGGGTCTGTTTGTAGCTTTATTTCTGCTTCAGTTTTTAAGGAATTTCAAGATTAAGGAAATGTGAATAGTACACAACCAGTAAATATCAAGTGTGTCACAGCTTCAGATCAACATTTACCAGTCAATATTGGAGCCTTAATAAAAATTAAGGTGAGCCTATTTTCATGGGTTTTTCCATTTTTAGTATGTGACTCAGTTGCCACTGACCTCATTCTGGGATCAGATTTCAGTTCAAAAACGGGTATGTTAATATATATACAGGCTAGGTCTATTAAATTTAAATTTAATAATGATATTGAGATCTCATTTGTTAATTCTAGTCAACCCAAGGAAAAAGAGCGAGTAGCTGAAATTAACAATAATAAGTCTCCTCTTGTACTGAATCATCTCAATGAAGAGAAACAAAAGGTGATAAGAGAATTATGTACTGACTTCCCAAATGTCTTGACCTGAAAATTAGGCCGTACTAATCTTATTGATTATCTCTTGTTATCATATTGTTTTTTATAGTCACATTTTTCTTAGTTTTTCTACTAAATCACTCATCAATTTCCTGTTCAGTTGTAAAGCATTTTAGTGATTTACAGTGAATCCTTTAATTTTTGTAACTTGCTTTTCTAAAAAAAAGATTTCATAGCCTTAGCTTTTTGGACCAGTACTTACCAAATTTATACCATAATCATTTTTTCCGAATTCGTCTGTCAATTCACCAAGCATACAACCTGTTTACCATAATCAATGTAAACCATGCTATTTGTCATGATATACCACTTTATCGCCTAATCTATCTGACATTTCATATAAACGTATTTGTGCATTTGAAGTAGTAAAAGTTGCTATAAATATATTTGTTGCAGTGCTATCTCCTACATAATTATCATTGTATTTATATAACACTTCCAATTATTTTGTCATTAACGTAAACAACATTAGTTATATCCATTCTATCGTCCAATAACAATTCAGACCAACAATGCATATTCATAATATATTCTGTTTGTGTTAAATTTTGTCTTATCCAAATTTTCCCCAAAGTGAATTCAAACTAATTTTGGCTACAGTACATTTTCCACGATTTTGTTCAATTTTTTAAAGGCCTAAATCTATATTTTGTTCGTTTTTAATAACACAAATATATTCTTCTTTTGATTTATAAACGTCTTCCCAAGGACTAATTTCTAATTATATTTTCATAAATGTGTTAATATAATTTCTGAACATGCTATTACTTTTTGGTTCGAAGTGCCAAACTATAACACATTTTGAACATAAAGTAAACAATAATTTTCTTGTTTAATTGGAAGTATTGGATGATATCAATTACGTGGTTGTAAGTAAAACTTGACATTTGATCAACCTAAACCTATTTTCATTGTAATTTTTGGGATTAAATATTTTAATTTGATGACCAACTGGATAATAATAATAAAACATCACTGCTGGATATGAACTCTCTCTCTCTCTCTCTCTCTCTCTCTCTCTCTCTCTCTCTCTCTCTCTCTCTCTCTCTCTCTCTCTCTCTCCCTCCCTCCCTCCCCCCTCCCTCCCTCCCCCCCTCCCTCCCTCCCTCCCTCCCCCCCCCCTCCCTCCCCCCCCCCCTTAATTTTTTTTCCTGAAACTTTTAATTTTGTTGCATCTGTTGCACCTCCAAAAAAATGCAACTCTTGGTTGAATGGTTCTATTGCATTTTTTTTTTTTTCTAAATTATTTTTGTAAAAAATCAATTTTTTTCCTTTTGCAAGCCCACGTTTCCCTTACTTTATAACCATTTTGTCTTAAAATTGTTGTTTGATTGTTTTAGTAAGCAAATCAACCATACTTTCATTGTTGTATTTATTTATTTATAGTATCAGGAGAATAACAATCAGGAGACAACCATGCCAGAAACAACCTAAATATTGATATATTGTTTCAGTTTTGTGGCCATAACCATCAACTTTTACTCTGCAAATAGTAACTTCTCCGCCATTTAATGCATGTCGAACATTTGAAAATGTATTTAACCACGAAAGTGATTCTTTACTAAACATTTTTTTTTTTTTATATCATCTCTAACTACAGCAATATTATTATTCGAAATGTGATTTATAAAGAGCCATACAAACAGTCGCTATTGTTATATAGTGGAAAGGATCTATATTTGCTATTTCTAGAAAAGATTCTGTCAAAACCACAACGTAAAATATTAACATCGGAATCACAATATTCAGCAAGTTCATTTTTGAAATCGAAAATATAATTTTCTTTTACTTTTTCAGTATGCCATTTGAAACAATCTTTTCGTTGTTCTTGTTTCATTGTATTGACTCCATAATATTTTGTAGCAGGTATTTTCCCTCCATAATGTTGATTTTCAGGCTTATTGAAAAAGTTTGGAAAATATCCTTTTATAAGTTCTTCTAAACCAAATGTTTTGAGAAATGATGTAAGACTTCCTTGAATAAAATTTATGCTGTCGATTATGTTGATAACGTGACTCGATATTTCAAGTTGCATAATTTTTTAGCCTTGATATTTTGTTCGAGGCCTTATACCGTTTCTAACAAAATATTGTAATATAAAATATGAATCGTACCTTTAGAATTACGCACAATAAATGTAGAACAGCTGTTTTCATAATATATCATCCATTCACAAAACAACCCACCATCATTTGTTTTAAAATGTTGTTTGTTACCATTAAAATGATGAGCCGCTATAGAATTTGGCATATTAAAACCAGTATCTTGTGTTGCTTCATAGACAAAAAAGTAGTATATTTCAGTGTAAGAACAATGGAAATATTTCTCATTTGAACAACCATTACAATTACATTTAAAATGTGTTCAAAAACCACCCTATGTTTGTCTCTTTTGCATGTAACTATCGTTCATCTGTTTTCACAATTCCTACATTCGGCATAACCACATTCATGTTTTTTATTTCTCAAGCATACTTTATTACAAGTTTTACACTTCTTACATACATCAACGTGATTAGAAAAACATTCCTTACCAAAACAATATCTATTACATTTTTGGCTATATATTCTAATACGATCTTCATTTTCGCAAACATTTTTATGTTATGGTTTTTTACATATATTTTTATTGTTATATCAACACTCATGTTGGTGTTTATTATTGTACGGTTTGTCACCATTTTTCCAATAATAAATGCTACGTGAAAATGCTTTCATACTATTTATTACATTGTAATGTTCATTATGTAAATACAAATAAATAGTTGTTGATTTTTTTAACCAGATTGTATCACTGAGTCGAAATGTGCCGCTGAAACAACTTTAATTTGACACATTTAGAAAATTTTCTGCATCCACAATAGCTTCCAAACTGAAACCAATTTCACAATTTTTCCCCATTCTTTTGCAAAGTTTACGAGCCAATTCTCTTGGTAATTTTCTTACTTTTCTAATGTAAATAAGTTCTATATTCATTGATTCTCTATCCAAAGGGATATTAGTTTTGTATGTTAAAGCTGTAATTATTGCTCTAGGACCACATAAATTATCATCATTGTTAATTTTAGTTATACATTGTTTTGCTTTTATATCTCCAGATAAAGTGACTTTTTTTTTTTTTTTTTTTTTTTTTTTTACATCTATGTCAAAAGTAGTTTCATTTATGTCTACATTTTCATTCAATATAATTATTCTTTCCAGTTGATTAAGTACATTTTCGGTGTTGAAATTGTTTCTTCTTGCCACTGAAATTGTATGGTGAATATTCTGATTATTTGCATATATTCTCATTTGATCACCTTATTTATAACCAATAGCATTTCGAACAGAATTAATTGTTACTACTGATTTGCCTTGTAAATTATTTATGCGAATGCCATATCTTGTTTACCAATGTTGAATTCTTCAATTAAATTATGGCTAATCTCACGAATTTCTAATGGAATTTTCTTTTCAACACGTTCGTTAAATATTTTTTGAATAAAAGGAAAATTTGACCTGTATTTTTATTTTCTTCTTTAATATCGAGCATTGATAAGGTTAAATTTTGGTTACTTTTATTTCTTGGGTTTGCAAATAACTGATTAGAAAAAGAAAGTATTATTTGAATTCTTTTCCAGCTTTAATATATTTTATTTTGTAACATGAAAAGGGTAAATTCACAAAATTATTCTTTGTTTCCTAATTTGTAATAGCTGTAATTAATTCATATTTGCGTAAATTTTTATGTTTAAAGGAATTTTGGTTTACTAGTCAGTCATTAATAGCTATGCACTCCATGAACTAATCTCCCTCCTACGGTGATGACTATTACATACATTAATTGATTTCAGCATCCAGATCGCAGTTATAGTCCAGTGGTAAAAAATAGGAGGAAGGGGAATTGCTACACTGGTGGAGCTGCCTTTCGACCCAGCTCGCCTCGCGCATATGTGAGTACGCTCGTCTTGTATAGATTTTCTTAATTTAGGCTTCGCGCTAGGTAATTGTACACAATTGGAAAGGTTCGAAGTAGGAATTCAATCGTGGCAGTGCTTCACACAAACCACAGCGCGAGTACGCATAGCCTTTCAACATTTTTTCACTTGTACATTCATTGTTTTTCTGCCCATGCGTGTTCGTGTCCAATATGTTTTCCCATAAACATAAATCCTAGTGTAACATATTGCTTTATTATTATTCACTTGCGTGTAGTCCAATTACTGTCCTTAAGCAAGTGTAACAGCTGTTACCTCCCGTGCAATCAGGGCACGCGTAGTAAGCGAATGTGGAAGGTTAGTATGTCACGCACATAGTCAGCAATCCGTGTAGGAGGCCTTGCCAGCCTAGCAGCTCAACATCACATCACCCACCTCATTAGCCTTAGAACTGCTTATTTTGGTTTATTTACAATTAATGCAAGTACATTGCTTATTTCTGCATGTGGGACTACCTGTTCCCTTATAAGCAAGGAAATCTCCACTTGTGTTATGTGTGTTTCGGAGATATTCCCATTTTTTTCTCCTTAGTATTTAGTATTACTTATAAGTTTCACAAAGTGAGCGGCACCAACTACACTACATACCTTTATTCTAACATGTCGACATGACTACAGAATACCCATCTACTGCACACAATATAAGGAGATTGGTTAAGACACTGTTAATTGATTTAAGCGATGCTAAACATGCAGTTCAAATACACAAACAGTTAAGAAATCCGTAAAATAGTAATAACACAGAATCGCACACTTCACGAACAGAACACATTACACCACTTGAACACACTTCTCAACACCAACACCAAGCAAAATTTAACCAGCCTGATACAAATGGATATCTTACACCACGCCCATGCCAGACATTTCAAACAACACAGACACATCTAATTTCCATTCCTGCTACAAACACTGACAACACCATACATCCACCTACCCAACCACAAACAATGCCCCCAGTACACGTTGTAATTCCAGAAACACACCACGTCCCCACTTTCACCGGAGAGAATCACGAAAATGTGAAGGAATTTTTAGATACTTTTAATCCCTTCAGTGAATTAAATAACTGGTCCGACCTTGAGAAATGGTGGCGGCTGAATTTCTATCTGCAAGGAACTGCAAATAGAGCTTACGAGAATCTCTATTATGTCAGTGCGGCAGACATCACTTGGACACATATTGAAGAAAACTGTTGCACACATTCATTAAAATCGACACAACAGACTAGTAGAGACAGCTTTTACACTCCACAAAACAACCACCAGGCGAGAGTGCTCAGGTTAACATTGAAAATTTAACTTTTTACAAGAATAAGTGTACACAATCATTGCCTGAGCCAGAATTCGTTAACATAATTTGAGACTCTCTGTTACCACCCCTTGCCGACAAACTTGTACCTTTGGAGAACACAGCACTAAACCAGCTGCAACATAACAGTAAAAACATTGAGCTTGGCATGCACAGACACCAACAGATCATTGAATGGGACTCACAAAGCACACACCACGTCAAACTCCTAGAGGAGATAAATACGTTAAAACAGCAGTTACACAAACTCAAAAACACAAATTCACATACCAAACCATACCCCCCGCAACCTACGCTAAACAGTACACATTTCAACACCATACCAGACAACCCACCCACAGAGACACGCACATTCAGCCCAGATACAACCAGCCCATGGTAATTGAATGGACACAAGAAGGGAACCATATAGACATCCATCACACCCAGGACCTTATAAACACCGTACACACGGCCTCGCAGGCCACTTCAGGGCACAACCTTACAGGGAAAAACGTGTCTCCCCCACCCAGGAAAAGTACAACAAGGTTCTAAACGCCTGCAGGGCTATTTTCAATAAAGTTGTGCCACAGCATACATATGATGATATCACCAAATTCAGTGCCCATAGCAACCTGCCTCAATCAAACAAACCACCCCCAGTTCAACCAAATGTTTGCGTACTAAAAGAAAATAACGTTCATTGCGCCATGTCTACACTTCATTCCACGTTGCCGACCAAACACGCTACGGCAGATAGGTCAGGTAAAGCTCCGCCTCAGCGGATTGTGCCTGCGCCACCGGCCCAGCATGTCAGTTGCAACAACGTCACTCCACTCCCCGCTCTATCCAGGTGTCAGCAATGACAAACCACGTTGCCGACCAAACACGCTACGGCAGATAGCTCAGGTAAAGCTCCGCCTCAGCGGATTGTGCCTGCACCACCGGCCCAGCATGTCAGTTGCAACAACGTCACTCCACTCCCAGCTCTATCCAGGTGTCAGCATTGCCAAACCACCGCTGCCGCACCCGCACGCCCAGAATTGCGACGTTGCCAAATGTAAGCAAACTGTAGATGCAAAGTAGAAAGTACCCGGACAGCGTAGCCTCGCCCACGATACGTGTGCATTGTGTTTTTATGCCGGCCACAAAAGCCATCATTGCAGTTTGTTTCCCAAACAAAATTTTGAATTTTCTACTAACACCGGCGACCAATTTAAGGTGTTCAAAACAAATTCGGGCTGATGCTGAGAAGTGTTTTTGTAGAGCGGATGCCACAAAACAACACAATAGACCATACAAATTGTTTTCACAACATGAGGAGCGAGGCCCGCGATGATGAGCCAATGTTCAAAAACAAACTGAGCGGGTCTGCGCCTCAATCTAGCTCACGTAAACACATCCACCCCACACCAAAAGCAGAACATCAGCACATCAGACTTCGTACAGCGACACCATGCGTCCTTACCACCATTAAGGGAAAGAGATATTATGCATTGCTTAACACTGGGTGCTCTCATAGCAGCGTAGCGAGTACAGTGATTTCTACTCAGCACCTTTATCCTTTACACGAGCAAGTAACTTTAGTTGGTGCCACATCTGTCGTAACATCACCAACATTTGAAACCACTGGCCAGTGATTTATCAGACTTGAAGGAGATCACATTACAGTGTGTAATACAATAGGTGGTGCTAACTTTATCAAGTTACATTTGGACTCTTGAGTTTTATCTTCATACCAGCTTGATGAAACACAATGTAATTTAAAAATGGGAGGACTTCCCCAGCATTTATTAACCTAAAAAGAGCTATTCAACAGCTCCAGTATTACACAAAATTTGATGAGGACAAAATATAATCTTAGCTTGCGACGCAAGTAATGACGGAGTCGGCGGAACACGTATGCAGGAAGACCCGCACAAAAATAGTGATATATCATTGTGTTCACTTCAAAAAAGTTATCGATCCAGGAATCAAGAACGTGGACCATACATTATCTCAGCAATCATTTCCGTCAATATTTATATGGACGACGCTTTAAAATAGAAACAGACCATGCCGGTCTTAGATGTTTGCGATCCATGGCAGAGCATAACGTTAAGAATTAGAAAATGGCAATTGTCCTTAGTGAGTACGACTTTGAGCCTCATATAGTGAAAGTAAAACTAAATACCCTCCATGATGCCTTAAGCAGAATAACTACTCGACCAAAAGTACACACACACACAGTCGCCATTAACAACAATACATACGAAGTTACAGAACAAATGACGACTTGCACATCCCTATACCAAGCATTAGCAGAATCTGTTTTACAAGATGCTCATAACCAGGAGGAAATTAAGAAAAATATTGTTAAATACACAATTAACCATTGGGACGATATAAAAGACTATTTCAAGACTGAATTACAATCTCAGGACAGAAATAAGGTAGCCAAGGTGATGGCAAACGAAGACATTTTCCAATGCATGCAATATGTAAAATTATCACCACACTGTATCAAGTGACCTTACAGATTATTAAGGTAATCTAGAAACGAAATGTATTGATCCTGTGTTAAACTGTAAGATACTCATTGTTAATAAACTAGAACAGCCACATTTCTTGCCTGTGTACACTCATGACCAAGAGTATGTCAAAATTGATGACTCAATTTTTCATTTATGTCTGATTGCCGTAAATACTTCACCATTTGTTGGAGAATACAGACATGACCCTCACATAAAGCAATTAAAGCTAGCATTACTTCATCCAGATCAGACAGACAACAAATACCATTGATTGAGTCGACGTTATGGTATTATAGCAAATGGTGAAATTTTTTTGAAAGTTAATACACTCCAGGGTCCCACCAAGCAAACTCTTGTAACACAAGTTTATGTTAAGGAAATTATCCAGGCACATCATAATGCAATATTCGGAGGAGGTCATTTTGGCACTTTCAAAACCCTTCAAAAGATTAAGCAATCATATTACTGGGATACTATGAACACCGATGTTGAGAATTATGTAAGATCGTGTCCTAGTTGTCAGAAAACAAAAGCTAGTAATTCTAAGCAGATGGGTCAATGGCGTCTATCCCTCCCCAACCGCTTTTGAAAACTTGGGCGTTGGATGCGAAGCGACCCTTCCCTACCACTGTTCGTAAGAATAAATACATACTTGTTATGACAGAGTACTCTACTTGATATGTCGTAGCGAAGGCTGTACCTTCAATTGACGCCGCCACATGTGTGGAGTTCATTAAGCAGTTTGTGCTACAATTTGGTTGCCCCGAGCAAATCTTGATAAACTGAGGTGCAAGCTTTCAGAACAAATTAATAAGTCATCTTCTCCAAACACTTGGCATTAAGAAATTAACAACTACTACCTACAATCCTAGGCGTAATGGTTTGGTAGAAGCTTCGAACCTTATCATTGGGGAACAATTAACTGCTTGTGCAAATACCGATCATGCTAATTGGGACCTTTACATAGATTTTGTCGCTTTTAATTAAAATACTAGTGGCAATACTACGACTAAGTTTACACAATTCTACTTATTACATGGCGTAGAAGCTGCACTTCCGTCATAAGTAGTAGCAGGTCAGCACTCACAACAAGCTCACGACTGGTGCCAGAGACTGCTACAAGACCGTGAAACAGCTAAAATAAACTTAATTCAGGCCCAAAGGAATCAGAAGAATCAATTTGGCCGTTCACACAAACAAAGTACACCGCATATTAATGATTACATTTGGATATGTAACAGAGGCAGACAGAAAGCGCTCACACATCAATATCATGGCCCCTTCAAGGTAACTGACGTGTTAGGCGAATCAACCGCCCGTACACAAACAAACAAAACGGGGCCTCCCAAATATCACACAGTGTGTACTCATCATACAAAACTTGCCTTTATACACTAATTCAGTGTCATTCTGACAGCATTCATTTGTAAGTTGTAATTGTGCAGTGTTTAATATATACTCTAAAAATGTGTTACATTATGTGTCAATGTCTAACTGAGAAAGACAACGTGACGTGATCCACTGTGGGTGCTGTGCACAATGTCACCCAGGCAGCCTGTTTGCACCACAGCTGGGGCATACTGACAATGCTCTGGACTCAGCACATGTGTAACGCAGGAGGAATCAGCCAGCGTGAGGCACCTGCATAGTCTTCCTGTCTGTTGTCTCACCTCTGGGCGACTGCAGAGCGACCGGGGACTTGGAGAAGGGCAACTATGGCTGCCAACACCAAACCTAGTGCTGCACCACTAGAGCAGCTACGACGTGTGGCTCCCACTGTCCGATGCTGTTGGCAGCAATGCGCGAGCACATGTTACGCTCGGCGCATGCATCAACCGTCGCCATGGCGACACCAATCTATGGCCGTGCCCGAGCAGAGTGGTGAGCACTCTCATCCCTCCTTGCTTGCCGTGCAGCCAAGGTCATGGCCGTATTATGTTTTGTTCTCCCAGCTGTCCTGTCGGTGCCAGCCACTTAGACCCATGCGAGGTTCTATTGGACCCCTGCCGTCGATTTTGTATACGAAGAAAGCATTCCTCTCATATATTCTATAGCATTAAACTCTCCCACAATACCTGAATCTCTTAATCAGTATTTGCATGTAGCTTGTGCAGATCGAAACTCAACATCATGTATGAATGGTAAACTTATATATGAATATTTACAAGCAGTGGAACGTGGTGTATTGCGAAAATTCCATGACGAAATGAAAACCCAGTTTTGACGACGAAGAGGGATTCAGGTTCTCGGTGATGTGGGATCGTGGTGTTATAATATTTTAACAAATAAACACCTACATCCATTACTTGAAAATGATACCCTATTTGACAGTTAAATTAACACACTTGCAGGTAACATACAAACAACAAACAAAGCACAGAATGTGACCTTCAAAGTGATAAATGAAATACAACACAAGGTGGAAGATAAGATAAATTCTCTGTCGCGAACAATTAATGGCATATCCAATATTCTGAAAAACCAAAGTTCAGTAAAAATTGACTCCATCTAGGCCCAGTATAACTTGCTAGTCAAGCCTTTTACAGTTGATTAATAACATTGTAATAGACAATTCAGTTCAATCCTACATTCATTCCTGCCTACTGCATAATTTACCTCTTAATGCAGTAAACAAAACCCAGTTGTTAGATGATCTCACAAAATTAAATGTGGAACTCCTAAAACTGAACCTTACTTTAAGTATTGATATCAAAGTTATTATTAAATATTATTGACACAAACTGACAGAATGTTCCTTCTCCAAAAGTCAACTGGCAATAAAATTACAAGTGCCTGTTACCAGAGTTCATGGAAAGTTTGTAATATAATACCAGTCCCTACCATTTTGCAAACCAATCATGCACGATTCACACTCCATCTGCTACCATTGCAATTGATCCTAATACGGACGATGTGAAATCCATCTCTCGCTCACCAGAAATACCACCAGATCTTAAACTCATCCCTTAAGAATCACTCACATGCGCTAACTCTAAATGTGTCATATAAATATTACAGACCATAACATAGGAAGTATTGAATTACATGTGCCATGCTGTTGTTATATTGCAACACCTAACCAAATTATTGTTGAGGCCATGCACCTGTGTGATGTACATGCGCCTACAGTGCCCTGACAACAATTATCCCTAACAGCTGGTATTCACATTTACAACATACGTACCTCTCTTGACTCCAACTGGCAGATTAATCGCACAGTACTCCCAGCAGTTGATCAATTTTACTCACATGGTAAGTTCAGAGAAAACTAATTATTTTCAGTGTTGGATCCAGGTCATTACGACTACATCTCTATGGGAGTAATTATTCTCCTTGTGTTTGCTGTTATCACTTTTTATATAAAGCTTATTAAGCTCTTCATTGTGCTGTCATGAGTAAACCCAACCCAGTAAGTATAGCAGTTCTTGATGTCCCATTCACAAAGATTACTGCAGATATCTTATGTAGAATGCATAAATAAGACGTATAAGTATTTATTAACTTGTGTTTCGCTATGGTGCCTTCTTCCACCTTAAATCATGCTTATGCATACCATTTCTTCATTCCTGGAGGAAAATCACTTCCAATGGATATTCTTAACGAAAACAACCTAAACATATATAATTGAGTGTTAGACCTAAAGGTCATTATGTGTTACTACACAATTAGCTCATCAGCTTGAGATAAGTGCCTCATAGAATTAACTAATGATTTTGATTACTTTTGCACTTGGGCAAATTCTTAGCCTTATATCTAATAATATATGCAAATGAAAAGATTAGCTCAAACTGCAGTGATGTGTATTTTATTAGTGTATATTCTGAGTTAACAAGAGTAATATCTCCCAACCTCCTTCATATTTCATAAGTTATATTGTAAATAATTTTTACGTGAATGTAATCATATATTGTCTTCAATTAATACCTAGCGGTATATATGGTATACTATTCCACAATTATATGTATTATGATTGAATAAAGAACTTTTACAAAAATAAACATACTAATATTGTAAGATTAAATATTAAGAGAATAAAAATTCTCATGACTTTAATGTATTAGCTATATTAGAATTAGTTCATATTTAATAATTGTGTTAACTTTAACAAAATGAATCTAAGTGTAATTGTATATATTCAAATTGTTGATGCTAACAAGCACACATATGTTATAGAGTTTTTCTTTTATGTGTTTCGTATTATATTAACTGTACACATAAAAGTCCAAAGACTTTCTATATTTCAAAATATTATCCACAAAAGACAGTGATACAAATTTCTAAAGATACTGCATACACAAAATGTGTCCAATGACTAAACGCCACAGGTGATTGTGCACCAAATATTGTAAAAAAAAACTCTATGAAATTGTATTTTACTATAACCAATATTCATAATTTTTTAATTTTATTTATTATATCACAATTAGGGTAAGTTTTTTTTTGTGTATAACTTCTCATGTTCTTGTTTGTATAACAATCTGACTGCCAGGTTAACATACACCATATGGCAACAGCCAGTAATTAAATCTTAACTATCTTCTGTTTATTTCTGGAAAATGGTTATAATAGTTATGTAACACATGTATTTATCTGTTTTCTGTGTACAAGAATATGATTAACCACTCTAGAATGTAAGTAACTTGCACTTTGTAAAAAAAAAAGACTGCCACATGACGACTAAAAATGCTAGATAAGTGTTATAGTAGCTGCCATTGCTGAATAAGGTGGTACGGCCGCTCTGCACCGCCAACTGTGGAGTGCTTTCTACCTTTCACACAGGTAGCGACATTAGCTATCAATTTGAGTATTCATTGTTTATTTCACTATCACTTTAACCATTATCATTTCCAAACATGGTATTTTAGTGAGTATATCTGAAGAATTAATGTTTCAGCCAGCAGGTATGTCAACTTGCAAAAATGTAATTTCTCAAAGAGTAATATTTCCCTGGCATGTTGTAGAGTGCACTAGAACCATGTGCGCATGCAAATTCAAACTTCCTTTTTCCCATGTCCACCGTCTAGTTCTTGGGGGTTACTTTAAATTAATCATTAAATGTGGTGCTGGACATACCTCCTTCTATCCTGTGGTCTCGCTACATAACGTGCATATGTCTCAAGTATCAAAGTATTATGTATAAAGGTCGACCTTATGTCATTCTCTTATGTACCTAATTTTATATTACATTCAGTAATTATTACCATTTTTCTACCTTGCCAATCACATAAAACTTAACTCTTTCTGAGTTTTAACCCAGTTACTACTCCTTTGTAAAACATAGCCTCAAAATTAGTCTTGCGTCTTTGATAGTGCCACTAAATAATATTGTGTATGCCGTCTACATTCGTCTCCAGGCTTGAGCTCCTCTGTCACTTCCTGTACCATTGCAACTTACCATAGATGGCCACAATGACTACTACTATTACTGCTGCAGCCGGGATGGCTGCCATTTCGACAAGGAGGGTAGTGTAGCGGCCACCAAGGTGCCGCACACAAACCTCTTTAAGGTACAATGGGATGTAGAATTTCGAGCGAGCCACTTGCCATAACACGCTCGGCATGACCCACTACGTAAGGACTATAAATACTTGAGCAACGTACCAGGCCCCACCCCCCTACCTCCCCCGATGCTCACTGCCGTGCAAGAAGTCAGTGTGATATTCATCGGAGCCGACCACAAAAAAGAAGGCATCACTATAACCAGGCCTAGAGGAGCTCTAGACCATCCTACAGACTTCATATATGGTGAGCATAAATCCGCATGGCAGTTAGGCACTATCTCTCAAGCCTCCGTCACACAGTCATCCTAAGCGTTAATTTCTCTGGCAAGGTTAGGCAAATTCAGTTAGACTCTTGTGACTGATAATAACTCGTAACTTCATATATATTGTTGAAGAGTTAATGCTTTGTATAATTCAGTCTTATGGTAATAACCGTATTCGCAAAGGTGTAATTAATGTTATAAAAAATATGTTGTGTTTAAAGGAATTTCGGTTTACTAGTCAGTCATTAATAGCTAGGCACCCCATGAGCTAATCTCCCTCCTACGGTGATGACTATTACATACATTAACTGATTTCAGCATCCAGATTGCAGCTATAGTCCAGTGGTAAAAAATAGGAGCAAGGGGAATTGCTACAATATTCACTATAACATTTTTTTCAGATGTTAAAGTGCTTATCTTTTGCGTGTTTATTCAATGAAAAATTTTATATGAATAATAATTACCCACACTTCTTATAATGATTACATATATTATTTTCCATTACATAAAAGAGTTGAAATTCCTTTTTATTTATAAAGGAAAAATTTAATAAGAGAAAAAAAAATTATTTATATTTATTTTATTTTTTTATTTTTTATTTTTCTTGTTAATTCTTTTTTCTTATTAAATTTTTTTCTTTATAAATAAACGAAAGTGGAATCACTTCTCTACAAGTTTAACTATTCATATGAATTGACTAAACCACAAGAGCTTGAAAAAAAAATGTTGCTACAGATTTTCAAATTTATGAATCTCAGTATAGTAAGAAAATTTAGTTATCTTCTAAATTATAAATATAAAATTAGATTACCTGATCGATATGTAAACATGATTGATAAAAATGCTTTAAAATTAATAAATGAGAAAAAGTTTTTATAACTATAAAAGTTTAAAAGACATGAAAAATGGAAAATCTATGCATGAGATAGAATTCTCTTAAAATATGTAATTTGTATAATTTTAATTTATCAAATTTTTTTTCATATTTCATTTGATTTTGTTTTTGCTGCTTTAGTATGCATATTTACTTTAAATTTTCTTAATTCTTTTGCTTTGATTTAGCTTGCATTTTTTGGTCTAAATTTGTTTGATTTGATGCAGTTAATTTTGCTTAATTATTGTGTGACATGTTGTGTTCACTATTTGTGATGATTGCAAAAAATCATATGTGAAAAAACCATGTATTTGGGGTTTTTTAAACCCATTTTTAGGCTGTTTTGAGAGCATTTTTTTGCTCGAAAATTCAAGGAAAAAGCTTGAAATTATTGAAAAAATAACTGCCAAATTAAGGAAAAACTATCAAAAATTGCAACATTTAGGGCGTAATTTGGATTGTCTTCAATACACTCATATACTACTAACATGTTCACGCAACAATGCAAGAGTTTGTTGCCTAGCTTCAACACTCGAACACTTCTAGCTTTCAGGTTTGTAACTTGTGCTGCTGACCCAGAGCTAGAATGCTTTTATCATGTATTTGTTTCCTTAAAACAAAATAAAACATGACGTCGGCATTTAACCTCGAATACCATCCTTTTAGCCATAGTAACTTTCTGTAGTTACCCTGTGTAACACATCTGCAGGCAATCTCGGGGATTTTACTCAAACGAGCCTTACACTGTTTTATACAGCCCACACACTAGCATTGGCCACCCTTCCCCTCAACCCCGTGGGATTGAAGGAAAGGAGGAGCCACACCTAGGTACGCTGTCCTTAGATCAGTTTGTCGGCCTGATGTTCACGAACCTCTCCGGAGCAGACTTCGCTGGCAGAGATTTGTGTCCCCTAGGTTGGGACGGAGCCACGCACATCAGTCGCATGCTATAGTAGTATAAGGGTGAATCTCCGCTTCCCAATGCCCTTCGCCCAGAGGAGAGGTCTGAAGGAGAAAATACGACACACTTACTGCATCAAGTTGAGCACACGAGTTTCAACCCATCTTAGTTAAGTTGATAGCTAGTCTACCTCCATGAGAGCAGGTGCAAGTGCTTCGACATCTGCAAAAACCAGCTGAAACTCCTGTGCCTCGCCATCTCTTCACACCACCTGAGAGGACCAGGCCTCCCGAGTACCCAGAGAGGGTACAAGAGTATCTACAACAATCTGAGCAGTCCCCTACACTTGTCATCGCCTACCTCATGCCACCTATACTTCATTCAATACCTCATCAAAAACCATAGGACATTGAGCTCCGTACCCCTGTATCTGCTAACACCACACCCGGTGCACGTTCTGCTCCACTCAAACGATGACCAGGTATCACCCAGTCAGTAGTGGCACACAAAAACAAAATCATCTTATCCATGCCAGATTTCATGCCCAGCTGAGTAGCCACACGACCAGTTTTGTATACAGGGAAGGCGCCAGCACCCGCATGAAACTGAACCCCCATATCAGCCTAGAAGCACCTGGCTCAGCTTCTAAACAAAAGTAGGATTTGGCTTCCTCTACGAGACCTAGAGTTCCTGGTACGTCACGCGTCAGAAGTTATTTGGTATCAAGTTGTAACTTTTATATCAGCAGGAATTTTGATATGTCTGCAACTATTGTCACAACTGTAATGCATGCAGCAGAAGAATAGTATTTTGTAATATTCTAATTTAATAATAGAATGCTTATTTTTAAAAGAAATTAAGCACACCTGAAAATGTTGTTTTTAATATTTCCTGTATCATATAGAATGAAAATTCTAACCTTGCAAAATAGTAAAAATCACATCAGTGTTCTCAAAGAGATATTATATTTATTAAAATTAATGTGTATGTATTTATAGTGTACACTACAATGGATAATCACATGTTGCATTGTTGTGTAAATAAATACAGCAGACTTTTGAAGAGCTGAATAAACATACGCCACAGGGTAATGTTTATACACTGAGATACAGTAGAAGGATATGCAATGGGCTGAAAGTAAATATGCAGGGCTTCTGAAAGTGTTTACTTTACCATGAACAGCTTTCAATAATTTAAAAGAAAGTTAAGCGACAGACAAAATAAGCTGCTGGTATGCATATGTTTCGCAAACGTCAAGTCTGCCAGTAACCAATTTTTTTTTAGCTTGAGTAAATTTTGGCATCGAGAGGTCACTTTTTCTGTCCCATCAGCTTCAAAATGTTAATGATTACCATCACTCGTACTCAGAAAAGACAAACATGATTACAACAGTTACACTGTTTCTTTTTTTTTTGTTTTTTTTATTTTACTACTAGAATACTTGTACACGAAAGAAAAAATCTTTCATACACACAGTGCTTCTGACATTGCAACAAACACAAAACATAAGCAGCAACACTAATATCACAGCACAGATTTTCTTATAAAAACTAATAACCTAAAGCTGTTTTCAGTTTAGGTGACACTCATACTGTACTGGTAACAAAAAAGGTTCTCTCCAAACATTTCTTCTGTTTACGAAGATAGGATGATTATCTTACCCGAGCATAGTTAGCCTAACCAAACTTGCACTGCAAGACACAACTCTGAAATACAAAAAAAAAAATATGGAAGTGTACCTCTAGAAACTGGAGTCCACTCAAGAAAATGACAATTCAAGGTTACAGATATGTACAGGAGCAAACTCACAGAAAATATTATACAAGGAACATGAGATGGCAAATAATTTAAGTTAATACCCTTTCATAAAAATGATTTGTAAAAGTTATTATACAGTAATTACATCAAAATATGGTAAAAATCTACTGTACAATGAACATAATTGATACAGGTTAATTTTTTTGGTAATAAAAATTGTAATTAAATATTAAAGCCATAACATTAAACAAAATGTTGTGAAATACATGTATTAATTAGATGTTTTACATAACTGTTTTTTTTTTCTTTTCAGCACTCGAGAAAAATGACATGTTGTTACATTACCTACTCTTACTTGCAAATGTATATATTTCACTTTCCAATCTTAGAAATATTATAAAATATAATAAATGCATTGAATAAAAATTTATAGTTAACAACTTTTAAAGCTACCATTTTAACACAAAGGATTTTGAATTCTGTGTGTTTAAGATTTATATATATATATATATATATATATATATATATATATATATATATATATATATATATATATATATATATATATATATAAATATATATATATATATATAAATAGTGAAATAGTATACACATGCATTTTCTTTGTCTCAGTTTTGAAAACCAAAGATTTTTAATAACAAGCTCACCTTGGGTAGAGTTTACTAGATTTAATGGGTTCGTTTTATGTTTGAAACAATTAATACAATCAAAGACATAATTCTGTGTAATTCTGTTACAATGTTTCCGTTTCGTACTCTTACACATAAGTGTGGTTAAAAAAAAAATTTTAGTGGGCAACTTTAAATACTGACAGACGCTGCCATAATTATGAAAACTAGCATGTCTAAAAATTATACTATTCATTCTACCTACACATTGCTCTAGATTCCTTATCATTTATACACTGATTTGTCACTTTTTAATTTTTCTGCATGGATTTCAATAACCATGATAGGTGAAAATTTCTTCATGCAGAGCTACCAACTTCGATAACATTCTAGTACCTAGTAAAAGGATCATGCTATTTAGTGGTTGGCAATAATAAACTACATGTACGAGGCAAGCCAGTAAAAACTAATAAGGCTTGGTGTGGTCAGTGGTTTGTTGTCTGAATATTTTCATATTTGAATTCCCATTCAGTCATCATGGTTCCATTAAATTTATTGGAGAGCAGGAGATGGCAGTGATCACAGATGTGATATGAAGTGACCAGGAATCTTGGTAAGTTTGAGTATGATACAAGTTTCCTCGGTTGCTCAAACGGTGACAGGTAACTTTTCTGATATTAAAATATTTTTTCTGGCGTTAATGTAGCAGTGATCAAGTGACTATGTTTTATTTAACATGTATCAAAGTTTATTATAGAAAATATATTACTTAAAAATGCATCTGTTTCAGCTTTAAAGTATTTCAGGGTTACCAGGGAATTTTAGGGAAATGGCTGTTTTTGGGACTCTATGTGACATGATGCTATGTACTTTTAATATTTAATTTTTTATTCTACATTGCCTGTACAAAACATGATGCATGTTACAAGTCTACTTTTTGCTGTTAAGCTGCGTTGATATTTAAAAAAATACTATCCTGTTCATATTAATCTTTTGTGAGGAACTATACATATTTTCACTGCCAAAAAAAAATGTTTATAAAAGTTTCATTTTCTACCATTTTTTTATATATATGTCACTGAAGATGATTCTGTAAAGGGAAAGAAAAGTCTCCACGATAATAACGTAAAGGTAACAGTTGTGATAACTGAAAGGTTGGCAATTATTGTTTGAGATGTACGTACGAGCACTGTCTACCCAGGCTCCAAATCTGAGTGCTGAGCTTCACTTGTATAGGCCGCAGACCACTATAATACCCCCAGCCTGTTGGCAACCTTATAAAGGGCAGCAATAAGAACATTGGTGAACTTGATTGTACATGTTTTTAATTTTGTATGTAGCTAGCCACTAAATTCTGTTGCCCCTCATCCAGTGCCTTACATAGCAAAAACATTGTGATAGCGCTCTGATATTCAGTGTGCAGTTTACTAATAGATTTTGAGAGGGTTGGTCAGCACCATACTGCAGTGTAGAAGACCAAACCAATTCACTGAGTTTCCTCTTTTAAATGAACTACTGACATTGTTTAATCCATTCATGGTTTCTTCGGATGTTTTGAAACAAACCTCTGAAAAATCACAATAGGAGTAATATGTTAACCTGTTTTTTAAATAACTTGTATACCACAAGTATATAACACTGATTAACTTTAAATGTATTATATTTTTAAATAAATGAAACTTTTCCTTATTATCTTCTATAACTTATAGTTTTTATTTATTATTTAATATAAATCTCAAAAACAGTTAAAATATAGTTTTAACCAAGTTTTTTGGTATGCTATTTGTGAATTAAACATTGCCTATTGAAATTTTTAAATATTTACATAGCCCTGATAGAAACATATTATATTGTTACAGTTAAAAACATCAGCGCAAACTACAGTGCATGGGCCCTAGTACCATGGTGTTTTTTTTTCAACCAAGCAAGAAACTGTCAGCAGAGTGTGTCACCCTCTCGCACTCTGGCAGTTTCACACCGCTAGTAGAAGCAGGAAAATTATACATATTTTAAATTTTAGCCTATTTCATACTTATTTCAGCGAAAATATTGATTCCTGAATTTGTAAATCACAACTGAAAAGAGATTTTAATGTTTCAATACTTATTATAAAATATTCACATGTGATAGCGGGGGGGTTACAAATCCGAAAAGTTGGCAGAAGTGGCGAGTGGCAACATGACATGATGACATGGCGTATTGCGGTTGCTAAACGAAACGTTTATTTTTCTTGCTGCGAAAAATACTTCAAACTACCACATTATGTTTGTACACGTTGTGTTTGAAACCTACCTAGGCAATATACGATGTAATGATAAATCTGTGTTTCCATGGCAGTAATAAATATAATGTAGCGTGTGTCATTAACCTCTGCTTGTGAAAGTGTGTGGCTGCTTCGTGGTCATTATGCTGGCCCAGTGTGAGTGTGATTGCAAATATTGGATGTGCAAAATTTATAAGTTATAAGAGTGTGAACTGTTTTTATGACAAAGTTAATTACACGTCTGTCTATTTATCACAACGTAACTTCACCCTAGGTGCTTGAAACACAATTGTGTAATGTGCTTACGTTTTTGTTATCTGAATTTTTGCCACAAACCCAAAAAATTACTAAGCCCAGCCCAAAAAATTTTAAATATATAATTAAATAAACCTAGTAAAATCTAAGCAACTTACCTATGCAAAGAAATATAAGTGGAATGTAAGTTACGGTAGGCCTGTTTGTGTGCATGTTCACCACTATCTTTTATGTTTGTCACCACTACGTACAAAAAATTAGTGACATGAGTTGCGTATTTCAATTTACTAGCTTTCGTTGGAATAGTTGCTACTTCGTTTTTATATTTATTCCAAGTAAGGCCATCCTTTTAACGAAATAACCCAAAAACACATCAATAACAAGAGGTTAAATACTACAGTTCTTTCCCTACAGTTGTAACAGGGTTAAAAACAGTCGCAGCAAAATATTAATGTTTATTATATGTAATGTTCTATATCGTGTATAACAATTATGTTAACAATGTAAAATAATAACCGTAAGAACTGAATTATGACAGAATTCTTTGAACAGCTGTAAACAATGTATTTGACAGTTAAAATGTAGAAGTCACATGTCAGTACTTATGTTTACATGGAGCGGAAGGATAAGTAATTGGTAACCAAAAGTAGAAATTTAGCAGGGCTTCAGAAATTGTGAAGTAACCATGAATGGACTACATATTAACTGTCGTGTATATAGGTCATGTGTACATAGGCGACGGACAATTACAGTAGGAAGAGTTGGTATGCCTGTGCGCGACATGTGTGCACGGACGAATGGCGGCTTGCTGATGCAGTGCAAGCTATGGCGTGATCCGGGAACAAGTTTTAGAAGATGCAGAACAGAATGCGTGGCATCAGAGGGGCGATAGACGCTACTCAGGTGCTGTGTACCAGACCAGTAAGGTTAAAACATAACAATGGCTACGAGTATTCCGATTCGGACGTACACGCGCGCGAAAGGTAAACAAACACAATGATGGCGAAGTTTCTCGCATTCTGTGAGTTTATCCCAGGGCGAGACACCTGGAAAACGTATTCGCAACACCTGCAGTACTATTTCTTGGTCAATAAAATCAAAGATAGTGAGGAAAAACGAGCAATATTTTTCACAATCTGTGGGGCCGAGTTGTGTAACCTAGTGACTTCATTGGTGGCCCCAAAATCCACAATCGAGGTAGCTCTCACCGACATTTTGGCATTGCTCACATAGCATTTTGAGCCCAAACCCAGCGAGATCGTGGAATCCTTCAAATTCCACCAACAAACCAACAGGAAGGCGAATACATAGCAGAATGTGTGGCAACTTCTGCGAATAAGAATCCACTGCAACTTCACAGACTTCTACAGAATATTACGCGACTGGGTGGTGTGTGGCGTTCATGACACTAACCTGCAAAATACACACCTGAATAAAGACAAGTTGACGTTCAGGGATGTGATGAAGTTAGCAACAGGCCGCAACATAACCAATCTGCGAGCACAGTCGGGCCCTTTATCTGGGGCGGTGCTTAAGGTAGGGCGCATCTGGTATGACAAAAAAGGATAATCCCAGTTCCCAAACTAAAAGGAGGTAGGTTAGAGATGACCATCCCAGCTCTCAAACTAAACGGGGTCAGCTTAGGGATGACCAACAGGTCACAGGTGATAGGCTGGTCTGTTGGAGGTGCAATGGGGACCACAGCCCCAATCACTGTTGACATGTGCATACAGTGTGCAACTTCTGTGCAAAAGTAGGGCACGTGGAACGGGCACGTATTACTAAGAGGGAGAAAGGTAAAACAGGAGAGAAGAGACAAAGGAGAGAACAGAAGGAGACTGAAAATTCTGGGAAATGGAACAGTAACAATGCAGGGAACTACAACTCGGAGGAAGGGGACGTGTCAGCAGTATATAGCATGTTTCAGATAACGGCTATCACATGTTAAGAGTGAACCACCGACCATCCTGGGTGTTTGGTTGGATGGAAAGTAACTTCCCATGGAGGTTGACACAGGTGCGAGTTTCTCAATTATCAGCTATGAAACAGACAAGAAACTGTGGCCAGACCTACCAGTAATAGCAGACGCAAACCTAGCACCACATACCTGGTCTCAGGAAAGATTGGGAATCAGCACAAAGACAAGTCAAAGCAGATTACAGGTTATAGTGGCAGATGGGAAGGAGCCAAGTCTCGTGGGCAGGAATTGGTTACAACCACTTGGAATCAAAGTGGAAAGCATTTTCCACCTAGCACCACAGGAAGTAGTACAGGCAATATAGCATCATGCATGGGTGTTCGACAGCGTTGATCTCGGGAAGTATGTGGGCCTCCCCATGATGGTGGAGCTTGAACCGGAAGCCAAGGCAATTTTTGGGAAGAGCCGGGGTATGTCGTTTGCATTGTTGGACTTGGTAAGCGCTGAGATTGATAGGCTGACCGACCAAGGAGTTTATGAACCAGTAGAATTTTCGGCTTGGACTGCTCCAATCATCCCCATTCGGAAAGCAAATGGATCAATATGGCTCTGCGGACACTATAAAGTTATGGTGAACAGGGTATACAAAACTAACTTCGCTAGCTTGGTGGGAGGGACAGTCTTCACAAAGCTAGATTTAGCAGATGCATATTTGCAAGTGTCAGTGGATGACGCGGCAGAAGAAATATTGACAGTGAATACGATGAAAGGTCTGTTTTGGGTAAGGCGTCTACCTTTTGAGGTAGCAAGCTGCCCAGCTATTTTCCAGCGGCTTATAGAAACGCTGCTAGCTGGAATTGCAGGTGTTGTGGTCCTGCTAGATGATATACTGGTCACTGGGAAAGACAAAGACAAGAAAGAACATTGGAGCAGGGTACAAGAGGTATTGGCCTGGATAGCTAAGGCAGGATTGAGGCTTAAGAGGGCAAAGTGTATGTTCACAGCTGATTCGGCAATTTTCTTGGGGTATCGAATTGATAGAGCGGGAGTCCACCCAACCAACGAGAAAGTGGAAGCAATCCAGAAAGCCCCAACCACCAAGTGTAAGAAGAACTGCAGGCATTTTTGGGCCTCCTGAATTTTTATTAGAGGTTTCTGGTGAATAAGACAGCTGTCTTGGAACCACTACACCACCTGCTGGATAAAAGGGTAGAGTGGGGTTGAACACAAGAGCACACTGAGTCGTTGCAAGAAGGTGAAGTATGTTTTACAGTCCGATCAAGTACTTACACATTATGACGTGAATAAGCCCCTGACACTGACGTGTGATGCATCAGAATATGGTGCAGTATTAGCATACACCAAAGAGGATGATAGTGAAGCACGTGTAACTTTTGTATCGCGCACCCTGCAGAAACCTGAAAGGGATTATTCTCAACTCGACAAGGAAGCGCTTGCTGTTATGTTTGGTGTAACTAAATTTAGGCAGTATGTAACTGCCCGATCATTTCTGATCGTGACTGACCACAAACCGCTGCTACGCCTCCTAGATCCTAAGAGACACACCCCAGATATCATATCACCATGCCTCTTGAGATGGAGCCTTTGGCTTTCAATGTTCGAGTATCAGATAGTTTACAAGTCAGGAACTAAGATAAGCCATGCAGATGCCCTCAGACAATTGCTCGTTTCCACAGAGAAAGTGCAAATACAGACAGTGGGCAATGTGCTCATGCTAAAAACCATGCCCAACCCACAAATTGATGCAAACATGCACGCCCAACTAACGTCCTCAGATCCTATCCTGTGTCAAGTCAAGCAGCACACACATAAAAGATGGCAGGAAGGTGACACAGGGCCCACATGAGTTACGCCCGTACTGGAATAGGAAGGCAGAATTATCCTTACACAAGGGCTGCCTCCTGTGGGACAACAAGAGTGGTCATCCCAGTAGCACGGAGGAGGGAACTGTTGGTGATTCTACATTCTGCACATGATGGAATTGTTAAATCCAAGATCACTCGTAGTTACATGTGGTGGCCAGGCATACACAGTGACATTGAGCAGATGGTAGGACAGTGTCCAGAAAGCCAGCAACAACGAGCTAACCCACCCAAGGTGAAGGTCAAATGAGCAACAGTAACAAAGCCATGGATAAGGATACATATTGACTTTCTGGTACCATTTCAGGTACAGGCTTTCCTCATTGTCGTTGATGCACACTCCAAATGGCAGGAGGTGAGGAAAATTCATAGCATGTCGTCGAGTGCAGTTATCCAGGCATTGCGAGAGATTTTCAGTTGCAATGGAATCCCTTGGTACTTGGTTCAGTACTTGATATCAGACAACGGAACTGCGTTTGTGTCATGAGAAATGGAGGATTTTCTGCAGAAGAAAGGAGTGTTCCTAATTCGAGCGCCCTCATTCCACCCTGCCACACACGAACAAGAAGAGCAAATGGTGCAGACCGTAAAAATGTGTGGGGGAGACTGGCAGACACAAGTGGCAAGAATATTGTTGGCACTGCACACAACGCCCAACGTGGACTCACAAAAGACACCAGCAGAACTCCTCATGGGACGACCATTAAGAACGGCGCTCGACCAGATACGCCGTAACACCAATTTGGATTTGGAGCAGTCTCATGAAGAGGTCACGTGCAACAGAACAGTACCGTGGGGCAGCAGGTGCTTATCCATGACTACAGAAGTACACGGAAATGGATAACAAGAAGCATAGTAACTAACAAGGACACCCGTAACATACAAAATAAAGGACGGAGATGGCTACACATACAGAAGTCATATTGACCAGCTGCTGAGCAGTTAACCTGCACGTAAGGCAAGACAGACAGGCCCTTTGAAGAGTTCTGGAAGGGCCCATGGTTATCAACATGTTCCAAGCCATGGAGGGAATGGGACCCATCATGAATGCACCATTCAACACCAGCCCATACCGAATGAAGGAACGTCACAGCTGCAGCCGGCAGAACAACCAGCGGCCCAGCAAGGTGGACACAGACCGTCACCAGTTCATGTACCAACATCAGACCACAGCAGATACCCCTTCAGAGGGTTCGAACACCTACGGGGCTGGGTGCAAGAGCAACTGGAAGGACTGCACATAGAATTGGACCACACACCGCAGACTAGAAGATAGAGCAGGGTGAGAAAGGTACCTGATAGACTGCAAGACTATGTGCTGTAATCTTATGGGGGAAGTGTCGTCTATATACGTCACATGTACATACGCGATGGACAATTACAGTAGCAAGAGTTGGTATGCCTGTGTGCGCGATGTGTGTGCATGGACGAATGGCAGCTTGATGGTGTGAACTGGGAACAAGTGTTAGAAGATGCAGAACAGAATGCATGGCATCAGAGGGGTGACAGACGATACTCAGGTGCTGTGCACCAGGCCAGTAAAGTGAGAACATTACACTCGCATTGTCTAATTCTCTTCATAACTGTGTTCTTAATTGTACACGTTATTTATAAGTGGATTTTGCATCATATGACAATGACAAAGGAATTGAAAATTATATAAAAAACTTTTTGTAAAAAATGTGCCTCAAGCAAAGATAAACAAAATGTTATTTCTTTGAAAAAGAGATTGTGAAAGGCAGCCGAGACATACCTAGAATCATTTAACACATGACACCCTGTCCTTTCACTCGGTCAGCCGCACACACTAGGAGGTAGCCACATTAGGCATATATAACTTTTTGAAAAAAAGTTTTTGCGAAGTTATTGTGAATTAAGCCAATATTTGATAAGTTGCAGATTACACACCCTTACTGTTCCTGGTTGTGCATTATGTTCAAGTAAACTATTAATTATATGATGAATAAGTTTAACTGCTACTGATCATTTGATTTTTATACGGCATACATTTTTTAAACACTATATGTTGTTTGAAGGATTCTTACATTGGGGCTAACAAATCATTACTGTGGACAGGTGTTCCTCAGTCTGTTTGCAAGCCTGAAGATTGGAACAGATTGCAGTTCTCGAAATGTCGCATTCATTTACTCATAGACTACCACGGTGTTAGTTGGTACTGTGTTTGCTGTTTCATTCTCTCTTTGTGCATAACTGAAAGTTTTTTCATCTGTGCTGTCTTCATTGCATTGTCCATATGTATCACCTACTTTTATTGTTCAAGTTTGTGACATCATGTCCACATGCTGTGTTTTCTTGTTGCTTTCTGACTTAAATGCTTGTTCGGAATTCTCTGCATAGGTATTTTGTATATATGCTGACGACAGCCCAGTTTGGCTTCTACTCTGTACTTCTGTAATGTTTCCTCTACACATTATTCTACAAGACTCACTGTAATGGAGTATGTCCATAGTAATGTTTTGTTAAACTCTATAATTCAGTGATAGTTACACATTTAACTGTGCATACAAGTTCATGTCTAATTTTTTTAAACATTCAAACCATATTGCATTATATGCATGATTAAACAAAAATACTTGATACAATAGAAAAAATCAATTATGGTACCAAATTGTAAAAAAAAAATTCTTCAATAAATGGTAAAATATGTTTTTCCTACTTTTCTTCTTAACCACACAGAATTACCTTAAAAATTTCTAGATTTTGCATCAGATGCACACAATTTAATATAAATGAGATGATTTACACAAATGTTACTCAATATATTTGCAACCTGCTAACTGCCTGAATTTTTTCCAGAGTGCAAACAGATCAAATAAAGACATGAATAACTTAGTGCTACATTGATACAGACACTAAAGCACAAACATTAAGACGTGAATTAAAATAATATTAAGCACAAGTCAGTAAAATGACAAATATATAAAACAGACGACAGATACAGAGTCACTGCAATGACACAGCTTCCAAAAAACAACACCGAAAAATTTGCACATTGTGTGTATATAAATATATCATGCAGTTTATATTAGGTAATATAAGATATAATATAGAAATAGTTGGTGGTAATTTGAACTTTGGATTGGAAGGTATGAGTGGAAATCTCTTCACACATAGGATATCAGTTTCAGTTGGCACTCTGCAATTAACTGTCGTTGGTACATTTCACTGTCTTTGAGACCTTCACAGCTTAACCAGAACAAACTTCCGAGTGTTCATCCCACGCATTCACCTAAAACAAATTGAAATAAAAACATTTTATAATAATTAACTGGTAAGAGTCATGTTTTTTTTTTATCACAATTTGTTATTTTTAACCTTGTTCGGAATGGGACCATCATACAGAAAACTTGCAAATCTGAGATTTTAGGAGAGCACTATATTGTTATCAAGAAGCGTGTGTATTAATTATTTGTTTAATACGATTAAAAGTGAAACTTTTCACTGCAAAATAAAATAACTGAGGCTTAGATGGTGTAGACCCATAAAGAATGAGAGGTTATCCACAAATATGCACGCACACTCCATGCAAACTGCTGAAAGTAAAACCATGGGACAGATAGCTTGAAGAAACGATGGTCGTTGACACTGAAATTAACTGATTGTACAGAAATACAAAGAAACACTAAATTTCTTCCAACCTACATGTTGAGCTTAACTATTTTATGTTAATTCACAAACAGCAAATATTTTTCAAGCTCAAAATTAATTTGTTTTTCAAGTAAATGAACTGTAAAAGTTCAAGAACATCTGTGAACTTTATTACTGTATGCATTGATCTATACATTTGTAAGGCACGTAATGCAGGACAGTTGAAGGAAAATATGATTTCATTTGTTTGTAATTCAGGAGAGATTTTTACGGAAAGAATACGCTTCGGAGGTATGTGAAGCTGGCAAAGCGAAACTACTGTTTCACAGAAACAAACTGAATAATAATAAACCCCTTAAAATAACATACATGTAAGTAGTGTGGAACATTTCCTTGAGGATTCATGACACGCAGAAAATTTCTACTAGCCCTCAGTGGGGGTACTGTGAATTTGAAGTGGCTCGTATCAGAAAGATACATTCACGGAAACCAACACAACTGTAACTATTGATGTGTCTCACTCCCTTTTTTCTCCAGCACACATTATGTTTCTCTGGTATCATAGACTGTTCCACTTTCAGTAATGTATGCAACACTTACGTTATAATCCCTTGTCCCAAATATATAGGTGACAACATAGGGGAGATGATACAGAAACTTTTTTATTTATATTACTATAATGCCTCATGAAATCACTTATTTAATTTTCAAGCCAGTCCACAGTGCTGCCCCCCCCCCCCCCCCCCCAAACAGCAGTGTACTAGAGTTATGGGCTTGGCAGACTCCAGACAGGTTTTCTACCTAGGTACATTCCAGTTAGTGGAGATTGCGAATCTTTATATTTTCGAGGAGCACACTTTCAGACTGGTACTTTAATTAATATTTTTCATGTAGGGCAACATGTCTGTTTTTTTGTGTCTGAATAACTCTATCACATGGTGGTTTAGACTAACAAATTTGGCAAAATGGAAATTATGTTCGTGTCCCCTTTATTCAAATAGTAGTGTAACCCTGTCAGTTATGGGCGAGCAGTGTGGCCCCAACAACACTGCATAGGAGTGTAACCATGTGTGTAATATTCTATTGTTCATGCCTGCCCACCACACTGGCTTAAAGTTCTATGTACCACTGAGTACTTGTATTCACACTCTTGTTGCTGGTAGAGGATGACTGGCATCCCAGGAATTTCACATAATAGCCATCCTGACAGTGTGATGGGCACGTGGTCTGACTACCTTGAGTTGAGACCCTCAGATGGCAACAAACTGATCACTTGTAATGCTGTAAGATTTAAATTCAATGTTGGAACCTTTTCTTTGTGCCCTTATGAACTTTATTCCAGTATCTTGTGTTATGATCCCCACAAGAGTGGTGTGCAGTGTAGCCAAGGTAGCACTGTGATCTTGAGAGTTTTTGTTTGTTATAAGCAAATGGTCAGACCATGGTTGCAGTGTGCCTCACCACCCCTCCCAAATCCAGCAGGGTCTGTAGAGACCTCATATTGACAGTCAACTTTCCATGAGGTGATTGGCGCCCTTGGCATCATAAATTACATGAACACCATCTCACATCTGGCTGTCTGTGTCTGAGTGGGTACTATACCCTAGGATAGTGAAAGCATGTATTAATGTTTGCATATGATGATATTGTGAGCAAATCGTAGACAAAAAACTAAACACGACTTTCACAAGTATTCGATTAATATGAACCAGTGACATGCTGTAATGCTAAATGGTGTGTTTTCCAGTGACACAGCACTGCCAACATAATGGTATTGTGGACGCACCTGGCAGTCCCGGCTGCAATACCACTGGTTGCCACAGCCAGCGCACACGAACTGTGCAGCCCTCTGGTGGCAACCCTGGCACTCAGGCACTTCATCGCTTGCGCCATCTGCCCCCGCAGCGTCATCACCCGAACGGCCGCCACGGCCATCCGCCTCCCCCGACTCGTCGATCACCAGCCGGTCCACGCTGTCCTCCTGCTCATCTTCTTCCTGCGGCACAAGCACACTCGCACTGATGGCTGAACAATGTGGTAAACAACTGACAGTTAGTGTTGTGTATGTAACTGGTAAATGTTAATATTGTGGAGCAAGTTGAAAGAGAGTGTTTGGCAGTGGGTAGGGAACAAGATAGCAGAGTGTATTGGGTATTGTAAGCTAGTTGTGAAAAATATGTATTGAACTAGAAATAAGAAAGTACATACAAAGAATAAGGATATGGGCACGGCCCAAACAAAACATAGTGCATTCGTGAGAACTAAAGTTCCCAGTCAATTGATGTATTGATTGAGAGGTTGAATTCACTTGCACTGTTATTGTATTTGCGTTGCTCGTGAACAATGGTGGACACAAACAAGCCAAACATTTTTATTCTTTCAGGTAATCTCGGTGAAAACGGGAGAAGATTCATACAAAACTTCGAAATCTACATGATTGCGTCCAGAAAGTCTGAAAAAACCATCTGGAATCAAAGCAGCCATTCTACTTAACCTTGTGAGAGAAGAGACTGTCGAAATTTTCAAAACATTCAACCTTTTGGATGAAAATAGAATGAAATATAAGGTGCACAAGATGTTTGAATCGTACTTCCAACTAAGGAAAAACATGCCATATGAACGGTTTCTACTATATCTAAGAAATCAAGAGTGAGCAAGAGCTGTTTCAACAGTTTGTGACTGACCTGAAAAAGCTAGTACGCAGTTGTTAATTCGGTATGCAGGAGGATGAAATTGTGCGGGATTGTATTTTTATGGGTGTCAGGGACTCGGCATTACAATAGGAGATGTTACGAACACAAGACCTGACATTAGAAAACGGGTGCGAGCTTGGCAGATTAGCTTACACAAGCACACAACCACTGAAGTGCCTTCAAAAAGACAGTAGTTTCAAAATCAACTGTTCCAGTATCAGTAAATGCTGTGTCTTCCACGAAAAATGATATAGGTCAGAATAAGCAAAATAAAAAGGGAAACACTGGTAAATGCAAACATTGTGATTACACACATTCAAGGAACAAACGCCCAGCATACGGCAAACAGTGTCATAATTGTGGAAGATTTAATCACTTTGCATCAATACGCCGAAGTTCTAAAGGAATTAAAAAGTAAGAACTTTGTAGAAAGAACGCTTAGATAGTGATGATGACTATTATGTGGTGAGTGGTACAGATAGTGATGATGACTACTATGTGGTGAGTGGTATAAAGGTATTGCCTAAAGACATACAACAAGTTGAGAGCTTAGGAACGCAACAAAATGGCATGAAGTCTTTGCAGTTGAGGACAGGAAAATAAGATTCAGGTTGGATACAGGCCAAAATTATTCCAGAAAAACTATTTAGGAATATTGACAATCAGATGACAATAAGGGAAACAAAAGAAGTTCTAGAGAGATACGGTGGATTTAAAGTGAAACCAATTGGAATTGTCAACCTGAGGTGTGAAGCAAACAATGTAGTAAAATACATGGGTTTTAGGATTGCAGATGCTGACAGCACTCCTATATTGTGTCTGCAAGCTTGTGTTCACCTGAATTAGATTAAAAGAGTGCACCTAGTTGGTGCTGATGATGTCGTGGTAAGAGAGCCTGACAAAAGTAAGTTCATTAAAGACAATAAAGATGTATTTACTAGACTGGGAAAATTTACAGTTAAATGCAAATAGATGAAAATGTTCATCCTCAAGAGCCACAAACAATTTCCAACAAATTTAAGGCTACACTTGCATCTTTGGTTAAATAAAGAAAAGAAAAAAATATTATCCAAAAAGTAGAGGATCCAAGCACCTGGGTTCACAACCTAATGGTTGTGAAGAAACAAAATTGCAACTTAAGAATTTGTCTGGAGTCAGAAGATTTGAAATACCTACAATTGAACAGTTGACAGATAAACTATTTGAAAAATCACTTTTTTCAGTGTTTGATCTCAAAGATGGAGTTCGGCAACTAGAACTCGATAAGAAGTCAAGTGACTTGTGTACATTTTCCACTGCATGGGGCTGTTACAAGTTCTTGCATCTTCCATGTGGTATGTCTTGTGCACCAGAGAAATTTAAGGATCTAAATGAACATGTGTTTGGTGACAATGATGGTGTTGTCATTTAATTTGATGATATTCTTGCAGCTGCATCATCACTGCAAGAACATGATAAAATTGTTGCAAAAGTGCTACAAAGAGCAAGAGAACAAAACATAAAATTTCATCCAGAGAAACTTCTATATAATATATCAGTAGTCCATTTTATGGGGGATTTATTTTCAAACGGCAAAATCAGACCTACTCTGAAAAAATAGCAGCAATTTAGTGCTTGCCTGATCCACAGAACAAGAAGAAACTACAGAGATTACTTGGAATGGTCAACTATCTCCGACCATTCATACCAAATACGGCAATACTGATTGCAGGCTGATATCACCTGGTACTGGGTGAAGAGACATTCTGAATAACCAGTGTGATGCATCCCAAGGTCTGCGATGATGCTTACATCAAAATGGACAGCCAATAGTGTTTACTTCCCACAGCCTGGCAAACAGAGAAGAAATGGGCACAGATAGAAGAACTTTGGGCAGTAGTCTATGCCACAAAGAAGTTCCATTACTACGGCTGTGCTGTACAGATTTAAACTGATCATAGGCCACCAGTGGCTATAATGAGCAAAAGCGTCGGAAATTATGTCATTCCGACTTCAGCAGCTGAAGCTCAAGTTACTGGGATATAACCTGGAAGTGCAATACCTACCAAGCAAGATGATGCACATTGCAGATTTGCTGTCTCGGGTATACAGCAAAGACGAAGAGGAAGATGATGAAGAAATGTGTGAAATTGTACAAGTGTGGCCAAGCATCTTCCAATGAGCGACGTGTGAAAGGAAGAGTTTAGAAGAGTTCTGGTGTCAGATTCTGTGCTCAGTGAAGTGGTGAAACTTATGAAAACAGGGCGGCCTCATAAAAAGTCCAGTATTCCAGTGCAGTGTCTCCCATATTGGTCTGTACAGAGTGACATTTTTGTAGAGGACGGATTGTTGTTTCTACATGACAAAATTGTTGTTCCAAAAAAATTTGAGACCAAACATCCTGAAAGTGATTCAAGAATGTCTTTTTGGGGTTGGCAAAACAAAATCAAGGGCGAGGAGGTTGTTCTTTTGGTCGGGAATACCAAGTGACATTAAAAGGTATATAGGAGAATGCAGAGTTTGTGAAAAGTACAGGATCACAAATAGAAAAGAATATCTAATTCCACATTCAGTACTTAAACTTCCATTTGAGACGATAGGTACAGTTTGGAAGAAAGAGTTACTTGATTCTGCATGATTACTTGTCTAAGTGGCTAGAATTGTACAGTTACATAGCAAGTGATCAGGTAGTGTAATCTGTGCCCTTAAAAGCATATTTCGCACACATGGTATACCTAAGATTATAATTGCTGATAATATGCATTTTAATTCATATGAATGCCAATGCTTTTCATGTGAACTGGACTTTTGAGTTTCGCACATCTAGTCCACACTACACACAGGCCAATGGTATGGCGAAGAAAGGGGTGAGAATAGCTAAAACATACTGAAAAAAAGTGAGGAGGAGGAAAAGGAATACTGGCTAGCATTAATGGAGTATTGTGACACTCCTCCGTCAGGTCTGGAAGTTGCACAAGAACAAATATTGATGAGCAGACTTGTTAGAACAAGGATACCAATAACTACGAATAACTTGACTCCAAAAGTACATCCACAAATCAGATCACAATTACTTTCAAAACAAGCAAAAGTAAAAAACTACTATGATAGGCAGACACAGAGAAAACCCACAGAGTATACAAAAGGTCAGGCAGTAGTAGTTCAGAAGAGTCGTGTATTGGAACCAGCCATACTTGTGAAAAAAAACTGAAACTCCACGTTCATACATAATTAGGGACATGTCAGGCAAAGACCTTCGACGAAACACAAAACACTTGAGACCATCATACAGACAGTCTGAAGCTCAAATCCCAAACAGAGCTGTTAAACTGTATGAGACAGTGGGTAGAGGCAGAGATAGTACAGATGAATGTAGGGAAAATTTTTGAAACTCTGACATTCTGGAACAGTGTCACGAGGACTATGGGGTAACCAGGGACAGTAGGTCACCAGACTTTAAGGGCTCTGACAATGAAAAATTCACGGGCTATATTGGGGACCATGTAGAAAGAAATTTTGATTCCTGGCACATACAGTAGCAGCCTCTCAGAGTTTTTGTATATAACCAAAGCAAGTCACAAAATCAGTGAACCCTTAAGATATTAGTGAAGACATGAAAGTGTTGTGTATGAGTTAAGTTGTAAAGCTTGGGGGAATTTATAGTAGTGTGTGTGTACCTTGGAAATACGTTTTCTAAATACTTGGTTATATGTAATTGACAAAATTGTATATGTACCTAGGAGATACTTTGTGTAATTACTGAATAATATGTAAGTGAGTGAAGAGATTTGGACGGCTCTTAACAGCGAGGTCTTAAGAGCCAATGAGGGTGATTGAAGTGAATATGAAGCAGCACCGGAAAGAAGGGGCGAGGGAAACGGGGATTCCCAAGAAAACCCGCCGACCAATGGCACCGTCTGGCATTATTCCTATGTGCGAAAATCCGGTGACCCGGCCAGCGATTGAACCGGGTTCGCCATGGTGGGAGGCAAGCATGCTAATTGCTCAACCACCGTGGCTTTGGGTGGTATGTAATTGGCCATATTGTATATATATGTTGGGTATGTATAACTTGGAGATACATACGGTAAATAATGGGTAATATGTAACTGGTAATGTTTTGTATGTGGTAACTGTTGTTATCCTGTATTTCCAAATATATAATACATTATGTCTGTATCATGTCACCATATGTAGCTTGTTTAGTTTGTTAAGTTGCCATCATGTCTAGTGACACCATGTTCTTTTTCTGAATAAATCAGTCTTGCTTGTAACCTTACAGAGTGCGTTTCTATAAAAGAGGTTATGGGCCCAGATCCATATTTTCCTCGGGAATATGAGTGTGTGCAGACTCAAAATGGCAATTAAATATGTCAGCCGTGAATATTATAGTCAATGGACTTTCGCTGTGGAAAACTATCTTGTACTGGAGAGTTTATCAAAATGTTTAAATGACATGGAGACGGGCAGTGACAAGAAAGCTACAGCCACAGAAAAATGTAGTACGGACACTTGATCCTTCGCTGTTTATTCGTGTAAGGGAAGCAAAATCTGCTAAGGAAATCTGGAACACCTTGAAAAAGTTACATGATGACTCAGTACACCAAGAAAATCGGTTTATTCAGAAGTTGAATCCCCACCAGACTTGAAAACTGTGACTCGATGGCTAGTTACGTGAATCAAATTGTGGAAAGAGGGCAAAAACTCAGTGGAATGGGTTTCAATATTGATGATGAATGGATTGGCGCATTACTTTTGACGGGATTGCCTGAAAAATTTTTGGGGCTGTAAAAAATAAAATTTACGAAATTGAAAACCACATAACCAAAACTCTGTAGCAAAAAATCAGGAGATAAAAATACCCAAGCAGGAGGGCGGGACGATGGGTGGTAAAACGGGAGTCTCCCGCCTAAAGCGGGAGGGTTGGCAGGTATACCCCAAAGATAATGGCTATCAAAAAACTCCGGTATTGCTATATCATCTGCCGATTCCATCAAAACAAAATTGGTGGATATGAAAGACGATGTTGGTGAGACTGGTAGAGCATCTGCAGGAAAATCTTTCCATGGTTACAGTACACACTACCAGAGAAGAGGCAGCAACAACGTGAGTGACAATAGCAAAAATGACAGAGATTTGTCATCCGTCAAGTGTTATAATTGTAAACAAACTAGACATTTTGAAAACATGTACCCGTACAATAAATCTTACGATAAAGGTAGTGGTAATAAGAGTGGAAATACTTTGAATGCGTTCAGCGTAGTGTTTCTTAGTGGAAATTTAAAAAATACTGATTGGTATGTGGGCTCTGGAGCTAGTTCTCATCTTACTGCAAAGGAAGAGTTTATTAAAAACCAGTCCGAAGAACTAGACATAAAGGAAACTATGGCGGCCAACAGAAACAAAAGTCAAGTAACTTGCTCAGGTATGGTTTAACTTAAAACAGTTGTTGGTGAATGTCAGTTTAACATAGAAGTTAAAAATGTTCTTTGTGTACCCAAACTGACTACAAACCTTTTATCTGCAAGCCAGCTAATAAATAATGGGAATACAGTATATTTTGGGTTAGACTGTTGCGAAATCTATATCAAGAACCATGAATTAGTTGCGACTGCTGATTGTGTGGATGGTGTGTATAAGTTAAGGTCTCAATTTTAATGGCGAGGTTAGCATTCAAGGGCAGAACTGTGTGGTGTGTTGAAGATTGCTATTCTCACATAAAGGTAATAGAGCCAAAAACTTGTTAGAGGTTATACATGCTGACATAGTTGGGCTTATGGAAACCAAGTCATTGGGCAATTCTAGATGTTTTTTTTAAGATGATTTCAGTCGAATGGCATTTGTATATTTTATCAAGACAAAGGATGAAGTATTTGGTTGTTTTAGACAATTTAAAAGCATGATTAAAATTCTGAAAAATCTAAAAGTTAAAATGTTGAGAACCGACAATGGTGGTGAATTTTGTTCAAAAGAATTTGAAGGGTATTTAAAATCCAATGGAATTATTCATCATAAAACTAACCCCTACACCCCAGAACAAATTGGGATGTTAAGAGTGTTTAAATTGCACTATTGTTGAAACAAAGGCTAAATGTTTATTATTTGTCGCTGACATGAAGAAAGTTTTTTGGGCAGAGGCAGTAAACACAGCTGTTTACTTGCATAACAGATCGTTAGCCTCAGGTCTGAAAAAATCACCATATGAATATTGCTCAGGTGTTAAACCAGATGTGAGTCACCTAAGAATTTTTGGAAGTACAGTATTGTTATGGTACATATTCCAAAAGAAAAAAGGTTTAAGTGGGACAGAAAGGCTATAAAACACATTTTAGTTGAGTATGGTGGAAATACTAAGGGATACAGAGTGTACAACCGTAGCAAAAGAGAAGTTATTACCAGTAGGGATGTAAAAGTAATAGAAATTATTAAGAGTGAGGTTAGTATTATGGTAAACAAGTCTGAAAAAGAAGCAAAAGAAGATTCACATTTAGTGGGGGAAGAAACTCAGAAGGAGGACATCTTTAGTGACACTGACATTCAAGTGATTTTCTTGACGATAATGACACAAGTGATACTGAATTTGTTCTACCTTATGATAAGGCATCAGAAGTAGTGAGAAGATCTGAGAGAAAAAGAAAACCTAAAAACTTTGAAGACTTTGTGACATATCTGTGTACTGATGAGACTGATTATGAAGATGCACCACTGATAGTGTTCAAAGCTTTACCTCGACCTGATGGGGAGAAATAGAGAGAAGCAATGACTGCCGAAATGGAAGTTCTCCAAGAGAATGAAGCGTGGGAATTAGTGGATTTGCCTGAAGTGTTGTTGACTGCAAGTGGATGTATAAAATAAAGAGTGATGCTGACAATAAGCTTAGTTATCGTGCTAGATTAGTGGCTAAGGGATACACTCCAAAAGAGGGTAGGCCTATAGATTATTCTGAGACATTTGCCCAGTAATTAGACATTCAACTTTAAGATTGTTAATAGCTTTGTCAGTAATGTTAAACTTAATAAGATGGCATTAAGATGTAAAAACTGCTTTCCTTAATGGATTACTTGAGGAAAGTGTGTATGTAAGGCAACCAGGAAATTTTGTTGTGAAAGGCACAGAAAATCAGATTGTAAAGTTAAAAGAGCCATTTATGGATTGAAGCAATCGTCAAGAGCTTGTATAAAAGAGTGGATGATTTTTTTGTTAAAACTAGGTAATAAATGGTCATTGCATGAACCCTGTGTTTATATAAAAAGGGAAAATGATTTACACACCATTATAGCTCTATATGTAGATGATTTTTTAATATTTTCAAACTATTGTAAAAACACTGATTTATTGAAAAAGGAGTTAGGTTCACAGTTCAAAATAAAATATCTTGGGGAAGCCAAAACTGCTTGGGAGTAAGGATTAAAAGAGATTATCCTATAGTAATAATAGTATAACCTAAGATCAAGAAAGTTATGTTGAACAGTTATTAAAAAGGTTTAACATGTCTGATTGTAAAACTGTGACGACACTGTTAGACAGCAAAATAGGGATTTGTGATTGCAAAGTGCCTTATCGAAGACTCATTGGTAGTTTAATGTATTTAGCAGTCATGACGTGTACTGATATTGCTTTTTCTGTTAGTTTTTTAAGGCAATTCAATAATTGCTATACTAATTATCATTGGAGATGTGCCAAATGTGTATTTGGATATTTAAAAGGAACAAAACATATTCCTTAAAATTTTCAAAGGATAATTGTGATTTAAAGGGTTTTGTGGATGCTGATTGGGCCAGCAATAAAAGAGACAGGAAGTCTTACACCAGGTTTGTTTTTAGTTTTTGGGGTGGTGCTGTTTCATGGGAAAATAATAAAAAACAGTTGCCCTATCTAGTACAGAGGCAGAATACATGGCTCTCAGTGAAGATGCAAAGGAAGCCATATACTTTTAAAAAAACTTGAATTAATAAGGTTTGATGATAAAATAACTATCTACAATGTTAATCAGAGTGCACAAAAACAGGCCTGTGAACCCTATTGATGCCAGCTAAGAGCCAATGGCAGTCAGACCATGATAGCGCTCACAGCTAACTTAACATGTGGTGGTAAACATGTGTTCAGTACCGCTGCATGGACTTTCCCAAAACTGGATCATTTATTTCAGTGCTACGTATTTATTTTTCAGGGTCAAAATATGTTTGCAAAGTTGAATATGTTTGTTTTCAGAGTTTACGTCATATTGTAATATTCAAATTTAAAGTGCGCGTGGTGCCAAAGAACAGGACAATGATATTCAGGTTAAGACACCTTTCAAAGACATTGAAATAATAACAGAAATTCAGCATTAACAATCTATTTGTGAAAATGTATTAAAATGATTTCTGTGCCATTTTAATTCACATATTCATATTTTTACTCCGCCTGCATAGCACTTCTGCTTGTGTAAACCCCGTAGGCAGCCATGGTAGGTCCTAGAATGACTGTCTCTGGGCAGTCATTCTAGGAGAGCTGGTGAGGTAAAACGCTGTCACGTACGCACTCCATACTTTTGCACTGATGTAGATTTCCATAGTTTCACTTTAGTATACCGGTTAAACTTTGCTTTGCGTACGTTTTGCCGGGCATCCCCAGCATAATGCTATCCGCTCAACTTAATTATTTTGCAGCCCTTGTGGCTTTTTGAACTTAAACAAGATGAGAGGAGATAATGTCAGAGAGGCCATGCGGCCTGCGCAACTTGTGTATCAGGTGTCATCTGCCCATTTTTAGGGCTGTTCATTGTAATTTTTGCTTAATTGCGGCAAGCAATCTTACGGGTAATATTTGTGTGTACTTATTTTAGGGTTTTTGTCATGTTTAATTGTGTTACGGCCACATCGCCCACAGCCACGTGGTTATCTACCACCAAGTCCGTATCCATGCCATCGCCGCATTTAGAAGGCTAATTATTGTTCCATCTTGATCTCAGGGTAATGTATGTACTGTTTTCATTCAGGGTTCGTGTATTTTTGATGTTTGTTGCTTTTATGCATGACCACGTGGATATTTCACATGTTTGTATTTTCCCGCCATCCAGCATCTGAAGAGCTTTTGTAAGCTCACGTATTGAAGAGAGTATTTTTCCTAACGCAGTTATCTTTTTGGCCGGTAACAATTTGCTGATTTTAACATAAAATAATGCTCTTTCCATATGCACACGTGGTCCGCTACGAACTTAATCCAGCGGCATCCACGCCATCTAAAACTGTTTTCACGCATCTGCGTGTTTATTGCGGCTGTTCGCATCGTGCCCCATGTTCACCCATTGTTATTCAATGTAATTTTGGTATGGCGTTATTACTTTCTGTCCTAACCCGCTATGTGTATTGACAGTTGCTACACATCACGTGGTTCGGGGACGTGTCCTGACGAGTAGGCGTTAGCGACAAGGATAAGCGCGCATGGTAGTGTTCATGTTCATGCTCATACTCCGTGTCCCGGCTCTGGGCTAAATCTACAGTCCATCACAGCGGCTGTAGACGTCTTGCCTTGTGGAGACTGTGTTATCACGCACCGCCGAGAATCACCCATCTAGGAGTGCACAAGTTAAGTAACGTGCTGGGGGAATCACCCACCGGAACTGGCTAGTCACGTCCGAGTTGTTCATGGGTGAGATGAACGCACAGAACCCACATCATTCCTGAGATCCCTGAGTCTCAAAGTGTGGTGTGTAGGAACCACTGCTGGCTACCAGGTAAAAGATGTATCATAATTGTCTTGTGTCTCACCCGATGCATCACTATATTATGTATAAGGTCAAAACACATTGACCTTAGACATTATTTTGTGAGGGAGGCTGTAACGAATAATTTGATAGACATCAAATATTTGCCTACAAATTAACTGACAGCTGACATTTTAACTAAAGGTTTGTCTAGTGTCAAACACAGATATTTTGTAAATAAATTAGGATTAGGTACATTTTGAAATAGTGGGGGTGTTGTTATCATGTATTTCAAAATATATAATACATTATGTCTCTATCATGTCACTCTATGTAGTTTGTTTAGTATAAGTTGCCATCATGTCTAGTGATAGCATGTTCTCTTTCTGAATAAATCAGTATTGTTTGTAACCTTACCGAGTGCATGTCTATACGACACTAACAACTTTGAAATCATAGATTATACCTAAGGGTAAACAGTTCTAATGTGGCATTGGTGGAGAGTTAAATCAAGGGAAGGTGTTGTATATGTAAGTATGTTGTGTATGCTGTGGTTTTGTATATAACTATTTGAGATTTCAGAGAAGGGAATGTGTGTATGTAACTGGTAAATGTTAATATTATGGAGGAAGTTGAAAGAGAGAGGTTGGCAGAGGGAAGGGAACAAGATTGAAGAGTGTATTGGGTACTTATTGTAAGGTAGTTGTGAAAAACATTTATTGAAATAGAAATAATAAAATACTAAAAAAGCATTAAGATATGGGCATAACTCAAACAAAACAGTGAGAAGCGAAAACTGTGAAGAAAATATACGCATAATTTTGTATTACAGCCAATTGTTTGGTTGCAATAGCCCCATGAATCTACCATACGATTGTGTGTGGATCACTTCTACCACTACACAAAGAAGCAGTTGAACCCTAATGTTTCAACCACTTATGAGTGCATATGTGGAAGTTAAGGTGATTAATGCACTTGAGTTGGGAGCAAAATGATGTACAGGTCATCTGATGTAAATCCCATTGTTCTAACAAAGTGTTGTGGATCCCTGTTGAGGACCTCTGGTTTGGCTATTACGCTTGTACTGTAGAGTGGTGCCTATTAATATGTACTGTCATTACGTGATGTATCAAATGTGGAACTTTACAGTACACAACCTACTGTATTCATTACAACACTACTGTATAGCTAGTGTGGTTCCCCACACACAATCTAATGCTAGATTCATTGGGCCACTGGGATCAAACGGTTGGCAGTGATACATATATATAGACGCAGGCTAAGAGCCAGCAGCAGTAAGACCATAACGGCACTCGCCGCTCACAGTAACACGGGTGTAAGCAAGTGTATGCAGCCCGCTACAAGGACGGATTTTCCCAAAATGGGATAATTAATCTCAGAGTACTATGTATTTCTTTTTCAGGGACAAAATATGTTTGCAAACTGTAATATCTTATTTAAGGGTCTCGTGTAATGTTGTAATATTTCAAATTCAAAATGCACGTGGCACCGGAGAGAAGGACAATGATATTCAGTTGAGGACGCCTTCAAAAGACAATTAAATAGCAACAGAATTTCCGTATTTAAATTGCCACTGTAATTTTGTCTTAAAATACTTTTTGTGCCATTTTGTTTAGAATATAATATTTTTGCTCGGCATGCATAGCACAACCCCTGCCTCTGGGCAGTCGTCCTAGGAGAGCTGGCGAGGTAAGATGCTATTACGTTTGCACGTCATACTTTTGCACTGATGTAGGTTTCAATAGTTTCACTTTAGTATACCGGTTAATCTTTGCTTCCCAGCGTAATGCTATCCGCATAACTTAATTATTTGCGGCCCTTGTGACTTTTTGAATTTAAACGAGATGAGAGGAGAAGATGTCGGAGAGGCCACGCGCAACTTGTGTATCAGGTGCCATTCGTCCATGTTTAGGGCTTTTCATTGTAATTAATGCTTAATTGCGATGAGCAATATCAAGGGTAATGTGTATGTATAGTTAATTTGAGGGTTTTTGTTATGTTAAATTGTTTTATGGCTACATTGCCCATGGCCATGTGGTTAGTTACCACCATGTCCGTATCTGCGTCATCATTGCGTTAAGAGGGCTAATTCTTGTTCCATCGTATGCGCTGTGACAATTCATAGAGCGTCACCTAGTGAAATGTATGGGTTTTAGTAATTTTGCACCACAGTTGGTAGCGATGCGTATTTACTGTTTTATGTGTATTTATATTTGGTTATGTACCGGCTGGTACTTTTATTCAGATTTACACTTATTAAACAAGTACGTATTTTATTGTTCGTTTTTATACGGTAAAAATACTCTTATTGCTTTGTGTAAATCTATTATGAATTTTCGCACATATTTTATATGGTTGTTTTGTATGATATTTGTAATCGATATTATTTGTGTACATCGATTTGTAAAGTGTCGCGACCATGGCGCTTGGGGTGGCGGGATCCCGTGATGTCACCTGGCTAAGACAGCGCTCCCTAGCTAGTGTGTGTGAGTCTGCCGCGGTGTTTAGACGGCCTAAGAAGTGTGCGCTCGACCGCAGAGCTGGACAGTATCTGTAAGTCGGGCGGATGTTTAGCAGTATGGGACAGCTATGTAATTTCTCCCTGGTCGCGATATGCAGTGTGTTGCGCATACAAGTGAACGTCACCATAATGTTTTTGGGAGCAAACAAAATTAACTGTTTAAAGAATATCGTGTAAGAATATGTCTGACGTGAACATAGAAATTATGTTGCTAGGTTTACCTGTAGCGCGTGGCCCCTGCTAGTGAGATATAGGCCAAGTATCACAGAGACGTAAACTTTATGCGGACATACTATGTGTGAAAAAGCTGCAAGTACGAGTAGTATTCACTTTAATATGAGCGTTACTGAAAATTGTGGAAATAACTGTGAGACCGCGACTTGTGACTGATGTCTCGTGAAACTGAATTTTGCCATGCTGGTTAAACTGTCCGTTTTACGAGGCTCGAGGACGAGCATACTAAAGTGTACGTGGAATAACAATGACGCACGTCAACTGCCCATGTTTTTTGCAATATTTCCTTGGAGTCTAGAGAAGTAACTTTAAGCATTTCTCTGCAACTTGTCGTACGCAGGCTTTATTGCGAACGGTGTTTCATGTGGTTTGAGTGCTGGAAGCATGCATGTACTTTTGCGTAACGACTAAACACGCAGAATATTCCCGAGTGTGTCAAGGCGATTCTACCTGCTAGCGAGTGCAAGAAATCCACGCACGCTTGCGTGGATGCCCCGAGGTGAACGACCCGTCAGCTGCTCTCTGTTTGACAGCGTCAAGTGGGGCGGAGTCTACAGCAAGCTGACACTGGGCAGAAAGGACGTTCCCCAACATGGCCTGGCGATCAGCTGTACGGTATTCTGAATGAATGCCAAACTTAAGTTTGTAACTGCGGAGTCCGTCTCTTTCATGGGTTTAATATTAAATTTTATGAGCACCGGTTATTGAAAGTTACCACATAGGGCAAAAGACGTTGAACTTATTAAGGGGTCTGCCCACGCAATATGTAAATTGAGTGCGAAACATTTTAATATTTTTTATTGTGTGCATTTACAAGTAGAATCAGTGCCTATAAAAGGTCGTTTTGGTGCAAAATAAATAGTGAATCAAAGACCTTGGAACATAAGAGTAGAGATACTTTATTTGCAAATGACTCCCCATTTTACGATAGACTTGTATTGCTGTAACATGAATAATAGTATTTTGATTGTAGATATTTATAAGGGATAGAGCTTGGGCCGCAGTATTGAAGTCAAGATCGCTTTCTGCCCCGTAAGGGTAGTTTAGGTAATATTTGTGTGTCATGGTGTGAAGTAGAGGTTGACACACCTCACACCCCTGCGGGGTAGAAGGGCATCTCAGTACCTTAATTGATCTCAGGATTTTATGTATTAATTTCAATCAGAGTTCTTGTATTTTTCATGTTTGATGCTTTTTGTTCATGACCATGCAGTAATTTCATGAACATGTATTTTCCCGCCATCCGGCATCTGAAGAGTTTTGTATGCTCGTATATTGAGGAGAACATTTTTCCTAGTGCAGTTACCGTTTGGCAGGTAATGATTAGCTAAATTTGACGTAAAATAATGTCTTTTACGCCCGCACATGTGGTTCACTAAGAACTTCATCCAGGGACATCTGCACAATCTAAGACTACTTTTACGTAGTTATAATAAATACGTCAAGGTGTAAAAGTTGTATGTCCTTGTAGTGTCAGTACCTAGCTACAACAAGTGTTTTGTTTGCAGCGTTTTTGGTATATAAGTTGTTTTGTAAGTACGCGTGGGTGAGACGAACACACGGAACTCACAGCATCCCTGAGATCCCTTAGCCTCAAACTGCGGTGTGTAGGAACCACCGCTGGCGACCAACTGAACAGGTAAAAGTGTCTCATAATCGTCTCCGTGTATCACCCGACGGCGTCAATATATTATTCTCAGTTTTCACTTCTCTACGCAACCCCACTGTTCCAAACTGACATTTTTTTACAGTGTATATAAACTTTTCAAATTTGTTTTAATACTGGCTAACCATCGTTGAAACCGATCAGTTGCTTAAAGTACACTGTCAAATGTATGTTTGCCTACTACATAAGACTTGTGCACAATCATCAAGACATAACAAGCAGATACATTATACACTATTTGTTTCATGCACCTGGTACATCTCGGAAATTACTTACCAATAGCATCACTTCTTCTTTGGTTTTCGTGTGAGGATGTGTAGTGACTGGGGTGATTGTAACTTCGCTTCTTCCCTGCAATCAAATACGCAGGGGGAAAATTACATCTTAGTTATCAGCACACGGGCAGCTTTGCAATGTATTACTGTAAATAATTACATTTCTAATGCTACAACTAGAACAAGAAGAAAGCAGTGAATTATGTCTCTGGTACAGTTTAAGACTTTGAAAACATCCTGTTTGTTTACTGCAGTTACAGTCAGTTACAGACCTGTAGGCCTATACAGGTCAATCTGTGGAGGTCAGCCTGGACAATTGTTAACAACATGTATTTTATCTGTACGAAACAGTGACTGTGGCCAAGGTTAGTAAAACTATTTCAATAATGAAATTCTGGGTTCAAATCTTGTAAAAACCAAAGGTATGTTATAAAAAAAAAACATGTAATTTTAAGTTTGGATAGTGTGCATGCCATCTTCTTCTTTCCCTCCCAGCATCAAGTGTAGACATTAAAAAGAATTAATTTTTAATTAAGTACAGCCACTGAAAATGACATAACAGTATTTCCATAATTAATGTAAACAATAAAGCAGCTGTAAAAAAAGGTCATCAAAAATGTTTACTTAAATCACTTAACAAACAAAAAATAAGAGATCTGAGGAGATAACAGAAAGGCAATTAAAATATGTACTCTACAGAAAATAAACATTATAATACCCCCATTCCTACAAAATAAAAATTAATTAAAGTAATTTAACTTGGCACGATGCTGGCATTAAAATATAAATACAATACAAATTGGCTTCTTGCAGTTTAACATTTTGCATGCCATGAAACAATTTTGAAAATTAAAAAAATGACGACCATATAAAAAAGAAGTTGTTTAGGAAAGTAGGGCTTTAGAACATAATTTTACGACTCCTTTGTTAATTGTGATTAGTATATGTACTTACTATTTTACTTATTTTAGAGGAAATGTTTCCATCCTCCCGTTTAACTGCTAACATGAAAATACAGTAATCCCTCACTAACCATACAAAAAAGAAATTTTAAGAAGGTAGTTAAAAAAATCATTTATGTGGTTTGTTATTACATGAGTTCTTTTTGAAGATAGATCTTTGAAAAAATGCTTGGTCTGTATATGCATATATATTTTTATGGACACATTGGTTGGTAAGCACCCGGTAAAGTTTTCAGTATGTCAAGAGAAGTTGTTCCATATCTTAATCTTGAATTTAATGTGAGCACTAAATTTATTTAATTAAAATCATTTTTTATGCAACATATTATTAAGAATTAGAATGCAAATAAAGAATTTACATTAGTAACAGTTTCACGTGTACAATTTTGATGGACACATGATACAAGTGATTGGGTCTATGGCAAGCCACGTGAGTGAGTGAAGAAATTTGGGCGGCTCTTAACAGCAAGGTCTGGAGAGCCGATGGCGAGTCATACTGTAATTTAGGATTCAAAACAGGTGCAGAGGTGTACTTGTGTAATCTAATCAGTATTTTAAAACTTCAAACAACTTATATAGTATTAACAGTTTGGGAGCCGTCGTGTAGTGGTTAGACAACTCATCTCTCACCTAGGCGAACCAGGTTTGATTCCTGGTGGGGTCGTTCCCCAGATCTTTGCATGTGGGCATCATGCTGGACGACGTGGCTGGTCAGTGGGTTTTATCCGGGATCAGCCAGTTTCCCCCGCCGTTTCATTCCAGCGCTGCTCCATACCTCGCTTCACCCTCATCGGCTCTCAAGACCTCTATGTTAAGAGCTGCCCTAATCTCTTCACTCACTCACTCACTAATAGTTTGGTACACGTGGTATGCCATAGTTAACTGGCATAATTTTTACATGCAGTGAAAATAAACCTATTAAGCTTTTTTACATCCTGCGTGGCTCTTCATGTAACGTACATTGTAACTAAAATCATGAAACAAAACTCTTAAGATTTTAGACAATATGAAGTTTTCAATTATTCCAAGGGAATTATAATCACAGTATCTGATACTATATGCCACATGACCACTGCACACAATGTTATCATCATCTGACATGCCAAACAATCAGTGAGGCTGGAGTTCTGTCAGTGAGGGTGTGGACTTATTGCCCCTCCTGTTATCAGTCAGCGCAGAAGGATGTCCTTGCCTTAATCAGATGTTCTCAACACCAAACAGGAACCACGCAAAAACACTGTGGATGAATAATTAACTGACCTAGCTATTAACTACTAGCAAATATCGTTGTTCAATCACCTCCCTTTAACAGTTTAAGCTTTAAGGGTCCTATGTACTGAAACGTTTTCTGTGAAATCGTGTTTGCGCCTAAATGCGTGTCTCGGCAAATAAATGTCCTGTAAATACGAATTTTTGTCAGAAAAGATAGAAAACAATCATCTATGCCCTTATTTTTTTACTTCGGTCATATTAAGTGTATTCATAGAGAAAAAAAATTCGTGAAAATGGTCAAATATCACATTTTTAAAGCTTGTCTATGCAGTTTCCTAAGAGAAAAGTACAAAGATACGGGCGTAGTTTAAGCTGTGGTCTTTCATCGCGTGTAATAAAACCCCACTGTTACAGATCTAATTTGCACAGTACAGCATCATGATGGAAACACTGCACGCCTTGCGCATAGGAGCGATGAGGCACTAGGCGTGCGTGTTAGTATCGCCCGTATTGCTGCCTCGCTTCTTGACCTTGGACGCGCAGCTACATAGTCCTCTTAAACCGAGCATTTTCAAAAGCTCACTTTTTATCTTTCAAACAAGTGTGCAATAAAAAGTTGTCATTGAGCATATGACTGTAATCATGCATCAAAATGTAAATAAAATGAATCAAATAAACTTATTGTCCAGAAATTTAAACCACATACCTTAAAGCTGGTAAGAGTGTACTACTTTCTCTACGCTGTTGACAACTTTACAGCAAGTAGTATGACAGTCAGTGTGTCCTTTACTGGCAGGGATTTTTAATAAGATATACAATTAACTACAGACCAGATTTAGTTAGAACAGTCTAAACTTAATATTACAGGCTATAAAATATTGTGGGTTCAATGGCCTATAGACTGCATTTAATAATTACGTACATATATATGCTCAATACAATGTTATATGTCACTCGAATATGTGTTTGTTATTAGACTGAATGATGATAAAATTTAGCACACCCTTGTCACTGAAAACTGTGATTGCACAATAGGTTCCCTGTACAATTAGCCAGCATATGACCAAGTAAGCTATGTAAGTCAGACCCCTGAGAGTGCACTAGTGTCGGCGCTGACATACCTTGGAAGAGGAGAGCAGGTCGTTGATGGATACGTGGCCCACGTTGTGGAAGGTCGTCGTGGGCATGCCAGTCACCATGTTCCCAGGTAGCCTCTCGGGGGCGGTCAACAGCCGCGCCAGGGTTGGCGAGAACGTGGTGGGTTTCTCCGGCGCGGGCCGCTGCGCCGACTTGGTGAGGATGCCGTGCAGTAAGGACGACGACGGCGACGGGTGGGGTGGCGAGTGCTGGGTCGGCAGCACGGGATGCAAGGTGACCTCCGGGTAGGGCGGCGCCGACTTGCTACCCACAGCCGAGGGGTAGTTCTGCTCCGCCTGGCTTAGCTTCGCGAACTGAACCAGCACGTCCTTGAAGCTGATACCCCCGCCGGGTTCGTGCGGGTGTGCGCCGCTCCGCGATGAGTCGGCGCTCGACGGCCGCGAGGACGCGTCCTGTCGGGATACGTCACACCCCGCCAGGAAGCCCAGGTCTCCTAGATCCGCCGGGCCCGCCCGCATCTGCGACCCCGAGCCCAGCGCCAGCGACGCCATGCTGAACACTCCCCCCGCGGAGGAGCTGGCGCTTACCCTCGTCGATGATACCAGCCCCTCCGGCGACTGCTGCAGCTGCTGACTGGGTGTCGGCGACAGCGAGCTCTTCAGTCTGCGACCCCTTCGAGGCACCATCTCCGGGTGTCTGGACCTGTAGTCGGCTATGATGGACCTCACGTCGAGGATGGTCCCCTGGCGACCCTCACCGATGACCGGATTCTGTCCGTTCCCGCTGCCGGGCATCATGATCGTGGGCTTGGGCAGGATCGGCCGCTGGCCCCGCCTATCCTTGGACGAATCGGCGACCTTGCCCTGGGAATTCGAGGAGTGGGAGGCCGACGACGTGATGGTGACGGATCGCGACAGGCTGCTCGGCGTCGACGACACGATCGGCACCATCATGACGTGCTGGCCGCTCTTGAGTAGCGACACGCCTGCACCTCCTCCCGGGAACTGCTGGGACCTGCCCTGCTTCCCCGCGGACTTAGAAAGGTTCACAGCGGCCTCCGACGTCCTCCCTCGGCCGACGCGAAGATCCTCCAGCACGCCGAAGTCGCCACACGCCGGGTCCCAGTCCATCGTCTCGCCGGGCTTGCCACCCATCATGAGTAGCATGATCTGCCTCTTGCGCTGCAGCCGGAGGTATATCTCCTCCTTGACCTTCTTAAGGCGGAGGATGCTGTTCCACTCGTGCTCCTTGGCGCGCGCCATCGCCTCCAGGGTGGAGATCTCCTGCTGGAGCTTGGTGGCACATCGCTGGAGCTCCTCCAGGCTGGTACCCGCCGCGCTCTCCACGTACTCACTGACGACGCGCTCGCGCTCTTCCAGCTCCGCCTTGGACAGCTTCACCTTCTTGAGCGCCGCCGGCGTGTCGCTGTCACTGTCGCTGCTCGCACGCTTGCCGGGGGAGCTGCGGTCGTCGTCGTCGCCCGGCGACGGAGGCGGGCTCGGCTCCGACTGCGTCTTCACGTCGACGCCGCACTTCCTGTCCGCGTCGGCTGCGGGAGGCGGAGGCGACGGCAGCTTCTTGTCTTCGCTCTCCACCTCTCCGTTCTCCTTCACTTCCGGCTGGCTCGGCGCCTCCGCCTTCTCAGGCTCACCTGCAACACCAGACAACATAACAGTAGACTCGGTCTGCCTGGATGGCGTCTACACAGCTGTTTACATCGTGAGAAAGGTTTGGTTACGCGCGAACGAAATATTTGTTTGTGTATGGCCATGTAAATATATAGCACTGAGTCGATAAGATTTAGCTGACTCAACAAAGGCATTTCGTTCTCTAAAGTTTATTTATGACGAACTAAATTAACTTCGTTTCTTTTAAAATACCGTTATCAAAAAAAATACTTTGTAGAAGCAAGTAAATAAATATATCTTTAGCCAAACACAGACAAGTATTTTACTGGCTGAAAGTAACCACTCTCTTTGTGCACTCAGGCATGTAACATCAGAGATGAGACAGGAATGGATATGGTTTGTACTGGGTATTTTACGTGGTACGATCATGCACAGAAAGGAGGAAAATGCAAGATTTATAGCGAGCTTCGAACGATTTTATTACCGGCTTAAGTGCTCGTAAACCGAATCACTTCATAGGCCATGGCATTAACCGTTGCTGACCCGGCCTCTTCGTCACTCGAGCGCGATGCCTTGGTTAACACGGCCACCGAAGACTTCCTGGTGTGGATAAGGGGAGGAAAGTGGAATACTACGATAAGGCCATATTATCGCTCACATTACTACCTGTAAGAGAACCTCTTATCCACAAGGGTCGAGCCAGAAGAGACCTAGGAAGCGAGCGGCTAATTGTGGGGACATCTCCAGTCATGAACTTCACTTGAAAACCAAACTTCGGTATTTATGAAATAAGAAAGAGAGATTCAAATCCAGAACCCTCGGCCTGTGTCGCAGTTTCGTTTTCATGTAAAACGAGCGCGTAAAATTGTCATTTCACATGACGGAAATGTGAGTCGAACCCACGTCATTCATTCGGTGCGCTGGCGATCCAGCACCCCCTCAGGTGACTTAATATGAGGTTGAGGCAGATAAACAAGCCTACAGCTGGTTCATAATTACAAGAATCAAACTTTCACAAAAAAAATGCGTGCCTTTAAACGTATATCTTTTTATTGTAAATGGTGATTGGTATATTTTTATTCATGGTGGTGAAAGGCAACGTTAAGTAATAATATGTTCGAACAATAAAATGACGACCAAAGAAACTAGTTTCCTTTCGGTTTATACACAATACAGCAACAGCTGGCACACTAGAGGCAGTCATATCTCTTATGATCTCAAGTATCATTACATCGATGCATGATCATGAGTGGCAGGCAGGGCAGCATGGGTCGTGGGGGACCGGACCCCCTACTGGAATGAGTGGCAGGCAGGGCAGCATGGGTCGTGGGGGACCGGACCCCCTACTGGAATGAGTGGCAGGCAGGGCAGCATGGGTCGTGGGGGACCGGACCCCCTACTGGAATGAGTGGCAGGCAGGGCAGCATGGGTCGTGGGGGACCGGACCCCCTACTGGAATGAGTGGCAGGCAGGGCAGCATGGGTCGAGGGGGACCGGACCCCCTACTGGAATTACGATCATCCCCATGGACCACCCAATCAAAATTTCTTGTTTACTGAAACTTTCGTATAATCTCTGTAAAAAAGCAGTTGAGTTCAATTTGTTTTTCTTCTACTTCAATATGGAAAATATTTTAAAGTATACACTCGGAATGAGGCAAATATCCCGAGACAGTCCAGGCTATATGGAGTACACCACTATGATGTAATACTAATACACTAACTCGCCTGTCAGTATAAGCTCAAGAATTGGCTGTAGTTACCCAATGCGCGAAGTACTATTCATTTTTAAATTAACAGACACGTCCATTATATTTTATTTTACAGGAACGCTGTAATATTTTATTAAATTTCTAGGTTCACTTTTTAAAAAAATCGTTGAAGTGGATAACTAGCTTATTACATTTTTTTGACAACAATTTGAAAACGACCTCATAGAATGTAACTCAGTCGTGATGGAGTGCATTTAACAGTATATCAAGTCATAATAATTGGGAATCAATAAAACTATATTCTTTTTCTATAAGAAATTAATAAATCTGAGATGAAAACTCTGCCCTTAAATGCCTACACATCACTGTCCCTGTAGTGCAGTACTAGTTTTATACGCGGCAGGAGGATACAGAAGGGTTGAAAGAAATGACGAAACAGGTTAAAAGTGTTCAGTTATTCGTGAACTATTACTTGCGGTGTGGGGGGGGGGGACGCACCGCAGTTCATATCTCCACTAAAACTTTATACACTGATGATACGCACGGAATTTAGTATAACCTTGCATTATCTATATCTATACTAATTAATAAGATTGAAGTGTGTATGTTATTTCACAATTGATATCAACATCTAAGCGCAATTCCTGTGTTATTTAGACGATGTTAAAGCATAAATAACTGTTTTTAAAATTTCTGTCTGTCTGTCTGTCTGGATGTTTATCCAGAATAGGCTGCGAAACGGCTGAATCGATTTTGACAAAACTTTCGGAGATCATACGGTTTATTTCTATTTAAAATCTTCTCTTTATTTCATCTCGATATATCAAATGGTTCTGAAGCAAATTAGTTTTATAATATACTTATCTCCATGTTTCATATCTTATTTTTTTCGCATTAGAATTACTGTCAAAAATCATTGTCCAACCAATAATAGTTTTTTTTTAATAATCATTGATATAATACGCATCATAGAAAAAGATACGTTATTTTTCGGGAAAACATAGTAAAATAACATATTATCAAACAACCAACACTAACGCGACGATAAAACTATTTCCGTTATTAAAGTAACAATCTTTCAAACCAATTATATACGTAAGTATTTTAATAAATTCATAAAACCTGGGCGAAGCGATAGCGGGCTGTATTTTAATAACTCCAAAAACCTGAACGAAGCGAAATTTCAATTTTAAAACTATGTACACAAATCCTAAAGTCCACGCGAACGAAGTCGCAGGCACTGCATTAATTTCCACATAAACATAAAAATACATTTGTAAATTCTATTTGATTAGTATTTACAACTTTAAAATTGATTTTTTTTATATTTTGATTATATAAATGATCATGTATAAATTTCTATTAAAACTATTCACGCCTTATTTCAATTTTCTTTTCTATTTTAAAAATATGTTGACAAATCGTAAAGTCCATGTGAACGAAGTCGCGGGCACAGTTAGTCACAACCAAGATCGGTATCCCTCTCTACTAGTATCCCTCTCTACTAGTATCCCTCTCTACTAGTATCCCTCTCTACTAGTATCCCTCTCTAGTAGTATCCCTCCCTACTAGTATCCCTCTCTACTAGTATCCCTCTCTACTAGTATCCCTCTCTACTAGTATCCCTCTCTACTAGTATCCATCTCTAGTAGTATCACTCTACCAGTATCCCTCTCTACTAGTATCCGTCTCTACTAGTATCCCTTTCTACTAGTATCCCTCTCTACTAGTATCCCTCTCTACTAGTATCCATCTCTAGTAGTATCACTCTACCAGTATCCCTCTCTACTAGTATCCGTCTCTACTAGTATCCCTCTCTACTAGTATCCCTCTCTACTAGTATCCCTCTCTACTAGTATCCATCTCTAGTAGTATCCCTCTCTACTAGTATCCCTCTCTACTAGTATCCCTCTCTACTATTATCCATCTCTAGTAGTATCCCTCTCTACTAGTATCCCTCTCTACTAGTATCCCTCTCTACTAGTATCCCTCTCTACTAGTATCCCTCTCTAGTAGTATCCCTCCCTACTAGTATCCCTCCCTACTAGTATCCCTCTCTACTAGTATCCCTCTCTACTAGTATCCATCTCTAGTAGTATCACTCTACCAGTATCCCTCTCTACTAGTATCCGTCTCTACTAGTATCCCTCTCTACTAGTATCCCTCTCTACTAGTATCCCTCTCTAGTAGTATCCCTCCCTACTAGTATCCCTCTCTACTAGTATCCCTCTCTACTAGTATCCCTCTCTACTAGTATCCATCTCTAGTAGTATCACTCTACCAGTATCCCTCTCTACTAGTATCCGTCTCTACTAGTATCCCTCTCTACTAGTATCCCTCTCTACTAGTATCCATCTCTAGTAGTATTACTCTACCAGTATCCCTCTCTACTAGTATCCGTCTCTACTAGTATCCCTTTCTACTAGTATCCCTCTCTACTAGTATCCCTCTCTAGTAGTATCCCTCCCTACTAGTATCCCTCCCTACTAGTATCCCTCTCTACTAGTATCCCTCTCTACTAGTATCCATCTCTAGTAGTATCACTCTACCAGTATCCCTCTCTAGTAGTATCCCTCTCTACTAGTATCCCTCTCTAGTAGTATTTTCTCTAACCACTAATAAAGAGCATGATTCCCACCTATCTGTCTCCTGTAGCAGTATCTATTAATGCAAGCAACTATTTTTAATTATTTCCTGTCGAAAGGGTTTTTTTCGCTGCCTATTCCGGTTTTCTTAGTTATAGTAGTTAAGCTATAAGTAAACTGCGGGAGGTGGTCGTGGCCAGAACGAGGCCATGGCATCCCCAATCACTTGCTGCCGGGATGCATGTCTCCTTGCATGAGTTCCTTCCCTTATAGGCAGGCGTATGGGGTCTACAAGTTCTACAAGTTTGATGGTATTGAAAAGTTCATAGACGAGAGTCGGAATTTCTGTCTGTTAAGTTTCCGATCGTGTACGCCGCCTTGCACGAAGTCTTCGGCGAATGTCTCGAGGGGTCATCGTGTGAATAGGTCAAGGACTGAAATGCCGCCAGCAATACACGGATACATAGAAAATCAGCTGAAGAACCGTGCCGATTTCGAACAGTTTCACAGTGCACGATAACAAAATAAATAACGCATAAAATGTATATTTACAAATTAAAAATTGTACACTCACAACAAGAAACAAAGTATTTATTAAGTTGAACAAAATCGTAATACTTGCTAACGTAATTAACGTGGTGTAATCAGGGCTGTCACATCACATTGTCGCAGCCCGAATTCGCGGTAAGGGCACATATGGAGCCTAAGATGTCCCCTTCAACTCAGGGCACGAGCGATGTACCCCTCACATGCCCTACACTGTACATTTCGTTTTTCGGTTTTATTAATAACAATTTTACAGCTTCTTGTAGCTATTTGCTCGACGGTGTTGTTCGTACAAAGCCTATGGCAACAGATAAGAAAATGTGTTTATTTAATTGGCATTTTTCGCATATGCATTGGAACTTGTAACGATTGCGAAAGGAAGGCGGTGTTCGAAATGATGCACACTTTGTCACGAAGGGATAAAAAGGAAATGTGGGGAATTTTGGGTACTGAAGGGATTAAAAGCAAGTGAACGAGGGAATAAATACAGCTCCGGTCGGCTCAATATTTTAAAATTATTAACAAATAATCTATTATCTGGCCACAGAAAAAAATCTAATGTTGTTGCAACAAAAAATTGCTATTGAGACATTTCTTTAAACGCTTAACTTGTAGTAAGATTAAAAATGGTGTGAGAAAGTTGATAATATCACCCATTTACAAAGCCTTATATTACTACAACGCAAATTTACTGTAGAAGAGTAATGTTAATAGAGCCTCAAAGAAATGTTGTCGCAACCATAAGTTGTATTAAGCTAAAAATTACAGGAAGAACAAAATATTTTATGTTACTACGACATTAAAGAAATGTCCAATTAACACAAGGTTACACTGACTTGGCGCCGTAAAATGGCCGATAGTAGTGAATGGCAATAACCTCGTAAAATGCAATTACTGTATTTAAATGTTAAAGTGTAGTATGATAACTGAATGTATCTTAGACCAGTTCTCAAGCCTTGCTAAGCAGTTTGAGAGTTCCAAATGTACATATCGAGCATTAAGTATTTCCACATAACAAAGGACAACTGCTATTTGTCGTCATCATTTTTTGAATACCCACAATATGAAGAACAGCCACACTCAAGGCGCGGGTTCGATTCCCGTCCAGGCAGTGAATTTTTTTTTTTTTGTAAAATTAATTTTTGTGACAAAATAATTGTACTTTATTTATTTTACAAGGGAAAGTTTTTTTTTAACACATAAAATACAAGAAAATATTTAACACAAATGTTAACATCAGTTCAACACAAAATTGGTTTTGCTGCAACATAAACACCACCTTAATGTTGGAAGTACACTAAGGAGGTAAAGTTATCACAAAATTACTTAATGTTACATTAACATTATTTGCTTAACAGTATATTATATAAACAGTAACACTAGTTACTGACGGCTCGCAGATAAAAAAAATTACTGTTGTAGTAACATTAATAATGTTGGCACAACATAAAACATTTCTGTGCACCTACAGTTCATCTGTGAAGGTAATTAGGCCTCAGATAATGATGTTATCGCAAGACCCTGACCTTACACAAGTGTAACTGCCTTGTTCAGGAGATAGGATAAGCCATTTTCACGTTTGGGGTTCAGAAGTGAAGTAAGTGCGAGGCCGGCGCATCCATCACGTGAGCCAAAAACCGCAGACACACGAGACTTAGAACTGGCGTTCAGTGTTTACTGACGAAAAGTTTGTAGCAGAGTTCAGATGAGGCTCCTATAGGCTGTTCACGGTAAAGTGAGCTCTTATGAAGCCCAAGTTACTTTTTCCTTTTACCCATTTCTTATCCTTTACCCACCTCTTAAATAAATATTGTCATGTTAGTCATAAACACAATGTAGGCCTATATATTCCACCGCAATCGGACGTTTACGTGTAAGCCCAAAATTAGATATATTTATTGATTACTATTCCCAATGAGAGGGCTTTCAAAAGTGCTCACTTTACCGTGAATAGACTATATCGTAGTTTCGCTTGTGTCCGGGTAGTATGTTTGAAGAGACAATGGTGTGAAAATACCGTTTTTGACGATGCTCGAGGACTCCAAAATATTGTTAAAAGCATGTGTGATATATTGAAAGTACCATTCAGTGCTCGTTTGTGGTGTGTTTAACCGTGTGTAAGCCTAGCAGAGACACGTTTAACAGATCCTTCAGAAAACCAGTATATAAAATATGCTGCAACGCAAATCACGCGTCGTTAAGGTGAGGTCACTGCGTAGTATGGTAGTTTCACGCAATTGTCACTAAACGCAGATCACGCGTCGTTAAGGTGAGGTCACTGGGTAGGATGGTAGTTTCACGCAATTGTCACTAAACGCAGATCACGCGTCGTTAAGGCGAGGTCACTGGGTAGGATGGTAGTTTCACGCAATTGTCAATAAACGCAGATCACGCGTCGTTAAGGTGAGGTCACTGGGCAGGATGGTAGTTTCACGCAATTGTCACTAAACGCAGATCAAGCGTCGTTAAGGTGAGGTCACTGGATAGGATGGTAGTTTCACGCAATTGTCACTAAACGCAGATCAAGCGTCGTTAAGGTGAGGTCACTGGATAGGATGGTAGTTTCACGCAATTATCACTAAACGCAGATCAAGCGTCGTTAAGGTGAGGTCACTGGGTAGGATGGTAGTTTCACGCAATTGTCACTAAACGCAGATCAAGCGTCGTTAAGGTGAGGTCACTGGGTAGGATGGTAGTTTCACGCAATTGTCACTAAACGCAGATCAAGCGTCGTTAAGGTGAGGTCACTGGGTAGGATGGTAGTTTCACGCAATTGTCACTAAACGCAGATCAAGCGTCGTTAAGGTGAGGTCACTGGGTAGGATGGTAGTTTCACGCAATTGTCACTAAACGCAGATCAAGTGTCGTTAAGGTGAGGTCACTGGGTAGAATGGTAGTTTCACGCAATTGTCACTAAACGCAGATCAAGCGTCGTTAAGGTGAGGTCACTGGGTAGGATGGTAGTTTCACGCAATTGTCACTAAACGCAGATCAAGCGTCGTTAAGGTGAGGTCACTGGGTAGGATGGTAGTTTCACGCAATTGTCACTAAACGCAGATCAAGCGTCGTTAAGGTGAGGTCACTGGGTAGGATGGTAGTTTCACGCAATTGTCACTAAACGCAGATCAAGCGTCGTTAAGGTGAGGTCACTGGGTAGGATGGTAGTTTCACGCAATTGTCACTAAACGCAGATCAAGCGTCGTTAAGGTGAGGTCACTGGGTAGGATGGTAGTTTCACTCAATTGTCACTAAACGCAGATCAAGCGTCGTTAAGGTGAGGTCACTGGGTAGGATGGTAGTTTCACGCAATTGTCACTAAACGCAGATCAAGCGTCGTTAAGGTGAGGTCACTGGGTAGGATGGTAGTTTCACGCTATTGTCACTAAACGCAGATCACGCGTCGTTAAGGTGAGGTCACTGGGTAGGATGGTAGTTTCACGCAATTGTCACTAAACGCAGATCAAGCGTCGTTAAGGTGAGGTCACTGGGTAGGATGGTAGTTTCACGCAATTGTCACTAAACGCAGATCAAGCGTCGTTAAGGTGAGGTCACTGGGTAGGATGGTAGTTTCACGCAATTGTCACTAAACGCAGATCAAGCGTCGTTAAGGTGAGGTCACTGGGTAGGATGGTAGTTTCACGCAATTGTCACTAAACGCAGATCAAGCGTCGTTAAGGTGAGGTCACTGGGTAGGATGGTAGTTTCACGCAATTGTCACTAAACGCAGATCAAGCGTCGTTAAGGTAAGGTCACTGGGTAGGATGGTAGTTTCACGCAATTGTCACTAAACGCAGATGTTCAGAACCTACTTGGAGGACCCGTGTTCATGGTGAGGTCGTGTCGGCTGGTAAATGACCCGAGGCAGCTCAACCATACAATACCCTGAACTACTCACGTTAAGTTACCACAAATAGTGGCGGCGATTGAACCTAGGGGGGGGGGGGGAGGGGCAAAGGAGCGAGTGTGTAGTTATCTTCAAAGTCACCTGCAACACTAGCGATAGGCCTACTATTCGTTTGTGTTTGTTGTTTTATCATGATCACGCGAGTTTTTAATCGTCGAATGGTCCTTTGACAGCCGCACAATTGACTTTGACGTAAGGGTGTCGGGAAGAAATTGAAAATGTTTTCAGTAATATATTAATTTTGTCGACATCGATATATTTAGGACGTACGGGCGTCATGCTTAGAAACCCGATAATTTCGCGGGTTCATTTCTAGACAAGTTGGAATTCACACACTTGTAGGTTCGTGTTAGTATTGTAAATGGTCGACATGTGGGTTTGACAACTCCTGGAGATAAATGAGCCAATAACAAACATGCAATACATTGTGCGCCCAACCACCGCCCTTTTCTAACACAACTATCAACCAATAAACAGTATATAAGACTGTGAAGTATAGACTACAGGTCACTGAACTCGCGAATTTCTCGGTCTCTAATCATGCTGGAGTTTCCTTACAGGGAATCTCCACATGACACTTTATTATTTCTAGATTTCTACACACACCATTTATGGATATTTAAATATTGTGAACATATGTTAACAACTTCATCTGAATGATTTAATTTAAATTCTTTTACATGTCACATTACTTAATATGTATTTTCACATTTTGAAATTTATTTAAAATCTGTCAATGTTAACTGTTTCAGAAACATACTGCAACATTTATCCACACTCTACTAGATTGACATTTTAGCTGCATAATTTTAATAATGGAAATTAATGTTTAAAAGTGTGTTATCTGTTTCTCGTCGGTAAGAGAATATGAAAGCGTGCCCCGCAGAAAATAAATTGAGTGGTTTTGGAATGTGACAATGCAGACATGTTTTTGTTTGTTAGGAAGGACTTGACTGATAATTTTATGTTGTATGAAAAGATTCTAATGAAGTAACAAATGGCCTCCATGCAAAAGTTACATGTATGACTGATGTGGCTGATGTTAACTGAATTTTATGAAGAAATTTCAGTATTGAGGCAGAGCAGTATTAAGTATTGCTGCTAAACACACCGGAGAGTATCTACCTGTAGGAGAATTATTCATTATACATTTCCCGGTTGGTGTTCTGAGGCAGTCTGGCATACCAGGTGTTGTGCCTTAATATCTGCAGAATTCTTCAAGTAAGGTTTTTCTTTACTATTTAGTCAGTCAACTCATTACTAGCCTTGAAGTAGTATATGGAGTTTAATAATATGGCATGTCCAGCGGTCTGAGTATGTGATAGTAAATTACCAAGATCAATTTTGAATGATTCTGAAACTCTACTGATGAACTAAGCCTGGTTGACCTGAACTAAGCCTGGTTGACCTCATAAAACAGTTCAGAGTATTCTTCAGTTAAGTTTGGTAGTCAAATGATGTGCCTGTAATTAATCAGAGCTATTGTGTGATTATTTTAGGGAAACCAGTTGTTTCTTTTATCAGAAGTAAATTTTGAAGTAAAACATTTTTCTCTGAGTATTGACAGCAGAATCCTTAGATATATAGATGTATTCTGTTGTAAAGGGTCGAAATATGTTGCATGTGAATAGAAAATTATATTTTCCATTATTTCTTTAATTATATTTTCCTAAGCTTTCTTGTAAAGTTGATCTGTTTCGAACACACCATCATTTTAGAAATATTGGCAAACCAAGCGTGGGTGTTGCAAGACAGTTGTGTGTACTCATAAGTGAGCCATTGGTATAACATTACATTACTTTACAGAAAATTAATAGACGCCCATGCGTGTGGTAAATTTAATAATGATATCAATTTCTGTATGAGCGTTAACACGCGCCATATAGAAGTAAATTGGCTATCTTAACATCGGGGCTTTAACGTCTCCCACTCGTTGTGTCTGTTTAACATTACATCGTTTCATAACAAATGTAAACTAATATTAAAATTTTGTTGAAACCAATATCATTTAATATATCGAAAACTGCGTATCGCACATTAATAAATAACAGACTTGGGATAGAGCACCATCTTACTGAAAATATTAAAATGTTTCCAGTAATATAATAAAGTTGTCGACAGCGATATTAACGATGTACTGCAAACTGCTGATCAACCAAAATTAATAAATAATTGAATTACGACGCGAGATCATCGAGCTGAAAGTGTTAACGTTTCCAGCAACACAATACGTTTGTCGACATTTATATTATCGATACATTGAAAAATGCTCATCGAACAATATCAATTAATGGTTTACCTAAGAAGTACGAAATTTGTTTTGAAAGTGTCAATGTTTCCCAGCCCCTAATGCAATCATTTAGTCGACAGATATTACCGATGTATCTAAAATGGCTCAACAGACAGTATTAATAGATAAACGGTATCGAGTTGAAAGTGTTAATATGTACTTAATAATTTTGTTGGGATCCATAATATCGATATATAGAAAGTATATATTAGATATCGATAGGTGTCATCTAGACAAGCCCCGCGAGCAGCAGTAGATCCAGCCACCACCAGAGCTGGAGCCCCCCTCAGCATTGCCGAAGCTCAGAGAGGGGGTGTGCTCGGGCCCTTGTGAGGGCCCTTATACTACCCATACGGTTGCAGCAGTTGTATCTCTCTGCGGGCTGAGGAAGTTTCCCTCACCAGACCGCAAAGAACACATAGCCCAGAGGTCAGGACGCCCTGCACGTCCCGGCGCAAACCAGAGCTGGAGAACGTGCAGTATTTTTAGTGTTGGTGAGCGCGCAGTTGCAGCGGCTGCCACGCTTCTAGGACCGCGAGCTGCCTTGACCCGGTTCTGGAGCCGCTCTATCTGCAGCTGCACCGCGGCTCGCAAGTGTAGCACGGGCGGAGCGTGCCCTCCGAGGCACGTAACACGCGGCCTTCGCCCTATCTCCCCTCCCCCCCCCCCCGCGGCGCCAGCGCGCCAACAAGAAAAACACACACACACGCCTTAACGCGAAGGTGACTTTGTCGGTAAATACTGACACAACTGGGGCTGAAAGAAAGGTCGACCTGGGACAACCGTACTTCCACGGTTGATAACAAACGTTGAAACCCTGCAGCGTGGAGGGACACACAACAGCCAGCTACAAAAACCACACGGCTCTTGCTGTCAGCGTGGAGGGACACACAACAGCCAGCTACAAAAACCACACGGCTCTTGCTGTCAGCGTGGAGGGACACACAACAGCCAGCTACAAACACAACACGGCTCTTGCTGTCAGCGTGGAGGGATACACAACAGCCAGCTACAAAAACCACACGGCTCTTGCTTGTCGGCGTGGTGGGACACACAACAGCCAGCTACAAAAACCACACGACTCTTGCTGTCACTTGTGACGGGACTCCTGGTTGTAAACCATTCCGAACCACTTGATGACTGGGAGGCTGCAATACTACCTGTCAGATCTCTTCGTCATTTTACGGTGACGCAGGCCACCGTTGACTCTAGTCCCATTTACGTAAGTAACCTCGCTCGTTCACTGGCTGCGTGATGTACTGGGAGCTGTGGGAAGGCACCCGGTTGGTTCTGGCGGGTTCGTGTCATGGCACTGATTCACTGGCTGCGTGATGTACTGGGAGCTGTGGGAAGGCACCCGTTGGTTCTGGCGGGTTCGTGTCTGGCACTGATTCACTGGCTGCGTGATGTACTGGGAGCTGTGGAAGGCACCGGTTGGTTTGGCGGTTCGTGTCATGGCACGATTCACTGGCTGCGTGATGTACTGGGAGCTGTGGGAAGGCACCCGTTGGTTCTGGCGGGTTCGTGTCATGGCACTGATTCACTGGCTGCGTGATGTACTGGGAGCTGTGGGAAGGCACCGTTGGTTCTGGCGGTTCGTGTCATGGCACTGATTCACTGGCTGCGTGATGTACTGGGAGCTGTGGGAAGGCACCCGGTTGGTTCTGGGGGGTTGTGTCATGGCACTGATTCACTGGCTGCGTGATGTACTGGGAGCTGTGGGAAGGCACCCGTTGGTTCTGGCGGGTTCGTGTCTGCATGATTCACTGGCTGCGTGATGTACTGGGAGCTGTGGAGGCACCCGGTTGGTTCTGGCGGGTTCGTGTCTGGCACTGATTCACTGGCTGCGTGATGTACTGGGAGCTGTGGGAAGGCACCGGTTGGTTCTGGCGGTTCGTGTCATGGCATGATTCACTGGCTGCGTGATGTACTGGGGCTGTGGGAGGCACCCGTTGGTTCTGGCGGGTTCGTGTCATGGCACTGATTCACTGGCTGCGTGATGTACTGGGAGCTGTGGGAAAGGGCACCCGGTTTGGTTCTGGCGGGTTCGTGTCTGGCACTGATTCACTGGCTGCGTGATGTACTGGGAGCTGTGGAAGGCACCCTTTGGTTCTGGCGGGTTCGTGTCATGGCACTGATTCACTGCTGCGTGATGTACTGGAGCTGTGGGAAGGCACCTTGGTTCTGGGGGTTCGTGTCATGGCACTGATTCACTGGCTGCGTGATGTACTGGGAGCTGTGGGAAGGCACCCGTTGGTTCTGGCGGGTTCGTGTCGTGGCACTGATTCACTGGCTGCGTGATGTACTGGGAGCTGTGGGAAGGCACCGTTGGTTCTGGCGGGTTCGTGTCATGGCACTGATTCACTGGCTGCGTGATGTACTGGGAGCTGTGGGAAGGCACCCGTTGGTTCTGGCGGGTTCGTGTCATGGCACTGATTTCACTGGCTGCGTGATGTACTGGGGCTGTGGAAGCACCCGTGGTTCTGGCGGGTTCGTGTCGTGGCACTGATTCACTGGCTGCGTGATGTACTGGGAGCTGTGGGAAGGCACCCGGTTGGTTTGGCGGTTCGTGTCATGGCAACTGATTCACTGGCTGCGTGATTTTACTGGAGCTGGGAAGGCACCGGTTGGTTCTGGCGGTTCGTGTCATGGCACTGATTCACTGGCTGCGTGATGTATGGGAGCTGTGGGAAGGCACCCGGTTGGTTCTGGCGGGTTCGTGTCATGGCACTGATTCACTGGCTGCGTGATGTACTGGGAGCTGTGGAAGGCACCCGTTGGTTCTGGCGGGTTGTGTCATGGCACTGATTCACTGGCTGCGTGATGTACTGGGAGCTGTGGGAAGGCACCCGGTTGGTTCTGGGGGTTCGTGTCATGGCACTGATTCACTGGCTGCGTGATGTACTGGGAGCTGTGGGAAGGCACCCGGTTGGTTCTGGCGGGTTCGTGTCGTGGCACTGATTCACTGGCTGCGTGATGTACTGGGAGCTGTGGGAAGGCACCCGGTTGGTTCTGGCGGGTTCGTGTCTGGCACTGATTCACTGGCTGCGTGATGTACTGGGAGCTGTGGAAGGCACCCGTTGGTTCTGGCGGGTTCGTGTCATGGCACTGATTCACTGGCTGCGTGATGTACTGGGAGCTGTGGGAAGGCACCCGTTGGTTCTGGCGGGTTCGTGTCATGGCACTGATTCACTGGCTGCGTGATGTACTGGGAGCTGTGGGAAGGCACCCGGTTGGTTCTGGCGGGTTCGTGTCATGGCATGATTCACTGGCTGCGTGATGTACTGGGAGCTGTGGGAAGGCACCCGTTGGTTCTGGCGGGTTCGTGTCATGGCACTGATTCACTGGCTGCGTGATGTACTGGGAGCTGTGGGAAGGCACCCGGTTGGTTCTGGCGGTTCGTGTCGTGGCATGATTCACTGGCTGCGTGATGTACTGGGAGCTGTGGGAAGGCACCCGGTTGGTTCTGCGGGTTCGTGTCTGGCACTGATTCACTGGCTGCGTGATGTACTGGGAGCTGTGGGAAGGCACCCTGTTGGTTCTGGCGGGTTCGTGTCATGGCACTGATTCACTGGCTGCGTGATGTACTGGGAGCTGTGGGAAGGCACCCGGTTGGTTCTGGCGGGTTCGTGTCTGGCACTGATTCACTGGCTGCGTGATGTACTGGGAGCTGTGGGAAGGCACCCGGTTGGTTCTGGCGGGTTCGTGTCATGGCACTGATTCACTGGCTGCGTGATGTACTGGGAGCTGTGGGAAGGCACCCGTTGGTTCTGGCGGGTTCGTGTCTGGCACTGATTCACTGGCTGCGTGATGTACTGGGAGCTGTGGGAAGGCACCCGTTGGTTCTGGCGGGTTCGTGTCATGGCACTGATTCACTGGCTGCGTGATGTACTGGGAGCTGTGGGAAGGCACCGGTTGGTTCTGGCGGGTTCGTGTCGTGGCACTGATTCACTGGCTGCGTGATGTACTGGGAGCTGTGGGAAGGCACCCTGTTGGTTATGGCGGGTTCGTGTCATGGCACTGATTCACTGGCTGCGTGATGTACTGGGAGCTGTGGGAAGGCACCCTGTTGGTTCTGGCGGGTTCGTGTCATGGCACTGATTCACTGGCTGCGTGATGTACTGGGAGCTGTGGGAAGGCACCCGGTTGGTTCTGGCGGGTTCGTGTCATGGCACTGATTCACTGGCTGCGTGATGTACTGGGAGCTGTGGGAAGGCACCCGGTTGGTTCTGGCGGGTTGTGTCATGGCATGATTCACTGGCTGCGTGATGTACTGGGAGCTGTGGAAGGCACCCTGTTGGTTCTGGCGGGTTCGTGTCATGGCACTGATTCTGTTGTGTTGGCACGTTAGGGGTTGTACTGGGTGGGGGGCCGTTGGTTTGGCGGGTGGTGGCGATTCACGGCCGTGAATGGACTTGGGAGCCCGGTGGTTCGGGTTGGTCAGGCTGTATTTGGAGCTGGAAGGACCGGTGGTTCTGGCGGGTTGTTGGTGATTCGTGCGTGATGTTGGAGCGTGGGGCCGTGTTGGCGGTTGTGTGTGGCATGTTACTGGCGCGTGAGTACTGGAGTGTGGGAAGGACCCGGTTGGTTGGCGGTTGGTCTGGCACTGATTCCTGGCTGGTGATGTTGGGAGTGTGGGAAGGCCCGGTTGGTTCTGGCGGGTTCGTGTCTGGCTGAATCCTGGCTGGTGATGTACGGGAGCTGTGGAAGGCCGGTTGGTTCTGGCGGGTTCGTGTCTGGACTGATTCACTGGCTGGTGAGATGGGGCTGTGGGAGGCACCCGTGGTTTGGCGGGTTCGTGTCTGGCACTGATTCATGGCGGTGTGTATGGGGTGGGGAAGGCCGGTGGTTCTGGGTGTGTCATGGCACTGATTACTGGCTGCGTGATGTACTGGGAGCTGTGGGAAGGACCCGTGGTTGGCGGGTTCGTGTCTGGCACTGATTCACTGGCTGCGTGATGTACTGGGAGCTGTGAAGGCACCGGTTGGTTCTGGCGGGTTCTGCAGGCACTGATTCATGGTGCGTGATGTTGGAGCTGTGGGAAGCACCGTTGTTTGGCGGGGTGCGCATGATTCTGGCTGCGGATTGGGAGTGTGAGGCACGGTGCTGGCGGGTTCTGTGGCACTTAGGTGCGATGACGGGACTGGAAGGCACCCGTTGGTTCTGGCGGGTTCGGTCTGGCATGATTCACTGGCTCGTGATGTACTGGGAGCTGTGGGAAGGCCCGGTTGGTTCTGGCGGGTTCGTGTCTGGACTGTTCATGGCTGCGTGATGTACTGGGAGCTGTGGGAAGGCACCGGTTGGTTCTGGCGGGTTCGTGTCGTGGCACTGATTCACTGGCTGCGTGATGTACTGGGAGCTGTGGGAAGGCACCCGTTGGTTCTGGCGGGTTCGTGTCAGGTTCGTGTCATGGCACTGATTCACTGGCTGCGTGATGTACTGGGAGCTGTGGGAAGGCACCCGGTTGGTTCTGGCGGGTTCGTGTCGTGGCACTGATTCACTGGCTGCGTGATGTACTGGGAGCTGTGGGAAGGCACCCGGTTGGTTCTGGCGGGTTCGTGTCGTGGCACTGATTCACTGGCTGCGTGATGTACTGGGAGCTGTGGGAAGGCACCCTGTTGGTTCTGGCGGGTTCGTGTCATGGCACTGATTCACTGGCTGCGTGATGTACTGGGAGCTGTGGGAAGGCACCCGGTTGGTTCTGGCGGGTTCGTGTCATGGCACTGATTCACTGGCTGCGTGATGTACTGGGAGCTGTGGGAAGGCACCCGGTTGGTTCTGGCGGGTTCGTGTCATGGCACTGATTCACTGGCTGCGTGATGTACTGGGAGCTGTGGGAAGGCACCCGTTGGTTCTGGCGGGTTCGTGTCATGGCACTGATTCACTGGCTGCGTGATGTACTGGGAGCTGTGGGAAGGCACCCGTTGGTTCTGGCGGGTTCGTGTCATGGCACTGATTCACTGGCTGCGTGATGTACTGGGAGCTGTGGGAAGGCACCCGGTTGGTTCTGGCGGGTTCGTGTCATGGCACTGATTCACTGGCTGCGTGATGTACTGGGAGCTGGGGGGGGGGGGGGGGGGGGGGGGGGGGGGGGGGGGGGGGGGGGGGGGGGGGGGGGGGGGGGGGGGGGGGGGGGGGGGGGGGGGGGGGGGGGGGGGGGGGGGGGGGGGGGGGGGGGGGGGGGGGGGGGGGGGGGGGGGGGGGGGGGGGGGGGGGGGGGGGGGGGGGGGGGGGGGGGGGGGGGGGGGGGGGGGGGGGGGGGGGGGGGGGGGGGGGGGGGGGGGGGGGGGGGGGGGGGGGGGGGGGGGGGGGGGGGGGGGGGGGGGGGGGGGGGGGGGGGGGGGGGGGGGGGGGGGGGGGGGGGGGGGGGGGGGGGGGGGGGGGGGGGGGGGGGGGGGGGGGGGGGGGGGGGGGGGGGGGGGGGGGGGGGGGGGGGGGGGGGGGGGGGGGGGGGGGGGGGGGGGGGGGGGGGGGGGGGGGGGGGGGGGGGGGGGGGGGGGGGGGGGGGGGGGGGGGGGGGGGGGGGGGGGGGGGGGGGGGGGGGGGGGGGGGGGGGGGGGGGGGGGGGGGGGGGGGGGGGGGGGGGGGGGGGGGGGGGGGGGGGGGGGGGGGGGGGGGGGGGGGGGGGGGGGGGGGGGGGGGGGGGGGGGGGGGGGGGGGGGGGGGGGGGGGGGGGGGGGGGGGGGGGGGGGGGGGGGGGGGGGGGGGGGGGGGGGGGGGGGGGGGGGGGGGGGGGGGGGGGGGGGGGGGGGGGGGGGGGGGGGGGGGGGGGGGGGGGGGGGGGGGGGGGGGGGGGGGGGGGGGGGGGGGGGGGGGGGGGGGGGGGGGGGGGGGGGGGGGGGGGGGGGGGGGGGGGGGGGGGGGGGGGGGGGGGGGGGGGGGGGGGGGGGGGGGGGGGGGGGGGGGGGGGGGGGGGGGGGGGGGGGGGGGGGGGGGGGGGGGGGGGGGGGGGGGGGGGGGGGGGGGGGGGGGGGGGGGGGGGGGGGGGGGGGGGGGGGGGGGGGGGGGGGGGGGGGGGGGGGGGGGGGGGGGGGGGGGGGGGGGGGGGGGGGGGGGGGGGGGGGGGGGGGGGGGGGGGGGGGGGGGGGGGGGGGGGGGGGGGGGGGGGGGGGGGGGGGGGGGGGGGGGGGGGGGGGGGGGGGGGGGGGGGGGGGGGGGGGGGGGGGGGGGGGGGGGGGGGGGGGGGGGGGGGGGGGGGGGGGGGGGGGGGGGGGGGGGGGGGGGGGGGGGGGGGGGGGGGGGGGGGGGGGGGGGGGGGGGGGGGGGGGGGGGGGGGGGGGGGGGGGGGGGGGGGGGGGGGGGGGGGGGGGGGGGGGGGGGGGGGGGGGGGGGGGGGGGGAAGGCACGTTGGTCTGGGGTTCGTTCTGGCTGATTCACTGCTGGTGATTATGGCTGTGGGAGCACCCGGTTGTCTGGCGGTTCGTGTCTGGCACTGATTCTGGTGCGTGATACGGAGCTTGGAAGGCACCGGTTGGTTCTGGCGGTTCGTGTCTGGCATGATTCACTGGCTGCGGATGTACTGGAGCTGTGGAAGGCACCCGGTTGGTTCTGCGGTTCGTGTCGGCACTGATTCACTGCTGCGTGATGTACTGGAGCTTGGAAGGCACCCGTTGGTTCTGCGGGTTCGTGTCTGGCACTGATTCACTGCTGCGTGATTACTGGGCTGTGGGAAGGCACCCGTTGGTTCTGGCGGGTTCGTGTCTGGCCTGATTCACTGGCTGCGTGTGTACTGGGAGCTGTGGAAGGCACCCGTTGGTTCTGGCGGGTTCGTGTCATGGCACTGATTCACTGCTGCGTGATGTACTGGGAGCTGTGGAAGGCACCCGTTGGTTCTGGCGGTTCGTGCATGGCACTGTTCACTGGCGCGTGATGTACTGGGAGCTGGGGAGGCACCCGTTGGTTCTGGCGGGTTCGTGTCTGGCACTGATTCACTGGCTGCGTGATGTATGGGAGCTGTGGAAGGCACCCGTTGGTTCTGGCGGGTTCGTGTCTGGCACTGATTCACTGCTGCTGATGTACTGGAGCTGTGGAAGGCACCCGTTGGTTCTGGCGGTTCTGTCTGGCACTGATTCACTGCTGCGTGATGTACTGGGAGCTGTGGGAAGGCACCCGGTGGTTCTGGCGGTTCGTGTCAGGCACTGATTCACTGGCTGCGTGATGTACTGGAGCTTGGAAGGCACCCGTTGGTTCTGGCGGGTTCGTGTCATGGCACTGATTCACTGGCTGCGTGATGTACTGGAGCTGTGGAAGGCACCGTTGGTTCTGCGGTTCGGTCTGGCACTGATTCACTGGCTGCGTGATGTACTGGAGCTGTGGGAAGGCACCCGTTGGTTTGGCGGTTCGTGTCTGGCATGATTCACTGGCTGCGTGATGTACTGACTTGGAAGCACCCGTTGTTCTGGCGGTTGTTCTGCATGATTCACTGCTGCGTGATGTACTGGGAGCTGTGGAAGCACCGTTGGTTCTGGCGGGTTCGTGTCTGGCACGATTCACTGGCTGCGTGATGTCTGGGAGCTGTGGAAGGCCCCGTTGGTTCTGGCGGGTTCGTGTCTGGCATGATTCATGCTGCGTGATGTACTGGGAGCTGTGGAAGGCACCCGGTTGGTTCTGGCGGTTCGTGTCTGCACTGATCACTGCTGCGTGATGTACTGGACTGTGGAAGGCACCGTTGGTTCTGGCGGTTCGTGTCTGGCACTGATTCCTGCTGCGTGATGTACTGGAGCTGTGGGAAGGCACCGGTTGTTCTGCGGGTTCGTGTCATGCACGATCACTGGCTGCGTGATGTACTGGAGCTGTGGAAGCACCCGGTTGTTCTGGCGGTTCGTGTCATGCACTGTTCACTGCTGCGTGATGTACTGGAGCTGTGGGAAGACCCGTTGGTTCTGGCGGTTCGTGTCTGGCACTGATCACTGGCTGCGTGATGTACGGAGCTTGGGAAGCACCGTTGGTTCGGCGGTTCGTGTCATGGCACTGATTCACTGCTGCGTGATGTACTGGGAGCTGTGGAAGCACCGTGGTTCTGGCGGGTTCGTGTCATGCACTGATTCACTGGCTGCGTGATGTACTGGAGCTGTGGGAAGGCACCCGTTGGTTCTGGCGGGTTCGTGTCATGGCACTGATTCACTGGCTGCGTGATTACTGGGAGCTGTGGAAGGCACCGTTGGTTCTGGCGGTTCGTGCTGGCACTGATTCACTGCTGCGTGATGTACGGAGCTGTGGAAGCACCGTTGTTCTGGCGGTTCGGTCATGGCACTGATTCACTGCTGCGTGATGTACTGGGAGCTGTGGAAGGCACCCGTTGGTTCTGGCGGTTCGTGTCTGGCACTGATTCACTGGCTGCGTGATGTACTGGGAGCTGTGGGAAGGCACCCGGTTGGTTCTGGCGGTTCGTGTCATGGCACTGATTCACTGGCTGCGTGATGTACTGGGAGCTGTGGGAAGGCACCCGGTTGGTTCTGGCGGGTTCGTGTCTGGCACTGATTCACTGGCTGCGTGATGTACTGGGAGCTGTGGGAAGGCACCCGGTTGGTTCTGGCGGGTTCGTGTCTGGCACTGATTCACTGGCTGCGTGATGTACTGGAGCTGTGGGAAGGCACCCGTTGGTTTGGCGGGTTCGTGTCTGGCACTGATTCACTGGCTGCGTGATGTACTGGGAGCTGTGGGAAGGCACCCGGTTGTTCTGGCGGGTTCGTGTCTGGCACTGATTCACTGGCTGCGTGATGTACTGGAGCTGTGGGAAGGCACCCGTTGGTTCTGGCGGGTTCGTGTCTGGCACTGATTCACTGGCTGCGTGATGTACTGGAGCTGTGGGAAGGCACCCGGTTGGTTCTGGCGGGTTCGTGTCTGCACTGATTCACTGGCTGCGTGATGTACTGGGAGCTGTGGAGGGCACCCGTTGGTTCTGGCGGTTCGTGTCTGGCACTGATTCACTGGCTGCGTGATGTACTGGAGCTGTGGAAGGCACCCGTTGGTTCTGGCGGGTTCGTGTCGTGGCACTGATTCACTGGCTGCGTGATGTACTGGGAGCTGTGGGAAGGCACCCTGTTGGTTCTGGCGGGTTCGTGTCGTGGCACTGATTCACTGGCTGCGTGATGTACTGGGAGCTGTGGGAAGGCACCCGTTGGTTCTGGCGGGTTCGTGTCATGGCACTGATTCACTGGCTCGTGATGTACTGGGAGCTGTGGGAAGGCACCCGTGGTTCTGGCGGTTCGTGTCTGGCACTGATTCACTGGCTGCGTGATGTACTGGGCTGTGGGAAGGCACCCGTTGGTTCTGGCGGGTTCGTGTCTGGCACGATTCACTGGCTGCGTGATGTACTGGGAGCTGTGGAAGGCACCCGGTTGGGTTCTGGCGGGTTCGTGTCTGGCACTGATTCACTGGCTGCGTGATGTACTGGGAGCTGTGGGAAGGCACCTGTTGGTTCTGGCGGGTTCGTGTCATGGCACTGTTCATGGCTGCGTGATTACTGGGAGCTGTGGGAAGGCACCCGTTGGTTCTGGCGGGTTCGTGTCTGGCACTGATTCATGCTGCGTGATGTACTGGGAGCTGTGGGAAGGCACCCGGTTGTTCTGGCGGGTTCGTGTCTGGCACTGATTCACTGGCTGCGTGATGTACTGGAGCTGTGGGAAGGCACCCGTTGGTTCTGGCGGGTTCGTGTCATGGCACTGATTCACTGGCTGCGTGATGACTGGGAGCTGTGGGAAGGCACCCGTTGGTTCTGGCGGTTCGTGTCTGGCACTGATTCACTGGCTGCGTGATGTCTGGGACTGTGGAAGGCCCCTGTTGGTTTCTGGCGGGTTCGTGTCATGGCACTGATTCACTGGCTGCGTGATGATTTGGGAGCTGTGGAAGGCACCCGGTTGGTTCTGGCGGGTTCGTGTCTGGACTGATCACTGGCTGCGTGATGTACTGGGAGCTGTGGGAAGGCACCCGGTTGGTTCTGGGGTTCGTGTCATGGCACTGATTCACTGGCTGCGTGATGTACTGGGAGCTGTGGGAAGGCACCCGTTGGTTTGCGCGGGTTCTGTCTGGCATGATTCACTGGCTGCGTGATGTACTGGAGCGTGGGAAGGCACCCGGTTGGTTCTGGCGGGTTCGTGTCGGGCACTGATTCACTGGCTGCGTGATGTACTGGGAGCTGGGGAAGGCACCCGGTTGGTTCTGGCGGGTTCGTGTCTGGCACTGATTCACTGGCTGCGTGAGTACTGGGTGTGGGAAGGCACCCTGTTGGTTCTGGCGGGTTCGTGTCTGGCACTGATTCACTGCTGCGTGATGTACTGGGAGCTGGGAAGGCACCCGTTGGTTCTGGCGGGTTCGTGTCGTGGCACTGATTCACTGGCTGCGTGATGTACTGGGAGCTGTGGGAAGGCACCCTGTTGGTTCTGGCGGGTTCGTGTCGTGGCACTGATTCACTGGCTGCGTGATGTACTGGGAGCTGTGGGAAGGCACCCTGTTGGTTCTGGCGGGTTCGTGTCATGGCACTGATTCACTGGCTGCGTGATGTACTGGGAGCTGTGGAAGGCACCCGGTTGGTTCTGGCGGGTTCGTGTCTGGCACTGATTCACTGGCTGCGTGATGTACTGGGAGCTGTGGGAAGGCACCCGTTGGTTCTGGCGGGTTCGTGTCGTGGCACTGATTCACTGGCTGCGTGATGTACTGGAGCTGTGGGAAGGCACCCGTTGGTTCTGGCGGGTTCGTGTCATGGCACTGATTCACTGGCTGCGTGATGTACTGGAGCTGTGGGAAGGCACCCGGTTGGTTCTGGCGGTTCGTGTCGTGGCACTGATTCACTGGCTGCGTGATGTACTGGGAGCTGTGGGAAGGCACCCTGTTGTTCTGGCGGGTTCGTGTCTGGCACTGATTCACTGGCTGCGTGATGTACTGGGAGCTGTGGGAAGGCACCCGTTGGTTCTGGCGGGTTCGTGTCATGGCACTGATTCACTGGCTGCGTGATGTACTGGGAGCTGGGGAAGGCACCCGTTGGTTCTGGCGGGTTCGTGTCATGGCACTGATTCACTGGCTGCGTGATGTACTGGGAGCTGTGGGAAGGCACCCTGTTGGTTCTGGCGGTTCGTGTCATGGCACTGATTCACTGGCTGCGTGATGTACTGGGAGCTGTGGGAAGGCATCCGGTTGGTTCTGGCGGGTTCGTGTCGTGGCACTGATTCACTGGCTGCGTGATGTACTGGGAGCTGTGGGAAGGCACCCGGTTGGTTCTGGCGGGTTCGTGTCATGGCACTGATTCACTGGCTGCGTGATGTACTGGGAGCTGTGGAAGGCACCCGGTTGGTTCTGGCGGGTTCGTGTCTGGCACTGATTCACTGGCTGCGTGATGTACTGGAGCTGTGGGAAGGCACCCGGTTGGTTCTGGCGGGTTTTCGTGTCATGGCACTGATTCACTGGCTGCGTGATGTACTGGGAGCTGTGGGAAGGCACCCGGTTTGGTTCTGGCGGGTTCGTGTCATGGCACTGATTCACTGGCTGCGTGATGTACTGGAGCTGTGGAAGGCACCCTGTTGGTTCTGGCGGGTTCGTGTCGTGGCACTGATTCACGGCTGCGTGATGTACTGGGAGCTGTGGGAAGGCACCCTGTTGGTTCTGGCGGTTCGTGTCGTGGCACTGATTCACTGGCTGCGTGATGTACTGGAGCTGTGGGAAGGCACCCTGTTGGTTCTGGCGGGTTCGTGTCGTGGCACTGATTCACTGGCTGCGTGATGTACTGGGAGCTGTGGAAGGCACCCGGTTGGTTCTGGCGGGTTCGTGTCGTGGCACTGATTCACTGGCTGCGTGATGTACTGGGAGCTGTGGGAAGGCACCCTGTTGGTTCTGGCGGGTTCGTGTCATGGCACTGATTCACTGGCTGCGTGATGTACTGGGAGCTGTGGGAAGGCACCCGGTTGGTTCTGGCGGGTTCGTGTCATGGCACTGATTCACTGGCTGCGTGATGTACTGGGAGCTGTGGGAAGGCACCCGTTGGTTCTGGCGGGTTCGTGTCATGGCACTGATTCACTGGCTGCGTGATGTACTGGGAGCTGTGGGAAGGCACCCTGTTGGTTCTGGCGGGTTCGTGTCATGGCACTGATTCACTGGCTGCGTGATGTACTGGAGCTGTGGGAAGGCACCCGGTTGGTTCTGGCGGTTCGTGTCGTGGCACTGATTCACTGCTGCGTGATGTACTGGGAGCTGTGGGAAGGCACCCGTTGGTTCTGGCGGGTTCGTGTCGTGGCACTGATTCACTGGCTGCGTGATGTACTGGGAGCTGTGGGAAGGCACCCGTTGGTTCTGGCGGGTTCGTGTCGTGGCACTGATTCACTGGCTGCGTGATGTACTGGGAGCTGTGGGAAGGCACCCGGTTGGTTCTGGCGGTTCGTGTCATGGCACTGATTCACTGGCTGCGTGATGTACTGGGAGCTGTGGGAAGGCACCCGTTGGTTCTGGCGGTTCGTGTCATGGCACTGATTCACTGGCTGCGTGATGTACTGGGAGCTGTGGGAAGGCACCCGTTGGTTCTGGCGGGTTCGTGTCATGGCACTGATTCACTGGCTGCGTGATGTACTGGGAGCTGTGGGAAGGCACCCGGTTGGTTCTGGCGGGTTCGTGTCATGGCACTGATTCACTGGCTGCGTGATGTACTGGGAGCTGTGGGAAGGCACCCGGTTGGTTCTGGCGGGTTCGTGTCATGGCACTGATTCACTGGCTGCGTGATGTACTGGGAGCTGTGGGAAGGCACCCTGTTGGTTCTGGCGGGTTCGTGTCGTGGCACTGATTCACTGGCTGCGTGATGTACTGGGAGCTGTGGGAAGGCACCCTGTTGGTTCTGGCGGGTTCGTGTCATGGCACTGATTCACTGGCTGCGTGATGTACTGGGAGCTGTGGGAAGGCACCCGTTGGTTCTGGCGGGTTCGTGTCTGGCACTGATTCACTGGCTGCGTGATGTACTGGGAGCTGTGGGAAGGCACCCTGTTGGTTCTGGCGGGTTCGTGTCATGGCACTGATTCACTGGCTGCGTGATGTACTGGGAGCTGTGGGAAGGCACCCGGTTGGTTCTGGCGGTTCGTGTCGTGGCACTGATTCACTGGCTGCGTGATGTACTGGGAGCTGTGGGAAGGCACCCGGTTGGTTCTGGCGGTTCGTGTCGTGGCACTGATTCACTGGCTGCGTGATGTACTGGGAGCTGTGGGAAGGCACCCGTTGGTTCTGGCGGGTTCGTGTCATGGCACTGATTCACTGGCTGCGTGATGTACTGGGAGCTGTGGGAAGGCACCCGTTGGTTCTGGCGGGTTCGTGTCATGGCACTGATTCACTGGCTGCGTGATGTACTGGGAGCTGTGGGAAGGCACCCTGGTTGGTTCTGGCGGGTTCGTGTCTGGCACTGATTCACTGGCTGCGTGATGTACTGGGAGCTGTGGGAAGGCACCCGTTGGTTCTGGCGGGTTCGTGTCATGGCACTGATTCACTGGCTGCGTGATGTACTGGAGCTGTGGGAAGGCACCCTGTTGGTTCTGGCGGGTTCGTGTCATGGCACTGATTCACTGGCTGCGTGATGTACTGGGAGCTGTGGGAAGGCACCCGTTGGTTCTGGCGGGTTCGTGTCATGGCACTGATTCACTGGCTGCGTGATGTACTGGGAGCTGTGGGAAGGCACCCGGTTGGTTCTGGCGGGTTCGTGTCGATGGCACTGATTCACTGGCTGCGTGATGTACTGGGAGCTGTGGGAAGGCACCCGGTTGGTTCTGGCGGGTTCGTGTCATGGCACTGATTCACTGGCTGCGTGATGTACTGGGAGCTGTGGGAAGGCACCCGTTGGTTCTGGCGGGTTCGTGTCATGGCACTGATTCACTGGCTGCGTGATGTACTGGGAGCTGTGGGAAGGCACCCGGTTGGTTCTGGCGGGTTCGTGTCATGGCACTGATTCACTGGCTGCGTGATGTACTGGGAGCTGTGGGAAGGCACCCGTTGGTTCTGGCGGGTTCGTGTCTGGCACTGATTCACTGGCTGCGTGATGTACTGGGAGCTGTGGGAAGGCACCCTGTTGGTTCTGGCGGGTTCGTGTCATGGCACTGATTCACTGGCTGCGTGATGTACTGGGAGCTGTGGGAAGGCACCCGTTGGTTCTGGCGGGTTCGTGTCATGGCACTGATTCACTGGCTGCGTGATGTACTGGGAGCTGTGGGAAGGCACCCGTTGGTTCTGGCGGGTTCGTGTCGTGGCACTGATTCACTGGCTGCGTGATGTACTGGGAGCTGTGGGAAGGCACCCGGTTGGTTCTGGCGGGTTCGTGTCTGGCACTGATTCACTGGCTGCGTGATGTACTGGGAGCTGTGGGAAGGCACCCGGTTGGTTCTGGCGGGTTCGTGTCATGGCACTGATTCACTGGCTGCGTGATGTACTGGGAGCTGTGGGAAGGCACCCGTTGGTTCTGGCGGGTTCGTGTCATGGCACTGATTCACTGGCTGCGTGATGTACTGGGAGCTGTGGGAAGGCACCCGGTTGGTTCTGGCGGGTTCGTGTCGTGGCACTGATTCACTGGCTGCGTGATGTACTGGGAGCTGTGGGAAGGCACCCGGTTGGTTCTGGCGGGTTCGTGTCATGGCACTGATTCACTGGCTGCGTGATGTACTGGGAGCTGTGGGAAGGCACCCTGTTGGTTCTGGCGGGTTCGTGTCATGGCACTGATTCACTGGCTGCGTGATGTACTGGGAGCTGTGGGAAGGCACCCGGTTGGTTCTGGCGGGTTCGTGTCGTGGCACTGATTCACTGGCTGCGTGATGTACTGGGAGCTGTGGGAAGGCACCCGTTGGTTCTGGCGGGTTCGTGTCGTGGCACTGATTCACTGGCTGCGTGATGTACTGGGAGCTGTGGGAAGGCACCCGGTTGGTTCTGGCGGGTTCGTGTCGTGGCACTGATTCACTGGCTGCGTGATGTACTGGGAGCTGTGGGAAGGCACCCTGTTGGTTCTGGCGGGTTCGTGTCATGGCACTGATTCACTGGCTGCGTGATGTACTGGGAGCTGTGGGAAGGCACCCGGTTGGTTCTGGCGGGTTCGTGTCATGGCACTGATTCACTGGCTGCGTGATGTACTGGGAGCTGTGGGAAGGCACCCGGTTGGTTTCTGGCGGGTTCGTGTCATGGCACTGATTCACTGGCTGCGTGATGTACTGGGAGCTGTGGGAAGGCACCCGGTTGGTTCTGGCGGGTTCGTGTCATGGCACTGATTCACTGGCTGCGTGATGTACTGGGAGCTGTGGGAAGGCACCCTGTTGGTTCTGGCGGGTTCGTGTCGTGGCACTGATTCACTGGCTGCGTGATGTACTGGGAGCTGTGGGAAGGCACCCTGTTGGTTCTGGCGGGTTCGTGTCTGGCACTGATTCACTGGCTGCGTGATGTACTGGGAGCTGTGGGAAGGCACCCTGTTTGGTTCTGGCGGGTTCGTGTCATGGCACTGATTCACTGGCTGCGTGATGTACTGGGAGCTGTGGGAAGGCACCCGGTTGGTTCTGGCGGGTTCGTGTCTGGCACTGATTCACTGGCTGCGTGATGTACTGGGAGCTGTGGGAAGGCACCCGGTTGGTTCTGGCGGGTTCGTGTCATGGCACTGATTCACTGGCTGCGTGATGTACTGGGAGCTGTGGGAAGGCACCCTGTTGGTTCTGGCGGGTTCGTGTCATGGCACTGATTCACTGGCTGCGTGATGTACTGGGAGCTGTGGGAAGGCACCCGGTTGGTTCTGGCGGGTTCGTGTCATGGCACTGATTCACTGGCTGCGTGATGTACTGGGAGCTGTGGGAAGGCACCCTGTTGGTTCTGGCGGGTTCGTGTCATGGCACTGATTCACTGGCTGCGTGATGTACTGGGAGCTGTGGGAAGGCACCCGTTGGTTCTGGCGGGTTCGTGTCGTGGCACTGATTCACTGGCTGCGTGATGTACTGGGAGCTGTGGGAAGGCACCCGGTTGGTTCTGGCGGGTTCGTGTCGTGGCACTGATTCACTGGCTGCGTGATGTACTGGGAGCTGTGGGAAGGCACCCGGTTGGTTCTGGCGGGTTCGTGTCATGGCACTGATTCACTGGCTGCGTGATGTACTGGGAGCTGTGGGAAGGCACCCTGTTGGTTCTGGCGGGTTCGTGTCGTGGCACTGATTCTCTGGCTGCGTGATGTACTGGGAGCTGTGGGAAGGCACCCGGTTGGTTCTGGCGGGTTCGTGTCGTGGCACTGAAACACTGGCTGCGTGATGTACTGGGAGCTGTGGGAAGGCACCCTGTTGGTTCTGGCGGGTTCGTGTCATGGCACTGATTCACTGGCTCCGTGATGTACTGGGAGCTGTGGGAAGGCACCCTGTTGGTTCTGGCGGGTTCGTGTCATGGCACTGATTCACTGGCTGCGTGATGTACTGGGAGCTGTGGGAAGGCACCCGGTTGGTTCTGGCGGGTTCGTGTCGTGGCATGATTCACTGGCTGCGTGATGTACTGGGAGCTGTGGGAAGGCACCCGGTTGGTTCTGGCGGGTTCGTGTCGTGGCACTGATTCACTGGCTGCGTGATGTACTGGGAGCTGTGGGAAGGCACCCGGTTGGTTCTGGCGGGTTCGTGTCGTGGCACTGATTCACTGGCTGCGTGATGTACTGGGAGCTGTGGGAAGGCACCCGGTTGGTTCTGGCGGGTTCGTGTCATGGCACTGATTCACTGGCTGCGTGATGTACTTTGAGCTGTGGGAAGGCACCCGGTTGGTTCTGGCGGGTTCGTGTCATGGCACTGATTCACTGGCTGCGTGATGTACTGGGAGCTGTGGGAAGGCACCCGGTTGGTTCTGGCGGGTTCGTGTCATGGCACTGATTCACTGGCTGCGTGATGTACTGGGAGCTGTGGGAAGGCACCCGGTTGGTTCTGGCGGGTTCGTGTCGTGGCATGATTCACTGGCTGCGTGATGTACTGGGAGCTGTGGGAAGGCACCCGGTTGGTTCTGGCGGGTTCGTGTCGTGGCACTGATTCACTGGCTGCGTGATGTACTGGGAGCTGTGGGAAGGCACCCGGTTGGTTCTGGCGGGTTCGTGTCGTGGCACTGATTCACTGGCTGCGTGATGTACTGGGAGCTGTGGGAAGGCACCCTGTTGGTTCTGGCGGGTTCGTGTCGTGGCACTGATTCACTGGCTGCGTGATGTACTGGGAGCTGTGGGAAGGCACCCTGTTGGTTCTGGCGGGTTCGTGTCGTGGCACTGATTCACTGGCTGCGTGATGTACTGGGAGCTGTGGGAAGGCACCCTGTTGGTTCTGGCGGGTTCGTGTCGTGGCACTGATTCACTGGCTGCGTGATGTACTGGGAGCTGTGGGAAGGCACCCTGTTGGTTCTGGCGGGTTCGTGTCATGGCACTGATTCACTGGCTGCGTGATGTACTGGGAGCTGTGGGAAGGCACCCGGTTGGTTCTGGCGGGTTCGTGTCGTGGCACTCATTCACTGGCTGCGTGATGTACTGGGAGCTGTGGGAAGGCACCCTGTTGGTTCTGGCGGGTTCGTGTCGTGGCACTGATTCACTGGCTGCGTGATGTACTGGGAGCTGTGGGAAGGCACCCGGTTGGTTCTGGCGGGTTCGTGTCATGGCACTGATTCACTGGCTGCGTGATGTACTGGGAGCTGTGGGAAGGCACCCGGTTGGTTCTGGCGGGTTCGTGTCGTGGCACTGATTCACTGGCTGCGTGATGTACTGGGAGCTGTGGGAAGGCACCCTGTTGGTTCTGGCGGGTTCGTGTCATGGCACTGATTCACGGGCAATTGTTTTTCTGCGCTTCCTTCATGACTATTTCCAGTAGCCTTTGTTGTTGCTTGGAAGCTGGCTGTTAGCTGTTATGGTGTTTTCCTCACAACCGTTTATAGGTTATTTACGGTAGAGTGTGCGTATATTATATATATATATATATATATATATATATATATATATATATATATATATATATATGTGTGTGTGTGTGTGTGTGTGTGTGAGTGTGTGTGTGTGTGTGTGTGTGTGTGTGTGTGTGTGTGTTTAATTATTGCCTTAGATGTTAACAACGGAGTGCAGTGGAATATACACACTGTGTTTATTACTTACGTGGCAGTATATATTTTAAAATGTGGTGGAAGGATCAAAAAAATTGCTGAAAAGAAAATAGTAACTAGGGCTTCAAAAGTGATCGCTTTACCGTGAACAGCCTATACACGTGTGGCACTGTGTAAGTTGTGTGATCCAATAACCACCCGCTGGCAAAGCTCTCGACTTGGTTTCGATTCCCCGTCCAGCCATTCTGATATCGGTTTCTCACTCCACGTGGACTGCAGATTTCTTACCCAAACCTGATTCTCCGTGATACTGGTTCCGTTTGCAATGACTAGCTGTTGACAAATCGTTAGTCCGAACATATCAAATTACGCCATAGCGACATTGGGTGCCAAAATTTGTGGGGGGGGGGGCAGCAAGGAATTTTTATCTGCACTTTCCATCATTTCCCTCACTCGTAACGCCGACCATTGAACGAGCAGGACGAAAATATTGTCACATTCACAGCTGCGCAGGCACTAATAACTACGGATGCGAAAATTCGCGTGAATTTCGTAGGAAAATACGAAACTTATGTCTCCGTTAAAGATCGCGAAATTTCAACAAAATTGCTAAATTACTGGAAACGCTACATTGAAAATAAAAGAACGCCCTTTCGAGTTTATGGTGTCAGTAAAAAATCTCGACTGTTCATTACTCAGCATTGATAGTTTCTCACTCAATGCAGATTTTCAAACATATTCTCAGTATACTGTTCATTTCAAAGACAAGGTTGACAAACGTATCCGAACATTTCAAAGGCTTGCGACATTGAGCCAAAATTGTGTCAAGCAAGGAATGTTATCTGCACTTTCCTCATTTCTCACTTCGTACGCCGATCATTGAACGAGCAGACAAAATATTGTCACATTCACAGCTGCGCAGGCACAATAACTACGGTGCGAAAATTCGCGTGAATTTCGTAGAAATACGAAACTTATGTCTCGTTAAAGATCGCGAAATTTCAACAAATGTAAATTACTGGAAACGCTACATGAAAAGAAGAACGCCCTTCGAGTTTGGTGTCAGAAAAAATTGTCCATACATTGCCAAGTTCAAAATAGCGATATGATGACTGTGAAAAATTCAGTCATCTAACGTCATTTAAAGTTCAAAGGTTGATAGCGTATCTACGACATGTTCAAGGCTGAAATAACGCCTCGGTCTAATGCAGAAGAGTGTCGCCTCTCCCTTTAATTGCGCTTAACGGAAAACGTGTGTGAAAAGATTACGTAATGCTTTTAGAAAATTGCTTGATTTTAAAAGCTAAACTATATTAATACAAAAATGGGAAGGGGGACCCCCCCCCCAGGGGGGACACCCCCCCCCCCCCCCCTCGGTTCCATTACCACGGCCACCAAATCATAACACTAAGGTTTATTCTACTATGGTCAGAAACGAAACGAGTTTTCTTATGGGAGAATTTTGAATAGGAAAATTCCCCGCCGCTAGATGCACAGTGTTCCAAATTGTAACTTTTAATAAAAATTGTAATCTGCGTGAATTATAAAAATAAATATTGCACTTAGTTATGAAGTTATTTTATATTTTATTTTGGTTATTGCAATTATCCTGATTTTTAACGTAGAAGCCAGAGAAAATCAGGTACACATGTGACACTAGCGCTTACTTTGAGGCGAAAATGTTTGACTGCCAAACTTTTAACATAGAAATAACTTTACCAACACTGTATACCATAACTATTATGACGATGAGGCGTAGAACCGAGGTACCAACTTTAAAAATACTTTTAACATAGAAATAACTTTACCAACACTGTATACCATAACTATTATGACGATGAGGCGTAGAACCGAGGTACCAACTTTAAAAATACTTTTAACATAGAAATAACTTTACCAACACTGTATACCATAACTATTATGACGATGAGGCGTAGAACCGAGGTACCAACTTTAAAAATACTTTTAACATAGAAATAACTTTACCAACACTGTATACCATAACTATTATGACGATGAGGCGTAGAACCGAGGTACCAACTTTAAAAATACTTTTAACATAGAAATAACTTTACCAACACTGTATACCATAACTATTATGACGATGAGGCGTAGAACCGAGGTACCAACTTTAAAAATACTTTTAACATAGAAATAACTTTACCAACACTGTATACCATAACTATTATGACGATGAGGCGTAGAACCGAGGTACCAACTTTAAAAATACTTTTAACATAGAAATAACTTTACCAACACGTATACCATAACTATTATGACGATGAGGCGTAGAACCGAGGTACCAACTTTAAAAATACTTTTAACATAGAAATAACTTTACCACACTGTATACCATAACTATTATGACGATGAGGCGTAGAACCGAGGTACCAACTTTAAAAATACTTTTAACATAGAAATAACTTTACCAACACTGTATACCATAACTATTATGACGATGAGGCGTAGAACCGAGGTACCAACTTTAAAAATACTTTTAACATAGAAATACTTTACCAACATGTATACCATAACTATTATGACGATGAGGCGTAGAACCGAGGTACCAACTTTAAAAACTTTTAACATAGAAATAACTTTACCAACACTGTATACCATAACTATTATGACGATGAGGCGTAGAACCGAGGTACCAACTTTAAAAATACTTTTAACATAGAAATAACTTTACCAACACTGTATACCATAACTATTATGACGATGAGGCGTAGAACCGAGGTACCAACTTTAAAAATACTTTTAACATAGAAATAACTTTACCAACACTGTATACCATAACTATTATGACGATGAGGCGTAGAACCGAGGTACCAACTTTAAAAATACTTTTAACATAGAAATAACTTTACCAACACTGTATACCATAACTATTATGACGATGAGGCGTAGAACCGAGGTACCAACTTTAAAAATACTTTTAACATAGAAATAACTTTACCAACACTGTATACCATAACTATTATGACGATGAGGCGTAGAACCGAGGTACCAACTTTAAAAATACTTTTAACATAGAAATAACTTTACCAACACTGTATACCATAACTATTATGACGATGAGGCGTAGAACCGAGGTACCAACTTTAAAAATACTTTTAACATAGAAATAACTTTACCAACACTGTATACCATAACTATTATGACGATGAGGCGTAGAACCGAGGTACCAACTTTAAAAATACTTTTAACATAGAAATAACTTTACCAACACTGTATACCATAACTATTATGACGATGAGGCGTAGAACCGAGGTACCAACTTTAAAAATACTTTTAACATAGAAATAACTTTACCAACACTGTATACCATAACTATTATGACGATGAGGCGTAGAACCGAGGTACCAACTTTAAAAATACTTTTAACATAGAAATAACTTTACCAACACTGTATACCATAACTATTATGACGATGAGGCGTAGAACCGAGGTACCAACTTTAAAAATACTTTTAACATAGAAATAACTTTACCAACACTGTATACCATAACTATTGTGACGATGAGGCGTAGAACCGAGGTACCAACTTTAAAAATACTTTTAACATAGAAATAACTTTACCAACACTGTATACCATAACTATTATGACGATGAGGCGTAGAACCGAGGTACCAACTTTAAAAATACTTTTAACATAGAAATAACTTTACCAACACTGTATACCATAACTATTATGACGATGAGGCGTAGAACCGAGGTACCAACTTTAAAAATACTTTTAACATAGAAATAACTTTACCAACACTGTATACCATAACTATTATGACGATAAGGCGTAGAACCGAGGTACCAACTTTAAAAATACTTTTAACATAGAAATAACTTTACCAACACTGTATACCATAACTATTGTGACGATGAGGCGTAGAACCGAGGTACCAACTTTAAAAATACTTTTAACATAGAAATAACTTTACCAACACTGTATACCATAACTATTATGACGATGAGGCGTAGAACCGAGGTACCAACTTAAAAAATACTTTTAACATAAAAATAACTTTACCAACACTGTATACCATAACTATTGTGACGATGAGGCGTAGAACCGAGGTACCAACTTAAAAATACTTTTAACATAGAAATAACTTTACCAACACTGTATACCATAACTATTATGACGATGAGGCGTAGAACCGAGGTACCAACTTTAAAAATACTTTTAACATAGAAATAACTTTACCAACACTGTATACCATAACTATTATGACGATGAGGCGTAGAACCGAGGTACCAACTTTAAAAATACTTTTAACATAGAAATAACTTTACCAACACTGTATACCATAACTATTATGACGATGAGGCGTAGAACCGAGGTACCAACTTTAAAAATACTTTTAACATAGAAATAACTTTACCAACACTGTATACCATAACTATTATGACGATGAGGCGTAGAACCGAGGTACCAACTTTAAAAATACTTTTAACATAGAAATAACTTTACCAACACTGTATACCATAACTATTATGACGATGAGGCGTAGAACCGAGGTACCAACTTTAAAAATACTTTTAACATAGAAATAACTTTACCAACACTGTATACCATAACTATTGTGACGATGAGGCGTAGAACCGAGGTACCAACTTTAAAAATACTTTTAACATAGAAATAACTTTACCAACACTGTATACCATAACTATTATGACGATGAGGCGTAGAACCGAGGTACCAACTTAAAAAATACTTTTAACATAGAAATAACTTTACCAACACTGTATACCATAACTATTGTGACGATGAGGCGTAGAACCGAGGTACCAACTTTAAAAATACTTTTAACATAGAAATAACTTTACCAACACTGTATACCATAACTATTATGACGATGAGGCGTAGAACCGAGGTACCAACTTTAAAAATACTTTTAACATAGAAATAACTTTACCAACACTGTATACCATAACTATTATGACGATTAGGCGTAGAACCGAGGTACCAACTTAAAAAATACTTTTAACATAGAAATAACTTTACCAACACTGTATACCATAACTATTGTGACGATGAGGCGTAGAACCGAGGTACCAACTTTAAAAATACTTTTAACATAGAAATAACTTTACCAACACTGTATACCATAACTATTATGACGATGAGGCGTAGAACCGAGGTACCAACTTTAAAAATACTTTTTTTTCTGTAAAAGAGGGGAACAATATCGATATTACTGACATTTATGACATATCGCCAAATATTTTTAACAAGTCACGGGTACGATATATCGCATTATATCGATATGGTTAAAATTGAAAGTGTGTATCGCTTTCCCCGCGATAACGCACATTTTCGGGGCTGGATTGACAACACTTTTAATCGTTGGATGGGGTTTCATCCCTACGTCAGGCAAAACATTCCTGGAATATCATCATTAACCATCCTCATTTTGTTGAGAGAAATTTAGTTCATCCCGAGTTATCACTGGATAACGACAGTAATTCTTTACAGTCTGTTCCTTCGAAATACTCGTGACTTAATAGCGTATGGCGTGGTGTAACAGAACACTAACTGATTTTTTAAACTTGTGGTGTTGGATTTTTTAAATTGTCGTCTAAGTAATTATAAATATATAGGGAGTAATTTTTTAATTGTTTCCCTTGTGTTACACACGCCATTAATCTGTTTAGACCTGCTAAGGTCCCAATTATTTCGTTTAATCTTTGCTAACAGGCTACATTCAAAATGATGTACATCTACATTACGTGTTTAGTTATTAATTTGATTATATTATAGTAGTTTTCGTATGCCCCATGAGGAATCTGGACCGAATCACGTGTTGTAGAAGTGGGGAAATATATTCTGACAGAAGCACCACTGAAGAAATTGCCAGTTTCTATTGCATCCAGGCGGCCGATTAAATATACGTTTCTAGTGGATGCAACATAAAATATATACGAAAAAACAGAGTGGAGTGGAGAAATTTGGACGGCTCTTAACATTGAGGTCTTGAGAGCCGATATGAACAAACAGAGAAGCAAGCAGTCACGTGACCGGCGCAAAATGCAGAGAACTGCGGAAGATATCCCGCTGAACACGTGTAATGGGAAATGACTGTATCTGTTATGCAGCGTATCGGACCAAAACACATGGACGCTAGCTCTCAAATGTAATGTAATATTTTAGCGAAACCCTGTGTACTGGGTTCGAGTCCTCAGATCTTGCAGCACGGAACCAACCCTCCTGCAAACTAACCCGACGAATTACGTACTAACTGCAACATGCATCGCTTTGCACGATTACGCGTGACCAATGTATATATATTTTTTTCTTTCCACGAATGGCCGTACAATGTAAGTACAGTCAGTGGTTGCATGTTATACAACACACCGCTTATCTAACTATTCTCAGAAAGTGTAGGGAACTATATGGAGTAGTCCGCGGTCAGCTGTTATGATTTGTAAACTCGAGAACAATATTCCCGATGCTATTTATTTGACAGAATTCAGGTAAAACGCGGCATAAACTGTAGTTCTACCAGGGCTTGTTGGAACACTTGAAATATTTTTAGTATAAATGTTCGTAATGGACACAATACTTTCTAAATGAGAAGTGCATTGGCTGCACTGAGCGCACACACTTGCACTAATGCACTACTTTGTTAAATGTATCTGGATTTGTGACGCCACTTTGCTAACATGTGCGACTGGATTTCGTGGTATAAGCGGATGACTCACATATGTATTCTTAAGAATTCTGTTCTTCTAGTTACATCACACTGCGATAATGATTCAAGTTTACACAATTTAAAGTACACTTATTTCCAAAAAAATTAAAGGCAACAGCGAAATGAAATAAATGGGTGGAATAAAACATTCATGCCGGTATTAAAACATATAAAGTAGACGATCTCTGTCTGTCTGTCTTTAATACATTTAAGTCCTATGAAACTCAACACAAGTTCTTCCAATTTTGCAGAATCCCCAGAGTAAAATACGTCAAGTTCGAATTTCAGCAAGATCAGATTACGCAATCATTACCTTTTACCATAAAAACTTATTTTTTAATTACTTATTTCCCTATGAAAAGTTTTGTATTAATGCATAGAGAATATTGCATACAGATATGAAGGTAATGGAATATCACTTTTGTTTACTTTCAATGTCTCGCTTCAATGTTGAGTTAATTAAGTGGGGCCACAGTGATAGAACTATGTTAAGTGGGGGCCACAGTGGATTAGTGGATAGAACTATATCAAGTGGGGCAGCAGTGGCTAAGTAGATAGATATGCATATCAAAGGGGGCCTTAGTAGCTCACTGGATAGAGAGATTCCAAGTGGGGCCTTAGTGGCTCAGTGGATAGAACTATGTTAAGTTGGATCGTAGTGGCTTAGTGGACCGCAGTGGCCAAGTGGATAGATATGCATTAAATGGGGCTTTAGTAGCTCAGTGAATAGAGCGATTCCAAGTGGGGCCGCAGTGGCCAAGTGGATAGAGAAATATTAAATGGGACCACAGTCGCTTCAATGTTGAGTTAATTTCACATCATTTCATTATTACCTACATATATCTATGCAATATTTTTTTCAGTCTTTCTAGTCCCGTGACAATACTAAAAAAGGTCACTGGCTAGGTCCTCTAGTCAGAACGTAATCATGCTGTTTCCTAGTTTTGTGCAATCAGTGGAGCCTACTGGAGGCTGTAACAAGGCACTAAACACAATGAGAAACAAGACATAATGCAATTGCCCGAACAGAATGGAGCGGGTAGTGACCGTATATGTAGCGCGCAGACTGGATATTGTGTATCTGCAATACATGTTTTCCAAACAAACTATCTCAAGTGTGCAGGAACTAATTTTACCACGAAAAGAAATAAGCAATACCACTTCGTAACGGGGTGCAATACAACTTTCAACACATCGCGGTTATTACAAACATTATTTTGAAGCTGTGCGACATTGCTAAAAATGAGAATATATGTTTTTTGCAGTTAAAAATATCCTAGATTAATTCCAGTGAAATGATTACGCTATAGGCCTCTGCATTGATCTTAGCTACACACTCTCTGCCAATAAAACTATAGGGTTAACGCTCGAGTGCCATCGTAAATTCTGGGTGACTGAAAGCCTATACGCTAGTTCGGAGCCTTGCGCTTAGCACCGATGGAGCACATGACACGCGTGTCAGTATAGCCCTTATCGCTTGCTTGCTCTTATGCCTCAAAAACGCGAAATATCTTCAGGTAGACGGGCGCCTTTAATTGATGTGCAATCAGTGGCTCAAAAACCCATAGGTAGAGATGGTGATTTATCGCGGGAAAAGTTGACTGTTTGCTAGGATTCAACATACTGTACACATGTCCGACAGTTTCCATTCCTTATTGGCTGTCATGCATGTATGAAGGTACTGCCTCCTTTTCACTGGACCAATGAGGATTCTGATACTATAAGGCAGAATGTTCGTGGTTTGTCTACAAACAACTTAGCCGAGTCAAAACCTTGTTCATTCAATCATGAAAATATAAACTTCTAAGAGTGTTATATAAGATATGTAGGCTCAAAATATTTTCACTATTTTCCACCCTCTCTAACTATAGTATCGATGATGTTACGAGAGGAAGAATCATCGGGCGACTGAGGGTGGGTAGTCTTCTCAGAAGATTATCTCCCAAGGCATGCACATCCTACAAGATGTCATTCCCAGGTTCTGAACACAGAGCACTTATAAATACAGAGATGAAACAGCTGCTCATATCGCAAACTCCAGTCGCACACGCCAGCAAAATGTTGGAGCGTCTTTCGCATATCAGTGCCTAATAACCGGCCGCCCAGCCGATAGGGAAACTTACGCAGTATGCAGCAGCCATTCAGACAGAAGGTCCATGCCCAGGGCCTCGCGGCGCAGCCAGTTAGAGAATATGGGAATTTATTTCTTAACTACCCTATTTATAAGTATTAGGTGTGCGCCCGCGGTAGAAAAGGAGCTAATTGTGTCTCAGGGCTGAGCCCCTTACGCCTAAAAGGAAGGAAATTCATGCAAGTAAGCGTGCATCTCGGCAAAAGGGATTGGCAGCCAAGGCCAGGAATTAAGGCCATGACCACCTCACCCATACCGACAGAAAAATAAATTGTAGGAGCATTAATGAAAATGCTACAGGAAATAGCAGGTGTGAACTGAATGTTGGTTTAATATGACAGAAGACCTAGAAGAGAGCGGGTGGGGCTTGTTGGCGCATGCTATGGGGCACATGCGCCCTGAGTACACGCAGATCAGAGGAATTGCCGCCCCATTTTCTTCTCGGTGTACTAATGTACTCTGGAGGTTTCGATACGGTGCAAAATGTTAATCTGTCCTTCAGGAGTAGGCATCCAAGAAGTAAAATACCACGAGAAAATGGTTCTTTGTCCATAACTGCCTGATGACAAAGTCCTTGCTTGGGACCTGAGAGGAGCTACAGATGAAATATATACTTCTAATCATAGAGTAAATTTATTAATAGTACAGCGTGGGAACTTAACAGCCACACACAGGTTGGTAGGTGAAAGCATTACTCGATTTAATATAACAAATTGTTTCATGTATAAAAACGTGTACCTACTAAAAAGAGAAATAATTCATAACCTGTGATGTAAGGGGAGAGCAGGATAAAAGTGGCGAGTGCGGGAAAAGTGACAATCAGCTGTTGCTCCGCTGAAGAGTGCTGCAGTCTGGCGGTGAGGATCTTAAACAATTAAGAGGGAAGTCATTACTGTTCTGAGAGCATCTGAGCTGGTTGTAGATCAAGTTACTGGTTTTATTAAAGTTGTTGACGTTTTGTGTAGTGGCGTCCAAGAGGGCAAATTGGCCAGCCACCTAATTTGAACTAACACTTGAGAGTGCAATGATTGCAGGAAAGATAACAATATTCGACTTGAAAAGAAACGCTAGGAACAGCACCATCACCTCTAGCAGACAGCCAAAATAATAGTCCAGATGTATTTTACAAACGCACGGCAATGGTTTTTGGTCCTCAACTAATGGATGCATATTATATATCAGGGCAAAGTAACCATTTGGTAAATACATTTTTTAATTCAGTAAAAACTGATAATTCGCAATACTTAAAACATAATATGTTTAGTTGTTTGTACAATGACTCTATTGTATTTAGGGGGGGGGGTGCGTTTCTATTATTGTTTTACTTACAGTACACGATTTAAATAAAATTTTATCTTAGAGTGGCTACTTTACCCTGCTCTTCCCTACGTCAACAAAGAGCGCAGAAAACAATTCGTAGAATTACTTTTCATGATACAAAATAACATAAATTTACAGAGACAATCGTGTTAGGCTTACACAAGTCTTTAAATAAAGTGTTTTTTTTTTAAATAGTAAAACAAAATTCCCGCTACCAGTAGTGAAGTGAGGTACTTCATGCAAAACAACATTATAGGCCTATTCCGGAGCCCAAAACGTAACCTCGTAGTAGTTCGTAGCCGTCCAAAAAATTCTCTCGCCCATTCGACGTTTATAAAACGTGTGAGTGAACACTTATTTACAGAGATACAATAAATTGAATATGTCTGCATATGTAATCGACCGCTTTTAAAATTTCCCGGATATAAGATAATGTTGTTTACTTTAAGCACGTAATTTAAGAAGGAAGGACGTTACTGTTTGCAACGAACACGGCCTCTCACTCGCCATGTTTGCAACGAACACGGCCTCTCACTCGCCATGTTTGCAACGAACACGGCCTCTCACACGCCATGTTTGCAACGAACACGGCCTCTCACTCGCCATGTTTGCAACGAACACGGCCTCTCACTCGCCATGTTTGCAACGAACACGGCCTCTCACTCGCCATGTTTGCAACGAACACGGCCTCTCACACGCCATGTTTGCAACGAACACGGCCTCTCACTCGCCATGTTTGCAACGAACACGGCCTCTCACTCGCCATGTTTGCAACGAACACGGCATCTCACTCGCCATGTTTGCAACGAACACGGCCTCTCACTCGCCATGTTTGCAACGAACACGGCATCTCACTCGCCATGTTTGCAACGAACATGGCCTCTCACTCGCCATGTTGAAATTGATCTTGCCGATCGGGGTGCAGCATCTTTCGACAGCTCATTAACTCTCGAGTAATCGCGACCGTTTCTTCACAAGAATCGAGACTTCGCCTTTTAACTTTACTAAGCACCGGAAATAATACTATAATTGTCATTTCATAATCAGGAGCAGCGTTTTGAGAAAATTGAAATAAATCTCCTGGTGTACAGAGTTGTTATTCTCCAAAAAGTCTTTATAGGGGTGTATTGGTTGCGCATAAGGTAATTATGTAACTATGACAACGCCCTCTACCGGACGTCCCGGAGCTTCGGGTAGTTTTCGTGCAGGAATGAGACTCCATAACCAAAGAAATTGCTCGGTAAAGAGATATGATCAATTAATAGGGATAGGAAAATTTCGCAAATTCATTTCGGGACAAGACAGACGTCAAACACATATATAGTGATGCCACCTTCGCAATTGGATCAGAGTTTATTAGACCCGCCCTGCACGCCTCTGAGCCAATAGCAGACAGCAAGAAAACACCTTGCGAATGCCATAACTGCCAGGTATGGGGCAACAGCTGAGGCTCCAGTTGCAGAGGACTGAGGAGTCTAGCCTACAGGTTACTGAACTCGCGAAATTTTCCTACCCCTATCAATTACTATCAGGAGGACAATAATCTATAATGACTTTGTTAGTGAGAGTTGCCGAATTAAAACAGTATAGGCCATTCACGGTAAAGTGAGCACTTTTTACAGCCCTCTTATTTGGAATAATAGTCAATAAAAATAGTATATCATATTGTAGCCTTAGACGTTAGCTTTCGAGTCATGGTGAATACAAAACACCGTATTTATTACTCTTGCACGGCAATATTCATTTTAAAAGTGTTGGAAGAATTAAAAATTGCTGACGAGAAAAAATTACTAGGACCTCAAAAGTGCTCACTTTGCCGTGAACAACCTCTATACATACAATCATCGCTCGTCATGTCGACGGATGCCGAGTAACATTTTTCACATGGGTACATTTATTGAAAGGACTTTCTCTCTCTCTCTCTCTCTCTCTCTCTCTCTCTCTCTCTCTCTCTCTCTCTCTCTCTCTCTCTCTCTATATATATATATATATATATATATATATATATATATATATATAAGAGAGAGCAGAGGGCAAATGAAGGCGACACAGCCAATTTTAAACTGGCAGGGGAGGGGACAAACAGGCTCATAATCGTATAGATATATTCCCAAGGAAACAAGAAGGACGTGTATATGCTGTTCACGGTAAAGTGAGCACATATTAAGGCCATTAGTTGAAGTTCCTTTCAGCTTATTTGTATCCCTTAGCCAATAGTTGATATAAAAATTACCACGTGACTATTTTTTATAGCTCTTAAAATTTACGTCCGAGACCACAATAATATATAATATTTTGGTCATTATGTCTGCTGGGAGAGCCTTAAAAGTGCAAACTTTACCGAGAACAGACTATATCAGTTGGTAAGAAAGTAGTATGGGCGCGGATGTTACCTGGGGACTCGTCCTTGGAGGCGGGCGCCGCCTCCTTGGCGGCAGGTTGTGGGGACGGTACCCTGGGCGGGGCGTCCGTCGCCGGGGGCGGCTCCTCCTCCACCTGGGGGGCGGTGTTCTCCTTGTCGGCGCCGGGCGGTGGCTCCTGGTACCGCTTATTGTCGCCGGCCAGGTCCTCGGGGGCAGGCGTCGTCGCCTTGCCCGAGTCATCGTCCATCACGTGCATCCTGTTGAGGCTGCAACACACAAGACAACTGCGATCAAACCACTGTCCTATACACGCACCATATCTACACAAACAACCCTACCCCAGCAATTGTTTAGAGTGGGATGGACCTCCGCACTTTTGTGAAATAGTTGTTTGCGCGAATACGCGTATCTCGCCTTTTTGTCAGAAAAGATAATAAACAATTATCTGTCCGCCTATTTCATTTACTTTTGCCGTATTAAGTGTATTCTTGGAGAAGAAAATTCGTCAAAATGGTCAAATGTTGCATTTTTAAAGCTTGCCAATGCAGTTTCCTTAAGCGGCAAGAGAAATGTACAAAGATGCAGCAGTAGTTTATTCTGTGAGCTTTCATCGCGTGTAAGAAACCCCTTATGTTACATATCTAATTTGCACAGCACAGCGTCACGACGGAAACACTGCACGCCTTGCGCGTAGGGGCGATGATGCGCTAGGCGCATGTGTTAGTGCCGCCCGTATCGCTCCCTCGCTTCTTGAACGGAAAGGTAAAAATTACTTGTCTTCAGCCGCCACATTTTAATATTATTCTATTTAGTATATTCCAAGAAAAATATATATAATAGTTTTAAATGCATTTATTAGAGCTTTACTGCACAGTTTCCTTAAGTTCAAGGAGAAAATTAAGAAGCGTCATCTGCAGTTTAATCCATTGGCTTACATCGCGTGTAATAATATCCTACTGTTACAAATCTAATTTGCGAGGAAATCAGCTTCCCTGGAATATATATCGCCGTCTTGGAAGGACCTGTCGCAATGCTTCCATTTTGTCAAATGTCACCCTGACACGTCAAAATTTGTTACAAAGGATCCCCTTTAAAACTGTGGTCCGCAGACCCCTAGGGATATTTAAGCTTATAGTCAGGGGTCCACAGGTGAAACTAATATATTTTTACTCTTCATCAAAATGATGTAGTTATGCTGCATAACTTCTTTGTTATTAACAGAGACGCAAAATTCGCGTTATTATTTTCGGAACGAGCTAGGCTTCACCTTCCTGTATCCACTTGTGAACCAATCTACGAGTTCGTTAGCAGAACGCTTTAATTTATTTGAATGAACTTGTTAAATGTGATTGGTCACTCTGCGGTCAACTTTTTTTTTTTTTTTTTTACTGGCTCGAGAATCCGTCCGTACACGTCAGTGGAAATGGCGTCACTGTCCAGCAGCTCCGTCCGCCAATCAGCACCCGGTAACTTACTTGTCAGCCAGCAGCCGGTACAACAGCCAATCAGACACAAGGTATGTTCCAGAGTCTCGCGTGGCCATCAGTGGACGAGTTCGCCCACACCAAAAGTTCCGCTACGCCATTTCATTTATGTGTACTTCAATTCCGTGATATACTACCAAGTATGGTATAGCTGGGATCTGGAAAAGGCTAATGTGCGTGTGTGTACACAGATATACAGTACGTTTACATATTGTCACGGGTTGCATAATATTTAAACTTTTGCATGCATATGCCTACATCATCCCCCGCCTAAACTGGTGCCTATCAGCACCCATGTATTCTTTACAAGTTTGACATTTTTCAACGCTTTGATTCGTTTATCAATAAAACTCGCCTGCTCACACATAATCAAAACTAACCCGTTTGGTCACGCATTAATTTGTTAGCCGAAGTATAGGCTGTTCACGGTAAAATAAACAAGTTTTAAAATCCTGCTTAAGATCTACTTATACACACGCTGTGTGTTCTTGCACCATACGTACAATTAACATTACCATGGGCCTGGTCACGTTATTCGTGTCGGTCGACAACTGTACAGATTTTTAGAAAAGTAAATATTTTAAAAAATGTTTCGTTCATACAGTTACAGGTATTTTAAAAACCAAAAGTAAAATCAACTATTTCATTATTCACAAATGTTTACTTAACACTTGTAATTTAACGTTAACACATGGAACTACTTTCTCTCATGCGTTGCCAACATTATTGGGCGTTTGACAGTCAGTGTGCTCGTTAAAAAATATGCAGGTAGCGGCAGTGACATTTTTCAGAGGTTAGTTTCAAAAGTGCTCACTTTATCGTAAACAGCCTTTAATAATTTTGGTGTGCTTTGCACTTGTGTTTAGTGTACTTTGTGAAACCAGTGGACAACGCGCCGTGTAGACAAATACGTCATCATCAACGTCATCATCAGCCATTCATAAACGACAGATGCGGTAACTTTCACAATTCGGTTATCCGTAATGATTCCTCGCTGTGTACAGCGTTTGCCATAAATAACCTGCACGTGCAACAAACAGTTCCACCAGAGAGGAAACAGTTCCACCAGGGAGGAAACAGTTCCACCAGAGAGGAAACAGTTCCACCAGAGAGGAAACAGTTCCACCAGAGAGGAAACGGTGACTGAACGAGATAAGTTTCCAGCTGCCATTGCAATTGCATAAAGTTCCCAACTAATTCCGCAAAGCAATTTACACAGTCCAAGGCGGAAGTTGGTAGGAATGAAAAATGAACACAGAAAAACAAAGATTAAAAATCATTTCCTTAATTTGATTGGCTGGCGCTATGTTGCCTTCACATTATGTTGGAGAAGGATCAAACTCTCATCACATGGTAACTTCGACCTTACGTACGTAGTTCTTAACTTAATGTGAATAGACTACTCTGCTGCGCGACCTGAACACAACGATAACGGAGTGTTATGGCAACCAGTTCCATGTTAACTCGTGTGTTAATCGGCCTTAAAAAGACCTCCGTACGTTTGGTTGTGAGGTGAGAACGTAGTATTACGCTCTACGGGCGACGCTGGCGGCCGTATCTAATCCCATATCGCCTCTAAACACTCCGAACACTTACTGGCGTGCATTACCCCCCCCCCCCCCCCCGGACGACAGCTTACAACTGTGTAACTTCGGCGCACTACCTTCCATCTGCGATGACAAAGGCACGATTCACGCCACTATAAGTAAAATTGTCAGTAACCGGATTTTCATTCCGAAATTTTGTTACGAAGAAAAAGTTTTCCACTCTCAGAAACATACAATTTATACAAAGTAAAGAAGAAACAGTGTAACTGGCAGACGTTCGTGTAAAGTTTCCTAAATACTATTCGCATTCCAACTTTATTCATAAAGCGCCACGTGCCTCTCCGCGGTAGAGATATTGCTATGAATACAATGTGAAAGTATTTCAGCGCTGCCGACGTTAGTTTGTATCGGAACTTTATTCATAAAGCGCCACGTGCCTCTCCGTGGTAGAGATATTGCTATGAATACAATGTGAAAGTATTTCAGCGCTGCCGACGTTAGTTTGTATCGGAACTTTATTCATAAAGCGCCACGTGCCTCTCCGTGGTAGAGATATTGCTATGAATACAATGTGAAAGTATTTCAGCGCTGCCGACGTTAGTTTGTATCGGAACTTGTAGCAATGCTGCATAACGTAGTCCACAACCACTGGTATAGGCTATTCACGGTAAATTCAGTACTTTTGAAGGCCCTCTCATTTTGAATAATAGTCAATAAATAGATTTCATATTAGATTTGGACGTTCACTTCCGAGTATTGTGGAATATACACACTGTGCTTATTACATGGCGATATTTATTTTAAAAGATGGTAAAAATATTCGATACGGCTGAAAGTAAAAAGTAACTAGTACCTCAAATGTGCCCATTTTTCATGAACAGCCTATAGTTATTGCTTTTTTTATGATTTTTACAACGGAGATTATTATTGGATGATTACTTATTTTTTGTATCTGAGTGTTTTTCATATCACAGGTACTCTTGAGTTTTTACGACATCCGTAAACTCTACATGGCAACGACCGAAGTATTTCAGAAGATGGTCAGTAAGGCTTTCGATTGCTGCTTGTCGGTAAGCCATAATGAAAATATTTTCTACGTCTATGCGAATAACAGAGGAAGGGGGGGGGGGGGACTGCGATGCTGCTGACGGCTAACGATGCACGTCTACGCTGCAGAAATTGTACATGAGGGTAGTATAGGGAAAATATGCGTGAGTGGGCGAGTAAAGAGATTTGGGCGGCACTTAACAGCGCGGTCTTGAACGCCTATGAGGGTGATTGATGTATGGAGCAGCGCCCTGAAGGGGCGGGGGAAACGGGAGATCCCCGATAAACCCCTCCCCCACCCCACCAGCGACATCGTCCGGCACGATTCCCAATGCGAAAATCTGGAAGTGCCCCGGCCTGGGATTGAACCCGATTCGCCTTGAAGGGAAGCGAGCAGGCTAACCGCTCAGCCACCACGGTTCCTAATGGAAATATATATTTCCTACTTATTTCAAGGGAAAGTCATGCTTATCTATATATCATTGATATAGGCCTACATTCTCGCATAGAATTACCATCGCTGAAATGAAAGTAAATATACATGCCAGAAACATGACGTACTCTGTAGGAAAAAACGCATATATCTGAAAAATAACTTCCTCGATGAAGTGCAATATGTTTGACGCGAAAACAGATAGCGTTTGAATATCACAAAAGAGTAGAACGTTTTTCGCATCAAAGGGAACTTGCGGGTATTTCAGTGATTGTGCGTGAAGCCCTCGCCTCTGCGGGTCCAGGGTTCGATCCGCGGCCCAAGCACATCGAACGTCAATGTGGAGTGAGAATACTTCCAGGTGTCCCCGTTTCCTCTCCCGCCAAGACTTCGCCACTGCTCCAGCTTCGTCTCTTCCCGTGCAACATTATGTGTCGCTTAGCAACGTCAGGCATACGCCATACGTGCAGCATGCGCCCGCAAGATGACGTCGGTGACCAGCTAAAACGTCCCTCGCCAATCAGCAGCTGGATAACCTGCTCGCCTGCCGGCAGCCCAGCCAATGGGGAATCTTTCGCAGCACGCATTAGCCAATCCGACACGACCCACCACGCCATTACTGCGTTGACGCCTTGACTCGTGCGTCACAAGGCTGCGTGCGATAACGACTGTTTCAACAATACAACACGAGATATGAGAAAAGACAACGACTACGAACGTTGTTCACACTATAACGGCTCAGCGCTGACGACCGCTGCGAACGTTGTTCACACTATAACGGCTCAGAGCTGACGACCGCTGCGAACGTTGTTCACACTATAACGGCTCAGAGCTGACGACCGCTGCTATCTAGCAAGCCGTCTGTCAACTGCGCAGGTTTGCGCCCTTGGAATAGTTTTCGCGCGCTTACACTCTACATCTGGATCAGTGAACATTTCACTGTCTCAATCAGTCAAGAGTACCTGGCTCACTGCAGTGAATTCAACTGTTGTATACAGTGAGAAAATGCCAGATTTCCTTCACTTATTGATTTAGTGACATTTTTTTCTACAGATTCTAAGTGGGGCCATTTTCACTGATTCGAGTAGTTGGATTTCACTCAGAATCAGTGGTTTTCCACTGATTCGAATTTAGTGTGTATTACGTTCTGTCAGGGTTTATGCTGTTTATTTTTGTACTAGTCTCAGAAACAACTAAAAGTTTCAATCATGACAGACTGTTTACACCATAACTCGACAAATTAATCCTGTGGCGACAGTTTATCAAGCTCCAAAATTTTGTATGACTGGCGAATCCCAGGATTGAAAATTGTCCACATATCTGCGCATTTATCAAGGTCAAGCACCCTGCAAACATTGGGTTGCTCTCCGTTTGACACGATCACAAAGTAGATAACTTCACAGAGGTGAAATGGCGTGGCGGTTCCTTTGATTTGAGTGTACCTGTTCTCTGATTGGCTGCGCAAGTCTCAAGGAACTCGCCTTGTATTTCTTATTGGCTGGGCTGCAGGCTGACGAGCAGGATACCAGGCGCTGGTTGGCTAACGTCGTTGCAACACAGATCAATGATGGAGTAGGCCGATTATTCGTCTTCTGCGCACGTACCCGACACTGACCTACCCCAAAGCAACCGAACTGCCAAAGTCACCACATGCTCAACAATGATGAACGTGTTTGTTTGTATGTCAATTCGTAATTAACAAGCACTGTTATATTAATAAAATACTATTACCAATTCGAATTTATTCAAACTGATGCATTACAAACTGGTTAGAGGAAGCATAAAATCTCCTCCGAGCACTTGTTTACAATCCAAGCCTTTTTTGCTAGCCGTGTTGGCAGAAAAAAAGTTAAATATTGGTGAGACGGAGACTGGTTGTGCGCAGCCAGCGAGATCGTCCACCTCTAGTCTACGTTGCAAAATGTTGCTTGCCAGTGACGCCATTTTGCTTGCCGTGTTGGCAGAAAAAAAGTTCAATATTGGTGAGACGGAGACTGGTTGTGCGCAGCCAGCGAGATCGTCCACCTCTAGTCTACGTTGCAAAATGTTGCTTGCCAGTGACGCCATTTTGCTTGCCGTGTTGGCAGAAAAAAAGTTCAATATTGGTGAGACGGAGACTGGTTGTGCGCAGCCAGCGAGATCGTCCACCTCTAGTCTACGTTGCAAAATGTTGCTTGCCAGTGACGCCATTTTGCTTGCCGTGTACGGCTAAAGTTGTCGGTGCAAGCGGCAGTTTCACCATGGCACCGCCACGCCTTGACGGCTGCTTCTCCGTTTCGCGGCTTCGTCGACGCTTTTTTTTTCCTAGCCTATCCTCATTCTAAGTGTTAGATGTACGTGAGGTAGGGACGGGAGCTAAGTGCGTCTCAGGACTGAGCCCCTTACGCCTACAGGAGAGGGAATCCATTTAAGGAGGATATGCATCGCGGCAGAGAGGAATTGGGTAGCCATGGCCGCGTTTAGGGCCATTACTAACTCCCTAGGTGTACCTATACTTAACCTACAACTAATAAGAGATGGGGAAAATATGGCATAGGCGCCGTAAAAACCCTTCCGACAGAAAAGAATTTTAAATCTTGCATGCATTAATATAAAATGCCGCAAGAGACAGTTAGCTATAGGCTGTTCACGGTAAAGTGAGCACTCTTTAAGGCCCTTCCAAAAGGCATTAACCACTAATAAGTGTATCTTATTGCAGCCTCAGGCATTGAATTTTGAGGGTGGTGAAATGTATACACTGTGTTTATTAGTCACATTGCAATGTTTGTATCAGAAAGCAGCAGGAAGATGGAAATTGGATGAAAGGAAAAACTAAGAATGGCCTTAAAAAGCGCCTACTTTACCGTGAACAGCGTATAGGAACCATGCTCTTTAGTGGGAAGAGAAATTCAAGGAGAAAGGGGGGGGGGGATCTTGTTTTCTTTCTACCGTGATGGTTGGCGTTGGCATTATCCAGAGTGGAGAGGGAACTCCACTCCGGAGGGGGGGGATTGTATATTCTCGGGGCCGGGTGCAGTAGTATGGTGAAAAAGGAGGGGGGCAGGCGGTTTCACCTTCACCCGCGGCCCGGCGATGACCCTCCCCGACGTCGTTGCGACATGCCGCCGTCGTCGAAGGAGAAGGCTCTCACCTCGCGCTGACCCAGTTCCGCGACGACACCGTGTGCCCAGGGGGAGGGACATTGTTTTGCGTCGGAAATAACCTCTGTCAAGGCAGAGGTGGGATGACGTTCCACCCGGAGCACAGAGCAGGTAGGTGTGCAGAAGAGAAAACGCCCTGAGACTTACGAGCCCATTACAAACTATACGTCCTGTTGTTGTCTTTGACCTCTGTGCACAACCACGAGCAATGTATTTTACACGGAACTCGCTTATTTTATCGTTATTTCGATCAATTTGCTTTCCATCATTTGGGTGAGAGTAATAATAATCTTGTTGTGTAGAAAACACAATCATTAAATAGATTATGTGAAGATATTTCTGTCCATTTACCTGTAAAAATAAAACGATCGGGTACAGTTATTAATTGAAGAAAAAAAAATGTAACGTTTTGGTTCGTTTCAAACAATCCTCCCCCTTGTCACGATTGATTTTTAAAAACATGCTGACGTGCTCTTTTGGGAAAGTGAAAAGAGGCCAGTTGTGGAGTGTGAGAAGTGTGGCGGATCACAGATAATCAAAGTATCAGGCGATAGCTGTGAGGGCGAATCTAGTTCACCTTCAGTTCTTGCTGTCTCCCCTTCAATTTCACTAGACTCGCATTTTGAGGGTTCCGGGTTTGATTTCGAATCTAACTGCCCTGATTTCAGTTTTACATGATTTCCCGACAACACTCCAAGCAAATACTGGGTTCGTTCCTTACTACAGATCCAACGTGCCACGATGACATTGTAGGGGGAGAAGATACTTTTTAGGAATATTGGTTGACTTTAGCAAAAGTGAAGATACGTTTGTTCAGGCAAGTGTTCCTTTGTCAGGAAAGTTATGTCATGGCGTCTTTATTTATAGTTTTGATTTTCAGGTTATGTCTACTAGTCTTGGCACAGGAAACGTGTCTGACCTCGTTTCGACGAGACAAAACGCACTTACCTATAATCTACCACAACCGTGCTAAAATAGTCTCACTCTCTGGCATTATGGCGGGTTGTCAATCGCCGACTAGTACTACGATGCGTACTTGTAGAATGCCGGTTGAACCAACAGGCGACTTCCCACAGTACGAAGGTGGCATTCTGACGGCTGCAGCCAATCAGCAGATGGGTACGTCTACTCAGAATTGCCTACATGGCCACTTTGATTCTGGTAATTTGCCGTGGGCCGTATTTCGTGACAGCAAGCCTTGCCCCCTTTCCGAGAATTCTCACACGTGTAGCGTAACGCCTCTCTGTGACGTGGACTGTACCGAGAATCCTTGACGTTATCAGCACAGCGTAAACCTAGAGCAACTACATCTCGTGGATGAGGAGGAGAGGAGGCAAGCAAATATCCGGAGTTCATAAAACAAGTACATACTCAAGGATCATCGCAACATTTGTTTTGTTCGGAACTGCGTTTGTTCGGGGCTAAATTCTCACGTGAGGTGGCAATTTGAGGATTCAGTCGGTAGACGTTCGTTCAGTCAGGAGATGCCGAACCATTATTTTTTTGTATGGCGGCAACGCAAGAGTACTTGATAATACGGAGGCGGAAGGGCCGCTTAAGCCGCGAATCCCAAATGGCGTCACTGGCCTGCGAAACATTTGAACGCCGTTTGGAAATCAACGGCGACGCCTGGTAACATATTCCCCAGCAGGGAGCACAGTCAATAGGGAACCTTTCGCAGCTTGCAGTAGCATATCAGACACAAGGCCCGTGCCCATCGCCATCACACTATGGGTACGCCGACATCAAAGAAACAGTCCTGTCGTTTCGCATGTGTGCACTTACCTGCTCTATCTGGTGGGAACGGACACACAACACAGATTGGAGTACACCCCGAAGAAAATTCATGGATAACATAACGCATACAACCCGGCAATGAAATTGGAACGAATGAAATGGAGAAACAATGACCAAGGCAAGATAACATGGAAACGAGCTAGGTGTTATACAAACGACAGCAATAGAAGCGGTACACAATTTAGGCAACATTCACGACTAAAGGACTGAATATGGAGGGAGGAGAATCGAAAAGTTTCCGGAGTCCTCTCCTCGACGAAGAGAGACTGAATCGAAAGTACAGTATGAGTTAATTAGTCGAGTAGTTAGTACCATTATGTAATCACACATACAGAATATCAAGTAATTCACGGATACGGACTACACACGAATGTGTGAGCAAAACTAAGTAGAAAATTATAATTGGTAAAAAGACGCAAGTCCCTTAGTTTACGAGAAAAACGACTAATTTAGATAAACTGACTTTATTTCGTGTTAAGCACAGCATACAGTATCAGCACACAAAACGACTAAACGTCATAACAGGTGTTCAAAGTTTACTCTGCCCATAGCAATTCACTTTTCCACACGCTGGATGCATGCAGCATGCACGGAGCTTTGCCGCCGGATGCACCCATGGTCACTGCCATGTCCCAGTACTCACTGCTGCATGTGAACTCCGTAGTCTCTTTGACACTACTCAGCTCGGGCTCGTTCTCTCGCCGTATGCCTTACGATCCACACGCTGGATGCATGCAGCATGCACGGAGCTTTGCCGCCGGATGCACCCATGGCCACTGCCATGTCCCAGTACTCACTGCTGCATGTGAACTCCGTAGTCTCTTTGACACTACTCAGCTCGGGCTCGTTCTCTCGCCGTATGCCTTACGATCCACACGCTGGATGCATGCAGCATGCACGGAGCTTTGCCGCCGGATGCACCCATGGCCACTGCCATGTCCCAGTACTCACTGCTGCATGTGAACTCCGTAGTCTCTTTGACACTACTCAGCTCGGGCTCGTCCTCTCGCCGTATGCCTTACGATCCACACGCTGGATGCATGCAGCATGCACGGGGCTTTGCCGCCGGATACACCCATGGCCACTGCCATGTCCCAGTACTCACTGCTGCATGTGAACTCCGTAGTCTCTTTGACACTACTCAGCTCGGGCTCGTTCTCTCGCCGTATGCCTTACGATCCACACGTTGGATGCATGCAGCATGCACGGAGCTTTGCCGCCGGATGCACCCATGGCCACTGCCATGTCCCACTACTCACTGCTGCATGTGAACTCCGTAGTCTCTTTGACACTACTCAGCTCGGGCTCGTTCTCTCGCCGTATGCCTTACGATCCACACGCTGGATGCATGCAGCATGCACGGAGCTTTGCCGCCGGATGCACCCATGGCCACTGCCATGTCCCAGTACTCACTGCTGCATGTGAACTCCGTAGTCTCTTTGACACTACTCAGCTCGGGCTCGTTCTCTCGCCGTATGCCTTACGATCCACACGCTGGATGCATGCAGCATGCACGGAGCTTTGCCGCCGGATGCACCCATGGCCACTGCCATGTCCCAGTACTCACTGCTGCATGTGAACTCCGTAGTCTCTTTGACACTACTCAGCTCGGGCTCGTTCTCTCGCCGTATGCCTTACGATCCACACGCTGGATGCATGCAGCATGCACGGAGCTTTGCCGCCGGATGCACCCATGGCCACTGCCATGTCCCAGAACTAGCTGCATGTGAACTCCGTAGTCTCTTTGACACTACTCAGCTCGGGCTCGTTCTCTCGCCGTATGCCTTACGATCCACTAATTAGTTGCAGCATTGCAACCTCACCTCACCTTTATCCAGCTGGAATACCACGTGGTCGCTACAATAGTTTTCGGTCATTTCATGTCATTTTTCTCGTAAACGAAGGGCCTTGTGCATTTTTACCAAAGAGTATTTTCTACTCAGTTCTGATCACAGATTCGTGTTGTGCAGTCCGTATCCGCGAATTACCTGACATTCTGTATATAAAGTAGAATATTAGAATATATCCTGGGAAGTGTAGGAAACTGGGTGTACGGCAGGTTAACCGCTCCACAACACTACTATATCTACCTGGATGCAAATGTATAAAAATTAAATCAAAGGCAAATTCCTTATTGGTCGGGCAGCCGTCTGACAAGTCACTCTTCAAAAGCTGATCGATGAACGACATTCCGCCCTACTGATGGCTGATGAGACCATTTTACTGACGTGTGAGGCCGGAGTTCGCAGTTCACCCCACCATTTCACCTCTGTATTTTTAAGCATTCTGTGACGTGGATTTGCCCATTCATATATGGCCTATTCGCGGTTTGTTCGTACTTTTAGAATGAAACCTTTGAAAAATCACTCCATGTAGGACGTTCTTCGTTGTTTCCTAAACTTTCCATATTTCACAAGCATTTTATACGTGCGTTAATATTTAAAAGAAAATTGTTTTTGTTAAAATGAGCTTTTGCATATATTTTATTTATAAAATGTAGTATTTAATTTATAATTAAAAGGAATTTAAAATAAAGGGAGGAAAAAGTTGTATTGGCAATGTGTAGTAAGAAATCGTTCTTATGCAAACTGCTATTAGGCCTACACTAAATGCGCACGAATGCGGCGTATTGTCGTTTGGTGTAATTTTCTAGACTTGGTTAACCCGTTCGGTCACACATTGATTTCCGAGTTCGGGTGTTGCAATCACGTAATTTTTTTGATATGCCCTGTAAATGTGTTCAACAATTGTCATACAACCAGTGAACAACGCAATACGTGCTCGAGGATATTAGATTTAACCATTCATGTCAAATATGTGTGGAAATTCCTCAAATCAGATTATCCACACAGAAGACCGGATGCCTTGCTGTGCACCGTTCCAGTCATAATTATCCGTCATAAGCAATGTGTCCACAATCGTGGACAAGGTGACTGAACGTGTTAAACTTTGTTTGCATGAGGCGGAGGAATACCCTGGAAGTAGAAATTCAGCAGAGCTTCAGAAAAGTTGGATGTAACAGTGAATGGACCATACGGGACAACCTCACTCCACACCTCACAGTCGCAGAACAGAACATATTAAAATAGCACCAGTATCCAGCTGAAGGCCATAACTGGTCTTAGTTACTAGAATTTGAAATAAATTTGCAAAATAGTCGAAACACAAAATCTGTCGCATTATAAAAATTAAAAACAAGTTAAATTTAAAATTACAGAGTTCAATGACCTGTAGGCTAGACTCCAAGTCCTGTGTACACTAGAGCCTCAGCTGTTTGATCATTGGCTGCTGCCACAGTGTTAATTAACACCTGGCAGTATGGGATTCGCTAATGGATTCTTTGCGAATTCGCTATTGGCTCAGAGGCGTATAGGGCGTGTCTAATGACCTGTAATCCAATTGCAATGGTGACTTCACTGTATATGTTTTCAAGCATATCTCGTCCCGAAATGAATTCGCAAAATTTTCCTATCCCTAGGTATAATCTAATCTATAGTCACCTGTTTTTCGCGAAAAGATTCACGCAAAGCCTAGAATCCGATGTCCTATGGCATATGTGCAGTTTTCGTTTGGTTATTGGCCACGTGTCTTTGTCGGGCCAATCAGAATTAGGTAACTCCAACACTGAGCGTCCGTGATTCGCTGGCAGGCACCCACAACACATGACAGTTAAACTCAGCCAATCAGAAAAGTGGATCTGAGCTCTAATGTTTTGGAGTACAGGCTGTCCTGAAATCTTTTCGCGAAAAACACGTGGCCCTACTAAATTAATACAATTTAAAAAAAGTTATAGTCTTAAAATGTCAGAAGTTAAAAATTCCTCTGCTTCCACCCTTCAACCCCCTCCCCCCATCCTCTCCGGAGACAGAGGGGCCGACGGTTGTCGTTTACGTGAGGTGTCCGTCGTGTGTTTGATGTTTGGTGTTCACAGCCGCGACAGTGGCGCCGGAGAAGTATCGCGAGGCTACCGTACTGTCACGAGGTGTGCGGCACTCCCCCCCGACTCACTTTCCACTCGTCGCCTCTCCGAGGTCAACCGGCGAGGCTATTTCTGGATGTCCCCGTCGTCCTCAAACCATCCGCGGCCCGCGGCGACACAATTGTGTGCGAACTTGGTTCAGCAACACGAGTCGAACTGTTCAGAATTTCCGTCGACGCAAAATTGTTTACTGAACCCCGCCGGGAATCGAAACCCCATACGGCTGGGTTGGATGTGGAAGGGGGGAGGAGGGGGAGGTATGACATGTACACCACAGCGACCCCTTCGGGAACGAACACTGCACAGGTTACGCCAAGGTTGGATGTGGAAGGGGGGAGGAGGGGGAGGTATGACATGTACACCACAGCGACCCCTTCGGGAACGAACACTGCACAGGTTACGCCAAGCGTTCTCCGCCGCTGCAACTAATGAACTGAAATGCAGTTTGCGCGGTAAAGGCTGTTCACGATAAAGTGAGCCCTTTCGAAATCAACCTTACAAAAAAGTCACTGCCCCCACCTGCGTATAGCCAAACGGGCATGCTTAGTGACATGCGCCCAGTAAAGTTGGTAACGATGGTTGCGAAGTAGTTCCACATCTTAACGTCGAATAAACAGTCTTACGTAACCACTAGCGATAACTTAAATTAATTTATTTCGCTTTCTGTTTATTTAATGAGTCGTAGTGTAAAAATGAGCAGATTTGTAAAATATTTACCGTTATAATAATTTCATAGGTCCACTTGACCAGGGTAAGTGATGAGGCCCACGGCAAGGTTAAATTCACATAAGACGGAAGAATGCACGAGGTCCATACAAGTAGACCTTAAACAGGACATTCAAAAGTGCTCATTTTACCGTGAACAGCCTATAGTTGGGATATTCACGCCACTCAAGCCTATTATTAGGGACACCTGAATACCGTGAACAGCCTATAGTTGGGATATTCACGCCACTCAAGCCTATTATTAGGGACCCCTGAATACCGTGAACAGCCTATAGTTGGGATATTCACGCCACTCAAGCCTATTATTAGGGACACCTAATACCGTGAACAGCCTATAGTTGGGATATTCACGCCACTCAAGCCTATTATTAGGGACACCTAATACCGTGAACAGCCTATAGTTGGGATATTCACGCCACTCAAGCCTATTATTAGGGACACCTGAATACCGTGAACAGCCTATAGTTGAGATATTCACGCCACTCAAGCCTATTATTAGGGACACCTGAATACCGTGAACAGCCTATAGTTGGGATATTCACGCCACTCAAGCCTATTATTAGGGACACATATTACCGTGAACAGCCTATAGTTGAGATATTCACGCCACTCAAGCCTATTATTAGGGACACCTAATACCGTGAACAGCCTATAGTTGGGATATTCACGCCACTCAAGCCTATTATTAGGGACACCTAATACCGTGAACAGCCTATAGTTGAGATATTCACGCCACTCAAGCCTATTATTAGGGACACCTAATACCGTGAACAGCCTATAGTTGGGATATTCACGCCACTCAAGCCTATTATTAGGGACACCTAATACCGTGAACAGCCTATAGTTGGGATATTCACGCCACTCAAGCCTATTATTAGGGACACCTGAATACCGTGAACAGCCTATAGTTGGGATATTCACGCCACTCAAGCCTATTATTAGGGACACATATTACCGTGAACAGCCTATAGTTGAGATATTCACGCCACTCAAGCCTATTATTAGGGACACCTGAATACCGTGAACAGCCTATAGTTGAGATATTCACGCCACTCAAGCCTATTATTAGGGACACCTGAATACCGTGAACAGCCTATAGTTGGGATATTCACGCCACTCAAGCCTATTATTAGGGACACCTAATACCGTGAACAGCCTATAGTTGAGATATTCACGCCACTCAAGCCTATTATTAGGGACACCTAATACCGTGAACAGCCTATAGTTGGGATATTCACGCCACTCAAGCCTATTATTAGGGACACCTGAATACCGTGAACAGCCTATAGTTGAGATATTCACGCCACTCAAGCCTATTATTAGGGACACCTAATACCGTGAACAGCCTATAGTTGGGATATTCACGCCACTCAAGCCTATTATTAGGGACACATATTACCGTGAACAGCCTATAGTTGAGATATTCACGCCACTCAAGCCTATTATTAGAGACTCCTGAATACCGTGAACAGCCTATAGTTGGGATATTCACGCCACTCAAGCCTATTATTAGGGACACCTGAATACCGTGAACAGCCTATAGTTGGGATATTCACGCCACTCAAGCCTATTATTAGGGACACCTAATACCGTGAACAGCCTATAGTTGGGATATTCACGCCACTCAAGCCTATTATTAGGGACACCTGAATACCGTGAACAGCCTATAGTTGGGATATTCACGCCACTGAAGCCTATTATTAGGGACACCTGAATACCGTGAACAGCCTATAGTTGAGATATTCACGCCACTCAAGCCTATTATTAGGGACACATAATACCGTGAACAGCCTATAGTTGGGATATTCACGCCACTCAAGCCTATTATTAGGGACACCTGAATACCGTGAACAGCCTATAGTTGAGATATTCACGCCACTCAAGCCTATTATTAGGGACTCCTGAATACCGTGAACAGCCTATAGTTGGGATATTCACGCCACTCAAGCCTATTATTAGGGACACCTAATACCGTGAACAGCCTATAGTTGGGATATTCACGCCACTCAAGCCTATTATTAGGGACACCTGAATACCGTGAACAGCCTATAGTTGGGATATTCACGCCACTCAAGCCTATTATTAGGGACACATATTACCGTGAACAGCCTATAGTTGAGATATTCACGCCACTCAAGCCTATTATTAGGGACTCCTGAATACCGTGAACAGCCTATAGTTGGGATATTCACGCCACTCAAGCCTATTATTAGGGACACCTAATACCGTGAACAGCCTATAGTTGGGATATTCACGCCACTCAAGCCTATTATTAGGGACACATATTACCGTGAACAGCCTATAGTTGGGATATTCACGCCACTCAAGCCTATTATTAGGGACTCCTGAATACCGTGAACAGCCTATAGTTGAGATATTCACGCCACTCAAGCCTATTATTAGGGACTCCTGAATACCGTGAACAGCCTATAGTTGGGTTATTCACGCCACTCAAGCCTATTATTAGTGACACCTGAATACCGTGAACAGCCTATAGTTGAGATATTCACGCCACTCAAGCCTATTATTAGGGACTCCTGAATACCGTGAACAGCCTATAGTTGGGATATTCACGCCACTCAAGCCTATTATTAGTGACACCTGAATACCGTGAACAGCCTATAGTTGGGATATTCACGCCACTCAAGCCTATTATTAGGGACACCTGAATACCGTGAACAGCCTATAGTTGGGATATTCACGCCACTCAAGCCTATTATTAGGGACACCTAATACCGTGAACAGCCTATAGTTGGGATATTCACGCCACTCAAGCCTATTATTAGGGACACCTGAATACCGTGAACAGCCTATAGTTGAGATATTCACGCCACTCAAGCCTATTATTAGGGACTCCTGAATACCGTGAACAGCCTATAGTTGGGATATTCACGCCACTCAAGCCTATTATTAGGGACACCTAATACCGTGAACAGCCTATAGTTGGGATATTCACGCCACTCAAGCCTATTATTAGGGACACCTAATACCGTGAACGGCCTATAGTTGGATATTCACGCCACTCAAGCCTATTATTAGGGACACATATTACCGTGAACAGCCTATAGTTGAGATATTCACGCCACTCAAGCCTATTATTAGGGACACATATTACCGTGAACAGCCTATAGTTGGGATATTCACGCCACTCAAGCCTATTATTAGGGACTCCTGAATACCGTGAACAGCCTATAGTTGGGATATTCACGCCACTCAAGCCTATTATTAGGGACACATATTACCGTGAACAGCCTATAGTTGAGATATTCACGCCACTCAAGCCTATTATTAGGGACACCTAATACCGTGAACAGCCTATAGTTGAGATATTCACGCCACTCAAGCCTATTATTAGGGACTCCTGAATACCGTGAACAGCCTATAGTTGGGATATTCACGCCACTCAAGCCTATTATTAGTGACACCTGAATACCGTGAACAGCCTATAGTTGGGATATTCACGCCACTCAAGCCTATTATTAGGGACACCTGAATACCGTGAACAGCCTATAGTTGGGATATTCACGCCACTCAAGCCTATTATTAGGGACACCTAATACCGTGAACAGCCTATAGTTGGGATATTCACGCCACTCAAGCCTATTATTAGGGACTCCTGAATACCGTGAACAGCCTATAGTTGGGATATTCACGCCACTCAAGCCTATTATTAGGGACTCCTGAATACCGTGAACAGCCTATAGTTGGGATATTCACGCCACTCAAGCCTATTATTAGGGACACATATACCGTGAACAGCCTATAGTTGAGATATTCACGCCACTCAAGCCTATTATTAGGGACACCTAATACCGTGAACAGCCTATAGTTGGGATATTCACGCCACTCAAGCCTATTATTAGGGACACCTAATACCGTGAACAGCCTATAGTTGGGATATTCACGCCACTCAAGCCTATTATTAGGGACACATATTACCGTGAACAGCCTATAGTTGAGATATTCACGCCACTCAAGCCTATTATTAGGGACACATATTACCGTGAACAGCCTATAGTTGAGATATTCACGCCACTCAAGCCTATTATTAGGGACACCTAATACCGTGAACAGCCTATAGTTGGGATATTCACGCCACTCAAGCCTATTATTAGGGACACCTAATACCGTGAACAGCCTATAGTTGGGATATTCACGCCACTCAAGCCTATTATTAGGGACTCCTGAATACCGTGAACAGCCTATAGTTGGGATATTCACGCCACTCAAGCCTATTATTAGGGACACCTGAATACCGTGAACAGCCTATAGTTGGGATATTCACGCCACTCAAGCCTTATTATATTAGGGACACCTAATACCGTGAACAGCCTATAGTTGGGATATTCACGCCACTCAAGCCTATTATTAGGGACACCTAATACCCGTGAACACCAGGCCTATATAGTTGAGATATTCACGCCACTCAAGCCTATTATTAGGGACACCTAATACCGTGAACAGCCTATAGTTGGGATATTCACGCCATTCAAGCCTATTATTAGGGACACCTGAATACCGTGAACAGCCTATAGTTGGGATATTCACGCCACTCAAGCCTATTATTAGTGACACCTGAATACCGTGAACAGCCTATAGTTGAGATATTCACGCCACTCAAGCCTATTATTAGGGACACCTAATACCGTGAACAGCCTATAGTTGGATATTCACGCCACTCAAGCCTATTATTAGGGACTCCTGAATACCGTGAACAGCCTATAGTTGGGATATTCACGCCACTCAAGCCTATTATTAGGGACCCTGAATACCGTGAACAGCCTATAGTTGGATATTCACGCCACTCAAGCCTATTATTAGGGACACCTGAATACCGTGAACAGCCTATAGTTGGGATATTCACGCCACTCAAGCCTATTATTAGGGACACCTAATACCGTGAACAGCCTATAGTTGAGATATTCACGCCACTCAAGCCTATTATTAGGGACACTATTACCGTGAACAGCCTATAGTTGAGATATTCACGCCACTCAAGCCTATTATTAGGGACACCTGAATACCGTGAACAGCCTATAGTTGGATATTCACGCCACTCAAGCCTATTATTAGGGACTCTGAATACCGTGAACAGCCTATAGTTGAGATATTCACGCCACTCAAGCCTATTATTAGGGACTCCTGAATACCGTGAACAGCCTATAGTTGGATATTCACGCCACTCAAGCCTATTATTAGGGACACCTAATACCGTGAACAGCCTATAGTTGGGATATTCACGCCACTCAAGCCTATTATTAGGGACACCTATACCGTGAACAGCCTATAGTTGGATATTCACGCCACTCAAGCCTATTATTAGGGACACATATTACCGTGAACACCTATAGTTGAGATATTCACGCCACTCAAGCCTATTATTAGGGACCTAATTACCGTGAACAGCCTATAGTTGGATATTCACGCCACTCAAGCCTATTATTAGGGACACCTAATACCGTGAACAGCCTATAGTTGGGATATTCACGCCACTCAAGCCTATTATTAGGGACACCTAATACCGTGAACAGCCTATAGTTGAGGATATTCACGCCACTCAAGCCTATTATTAGGGACACCTGAATACCGTGAACAGCCTATAGTTGGATATTCACGCCACTCAAGCCTATTATTAGGGACACCTAATACCGTGAACAGCCTATAGTTGGGATATTCACGCCACTCAAGCCTATTATTAGGGACACCTAATACCGTGAACAGCCTATAGTTGGGATATTCACGCCACTCAAGCCTATTATTAGGGACACTATTACCGTGAACAGCCTATAGTTGAGATATTCACGCCACTCAAGCCTATTATTAGGGACTCTGAATACCGTGAACAGCCTATAGTTGGATATTCACGCCACTCAAGCCTATTATTAGGGACTCCTAATACCGTGAAAGCCTATAGTTGGGATATTCACACCACTCAAGCCTATTATTAGGGACACCTGAATACCGTGAACAGCCTATAGTTGGGATATTCACGCCACTGAAGCCTATTATTAGGGACACCTGAATACCGTGAACAGCCTATAGTTGAGATATTCACGCCACTCAAGCCTATTATTAGGGACATAATACCGTGAACAGCCTATAGTTGGATATTCACGCCACTCAAGCCTATTATTAGGGACACTGAATACCGTGAACAGCCTATAGTTGAGATATTCACGCCACTCAAGCCTATTATTAGGGACTCCTGAATACCGTGAACAGCCTATAGTTGGGATATTCACGCCACTCAAGCCTATTATTAGGGACACCTGAATACCGTGAACAGCCTATAGTTGGGATATTCACGCCACTCAAGCCTATTATTAGGGACTCCTGAATACCGTGAACAGCCTATAGTTGGATATTCACGCCACTCAAGCCTATTATTAGGGACTCCTGAATACCGTGAACAGCCTATAGTTGGGTTATTCACGCCACTCAAGCCTATTATTAGTGGACACCCTGAATACCGTGAACAGCCTATAGTTGAGATATTCACGCCACTCAAGCCTATTATTAGGGACACCTGAATACCGTGAACAGCCTATAGTTGGGATATTCACGCCACTCAAGCCTATTATTAGGGACTCCTGAATACCGTGAACAGCCTATAGTTGGATATTCACGCCACTCAAGCCTATTATTAGGGACTCCTGAAACTGACCGTGAAACGCAAGCCTTATGAAGTTTGGGATATTCACGCCACTCAAGCCTATTATTAGGGACACCTGAATTTCGTGAACAGATTTCGCGACCAGTCGCATTTCATAACACTTTAGCTCGGATCGCCTTTCTTTATTGGCTGACCCAGGTATTACACGCCTGAGATGTACACTCGTGAGTCACTAACGTACAGTATCGGAGTTATCGGTGATCAATAAGCAAACGAACACTGCTAGTACGCCGGTAGGCTGTAGAAGCCTAGCATGTGCAGAAATATTCTCGCGAAATTCGGGTGTCCCTGCATATTATTTCAAACAATAAAAAGTCGTAGGAGCCACCTGCAACAGTTAATAACACGTCAAACAGTAAGGCACTACCAGAAACTGAAAAGGTTGCATTATTCAGTTAGCTGTTAATACCATGTTTGCACTAATCTCAGCATTATGAATGTGATAGCAAATAGATAAACAGTCGCAAACTGTGGACATTTTGACTCGAGTTCGAATCTAGCTCAAAAACCAAAAAAAATTTAAATTTTAAATTTTTTATACGCTGGTTAAACGCCTACATAATACAAATTATACATTATTTTCTTAATCTCTTATTATATGCCAGTAAAAACCAACATGGGAAGTTTTGTAAAGTTTAAGAAAAACCCGTTATTTATAAAAATACGATGGGTCTATAATTTTTACTAGTTATTTCCCGGGATTTTTTTAGAACTATGCAGAGGAAGTCGTTGGCAAAGGTGAAAAACGCGAGGAGCTTAGCGGGTTGTGGTTGGTGCAGTGGTCAGACAATTCGTCTCCCAACGCGACGAAATGGAGTTGGATTCCCGGCAAGGTCATTCGCATATTTTCGCTTGGGGATAACGTGTCAGGCGTTACAACTACTTCTCCTAACTCGTTGCAAATAGTATTGTTGTTATCCCATAGGATACTATGAGCTGTGTCACGCCCCATGCGATGTCCTGGACGGACACCAAGCAAGTTGTTATGCGGCCACCATAGTCACGTGGTTCCGTTGACGCGACCTAATACTGGGACTTTGCTTGATTTCGTTGCATACAAGCAGGATTTTGGACGCTACAGTTATTTCCATACTCAAGAACCAATAATATCGACTTCGGCTGTCGCTTCTGCTAGAAGTGACAGCCGAAGTTAGCACTAAGTTCTGCCATTCGAGAGCTGCATATTCTATAGCGAAAAACATTTCGTGCCAGCACGTTACAAATCGCTTTGGCGTCTTATTGCCTATGTGAAAGGACGATATTACATTTGACTGGCAGCAGATGAATCACAAACGGCCGGTATTAACGTAGCAGAATTTTCGCTGAGTCAAATGAGGAAATAGAGGATATAAAAAGATATACATTCATGTGCACTTCGTTTACAAACATATAATCAGTCGACGTTTCCCGCGATAAATGTATTAGGGACACCCAATTTTCGCGAAAAGTCTATATTACTAGTTGTATTTCTAAACAATTTAATTGAGATCCACTTTCCCAGTTGAATGGTTGTAACTGCTATGTGTCTTAGGTGCCTACCTCCGAGTCACAATAGTTCAGTGTCTGAGTAACCTGAATCTGATTGGCCCTGATAAGAATCACGATGGCTTCTCACAAAGACACGTGATCAATTACTGAATGAAAACTGCCGGCGTGTAAGTAGTATATTGAAATGTAATGTGGAACTCACCTTTTTGCGAAAATCGGGTGTCGCTAATTGTAATCGCACTGCTGGAACAATACTGCACTCACATACGTGAAATAGACGCACAATAGTTTAAGACTACGTTGTTAGCAAAAAACAACGCATTAATTATTATAGGGTCCCTTATTAATAGGGCCACCTGTTTTTCGCGAAAAGATTTCAGGATACCTTATACTCCAAAACACTAGAGCTCAGATCCACTTGTTCTGATTGGTTGAGTTTAACTGTCAGGTGTTGTAGGTGCCTGCCAGCGAATCACGGACACTCAGTGTTGGAGTTGCCAAATTCTGATTGGCCCAACAAAGACACGTGGCCAATAACCAAACGAAAACTGCACATATGCCATAGGACATTGGAGTCTAGGCTTTTCGCGAAAGACAGGTGGCCCTACTTATTAACAACCTCTTGACAAGGTTTTAGACTGTTCCATAAATACGCGTTCGCCTCTCGAGTCTACCGTTCGCGTCTCAAGAACAGGCAGGAAGGTGAACTATACGTTCTCCTGCCACACAACACTCGGCCCTAGAACACTCCGTCAGCGACTCGAAACACCCCAAGTACACTCCACGTGATGTCAAGTCCACTCCCGGAGAGAACTGAAGCTCGGCATCTGCAACCATTTACTTCTGAGACGATAAGCGTTTACGGCTGTGTTAAATAACTAGACACCTGAGAAATTCGCGAGTTCGATGATCTATAGGCTATACTCCATCGTCGTATGTAAAATCATGCAAATATCAATATTAATTGGCTGCTTGTTGTATTAACGAGAGAGAGCGATTGGGCCTGAATTTTCTTGTGTGTATATTAGTGGCTCAGAGTAGTTCATGAGGCGTAAGCTAACGGGTTGGACAATAGCATACGCAATACAAACGTACGAGGTTTTGAATTCTAACTTGTCCCGAAATGAAACCGCGAATATCTCAAGTCTCTATAAATAACGTCTATTTGGATTTATTGGTGACATTACGCCATAAATATTATTTTACGTTTCGGAATGAAACTCTGCGCTCGTTAGGGTAAAGATCTTAACCCGTTCGGTCACACATTATTTTCTGAGATGAAGTGTTGCAATAGTGCAATATTTTGACGAGCACTGTACTCGTGTCTAGTGTACTTTCTTGCAACCAGTGAACAAACGTGCTGTGTGCTCAAAGACGTCACCATCAGCCATTCATAAACGAGAGGTGCTGTAACTTTCATTAGTCAGAATGTCAGATAACATACGTCGGGAAGACTCTCAAGACATTGGGTACTGATGCCTCGCCATGTACAGTACTCGTCAAAGGCATCCTTCGTGTGCAACATGTCCACGATCGTGGACACGGTGAATGAACGGGTTAAGACTTGTTGATGTCAGCAGCATACATGCTATAAAGTTAAGCAACTGGGAAGATAAATGCTTATATATTCCCATCATCTACAACGTATACAAGATTGTAGTAACATTTCATAACATCTTGGGAAAATGTATTAATTCGTCGGTAATACCTAATTCAATTCACAGGTTCGGTAACTTGTGGAGTAGACTCTGAAGCCCTCCGTTAATTCCAGCCTTTGGCTAGTTATGAATTCTGCTCCAGCAAGTAGTAGCAAAATTAATTTCTGGCCAGATAGCACGATATTCGGTCCTTGCTTCCTTGCAGGTTTGTTACTGAATTGCAACCCTACAAGGCAGATCCAACAAACGGTGGTATAAATACAGAAGCAACTTAAAGGCACATTTAGCATAAGATTGTACACTTCCTGTCTCTACAGATCGCCCACTGCCAATCCTGAGTTTATACAGTGGAGTGGAGAGATTTGGGCATCTCTCGTCATCGGGGTCTTAAGGGGAATGGTACACGAAAACCGTACATTTACATAATTTTTGTCACAACTTGTTTCACACAAGATTTTTCGAAATTTTTGGCTCGACAAGACGTAAATAACAATTTCGAACAACTTCTCGCATTGTTGCAAGTTCATTGCTTTCGTTATTCTAGGAGCACTGATTGAAGATAAGAAAAAAAAATTATTTCGTTCCTTCCATCCGAGAATAATGAAGGCACTGAATACATAGCAATGTAAAAAGGCGAAAATTATTATTTACGTCTTGTGGAGCCAAAAATTTCGATAAGCCCTTTGGAGAACTACTTATATCGAAAATCGGGTGAATATACTGCTTTCAGGCGCCATTCCCCTTAAGAGCCGACGAGGGTGAAGCGAGATGAGTATGGAGCGGCGCCGTAATGCAATATGGGAGATCCCCGAGAAAACCCGCCGACCAGCGGCATCTCCCGGCACGATTCCCACGTGCGAAAATCTGGCGAGTGACCCCCGGGAATCGAACCCGGTTCGCCTTGGTGGTGGCCATTACACCAACAAACATTCCCACCCCACGAATTTATGAGCGCACTAACTAAGCAAATGAGTTTCGGCACTCAACAACGTCTGTTACCAATTGATTACTTCGTACACGCCAGTCAACTTACATAGCAGCAATGCCAGACAAACTAAAACTATATTTCCCGGCCGAAACACTATGTGTTTTGGGCAAACAAGCTGCGCTGGGTTCTGATTCCCAGCTAGATGATCTCGTTACCATTTGAAAATACTCCCTATTCGAATAAATAGTGGAAAGTTTTCATACTTGCATAATTTACTATATGGGTTTAAATAGCTGATTTAGCAAAAAAATAATAATAAGTCTACCTTCATACCATAGTTAAGTTTGAGTGTCGCGATAGTGGATGTTTTGGCTCACAAATGGAACCCACTTAAAATTAATTAATTTTTGTTTTATCACTAACATTCTTTCATTTTTATGTTGATTATTACGGTGAGTATACACTCACAAACCGAACCGTTGCTGCAACCGCTCGCGAACACGTTGGGACGGGATTATCCGCACCCTACGAGCGGTTCGCGAGCCGCTCGCGAACACGTTGGGACGGGATTATCCGCACCCTACGAGCGGTTCGCGAGCCGCTCGCGAACACGTTGGGACGGGATTATCCGCACCCTACGAGCGGTTCGCGAGCCGCTCGCGAACACGTTGGGACGGGATTATCCGCACCCTACGAGCGGTTCGCGAGCCGCTCGCGAACACGTTGGGACGGGATTATCCGCACCCTACGAGCGGTTCGCGAGCCGCTCGCGAACACGTTGGGACGGGATTATCCGCACCCTACGAGCGGTTCGCGAGCCGCTCGCGAACACGTTGGGACGGGATTATCCGCACCCTACGAGCGGTTCGCGAGCCACTTGCGAACACGTTGTGACAGTATTATCCGCACCCTACGAGCGGTTCGCGAGCCGCTCGTGAACCGCTTATCCCGATCCGCCTGGAGTCGGTTTTTTCGACGAACACAAAGAGATTATCACAGTTGAAGTTGGGACGGGTTCTTGGCAGGGTCGTACGTGTGTACATCGCTCGCGAACCTCTGCCGAACCAAGGCATGGCGCAGTGGGCGGAAGAAGATATCGTTCAGCTAATTCAGGTTTACAAAAGCAAACAGCTTTTATGGAACTCTAGAGACGAAAACCACCATAAAAAAATTTGAAAGAGGATGCGTGGCGCGAAATCGGGAGTGCAATGGGTCGACCCATTGAAGAATGCAGGAATAAAATTGTTTGTTTGCTTTCTTCATACAACAGGGAGAAGAGTAAAGAAAGACAAAAGGAACAGGAAAAGGTAAATTGTCTATATTATTTAAAAAAATTGTGAAACATTTTAGTTATTTAAATTTATTTCTCTGGTAGATACATAGTTTTCGTGTATTGAACGGTGTTGTAACAATAAGGTATGTGTTTATGTATTAAACTAGCACTGTTAGGAAAATAGATAAATTTATACCTAGTCAAATGGATAACGAATTGTCTTTTCCTTTTTCAGGGGTCTCAGATATCTATAAAAGCAAATGGTTCGCGATTTCTGGAGGACAGGGATACCCTGAGGAAGAGACTGGACACAGCAAATAAGTTAATATACATGCAGGCGTATGTGTTTTGCCGCGATGTAGCCCCTTCTTTCATACAGTAATCTGTTACTTGGTCCCTTATGTTGTGATACACAGCAGGTGTTGCTCTGGGAATATTTCTTAGAGGTATCATGGAGGCTGTGTTTACCTCGCTTCTCCATCACCTCATGATCTAGGGAACCGTGCGGGATGTACGTACAAAGTGAATGATTCCGCAAATAATTATGCAGAAGAATTATAGTCACGACAATTAATTCTGCTTTAGGGGGCTCCAAAAGCATAGGTTTTCTTAAAACCCTAAATACTACACTTAGAATACCGAAAGTGTTCTCTACAACTCGACGCGCTATACTCAATCGTTAGTTGAAAATTCTCTTGAATGATCCTGAGGCATGATCGCCAGGGTATGACGTCATAATATTTTCGCATAGAGGAAACGCACTGTCAGCAACAAAAAAAAAAAGGGGGGGGGGTTTCATCTCATGTCGAGGAAGTTCTTTTGGTAAAGGCAAACCCAACATGTCTTCGGAACCCATATTATATAGCTTACAGTTTTTAAAAACGCCGCCATCTGATAACCGTCCTTGGCATCCCACGTCCGCCGCTAATAAAAAATTGTAATTACTGTCTACTAGTGCTAGTAGCACAATACTACAGTTGTATGTGTAGTTGTAGAAATCACTGCCAGAATGTACCCGTGCCTGCAGCAAAACGTGCTTTCCGTCGAGGGCGCCAACACAGTGAGGCACATTCCAGTCAGTTTCAAATGTCGTGGATATTTCCTTCCTAGCAAGGGGAGTCTTGGGAAGCTGAAAAATGTACAATGCTACATAAAATAAACCATCATTTGATAAACACGTAAATAATTAAACTTAAGAGTAACTTGCGAACGCAATATTTTTTATGTATATAGTTGTGACGGCAAAGAGCACATATTTTACGCTTTTAGGTTCTGAATAATTCCATTAAATGGATAGTATACAAGCTCTCTGTGGACGTTTTCACTTTTAACAGATCTGTTTGCGATATCAAGTTGTTGTTATGAACAAAATATTTCATTTGAAGTTATATGTTTTACTGTCAAGCATTAAGCTACCCGATCAACTATCAGTATTGTTTCCTTCCGATAGCTATTCAGTAGCTGTCAAACAGCTGTGATTATAATCATTATACCCTTCAGTAAATCCCTAGGCTAAACCTTGTGATGCGAGGCCTACCGAGGGGTCCGGAGGTTATGTTCTAATGAAACAATTGAACTTTAAAGAACTGTACGAAATAAAATAGAACAAAGAAACGTTTACATTTCATTATTACACTGTGGAACAATTTACTTTAGAGTGTTTGGAAGTTATTGAATTAATTATTTAATGAAGTGGTACTATGTTTCAGGAGATAACTGCTGAAGGTAAGACGAAGAAGAGTTATACAGGATACAGTGCAACCAAAAAAAACCTTTGCAACCTCACCCCCCCCCCCCCTACCAGTAGCCAAAGCGCACAAGGGGAAAAGAACCTGATCAGTCTTCATCAATGTTTTCTAGTACATTTGAAATATTGAAAACTGCTGCTGCTAAATTGAATACGCCTCAACCAGGAAACGACGAGGTAACATCCTTCTATACGTTCATAACAGCGAAAGTTAAAGGTTATTCTCCCTGAAACTAGGAAAGCGGTTGAACACACTGTGTTTGACATCCTAATGAAAGCTGATACCTGTTACTACGAAAGGCCTGCTGGGAATTTTCGTTTCGGCTACCAACATCCATATTCTGCAGACATAAACAACATTGTGCCACATCGTTCACCTACATTATTTGAGTCAACAAGTTTTCCACAACCCGATTTTAATCAATTGCATCATGATCAACAGCCGCTATCACCGCTGCGTCTTCTAGTTCATCTATTCAAGCCCCGACGTACCCTTCAACTCTACGATCTGAAAACACGTTGGCTGCCTGATCCTTAACATCTCCCTCACAACATTCGAGGGATTCAGCGTCTTCTGAGGATTTGAACGATTACATTTGAAATGCCAAACCTGTGTTGTTGACATCGATTATTAATTTGCGATATTATAGTGCAATAATTTGGCACAAATGTATGTTATAATCCTGATATTATGAACTGCAGGGTAAATATATTTTAAATATAATAAGTAGGTAGTAAAAACATGGACTCTATAATTTCGTGTATGTAGACAAATTATTATATTGTTTATTCGCAACAGTGTGCACTGCATTTGAATATCCTTCCAATTGATAGTGTATTACTTACATAATGTTTTGCGTTATCTTTTTAAAAATTTTGAAATTAATACAAATACTCACTTTATAGAGAAATAAATTATGAAACAATAATTTAATTGATATTACCTTCACATTCTTGGACAAGCGCAGCGCAGATATCTGGTATTATTCGTCCGATAGACTGCATACACATCCTGAAGAAATATTGCAGGCTTGTGTACAAATCTCCCGTGGCGAGGTACCGAAGTGTTACAGCTAACCTGCAATCACGCACGTCTATTATTAATCGAGGAAAATTATGTTTTAAATCTAATGTGCAATCACGTAATTAGAAATATGTCAAAAATAACAATCAGAAAACCACGAAAAAAAATTTTTTGCGCAGAGATGGAAGAGCGATAGTATGTTGTCTGTTTTGCAATTTTTGATCCTATTCTGCTCAGTATATTCTCGAAATCTACAGTCGACATTCTCGTGAAATATTTGTACTGCCCACTAATGGCTTGCGATCTCATGTCCAGCATCGGTTCCGAGCCAGCGCGTTTTTTAAACAGCTCTGTGCACCACCAACGTCGAGTTTTCTTCTTCTTACCTTTGTGTTTTAACACGTAAGTCATTAATAAAGCCGCACCACTAACTACGATCATAGCTAAGTTTTCTTCGTGAGAAGGCATTGTGACCAAAGCCTAAGCTTGGAACGAACTGACCAATCTGTACGCCGTTTGCTCGCGAACCTATCTTATCTATATGGTTCGCGAAAGGTTCGCAGCGGGACAGAGAACCCACGAACAGTTCGCGAAAGGTTCGCAGCGGGACAGAGAACCCACGAACAGTTCGCGAAAGGTTCGCAGCGGGACAGAGAACCCACGAACAGTTCGCGAAAGGTTCGCAGCGGGACAGAGAACCCACGAACAGTTCGCGAAAGGTTCGCAGCGGGACAGAGAACCCACGAACAGTTCGCGAAAGGTTCGCAGCGGGACAGAGAACCCACGAACAGTTCGCGCGCGGTTTCAGCAACGGTTCGGTTCATGCGTGTATACGCACCTTTTATATGGTTTTGCCTACTAAATTTTGTTGGGAATTAGAGATGGCATAGTGACGGCAGTCAAGTCAAATATTAAGAGACAGGGCAGATGCACCCTGTTACCTACAAAAGGCCCTTTTTTAAAAGTAAATCAAATTCAGATATGTACTACAAAAATCAATACATTAAATATGACCCACAAAATATAGGGCACGCACAGAAAACAAATTAACGATGTCAACTGCACATACAGCAATTAACATTGTTTACTGAAATTGTTAATTGAGGTCGTGACGTAACTTAAGCGAGCTTAGTAACTATGTAAATTTGCGGGTCAACGAACAAAATTTTTGACTCCAAAGTCTTATATACACTAGAGCTTCAGTTAGCTAACCGCCAGAACAAGTAACCAGTATTATCACAGACTGGATTACGCGTTATCGTCGGAAAAATTCAGTATACGGAAACTTAACAGCCGTGAATTTCTAGAACGCCATTCGAACTAGCCAGAAAAAATTGCTTCACTTGCCAAAATGAAATACGGCAGGACGTTGGCTAACATATGTCTGGAGACGAATTTACCAGACTCAGGCGACAACAGGGAACATTCCACAGAAAGTGCTCACAATACGCGAATACAGAGAAGTGACCTGGTGTGGCATTGTTTCTGATTGGTTTTCGCCATGCTGCACTGAGGAAAAGGTTTTATTAAATCAAACAAGATTTGTTTGGTGCAACCAAATTATTTATAGGGAGAATGAAATATTTTGTTGCTGAAGCCAAATTATTTTGTTGTTCTCATTTGGTTGCCCCAAGCTGTAAGATTTGGTTGGTGCAGCTAAATATTTGTTTAGCTACACATACACAAAACAGCTGGGGCCGATAAAAAAAAATTCCAGTTTTACAGCTTTACTTGTCAGTTTCTTGTCGCATTGTTTTATTAATGTGTTTATACGATTGTTAAGCATCGATAGATGCACTAACAAACACGGTTACTATTCTAATTGTAACGAAAAAATATAAACAAACTCTCGAGCTGTATTTTCGAAAGAAGGCAGTGAAATGAGTGGCCAAATCAATATATGCAGTTGAGTCAACAAAATATTTATTTGACAGTCTCATTTTTTTGCCCAACACAGAGGTTTTGTTTATTCAAACATATATTTTGTTATACGAACATAAGTAGTTTTGTTGCTTTTCAAATTTTGTTTGCTCAGCAATATATTTTGTTGGGGCAAAATTTTCTCTCCATGTGGCATGTAGTTTGGTACTGGTTCTATTGGCGTCCGGCAGGTTCATCCATGGGCGGATGAACCTGCCGGACTTCCCATGATTGACGGACTTCCCTGTACCATATTGTCACAGTGAGACACCATTTTATTCGAGGGTTGTGGTCAGAGGTCAGCGCCGACCTCCGCACACTGAAACTGACAGCGTACGACTAAGAGGTCGGTACAATCTCACGAAGTCGCCTGAGCAATCCAAAGGACTGGAGTCCTCACCAGCGGAGTGTGGTGAACTGCTGCAAGGTAAGCTGGAGCTTTCTCACTGTTGTAGATTCTCGGTGAACGCATCAGGAGCCAGTAACCATCGTGCTGCCAAGGGAAACTGAATGCATTCCGACCACTCACAAGCGAGCAGCAATGGACCCTCTACACGCGTCCTACACGTGTCAGCTACTGAGTTACGTTTTAGTGGTGGAAGTGTAAACTAGCAAGCAACCGAGTTAACGCCAGCTTACCTTGCAACAGTTCACCACACGCCACTGGTCCTCACACAAGAGACGATGTAGTCGTCAGAGTACGTGTGTCTTTGTACCAACCTGCGATCGTATCCCAGCTATTTGGGATCTCTCATGAAGTAGAACGACGTGACTAGTTCATTTAGCCAACTTCGTGTGGTTTTAAAGTTCTACAATACAGATCCAAAAAGTTATAAGTCTCGTTTTCAAGAGTAAATAATGGCATTGGAAAAAAAAATTACGACTGCATTTCATTCGCGTGTCACGTATATTTGGTTGACCCACACATTCCTCTTCCGACGCCTTCTTCTTTGTCATTTCAACGGAATTTCTTTTTCACATGTTAATTTGCGTACTTTGTTATACGATTAAGTTAAGTATATTACGAACGTCGGCATTAAATCACTCGAAGTACGGTTAAGCTTGGTCAAGTTTGTTTACATCCTTTGTAGCCGCCATCTTTATTTTCAAACGACATGGAGAAACAAGCGCGTGGTTGTCGTTCCGTTCCCTCGAGCAATCACGAATCAAGCATATATTTGGTATACTGAACAACGCACGAGCAAGAATTTCCGAGCACCGCAGGTCCCAGGACACGCATGGCACTTTTACTTTTGTATGCTCAGCCATTCTGTGGGGAAGTAGTTGCCAACCAAACAAGAATAAAACACACGCGTAGTCTCACAGTTTCCTCATTACATTGTAGCCTGTCATCGAATGGATACGTGGAGATCACAGGGTCCTTTCCAACATTTCGCTTCGGTGTATCTTATAGTGTAACACGGTTCCGCTAACCGGGTTTAGTTGGTGGTACCCCCGGGGCATGTCGAAATACTAGGGGCACACGCCTCCGTACAAGTTTATCAATCCTGGCAGGGTTGATGTCAATTGAGACTGCCGAAGTCGGGGTTATCGAAATCAACACATATTTCGCCGAAGTTCAGTCGCGACCCGGATTGTCACCCCGTAAAGAACCTGCCGAGAAAACAAACTGCTCGCAAGTTCCATCAATCGTGCCCCTCCCCCTTTTTTCTTCCCGGTTCTTTACTGCCTTTTTTCCTTTGCAGCGATCGGCAAAGTACTTCCGGCAACCTCATGAGGCGACCACAGAATCTCGCGCAAAAGAAATTCTTTCTCTCGGCGAAGAAAACGCTTCCCAGAAGCCGAAGGGTTCCGCGTACCGCCCTGTGATGTCGTACGTGCTCAGTATCACGAGAATATAAGAAGAAGGAAATAAGTCGAGCGCGTGTCGCGACTCATCTTATCTCGCGGGCCAATAGCTGGTCTCGAGGCACGCGCGAAGCAACGCCCCCAGTCCTGTCTCCAGAGAATAGCTATAGTTAGGAGCGACTGTATGTCGCGAAAAATATTCCACTACTATAGTCTATTCACGGTTTCTTCACACTTTTTGCAATAAACCTTTGAAAAATCACCTCATGTATGACGTGTTATGATGATTTCCTAAATATGCAATTTATCTCAAGCGTTTTAAAAATTTGTTAACATAAAAGCATATTATTTTTGGTTAAACTGAACTTTTATTATAATATATAAATTATAATACTTCATTTATAATAAAAATGAATAAAAACAGAGTAAAAATGGGTGTGTTGGTGATACTTATAGGCTATTCACGGTAAAGTGAGCACTTTTTAAGGCTCTGCTAAATTTTTCCTTTCAATTAATTTTTACCTTTCCGCCACTTTTTAATGTAAACATTGCAATATGACTAATAAGAAGTGTACAAATTTCATCACTCTCACAAATTAACGCCTGAGACTGCAATAAAATTTATTTGTTAGGGATTAATGCCCTTTTGGAGGACCTTAAAAAGAGCTCACTTTAGCGTAAACAAGCCTTATAGTAAGACAAAGTTCTTATGCAAAATATTATTACACAGAGTGCGCACGAATGCGGTGCGTTATCCCTTTGGCGTATTTTTGTAGACTAGGTTAAACTTTGTTTGCATAAGGCGGACGAATATCCTGGAAGTAGAACTTTAGCAAGCCTTCGGAAAAGTTGGAAGTTAACTCTAATGGACTAGTTGTACTCTTTAAAACAATTTATATCTGATCCACATTCGTGTTTTACGAATTTAACTGCCATGCGTTTTAGGTGTCTGTCCGTCAATCACGAAAGTCCAGTATCTGAGTAACTCAATTCTGACTGCCTAGCCAGGTAATGAACTGTCTTCTCGTAAAGACACGCGGGCAATGGTCAACGAGAAGTTTTAATTGTGCTTTTAATATACTTAAGTCCAGCTTGCGTTTATATATCATAGTATCTTCGCAGTTTTTGAATCAAGCCATGGAAAATCACATCATGTATGACGTGTTTCGTTGTTTGCTAAATATGTAATGCATCATAAAGCTTTTCACACTTTTGTTAACATTAGAGTATCTTATTATTGGTAAAAGTGCACGTTTATAGGCTGTTCACGCTAAAATGAGCACTTTTGAAAGCCCTGGTTAAAATCTACTTGTATGTGTGTTGTGTATTCCTCCGCCTTACGTAAAATGAACATCAAGGGCCTCGTCGCTTTATTCACACGTCGGTCAAGTGAAACTGTGAAACTATAAGAAAAGTAAATATTTTGCAAATGCACTCATTTTTACACTTTGACGCATTCAAAAAAAAAGAGAGAGAAAGAAATAATTTAAATTATCACAAATGGATATTTAACATTTTATATTCGACGTTAAGATATGGAACTACTTTCCCTCCATCGCTACCAACTTCACTGGACTCCTGTCACTCAGTGAGCCCGTTGAAATATGTGCCAGGCAGGAACAGTGACATTTTTCAAAGGTTCATGTCAAAAGTACTCACTTTATCATGAACAGCCTTCATTTATATCTTATCTATAAGTTATAATATTTCATTTATAATTAATATGATTAAAACCAGAGAGAAAATAACTGTGTTGGTAAAGCCTAGTACTAAATAGTTCTCATGACAAATATAATTAAACCAAGTACATACGAGCACGGTGGTTTGTCCCTTTGTTGCAAATTTCTAGACCTGGTTAAAGCTTTGTTCGAATGAGGCGGAGGAACGGCTTGGAAGCAAAACTTGATCACGGTTTCATGGAAGACGGAAGTAATCGTGAATGGAATGTAAGCGGTATTTCAGCGCCCGTTCCCAGTTGCGGCCCGTCGGGTTCCGGGAAGATGAGCGGCTACCCACGAACCACTCTTTACCCCCTCTTCCCCCTCCCACCTGCTCGTCGTGTAAGCCAGCCGCAGACAACGCAGCCTCCACTTGGAGTCGACGTGGTGACGTCACTTTCCGCCCACGCGCCGCTGAGAGAGACAGTCACTTCCGCCAGCCGCGAGGAGGGGAATTCGCCACTGACAGTACGAGATCAGGTGCATGCATCATTGACGCTGAACCTCTTCGGAGGGAACATTCGTGGTAAACTTACCACTTTTGAAAACCCCGGGGCGGATTCCTACCCGCCATCTTGGATTGAAGGCATTTTTGCCGTACTGAGGAAACACAGTTTTGTATCATGTTTTTTTTGGAACGACAGAGCACAAAGCGTTGCCTAGTGCATTGTCCGAGGTCAGTATTTCTCGATTGCTGTTGATATCGTCGCCTTTGTAATAATTAGCAAGAAATAATGTCGCGTTTCGCTTCGACAGGTACCAGCTAAAAACTAATAAATGTAGCGAAGCTGTGGCAGTTCGATAAAGTTTAGGAAACTGTTGTTTAGGATATGTCGTGCGGGAAATTTCAATACACATTATAAAATAGAAGCTTTGGCGAAAAATCGATACATCCAAGATGACAGGTGGGAATCCGCCTTAGGATCTACTTGCTTGCACATTGCGTATTCTTCCACCGTATGTAAAATTAACACTGCAATGGTTCTCATAATTTTATTCGTGCGTCGGTCAAGTGAAACCGTGAAATTATTAGAAAAGTAAATATTTTTCATATTTGTTATTTCATACACCTGTGTGTACTAAAAAAAATAATCAGACAGCAAAAGAAATAATTTCAGTAATCGAAAATTTTTACTTAACACTTTTAATCCAACGTTTAAACATGGGACTATTTCCTTTCCTTAATGTGCGCATGGCAGTGAATGTGCCCATCAAAATTCATGCAGTTTGGGGCAGTGACATTTTTGTAATAAAAAGGCTGATTTGAGAAGTGCTCACTTGATCGTGAATAGCCTTGGAGAGACTGTACCATCCCCCCCCCCCCCACACACACACACCGCCCTCTGCCCTGCCCCTTCTTTAGCAGAGGTTAGCTGGACCGTCCATGCTGCTTTGAAATGAATTAAAAGAGAAAAATTACTTCAAATAAAAAGTTTCGTTTAGGTTTTGATTTTAAAGAATTTCTTCTTTTTTTTTTTTTATCATCGATCCTGATAGATATGTTACCTTATTAACTGCGAAATTCGTGACGCCTTCCACTTGTCGTGGTTCTTCTTGCTCATGTATGCTCGGCTATTCTGTGCTACGCTACGGCTGTAATCAGCCGACACGCCGACCCTTTCCAAGAACGTGGACGAGCTGCCAAGAAAGGTCAGTATTAAGCCGGAAACCCTGAAAGGGTAAATACTCGGCGAATTATAGTAGTGGTTTCTGGGTACAGACCGCACCAATTCGGGGAGTATTTTACCACCATCATAGACTTCGGCAGTCCCGTAACTGCTATAGCGCGCCGGCTATATTATATTCGCTGTCTATAATGCGTTTTACTCTTAAATTGCGGTAAAGAGTGTAGTACGTCCCACAGACGAGTACACTTTTTTGACAGTTCTTGGGGCAGCCATGTTCAAAGCTATTTCTATGGATACAGTATTGTTTACATAAATACTCTCAGATGACAGTCAACCTGCCCAGTATATCGACATAAAATGGCGCGCTCTGTTGCCCAGTGGCTACAGGTTATATCAACAGTCTGAAAGTTCGCTATATTGAAAGAGTAAGTGCATAAATACGTAATATACCCCATTCACGGTTACTTTCAACTTCTCTGAAGCCCTGCTACAGTTCTACTTCCAGGATATTCCTCCGCCGCATGCAAACAAAGCTTAACCTAGTCTAGAAGGTTACTCCAAAGTGACTCGCCGCGTTCGTGCGCACTCAGTGTAATAATATTTTGCATGAAAACTATTTCTTAATAGGTGCTGCCGGCACACTTATTTTCTCACTGTTTTGATTCGTATTATTTATAAATGAAATATTATGATTTATAGATCAAATATAAATAACTTTTAAATTTACGCAAAAGTAAGATTTTCTATTCTCTTTTATGTTAATACAAGTATGAAACACTTGTGATACATAAAATAACTAGGAAACAACCACCAAACACGTTATACAAAAATGTCCATATTGTATAGGTAGTAGAGTATAAATATAAAATAGTTTGATAAGCTATCCACTGCAGTCTAAGCGAGAGACGCACTATACCACTTCTGATATCCTCCTCGAGCTAACCGCGTTAAATTCCAGTCTCTCTAATGCTACATGTTTATCGTTGGTTTAGAATTCATAAGGACGTGTAATGTACAACCTGATCCAATAAGACGACTGCAAGAAATATACAGCAGCTCTGAGATCCAGCCTGCTGCCAGAATGTAACGTGGGATTATGGTTTCTCTATTTCTGGGATTCGCATCACTCCCGAATCGTTATCGGAAATAAGACAGTTTTAAACCATACACATCACAAAGATTTTCATTACAAGTAATTTTCATGCAACGTACTTTATGGTGAAAAAAAGTCAATACATGGTAAATTTATATTTTCTCTTCGTTCACTCTTGAAATCACGCATAACTCTCACTGGGGAGGTCGCAAATTCATTCCTGGACGAAAATACTGGAATTACACGCAAATTATGGCGCAGTTCCTTGAATATGTCACATTTCTAATTGTCCATTCATTTAAGGCCACCCCTGTTTCCAATTTTAGGAAAGTACCACTGCTTTCCCGTAGCCATGATCTTCAGTCAGAGCACCCGTAAAAAGAAACATCATAATTCTTAAGCTGTTGTCGCGTTCTATTATTTCCCTGTTATAGCGTATGGCACTGAAGTATTTCATTTCATGTGTGTTAACATTTTACGAGTACTTAAAAAACTTATACACCGATTTCTATTTTGTACGAACGTAGTTTTTTTTAGTAAATTTCAAAATAGGGAAGTTTAACTAAACTGAATTTTCATCAATAATTAAAATGTAAACGATTTTTAATATCGACAAGTACTAAAGCGCTACTCTATGTGTATATATGTGTATGTATATATATATATATATATATATATATATATATATATATATATATATATATATATATTTATTTATTTATTTACTCTCCCTACGTTATAGAAAAGTGTGGGTTCTAAACCCCGCAGTAGGTCGTCTTCGCCATTATATTACAGACCATCACGAAATTTAAATAAATATATATATAATAACAGTTTTTTATAAATTAATAATAATAATTCCACTGGTTTCAAGAATATAATCACAGTGTTTCTAGAAAAAAATGCCCTCCTATAGGAATTGGTAGATACGCCTATATTGTTCTTACAGCTACAAATAAAATTACGGACAAGACCACACGACATACAGATCTAGTAGTAAATATGTTCTTAATTCTTCAAAGAAACACCCACCCATCTGACAGTCTTGCAAAGTTATGGATGCAGAAAATGTGTCCCTAAACATACATTTTACTCTCAATGTGGGACGGAACAGCGCTCCTTGAACATAGGGGATTAAATGCATGACGTCAGTCCTGTTTCTTTAGACGTCTGGTACGTCTGAGTCAAAGACCGGTCGTCGGCTGCTGGCGTAATTGTTCGTGCTCATCTGGTGATGCCAGTGAAGTGTCGTTTTCACTGACGCGTTCCGTAAGAGTTAAACGAATAAGTTGGAGTCACAATAATCCGACGAACACGACACGACAGACGGATATGACGTCAGAGCTCGAGACAATTTCATATAAAATTTTTTTCAGTGTTCATAATACCCCGACGAAATGTGCGCGACAGGTATGTTAGTTGGCTGATGGTAAAATTCTAAAACGGCAAGTTATCCTTACAATAACCAATATTTACTTTTTGAAACTCGCGATAAAGTGAATGATTGTTTTGCTTTTGACAAGATTTGAATTTATACGAAAGATAAAAAGTATTTTGAAACAAACCAGAACATTATTTTGGCGGCAAGTTTATTTATTATTTACTACAGTAGAGAAATACGCACGAAATTTTATTTTCTTATGTTGTATTTACATTTTTGCGCGCCCCGACGAGTCCGACACGACGGAAAGAAGAAATAGAATCTACTTTTCTGGGGGTGTCGGGGCCGCTATTTATTCGGACTGACGTCACAGTGACCTTGCTTTTCAGTGACTACTCAAATTTCGTCGTGTCGGGGTTGTCGTGCCGTGGTCGTCGGGGTATTGTGATTACGGCTTTACAAGACCATGCTAAAAAAAAGATAAAATAATATTAAAAATAGTTTCACAAATTCTAACGAGCTTGTGGGAGCGCGGCGACTCAGCGGTTAGACTGATCGAATCCCAGCTAAGCGAACAGGGTTCACTCTCCGGCCGGGTCACTCCCGGATGTTCACACGTGAGAATCGTGCCGGACGATGCCGCTGATCGGTGGGTTTTTCTCGGGGATCTCCCGTTTCCCCCGCCCTTGCATTCCGGAGCTGCTCCATTCTCACCTCATTTCACCTTCATCGGCTCGTTATTAAAAGTCTCCTAAATCTCTCAACTCTCCTCAACAACTAATAAGCTTTCACAGTTTTTCCTCGGCATTCGAGCTTAATCTAAAATCGGTAAAATAAGTGGTAATAGCGACAGCAGCCATTGGTCTACCGCCAAACGAACACAAAGGAATATTATGTCTGAAACTGGAGTTGCGGAGAGGTATTAAAAATATTCCAAGCTGGAGAGACTGTCTCGAGTGTCTCGAAAGACTGGCCAAGTCCACAGACAACAATGCAAAAGGTCTTGCGTCAGTTGTCCCAATTGCTAGGGACACCCGAATTTCGCGAAAATATTTCCGCACATGTTAGATCTCGATACCCTACGGACGTGCGAATAGTTTTCCTTTGCTTATTGGCCGCTTGTCTTTATGAGAAGAAATTTTGTTACTTGGCTGGCCAATCAAAATTAAGTCGCTCCGATTCTGTACGTCTGTGATTAGCGGGCATACGCCTAAGAATCGTAACACCTAGATAGATCAGCCAGTCAAGATAGTGGAACTGGGCTAAAGTAATATGAAATACAACTGGTCGCGAAATTTTTCCGCAAAATTCGGATGTCCCTCCCAATAGCTCATCAAACCAGCCCGCAATGAGTAAGCATGACGAGACGCGGTGGTCTGGAGGTTACGAGTTAGTCTTGGGGCTCTTGCTCGAATCCCAGACCTCGGTGGGTTGGGAAGAAGATTTTAATGCGGCGAGACGACGAGTATTGGCGGGCGCTATCGACGTGTAAGTATACTACGCGTGGGATTTCCTCAGAGTACTCCTCATTTCCTGCCCCATTGTAATTCTGATGAGCTGCTCTCCCACCTCACCACATTACACGAGTTCTTAAGACTGGCCACTAACGACATGTCATCGATGTCAACACTGCTTCAAGTGGACAACAACTTGCCAGAGAATTTTTTTTGTACACGCGTTTTGTTTTTTCTCAATCAATTTGAACAAGGCAGATTACACACGCGAACAACGAACCTCAACAGGACTGAGTATCGCGGCCCAAGCCAACGTTGCAGTGGAATTGTTTTGCCAGTAACATTATCAAAACAAACTTATGGATAAAATTTGAGGATAGAAAATCGTTTATGTAATTAGGTGCTTTGAAACCTTTTAAATCTTCTTCTCGTCCAGTTTTAATGGTAAATAGAACATATATTCAACCTAAACAAATAGTTTATTCACATTATATTAATGTGAGTGTTGAAAAACAAGACGTAAACAATGACGTTTATCAATGCCGACCATGTGCTATTGTCAAGGGGAAATTCATTTTAATGGTAACATGGGCATAAGACGAAAATAATAGGCCTACCGCATCTATGTTCGAGGTAAGATGATACTACTTCCGCAGAGTATGGTGAGCCAGACCCATCAACACTTAAAAATGTGAGGGTCGATTGCCGGTATCCCCCGGTTAGACACACCGCAAAGACATCATATGTAACCACCCTAATCAGGCTACTTTCTATCGTCCAGTTAATTCTGATGGTGAATAAACAAATAGCACACATAGGCGCCGAGTAAAGACAGCCGACCGGGAAGGGATGGAGTAGTTTTTTTGCCAGTAGAGGCGCAGCGTTCCCTGTGTTGATATGACATTTTATACATATTTAAGTACCCTACATGAAAATGTTGCATTTGTATGTACATACCCGGAGGAACAAGTAAACAGCATAAATTTAGAGAGAAAAGGGAGGAGAGAGAGAGAGAGAGCGAGAGAGAGAGAGAGTATTTTAATTTAACTTTTATACGATCACAGGAATTTTGAGACCCCCACGCCTTTTCCAACACTTGTGGGAAAAGTTGACACTTATGCTAGCGCATATACGACCGTCCAGGTCAGCTGTCAATCACCCCCCCCCCCCCCCGCCGTCGGCCCAACGACGTAGCAGCAGCTGGGTCCGGTTAAGGGGCATCAGTCCCTGCCGTCTTGGATGTTTACAGTTTTCGCGAAAAAGAAAAACCTGCATAATAGATCTTGTATTGAATTTTACAGAACGACAGGACACAAAACAATCCTTTGTACATTTTCTGAAGTTGGCATCGCTTGACTGAAGTGGCTAGTTTAACTGCTGTAGTCGCCCACAAGGAAAAATAATTTATTTCTTTCCAGCTGATACTAGTTAAAAATGTACAAAGACAGTGAAAAATAACATCTTGATACAGCGCGAGAAGGTATTATTAATGCTGGGTCGTGCGAAAAATTTCGTTAAACCAACTTAAATGTAAGCTATGAGGAAAAATGGATAAATTCTAGATGGCTGGGACTGATCCCCTTAAGGGAAGAGTTAAGTCGTGGTAAGTCAACCCCCACCATGCCCATACTGGCCGCACGTAACGGTATGCAATTTCCTATCTTAGGTTTTTAAAAAAATATTTTTTCTAACATCGAGAAAGTACAAGAGAAAATATCAATAACGAAGACGGAAATTTCTTGTTGAATGTGAGCATTGCTCAATTTTGCACTGAATAGTATGAGATTTTGCCACTTGACGCCGTGTACTGGAAGATAGGTTTTCCCCCCATCACATATCAAGCTCTGAACAAATGTAATATTCGTTATCTCCAGTTCGCAGTTAGTGAAAATGTACACCGGTCGAAAATTTTCCCTCTGAGGGCTTATCGCAATGACGTTTTTCCTTAAATAATATTTGCTACAAAACGTATTCTAAATCATGAACGTTGTGAACCTGAAGTTTATTGTCCGAAGTGTTTTTCCTCTCTTCTGTGAACTGTAAAAGCTAGCGCAGTTGTCCCTTCAATATTTTTCTAGGAGAACAATCAGTAAACAAGACTGCCACAACGGTCGGCCAGCTGAGTTTCGTGGAAGATAAAACGTCAAACAAAGGAACAACGTGCGTGTAACAGTATAAATGTTGTCTTTCTCGGAACGCTACAAGGTGATGCAATTATTTCCACGACCCTGGCCCATCGCGAATCCACCCCCCCCCCCCCTTCCTCCTTTTGAATAACTTCAAAAGTACCAAAAATTTCCGGGCACGAGTTTCGTGACGTCACATGCTGGGAGACTAAGAATCGACAATTCAATTACCTGTATCATCGATGTGTCTGTACGTGCACGATCAAGTACGTAACGGCCAGGCCGAGTGAAGTGGCGCAGTGGTAAACCATTGAACTTGCATTCAGGCTGGCAGGGGTTCGATTCCCGATACGACATTCCTGATTTCGGTTCCCTGTGGTTTCCCAAAATCACTTAAAGGCGAATGCCTAAGATGATCCCTTTATACACGCCATGGCCGATTCCTTCTTCATTCCTGTTTCTCTAAGCAACTTGCACTAGAAATTAAATCAGTAGGGATAGGAAAATTTCGCGAGTTCAGTGACCTGTAGGCTAGACTCCTCAGTCCTCTGCAACTGGAGTCTCAGCTGTTGCCCCATACCTGGCAGTTATGGCATTCGCAAGGTGTTTCCTTGCTGTCTGCTATTGGCTCAGAGGCGTGCAGGGCGGGTCTAATAAACTGTGATCCAATTGCGAAGGTGACTTCACTATATATGTGTTTGACGTCTGTCTTGTCCCGAAATGAATTTGCGAAAATTTCCTATCCCTATTAATCAGGGTACATAAGTACACAGAGATGAAATGTCATGTCGGGTTCATTGACATTGACAAGGTTCCCTATTGGTTGGGGCTGCCGTCGGTTAGTAGGTTACCAAGCACTGATTGACGAACGGCGTTACGACGTTCTGCTGGCACGTGACGCCATTTTTCTGACGTGTGCGGCTGGAGTTCGCGTGTAAGTGGATCTCCCACCTGTATTCTTAAGTATAAGCTGTTGACGTCAAAGTGAACACTTTTGAGGCCCTGGTGACATTTCCCTTTCAGCCATTTTTTATCCTTTAGCCATATTTTTAAATAAATATTGTCATTTAAGTAATAAACACAGTGTGAATATTCCACCGCACTCGGAAGTTAACGTCTAAGACTAAAATTAAATATATTTATTGACTATTATTCCAAATGAGGAGGCTTTCCAAAGTGCTCACTTTACCGTAAATAGCATATACTCTGTGAATAGCCACCAGGTGCCTGAGTGGATATTTCTTGGTCGCAAGGAGTGCTAGCGTTTGCGCACATGTGTACCGGTTCGTTTACTGAACGAGACACCAGCCAGTGAACGACCAACGAATCTCTCTACCACAGCTGACGTCACATCACGTGTGATTTGGCCAACCATCACCTGTACGCGAGTAGTTACAATACACTATCTTCACGATGATCACTGGTTCTCACAACGTGTGATTTGGCCAACCATCACCTGTACGCGAGTAGTTACAATACACTATCTTCACGATGATCACTGGTTCTCACAGCGTGTGCCGCGAGTATAGTCTTCAGCAGTGCCGAAAAAAAACAGTTCCGTTACATGGAGGGGCGGTCCTTTTGACGCCCCTTAAACAGTTCCGTTACATGGAGGGGCGGTCCTTTTGACGCCCCTTAAACAGTTCCGTTACATGGAGGGGCGGTCCTTTTCACGCCCCTTAAACAGTTCCGTTACATGGAGGGGCGGTCCTTTTCACGCCCCTTAAACAGTTCCGTTACATGGAGGGGCGGTCCTTTTGACGCCCCTTAAACAGTTCCGTTACATGGAGGGGCGGTCCTTTTCACGCCCCTTAAACAGTTCCGTTACATGGAGGGGCGGTCCTTTTCACGCCCCTTAAACAGTTCCGTTACATGGAGGGGCGGTCCTTTTCACGCCCCTTAAACATTTTTCTTTGTCTTACAGGAATGCCTAAATGACGTGTGGTTAAAAGATAGAGCGATAATTTTAATAAATTAGTGACTTTAATTATAAATACATTTTAACCAGTGTTTATTGCTCAAATTTAACACTTTCAGTTCCCGTGCCCATGATCGAGGACATGTTGCACATGAAGGGTATTTATGGTCTGCACTGTACACAACAATGAATCAGTGGTGGCCGATGTTTTGAGGAGTCTTCTTTGAGAAATCGGTTTTGCTGACATCAACGAACACGCAGACCATCTTTCACTGATTGCGAGAATCGCATTTCACACAAGTACAGTGCAAATTTGACGATTGCAAACACTTGAAACTCGTAAATGAACTCGGGTCTGATCGGGTTGAAGTGAATTACTTTCTAGTACTTTATCGCAGTAGCCATTACTTGCAAACTCAAGGCACATCTCGCCAACTAAAGTAGGATGAACATGACACATGTGTAAAATAGCCAAATGGTTCATCTTTCCATGACTTATGGTAGAGCGTATAAAATTCTCTAGTCTTTCCATAACACATTGTGAGTCCATTTACCTCACGTTTAAGATGACGCGGCAACCTCTACAGTATTTTGAGGTGTGGGGGGGGGTATACTCTTTGTCTCGCCTTGTTACGTCACTGGATTCACTCTTCAGTAAACAACAGCACACATTGTATGCAACAAAGCACCATCCCCTGCCGGTTTGAGATGGAACTCGCCACCAAACCGCGCACACACATAATGCTCAACTAGCGCGTGTTACGAAATTCGTGGAAGTCTAACTTAAGGCTCCTGTGTACTGAAGCGTTTTCTGTGAAATCGTTGTTTGCGCGTAAACGCGTGTCTCGGTAAATAAATGTTCTGGAAATACAAAGTTTTGCCAGAAAGGATTACAAAAAAACTATTGTCTATGTCGCTATCTTTTTACTTTTATCATATTAAGTGTATTAATGGAGGAAAAAAATCGTGAAAGTGATCAAATACCGCATTTTTAAAGCTTGCCTATGAAGTTTCTTTAAACGGTAAGAGAAAAGTACGACTATACGCAGGTAGTTTGATCTGTGTACTTTCATCGCGTGTAATAAAAACCCACAGTTACAGATCTAGTTTACACAGTGAAGCGTTAGGGCGGAAACTCTGCACACCTTGCACGTAGCAGCGATGAGGCGCTAGGCGTGCGTGTTAGTGTCGCCAGTATCGCTCCCTCGCTTCTTGACCTTGGACACGCAGCAACATAGTCCCCTTAACTGGTCTGTAGTTACAGATAGCGCGTTAAAAAAACTCCCGCCGAGAGCGCACAATCTAGGTAATCCAGCGCAATCTGCGGTTCGTATGTGGGCCAAGGCGACGACCCCCATCCAGTTGATAGAAGGTCGAGATGGGACGAACAAATAACTGCATCGCCAAGCGAGGAGAGTACGCGCTAACAGCAGCGGTTGACGTAATAGCGCGTCCAACTGCAGTGCGAAGTCTCTGGGTTTGAGTCCCAGTTAAAGGGGTCTGTCTGCTTGGCGCCTTGAACTGCGCTGCAGGGTGTTTGAAATAATAAGAGATTTTCCCACGAAACTATTAAACGTACGTCTAAACGTGCTGATCTGCGAAAATAATACACACTTCAAACGAGGCCTGTCAAGTGGTTTCAAGACGTCACGCATATTAGAAACAACATTTGACAGCACTCCAACATGGCTAAAAACTCTGTATCAATAAATAGTCCCTGGCGCGCGTTTCTCTGTCTGTATGACTGCGCTAATCTCGAGAACCACAGGTATGACTGCGCTAATCTCGAGAACCACAGAACGGATTTGGATGCGGTTTTTACTGTTGTGATCTGCATTTATCGAGCAAGGTTTACGTGTCTTAAAAATTGCCCTAGCACTTCTAGGAGCTGAGAATTAACGGTATTAGTGTATCAAAGCGGGGAAAAAGTTTGTCGCCTGCACGCTCTCATGAAATGCGCTGTCTAATCCTTTACAGATATAATAAGATCATGTAGGAAAGAATTGTGTAAAATTAAATGATCTACAAAAAGTCAGAGGTAGCAATACCTAGCTTTAGTAGATAAGTAGTAATAAAAGTATTTCGAATTTAAATTACGTAAAAAAACGTAAAATTAGCTGTCTTTTCTAACCATAAAGAACTTAATCTTTATCAAAATTAATTAATTCATAGTTAGAACTGTTTAATGTAGATAACAAATGTCATTTGCATCATACAATTATGGCGAATAATTTAAAAGTTATGAAAAGTTTTGTAAAAAAGTAATTTCTAAGATCGAGACAAGCGCGCACGAACATATTCGTGCGCGGGGTGTAGTGATGCGGTGGCTAGAGAGGCGCAAGGGGGGGGGGGGGGGGGAAGTGTACAATTCGAGCGCGCGGTCCCTCGCGCCGCGGCAGGCAGAATAAACTACATCGTACCAGGGCGAAGCCGGGCCGGATCGCTTGTCTCAAAATATACGCGTCAGATACGTACAAAAGTATTTCAGAGCCCTTTAACTTCGCTACAGATTTCTCGCCAATAAAATTATAGGGTCGTTGCTTTAAGTCCCATCGGTAGCCGCTTCACGACGGGAACACTGCACACCAGTTCAGAGGCTTGCGCGTAGCGGCGACAGCGCACTTGATGTGCGCGGCAGTGTAGCCCTTATAGCTTTCGAGCTTCTCTGCCTCACAGGCGGAAATTAGCTCCAGGTGGACGGTTCCCTTAAGGTACGTATTTAAATTTTAATTTGTTCGTAAAATGTAAAATTGAGTGGGTGGATATCCAGTGTCCTTTTACGGCGCATGAGACTGGCTAAGATGTAGAGCAAACCGTATTTTGCGAATTGATTTGGCTGCAAGCTGATCTTTGCGGTCGTTAAAATACTTGAGCCCACTATCCTTAGCTCACTAACCGCTGTCACAGTTGAGGGGCGACTTGGTCACACAACCGCTTACTGTTTGTGAGCACTTTTGAAAGCCCTGCTTAAGATCTACTTGTAAACACGTTGCGTATTCTTCCGCCTTATGTAAAATTAACATCGATTAGGGCCTCATCACTTTTCCATGAGTCGGTCCAGTGAAACTGTGAAATTATAAGAAAAATAAATATTTTACAAACATGCTCATTTTTACTCTTCGATACATAAAAAAAAAGCGAAAGAAATAATTTGTTATCCCAAATGGTTACCTGGAACTTTTTATTCGACGTTAAGATATGGAACTACTTTCCATCCATCGTTACCAACTTTACTGTGCGCATGTCCCTCGGTGCGCGGAGCCCATTAGAATATATGCAGGTAGGAGCAGTGCCTTTTTTCTAAGGTTGATTTCAAAAATACCCACTTTATCGTGAACAGCCTTTACTGGCTCACGGATACACTGAGAGCGTCTGAAGAACTACAATCGAAAAAAGGCCAAGACAAGAATAATTGTTTTAAGTTTATCTTGCCACCAAATCAAATACAAGGACTCAAATTATAATTCTGATACGATTTATCTGTTTGCAGGCGAAACACTGCCGTTTAGATTTAGACAAGTGGAATCACTGGCCCAATTAAATGACATAGTTCCTCGCACAGACAAAGGATAATAAACAAGGGAGAAACTCTATATGTGCACACTGCATAGTGAAATATAGCCAGCAAGCAGCATTTATGTTTACGTTATTTCGTCTCTAGATGTTTCAACGGAAATATAAAATGCAAAGTACTTTGTGTAGCCTAAACATCATTCAATGCCTCTTCGTGTATTCAAATTCGCAAGCAAAAAGAAGGAACGACTTGGGTCAGTGTTTTGCACATGAAAAGTGTAAGCAATACAACATTCTTTATTTTTATAGATGGCTTAAATAAGTCTTACTTGTGCCGTGGCTCGCCTACCTTGCCAAACGTAAACTCAATTACACAGTTCGATAATGGAGCTAGCAGACAAATTTGACTACTGCCACATCACCGCTCATAAAAGCAGCATAACAAGAGTATTCAGAGGATTTATTTGTAACACACGAATAAAGAGAAAGATGCCACATACTTCTTTTAAAGAAATGCGTGATGTTAATGGTTTAGTGTTTGGAGTATCCCGGCCGGGAATCAAACCCACGACGTCTTAGCTAGAGCCATTGCCTGCTCTCCACTGAAGTAACAGTTCGCATCCCTCGGGTGATAAGAAAGGGCACACTGAAAGAAAATCGACAGAATATTTGTTTGTATAGGGCCAAATATGTATTTAGTTGCCCTATCAAAATATATTTTTGAGCAAACAAAATTTGAAAAGCAACAAAATTACTTTTGTTCGTTTAACAAAATATGTGTCTGAATAAACAACATCTACGTGTTTGAACAAAAAAAAAATTAGACTGTCAACTAAATATTTTGTTGAATCAACTGTATATATTTGTTTGGCCACTCATTTAACTGCCTTCGTTCGAAAATACAGCTCGAGAGTTGGTTTGTACTTTTTGTGACAATTATGATAGTAACCGTGTTTGTTAGTGCATCTATTGATGCTTAACAATCGTATAAACACATTAATAAAACAATGCAACAAGAAACTGACAGGTAAAGCCGTAAGACTAGAAATATTTGTTTGTACACGTTGCCCAATATTTGCACTATCTCTCCGGGTATCATTAGTTATCACATTAGGCGACATTATTGAGGCGTAGCGCTCGGACGCATGTGATCCAGGTTCGAAACTCGATCGAACTTGTAAACATTTTTTTATATCGGCCCAAACTGTTTAATGTACGTGGAGCCAAACAAATATTTAGTTGCACAAACCAAATCTTACTGTTGGGGGCAACCAAAAGAGGACAACCAAATAATTTGGTTTCAGCAACAAAATATTTCATTCACCCTATACAAACAAATAATTTGGTTGTACTAAACAAGTCTCGTTTGATTCATGCAGCAGCCATTTTTGCTGAATAATCATACTTACTCTTATTAACGTCAAATAGTAGTAAACCGGTTCTATTCTGTGGATTATCGGAGCTGCTATCAACTGCGGGGAACATGCTTTCATCGTACAATGGTTTTGCGGCCAATGCTGCAACGAGAAACGTTTTATGGTTACTTCAATTGTACCTCATTTAGTATCTCGTATTCTAGCTGTGACATTAATATAATTTCTTTTTATTACGTAAGTTTCGAGAATGGAAATAAAACTGTTTTATTGGTCGTCATAAATTGCTGTAGATTTACGGAAACTTCTACGGAGATGTAGAGTTAATTTACGGAAAAGCACTCCGTAATGACGAATAATGGAAATTAGCTCCGTAAATAAAAAATACGGAAGCTCTCTATTATTATGGCTTCGATTTTGGGACACGAATAATGCAGACGATACCTGAAGCGTATAAAATGCCGTCTTCAAAATACTTCTTCGTGTAATATAGTAGTAGGTGAGTGGCGAACCACTCATGGAGTGGCAATTCGTTTATTCCTGTTAAAATTCCGCTACAGGACAAAACTTTCTGTATACTATTTTTACGTAACCTCGTTTTATAAACCGCAATTAAAACAAACTAGCAAGCGAGCTAACACAACTTGAAACTAAGAGATTGCGTGAATATAGTTTTATTATCCTTAGATGTGTGTTTCACTGTGTATACAGAAAGTTTTGTCCTGTAGCGGAAGAGTTGTTCGCCACTCGCCTACTACTATATTACACGAAGTAATATTGTGAAGACGGCATTTTATACGCTTCAGGTATCATCTGCATTGTTCGTGTCTCGAAATCGAAGCCACAAGAATAGAGAGCTTCCGTATTTTATACTTACGGAGCTAATTTCCGTAATTCGTCATTACGGAGCGCTTTCCCGTAAATTAACTCTACGTCTACGTAGAAGTTTCTGCAGATATTTCTAACAATAGCCCTACACATGCGCCGTGTGGACTACCGATATAAGAACCCCGCTCGAGGTCCTGACTAAACTGAGAGAACGAATGAGTAGGAAGAAAGATCGTGTCTTTGGAAGAATAGCTCATCATCAGAACAACGCCCTCCCTGAGAAGTTTTCAGTAGACAGGTGCATGCCTATGCTTTATAACCCCCCCCCCCCCAAAATATTCGCCAAATCTGGCACACTGCGACGTCTACCCGTTCCCCAAATTGCAAAGTGTTTTTTGAAAGGGGCATATTTTCAGTCTGTTGAAGAGGTGAAGGAAAAGAAAGATGGTAGAGCTGTTGAACAGAGCGACAGCTGATTAGCTGCAGCCCTGCTTTGGACAGTGGAAGATAAGCATTCAGTGGTGTAATTGCCTTGAGAGGAAAGTATGTTGACATTATATTGACACATTTTTTTCTTGCCAGCCCCAATACGCAATAGCCACAACACGTAAGACATCGCAAACCCTGTGAAGGCGAAAACTAAGTACAAGCTCGGGCAAATATGCTCTGTCCTGGTGATACTGTTCTGCGTAAACGAGTTTTCTGTTACTGCCACAGCTACGGTTTCAGGTTCGTGGCGACAAGGTCATACTGCCTTATTATATCAACGTTCGGCGTGAAATAATATGAGAACCGAGAATACAGAGTGCCTTGTGTTTCGAACGCGTTTAGTTCAGGATGTCCGCCCTGGAATACGAGGTCAAGCTCGTAAGTTTCACAGAAAAAAAAAACTTACTTGCTCTGTATTTCAACCGATACAACGTTATACACTGCACAATAATCGACATTGGGAACAGATTTTTGGCGGGCAATGTTGGAATGTTCAATTTTCTGTCAGCTTCTATGATAAACGAATATTTCGTAACATGGCCTCAATACAGGCCACAGGTTGAGAGAGTACCGCATCATTACAATATTTGTTAACGAGAAATTTTGTTTCGGGGAGTGTAACAAAGTTTGGTACTGCCACGAAAATTTAATACTGAAACACAGGCGTTATCTGAAGGCCAGTAATGAACTCACGTATACTTGATTTTTCCGGGTTCTTAGTCACGGTTGCACGGTTAACTCTTTCATAATTAAGATTACGCGGAAATAGAAAGTTTCTAATGCTAGCGGTGACGCCTACCTCAAGACCAGCCTCTGAAGTCCTTCCCGTACGGGATGCAAGTTTCCCAAGCGAACGTGCATACTTCTGAGTCACAAGCGACGTTCCTCGGAATACCTAGGTCTTTCTAGCGCCGTGAAAAGGGAAGTCATCGCGCCGCTGGCCGGGAGGTCACGTCAGCGATCTCACCACGTCATCCGCGGCCCTCCCTCGCTGCTGTGCCGGCGACACGCCGACAACCTGCGCGACCAACCCCCACGAGGGACCGCGCGTGGTGGATGAGCGGTTGGACTGCTCGCCTCCCACCAAGGCAAGCCGGGTTCAATCCCCGGCTGGGTCACTCCCGGATCGTCGCAAGTGGGGATCATGCCGGACGATGACGCTGGTCGGCGGGTTTTCTCGGGGATCTCCCGTGTCCCCCGTCCTTGCATTCCGGCGCTGATCCATATTGTCATACGCAGCAACAGGCGTGCTAGCTTGACTGCACTATTCACTTCATTTCACCCTCATCAGCTCTCAAGACCTCGTTGTTAAGAGCAGACCAAATCTCTCAACTCAACTTAACTCAACTCAACCAACCCCCACAAAGGTCGACTCAAACGGCCCCAATGGCCTTCCGAGATTTATTTCGCTTTAGGAATGAGTGAGACGTAAGCTACCGCTACAAACGTTAGCAATATTCCACAAGTTGATGGAAGCCAACCACGGATAAGCAATACTACATAATTCTTTTTACTAACTATGAGAGCAAATATTTATTTCTGTCGAGATAGTTCTAACGACGTGAATATGTATATGCCTGGCCCGGTAAATTTCGCGAGTTAACTTCAGGACAAGATAGATAGACGCCAAACACGTGTACACTGAAGCCACCTTTGCAATTGAATTACAGTTAATTAGTACACGCCCAGGACAACTCTGAGCCAATATTATACTTGCAAAGGAAACAAGTAGCAAATTCCATACCGCCAGGTGTGGAGTAGGTAACACTGGCTACTCTCTGAGTCAGCAGTCAATGAACAAAAACACCTGAGGCTCGAGTATACACAGGACTGTGGAGTCTAGCTTGCGGGTCATTGGACTCGCAAATATTTTCCCGTCGTTATGTATATGTTATTGCGGCGCAAGATATTATGTCAAATAAACGCAACAGTGTGGAACTAATTTACGTTCCACGCCCTCTTAAGAGCCAGAAGTCTTAGTAATTACGTGAGAGCCATGAAGAAATAAATAATTATTTCTTGCAGGCCATTATAAAAATGATACCAACAGCAGCAGTCAAACAAAAGCTATAAAAATGTAAAGTACAAACTTTTTTGTTTTGTCGAGTCGTAAAACATAAGACAAAAACTAAAATACAGGCTTCGGAGGAAAATTCCGGACGGTGGGGGAGGGGGGTGATCCTCATTAACTACACTCGATGGCGCTTAGTATATGTGAAAACCGCACACCCCTGCCTCCTTTTTGAGTTCATGGTAGAGATACTAATTCAATGAATTTCCTTTCTATCGGTTGCAAGTTAAGTCTTTATTGCTATACGCCACTCCCACGAAAGACGACTTCAAAAGCCAATATCGCTGAGGGGTCACTTTCAAACAACGAGCATCAGTGTTCAAAACCTATGTTATCCTGGTCGTTCATAGAAACAACCGATTTTCGTGAAAATATATCATGTCTCAAAAACCTTTAGCGCTGATTCACTATAGCGAATGGACGGTTTTAAGTGCCCACAAATCACAGATGTTCAATACCAAAGAGACATAATTGTAAATTGCCAGTCAAATACCAAGACGTATTCTCACAAAGACACGAGATCAATAACCAAAATGAAATTCCAGATGGGCACTACGGATATTTAAGTCTAGCCTGCGAAGACATATTTTCGTGAAAATCAGGTGTCCCTATGCGCCGTTTCTACAATTAAGTTTACGTCGGTTTTAGATAGTTTCTAAACCACCCATTAATTTGTAACCATGCATAAAAGCAGGGGTGTTCATAAGGCTAGTAAAATAAATGTCATTTCAGCACCCGTGACTGCATAGGTGGTCATTGGACACGTCCTGGACTACTCTGAGCCAAAGGTAAACATTCGAAGAGACAAACAATTAAAAAATGCGATCGGTTCTCAAGTATATACAGGACTTTGAAGTATCATCTGAAGGTCAAATGTAAGCGAAACAGATAGACCTTATAGTCTATCTGACTAATTACTGAGTTCCGGCTTCAACTTCCGGCTGCACAATGACACGATGTACTTTTGGAGTGCCTACTAGTATTTATTACAGTTACAACAGGACTGTTTATAATTTTAAGAATTCTGTGGCGATTTGCATCTATTGTATGCACAACCAAAGAGGTAACACGAACTTAGTCGATTGCTGTATTTGTGCAGTTTGTCTTCAAAAGTGTAAGATATACTAACACTCTGCATTAAGATATATTGGTTATTTTTTAGTATCAAAAAGCTGAAAAGCCACAATCAAAATGCAACAAATAAGACAGTCAATCACGTAAAATTAATAAATCCACGAGGGAATCGCAGCTACTTAAAAAATTTGTCCGCGCTTCCTTTAAAGCTTCGCCGTGTGACAAATAGGCTAGAGACCCTGCCATTTGGCGTTACAGCGTAGGAATATGAGGAACTTCGTAATCCTCTTGGTGCTCACGCAGAGTTCATTTCTTCATTGGCTGGTGCCATAGTCATTCTCCAGTTCAGCTTAGCGACCCGGGATTCAGCCAACAACCAGAATGCAAACTGTGCAGTATTCTCACTCAAGAGTCCTGCAGAACATGTCTGGTGAACAGAAAGTCGATGCAAAATAGATCGCAGTCGATCACACATGTGCAACTTACGGTTGAAGTAAAGCAATTGCCTATGGAGCACTGCACCCGACTATACAACGTGAAGAACTGCCTATGGAGCACTGCACCCGACTATACAATCTGAAGAACTCATAAAAAAAGCAGTACAGACACTATAAAAACTGTCAGAAAAGTGCGATTTATGCTGTATATGAAATAATAGTGTATATATTTTGCAACATTATAAAATATTTTAGTAAAATATAATTTTTCAGTGTAAAAAATAGTTGATTAATATAGTCTGTATTTTTAACAAAATTTTAGCATATTTCCATCTCCCTGCTTCGAAAAGCAGAATTTACAAGAAAATCTTCTTCAAGAAAGATCGTAATAATATTTACTGTGATCATGTGTATTAAAATCCTAGTAATAATGTACCATATAAATTTTATGGTAAACTTTACTTACGTCAGTTCCAGCCATAAATGTTAGTGACAAATGGACGCACATAAAATCAATTATAAAAATTATTTCCTACATTATTATTACAATTTTTCTTACATACGATCATTATGACGATATTCCATTACGAAGATTTTCTTGCAAATTCTGCTATCCGAAGCATCCAAAATGGAAATATGCTTACATTTTGCTAAAAATTCAGACTATTTTGACTATTTTTTTACATTTAAAAAGCATATTTTAGTAAAAAATAGTATATATTGTTGCAAAATATATACATTATTATTTCATATACAGCACAAATCGCATTTTCTGACCATTTGTATGAAATCTGTACTGCTTTTTATGAGTTCTTCAGATTGTATAGTCGGGTGCAGTGCTCCATAGGCAGTTCTTCACGTTGTATAGGCGGGTGCAGTGCTCCATAGGCAGTTCTTCACGTTGTATAGTCGGGTGCAGTGCTCCATAGGCAGTTCTTCACGTTGTATAGTCGGGTGCAGTGCTCCATAGGCAGTTCTTCACGTTGTATAGTCGGGTGCAGTGCTCCATAGGAAGTTGCTTTACTTTAACCTTAAATTAACTTTTACGTCAGCCGTGGAGCTAAATTATTAGGCAAAATTATTGGAGCTTCTATTATAAACCCGTATTATTTGACCGTTTACACCTGACTGGAATATTTAAACAATTTCCATTTGAATGTTCGTCGCTAGTTGATTCCGAAAAGTTTTAGGTTGCAGAAGAAGAATAAAAAAAAACATTGTTAACATTTAAAAACACGTTATTAAATGAACAGCTAAAAACGCGGAACTCTACAATTTGCCATAATCAATATTTATGTGCAGCATGTGTTCATGCAATTTGTTGCGCGGCAGCTCATGGATATTCTTGTTCGTTTCTCGTGTGTCCCTTGAAGAGCAGGACCACGCTTCAAGAGAGCAAGTAGGAGAAAATTAATAAGAATTTGTGTATTTTTCAGTTTTTGTGGAGTACATACGTCGTAATTTACTTACAATTTTGACGGTATTGATAATTTTACAGCAATTGTACAAATGTGGCCTGGGCAAAGATGGACAAAGTGTCTTTTGTTTGAAATCGATATCGTGAAAGGTAGATGAGTCACGCATAAAATCCTTTAAGTCAATGCCTAAAGGCTGGTAAAGGCTGTTCACGATAAAGTGAGCACTTTTGAAATCAACCTAGGAAAAAATCCACTCCTACTAACGTCATATATTATAACGGGCGCACAGTGTGACATGAGCCCTGTAAAGTTGGCAATAGTAGAGGGAACGTAGTTCCATATCTTAACGTCAAATAGAAAGTGTTAGGTAACCATTTATGATAACTTAAATTATTTCTTTCACTTTCTGTTATGTTTAATACATCGCAGTGTAAAAACGAGCAGATTTGTAAAGTATTTACTTTTATAATAATCTCACAGTTTCCCCTGACCGACGCATGAATAAAGTGATTAGGCCCTTGGCAATCTTAATTATACATAAGGCGGAAGAATACACAACGGGCATACAAGTAGATCTTAAGCAGGGCTTTCAAAAGTGCTCACTTTATTGTGAACAGCCTTTAGCTACGAAATTTACATAGGAAATCCCATGTTAACGAAATTTCGCCTCAGTGCGTTAATTTCGAAGACAGCCATTTCAAACGAAATGTATTCATCGCGATTTTTTTAGGATAAAATCCCTACGAGCGTATATTTTCAATATAGATACAACATAAATTTTTAAAAATTACTTGCATATCCTCTACACGTGTTATGGAAACGTCTCCTGCGTAGGGAACTTCTCCTAAATAATTCGTGAAGAATACATTTTGTTCGAAATGCCTATCTTTGAAATTAACGCACTTATATGCCCTATCCTTCCACAAGACCGGCCCGGCACTACCTAGGCAAGCCGCAGCATCACTCTTCGTGCTTCAGCAAGGCACTCCGTGTGTACCAGGCGGAATTACAAGGCACTCCGTGTGTACCAGGCGGACTTGCAAGGCACTCCGTGTGTACCAGGCGGACTTGCAAGGCACTCCGTGTGTACCAGGCGGACTTGCAAGGCACTCCGTGTGTACCAGGCGGACTTGCAAGGCACTCCGTGTGTACCAGGCGGACTTGCAAGGCACTCCGTGTGTACCAGGCGGACTTGCAAGGCACTCCGTGCGTACCAGGCGGACTTGCAAGGCACTCCGTGTGTACCAGGCGGACATGCAAGGCACTCCGTGTGTACCAGGCGGACTTGCAAGGCACTCCGTGCGTACCAGGCGGACTTGCAAGGCACTACGTGCGTACCAGGCGGACTTGCAAGGCACTCCGTGTGTACCAGGCGGACTTGCAAGGCACTCCGTGCGTACCAGGCGGACTTGCAAGGCACTCCGTGCGTACCAGGCGGACTTGCAAGGCACTCCGTGCGTACCAGGCGGACTTGCAAGGCACTCCGTGCGTACCAGGCGGACTTGCAAGGCACTCCGTGCGTACCAGGCGGACTTGCAAGGCACTCCGTGCGTACCAGGCGGACTTGCAAGGCACTCCGTGCGTACCAGGCGGACTTGCAAGGCACTCCGTGCGTACCAGGCGGACTTGCAAGGCACTCCGTGCGTACCAGGCGGACTTGCAAGGCACTCCGTGCGTACCAGGCGGACTTGCAAGGCACTCCGTGCGTACCAGGCGGACTTGCAAGGCACTCCGTGCGTACCAGGCGGACTTGCAAGGCACTCCGTGCGTACCAGGCGGACCTTGCAAGGCACCTCCGTGCGTACCAGGCGGACTTGCAAGGCACTCCGTGCGTACCAGGCGGACTTGCAAGGCACTCCGTGCGTACCAGCGGACTTGCAAGGCACTCCGTTAGCGACCAGGCGGACTTGCAAGGCACTCCGTGCGTACCAGGCGGACTTGCAAGGCACTCCGTGCGTACCAGGCGGACTTGCAAGGCACTCCGTGCGTACCAGGCGGACTTGCAAGGCACTCCGTGCGTACCAGGCGGACTTGCAAGGCACTCCGTGCGTACCAGGCGGACTTGCAAGGCACTCCGTGCGTACCAGGCGGACTTGCAAGGCACTCCGTGCGTACCAGGCGGACTTGCAAGGCACTCCGTGCGTACCAGGCGGCTGCAAGGCATCCGTGCGTACAGGGATTCAAGGCACTCCGTGCGTACCAGGCGGACTTGCAAGGCACTCCGTGCGTACCAGGCGGACTTGCAAGGCACTACGTGCGTACCAGGCGGACTTGCAAGGCACTCCGTGCGTACCAGGCGGACTTGCAAGGCACTACGTGCGTACCAGGCGGACTTGCAAGGCACTCCGTGTGTACCAGGCGGACTTGCAAGGCACTCCGTGTGTACCAGGCGGACTTGCAAGGCACTCCGTGCGTACCAGGCGGACTTGCAAGGCACTCCGTGTGTACCAGGCGGACTTCGCGTATCTCGTTACGGGACAGACATGAACAAACACGCGCAGTCCTTCGCTTGACAGTCATCCCGCAGTTCTCGGTGACAGATGGAGACGCTAAAAAACAGCGGCAGGAAACGGCAGAGAAAAAATTCCAACACAGAAAGCGTTCGCCAAACTGTTCAAACCACAATCCGCGCACGGAAACTTTTCTGAACCTCCCCCGTCTGGTCTTTTTTTATCTCGGAGCCACGACGAAAGAAGGATTTTGGTCAATAATCGAGTAAATAGTATGTCCAAACACTCATCTATCCTTAGAAGATGGACGGCAAACTGCGGTGGAAATGAGATTCACACAAAGTGGGTCGCGCTCAAATGGACAGGAAGTAAAATGACGATGTAAGAAGACCTTTGGCAGAAATACTTATAGAGTATTCAGAAACTACTCATTCATAGTGCATAACGTCGCTTTTCAATTATATACCAACATTAAGGATATCTCTCTAGGAGAAACGCATTTTTTAAAACCGTGAATTATGCAATCTCTAGGTCCATGATTTTCACTCGTAAAAGTAATACATACCTGCATACCCATGCCCTTTACGTCATGCACAGTAATATATCAGATTAAAATCGTACGATAACAAGCGCAATAAGGTTTATTATAAATAAGTGAAATATTTTCTTGTTAAAAATAACATAAAAAAACCGGAAAACGTGAAAAGTGCTGAATTTTGCATGTGCCAAAAAGTCGCGCATAGCGAAAACTGCTGACGCTTGGTTGCAAGACGTATATTTCACCAGCGTTTGTTCACAACTGTATCAGCTGTTTCTTGGTCGGCACATTGTGTCGGTGACTAGATCAACTCGCAAGTTCAGCGACCTGTAGCTTGCACTCCGCAGTCTCCTGTATCACTGGACTCGAGCTCCAGCTACCAGTGCACCGCCCATAGACTAGAGAGTAGGTAGACCTCTTATTGGTCTTCTGCACATGTACCTAGCATTGACCTACCCCAATCCTACACAACTGTATCAGCTGTTTCTTGGTCGGCACATTGTGTCGGTGACTAGATCAACTCGCAAGTTCAGCGACCTGTAGCTTGCACTCCGCAGTCTCCTGTATCACTCGACTCGAGCTCCAGCTACCAGTGCACCGCCCATAGACTAGAGAGTAGGTAGACCTCTTATTGGTCTTCTGCACATGTACCTAGCATTGACCTACCCCAATCCTACACAACTGTATCAGCTGTTTCTTGGTCGGCACATTGTGTCGGTGACTAGATCAACTCGCAAGTTCAGCGACCTGTAGCTTGCACTCCGCAGTCTCCTGTATCACTGGACTCGAGCTCCAGCTACCAGTGCACCGCCCATAGACTAGAGAGTAGGTAGACCTCTTATTGGTCTTCTGCACATGTACCTAGCATTGACCTACCCCAATCCTACACAACTGTATCAGCTGTTTCTTGGTCGGCACATTGTGTCGGTGACTAGATCAACTCGCAAGTTCAGCGACCTGTAGCTTGCACTCCGCAGTCTCCTGTATCACTGGACTCGAGCTCCAGCTACCAGTGCACCGCCCATAGACTAGAGAGTAGGTAGACCTCTTATTGGTATTCTGCACATGTACCTAGCATTGACCTACCCCAATCCTACACAACTGTATCAGCTGTTTCTTGGTCGGCACATTGTGTCGGTGACTAGATCAACTCGCAAGTTCAGCGACCTGTAGCTTGCACTCCGCAGTCTCCTGTATCACTCGACTCGAGCTCCAGCTACCAGTGCACCGCCCATAGACTAGAGAGTAGGTAGACCTCTTATTGGTCTTCTGCACATGTACCTAGCATTGACCTACCCCAATCCTACACAACTGTATCAGCTGTTTCTTGGTCGGCACATTGTGTCGGTGACTAGATCAACTCGCAAGTTCAGCGACCTGTAGCTTGCACTCCGCAGTCTCCTGTATCACTCGACTCGAGCTCCAGCTACCAGTGCACCGCCCATAGACTAGAGAGTAGGTAGACCGCTTATTGGTCTTCTGCACATGTACCTAGCATTGACCTACCCCAATCCTACACAACTGTATCAGCTGTTTCTTGGTCGGCACATTGTGTCGGTGACTAGATCAACTCGCAAGTTCAGCGACCTGTAGCTTGCACTTAGCAGTCTCCTGTATCACTGGACTCGAGCTCCAGCTACCAGTGCACCGCCCATAGACTAGAGAGTAGGTAGACCGCTTATTGGTCTTCTGCACATGTACCTAGCATTGACCTACCCCAATCCTCCACAACTGTATCAGCTGTTTCTTGGTCGGCACATTGTGTCGGTGACTAGATCAACTCGCAAGTTCAGCGACCTGTAGCTTGCACTCCGCAGTCTCCTGTATCACTCGACTCGAGCTTCAGCTACCAGTGTACCGCCCATAGACTAGAGAGTAGGTAGACCTCTTATTGTTCTTCTGCACATGTACCTAGCATTGACCTACCCCAATCCTACACAACTGTCAACTGTGATGAACGTGTTTGTTTATATCCTAATTTTTTAATTACAAGCACTGTTACATTTATAAAGTATTTCTACCTGTTTGAATGTAATCAAAAAGCATTACAAATTGATTAGAGGAAGTATAAAAACATCTCAAAAGCTCTTGTTTTCTAAACAGTGTTCTAACATCAAACCCAATCCACGCCATTTCTGCTAGACGTGTAGGCAGAAAAGTAGTTCACTGTTGGGACAAGGATATTTATTGCGCGCAGCCAGCGAGATCGATCTACCTCATCTTTAGTCTATGAGTTCGCCGACTCCTACCCCGCAGTAAGTGGACAGTTTACCCTCGACCAGGCAGTACGGTATTCCGTCCTCGCTTTCTTGCAGCACTGTTAAGGCAGATTCCTACGCGCCAATACGAATTTATCGAATTTTTGCTGTACTTTGGAAATACAGTTTTGTATCAAGTTTTTTGGAGCGACAGGGCACAGAGCATTACCTAGTGCATTGTCTGCTGACAGCATTTCTTAATTACTGTTAATATTTTCGCCTTTGTAATCGTCCACAGAAATTATCTCTCGCGTTTCGCCTCGACAGTTACCAGCGAAAAATTAGTCACTGGAGCGAAATTGCGGCAGTTCGATAAAGTTTGAGAAGCGGTTATATAGGATATGTCGTGCGGGAAATTTCAGTACACCTTCTTAAATAGAAGCTTTGGTGAAAAAATCGATAAATCCAATATGGCGGTTGGGAATACGCCTTAAGTGGAGTGGAGTGGAGATATTCGGGCGGCTCTTAACATCTAGGTCTTGAGAGCCGATGAGGGTGAACTGAGGAGCGTATGGAACAGCGCCGGAATGCAAGGGAGGAGATAACGGGAGTTCCCAGACAAAACCCGTCGACCAGCGGCATCGTTCGGCAGGATTGCCACATGCGAATATCCGGTAGCAACCCCGCCGGGAATAGAACCTGGTTCTCCTTGATGGGAGGCAAATAATCTAACCACTACAACCTCGAGGCAAATAAATATTATCGCCTCGAAGTTACGTCTGTGCATTAAGAGTTGTATGTGAATGCAGGTTTTTTTTTTTTTTTTTGTGAAATAGTTGTTTGCGCGAATACGCGTATATCGGTAAATAAACGTTCTGCAAATACTTTTCGTCAGAAAAGATTTTTAAAAATAACAGTTATCTAAATCCCTGTTATCCCTATTATTTTACTTTTGTCATATTTACTATATTCTTGGAGAACAAAATTGGTGAAGATGGTCATATATCGCATTTTTAAAACTTGCCTATGCAGTTTTCTTAAGCGGCAAGAGAAAAGAACAAAGATGCGGACGTAGTTTAATCTGTGGGCTTTCATCGCATATAATAAAATCCCACTGTTACAGATCTAAATTGCACAGTACAGCGTCACGACGGAAACACTGCACGCCTTGCGCGTAGGAGCGATGATGCGCTAGGCGTGCGTGTTAGTGTCGCCCGTATTGCTCCCTCGCTTCTTGACCTTGGACGCGCAGCTCCAACTAACTCTTAAGATTTTATGCGTTAACACATTGTGTGTAGGCCTTGTCTATTAAATTAAGTTCGCATACGAGATAATAATTAATAGTGGAAAAACAACATTAGTGCAGATAATATTTAATTATTCTGTCGGCTACTGTAGCTCTCCGCTCCCCCGGGTCCTTTTCCACCATCGTTTACGGTATAGACTGGGAAAACGTCGCGGGTTTAGTGACCTTCAGGTTATACTCTACAACCCTGTGCACACAGATTTCCCCCTCCCCCTTCCCCCTCCCTGGCTGCTACACTGATGGGTAATCAGTTTTGCTATTAACCAAGCAGCAGCACGGAATACAGTATTTGTTTCTTTGTAGCTTCAATGTTTTGACCCAAGATTACTCCACCACGCGTGTCTAGCAAACTGCGATACCGTATAAATAAAACAAACAAAGCATACGTGTGTTTGAAGCCTAATATGTCCAGCGAATACTGGACGACCATGAATCGCCTATAAATACGAAAAACCCCGTCAGAAAAACAATCATACACGTAAGAAGAAACTGCAAGCCAATAACTACCTCTAATAAGAATAACTGCTTACAATTGTTGCGTTTGTCTTTGCTCTGTTTAATCCTGTCCACAGCTCATGCATGCAACATTGCTAAGATTAAACGTATGTTGTTACTGACCGCATGTTTGTAATGTAAAGTTGCAAAACTTTTATTTCTGTAGCATTTATAAAGATTGAATTAAGTAAATTATAACATTGATAACTGACCATTTTTTTTTAATAGGCCGCGATACGAACCGCGGCAAAATTGCAAAATTCGAACTTGGAAACGAGACTCATTCACGTTACACTTCAACCACTGCAGCTAAGAGAGTTCTTCGTAAAGAACTAAATTAAGGCAGTTTTAAACTATGTCCCTCGGATGTATTGTTTATAAATCACTTGCGACAAATTCAACGTTATATACCACGCGCAGTCAAATTGTGGCCAGCGACGAGTCAAAGATTCTAATATCGCTTCCAAATGTTCCGTCCCCGAGTGTACACAGGCCCACAATCCACTGGTAAATTAGTACACATACGGATGTGAACAGTTTTTCGTAATGATTGTACTTAATAAATAGATGTCCACGATTTACTATAAACCCAGCATAGTGCTTACAAGTACCACCATGTTAAACACTTTGAAGCAAGCATACTTATTCGCAACCTTAAAGAAGAGGTGTAATACCGTCCACCCATGTTTCTAAAATAAACTAACAAGTTCGAATCTGCATAAGTTTCCGCAAGTTTAGGGCAACATATGGCACTCTTAAAGCAGTTTTTGAAACATTTATTCGGTCCTTACTTCATATACTGTTCGGATGATTAATGGCATAGTAACGTAACAGTGATTATTTTTTTAAAGCTATTACGGTAGGGATTTTTGGTTTGAAAATATTCCACTGTTCACATCCCTACGTAAAATAAGCATTTTTTCAGTTCGTACAATCACAGTTGGAAAAAAGCTGCTAACGGTCAGGCAATCTTCGACTACGCATTTGTGGGATATAAAAATTACACAATATAAACACGGAACAAAATTTTATTGCATGTTATTTTGGAGACCAGTTTGAAAGCTCGAATGTGTAGTATCATAGGTACATGACAGACTACATACTCAAGGTTAAGACTTCGGTGATACAATGAAAATTTGGTGAAAAACTGATACGGTATCCCACAGCTGTTACTGTTTATTATTTCTATTTTCTATTTGCCCGCTCCAAAAAAAAACTACCTGATAAAAGTTCCGCTTCCTTGAAACTCTGCTGTGTCGTAGAAGTCTCAAACCTTGCACAACAACTGGTGAATATATTCCAAGAAATATTTCGGTTCCCGAGATGAAAATTTCAAGTGAGTTACACATTTCAGCTTCACAGTTCTCGCCAACGGAACGATCACTTCTCAGAAAAACAAAGAACGCCACTATATAATTTATGGTACTCAGTTTGGGAACAAAGCGAGATTCATTATGGGAGAGTTTGATAGGGGGAATATTTCCGTCACAAGGTACGTCAGTGTTCCAAAAAGATCGCTTTTAATTAGACGGCGAATGGCGAACTTCTACTTATTTGTGTGTAAAAGTTTGTGTTCGGCTCGAATTGTGATACCTACTTTCCCCAACCAAAGTTTTTGTAACTATTATTAGCACCCATTAATGGTGTTTATAAGAGTAGACGGTAAGAATACAAATTGACATGTTTTTTACATTGAGCGTGCATAAACAAACTAATTTCAGTGAACAAAAGTTAGAAATGTATGAGCGAATAAATATAGTTTACATAAGAAGAAATTTTTTGGATTCAGTTGTCGCATTTAAATAAAGTAAATTGTATCAGCCAAAATTCTGCTAAATACAGTTTTACACTTTTTACTAACGAATATTAAATAAAACGTCGACATATTTCGTTGAATTTTTCTCTTAAGGCAGATTCCCACCCGCTATCTTGGATTTATGGAATTTCCGCCGTACTCTGGAAATATAGTTTTGTATCATGTTTTTTGGAACGACAGAGCACAAAACATTGCATAGTGCATCGTCTCAGGTCAGTATTCCTCGATTACTGTTGATATCGTCTCCTTTGTAATCGTTCGCAAGAAATGATCTCGCGTTTCGCCTCGACAGGTACCAGCTAAAAACTAATAAATATAGCGAAGCTGTGACAATTCGATAAAGTTTGTGAAGCTGTTATTTAGGATACGTCGTGCGGGAAATTCCAATACACCTTCTGAAATAGAAGCTTTGGCGAAAAATAGATAAATCCAAAATGGCGGGTGGGAATCCACCTTAAGTGTAGAGTACGGAGTTTATTCTCTACGTAGGTTATAACAAAATACAAACAGGAAGGTTCTACACAATTACATTTATTTTGTGAAAATTGCAGAGATTGCATTCGTTCACATACAACACAGAGGAAATTAGATACATAAATGCAACACCTGTACTGCCTGGTACAAAACAATCTTTATTTGCCAAAATATTCGCATTAAGCTTTTCAACCTGAGCCGAATAGACCGTAATACCGCTCAAGATATATTTTGCTAAATAAAGGAGGCAGCCAAATGCAAATGATTGCTCGTGCTGAGGTATACAGGATGGCTGGAGACACTGGTAAGGGGTTTTCCTACTTGTCATATGGCTCTCATTGTAACCACTTGTTTTTTGTTATTTTTTTTTTAAATCACCTAATATTTAAATGATGTATGTTTTTTTTTTTCAGGACAAAAATTAAAATCAATATTTTGTTTCCAATTTATAAATTTGGTTATGATTACCTTGAAAGGTGTCAAAGTTACAAAAAAAATCGTTATAAATAGCCCTCTCTTAATGATGTTTATTCGTTAAAATTTGTATTTTATACTGTTTGTCTGTAAAACTGCCAGTGTTCTTATACTGTGTAAGTAAATAGCGTATCTATGTTATATATATATACACACACACATACCTATGTCTAATAGAGCTTGTAAACGTAATTATGTATCAGCTCGAGGGATTAATAGTGCACATACTATTTTGTGTAATTGAGTATTTGTCAACTTATTACGAAATTGTGATCTATCACTTTGTCTTACTTTGCATGTTGCGTAGTTAATACGAGATTGTGATCTATCACTTTGTCTTACTTTGCATGTTGCGTAGTTAATACGAGATTGTGATCTATCACTTTGTCTTACTTTGCATGTTGCGTAGTTAATACGAAATTGTGATCTATCACTTTGTCTTACTTTGCATGTTGCGTAGTTAATACAAAATTGTGATCTATCACTTTGTCTTACTTTGCATGTTGCGTAGTTAATACGAGATTGTGATATATCAGTTTGTCTTACTTTGCATGTTGCGTAGTTAATACGAGATTGTGATCTATCACTTTGTCTTACTTTGCATGTTGCGTAGTTAATACGAGATTGTGATCTATCAGTTTGTCTTACTTTGCACGTTGCGTAGTTAATACGAAATTGTGATCTATCACTTTGTCTTACTTTGCATGTTGCGTAGTTAATACGAGATTGTGATATATCACTTTGTCTTACTTTGCATGTTGCGTAGTTAATACGAGATTGTGATCTATCACTTTGTCTTACTTTGCATGTTGCGTAGTTAATACGAAATTGTGATCTATCAGTTTGTCTTACTTTGCATGTTGCGTAGTTAATACGAAATTGTGATCTATCACTTTGTCTTACTTTGCATGTTGCGTAGTTAATACGAGATTGTGGATAACACTTTGTCTTACTTTGCATGTTGCGTAGTTAATACGAGATTGTGATATATCACTTTGTCTTACTTTGCATGTTGCGTAGTTAATACGAGATTGTGATCTATCAGTTTGTCTTACTTTGCATGTTGCGTAGATAATACGAGATTGTGATATATCACTTTGTCTTACTTTGCATGTTGCGTAGTTAATACGAGATTGTGATATATCACTTTGTCTTACTTTGCATGTTGCGTAGTTAATACGAGATTGTGATCTATCACTTTGTCTTACTTTGCATGTTGCGTAGTTAATACGAGATTGTGATCTATCACTTTGTCTTACTTTGCATGCTGCGTAGTTAATACGAGATTGTGATATATCAGTTTGTCTTACTTTGCATGTTGCGTAGTTAATACGAGATTGTGATCTATCAGTTTGTCTTACTTTGCATGTTGCGTAGTTAATACGAGATTGTGATATATCACTTTGTCTTACTTTGCATGTTGCGTAGGTAGTAAATTTAGTATCTATATGTATTATATATATAACCTCATGTAGTTGTGTTAAATGCAGAGTTTATTAACAGAATGTGCAAGGTTTGCTATGTAGAGCTTTAGAATATTCTTTTTTTTTTTTTTTTTTAAGGAATTTACCAACGAAATTATTAATATTATTACTATTATTATAATTATTATTATTCCTTTGGGATGACATGTTATTGATATCGCGATTTGTGAATACTACCATACCATTCTTAATAGTGTACAGTGATACCAGTCAATATTATTACGTGAAATTGTTTAATTATGTACAGTTAGATTAGTATTACGGATTGATATATTAGCGTACTGTGCATCACCCTACCAGTTAGTCATGACAGCTAGATATATTGATTTATGTAATTTTCTTTTTACTTTAATTATTGCTTTTAGCATATATATAATGCATGTGTGTGTACAATGGATTCAGCGGTAGAGAAGGCAAATTATGCCTTTAACTGCGGCCACAGAGAAATATGGCGAAATAAATAAATAAACCAGGCATGCGATCACACTAAGTGGAGCTGCCGCCGGCAGCAATGGAACTCGTGCACAGACTCTGAGCTACGAATCTGTCGATGTTGATTGCTGCCCAAATCTCTTCACTCCCTCACTTCGCTCGCCCACTGTTTCGTGAAGCAAAACTGAGTGCATTTCTATTTGCCTATTGGTTTCCGTAATGGACACGAGGAAAACTGTGCTGTATTGTCGGATGTGTAACTACAACAGTTATTTCCAACTTTTCTGTTGCCCTGCTAAAGTTCTACTTTCGGGCCATTCCTCCGCCTCATACAAACAAAGTTTAACCAAATCTAGAAAAATACACCAAAGTGACAACGCATCGATTCAGTTTAATAATAGTTTTCATGAGAACTATTTCTTAAAGGCTGTTCACAATAAAGTGAGCATTTTTGAAATCAGCCTTAGGAAAAAGACACTGGCGCTATCTGCAAATATTTTATCGTGCTCACTGACTGACATGTGCCCAGTAAAGTTGGTAACAATGGATGTAAAGTAGTCCAATATCTTAACGCGGAATAAAAGGAGTTAAATAATCATTTGTGATAAACTTAAATTATTTCATTCACTTTCTGTTTTTTTTAATGCATCAAAGTGTAAAAATGAGCAGATTAATTTTACATAAGACCGAAGAGTATACACAACGTGTACACAAGTAGATCTCAAGTAGGGCTTTCAAAAAGTGCTCATTTTACCGCGAACAACCTGTAGACCTACTAGACATCATCAACACACTTATTTTATCTCTGATTTTAATTAAATTGATTTTAAAATAAATGTTACGATTTACATATAAAATATAAGTAAACAAAGCAACAAAACACATCTTACTTGGGATGATTTTTCAAAAGTGTCATTCAAAATTTGTGACGATGCCGTGAATCGACTATAAGCACGTGGTTACAGCAAAAAAAAAGGAAAGAAAAAAGGGGGGCGGAGGGGAAGTAGCCTATAACTGTTTAAAATGATCATGCAGTTTATGACTTTCCCAATGAAGTATGGGCTAGAACAACTTCACATCAAAATTATACGTGATCGCTTTTGATACATCGGTAACATTTACAGAAGCATTTTCTGTTTGCAAAACAAAAGTAATAGCTACATAATAAATTCAGGTTTAAATACCCAACTTTTAATCCGTTACTTAATAGTGATATTACGATAAGCGACTACAAGTACAAATACGTTTTCCGTCTCTCTTCTTCTTTTTTATTTTATAAATGCGATGTTTGCTCATGATCTGATCTTTGCTCATGTGGCAATTACATAAGTAACAATGTTTCAGTATAGCAATCCCTATTTTTTTTTTTTTTTATAGTGATTACATATACTGGATGGTTTCAAAATTTCTGTGGTGTGAAAGTTTTACGATTTGTTTGTTCTTCTTGTACGTAAATACCTTATATTTCCAACATGAAATGTGTTTGGAAAATGTATATTTCAATCACTCTGTAATTTATTTCACTAATCAACGACTTCACAAAGTTAATTCCGTAACCAGTTAACGCAAAAAAAGTTTATACATATATCCCATTATGTCCACATTCTACTGAAGTTGCGGCGCATAATTTATATCGCCCCTGCCAGATTATGAGAACCATCTAATTGCTTTCACAATATAATGCAACATCCTTACTCCAGACACGTCTCTTCTGTTTCGAAATACGAATTCTTGGAACGTTACTCACGCACAATGCAACACAGCAAAATCCGCGTCATAGTGGCCTTCCTCTCCCCGGACCATTTTGTACCAGGAACACATGTCATGTCAAAAACAATGAAAAATTCCTCATGGCAATGTCACATTCCCATCTACAAATAAAAAAAGCCGAAAAATTGAAACCATATTTTCTTCCGTCAAGATGTCTGGCTGTTATCTGACAAGGAATAAATCACGCGCATTGTTTACAAACGGTTATCAGCAGAGTGATTGCACTTTGTTTCCCCTCACACCACAAGCAAAACAAAAAAAAATATTGGTTCGCGAAGTTGGTACTCCTGCGCTACGTGATGTTTAATTTCCTGGTGACGTCACGTGGAACGTAAACACAGCCGTGTCACGCGTCTCAGTGACGGCAACGACGTTGAAGCGGGAGGGGAGGGGGTTGGCTCGCTGGCTTCTTACCTTTTTAAACAGCGGCGGAAAAAGAATCCTTAGAATTAATAAAAAATAATAATAATCCTTGTGGAAGAGTTCACTCGCGTTACAACTCGCGTGTTGGAACGGACATCCCGCATTGCACGACCGTTCGCGGGCCGCGAGAGAAGCGCACTGTTCCTATCTCACCGCTTGTTATCGCGAGAGCACAAGAGAGAGAGAGAGAGAGAGAGAGAGCGGGGTTTAAAAAAGAGGGGGAAAAAATACACGCTCTCCCTCTTATCGTTCCCCTCCTGCGCGAAAGAGACTACGCTGAGCTCTCCCTCTACTTATATCTCCATCTCTCTTTGCCTGCCGTGTCGGCGGAACGCTACAAACGAAAGAACGCGTAAGCCCTTCTTGCGAACTCTCGGTCGTCTGACTGCGAGAGATCGATCACAGACAACAAATACCTGCACTTCCTCCATTCTCGTTCCTCCATTCTCCTCGGCACGGCACGGCACGCAAGTAAGTAAACATTCTCCTTCTGCATGCACTCGCTATTCCCTACTACACAGCACAGACTTCACGTCTTCTTCAGACTGTTGTGTTCGTGCGGGGAGAGTGATCGATGTGGTCGACCTTCAGACGTAGGCAACATCAATAACAGTGATCTAGCCGTTACGACCGCCAAGCGTCGTTCACAAGCTGCGTTACGTTAAATCAAATATTACGACCCCATGATTTTTGCGTTATTTTTTGCTAACGGGCTAGAATTTGTACGCCTCTTTCACGCGCCTGAGTTTAAAAAATATATAACTGTTGATTAGGCAAGCTCCAGACACGTCCAGACAGTGGAAACTTAGCCGTTACATGGCGGATTTCCGTGTGATCGAGACAAGGAAAAGAATTATAATATACAAAACATCCAAAGAATAAATTTACCGGTTCTTGAATATCGACAGGACAGAAAACAATCAGCGAGGACAGATTATATAAAATGACATCGGGGATCATTCCTAGAAACATTTCATGGCACAAACAAAATAGGTATATTCTGTTCGCGGTAAAATGAGCACTTTTGAAAGTACTGGTAAGATCTACTTATCTACTTGTGTACACGTCGTGTATTCCTCCGCTTTATGTAAAATTTGCATTGCTATGGGCCTCATCACTTTATTCACGTGTCGGTCAAGTGGAACTGTAAAATAATTAGAAAAGGGAATACTTCACAAAACCTGCTAATTTTTACACTTCTGTGCATTAAAAAAAACAGAAAGTGAAATTAATTAATTTTTAAGTTATCACAAATGGTTACCTAACACTATTTATTTAACTCGAATATACCTATAGAACTACTTTCCATTCATAGTTACTAACTTTTCTGGGCGAATGTCACTCAATGCGTCCTATGCATTCAGGGGCAGTGACTTTTTTCTAAGGTTCATATATAAAGTGCTCACTTTATCATGAACAGCCTTTAGGCCTATGTGCACCTCTTCAAAATTGCATCTCACACACCCATTCTCCATGTCTTTATTGGCATTAATTATGCATTAAACATTATAATTATATAATTATATGTATAAAATTACGAAAAGATCAATTTAAACAAAAATAAGCTACCTTTATGTTAGAACAAGTACAAAACGCTTGTGATACAGCCTATAGCATATTTGAGTAACTATCAAACACGTCGTAAGAGGGATGATTTTTCAAAGGTTCGTATAAAAACATGTGAAGAAACCGCGAACAGACTATACCATACCACAAAGTACAGGCGGTTCACGATAAAGTGAGCATTTTTGAAATTAACCTTTGAAAAATGTCACTGCCCCTGCCTGCGTATATTTTGACGGACGCACTGAGTGACATGCGCCCAGTAAAGTTGGTAATGATGGATGGGAAAGTCGCTCCATATCTTAATAACGTCGGATAAAAAGTGTTACGTAACCATTTATGATCACTTAAATTATTTCTTTCGCTTTCTGTTTTTTTTTTTTTGCCTCGAAGTGTAAAAACGAGCATATTTGTAAAATATTTACTTTTCTAGTAATTCCACAGTTTCACTTGTCCAACGCATGAATAAAGTGATGACGCCCATGGCATTATGGCGATGTTAATTTTACATAAGGCGGAAGAATACACAACGTGCATACAAGAAGATCTTAAGCAGGACTTTCAAAAGTGCTCATTTTACAGTGAACAGCCTATAGTTAAGAATACGGAGGTCAGAGTCATTTATTATGCGAACTCCAGCCGCATACTCCAGCAAAATTTTTAGGAAGCCATTCGCCAGAAAACGCCTGGTATTCTGCACATCACCAAGCAGCTCTGGCAATAGGGGACGATTTACAGAATCCGCAGTAGTCTGACACAATGCTTGTGTGGCAGTGAACAGACTTCCTTCGTGATCGAGGTCATGAAATCTAGGGTACACCTGAACCCAATGCGAAGATCGACATTAGCGCTTGAGAAGAGCCGTGGCGTCCTGCGGACCGTAGAACAAGAAAAGGGGGGGGGGGGGCGGGGAACGCACATGCTAAGCGGTGGTCCCGGCGATAAAAAAATGGCGAGCTCGCATAAATAAAGCACGCGAATAGGAGGGAGGTGAGGGGGAGGGATAACCCCCCACTCTGATGGCCTCCCGGCTCGGAAAGGTCACGTGGAGCAACCAATGGGAGCGCGACCTTCGCTGAGGAAAGTCTTCTGGGGCGCTGGGGGCCTGCGTGCGTGCGTGTGACCCCGACGTCCTCTAGAGTGCCTTTATTAGCCCGACCAATGGGAGCGATGGCCTCGTACGGAGCGCATGGGCGCCCGTTGTCGCGCAGCGTCTGGAGGACGCCTTCCATTGCTCACGAGAACTTTAAAAACCAAGCAGATTCGGTCGTTCCTGAGCTTATTCCGCGCTGTACCCTCATGGTGCATGACATGACACACCAAGAGTGAGGGAGGAGATTTGGGCGGCTCTTAACATCGAGGTCTTGAGAGCCGATGAGGGTGAAATGAGGTTTGAATGGAGCAGCGTCGGAATGCAAGGGCGGGGGAAAACTGGAGATCCCCGAGAAAACCCGCCAACCAGCATCGTCAGGCACGATTCCCACATGCGAAAATCCGCGAGTGATCCTTCCGGGATTAAACCCCGTTCGCTTTGGTGGGAGGCGAGCAGGCTAACCGTTCAGCCATCGTGGCCCCCTCCCAGCTCGATGATCGTATAATCTCGTGGCAAGGCTCCAACGTTGGGTCGGCAGGTTTGATCTTCGTTTAACAGCGAATAATGGAGCAACGCGGAATGCAAAACCACGTTTCCTACATGCGAGAGTCCGGGCAACCCCGCCGGGAATCGAACCCGGTACACCTTGGTAGTCTGACTACTGTACTACCGCGGCCCCTGGGTCTCCAACGTCCCGTGAACGTGATGCCAAATCGTGCACAGCGACCGAGGCAAATTGAAAGCGATATATGCGTATGACTTCTTGGCGTCGACCACGCGATTGGACGATTTATTCGGTGATTCACGCGAATGTCAGGGACGTGCAGGGGTGTGATCCCCGGGTACCTCCGGAAATAGCGACCACGACGGGGCATGCAGGAGGAGTGGGGCCGAGGAGGGGGCACCCAAGCCGGGCGGACGAGGTCGTCGACCCCAGCCCGACTGGGGGCAACGTCACACGAAGTGAGTGCCCCCTGCCTGCGACAGCCGAAAGTCGAGTCGGGTTGGGGAAGGGAATGTGCTCCCCTTCTCCCAGGTCGCTGTCTCTTTCTCACTCTCTCCGCTCTTCCGTCCTGCTGGTCGCCATCTCCCTCTAGCCGCGACGCCACCCACCCGCTCTGTCGGCAGCTGTTCCAACTACTAGCCCACTCCGACGTTGCACGACCGCAGAGGGCAAACACGAGGTAGAGTGCGAGCCCGAGCTGCGCAACAGTATCCCAACATTGGTCTGCTGACCTGCCAGTTGTACTCAAATAAACAACGTGGATATCTTCGTGTATACAATTGCTCCGAGATATTTGTACACCTCCCTCTATAGTCTATTCATGGTTTCTTCACACTTTTTGAACCAATCATTTGAAAAATCGCCCTAATTATTTCATGTATCACAGGCGTTTTGTACTTGTGTTAACATAAAAGTGCCTTATTTTTGGTTAAATTGACGTTGAACTGATACATTATCTATAAATTTTAAGTTTTTGTTTATAATTAATATGAACAAAAACAGGAAGAAAAAAGTTCTCCTGGTAATGGTTCGTAAGAACTTAGTTTTAAGCAAAATATTATTAAACTGAGCGCGTACGAATGCGGCGTTTTCCCTTCGTTGTAGTTTTCTAGTTTTGGTTCAGTTGTGTTTGCCTGAAGCAGACGAATATCCAGGAAGTAGCACTTTATCAGGGCTTCAGAAAAGTTGGATGGACAATGACCAAATTTTAATGCAATTAGATATAATTCAAATTCTAAAAATCATTTTATTCTTATAAAAGGACTTGTCGTTTGTAAATTAAGATGTAAACAAACACGTTCACCACTGTTGACCATGTGACTTTGACGGTGTATTATGAGTGCGCAGAAGACGGAAATCGACCCACCTCATGCACGCGGCGGTGGGAGGAGCTAACGAGTCGACCGCTGTTATCGAGACAGTCGACCTTGATGACGAGCAAGGAGCTCTGATGGAGATAACGGTAAGGCGCGTGTTAAGGTGGGTTCGACAGAAAAAAAAAAAAAAAAAAAGAAGCTTGAAATTATGCATTGTGACGTGTACAGAAGAACTGAAACTGTGATTTCTTGTGAATTGGTTTCCAATGTTAGTATATAGCAGGTCGTGTGCGTGGTTGGGATTTATTTAATCTTTAAAAGAAATAGTTATATTTTATATCTTAGTTTATTAAACACGTGAAGGGCGACGACAAATTAGAACACAGCAGTCGCTGACATTGACGGGTAACTTATTTACAGTACAAAAATATAAAGAAGACATGTTTATGCAAATGTTTATGACTATAATTGTTCACAAAAATATGCCTATCTGACAGAAAATGTCTGCTTTGAAGTGGTTTTATTGTACGAGGTTAGGTTAGGACAGGCATGTCGCAAGTTTTTTGGTTGGACTTAAGAATTACGAGATGAGTTGTGAATAGTAAATCCAGAAGTCGTAGTTCCCGGGCGCGAGAACCACGATCACTGCGTAAATCTGAACATATTCCGTAACCCGCTTCGATGATCGAGGACATGTTGCGCATAAAGGATATTTATGATATGTGCTGTACACAACGATAAAACAGTAGCCTGTGTTTTGAGCGTATTTCTTGCGAGAGACTTGATTTGTTCAAGCTCCTGCACTTCTAACTTGTGAATGGTTCATGCTAACACGCGCCATAAAATTAAACGATTGCAACACTGGCGGGGCGGGAAATCAAATTGGGACTGAAAAGGGTTAACGCACACATTTTTATTGCGAACCCAGCCTTACCCTCCATCGCCCCCTACGTACAGAGAAATGAACAGGCGTAATGTATTATCCGTCGAGATGTCCTCGGAAAAAGTTTTGTTCCGCCAGTATATGGTTCACACTTCCACCTAGAATGAATGAATATACCGTTCCGGTACACTTAAATGTCGGGACGTTCACTGCGGATAATGTCTTGCAAGTTGTTACCTCGTCGTTTCAAATGCGCTCTATTAGTAAGAAAAAGTTAAAATGCGTCCAGTAGACCTGTTTTATTTTTATAAACAAGAAAATCAAACACGCTGTCACGTAGACCAATCACCTGGTAGGTAGAAGGCTTCAACGTTTGTGTTAGGATAAACACACTATTCCAGTGGGACTTGCTTTTCTTGGCAGTACTCAATTACGAAACTCGAAAGGAATTTTAAAAAAAGCGCAGTTGGTGACCTGTAAGATATACTTACGACTGTATTCTTTGCCGCTCGATTTATTATTATTATTATTATTATTTTCATTTACTGTGAGAAGCGATTTTACTCTAGTTTGGATAGCATATTTTCCTGGTTTCTCTGTTGTTTTTTCAATTATAAGTTACCAATAACGACACAAAAGTTGCCTATAATATTTCCAATACGATGGATTTTTAACTGCAGATCCAGATCCAAGTCCTCTGCTGATAAGAAAGGTTTCGGTAGGTGTTAAGTTTTTTTATTGGAAAGAGCTAATGGGGCAAATTAACTACTGTTTATCCTATTACTATTCTAAGACTAGACTGTCGTGCTCGTTGAATCTTCTGGAATTACAGATGCAAAACATACTCAATGTGATCATAAATATTACCTACATTGTTCTTTTTCATTATTCAGTGGTTTCATTATACTACGTACGTTTTTTCATTGTATCTAAATTTGCGAGACGTGTTTAGTTGTCTGTATATTTGTGAAATAATTTGTTTTTGTGTGCGTGGTTTTGTTTGCAGTATTTTGTATTTTTTTCGTATATGGCGTATATGTTGTTTTGTTGTATTCCTGACATGTACTATACCATTCTGAACACAATATACCATTCTGAACACAATCAGTTGGATAAAATTAAAATAAAGAAATAAAGACGTAACAAAAACGACCAAAGCATACAACTAACACTAGCATTAAAGCATGTGGACTCTAACCTATTACTAAGTGATTTAGACTATCTACTCGGTTTCGTCATACATGATTTTGATTTTGTTCAAGTGTAACAAACACAACTCTTTTTAACATCGTTAATGACGAATATCACTACAATTATCCAATGTACACACAAAGATGCACTGATGTGCCCTTAAATGAATGAAACAGTGGAAAAAACAGTATCGTCACAGACAATTTTTGGAATCACTGTGAATGTTTTCCTGGAGTGAGCTAGAGCCTAGAGGCACTTGACTCTGCAATTACTCAGGAACGAGTACAAAATTAAGGCACGCACCCAACAGCATTGACACTTCAGATCTCCATTTTACTTTACTCTATTCTGCAAAAACAAACTCGATATGACGTTTACTGTGTGCAGTTGTAGAGTTCATATGGCCACCTTCCGGCTCCATCATCAGATCAGCTCAGTGGTACCTTCACATTATATTGTCATAGGAACTACACATGTATGCCAAATTTCAGCTCAATTGGATATCGGGAAGTGGTTTAAAAATCGACTTGCAAGATTTCACCCGAACGTACAAACAAGCTTGTAAAAATGGGCGGAATCACATGGAGCCCCGTCAACAGTTAAATAACTTCATAAAAAGTCTGTAGCCAGTGACAATAAGCGAGTGTATAACTGAAGCCACGATACCTTCCTGCTTATAATTACTAGTTTATGGTTAAGTCTCCTTACTATCCCCCCAACCGCCACGCCTATTGTATTGTGGAATGGGAAAGTTCGGGAGTTCATTGACCTGCAAGCTTTGTGCACTCGAGCCTCCTTTACCTGACCAGCTACTATATGTATATTTGCGGTTTCTTCATCACACTTTTAGAATCAAAACTTTGAAAAATTACTCCATTTATGACGTGTTTAGATATTTCCTAAATACGCCATGTAACACAACCGTTTTATACCTCTGTTAACATAAAATTTCTTATTTTTCGTTAATTTTAAGTTTTACCGAATATCAGTTACAATAAAACAGTGAGGAAACATGTGTGCTGATAGCGCCTACTAAAGGCTATTCTCTATAAAGTGAGCACTTTACAAATGAACCTTAGAAAAATATCACTGCCCCTGCTATGCATATATTCTAAAGGGCCCACTGAGCGACATTCTCCCAGACTTAAAATTAATTCTGTCACTTTCTGGTTTTTTAATGCATCGACGTGTAAAAATGAGCAGATGTGTAAAGTATTTACATTCTTAATAATTTCACACTTTTACTTGACCGACGCATTAAAAAAGTGATGAGCCCCATAGTAATGTTAATTTCACATAAAGCGGAGTAATACACAACGTGCATACAAATAGATCCTAAGCAGGGCTTTCGAAGGTACTCATTTTACCGTGAACAGCCTATAAGAAATAGTTCTCTTACAAAATGCTATTACAACTAGGTGCGCATGAATTCGCTGTGATGTCATTGGGTGTAATTTTCTAGACTTAAGTTAAGCTTAGTTTGCACGGAGCGGAGGAATAACCTGGAACTAAAAATTCAGCAGGGTTTCAGAAAAGTGTAAAGTAACCGTGAATTAATTATACCAACAGTTTTTCCTTGAAAAGGCTGCGCAAGTTTCAGTCCTTTTTTTTTTTTTTTTTTTTTTTTTTTTTTGCAGGTTTACGTCTAGCGCTACATTTCCACTGGAGCGTGTTAGTGCGAGCATAGCGACGCCGCATTGTGAGTACTTCAAGAGACGATGTCCAGCTTCTCGCGATGCGTCCTTTCCACTGCACGTCAAAATACGCACGACCCGCTCGCCCGAGGAAGCATACTCACCGTCGTAGTGGACGAGCGTCTTTGTGGAGTTTATTTCTCCTCAGTAACATCACGGAATGTCCAGCCTTTCTTGGAAATATCGCCCCCCCCCCCTCCCTGCGCAGGCAGCTGTTTTCATCGTCCGTCCCTTGCCACAGCGGACATCGGTTTCTGGGTCGGCCTCTTTCAGGAGGATCACCTCAAGACGGATCGCCCCAAACATGCCTGACAGACACCAAATGAGGGACACCCGAATTCCGCGATAAAATTTCACGACCAGTTGTATTTCATAACACTTTAGTTCAGATGCACCTTCGTGATTGGATGGTTTCCGTGTCATGTACTTTAGGTGTCTGCGCGCGAATCACAGAAGTACAGTATTGTAGTTACGTAATTCTGATTGGACAGTCAACTACGAAAATGTTCACATAAAGACACGCCGCCAATAAGCACAAGAAAACTGCTGGTACGCCCGTAGGGCATTAAAATCTAACATGTGCGGAAATGTTTTCGCGAAATTCAGGTGTCCCAAGTTATCCACAACACGGGAGTCTACCGGGCGAGATCTAGTCGGAGAAGTCCACGTGTGGATAACTGGTTGGTAGATCCACGAGCATTTCGCGAATTTATTCGGAGGCGAGGTAGACTCCAAACACGTGTTGTTTTCTCCTACTGTTGTGACTGGACGACAGTCGTTTATAGAAGCCCCGTTTTACTGTGAGTCAGTAATAAGCAGGAAGCAGTAGTGTGAGTGAGTGTTTAACAGTCCGGTACCTCTGTGCCTCACATGATGACAGCAACCAATAAACAAACGATAACGTCTCAATGCGCGAAATACTCGCGGCTCTACTGATTGGCTTTCATGTTACCTCGTTTCATTTATTTCAATGCCCCTATATACAACCTCTCGTCTAACTGGCCACTCCATCTTCAAGCTTGGTGGTACGTTCAAAACATTGGATTTGAGGTTAGAACACTGATAGTAAACAAGTGCTTTGAGATGTATGTATAATTCATCTAACCAATATGTAATGGAGTTTGTTATAATTAAAATTGGTAAAAGTATTTTATTCATACAAAAGTGCTCGTCTTTTAAAAATTAATATATGAACAATCACGTCCATCACTGTTTCCCATGTTGACTTTAACAGTTGTTTTCCTGTGGGGCAGGTCAGTATTGGCTACATACGCAGAAGACGAACAATTAGTCTATAGGCTGTTGACGGTTAAGTGAGCACTTTTGAGGCTCTAGTTACTTTTTCCTTTTAGTAATTCATTATCCTTTTAATGACCTTTTTAAACAAATATTACCATATAAGTAATAACCAGAGTGTGCATATTCCATCGCACTCCGAAGTTAACACCTTAGTGTAAAATAAAATATATTTATTAACTATTATTCCAAATGAGAGGGCTTTTAAAAGTGCTCACTTTACAGTGAATAGCCTATACCTAATATTTAGTCAATTGTCCTAGGAATTATATGTATAGTTGCTAGTGCAATCGCAAACAGCAAAAGTTCTTAGTCCTTTCGCTGTCACAGTTTCCGTTAACAATATTTCCACTGTACCAACACATCACGCGACTGTTGTGCCTCATATACTATAACAATCTAAATGGGTTGCGGCTACAAAGATTTGGTCCCCTCACTAATATATTATTTCCACTGTACCAACACATCACGCGACTGTTGTGCCTCATATACTATAACAATCTAAATGGGTTGCGGCTACAAAGATTTGGTCCCCTCACTAATATATTATTTCCACTGTACCAACACATCACGCGACTGTTGTGCCTCATATACTATAACAATCTAAATGGGTTGCGGCTACAAAGATTTGGTCCCCTCACTAATATATTATTTCCACTGTACCAACACATCACGCGACTGTTGTGCCTCATATACTATAACAATCTAAATGGGTTGCGGCTACAAAGATTTGGTCCCCTCACTAACATATTATTTTTTCATTGTGGTTTTGTACGAAAATTACAGTTTATTACTACGTCTCAAAATGTAAGGGTCACCGCCGACAATCTCATAGAGGCGCATTGCCAGATGAGTGCCTTTCGCGTAAAGGTGAGGATACAACCGACGGGCATGTCTAGGTCGCCCTTAGCGTCCTCGAGCATCCAAGCCCCAAGCACACAAATACCTCAAGCCTCAACAGTTGTCGCAAATTCTGACCACTGAACTGGCGGGCCAGTGTTGTTGTTTAAATAGGTTGCTCGAGATTAACTGAACACTTATGTAATGTTCTGCGAATGAACTATTTTGTGTTCATTTTGTATCATTCCACCCTATGTAGATTTAGCATGACCTTGAATTCAATCAGTTTATTCATACGTAGATCAAGATAACAGTAAAATAGAAGTAGATATGTTAGTAATAACGCAGTACATATGTGTACAAAATAAACCAAAATAAAATACATACCACATTCAATAAATTTGGAAATTACGACGTTAAGATAGGTACGGAACTATTTTTCGTAGATCGATGCCAACTCGCCTGGGAGAGTACCAACCCGGTATGGCCTGTTAAATCATATGCAGTTTGTTGCAAGAGCTCTTTTTCATAAGGATGATTTCAAAAGTGTTTAACAAACTCTTAACTGCATTTATTCGGGAGGTCAGGGGTTCGATCCTGCAGGCTGCTCTGGGGGGAGGGATTGATTTCTTTCTAGTGGTTTTCCAGAACCTTCTAAATTCCTAACACATCACGATTAACGATCTAATTTTCTCGGAGAACATGAAAAGATAAAACTACAGCTGCACGCTTCAGAGGAGTTAAAGTGAATGAATGAATGAATGAAGAGATTTTGGCGGCTCTTTAGCAGCGAGGTCTTAAGAGCTGATAAGGGGGGTTGAGGTGAGTATGGAGCAGCGCCGGAATGAAAGGGCGGGGAAACGGCAGATCCTCGAGAAAACCCGCCAACAAACGGCATGGTACGGCATGATCCCCATAACCGAAAATTCAGGAGTGATTCAGCCGGGAATTGAACCCGGTTAGCCTTTGTGAAAGGCGAACAGGCTAACCGATCAGCCACCGCGGCTCCAAAGGAGTTAAACTGAGTATCCCCTCCCTCCTCCATTTTTGAGAGTATCAATATTTTGTAACATTTGGTCACTAACGATCAGATAAAAATAACAATCAATAGATTGAAATATAACTTTAAGCTACTTTTTAGCGTAACTGCATGCATTTGTGCTGAACAAATTTCGAAAAGTTATTTAAACACAAAGTTTTTATTTTAAAAAGTGTCGTCACAAAATAATTTGCTTTAAATATTGCACTTTTTAATCTCCAATTATGGTTTGACTTCTGACAACTTATGTTTTGAATTGTATCGTAAAACTCAAATAAATAAATAATAAAACTACATCAAACCCCGCAACAAGTTTTTATGAAATCATTATTTTATGGTTCTGGCTAATTAAACAGTTAATTTGAACAGTGACTACATGTTATATAGACCATTCACGGTATTCAGGTAAGCTATTTTAAAAGCTCTAAAGTAAGCTCTTTTAAAAGCTCTCTCATTTGGAATAATAGTCAATAAAGCAATTTTATTTTAGCTATAGACGTTAACTTCAGAGTGCGGTGGAATATATACACTGCGTTTATTACTTACATGACAATATTTATTTAAAAAGGTGGTTAAAGGATAAGAAATGATTGAAAGGAAAATGTAACTAGGGCTTCAAAAGTACTCACTTTACCTTGAACAGCCTACAGTAATGAACGATCATTAGATATTTTATATCTCGCAGGTTTGCATTTCACTCAGGGGCGTGAAAGGCGTAGAGCAGAAAAGTACACAGAGACGAAATGTCGCGGAGGTTCCTCTGAGGAAGGAGTATCCTTTCTCGGATTTCTCGCTAGCTGCAACACGAATCTTGGAACGGGACTTGCATCTGATTGGCTGGTGCATGCTGCTAAAGGTCCGCTATTTGCTGCGCTGCAGACTGACGAGGAGGTTACCAGGCACTCATTGTCGAACGGAGTACCGAAATTACGCTTGACAGTGATGCCATTTTGCTAGCGTGTGCAGGTGGAGCTCGCGACATAAGAGACTGTTTCGCATCAGTATTCTTAAGTAAATTCTGTTCACGACAAAGTGAGCACTTTAGAAATCAACCTTAGAAGAAAGTCACTGCCCCTGAATGAATATATTTTAATGGGCGCACTGAGTGACATTCGCCCAGTAAAGTTGGTAACGATGGATGGAAAGTAGTTCCATATCTTAACGTCGAATAAAAAGTGTTAGTAACCATTCGCGAAAACTTAAAATTAATTCTTGCATTTTCTGTTTTTATTTACAATGCATGGAAGTGTAAAAATGAGCAGATTTGTAAAATATTTACTTTCTTAATAATTTAAGTTTCATTTGACCAACGCATGAATAAAGTGATGAGGCTCATAGCAATGTTAATTTTACATGCGGTATCAAAATTACGTTCTGTCCTACATACGGACTCGATAAAAATTTATTTGTGATTAATTTTATTTTCAGAATCTGCGTATATGGGGCTACGAAATACAAGTCTAAACAATGAACGGCACCTCTACATGCGAGAAACATCATTTGTTGGTAGTGACAAGAAAATTTCCGAATTGAATTGAGATGCTAAAATTCACACACACACACGTTCAGTATATTTGTGTGAATTCTGCAATTAGCTCGTAGTTTAATAGACACGCTGTGGACGACTCTGGGTCAATAGCAGATTCGTATGCAAACAAACACCGACTCTCGTGCTACCTTATCATTAGAGATCGGAAAATTTCGCGATTTCATTTCTGGACAAGATAGACGTCAAACACGTGTACATTGAAGTCACCTTTGCAATTGGATCACAGTTTATTAGACACGCCCTGGACGACTCTGAACCAATAGCAGACTTGCAAGAAAACAAGTAGCGAACCCTATACTGCCAGGTGTGAGGTAACACTGGGCAGCAGCTAATGAACAAACATCTGAGGCTTGATTATACACAGAACTGTGGAGTCTAGCCTACAGGTCACTGAACTCGTGAAATTTTCCTATCCCTGCTTATCATGGATAATAATGGCTACTAACTGAGGTGGCAGGCAATAAACAATCAGCTGACGCTGTGGTGTACATACGACTGCGGAGTCAAAACTACAGATCACTGACCGCGCAAAATTTTCCCGTCAATACTGAGTAGACGCTGTTTTCTGCAGTGTGCAGTGCAGATAAATGAGGCGACTTCCTGTGCAACGTCTGGACTCTGTGACTGAAAGTATTAATTCCTTGAATGCAGTCCAGATTTACTGGCCATTAAACGAGCTTAGCGCCGGGTAGGTAGGTAGTTGATAGTTGGGCTTAACGTTTCGTCGACGGCGAGGTCATTAGAGACTGTGCTAGTTGCGCAAGGAAGAGGGATTGGTGAAGAAATGGGAAGGACTTTGTTAGGGACCCATCCCAGCATTCACATGGAGCAATTTCGGAAAACCATGGAAAAACGAAATCAGGATGGTCGGACTGGGGATCGAACCCGTGTCCTCCCGAATGTAAGTCCAGTGAGTTACCACTTCGCTCGCCGGTGTTACGGGTGTCTTTTCAGTTACGAATGTCCTGTTGTTTCACATAACACCCGGCACGTTTACATTACAGTGCAATCATCACTGGCCTGCGGTGCGGGAGGTCCTGGGTTCGAATCCCAGGTAAAGCATGGGTGTTAGTTTAAGTTAAGTCATAAGCTAGCTTGTAAACCGTCCCCTGATAAGCCTTCATGCATAACACCGGGGGACGTTAATAAGCCATAACACCGGGGGACGTTAATAAGCCATAACACCGGGGACGTTAATAAGCCCTCTCCAATTCCAATTCCAATTCATTACTGGACGGCTCTCTGTGAGTATAAAGCCAAGTTGAAAGTGTGCCAATCAAACATTATTCCCTATGTATAATAATATCCGGTACATCCTGTTCATTTTTGTAATTTATACGGACACCCGAATTTCGCGATAAAATTTCACGACCAGTTGTATTTCATAACACTTTAGTTCAGTTGCACCTTCGTGATTGGATGGTTTCCGTGCTATGTACTTTAGGTGTCTGCGCGCGAATCACAGGAGTACAGTACTGAAGTAACGCAATTCTGATTGGCCAATCAACTAGGAAAATGTTCACATAAAGACACGACGCCAATAAACAAAAGAAAATTGCTGCTACGCCCGTAGGGCATTGAAATCTAATATGTACGGAAAACTATTCGCGAGATTCGGTGTCCCTAATAATTTACCCTTTGAGTGTCGCTGACGAAAATGATCAAAATTGCTGACGAATAAATATTTTTTTCTTGCGCGTATCTTCAACAAAGAATGCGGATGTCGTAAAGTCACTGCACACTTCATAGAGTGCAGTTGGATTCAGGCGTCGCCAGCACTCAAGAATATCAAAATCAGCAAGAAACGAGAGTATCTGACGCTGAGAGCGCTACGCCCCGCGTTGGAAAGCGACGCTCAGCTGGGCAGGGGAAAGTATGGGCGACCCCCTCCACGCCTCGTCGTAGCGCAAGGCGTGGGGTCACCGACCTCGAGCAGCGCTCGCAGGTTTTCTCTCTCCCGGCGACCCCGCTGCCCCCCCCCCCCCTTCCTCAACTTCTTCAAGCGGGGAGCTCGTCCAGCGAAAATAAAGTGGGTCGGGCCGTCGACCCCTGGCTGAGCGACGGTACCACATCGCACGAGCTACATCCCACCTCCTCCCCCGTACCATGGGGCGGCTCTGTGGTTACGTGCTACCCCTTCGTGACGACACGTCCCCTCCCCCCCCCCCCACAAAGCGTGTGTGTGTGAGCGTGCATCGCGTCCACACTGCATGCACCCTCTCGTGGGTGGCTGACGACCCGCTAGATGGGGACCGCGGGATCGACGACCTGGCTGCCAAGCCACAGAGTACTTACAAATAAAGGCTGTTCACGATAAAGTGAGCATTTTTTAAATCAACCTTAGAAAATAGTCACTGCTCCTACATCCATGTGTTTTAATCGGGCGTACTGAGTGATATGTGCATATAGGCTTTTCATGGTAAAGTGAGCACTTTTTAAGTCCCTTATAAATTTTTCCTTTCGTCCGATTTCCATCTTCCTGCAGCTGTTTAATATAAACATTGCAATGTGAGCAATAAACAGAGAGTGTACATTTCACCACCATCAAAATTTAATACCTGAGACAGCAATGAGATATATTTATTAGCGGTTAATGCCTGTTGGCAAGGCCTTAAAAAGTGCTCAATTTATCGTGAACAGCCTATAGTCAAGTTGGTAACGATGGAGAGAATGTAGTTCCATGTTTTAACGTCAAATTAAAAGTGTTATGTAATCATTTCTGACAACTGAAAGTATTTCTTACAATTTCTGTTTTTTTTTTATACCTCGTAGTTGTAAAAAAAAGCAGATTTGCAACATATTTACTTTTTTAATAATTGCATAGTTTCACATGACCAATGCATCAATAAAGTAATGAGACCCATGGCAATGTTAACTTTACAATAGGCTGAAGAATACACAACGTGAATACAAGTCGATCTTAAGCAGGGCTTTCAAAAGTGCTGATTTTACCGTGAGCAGACTTTAGAGACGTGAAACAGCAGCGAGCTACAGACAGCCAGACACGCTGGTAGAGTAGTGCCACTTATCAGCACATGTTGGGACGCCTTTCGCTAATCAGCGCCGGATCACGAAATAGATAAATACAAGGAGACGAAATGGCGAGGAGGTTCATTTTCATGTGGCCGTTCCCATTCTCTGATTGGCTTCTTTTTTTTTTAATGCAGGTGCATAGGATGTTCCTTTTATTTTTTTGTGTTTTCTTTTATTTGAAACTTTATTTCCCCATTACAGCCCTTATGGATTACAATTTCATATAATATTGTAACTATCTACATCAAGTTGCCTGGAAGATGAGAGTGGCGCGGACTTCCTACATTCCATCGTGACGCCATCAGCAGCTTGGAGGTCAATTTCCTGACATTCTATTCTATTGAGGATTATATTATACCTATATTGCGGCACTAAACCACTACTACTACTACTTAGATTATATATATATATATATATATATATATATATATATATATATATATATATATATATATTATATATATATATAAATTTCAGCCATCAGTTTTGGAACTGCCGGAGGAGAGGGGGGGGCTGTGCACTCTGATTGGCTACGTGAAACTACGGGGACGGTTCCTGTGTCTGATTGGCCAACTGCACGCTGCAAAAAGGTTCCTTGTTGACTGGGCCTGCCGGCTGCCGAGTAGGTCACCAGGCGCCGATTGGCCAAGGATGTTCCAACATTTTGCCAGACAGTGACACCATTTCGCCAACGTGTGCAGCTGGAGTTCGCGTTATACGCCACCGTCTTATTGTTGTTGTCTAAGCATTCTGTGGCGGGGCCGTTAAAGGCGGGATAAGAGGTTCGGGTAATCACGCTCTATGATGAAAGCGGCCAAGGCCTGTTGTAAGCAACCATAATACCAGCATTCGCCTGGAGTAAATTCGAAAACAACGGGAAATAGAGATCAGGCTGGCCGGTCAGGGAATCGAACCCGGATCCTCCTGAATTCGAATCCAGTGTATCACCACCGCACGCATCTCGTTCGGTCTCTGTGTAACTACTCGAGACGAGAAAAACTCGTCGATTCACGTGCAAACTCTAGACTTCAACACTCCTACGTCATACATTTGTTTTACTTCTGTAATTGGCCCACGAGTCATTTGGAATTTTCTTGAGGACTCTTACAGTCGATTTTAAAAAATCAGTAATATGTAAGAATAAACATAATCTCTCAATGTTGTAGCAAGTACCGCTCATTTTACCGTGAATAGCCTGTATGTAGGACGGAATAATATTTTTTATCCATAACGGCAGTTCTCAGAATCCAAAAATCATGCATGGCATCGAAGCCGAGCTAGCGGACAATCACTTAATTTAATTTGTATTTCACAACGTTTTCCTCGAGATACGAACCGGGGACATCACCTGGGATTGTCTCGGGGTATAAACTATCCGGAATCAGTTCTCCATTCTGGTCTCCGAGACAGTAAATCTGTGGTTCATAACGACGAATTGTTGCCAATGTGTTTAATTCACAACTGCAGTACAGAAAGTGGCCATAAGCAAATGCTCCTACAAAATTTTGGTATTTGTAAGTAAAAACATACACGAGCTTTCGGCTAGCATCTATTCAATTTATTTTCTTTTTAAATATTGATTGCAGTAGCCAATTGTCTTCGACGTCTACCCGTCGCATGCTACCTTCACTATAGTTTTTTTTTTTTTTTTTTTTTTGGATGAACGTAAATATGAGTTTAGGCAATATGGCGAGACATCAGTAGCTTCCTTGGACCGAAAACTTATAACATATTTTAGATTAAAAAGTGAGTTTAAACTTCTCGGCGATTACAACCTTCATACTAATGTGGGTGTATAATATGTGTATAATAGTTTCTATGTTTTTCCATTAAGGTGCATACAGAGTTGTAGAATTTCCTGCCGAGATATGTTGGTAAATTCGTAGGCAGGCCATCATCTTAAAATGCTCCTGCAATGTCATCATTGCCAGTAGTATACAATGTCATCATTGCCAGTAGTATACAATGTCATCATTGCCAGTAGTATACACCGAACATATGTGTTATTACCATAATTATCATCAACGTGTATTTTAAAGCTCTATTCGCTCGTGTGTATGGAATCATTTCCACTAAATTTGTGTCGTATACGTCGCTTCTGGTCAGCTTGTGGAGCTCAGGAGCTACTTCTGCACGGCTCAATATGTCAACACCTTTCCGCAGTTACTCTAAAATACAGGGAATTTTGTTCGCGTAAGAATTATTTGCCACTCCTGAAAGCCAATTAGCAGCCTTAATCAAATAACGTGCTCATTCCTATCATGCCAGCAGGCATACATCGGATGACTGTTCTCTTCAATATTTTTTTCTGTGGACCCGAACCGCATTGCACCTACTTCATCAGGGAACAATAGCTAAAAAATGTCAAATTTCAAATGAGCTTGATTCTTATATACAAGACGGGTCATCGTCTCGGAAGTCTGAGCAGGTATTTGTACTCACGACTGACAACTGACGAAATGCTTCGCGAGAATACTTGCGGTGTTTAAACAGCTGATCTGTATCACATTATAAAACAAGAAAAAACAGTTTATTCACAGATATAATTTTATTTGGTTTATATACAGTGTAGGGTCCTGTCACTGAATCTGGTATTTTACGATGCATTAATAAAGTACGGGAGTTACAAGCATATTTCCTGACTCCTTTTTGCGTTTCCAAACCTAAAGGACGAAACCTTGACGGCAAATTTGTTTCCTTTTGGTCTATGGGGGGGGGGGGAGGTTCACGGTAATTGAGAGGCTAGACTGCTCGCCTCCCATCAAAGCGAACCGGGTTCAATCCCCGGCCGGGTCATTCCCGGATTTTCGCAAGTGGAAATCGTGCCGGACGATGCCGCTAGTCGGCGGATTTTCTCGGGGATATCCCGTTTCCCCTGCCCTTGCATTCCGGCAATGCTTCATTCTCACCTCATTTCGCCCTCAACGGCTCTCAAGACTTCGTTGTTAAGAGCCGTCCAAACCTCTCGATTCAACTCTTGGTCCTGGTTTCACTGAGCGTTTCTTTCTCCATTTGAACAGGTGAATTGACGGTTGTAAATTATAAAGTCGTGAAGTAACTGGTCTTAAGCCTTCCTCCAATAAGGTGTCGCGTTACAAAAGAGATCGTTCAGCTACTAAATAACTCGCACGCACATTTTATATAAGACTATGTAATTCGCCAGTCGCGTCCGAAGCACTCTTCGCCAAAACTATTAGGTTTTTTTTTTTTTTTTTTTTTTCACAGATGCTGTCTTTTGGTTACACGACTATAATTAACGTAGCGGTCAATGGAGGATTTGCACGTCTGAGTACGCAAGCGTTATACTAATAATACTCTACTGTAGTTTCCATCCTCCTCAATTATTTCGTTCACTTTATCACGAATATATAATGTATATGTGTGCAGTGCTTCCACCTTTCTACCACATTAAGTTGTCTCAGCAAGTGCGGCTATAGTTTTGGCCGTCATTGTTTCATGCGAATTACGAGTCCAGAAATTTCTCAGTTGCGAAAAAAAAAAAAAAAAAAAAAAAAAAACAATGCATAGACGTGCGTCTTCCTCTATTTCGGCCGAATTTTATCACTTGATAGTTCAGAACGTTAAAAAATGCATTACAGTTCCCACACGCACAGATTAAAAAAAAAACATGGGCTACTCCCCGACTAGTACACTAAGAATAAGTGCGTACACGGATCTCTTATAAGCTGTTCAAGGTAAAGTGAGCACTTTTAATGTCCTAGTTACTTTTTATTTCAGTCATTTCTTATCCTTTAACAGCCTTTTAAAATAAATATTGCTACGTAAGTAATAAACACAGTGTGAATAGTCCACTGCACTTTGAAGTTAACGTCTAAGGTTAAAATAATAAAATATATCTTTACTGACTATTATTCTAAACGAAAGGACCTTCAAAAGCGCTCACTTTATCGTGAATGGCCTATATAGACATGGCAGCACAGATCAGATGAGAACACAGAGGCGAAATGGCGTGGCCGTTCCTTTGATGTGGGAGTGCCCATTCTGTGATTGGCTGCACGAGGCCCTTAAGGACAGGTCTTCTGTCTCATTGACTACAGCAAGCAGCATGAGGATTCCTTATTGGTTGGGCTGCCCGCTGGCGAGCAGGTTACCAGACGCTGATTGGCGAACGGCATTCCAACATTTCGCTGGTAAATGACGCCATTTTGCTGGCGTGTGCGGCTGGAGTTCGCGTTACAAGCGGCTGTATCCTCGTACTTGCGTACTCTATGGTGGCGACCTGGGGTTCGGGGCCACGGGTTTATGCACAACAGGTTGTCGAGACAGCGCCCCTGCGTTCGAGAAGACCTGGGCGATGGGTTTGCTGGCATTTTGTGGGAAAATGCGACAAAGCAGAAATGTGCATACCGCTTAGATATACTGCATCAACAGGAAGCCTTAACATATCCCTGCAAGAAGAGGACGGCAAACGTGAACCCTCTTAAACTGTGGCAAGCCGATGACAGAATATTGGCGAACGGTGCTGACGAACGTCTGTAGACGATGGGCTGCGCTGCCTAGTGTCGGGGCTTTTTATTCATTACGTGAGTTGGAGGGGCAGCGGACAGATATCCAGAAATAGGTTCCAGCGTATCAGGAAATAAAAGCCAGGCGTGGGTGCTTGATATCTAGGCCAGCGTCCGACGTCTGGCCCAGTGACTGTATTTAACCTTTGACCTGTTTACTACGCCCGCCGGTAGACAAACAGGTCCGCAGGTCACCGACCGCACAGTTTCTGACCTCAATATGGCGCCATGCTGGTGTGGTAGGCGAATTTTTCCCAGGCAATTCTTGCCCCCTTAATGAGTGGCGGCACGTGTGAAAGCAGCTTGGCTGTCCGCTGACAACCACGACAACGGTATAATACTGTTTACAACCCTCGGCAGACCACAATACATTAGGTTGACGCTAATCCCCGTGAGAATTACCCTCGTCACTTTCTCACCAGACTGTCTCCCTTGGTAGAATAACAATTTAAGGAACAAGTGTAGCCCCCTCGCAAGTAAAATTACTGTTCAAGCGTGGCCAAACATCACACATCTAGCCAGAGTCCTCAGCGTCATCAGGGGAGATAATCCCCAAAACAGTGATTCAAGGCGCGCCGGCTGTTTTATGTAGGTAGTGACCGCGAAGCGGTCATACATCAGCGAAGCTTGGAGTTTCCCCAGAAATGAATTTGAAGCATACTAATTTCGTGTTCTGTGTAATTAGTAGAATGGAATTGTGCCACTTTCCAAGAAAAAAAAATATTTTTCAGAAAAGCCCCTATTCTGAAAATTTGCCCTTTTCTTTCCGTACGGCAAACCACTGTGCCGACATCTCACCAATGGTATAATGATGTACTTAGATCGTTCAATTCCTGTCTCGATCACGAGAGTGCTCGTTCTTTCCTACCTGGGGGTAAGATTCGCCGATTACACCGCAAGTACTGCACTCAAAGATATTATTCGCACATTTTCAGTATCAGTGTCCTATACATATATAGGCTGTTCACGTTAAAGTGAACACTTTTTAAGGCCCTGCTAATTTTTTGCGATGAGTAAATTTCTTAATTTTTTACCAATTTTTATAATAAACACTGCCACGTTACTAATAAACACAACCTATACATTTCACCAAACGCAAAAGTCTACGTCTGAAGCAGCCACAAAATATATTTATCAGTGTTTGGAAAGGCCTTAAAAAGTGCTCACTTTACCGTGAACCGCCTATAGTGAGAAAGCGCTAATGGTACATCATTTTCCCTCACAGCCATGGTAACGTTCCTACGTTTGCTCACGAATGTCTTGAGAGCCGATGAGGGTGAAGCGAGGTATGGTGCAGCGCCGGAATGCAAGGGCTTGAGAAACGGGAGATGCGTCCGTCCGGCACGATTCCCACATGCGAGAATCTTGGAGCGACCCCGCAGGTAATCGAGCTCGGTTCGCCTGGATGGGAGGCGAAGAGTCTAACCAATACACCACTGCGGCCCCTCACACTTCGTACAGAATTGACGCTTAACATTCCTATTTATGCAGTCTGACACGAGGTATGATTTCCATACAAGGTAGTTCCATGTTGCTACAAAAATAACGGCTGTATTTGCTTCCAGTAAACAACTCAACAGGTCACCGCTCCCGGTGACCTCTGACCTATAGCGCCACACTGCAGTTGTTAGTTACATGTTGCTACAACCATATCGCGTCACTACTGAACCAGTGAACAGCCACGCTAACCTACTTGTGCTAAAAATCTAAGCTCCTATTCCCTTTGCACGTAAATAGCTCCAAAATTCTCACAGGCCTGCAGATTTTTTATTTTGATTGTTTGCCTAGTATGCTCACAAATGATAATTTCAATTATTTTCTTACTTGTTAAAATACTTTCTTTTTTTTTTTTTTAACAGAAGTTGCGTATGTATCGTGCTTCTATGACAGATTTTTTTTAATCATTCTCCGATTGTCTGCGCGAAGCTCTGGGAATGGGCCTCGTGTCTGACTGGCTACTGCACGCTCCGATTGTCTGCGCGAAGCTCTGGGAATGGGCCTCGTGTCTGACTGGCTACTGCACGCTGCGAAAGGTTTCCTATTGGTTTTGCTAGCTTGTGCGGCTGGAGTTCTCGATATAAGCGACTGTTTAATCTCTGTATTCTTCGGTACTCTGCGGCGGAGTCTAGTTTGCAGGTCACTGAACCCACCGATTCTCTTTTCTACTGACACGACATATCGCTCGTGTAAAGTAATAAAATCGATGGAGATGTATCGCAAATAATTGACGTGCAAATCGATACCGCATATATCACAAATCCTGACGGTACCGCAGACACGAGAAGGCGTCAAGCGGTACGATCTACGAATATACGACGGTACCGCAGACACGAGAAGGCGTCAAGCGGTACGATCTACGAATATACGACGGTACCGCAGACACGAGAAGGCGTCAAGCGGTACGATCTACGAATATACGACGGTACCGCAGACACGAGAAGGCGTCAAGCGGTACGATCTACGAATATACGACTGTACCGCAGACACGAGAAGGCGTCAAGCGGTACGATCTACGAATATACGACGGTACCGCAGACACGAGAAGGCGTCAAGCGGTACGATCTACGAATATACAACTGTACCGCAGACACGAGAAGGCGTCAAGCGGTACGATCTACGAATATACGACGGTACCGCAGGCACGAGAAGGCGTCAAGCGGTACGATCTACGAATATACGACGGTACCGCAGACACGAGAAGGCGTCAAGCGGTACGATCTACGAATATACGACGGTACCGCAGACACGAGAAGGCGTCAAGCGGTACGATCTACGAATATACGACGGTACCGCAGGCACGAGAAGGCGTCAAGCGGTACGATCTACGAATATACGACGGTACCGCAGACACGAGAAGGCGTCAAGCGGTACGATCTACGAATATACGACTGTACCGCAGACACGAGAAGGCGTCAAGCGGTACGATCTACGAATATACGACGGTACCGCAGACACGAGAAGGCGTCAAGCGGTACGATCTACGAATATACGACGGTACCGCAGGCACGAGAAGGCGTCAAGCGGTACGATCTACGAATATACGAACACCGACGGTCATAAAGTGGATAAATACTTATTTTGTGTGTATCCTACCTGTCATATAGATTAGATTATTAGTAAGAAGTAAAGTTTACACAGAGAAGGGCATCCAACAAATGAAGAACCTTACATGTGGTAAACGATTTGTATGGTTGATAAATGAGTCAGGTCCATAAATAGCTACTGCGAATCATACCATGCCTAATGTGGGCTACATTATTCAATGTAGCGGTCTTTCGGTGAAAAATGTATTGGTATTAAATATAGTTGCAAAAAAAATAGCCAATGAACTTTTACGGAATTCTTGCCGAATTCTCACTCGAAATAACATCATTTGAATTAATATGTTTTTTTACGATGAAATAAAGTTTTATCCATACATAAATTATAATGTCCTTACATCTGCTCACGAAAGAGTCAAATACCCTAATAATGTATAGTAGCGATGCTGATCATTAGCGTAGGTTATTATTCCAAAAAGTAGTTTCCTGGTCAGCAATTTGACATAAATATTTGGACAGTAAATATATAATTATTAAAAAAATCATTTCCTTATGCCTTGCATGCTAGAGTGAAATCTTGCGGCGCAGTCACAAGTGATGTGTCATTGAGGCGTCTGATGTTACTGGGAGTACAGAAATATTCACACCTAAAACTTTATTAACCAACGGTTTTATGTGGAATCCTTGTGTTTGATGTTTCACCGCTCTCCGTTTGTAAGGCATCAGGTCGAAAGCCAAGCGCCAATCCAGTTTAACGTTCAGTCGTATGTATTATTTGGGTATGTTGCGGAGACGCGAAGAATCTGTGAAAACAAACTTTTATTCGTGCAATTCAGATGCGCAGGACGTCTTAGTGGCATCACAAGCAAGCGACTGGGCTATAATCCATTTCCGGTTACTTCACACTTTTCTGAAACCCTGCTAAAGTTCTACTTCATGGATATTCCTCCGCCTCGTGGAAACAAAGCTTAGTCAAGTCTAGAAAATCACGCCAATGGACAACGCACCGAATTCGTGCGCACTCAGCTGTAATGATATTTGGCATGAGAACTATTTCTTACTAGACGCTTTACGCTGCACATGGTAAAGTGAGCACTTTTGAAACCCCAGTTACTTTTTCCTTTAAGCAATTTTTATCCTGTAACCAACTTTTTAAATAAATATTGCTATGTAAGTTATAAACCAAGTGTGTATATTCCACTGCACTAGGAAATTAACGTCTGAGGCTACAATAAAATGTATTTATTGACTATTATTCCAAATGAGAGGGCTTTATAAAATGCTCACTTTACCGTGAATAGCCTTTACCGACACACATATTTTCTCACTATTTTTCTTCGTATTTATTATTAAATGAATCATTGTAATGTATAAGTAAAATACATATAAAACTTTAATTTAACGAAAAATAAGATACATTCATGTTAACAGATGTATAAAACGATTGTGATACACGACATGTTTAGGGAATAACTAAACACGTGTGAAGTGTGAAGAAACCGCGAACAGACTATACGCTATTTCCTTTAGTATCAAAAAGTCGTCTGACGGCACCTTTGCAGCTGTCTATTGTCCGTGACGAGTATACCGGTTTCTTGATTATGTAACTTCACAAATAAAGTTTACAGAATCAACAAGTAAATTTTCCGAAATGCGCCATTATAGCGGATGCATCCGCTCTGCTACAGCCGCACAGAGGGTGCAAAAATATTTAAACATATTTTTAACCTTAAATTTGTACTTTTTTGCGGGCGTAAAATCTCGGATTCTCGTTTTATTTATCTGGGCAACGACCCGCACCACTCCGCAATCCAAGATCGAAATTTTGCGCTACGCCAATGGTAAAAATTCAAATGCACTAATAACCGTGCATGAGATATAATCCGTCCTCAAATGTAGGCCTACTAGATAATTTTTCTCTTCCAACTCCTACAAATTCGAAGCAAAACCCGTTCTCAAAGATTCATGCCGCCACTAAAAGGCTGAATGTCCTTGGATCAAAGTTAAATAAAGAAACTCATTTTTACCACATGAAATTACAAAAGAAAAGCTGCCATGGAGTGTATACAGGGATAGGAAAAATTTCTCGAATTCATTTCAGGACAAGATAGACGTCAAACACGTGTATACTGAAGTCACCTTTGCAATTGGATCACAGTTTATTAGACACGCCCTGGGCGACTCTGAACCAATATAAGACTTGCAAGGAAACAAGTAGCGAACTCCATACTGCCAGGTGTGAGGTAACACTGGTCACTCTGTGAGGCAGCAGTTAATGTACCAACATCACAGGCTTGATTATACACAGGACTGTGGAGTCTAGCCTACAGATCACTGAAATCGAGAAATTTTCCTGTCCGTACGTATATGTAGCAGGATACTGGATGCAAACATGCACGGTACTTACACAATTCCGCGGAAAACCCGCTAATTCTGAAGAAAGCTTATACCACTTGCTCTGAAGGTGGTTGTAACCCGTCCACGAAAAGTCTCCAGTCTCTGCGGATAAACACAAGGCCAAGCCGAGTAATAAATATTAGAGCGTAGTCGAGACAACGCGATAACGTGTTACTCCTTGGAGAAAAAAAAGGGGGGGGCGGGCTGTAAACTCCCAGGAGTGTTAGTTTTACGGTCTATCGCTGACCCACTTTCCAGGACAATGCGCCATATATCGCCGCTCTGGTCCGCCCGTCCCGTTCGACTCTCACTGCAAGCGCCCTTGCTTCCGTCCGCCACGTTTTTACTCCTCGACACCCGAGCTGCAGCCGCCGTGTGCAATTTGGATGGGCCGGGTCCTACCCACCATGGACGTAGAAACTGTAGCGGTCTTGGGGTTCCTCTGGAGTTAAAAGGACCCCCACTAGAATCACAGTGACCCCACGGACCCCCGAATCATACTGAGGCCGTGTTGGAACTGACCATTTATTACATTAGTATTTAAGAGTGCATATGAACAATAGTGTTTTGGAGTAAAATTGGTCTTAAAATTTTTTCGTGAAAAACACCTGCCCCTACTGATCAGGGCAGCATGGGAGTCGATTCTTGTTTCTTTTATGTTTGTTATAGACTCAATAGTCCTCCAGGCGAGACAGTCGCTTGTACCGCCAACTCCAGTCGCACGCGCCAGCAAAATGTCGCAACGTTTTTCATCAGTTAGCACCTGGTAGCCTAATCGCCAGCCTACAGCCCCGCCAACCGATAACTATTCAAGCCAATCAGACACAAAGCCAGTTTCCAGATCCTCGCGCAGCAAATCCGATTAAGGGATATGTCCACATCAGAGGAACCACCGCACCATTTCGCCTCTGAGTACTTATCAACTCTTGTTAGCAATTAAATCAAGGAAACGAACATCGAAAACGGTACTTGAAACATAAGGACCTGACTCCGAACATAAGGACCTACTGTTATTCGTCTGGAAACTAATAAACCGTGTCAAAGATACACCATTCATCAGACAAACCAGAACAAGTTTTGTAGTGCTTCAAAAACTTTACTCAATTTATTGCCGACAAGGACACCCGATTTTTGCGAACATATTACGTGACAATCTGTATTTCGAAACAAGTTAGCTCGGATCCGCTTTCGCGAGTGAATTCTTTCAATTGTCGCACATGTTACCGAGGTGACATAGCTCCGTCAAACACGACACGACTATTGAAACCGAACAGTCAATCAAATGCAAGACTGCGTCTGACGTCAGCACGACGAAAATTATCCTACAACCAACAGTTTTGGTGGGAATTATTTATATGTCTGTCATGTCATGCTACACGATAAACAGGATTTACAACGTTGTAAAACTAAATAGTTCAACTATCGTTCCCTACAATGGTGTGGAGGGGAATGAAAAGATTTGGGCGGCTCTTAACATCGAGGTCTTCAGAATCAACTCTACAGTGATAAATTTGCATTTTACAAAGAGAAAATTATTTGCCACTTACCGGATTAAACTTATAAAATTAATATATATAACTCGCAGTACTCTAGCTTAATATCTGCGCTTTTTTGTCAGAATCATGCGTTCTAAATTTCCCTTCAGTCCCACCATCTTTGAGGCTATAGTTAATTTTATAAGAGCTTTGTAAATGCTGCCGGAAAATCACAACCTCTGTGTAAACTTTCGTGCTGTAGATTCAAGCAGTTACATTCATTATTTTTTTGTCGTATCGTTATAGGCGTTTTCGTCGTATCGCGTCGTGCTCGTTGGAGCTATGCGATTCCAGTATATTACACTCAATTCACGGTTACTTACAACTTTTCTGAAGCCCTGCCAAAGTTCTGCTTTCAATATATTCTTCCGCCTCAGGCAAGCAAAGCTCAACCAAGTAGCCTATATAAAATCATACCACGGGGACAACGCATCTCATTTAATAATATATTTCATGAAAACTATTTCCGACTATAATCCAATACAACTACTTTCTCTCTGTATTTAATTATATTAATTTTAAAATAAATATTATGATTTATAAATAAAATACAAATGAAAGTGCAATTTAAACAAAAATTGAATAAATTTATGTTAACGGACTTATAAAACGCTTGAGATAAATGACTTACTTAAGAAACAATCAAACACACATGAGGGCGTTTTTAAAGGTTTGATTCAAAAAGTGTGAAGAAACTGTGAACAGGCGCTCAGTACTGGCGTGATCTAAAGGTGTTTGGTCCAGTCAAGAAAGAGAGACGTGTTCTCACGGAGACACTCCGCCAATGATCCACAGAAAGCTGCATTCGTGCACTTTTAAGATGTGATCAGGCCTTAGGCAGACGGCCTGCCTGATCACAACTTTAATTATTAAACCAGGACGTGAGCGGAATTGCAGCAACTCACTGAGAAAAAGCCATGTGCAGAAACCCCATTCACAGTCCAGCAATCGGGGACGAGTATGCCAAAAAAAAAGGCGCCTATATAGACAAGGGCGAGTCGTCTTCCCTCATCAGGCTAACGCCGAGAGAAGATTACTATGTCCGACGTCTATAACCGCTTACCAAAACAGACTCCGGAATAATAATAATAATAATGTGGGGACGTTCCAGTTAGTTTGTCATGGTGGTGGCGTCTGGTAAGCATTCATAACAGGTTAAATTAGAATTAATTACTTATAAGTAGGGATAGGAAAATTTCGCGTATTCATTTCAGGACAAGATATACGTCAAACACGTGTACACTAAAGTCACCTTTGCAATTGGATCACAGTTTATTAGACACGCCCTGGACGACTCTGAACCAATAGCAGACTTGCAAGAAAACAAGTAGCGAGGTGAGAGGTGACACTGGGCAGCAGCTAATGAACAAACATCTGAGGCTTGATTATACACAGGACTGTGGAGTCTAGCCTACAGCTCATTGAACTCAGCGAAATTCTCCTATCCCTACTTATAAGCTCACCCGAGTAATTAATATTCACGTAATATGTTATTGTATGTTCATCATGTTAATAAACCCCATGTCACAGTTGTGCTCTACTAAATCATCTCGCATTATTCAGATACGTCCCTAGCCCTTTCTTGTGTGAGTATGACCATAAGTTGTATTCAATACAGGGGACAGCACGTAAGATAAAGTTTTACACGCCCGTTGAGTATTGACGCGGAGACCGTGTGTCGCTCATTATCGGGCGCGTGTACGCTATTACAAACTCGGGAAGGCAACTGTGTTCTACCATTGGGGTGCCTAGTGGCGATGTGGACCATTACCAGAGGTCGACGCCGAATCAATTAGCAGTCGTTTCCGGGGCGCGCTGCATGACCTGGCTCAATACACTTCGCATGCAACAGCTTTCGAGTTCACTGCCCCCCCCCCCCCCTCCTTCCAACTTCCCCTCTTTGCTTCATCGATAAACACAGAAGAGCGTGGACGACGAGAAACGCACTCGACAACTCTTAACGAACGATCACAGAGTACTTCACAATACAGAAGTGAAACAGCCTGTTGTAGCGCGAACTCTGCATCATGGCGCAACGTCATTCGCCGGTTAGGGCCCGGTAACCTGCTCGCCAACCAATACGCAACATTAAGCGCTTGTCACAATACTGCGATGAATTGCGTTGCAATGAGCTGCAGCTAAGGGCAAGATTTTGTGGTGTTATTTTAAAGCTAATTTCGTTTTAAAAAAATACCCGATTTTGGTTTTATCAGTTTTATTATGAAAGTCCTAGAAATTGAAATGTCATAACTAAAATTGTGCATTATTAGAGCCAACATTATTGTTATTTTAATGCAAACTTTGCTATTAAGAATTTTTGATAGTTTATTCATCTATGTATATTTCCATTAAGATTTTATAACATTTATGCAATTGCTTAAACAAGGGAAAAAAATTATTTGAACAAAGGTAACGCAAAGCATTACCATAGGTTAAAAAAATATCAGTTTTTAAAGGATTATTTTTTGGTACCTTGCATGTTGAGGTTACTTAACATTCAATACTGGAAATAAAATTATTTTTATATTTGATTTTAGAATTTTGCTATTCTCACTAAATAATAATTTCTCATCCATACTGTATTACATATTTACTGCTGTTATTAGCTCAGCCTCAGTGACAGCAGCTTAAAGTTAAAATTTTTCCTTCCCATTATCTTAAAAACTAAAATTATTCTTGTAATCACTCAGTTTATGCATTTTTTTTGGATACAGATTGTTGGTTATGGTTTCACAGATAAAATTATTTATTTGCGCTAAATTTCATTTATTTTGTGTTTTAACTGAAATTTCGATGTTACGTGGTACATAACTTGTATTTCGGTGTTTGGTGGTGTATTAACTTGCATTTCGGTGCTATTTCGGTTTTATCGCAATTCGCCATATAATCTTGCCTCTAGCTATACCCAATCAGAATGAAGCAGCCTGTTGACTCCGACCAACCGCAGCGCCAGTGCTGCATGAAGTTCGTGCATCTGCATTGCCCGTGGCGAATGGCGACTAATAAAGAGAAGAAGAAGAAGAATTGTTGTTTACTTTGAGCACTGGCTACTAAAAAATGTAGTGTTGTGTTTTTAAAACAAATATGTATTTGGCGCAAAGCAAACATCCTGTGTGTTATTTCGTAGTATTGCCTTATTTTTTAAAAAATCTTTCTTTATTTTTCTGTTTTCGTTTCAACAGACCAATTTTTCGTATGTCTTTTGTTCAACATTCTGGTCAAAACTTAGTAGATTTCTTTCGTGAGAATGGTTGGCACCCATCGCCGACAAACTGTCGCATTATTGTGAAACCACAAATGAAATCGGTCGGCGGTCGTCGGCGTTAAACGCATCGTATCCCATCGCAACGCAGTATTGTGAAAAGCGCTTAACGCAGCATGCAGTAGGCTATCAGGCACAAGACTCGTGTTGTTCCCAGGGACTCGCGCAGCCAGTCAGAGAATGGGTATACCCACGTAAAAAGAACGACCTCGTTATTTCGCCTCTGCGTGCCTATCTATTCTAAGTAATAAATGAAAATACACTTACGTGATGAAAAGTATGTGAATATGATGTCAGGGGGTGGGGGATGTAAAAAATAATGTGGTTGGGTTCAGTTGAGAGATTTGAGATGCTCTTAAATACGAGGTCTTGAGAGCCGAAGCTGGTGAAATTATATGAGAATGGAGCAGCACCGGAATGCAAGGGCGGGAGAAACAGGAGATCACCGGGAAGATCCGCCGACCAGCGGCATCGTCCGAAACGATTCCCATTTGCGAAAATCCGTCGCGCCCCCGGCCGGGGATTGAACCCGGTTTGCCTTGGTGGAAGGCGAGCAGTATAACCGCTCCGCCACCGCGGCCCCAAATAATGTGGTCCGACAACACTAAGCTATAGGCCAAAATAAAAACGTACGGAAAATCAGTAAACGTAAACGATAACTTGTACCCCAGCATTTTCCAGAAAGAGTACATTTGTATGGGTGAAAAGTCACGCACACGCAGTTCCACCTATGGCTGACAGTGCAAAGAAAGAAAAAAACTACCTCTCTGGAGTTATGTCTGGGACAGCAGCCAATGCACACATTAATTATGCTCGAAAGCGTACAAGACTGTGAAGTCCAGCGTGGTACAGTCTTTTTTTACAAATCGAAATGGTAGGATCTGTAACAACGAAGCACGAATGCCATGCTGCTTGCTCCAGGGTAAAACTTGCTACTCGCTACAGCAACGGCTAATGAACAAAATAGCTGATGCTGACGTAAACAGAGGACTGCGCTGTCCAGCTTGCGAATCACTGAACTAGAGAATTATTCCGTCCCTTAGGGGTAAAATAGAACGTATCTCGTGTATCGCCTAGAAACAGGCTGAAGGCTACTTAAAACCCAACTTCGACGGTCAGAAACAAGCACAGCCGTGTCATCTGCCTCTGAACACGAACCCATGCAAGAACTCTTGTCGGTGACCCAGTTTGCTAGAAGATTGCGCGTAATTATACCTTGTCGTTTAGTTTTCAATGAGGAGCTTTCTTTTTTACAGTAACACTAACCGCTATCTTTCCGTGCTCATTTGAGAATTTATCTTCTGCGGAGTTTTTAAGCGTGGACTTAATGAATTGTTAAGGACCCATAAACTTCGCGGTGTCATATTGTGACTGGTTAACTTCAAATTGTTGTGAAAACTCGGGTGTATGTCACCTCATAGCCGGCCGCAACATCAAGCTAAAACTTGGTTACCACAATCACGGCCAGAATACGAATCTGCCATAGGCTTCAGACACACTGTAAATACCACCTACCTAATTACTAAGAGATATGTGTTTTCGCGAAAATCTTTCAAGGCCAGCTGTACTCCAAAACATTTTTGTTCATATGCACCTTCGTGGTTGGATGATTTGAAATGTCACGTGCCACAAGTGTCTGTCCGCGAAACACGGACGTTCAGTATCGGATTACTTTATTACGACTGACCCAGTCAAACAAGAACATGTCTTCTCATGTAGACACGCGGCCAATAAACAAAGGAAGTTGTGGTTGTGGGCGTAGAATATTGAAGTCTAGCACGGCCATTAATATTGTCGCGAAATACTCCTGTTCCTACAAATTACTGATTACACTACTTAATCTTTTGGAAAATGCCAATTTATATGCACCATTATTTAACACCTGGCCAATTGAAGAAAACGTGTTCAAGGAAGACTTAAATATTATCTACATTTCCTTCTATAGATTAAGGTTTTGAACACGTCAACCAATTACAAACGTAACATGAACGTACATGTGTGTGAATTCCAACTTGTCTAGGAATTAATCCGCGAAATTCTCGATTCTCTTGATGCATTAAAAAAATATATATATATATATATATATATATATATATATATATATATATATATATATATATATATATATATATATATATATATATATATATATATTCAACTTTTTTCCAAGGAATTGTTTGTAAAATGTACAAACATTTTTACCTTGACGAAATCTATACCTGGTGGAGGGTGAAACTGGCTTTCGAGCTCACAATTCTTCCAGCACATGCTGGCTATAGCTCGTACAGTTCCGCGTAATGTTGAGGTACCAAGCAGAGCGTATTCAATACTTATTGCCTTAGTCAGATCCACTTTCCCATTCGACTCATCCACACGGAATTTGCCCACTCGAGTGCTAAATGTCTGCCGCTAACTCAAAAGACTCCTGCAGGACGTGTAAGATAATTAAAGTTCAAAACCGAAACCAAAAACACACTATACATAATGTAATGTCGCTGAGCCTAGAACTGAAACATATTACAAAATGGCTGGAGTCCCAAGAGACGACTACCGACAAGGAATAATATTGGTAGAGATCCTACGAAAGCGCGTTATAAAAAGTACCATGCTAGATTTCACAGTAAGCCGACTTGATACTCTCAAGTAGAGGGCCCAGATATAACTCATTTTCCTGGTCGACTTGGCCACATATAATCGCAGAGCAGGTAAGTATACAGAAATTAAATTGAATGGTATTTACTTTGAGTAGGCGTACCCAACCGCTGGTTGGTTGCGCGAGGCTTAGGAAGTGTTTTTTTTTTTTTTTTGCATTTGTAATTTTTTCGTTCAAGGGTTTTTTTTTCTTCCGGTGCCTACGCCAGCCTCCATCCCCCTTCATTTCGTAGTTCAGGTTTTAACATGGGAGACAAACATGACTCCAATCGTTAGCCATGTTGCTCGACAATGATGCCATTTTTATGGCGTGTGCGGGTGGATATATATATGGGCGCCTATTAACAACGAGGTCTCGAGAGCCGATGAGGGTGAAATGAGGTGACAATGGAGCAACGCCGGAATGAAAGGGCAGGGGAAACGGGAGATCCCCGAAAAAACCGTCAACCAGCGGCACGGTTCCCACTTGCGAGAATCCGGAAGTGGCGAGAATCCGGAAGTGGCCCGGACGGGGATTGAACCCGGTTCGCCTTGGTGGGAGGCGAGCAGTCAAACAGCTCAGACACCGGGCCCCGTGTGTGCGGGTGGAGTTTGCGGTAGAAAGGACTGTTCCGCTTATGAGTTATTAATAGGGACCTGCAAAATTCCCGTTATTATTTGGCATCAGGCACTATATATACTCAAGTCGGCGTCGTTTCTCCATTGTCTGCTGCATAAATGTGAAGTCACGCCCTTTCTGACTGAACTGCACGTGATTGGGGCACACGATTGTTAAGTGTACATTTACTAGCACAGGGTTACCAAGGGCGTGTCAAATTAATCACTGTCCAATGACAAACGTATTGCAAAGCCACATGTATTTTAAGTTGAACGTGTCCCCAAATAATAACGCGAATTTTGCAGGTCTCTAGTTATTAATTATTCTGTGACGGAACTACGCCACCTGAGTGCTAAGTGATTGTTATTGGCTCACAGTCCTGCGATGCGTATGTACGTATGGAGGTCCAAAGGCACCCGATAACATAACCTAACCTTCAATGAAGCCTGGACGGGTACCGCATAGCGCCACCTCAGCGAAAGTTTCTGGCAACAAAACTGATGATATTATTGTAGACATGAGAGGGTTCCGTCTCGGCCAGCTTCACTTTAGATGTTTTTCCCAAAATGGCTCAATTTCCAATTCAAGCAAATGTTGGCATAGACACTACAAAATCGCTAAAATATTTTTAGTAAACACATCTCCGGTAACGCTCTAGATTGTTTATCATTTTATGATTCGATAATGACGTTTTTGACTCGGCTAAGTTCTTTGCAAACCAATCACACATATTCTGCTACAGAGTATCAAAACCCACACTGGCCCAATTAAATGAGATGTAGATTCATACGTAGATATCAGCCAATAACGAAATAAATTTGTCGTACATGTGTATAGTATGTAAGTTCAATAGTAGAAAACAGTCAACTTTTCCCGCTATATACCATCACCTTTATTCATAACCCTTTTAGTCACACATTTATAGTGATTCATATATTATTTAAGAATTACAATTTGGTTTGGAACTATTATAGTAGTCACATTTCCGGGTTAATGAAGAAATGTTTGTATTTGTAGCAGCAATTTATGAGGCTACAGAATTTAGTCACAACAACGAATGAATTATGTCTCTCCCACGTAAGTGACGTCACTTACTGTAAGTTTTTAGCTTTTTACACCTAGACTTCCACCATCCTGCGTGCAAAACTATACATTTTCCTGTAATCATTGGTCGCGTGTCTTTGTAATTAGAAGTTTTCTTATTTCACAGGGGCAATCCGAATAAGGCAACCGAAATAGTAGACGTCTGTGATTCGCGGACGGGTAAACAAATCTCGTAGCAAGTAAAATCGTCCAGTTACGAATATGGATACGAATTAAAGTGTTTTGAATCACAACTAATTATGAAACGCTTTTTTTTTTTGCGAAAATCAGGCGTCATTATCATTAAAATGTCGCCCAGTTAGATTAAAAAAATAACAATGCATGGCGATCCTTTGTACCATCAGATTTATTCCCTTATCGCCCTTTCTTCCATTCCAGTGCGTATAAAAAAGGCCGCGCACCCTTCGAAGAAACCGGAAGCAAATTCTGAATCGTCGGACGTATAATTATAAATGCGGGGGAGATTGAGAACAAGTAACTGAGAATTTCGAGGAAAAAAAAAAAAACACAATCGCCAGAGATCTTCCAACCAAACGAAACCACAACGATTCTTCCAGAGCATGGCAAGTCCCAACCGCACAGGGGAAAAGCAAAAGATTACCTGCAGACCGACGAACAAATACGTCATTAGATGCATGATAAATTTGTACAACCTAAGAGAACGAAAATTCTATACAAATTATAAATTCGCGATACAGGTGTCCGTGGCAATCTAAACACGGAACATACGACTCTATAAATCTATTCACAGTTACTTCACACTTTTCTGAAGCCCTGCTGAAGTTCTACTTCCAGAGTATTCCTCCGCGTCGTGCAAACTAAGCTCCAAAGGACAACGCACCGAATTTGTGCGAACTTAGTTATAATAATATTTTGCATGAGAACTATTTATTACTAGGCGTTACCAACGCACATGTTTCATCACTGTTTTTATAAATATGTATTAAATATGAAAAATTATAATTTATAAAGGAAATATTGGTCAAACTTCAATTTAACGAAAAATAAGATAATTTTATGTGGACAGAGATATAAAACGCTTGTGATACATGGCACATTTAGAAGGTAACAAAAAACGGCATATATGGAGTGATTTTTCGAAGGTTTGATTCAAAAAGTATGAAGAAACCGCGAATAGACTATATCACAGTTTCTGACACACCCCGGAATACTGAAAAAAACAGAGTAGAGGCTATTCACTGTAAAATAAGCACTTTTGAAAGCCCTGCTTAAGATCTACTTGTATGCACGTTGTGTATTCTTCCGCTTTATGTAAGATTGACATTGTCATGGGCCTCATCACTTTAGTAATGCATCGGTCAAATGAAACTGTGCAATTATAAGAAACGTAAATACGTAACGAAGCGGCTCATTTTTACACTTCGATGCATTAAAAAACACAGAATAATTTAAGTTATCATAAATAATTTCCTAACACTTCTAGTTTGACGTTAAGATACATAACTACTTTCCACCCATCGTTACCAACTTTAATGGGCTCATTCCACTCACTGCGCCCGTTAAAACCTATGTTCACTTTATCGTGAACAACCTTTAATTAAGAATACAGAGGTGAAAAAGCAATGTATACCGAAAGCTCCAGCCGCACACACCAGCAAAATGGCATGGCTGGATCACAATATGCTTGAAGGCTGCTCGCCAATCAGCGCCTTGTAACATACTCGCCAGCCGGCTGATATATCCAATAGGGAAAGTTTTCGCAGCATGCAGTAGGCTATAAATAGAGCTACTGATTTTTCGCAAATAAATCGGAGCACACAGTTTACTTCTATACTTTATATACACCTCGGCTGCTGTCATACCTCCATTGGCTGCTGGTGTCGTTTCCGCACTTGATTGAGCCGCTCAGGATTCCGTAACTGAGACACTCTACCTTCGTGATTCGTGCGTAAACAGTGAACACTCGGAACTGCATCTTGTCTCGAAATCTTTTCGCGAAATATCACTGCCCCTACCTATAAAACGTAACAGCCGTTCCCAAGTGCGTCACGCGAATGGGCATACACACTTCACAGGAACCGCAACGCCATTTCGTCTCTGTGTTCTTATCTACTCTGTGTCTGTATAGTTCGTGCACTGAAAGTACGGAAATTATTAGATGCAGATGACTTTGCTTTGGCGGCTCATAGCAAATGTTCTCTTTAGATCTAGTGACAACTGCTTAATAAAAAAAAATCACTTTGCGAAATAAGCACTGCTATGGACTACCTACGAATAACGCAGGATTTAGATAATTACGGTTAATATAATTGGTACCAGTAGATGGATTCTGAGTATAGAATTTCGCCTTTCTGAAGATGTATAATAAAATGGAAATATGTTAGTTTGCAATATCACGTGCTTATTACGAGAAAAGTTTCTTTGTTTCTAGTCTGAAACCTGAAAATTTAACCAGCAGCGTATGAAAACAATATGGTTTTATGGGCGAGTAGAGAGTTTTTACGCTTTTTGTATTGGATGAAAATGATTCTGTGTAGATCTAGGTGGAAATTGATATTTTAAACATATTTCTAGTGGGTTTTTATGCGCGCGGATGTTTATAACCGGCAGTGGCGTGTGGTGAACTGTTGCAAGGTAAGCTGGTGCTTGCTCACTGCTGTACATTCTCGGTGCACGCAGCAGGATCCAGTAACCACCGTGCAGCCTAGGGAAACTGAGTGTATTCCGACCACTCACAAGCGAGCAGTACTCGGAAGGACCAGTGGCGTGTGGTGAACTGTTGCAAGGTAAGCTGGTGCTTGCTCACTACTGTACATTCTCGGTGCACGCAGCAGGAGCCAGTAACCACCGTGCAGCCTAGGGAAACTGAATGTATTCCGACCACTCACAAGCGAGCAGTAATCGGAAGGACCAGTGGCGTGTGGTGAACTGTTGCAAGGTAAGCTGGTGCTTGCTCACTACTGTACATTCTCGGTGCACGCAGCAGGAGCCAGTAACCACCGTGCAGCCTAGGGAAACTGAATGTATTCCGAAAACTCACAAGCGAGCAGTAATCGGAAGGACCAGTGGCGTGTGGTGAACTGTTGCAAGGTAAGCTGGTGCTTGCTCACTACTGTACATTCTCGGTGCACGCAGCAGGAGCCAGTAACCACCGTGCAGCCTAGGGAAACTGAATGTATTCCGACCACTCACAAGCGAGCAGTAATCGGAAGGACCAGTGGCGTGTGATGAACTGTTGCAAGGTAAGCTGGTGCTTGCTCACTACTGTACATTCTCGGTGCACGCAGCAGGAGCCAGTAACCACCGTGCAGCCTAGGGAAACTGAATGTATTCCGACCACTCACAAGCGAGCAGTAATCGGAAGGACCAGTGGCGTGTGGTGAACTGTTGCAAGGTAAGCTGGTGCTTGCTCACTACTGTACATTCTCGGTGCACGCAGCAGGAGCCAGTAACCACCGTGCAGCCTAGGGAAACTGAATGTATTCCGACCACTCACAAGTGAGCAGCATGGGATCCATTACACGCTCCCTGTGGCGTCAGCTGACGAGCTACGTTTTACTGGAGGAAGTGTAAACTAGCAAGCAACCGAGTTAACGCCAGCTTACCTTGCAACAGTTCACCACATGCCACTGATAACCAGTACGAAATTTTCCCAGTAAGAATAGGAAAATGTTGTACAAACCAGTTGGCAACCCTGGCTGGAGGTGTGCGCTGATCGCAGGGCGCTCCCCGACCTAGGAAACACTTCCAGGCCTCTTGGCAGCGCTGTGATTGGCCGACAAGCCCGCACGTGAGTCGTACTAATATTAGGCTCTGGGTTGGAGCGCTGCCAACTGGCGTCGTCGCGAGAAGACAAGGAAAAGTAATTCCTCCGCGCGTTTTTAGTTTTGAGGAAGCAATTATTTTTTGCGAGTCGGCAGAACACAGCTAGGACTTCCTGGCACTAAACTCAAAAATCAAGGAAACAAAAACTCGGCTGCGCAATTCGCAGCACGCGTAAGTAACAGTGCATCGTACGTTAGCGTATCTTATCGTCAGAGACGGGAAAAACTCCCGAGGTCAATGACCTTCGAGCTAAATTCCGCACTTCTATGTAGGCTCGAGGCTTCGCCACAGAGTAGGTAAGTATACAGAGAACAATTGGTGTGGCGGCTCCTTTGTTATGGGTGCATCCATTCGCCGATTGGCTACTTCATGCTGTCACAAGTTCCCTATTGGCTGGGCTGCCAGTTGGCAAGTACGTTACCAACCGCTGGTCGCCGAACGTGGTTTCCTGGCTACCGACGCCATTTTCCTGGCGTGTGCGGCAAAATTTCGCGAAATAAGAGTGTGTTTCACTTCTGTATTTTTGAGTATACTGTAGGTCAACTAAAGGCGGTTCACGATAAAGTGAGCTCTTATGAAATCAACCTCAGAAAAAGTCACCGCCCCTACATTAAGGTGACCAGACGTCCCGATTTTCGTGGTCGTGTCCCGAATTTTTTAGAGGGTCATTCGGGACGGCCGTTTGACCGAATGTTGGGACCTGACAGTGTTGACTAGTGGTGTGGCGGGTTTTGGGTGGATTTGGGTCAATTAATTATTGGCACTTTAAGATCCATTTTGATTACGAAGGTTAACTTCAAATGAACTTGTCCAGACTTTTACAAAATGTTGTTTTCTAAGAGAGACATGTTGAAAAAAATTCATTCATCGGCAAAATATGACGAGGTAAAATAGTTATTGTAACTCAATTTTTTGATAAAAGTAAAATAACAAAGAATGTGATAGTTTTTATTTAGTGTCTTTAGTCAATAAATAGAGCCACGAGTATTTCTCAAATTCTATAGGAGGCGAGGTAAGCTCCAAACACTTATTTTCTTTTACTGTTCTGATTGGACGATAGTTTTTTAGACACGCCCCGTTTAACTGTGAGCCAATAATAAGCAGGGAGCAGTAGTGTGAGTGAGTGTTTATCAGTCTTAAGCAGAGGACTCACTTGATCACAGCAACCAATAAACAAACGATAATGTCTCAAGTGTATAGAGGGCTGTCTAACCTAGCTTGCTGCCAACTCAATCCGCGAAATATTCGGGGCTCTATCAATAAATAATATGCCTTATGATAAATAATCTGTAAAAAAAACTATGGTATTCAGTTTTTTTTTAACAAACCACCCCCTGTAAACAGTCCTTCACTCCCCCTCCCACATATACCCACGCACACGCACACACACACACTCCCAACACTACTCTCCTCTTCCCAATACCGACCATTTATGAGCCAAAACGAGCGTCCCGAATTCAGGTAAGAAAAATATGATCACCTTACCCTACCTGCATATATTTTAACGGGCGCATTAAGCGACATGCTCCCAGTAAAGTTGGTAACGATGGAGGGGAAAATAGTTCCATACCTTAACGTCGAATAAAAATTGTCAGGTAACCATTTGTGATAACTAAATTATTCCTTTCACTTTCTGTTTGTATATATATATATATATATATATATATAATATATATATATATATATATATATATATATATATATATATATATATAATATCAAAGTGTAAAAATGAGCAGATTTGTAAAACACTTTCCTTTGTTATAATTTCACAGTTTCACTTGACCTACACACGAAAAAACTGGTGAGGCCTATGACAATGTAAATTTTTACACAAGACGAAATTTTACACAAGACGAAATAATACACAACGCTCATGCAACTAGATCTTAAGCAGGGCTTTCAAAAGTGCTTATCTTACCGTGAATAGGCTATATCAGCTAATTTGACTGCTGTGCCAATGAACAGCGTGTTTCACCCCAGAACAAAAGAAGTGCAGGATTTAGTTTTTCCCTTACTCGAAGCCCCGCAGGACGTATCGAATTAACCCGTTCAGTATCGAATCCGTTTACGAGCTCAAGCGTTGCAATCGTAAAATGTTTTGACGGTTGCTGTACTTGTGGCAAGCGTGTTTCTCGAAACTAGTGAGCAACATACTGCGTCGTCGTTGAAGTCAGCATTAACCAATCACAGATGAAAGGTGCTGAAACTTCAACAAAACAAATTCCTCCGAACGAAACCTCTTGAGACACCGGCCACTGATTCCTTGTCGTGTACAGTGCCCACCATAAGTATTCTTCATGAGCAGCACGTACTCGATCACGGACACGGGGAATGAACGGGCCAAGTACGACCCAATCCCAGAAGCAGCACATACGTACAAACGTTTCAAATTTGTTTCTTGTCGCGAAACGAATTCTCGAATGTTTCCAGTCCCTAATTCGTTTGATGACAGGACACTAATGTGTACAAAACCCGGAAATTTAGCGAGTTCGTGCGATTGCCACCTAGACTTCAAATTTTCGTTCTTCTTATTACTTCTGCGCTAGGATTGCAGTATCCTGATGAGCCCGGAAGGACTAATAGTGATTAGAGTACTATAAGTCTTACGGTGCTATCACTTCAATTCGCGACATAGACCTGTCCAATATTTGCAAATATGTTTCAGTGCATAGGGCCAAAATCACCGTTTATCTGATTTGTCAGACGCGCCTTGGACGAGAGCAAGCAGGTATACATATGATCGGAATGGCCTGGCGGTGTCTTTGATGCAGTATGGTTAGCTGAGTGTTGGTTGCTAAGGGAGTCCCGCACACCTGATTGGTAACGTCGAGTCGTAGAAGGTTCCGTATTCGTTCGGCAGACGTCTGCCACAAGGTCATTGGCTAATAACGTCCTCCCATCTTGCTGGCTAATAAGGTCATTTTCCTGGCTCGTGAGGACAGAGTTCAAGATACATGCGGCAGATTCGCTTCTGTATGCTCATTTAATGTGTGTCCAGAAGTATATGAAACAAAGCCAAACCCGTGGAACTAAGGACCGTATCTCACATCACGCAGTTAAAAAATTGAAGAAAAAAGGGGGGGCGTTATTTGTGCTAGCAGCAGTCACTGGACAAACATATTTTCTACCATACAGAAGACTGTGAAATATAACCATCTCGTCAACGTACTCAGCATATTCCTAGTCTCTGCCTTTACTGTATCGAAGACACTGTCCCTCTTGTATAAAACCGGTATAATCAATCTACTGGTAGAGATACATGAGTTTTTCAAAATATATTATGGTTAGCTGCATTACAAAACACTTCAGCTCAGATCCACTTTCGCAACAGGATAGTTTCAACTGCTACGCATCATAGCTGCCAGCCCGCGAATCACAGATGTTCACTACCAGTAGCGAAATACCTGACTAACCAGTCAGAAATCAAGCCACAGGGTATTGGAGAATATACATGTTAAACCGTCACTTATACCGCGAACTCCAACTGCACGTTCCGACAAAATGGCAACACCGGTCAACAAAATGCAGCTCGCCAATCAGCGCTGGTAACCTAGTCGCCAGCAGGCAGCCCTGCCAATGGGAGACCTTTCGCAACATACAGCAGCCAATAAGAGACAAGATCCGTTCCCAGAGCCTCGCGCAGGCAGCCAGAGAATGGGCGGACCGACATCAAAGGAACCACCACGCCGTTTCATCCCCGTTTACTTAACACATTGAGGACAACACACATTTACTGATATTTAAAACAAATTAGAAGTGAGTCACCTACAGTATATCCACTACTGCAAGAACACTGGTTCTGATCGTTTCCGTGTTTGAATTCACCATCGTCCTATAGGTCGATACCACACCGGACACTACCCAGTACTTTACAGCATTCATTATTGGCCGGTCATCGACCAATGGAGAGCCGAGCCTTGACCCACTAAAATATCCTTTATCATATAAAAGGATTTACAATCAATCAAGTCCATTTGAGTGGCTGTAAAAAATAAATTCTATCGTTAGTAATATAATTGTTACTGCACCATCGTGCTAGTATGAGGTCGTGTTAAACACTAGCCGAACAAAGACAGTACATCTATGAGAGTTTTGTTCTGAAGAATAAAGACATTTTCATATTAGCTTTGCTCGAGATACACTCGAGCTTAGTCTACAAAGTGTTAACCACTTTGCGAACACGACGTCTTCTCACAAAGTCATTCGGCCAATAGCCATAGTAAAAAACTGCAAGTGCGCACATAGACTTACGCGGAACTCATTTCACGAAAATCAGGTGTCCTTCAAGGGTACCTCGCCCTTTGTATCTTCACGATGGATAGTGAGGGTCATACGTAGGGGTAGTGAAATTTCGCGAAAAGATGTCAAGACAAGTTATATTTCATAACACTGTAAACGACCCGTTTACGTTCTTGATTGGCTGAATTACTTTTTGTCTCGTGTTAACCGTCTGCCCACGAATCACGTAGGAGCCGTGCCGATGTTGCCGAATTCTGAGTGGCTCGGTCAAATGTATGAAAACGCCTTCTCAAGCAGACAGCAACCAATGACAATAGACAAACTGTTGTTGGGTTCTTATAGTATTCAAGTCTACCGTGTACTCATATTTATTCGCGAAATAACACTGGCACCAGTCATACGCCGGGCACGTCGTTCGTACAGTGTGAACAAGCGTCAGCATGTCTTGCAGCTATAGACCCGAGAAATTCGCGAGTTCAATGACCTGTAGGCTAGACTACACAGTCTTATATACTCTCATACAGATATCAACTATTTATAGGTTGATTATTGTGCTAGTAAAAAGCGGTGGTTGGGCGCACCAATTATTGCATGTTTGTTATTGGCTCATTTATCTCCGGGATATGTCAAACAACACGTCGACCAATTACAAACGTAACATGAACGTACAGGTGTGTGAATTCCAACTTGTCTAGATATTAACCCGCGAAATTCTCGGGTCTCTACTTGCAACCAAGCATAGATGCCGCGATAAAAGTACATAAACAACTGACGCAAGCGAGACGCCGCTTGGTGATGTTGAAGGCGTGGGGGGATGACCGGAGGCGTGGCCTCGAACCTGGATATCCGCGCGGATGAATGGAGAGGCTGGGACGACGGTGTAGTGACATCATTTGTATGTGACCCGCGGCCTGACGTCAACCTCTCGTCGATGACTCAGCCAACCTGCGCCGGACCGTCTGGGAGCGCCCAACCCGCAGCAACCACATGATCCAGTGAGACTCAAATGGGTTACTGCCATTTTTATATCTAAAGATCACGTCATTTTATTGTTATGTAGAGTCCCGAGTATTTCGCGGATTGAGTTGGCAGCAAGCTAGGCTGGAAAGCCCTCTATACACTCGAGACATTATCGTTTGCTTATTGGTTGTTGCGATCAAGTATGGTCTCTATACAGGGTTGTTAAACACTCACTCATACTACTGCTCCTTGCTTATTATTGGCTCACAGTTAAACGGGGCGTGTCTAAAGAACTGTCGTCCAATCACAACAGTAGGAGAAAAGAGCAAGTGTTTGGAGTCTACCTCACCTTCGAATAAATTCGCGAAATACTTGTGGCTCTATGAATTGAGTAATATCCTTGGAGTCCCAAAACGATGCTATTTTCACTCGTCTGACCTGATCATCCAGTCATAAAAGAATGAACTAGCTAGAGTGTTATCACAGAGACGCAATGGCGTGGCGGGTCCTTATGAGGGCGTGTCCGTTCTCTGATTGCCTGCGCGACGCCTGGGAACGATACTTACTGGTTACTGCGAGCTGCGAAAGTTTCTCTATTGGCTGGGCTGCAGGCTTGCGAGTAGGTTGCCAGGTGCTGATTGCCGAGCGGAGTGTCGACAGGTTGCTGGCCAATGACGTCATTTTGCTGGCGTGTGCTGTTGGAGTTCGTGATATGAAATGCTGTTACACCTCCGTATTTTCAACTACTCTGTATCAACGCTAAGGTTATGTTATTCACTCGCCGTTGTCCACGAAGTGTATGATAAACTACGGTCCGCAGTCGCGAAAGCAAAGCAAAACGCGTACGTTGAGTTGAGAGGTTCGGGCCTCTCTTAACCACGAGGTCTTGAGAGCCGATGAGAGTAAAATGAGGTGAGAATGGAGCAGTGCTGGAATCCAAGTGCGGGGGAAACGGGAGATTCCCGAGAAAACTCGCCCACCAGCTGAATCGTCAGGCACGATTCCTACTTGCAAAAATCCGGGAGTGACCCGACCGGAGATTGAACTCGGTTCGCCTTGGTGGGAGGCGAGCAGTCTAACCGCTCGGCCACCGCGGCCCCCAAAACGCATATAGAGACCTCAGCAATTCGCGGATTCCTTTGTGGACAAGCTAGAATTCAAAACACGGGAGTTTATATAGCTTGAGCGATTGGTCCACGCGTTGTTTGTCACCACCTGGAGAACGGTGGGTCAATCGTCGCCTTCCACTGTGACAGCAGACAACCATACGGATGACGGTTTATCGCGGGAAAAGTTGAACTGTTTGCTAGGATTCAATGTACTGTACACATGCCAGACAGTTTTATTACTTTATTGGCTTACCTGCATGTATGAAGATACTACCCCGTTTCACTGGGCCAATGAGTATTCTGATACTAAAGGCAGAACGTTCGTGATTGGTCTGCAAACAACTTAGCCGAGTCAAAACCTTACCCATCCAGTCATGGAAGAATAAACTAGTAAGGGGGTGTTATAGAAGATATGTTGGTTCGAAAAACTTTCGCTATTTTCCATCACCTCTACGGAATGCACAGTTTACAACGGTATAGGCCTATTGGTGCATAAGGCTGTAGATCTAGCCTGTAGGTCATTGAACTCGCGAATTTTTCAGGTCTCTGCGCATACATACTTCAGGCTCATGCCGCCCCCGCCTGTAAAATAAGTGAAGGAAATACCTGGTTGGTTTGCGGCGTATCACGCTCTCCTGCTGCGCGCACAGCCAGCATCGACGTCGCGAAAATGCCTCCGCACGTGGACTGAGAGCTCACCGTGCCAGGCAGCCAAGGCCCCATCGCCCGCCGAGACGACCCAGCGTCATGGCCGGCGCTGCTTTCCTGCCAGCGGGTGACGTATTTCAACGGAGTAGCCATCCCGTGCCGTCACCCACCTTCGCAGAACCTACTATCTATCCTGCTGCCCGCGGGAGAGCCAGCGGACACCAACCACATGGCGCGGTGCGCTTCAATAAACGTTCCGTTTCACGCACTGGCTAACGACCTATCATCCGGGCACCACATCGCATGGCACGTTTGAACTAAAGTTCCGTTTCACTCACGAAACGCTGAAGGTCTTCGTCATAAAATCGTATGAGCATCACAGCACAGCGCGCGTTTCAAGAACAGTTCCTGTTCACTCATAAAACACACAAAAAAATGATGGGAGAACGACGCCTCCAAAAATTATCTACGCTGATTTTAAAACCTATCCCTACGGACATTGAAATTCCACATTATTAGGGACCTGCAAAATTCGCGTTATTTTTTGTCATCAAGATAAACTTCACAGTACTGTTAATACTCTGGCCAGTGTAGTTTCTCTATTGGCTGCTGCCTAGATGTGAACACACCCCCTTTCTGAGTGAATTGCACGTGATTGGGGCACATGATTATGGAGTGTTCATTTATTGTTGCAGAGTTACACAGTCGTGTCAAATAAATAATTGCCCAATGACAAACTTATTGCAAACGTACGAGTGTTTTAAGTTTAAAATATCCTCAAATAATAACGCGAATTTTGCAGGTCTCTACAAATTATTCTTTGGCGACATACTATATCTCAAATATTTCTGCGCTTGTATTTTATTTTTACTGCCATTGGTCAACAGTTTATTTGGTAAGCCCCATAGGATTATAAGCCAATAGCAAACAACTAATCATTAAACGGACGAGTCACGATACAAACAGGTTACAAGATAAACTGGGTCCTTCCTCAGCTAGGAGCCAACAAACAAAAGACCACAAAAGTAAACATACGACTGAGAAGTCCCGCCTCCTGCCGGAAAATAACGCGAGTTTTGCATACCGCTAACCATACCTTACCCCTAGCTTGCTGTATTCAGAGTACTATTCTGTTGCAGATACCAATTGTTTGAAAAGTACTAGTTTACAGTTAACAATATTTTGTTCACTCAACTAACCTGCTGTTGCTCCAAACATTTGCGTTCGTTCCTTTGAACCAAATAAAACGTTTAAAAATATATTGATGAGCGGAATAATTATTTCGTTATTAGATCATCATCTATACGAAGGGACAGAGAAATTTCGCCTTTTAAGCGGAATGTAATCTAGATTTGCACGATCGTATGTAATTTCGAGCCTCGTCTTTCTGGTCATTGACTGCTGTCCCAGAGTGTAGTCAGTTTTACCTCAGACCAGGTGGCACGGGATTCGGTGTTTATTTCCTTACAGTTTTTTTACTGGCTTACAGTTGACCTGGGCGTGTCTAATAAACTGTGATCCAATTACAAACAGAACAGAAATACACATGTGTATGAAGTCTAGCGTGTCCTAAAATGAAGCCGGAAATTTTCCAGTCCCTATCTATACGTAGACACAGGAAAAATTTGCGGATTCATTTCGGGACAAGCTTGAATTCAAAAACCTGTACGTTTATTTTACTTTTGTAATTGGGCCATGCGGTATTTGATACCTTATTTTAAATTGTGAGCCAATAATAAACACGCATCAAAATGTATACCCAATCATCGCCTCCAGTTGTAATAGCAAGCAACCAATGAGTAGTGATATCTACATGATTGTACATACACAAGACTGTAGAGTCTAGCCTACCGGTCAGTCAACTCGCGAATTTTTCAGATGTCTGTCTATACGTATTTGGTACATACAACCACGTCCAACCAATCGGTTTGGTTACCGTAAACAATATAAATATCTTGGTAGAGTGAAATCAAAATGTCGTCTAAAAGTAATAAATAATCTGGTTAAGTGAAACAACTTGATATATGTTATTATAGAATTTTTTGCGGCAGCAAAATTAGCTTGGTTTATAATTGGCATTTATTTGGTTGGCTGTAGAAAAATTGAGTTATTCGATTTCCATCGTCCGAAAATACGGTTCGAGAGTTTGTTTGTAATTTTCGTGACAGTTTAGGGTAGCACGAGTGCTTTTTTGTAGATTGATTGCCGCTTAATAATGGTATAAAATATCCCAATGAAACAGTATCAACAGTAAACAAAGTAGTAAAGCTATAAAACCTGAAAACAGTTGTTTACTCCACGTCCTACATAACTTTCTGCGTAACTTTCGGGTTCAAAAGTCCTGGGTTCGTAACCTGGTCATGGGCACATTTTATTTATGAAAACAGAAACTGTTTAACGCAAGTATAGCCACGCAAATCTTTAGTTAAACCAACCAAATCTTACAAGTGTGTGGAGACCAAAATGTAGGTACAGTAAAATAATTATGTTTCAGCAACAAAATGGTTATTCGCTCCTATACGCCTACAAATAATTAATTTGGTTGGGCCTAAGAAGATCTGTTTTTATTCAACAAAGCGTTTACCTCAGAGTGAAACTAGAACGTACGATCTCTTTCATGCGCTGCTATTTTTCTAAAGAATGTAAAAGAATAAGAACATTGAACGTTATTCCGAGTGAAGTAGCATACCAATCGCGGTAGCGTCGAATCACAATCGGGAGGAACAGGTCCGTCCATCCTGATTCCTGTTTCCCTGAGTTGGCAGACATCACTGCAGGCGAATGTAGCTCGAGCAAAAATTTTCGAAAATGTATTTGTCATTAAAATGAAAACTAGCATTCTCACGCAGCATTTTCGTACTGCCTGTGTTCAACAGGATCTTACAAAAACTCTAAAGCTCAGAAACAATAACTTTCCTGGATACAAAATTATTTTATCACATCTCCACAAACGTACATGTGTGATTGTAAATCATTTTACTCACATAAAGACAGTTAGTTCATTGGGACAAACCCAACTCAGCGCCTTAGCGACTGATGACAAACCAATAATGAACTTCGTAGAGCACAGTAGGCGTGTACATCATTATGTTGGCCACTAGCAAGGTAGTGAGTGTGAACACAGAGACCAATATAACCTGTGTTCCTGCAGTGCTGGATATAAGTAACTCACTTCTAACTTGTCTTGGTTGTCTTGTAAATGACAAACCAATAATGAACTACGTAGAGCACAGTAAGCGTGTACATCATTATGTTGGCCACTAGCAAGGTAGTGAGTGTGAACACAGAGACCAATATAACCTGTGTTCCTGCAGTGCTGGATATAAGTAACTCACTTCTAACTTGTCTTGGTTGTCTTGTAAATGACAAACCAATAATGAACTATGTAGAGCACAGTAGGCGTGTACATCATTATGTTGGCCACTAGCAAGGTAGTGAGTGTGAACACAGAGACCAATATAACCTGTGTTCCTGCAGTGCTGGATATAAGTAACTCACTTCTAACTTGTCTTGGTTGTCTTGTAAATGACAAACCAATAATGAACTATGTAGAGCACAGTAAGCGTGTACATTGTAATGTTGGCCACTAGCAAGGTAGTGAGTGTGAACACAGAGGCCAATATAACCTGTGTTCCTGCAGTGCTGGATATAAGTAACTCACTTCTAACTTGTCTTGGTTGTCTTGTAAATGACAAACCAATAATGAACTACGTAGAGCACAGTAAGCGTGTACATCATTATGTTGGCCACTTGCAAGATAGTGAGTGTGAACACAGAGACCAATATAACCTGTGTTCCTGCAGTGCTGGATATAAGTAACTCACTTCTAACTTGTCTTGGTTGTCTTGTAAATGACAAACCAATAATGAACTTCGTAGAGCACAGTAGGCGTGTACATCATTATGTTGGCCACTAGCAAGGTAGTGAGTGTGAACACAGAGACCAATATAACCTGTGTTCCTGCAGTGCTGGATATAAGTAACTCACTTCTAACTTGTCTTGGTTGTCTTGTAAATGACAAACCAATAATGAACTATGTAGAGCACAGTAAGCGTGTACATTGTAATGTTGGCCACTAGCAAGGTAGTGAGTGTGAACACAGAGGCCAATATAACCTGTGTTCCTGCAGTGCTGGATATAAGTAACTCACTTCTAACTTGTCTTGGTTGTCTTGTAAATGACAAACCAATTATGAACTACGTAGAGCACAGTAAGCGTGTACATTGTAATGTTGGCCACTAGCAAGGTAGTGAGTGTGAACACAGAGGCCAATATAACCTGTGTCCCTGCAGTGCTGGATATAAGTAACTCACTTCTAACTTGTCTTGGTTGTCTTGTAAATGACAAACCAATAATGAACTATGTAGAGCACAGTAAGCGTGTACATCATTATGTTGGCCACTAGCAAGGTAGTGAGTGTGAACACAGAGGCCAATATAACCTGTTTTCCTGCAGTGCTGGATATAGTAACTCACTTCTAACTTGTCTTGGTTGTCTTGTAAATGACAAACCAATAATGAACTTCGTAGAGCACAGTAAGCGTGTACATCATTATGTTGGCCACTAGCAAGGTAGTGAGTGTGAACACAGAGACCAATATAACCTGTGTTCCTGCAGTGCTGGATATAGTAACTCACTTCTAACTTGTCTTGGTTGTCTTGTAAATGACAAACCAATAATGAACTATGTAGAGCACAGTAAGCGTGTACATCATTATGTTGGCCACTAGCAAGGTAGTGAGTGTGAACACAGAGGCCAATATAACCTGTGTTCCTGCAGTGCTGGATATAGTAACTCACTTCTAACTTGTCTTGGTTGTCTTGTAAATGACAAACCAATAATGAACTACGTAGAGCACAGTAAGCGTGTACATTGTAATGTTGGCCACTAGCAAGGTAGTGAGTGTGAACACAGAGACCAATATAACCTGTGTTCCTGCAGTGCTGGATATTGTAACTCACATTCTAACTTGTCTTGGTTGTCTTGTAAATGACAAACCAATAATGAACTACGTAGAGCACAGTAAGCGTGTACATTGTAATGTTGGCCACTAGCAAGGTAGTGAGTGTGAACACAGAGGCCAATATAACCGGTGTTCCTGCAGTGCTGGATATAAGTAACTCACTTCTAACTTGTCTTGGTTGTCTTGTAAATGACAAACCAATAATGAACTATGTAGAGCACAGTAAGCGTGTACATCATTATGTTGGCCACTAGCAAGGTAGTAAGTGTGAACACAGAGGCCAATATAACCTGTGTTCCTGCAGTGCTGGATATAGTAACTCACTTCTAACTTGTCTTGGTTGTCTTGTAAATGACAAACCAATAATGAACTACGTAGAGCACAGTAAGCGTGTACATTGTAATGTTGGCCACTAGCAAGGTAGTGAGTGTGAACACAGAGACCAATATAACCTGTGTCCCTGCAGTGCTGGATATAGTAACTCACTTCTAACTTGTCTTGGTTGTCTTGTAAATGTGTGTTGCGACCTCAAAGTGTTAACCCTTTTTTCAGGCCTAATTAAATATAGTTTAAGGCGTTACAAACAAAATATGTATGATGCATGCTGAACTTAAGTCTACAAAACACTTGTTCCGTTGTCACAGCCAATGAGCGATATGTTCAACTAAAGTAATCTGAACCACAATGACCAAGAACAGTAAGACGGTTTGCGAATCACTTACCCACATGAAAGATCATTGGTCACTGAGATTCGCAGTGTGCTGCGTATAGACCACGTGCGTAGTGTACACATATGTGTACACCTCGTTTGAATGGGTTAATACAGGCCCTGGCCCAATTCCCACATAGTGTGTGCTGCACTACTGAGGTCGTGCTTCGTTCTGGCTCACTTTAAAATCACTACACAAAATAAAAGACGCAACTCAAATTCTAAAGTTCTTTATTAAAATACAAAAAAAAAAAAATACATAGAAAGGCGATATTTCTAACAGAGTCGCTACTGTACATATGATAGTTTACAACAGGTGTGAACGTACTGCGCACGTGCCAGAAATGTTATTTTATATTTTATTATTGGTTGTTGTGTGTACATGAAGTTACTTTCCCATTTCTCTGGGTCAATGAGAATGCTAGCACTTTAAGAGTGGAAATTTATGAATGGTCTGCAAAGTACCAGACTGAGTCAGGAAACGTAACCCAGGACGCGGACGCTACAGTAACTTGCAAAATATTATGACTCAACAAAATGTTTTGGCTTATATCAGTGTCACTGTGGATGATTTAAACAGCTACTCGTATTGCCCTCCCTCGAACCAGGGGCACACGCAATAAGAGAGTGAGAATCGTTATTGCAGTATGATATTGTAGGATAGGAAAGAAACTTCCCTGCATCACTAGCCTTGCATGAGAAAAATATTTCAAGACGTAATTAAAGATTTATTTACTTGAATGCCGTGCCAGCTAGCTGAAGTTTTGAAGTTTTTCGAACGTATTTATAGCCCTATTTACACATTTTGGCTCAAAAATGTATTAATGTCAGAGGAACGCACATGGCTATGTAGTGAAATAAACTTAATTACTATTAAATTCTAAACTTATGTCAAAATTTCCCTGACGGAAGGGAGGCGAACCCACAGCATTATAAGTGGCAAATATCATTAGCGAGTATCTAATACAGCGATTTTCTCCTACGCCCGTTAAAAAAAAAAAATACATGCTCTTTCGATTGCTCCTTCCAGAATACAGGCATACGTACGCCACTGTCACGAATCAAAGACGTTCAGTACCGGAGTAGCCTAATTCTGATTGGCCGGTCAAATAACACGGTGTCTTTTCACCAAGAGACACGATCAATGGTTAAAGGAAAACTGCAGAAGCGCAATATATGATATCGACTTCTACTCCGCGTGGAGCTGTTTTAGCTAAAAACAGAGTTCCTAATAATACGTAAAAAAAAAAGAAAGAAAAAAGAGAAATGCTGGGAATCAAACCCGGTTCGTCTAGATGGGAGGCGAGTTGTCTAACCACTATACCATCTTTTTTTTTTTTTATAAAAATAGATTTATTATCACACACGATATACAGAGGCGTTTACCCTTAACCTATTATATACAGTACACATTCAACCCACAATATCAAAATACTCAATTAAAATATCTACACATTTCTTACATAGGGGCACAAAACGATATGAACATTTGGTGAATTGGTTTTACTGACAAAGTCGATGAACACATAAAAAATTATTTAACGTGAGGGGCAGCGCACGGTATACACTCCGACACGTGACACTGACTTATAACACTACCACCTATCGACGATTACTACTGGAACATTAAATTGTACACTTGTAAGGACCGAGGGGTGGGCAGTGCATGGCTAACACCCAACCTCTGTAATATACACGCACTTCCTGTAGGCGTGAACGTCAGAATGAAAATAAAAAATAGCCGTACCGCTGACGCAATGTGCCACGCCGCGCCATGTTCCACCTATCTTGACCCGAAACCCCTACTTCAAAGTAATGTTGCATTAGCGAGATGAGTTAAAATCTGCACTCTGAATTAGTTAAACACGTTCAATATATTTTCTTAAATATTTGTTTGAACCCACTTGCTGCGTATTTAGTTCGCCAGGCAACGTGAGCGGGCGAGTTCAAATACCTGCGCTGACACAGTTTCTCTCCCGGTAAACATCGTAGATAAAATGTTGATGCTGGAAGCAACTCGCATTGGTGTTAGTATCCGCGTGATGCCGAGCGCAAGTTGTCTTGGCGGGGAGAGAACATGTTGGCTATGGAGGCGGGCCGAGGGAGAGGAAAAACCAGACTGATCGGGCGCTCACGTATGAATGAAAACCGGTTAGGAAAATATTGTGAGTCACAATTACCGGCGAAAAGACCAGCGCAAAAACAATGGAATAACGGCCGGTAATAAATATTGCCTATAGCGTTTATAATTATACCGCAGGACTCGTACCTGCAAGCAATAATATTGGGGTGTTGAATTTGGAGTATTACCATCGTATCATTAGTCTTGGCCACAAACGATTTGTTAATTCATAAATAGTTTCTGGAAACGAATTAAAAAAATTTAAGCATTTTACATATGGTTTGTACTCTCGTCATTAGACTGGGCAGCCCAGAATTCGTTAATCACAATAGCCAATGTACTTATTACGAGTAGAAAGAGAATTTCGGCTCGTAAAATGGGCATTGTAAAATCATACATGTTAAACGTAGGCACACCGCTTTTTTTAAATTAATTAATTAATTAATTTAAAAAAAAAGACTGCAACTTATTTTGTTGAACTTTAGAATGCCTAATCGCAACGCGATTCTGTGTAGTCGCATATTATGGTTATCAGAATGTTTTTAAAGTTAGGTTTACATACAACGTATTGTAACACACGTTAGAGCACTTGTAATGACTAACACAAAAGTAAGCTTATTGGAACAGTGCATCTTGCCAACCTTCGTGACATGGCTGGAAGATAAGACATGACATTGTTCATTTTTTAGGCTTAAGGTTAGGCTGTCCGCCAAGGATTTAATCAGCGATTCATTGCGGAATTATTTGCGTCAACGCTGTCTATCGGGGCCGCGGTGGCTGAGCGGTTAGCCTGCCCGACTCCGACCAAGGCGAACCGGATTCAATACCCGGCCGGCTCATTCCGGATTTTCGCAAGTGGGAATCGTGCCGGACGATGCCGCTGGTCGGTGGGTATTCTCAGGGATCTCTCGTTTCCTCCGTCTATTCGTTCCGGCGCTGCTCCATGCTCACTTCAATCACTCTCATTGGCTCTCAAGAGCTATTTTTTAAGAGCCACCCAAATCTCTTCATTCACTCAGTGTCTATCGAACGCTCAAGCATCCTCATACTTTTATAATAGAGCAAGGTTCACCTTCACTTAAATGTTTTTCGTGACTAACAGAAGTTCAGTGTTAAAGTAAAATATTTCATAGCAGCTTAGCGAAATGGCGAACGAAGAGCGGAGTAAAGTGTATGGGCTCTTAACATCGGGGACTTAAGAGCCTACGGGAGTGAAGCGAGGTATGGAGCATCGTTGAAATTCAAGGACGGAGAAACAGAAGATCCCCGAGAAAACCCACCTACTAGAAGCATCGTCCGGCACGTTTTCCACGTGCGAAAATCTAGGAGCGACCATGCCGGGGATCGAAGCCGGTTCGCCTCGGTGGCAGGCGAGCACTCTAACCATTACCACGACTCAAATGGGGAACGGCTTCCTACACAGATATTAAACAATAACTGAAGAAAAACTGTATTCTTGTACACAATCACTGAATTTTAAGTTGGATACTCGATAAATTTGCGAGTTAATTCATTCCTTGGCCATACGCACGCTCTAACTTCAGCTATCAGCAGGTAGGCTTGTCCTAATACGTATCTAGTTTGTTCCTTGACTAGGTAATAGGGGATTTGATGTTCGTTTCTTGCATATATGTTGCAGACAGATTCCTCCATTTCGGGAGAGAGAGAGGAAAAAAAAAAAAACCTGTCCTGAAACGAACCTAAGAATTTTTGTTTGCTTAGTTTTATATCTCTTTTCAAAGTTATTTGATGCGACATGAGTGAAATCATTTTTACACGCGATCTGGCCTTTATTATTCTAAGAATTTTCTGACAACTGCATTACTGACAGTATCCACAAGAAAAACATTCAATAAAATTGAATTGCAAAAATATCTGCCCTTTAAGCATGTTTAAGGGGAAAATACACAATTCTTGTGAACCACTGAACCCTTCGCGAAGATGCCATGTTTGTCCAGGGCGAAATGCGCGCACACTCTACGACCGAATCAGTGACATCAATCAGTAAAATAACATGCTCTTAAAGTCAGTTAATAAGCTACTGCCGACTTGCAAACCAAGCAAATGAACTGCGGAAGTGACTTATCGCACTGCAATACTAGACATTCAGTAGGAACCACAAATAAATCAGTGAAATTTAGCTATCATGGTAATTAGTTACCAGGCACTGATTATCAGTCGCTCAATTTTTCACTATTTTCTCTGATTTCGCTCAATTCACTCTGTCTCAGGTTTAGGGTGCGGATACTAACTGCCGTTTGTTTCGTCGCTCTGCCCGCAGTTCATCGACAGGTGTGTTTTTTTTTTGTCCGAGGCGAAAAGCGCCGCCTTTGTAAATATAGAAATCCTCCGTTGGGAACTGTCAAGGACGACGTTCGCCAACAAGCTGCTGGTAACTTACTTGCCACGGAGCAGCCAAACCAAAATCGAGTATTTGCGGCACGCAATAGCCAATCAAATAAAAGGTTCAGTTTCATACTCGCGCGCAGCCAATCAGCGAATAGGTACGCGAACATCAAAGAAACTGACCCGCCATCTTACTTCCGTGTAACTATTCAATGCCATAAACTTGCGCAAGCGTACTGCATACTTTGCAGTCAAGCAGTAGGCCACTGTCTACCGCTAAACGTACAGTTAGACAAACATAACTAAAGACCTGTTGATTGAGCGCTGCAGTCGCATTCAGTATGATACCTGGCCGAGGGCTTGCAGAGAGGGATGACAGAGTGAAGAGATTTCAACAGCTCTTAACATCGTGGTCTTGAGAGCCGATGAGGGTGAACGAGGTGAGTATGGAGCAGTGCCAGAATGAAAGGGCGAACAAAGTCGTCTGTTTCACAAAATGTATTACTGTAATCCATTCACGATTACTTCAGCCTTTTCTGAAGCCTTGCTAAAGTTCTACTTGCAGGATATTCCTTCGCCTCGTGTAAACTAAGCTTACTATCTCATAAGATGGTAAGATTTTGACACTCAGTGAGTGGCAACTTGACGTATACAAAACAAACAAAGTTCCGTTTACAAAATCGTATATTAGCTGAAGCACGAACGAACGAAAGCTAATATTAAGTTGGCTAGTGCACTGGCGACACATCAGACAAGTGTAAAATACGGGAAAACAAAAAGTTTCTAGATTAATTAATATATTTTATTTTACGTGGTCACAAAATAGCGGTTGTAAGTGTTAAAAACTAATCTTTGTGCTAAAGTAGTAATCAAATGCACGATAAGACGATTCAGAGTCGGATAAAAAGCGACTTCAAACGTTAAATCTGTTCATGTCGTATTCCCACTGTCCATCCATGCTTTCCATATGTGCTTCATATTAATTCCAAAAGCCTACAGAAATAGTGAACTATTTTTTCAAATAATTTGACGAAATATATGTCAAATTCGTGTCGTTTCGAGACAGTAACAGGAGAAAAATCAAGTTTTAAAAAGCAGGATCTAGAGTCGGCGAACCTACTGCTCTCTGTCGGCTTACATCCATTGCCATGTCGTACACGCCATCTGTGACTTCTTTTTAGAACCTAACCAGTTATAAAGCTCAAATGAATATGTTTCGTATGTAAAATAACAAATTTACGAACAGATACCAGTAGTTTTATTTTTCCGCGAGCTCTGCAAAACTTTTAAAGCAGCATATATTTCGTGTACAGCGATTTTGATTACTAGTAATTTCTATTGGGCCAGTAATTGTCCGTCTATGTCCTAAACACGCCATTTTCTTTTTTCCGAAAACCATTTCCGTTATTTCGTGTAGCATCCAAATACCACACCAGCTGATGGCGAAAGGATACATAAACTAAAAGTAGAACATTACTTGAACTGTCAAAATCTTGCCATCTTATATGAGACAGATAGTACGTAAGTCTGAAGAATTACACCAGAGGACAACGCAGGCCACTGCATTCGTGCGCACTCTGCTGCAACAGTATTTTGTATAAGGACTATTTCTCACTTGGTGTTACCAACATACCTATTTTCTCCCTGTTTTTTATTCAAATTATTTATAGATGAAGCATTATAATATATAGATAAAATATGACTAACGTTTCAACTTAACAGGGAAAAAGAAACTTTCATGAACATATGTATAAAACGCTTGTGAGCCATGGCATATGTTGGAAATAACTAAACACGTCATACACTGAGAGATTTTTCAAAAGTTTTATTCGAAAAGGCCGAAGAAGAACTGTAACATATTTTCTCTTACTTCACACCATTTCCTCTGTTCCGCTGGTATGTCTGTTATCATACGTAATTCTGATATTCATGTTATAAGTCCATTGACTGTTACTTCCAACTCTTCTGAAGCCCTGCTTAAGTTCTCCTTCCAGGATATTCCTCCGCCTCGTGAAAACAAAGCTTAACCAAGTCTATAAATTACGCCACAGGGACGACGTACCAAATACTAGGCGTTGCCAATTTGTCTATATTCGCCCTGTTTCACATTAATTACAGCCTACCCTATAAACTAATTAATATAATTTATAGAAAGAATATACGTAAAAGTTCGATTTAATAATAAGAAAGGTTCTTTCATGTTATTACGCTTGCGATACATGACATGTTTAGGAAACAACTAAACACGTCATACATGGAGTGAATTTCAAAGTTTTGATTCAAAAAGTGTGAAGAAACCGCGAATAGACTATAATTCTTATTACTGGCCACGGGCAGGTATAAAAGTATTCAGTTTGCATGTCATTTTCTTGTACAGACATGTTTCGTCCGAACTGCGTGCACGATAAGAAAGTGTAGGCCTAAGGATTTTAAGCATGTGTGGTAGCGGGGGGGGGGGGGAGGTGATGAACGTGTGTTTCTCCAACCTATTTCCCGAGGTTTCGCTTGAATTTGTCAATCATAGATGCTTTTGAAAAATTCGAACGTTACCGACACAAGTTGCAGAGCCAAAATTTTGGATCTGAGTCAACTTTTTTATTTATATTTTTTGCTTCAATCGGACTGTTATAAAAACAGGCGACGACTTCGCACCTCTTATCGACACTGCGACAGATAAGAGGCACACAAAGGTTTGGAGAGCACGTGAGATAACACAGCGACGCAGGAAGTGTTCAAATATTTCACAAGTTCATCATCTTTATTGCTTCGACGAGCACGTCTTGCGAAACACTACAAATATCCAAGCAATGTCAACTATCGCAAAGGTACACAGCTTATGATTTTTTGGTATACTCGCCAAAATATTTCCGTAAGCTTAGTGTTTATATTCCCGTAAGAAGAACACGCATTACGTTATGTATGAGGAAAGTATACGTCCTATTATTTGGCATGAAATTTCGGTAACAATCTAGCGACACTGGACACGTCCTTTAAGATTCTGAGACAATAGGGAACACTTTACACTCAAGAGTGGCCGAGTCGACCAAGAGTGGCCGAGTCGATTAAAAGACTCTATTATAAGTTTCAAGCGTAGTCTATCGGCAGGTCTCGATATTGATCTTGATAGTCAGCGTTCCTACCGCTCGGGAGAAGCAGTTTGAAACGATCGGGAGCAAAATATGCCCAAATAGTTACGAGATCTCACTCCCTCGGCAGTGCAAACATTCTGCACTCCCTCAGCAGTGCAAACATTCTGCACTCCCTCGGCAGTGCAAACATTCTGCACTCCCTCGGCAGTGCAAACATTCTGCACTCCCTCGGCAGTGCAAACATTCTGTACTCCCTCGGCAGTGCAAACATTCTGCACTCCCTCGGCAGTGCAAACATTCTGCACTCCCTCGGCAGTGCAAACATTCTGCACTCCCTCGGCAGTGCAAACATTCTGTACCCCCTCGGCAGTGCAAACATTCTGCACTCCCTCGGCAGTGCAAACATTCTGTACTCCCTCGGCGGTGCAAACATTCTGCACTCCCTCGGCAGTGCAAACATTCTGCACTCCCTCGGCAGTGCAAACATTCTGCACTCCCTCGGCAGTGCAAACATTCTGCACTCCCTCGGCAGTGCAAACATTCTGCACTCCCTCGGCAGTGCAAACATTCTGCACTGCTTACAGCCAGAAAATAGGTCATCGCGAAAATGTTTTGCACCGATATGATCTTCAAAGAGCTGTAGTAGCATTTTGCTACTTATGGTGTGCTCTGTTTTTTCTGGCTAATTGCAGGGGTTCATCGCTTTTGAAATAACGGATGTGAAGGCCCCCGCTAACTGGAAAAAATCGCAAAAAAATGCGAATGAGCTATATATATATATATATATATATATATATATATATATATATATATAATATATATATATATATATATACATATAAAGGCGTGTGACTGAATTCACAGAGGTGGCTCGGACGTCGGAGAGAAGAAAAAAATTCAAAATATGAAAAAGAAACCCGCGACAATAGATTCGGTCCAGTCAGACAAATATTTGGGAGGAGTTCAACGTCTTTCTGTTCAGCGACGCGAAATTTTGTTCCGCCCGCCTTCGACGTGAATTTCTGACCAAGTAGATGAACTTGGACAGGCAGTCTTGCTGGCTTCGGCAACATCTATTAGCCAGTTGATCACTTTTAATGAGTGTGTATTCCTACAAATAACTAGATTATTGCAGAAAGTTATAGGAATAAATAAAGGATTAAATAATATTTCAATTTAATTTACATAACTTTCGTTGTCTTGCTGATCGGTGAGTTTTCGATTTTAATTGATTGTTTTACCGTAGCTTTAGTACGTTATGAACATTGGCCTAGTGCGAATTTATTGTTGAAACTTTTCTTTATGGCACACCCCTTACGATAATTAATTCCTCAGTCCAAAATTCGAAGCTACCAAGCAGTAAAGTAGTCCTACTAAAATTTAAATAAAATAATTATGTTGCATTTCAATAGACCAAATTTCTTCTCAAAATGGCGGCACATCTACTACAAGTACGCGAGAATTACACATCTTCATATACTTGTATACTTGCAATTCGGACAGCACTTGTGATGTCACTTCCAGGGACAGGTTCGCACAAGTATGCATTTCAGGCGAATTCGGACACACCAAAGGGACAACCCTTGTACGTACTACGTTTAATAACAAGAGCATTGCCATTACACGTGTTTTCTCTCTGCGTTTATTCATATTTATTATAAATGAAATATTATAATTTATACATAAAATGAAAGTAAAAGTACAGTTTAACCACAAATAAGGTAATCATATGTTAACAGAAGTATAAAACGCTTGCTATACATGGCATATGTAGGTTATAACTAAACACGTCGAACATGGAGTATTTTACAAATGGTCGATACGAAAATTGTGAAGATAGATTACTAATTACACAGTATTTCCTTGCCTTAACTTTGACCTCGGTATGAGTGCGTGTGTATTGCTAACAGGAATCTATTTTCCATCTTACAGGCGTGAAAATTTTGAAAGGTAGGTAGGCAGGCAGGCAGGTAGGACTTTACGTCTCGTTGACACCGAGGTCATTGAGACAGGCCAGGTTGTTCAGAGAAGCAGGAATGGGGAAGGAATCGGCCATGAAAACCAGGGACCATACCAGCAGAACTGTGATATCGCGTGGCAATGAAAAGAACGAAATCGCGATGGTCGGACCGAAATTCAAAACGAGGTCCAGGTTGGAAGGTTTACCACTGCACCACCTCGCCCGGCAAATTTTTAAAAAATATTTTAGAATGTTAATCCATGGTATTGTGTGATTACGCGCGGGGTGCATTTCGGACCCTCGGAAAAAGTCTATCGTTAAATTAAACAGTTATTATTTTTTTAGAGCATGGATTTCAATTAACGCCGTACTGCGTGAAACAGAACAATGAAAATATTTCCAGCAAAGCAGATAATCTCACTATCAAAGTTTTGCGAATATTACAAGTTCTCGCAGTAAACCTCGCCTTCGAATTTGTTTCCAGTCTGTGCTATCGGAATTTACCACACAATTGTTCTGGAGTTACGATTCATTTAGTATCGATACCTTCGTTGTATTTCAGCTTGTGTGGCAGTGTGTGCGGAAAAAGATAAATCATTAGCTTCGCAATTCAGTGCAGAAGTTATTAAATAAGAAATTACGGATAGGGTAGAAACGATTTAATATTGTCGTATGATCGTATCCCAACTCGCGAGTTCTCGACGAGCTTCTAGAATTCTCCGTCGGCCCGTGGCCTCCGGCGTGCTGCGAACAGCCAGATCAGGAAACTGTACAGGTGTCTTCCTTCTTTCCCTGTCCGCACACGCAGAACGGGAAGTCCGAGGGCAACCAGGAAATACCCGTCGTTCCTCTCCGACTGCATCGATCCCTGGAGGCGCCCTTGCCTAGCTCGACTTGTTCCCACTCCGTATTTTCCCCGCCACCCTTCCTTCCCGCACGACAGTGAGTCACGTGGCCACCGGGACAGTGGAGAGGGAAGCCGTATAGCTCTGTCTATGAGAGAATATACGTTGTTCACGGTAAAGTGAGCACTTTTGAGACCCTAGTTACTTTTTCCTTTCATCCGTTGTAGACGGGAATACGTCTTTAAATTTGCAACCGTTGTGGGAGCTATTAAATAGATAACTATGCCGAGTAGTTGTGCTAATTAGTGTATTACCCGAGCTGAAAAGGTGTACTATTTCACTGGCTACCCTCATACGAAAGAAATGGAGAAAGAAAAGCAATTTGGCTAAAAAAAAATCGAGATAAAAATTGGATACCAGAAAACAGAGTTGCTTATTATTGAGTCAAGTATCAGAATCACAAATTAATTTTTTTTTTAATGAATAATGCAGGTATATCAATGTGAATGAGCATTTTTTTTTTTCACTTTTAAACTATAACTTATATTATTTCTCTATCAAAATTGTGTTTCGCATGCCAGCATGCCAGCATAATATCGTAACGACTCGTGTGTTGCAGTAGCCAAAGAAAGCATGTTTATTAAAGTACTTAATTATATAAAAATCAAAAATAAAATATCTTGGTATTTTTGATAAGGGGCATGCTAGTTGTGTAAAATGAGAATGTGTGTAGTTACCCTGCAGAATAAATACAGCTTTTGTTTGATGGTTCATTTCTGGGCTCTCATTTTTTTTTTTGTATTTATCCCCTCGCCGATTTATTTTTACATCACGAGCGATATGTAAAACACTTCACCCCGCCTCGTAAAAACTGTTGAACTTACACAATATTTGTTTGCAGGACATTAAAATTTAATATTTTGTTTAGTATTCGGTAGTATAAATATCTAATTTTTCACGAAACTCACATTTTTAGGGTAGTTTTTAACACTCCATGTTCCAGCAGGTTTATCGGTAAAAAAATGAGTTGTGAGTTCTTTATACTTTTACAGGACAACCATACCACGTGGACGAAATATGAGAATTTCATAGAAATCCCCACGATGTGCAGGGCTAGTGAAGAATTTTCTATGATATTATTTTTAAAATAACATTCGAGAACGAGAGAGTTGATTGCGAGTTGCGTTCGCTCTTTCATTGCTAGCGGTGCACTCCGCTAGTCTGGGTGGGGACAATATGGTCGTGACTGGTTAAATGGCAATAATCTCAATATACAGAATCTCAATATACAGAGCTCTATAGACTATTCACGGCAAAGGGAGCACTTTTTGCAGCCCTCTCATTTGGAATAATAGTCAATAAATATATTTTATTGTGAATATATACACTTTGTTTCTTACTAATAAGGCAATATTTATTGTTTTTAATGGTGGAATGAAAAAAATGGTTGATAGGAAAAAAGTAACTACGGCCTCAAAAGTGATCACTTTACCGTGAACAGCCTATAGGAAGCCGTTTTCCCTAGATCCACCTGGAGGCGGCAGTGCTAGATCCACGCGTGCGGTGCTAGGGAAGAGCCGAGCCCGGCAGAGCCATCTAGCGGCTCGCGGACGCACTGTTACCTCACGGCCCGCTTTCCCTCCCGCACTCAGAAATAGACTGCGTAGCGCGCAAGTGCGTCATCGCTGCCCTATTAAGACCGTCACATCGGCTACGTGAGTGGCTCAATAAAGGAGACGGTCCCGAGCGAACAAACGAGACGTCATGTATTTGCTACGAAACACTGCTATCAATGCCGGATACTCCTCCCGGTATTTGAATATGTGGTCGTCAAAGACATTAAGAATTAAATAAATTGACAATGCAACTGCGTCCTCTCCCCCCAAAATGGTTATTTTACATCGTGGAAATGCTATTCGAGTAGGTACACACTGCGCCTAAGAATTGTGTATTCGGGTACGTGCAATTTAATACAGAAGTCCTAAATGATACAATCTCAAACCAAAACGAGAATCAACACATGATATCATGTGATGTTTCTGTTGAACACTAATGTTTGTAGATGCGGCCCTTAACGAAACTGATGTCTTACTTCCGGGCGAGCGGTCTAGGTCAAACGACAGCGCCAGTCAGCAACTAACGAGACAAAGCATAAATTGGTCTCGCGACTAACTTCATTACACAAGATTCCGAGTTATCACTGAAAAATGTACTCATAGGATCGGATGCACTATCGTATGAAAACCAGCCTTCCATTTATGATTGGCTACTTCTCTACGAGGCAAATTATTCCCCTTTTTGACTGGGCTACTCAGGATTCGGTTACTCCAGTACTGGATGTCTTTCGAATGTATCTAGTAAGCCAATACGCTAAAATTATTTCCATCCACAATCCATAGAAATCTGAAATATCAAATCATTAGTAAACTCAAAGGACTTCAAACACTTCTACATATGTGCTCCACAGACAATCAGTAGTGCCTGAAGGATATTCGGTCATAATAAATAGAGAAGCCGAAATACATCTAACGTAAAGAATAAAAATTACTTCATCACAAAAACTACAGTCAATGAATTAACGGCAGGGGACGGATTGAACAAAAAACTACTATTCCGTATAACCTGCACTTCATTGAACCAGGCAGTTTTTTTTTCAGACCCCTGACCCATCACCACAAAAAACTACTATTCCGTATAACCTGCACTTCATTGAACCAGGCAGTTTTTTTTTCAGACCCCTGACCCATCACCACAAAAAACTACTATTCCGTATAACCTGCACTTCATTGAACCAGGCAGTTTTTTTTTTCAGACCCATCACCACAAAAAAAAATAGTAAGTGGAATTTTCAATATGCTGAGATCTATTGCCACGATTTTTGTGAAGAGGTCTTCCTAAATATCAGATAAACGGTTATCGAAAATGTTGATGAATTTGTTTTTATCCCAATCGCTTTTGTTATTAGCCTTCTCATGATTCGTTAACAGTCTGGACGTCCCAAAATTTCCGTTGATGGTAGTATATCCGGAGTGGCAGGGAAGGCCCAGGATCTCTTTCCCCCTTCTTCGATAGGATTCGAATAATAATACAGAAGAAGGCTACGCATTGCCATTCTGAATCAAACATTTCCAAATTTCCCTTGTGTCCAAGTGCAAGCCCATCAATTATTTCGTCTCTCCAAACACACGATGTTTCAAGTCGTCTAGGTTAGCCGCCATGCGCAGACCTCGCGAACCGCAATTGCTTGCAGTCCCCCTTCTCCGAGCCCCACTGGAACGGAGACCTAAAACTTCTCGAGGTCGTCGACCTTTCGGCGAGATTCTGCACACGTTAATACATTCAAGCTGATGGCTGCTTGTTTCCACCGTGTGGGACTATGATTGAACATGGGAATTTTCTGCTTCTTTATTGGTTCATTTTCTTCGAGGTCAAATTTAATATGTCATGCACCAACTGCGACAGTAAAGGGGGAGTACGATTGTTTTTAATTCTAGCTTGTTCTCAAATGACTCCGGGACCGCAGTGTAGTAAACATTCAGGAGTCGCATGTCTCGACTTCAAATAGCCAATTCGAAATGAGAATGAATTCTGCCTGTGGCAGCAATCAACGAACTAGTGAGATCTCTTTTAGTAGGCGCCGTTACAATTTTTCAAAATATCTGGACATAGCCAGGTCTAGCTAATGGATGGAGGTCTTAATTAAATAAATAAAAAAATGGGGTGTGACTGAGTTGGGGACACGGCCGTTTGTTTTGCGTGAATACGTCTACGTTGACGCGCTTGGACGCCTTGATTTTTTTTTTTTTACGTTCCCGGCACCGCTTCACTCGATCATATGGGGTTTTATGGGTATCACTGGATTGCTTTTGAGATGTTCTTTCCAACCGGATACGATTTCTGTATCTGTACTTGGCTTTTTGACGAGTATAGACCGAAATTGTGTTAGGTTATCTTAATTTTTTACATCTCATACAATTTCGCCATAATCACGCCACACAGATGTTTTTATTCACGCAGCCAATTTATCTTGACGAGAGCTGTAGATTGAAAAACAAACGAGCGTCGTGGCTTCTCCTAGTCAAAAGTTTTACTACGCGGAAGTTATGAGTCGCGGCGAAACGTACTCTAAATTTCGGCGGTACCCCCCCCCCCCCCCTGCTCGATGGATTCGCAGTCCTCATTCAACGTAACATATTCTTTGATCCTTTGGCAATCGAGTGGTGTAATTGAATTTCGAATGTAGACGATAGATTCGGAGCTGCAATGCCAAACTGTATCCCCCGATGTTATCATCAGATTTTCTGGATTGCCTCCCACTATGGTTGCAAATTTAAAAACGTATTCACGGCAAAAGTAACATAAAAAATTTTCATCTTGACATTAATAACTATCACTTAGATACTACTTACAGCCAATATTTACAAAATCGTCCGACACCCGACAAAAATTAATACACTCAAAAAGTTAAAATCAGTCTTTATAAATAGTAGAATAACACGTACTAAATGCCTAATAAAAATGGTGTATTTGATCTCTGGCAGCTCTAGTATATACAATCAAATGCGTAGGCCTATCACTCGTTGATTCAATTCCACCGTGTTTCAGTCCAGATAACACCAGTCTTTCCTGTTTGGAATGTTCTGGAGCATCCCGAGCAATCCACTACAGAGCAGCCCTCCAGTAGTCGGATACTTCGCTCCCGCAGCAGCCTTGTACTCTCGCCCACTGCAGTCTCATGCCCTCGTTCGAACTTCCCGATACCTATACGCTGTTCATGGTAAAATTATCACTTTTTAAAGCCCTGCTTATGATCTACTTGTACGCACGTGGTGTATTCTTTCGCCTCACGTACAATTGACATTGCCATGTGCCTCATCACTTTATTCATGCGTCGGCCAAGTGAAACTGTGAAATTATAAGAAAAGTAAAGAATTTAAAAATGTAATATTTTTACACTTCGATACATTAAAAAAAGTACAAAGCAAAATAAATAGTTGAAATTATCACAAATCATCACCCAAAATTTTTTTATTTGACGTTAAGATATGAAACTACGTTCCACCCATTGTTACCAACTTAACTGGGCGCATGTACTTCGGTGTGCTTGTTAAAATATATGCCGGTAGGAACAGTGATTTTTTTCTAAGTTAGATTTCAAATGTGCTCACTTTATCGTGAACAGCTTTTAGATCTTCGCTAGACACTTGTTGCATTCAAGCCAGGTGGCTAGTACGGACTGCCAACCTTCCGGCTGCGACCGTATTTATTTATATTGTAGTTGCCCTGACCCAGAACCTTCTTCATACCTTGGGACACACCGAGAGAGGTATTCGCTGGAAGGTTGTTGCACATGATGTCAAGTCGTTGAGTCCTCCAGTAGGACACGGCAGCGATGCCAGATCAGATGCCAATCATTCCCCTCTCCTGCCTGACGACGTAGCGGCGGCTGGGTCCGCCTGGAGGAGGGCGGGTGGTGTTGGGCCATCCCTTGGGCTAGTGATTTTTCGACAAAAAATATGAGTAGGCCTACACGATAGACTTGAATACTATAAGCATCTAACAGCAGTTTGTGTATTGTCATTGGTTGTTGTCTGCTTGAGAAGGCGTGTTCATATCTGACAGGGCCACTCAGAGTTCGGCAACATCGGCACTGCTCCTACGTGACTCGTGTACAGACAGTTAACACGTGACAAAAAGTTATTCAGACACTCAAGATACGTAAACGGCTCTACAGTGTTTTGAAATGTAACTTATCCTGAAAGTTTTTCGCGAAATTTCACTACCCCTAGCCAAGCCCTTACCGCGCCGATTCTGGCCGAGCGTAACACAATTAAACACGTTGCCCGGTCTGAGCGTTTACTGACACTGTTTAATCATTTTACTGTTGATTTTCCTTTTAGCTTAGCCGTGCGACTTCGTTCGCATGATATTTTTGTAAAGTTATTAAAATAAAGCCAACATAGTTTCATTAAGGTTTTATATTTAAAATACTAATATTTCTTCTTGCAGGTTTAATGGAGTTGTTAAATTACACCCTGCCATCGCTTCGCACTTTTTTTATGTTAGCATGATATTTAGGACTTTGAATTGATCTAGCCACTTTTTTAATTGGGTGTTTCAGCCACAGAGATACTGCGGCCCCACTATTGGGTTCTCTACCCACTGAGATACTGCGGCCCCACTATTGGGTGCTCTAGCCCCTGACCAGCTGCGGCCCCACTATTGGGTTCTCTAGTCCCTGAGCTTCTGCGACACCCTTATTGAGTTCTCTAGCCACTGAGCTTCTGAGGCCCCCTTATTGGGTGCTCTAGCCATTGAGCTACTGCAGCCTCACTTGATATATATCTATCTACTGCGTCACTGTGGCCCCACTTCGAATAACTCTAGCCACTAGCCACTGGGCCACTACGCCTTTTGGAAGGAAAGGTTTATTGCCCATAGACAAAAAGAAAGGAGAAATGACGAAATTGTTTTTAACTATGTTTTTTAATGCAATAATCAATCCTAAGAAAAGCCAAATCCAGTACCTATTTAAATCCCTGATCATCATTTATTCCGAAACTGTTTGAGATATCTCGATGAAACCAAGACTAAGTTGGTCGTGGTGATATTATTACCTATAGACTTTGTAAATTTGATGTCAAAACGTTCAGTGGTTTTTGAATTAGATCCGTTCGGACAGACATACAGACACGAACAAAATTAACATTAGATATGGTTTAGTTATCAATTATACTGTATGAAAAAATTATTAAAAGTGAAAAATTCGAAAATCACAGTTAATTATGCTTAATTATAGTCAAGTCTTGTACGCCAAGTTCGTTTACGGAACCTTGAAATGTCAAATGTCTGAACCAGCATAGACTGAGTTATACAGATTGTTGACCACAACCCCCCCCCCCCCCCTTATTTTCTAAACCATTTTTTCCTACGGGGAAGTGTTTTACAAAAGAGCACAGCTTGCAAATAATTAATTTAAATAAGTGAGAAATTCCAGTACCACATACAATGAATTATTACATTTGATTGCATAATTAATAAATACAGTAAAATACGTATGATTTACTGTAAAAACATTTTCTGCCATATTAGCAATTAAAACTTAATTTAGCTACAGGAAAATCGAACAATCGCAAAACCAGCCAAATGAGGGGGAAAAATAATGCATATGAAAATAAACTCTCTCTCTCTCTCTCTCTCTCTCTCTCTCTCTCTCTCTCTTATATATATATATATATATATATATATATATATATATATATATATATATATATATATATTGTTCACGGTAAACTGAGCTCTTTCTAAATCCCTGCTTAAGAATTACTTGCATAACCGTTGTGTATTTTTCCGCCTTATGTAAGATTAAAATTGCAATGGGCCTTATCACTGTATTCATGCGTAAGTCAAGTGAAATTGCGAAATTATTAGGAAAGCAAATATTTAACTTATCTGATCATTTTTACACTCCGATGCATTTAAAAAAAAAAACAGAAAGCGAAAGAAATAATTCAAGTTATCAGAAATGGTTTCCCAATACTTTTTATTCCACGTCAAGTTACGGAACTACTTATCATCCATCGTTACCAACTTTACTGGGCGCATGCCACTCAGTGCGCCAGTTAAAATATATGCAGGTAGGAGCAGTGACATTTTTCTAACGTCGATTTCAAAAATGCTCTCTTTATCGTGAACAGTCTTTATATATATATATATATATATATATATATATATATATATATATATAAAGTAACCACACTACCATTACAAAAGAACTCCGCCAATAAATCTCCGTGTGTAAAAGTACGGAAATGTTCAAGTAATTCTCTCCACTACCTGTGTCAAATATTTCTAACCAGAGGTATATTCAGAACGTTGTTCGATGAAGAGCCAGACTATAAGTGATGTGGTTGAGAATGATTGCCGACACTACTGGCTTAGCCAAAATACTTCGTTTACAAGCTAAAAAAAAAAAAAAAGTGAACTGGACGGTAACTAATAGTGGCCGAAACAAAGCTGGGTAAATGCATGAAATGTGTGCTAATCTGGAAGTAAAACATTATTATTATTATAGTGCTATTTCACGGACGCCCTTCGCCATCTCTCACTAAGCTTCATCCTTCGTCCGGGACACACACCTTTTCCTGCAAAAGTCACTCGACCACTGAGTACATACACTTTTTCTCTCTTGAACCAGGTCCTGGGCCATTGTGGATTGCCTGGACAGAATGTTGCGATACGCCACTGATTTATGATTACAGACCTGAAAAATTCGCGAGTTGAGTGACCGGTAGGCTAGACTCTACAGTCTTGTGTATGTACAATCATGTAGATATCACTACTCATTGGTTGCTTACTATTACAGCGGAAGGCGATGATTGGGTATACATTTTGTTGCGTGTTTATTATTGGCTCATAATTCAAAATAAGGTATCAAATACCGCATGGCCTAATTACAAAATAAAAATAAACGCACAGGTTTTTTAATTCTAGCTTGTCCCGAAATGTATCCGCGAATTTTTCAGGTGTCTATCTATGATGTATCGGCTGTCGCTAGCACATTGAGGTTTGCACACATTTACTGGCACGTAAGACAAAATAGAAGTGAGTCAACTATATCCAGTACTGCAAGAACATCCGGTTCTATTGGTGTCTGTGTTAGAACTCACAATCGTGTTATTGGTCCATACGACACCGGACCCCTCCCTGTACTTTATAGCGTTCATTATTGGCCGGTCATCAACCAATGGATAGCCGAGCTGATATTGACCCCATTTAATGTCCTTTATCGTTTAAAAGGATTTACAATCAATCATGTCCCTTTGAATGCCTATAAAACACAATTCTATTGTTAGCAACATCACTCTGCTGTCGTGTTCTTGTGAGGTCGAGTTAACCACTAGCCGAACAAAGACTGCACAGCCATGCGCGTTTTGTTCTGAACAAAGACATTTTCAAATTAGCTTTGCTCGAGCTACACTCGAGCATAGTCTACAAAATGCTAGTTTATTTGTCAGTCACAGAAACGCAGTTCTGCACATGAAGTCACGAACCAGGTGTGCAATGATCGCCTGTGAGTGATCTGAATAGGTTCAGTTCTCCACAGAGTATTTAAGAACAAAGAGCCGCTTATTCCGCAAACTTGAGCTTCACACGCCAACAAAATAGCGTCACTGGCCAACAAAATCTTGGAAACCGTTCACCAATCAGCGCCTGGTAGCCTAATCGCCAGCCTGACGCCTAGACAATAGGGAACATTTCGCAGCATGCAGTAGCCAATCAGAAACAAGGACCATTCTCAGAGCCTCGCACAGCCAAACAGAGACTGGGTACGCCCACATCAAAGCAACCTTCACGTCATCTCGTCTCTGTGGTCTTATCTACTATGCGGCTCAACGGTGCTAACTGATTCCTGCTGTGCGCTCCGAGAGTATAGTTCATTCACAGTTACTTCCAACTTTTCTGAAGCCCTGTTCAAGTTCTACTTCCAGGATATTACTCCGCCTCGTGCAAACATAGCTTTAAAAATTATACCAGAGGGACAGCGCACCGCATACGTGCACACTCAGTGAAATAGTGTTTTGCAAAGGGGCTATTTCTTAAAGGCTATTCATGGTAAAGTGAGCACTCTTTAAGGCACTGTTAAATTTTTCCATTCAACCCATTTCTGTCTTTCAGCAATTTTTTATATGAACACTGCTATGTTACTTATAAATACGGTGTATACATTTCACCTCTCCGAAAATTTAACGCCCAAGACTCTAATAAGCCATATTTATTAGTAGTTAATGCTCTTTGGAAGGGCCTTAAAAAGTGCTCACTTTATCGTGAACATCCTATACCAGGCATTACCACCACACCTCTTTTCTCCCGGTTTTTATGCTTGTTATTTATAAATGAATATTTATAGATAATATAGAAGTAAAAGTGAAATTTGGCAGAAAGTAAAGCACTTTTATGTTAACACAAATATAAAACTCCAGTGATACATGACATGTTTAGGAAACAAGCGAACATGTCATACACGGGGTGATTTTTCAAAAGTTTGAAGAAACCGTGAAGAAGCTATATGTAGTATAAGCAGCGGGCAAGTAACGGCGTGCCTTGCAACAGTTCACCATCCATCTCGGGCGAGGTGGCGATGGCGTCTTGAAAGCCAGGCCAGGCCAGGCCAGGCCGCCGGGAGGGATCCGGTCTGAATTGGCATGGCGGCTGGCCTTGCGCTGCACGCCAGCCACGCACACACGTTCTTGTCGCAGACTACACGCAAGCCAGCAGGCCACGTGTAAGACGACTAACCTTCCAGCAGACCATAGACTAAATACCAGGTAGGCTGCCGCTTATTCGTCTTCCGCGCATGCACCCAGAATCGGCCTACCCTAAGAAGGACCGCATGTTCGCGCATGTGCTTCTATTTATAGGAAGCATTCCTGAGGAACCGAATATATATATATATATATATATATATATATATATATATATATATATATATATATATATATATATATATATATACACAGCCATCTCGCATTTCACGAAAAAACTACATCTGCCAGATCATGCAGTGGTTTTAATTTAAATTTTGTTATGGAAATAATGTTAATTGTAAATTTCACATTGCTTGTATTTTCATATCGATGACTGTGCCAGCATCCTGGATCTAACATTTTTAATACATTTAGATACCATCATGATGAAAGTGATGTTAAAAAGAATTTCCCATGTTGGATTGTACGAAAAATAGTTCAACTTTACAAATAATGTTCTCTCATCTCTGAAAAAAAAAATTTAGTACATATTTTTTTTACATAATGGTATGTCAAAATCACAATATTAGGGCAAAATTGCAATATTTGTGTATTGGGACGTAGAAATACTTAAAACGAACTCACCTACCGAAATGAGACAATTCTCTTTGAAGTAAGACATCATAACTTACTTCAAGAAAGCCTTAACATTTTCGCGATTTTAAAAAATTGCTCAATATAAGGGAATTTGTACACACTTATGAATTGCAGAAGCCTGTGATTTTTTTTTGTAAAATAAATTTTACTAAGCATACATTAAAAAGAATTAAAATGTGACATTTTTAGTCGCACTTGTTATATTTTGTAGAACCGAAAAAGAAAAAAAAACTAAACTTGTGATTCTGACATGCCATGATGCAAAACCTGCGATTTAACTTTTGCTAAGCGAGGAATGAGTATTTACAATTAAAATAATGTTTACAAATTGAATTGTGTTTCGTACAATTATAAAATAACAGATTGTTTCTTGTGGTTGCCAGCAACCGTAAAGAGCTTAAGTCTTCTGTTGAGCAACAATGACTGCGCTGGAAAAAAGACAATTGGTTTGTATTTTTACAAACAATTATTTGGAAATCAGTTGTCAAGATATATTGTGTAACACCACAAATATATTCGATAAACGCACAAGTTAGGAATGGATAAAACTAAATTATAATACTATCGAGTAATTATTGCAGATCTAAAAATGTATTATGAATATAGAGATTCCTACAACCCCCCCCCCCCCCCCATAAAACAGTGTGTGGTAAAAACGAAATATTATGCTTGTAGTGATACAAGAAAATGTTTGGTAACTGGTTTCCTACGAATTGTTTGTCTGATTACAGAAATGTTTTACTGTGCGAACAACAGGAAGCTCTCTTTCGAAATGTGTGCAAGTATTATAATAAAAACGAAGCAACAGCTAAATAGAGCCACAAACAACCCAGAATGAAGACTTTGCACTACATGTAAGCAGCCGACAAACCCACAATAATATGACCGGAGTATATATTGGACTGTGAAGTATCGTCTGCTGCTAAATCAGTTCACAGAATACTTGATACTTGGAGAACGGTGAAGGGGGGGGGGGGGGGGGCGAAGCCGACCTACGGCAGCTGAATTTCGCAAAAAGATTTCCTGGGGTGGTTGTGTTGCAAAAAACTTAGCTACTCACGCGAATCCTTTGTTTTAATTTTACATGTCTGCCCACGCTTCACGGAAGTTTCACTACGTTGTGACCTAATTATAATCAGCAGAGTGAAATATGAAAATGTATTCTTTAAAGTTGATAATATTATTTATTTGCATCCCATGTTCGCAGGTTGAAAATCTGCTGCTCTAAGAAGTTAACATATCTGTATATAGGTTGTTCACAGTTAAGTGAGCAATTTTTAAGGCCCTTTCAACATATATAAACCGCTAATAGCTGCATTTTATTGCAGCATCAAACATTAAACTTTTATGTAGGTGGAAAGTATACGCTATATTTATTAATCACATGGTAAAGTTTATATTAACAAGTGGCGGAAAGATAAAAATTTTGCAAAACGAAAAATGTTGCAGAGCCATAAAAAGTTCTCACTTTACCGAGAACAGCCTATGGGCTTCAAATGTCCTTGAGTGGACCGAGATAGATTCACCAAAGTACCCTAGTAGCGTACATGCTATGGCAGTTTACACGCTGGTCTTTAATCATGCTGCTTTATTTTAGAGTACAATAATAAGCATCTACATTGTTAAAAAAATTGTCCATTTAATGAAAAAATGCTGGGTATAAATTTATCCAGAGGCGTCAATAAACTTTCAGTAAGATTGCAGACACATTGATTGTCAAAAACGGAACATTCCGTAAAATCACAGAACCTCTCCGTTAATTTCATAGTTTGTTTTCTGTACTTCCAGTTAAAATAATAATAATAATAACAAATAAACACAATGAAAAAATCTTCAATTTTTATTATTTGGGGGGTTAGTACACAGACACGAAACGACGTGGGACCGCGGTGGCTGAGCGGTTTGCCTGCTCGCCTCCCACTATATACAACCGGTTAAATCCCCGTCCGGGTCACTCCCGGACTTTCGCATGTGGGAATCATGCAGGACGATGCCACTGGTCGGGGCGGGTTTTCTCGGGGATCTGCCGTTTCCCCTCGCTGTTAAGAGCCGCCCAAAGCTCTTCGCTCACACGAAACGGCGCGCGTGGCAGCTCCTATGAAACTGGCGAACCCATTTCCTGATTGGCTACACGAGAGTCTGGCAACGGACCTTGTGTCTGATTGGCCTCTGCATGATACGTAAAGTTCTTATTGGTTGACTGCCGGCTGGCGAGTAGGTTACCAGTCGCTGACTGGCAAATGGCGTGTTTAGACATGCTGCTAGCGTGTGAGGCTGAAGTTAAAGGTATAACTGTTAAAGGTATAAGCTGTTCACGGTAAAATGAGCACTTTTGAAAACCCTGCTTAGTATCTACTTGTATACACGTAAAATTAACATTGCTATGTGCCTCATCACTTTATTTCTCCGTCAGTCAAATGAAACTGTGAAATTATTAAGAACGTAAATACTTCACACATCTGTTCATTTTTACACTTCTATGCATTAAAAAAAACAGAAAGTGAAAGCATTAATTTTAAGTTACCACATATGATTGCATAACACTTTTTTATTAGAAGTTTAGATAAGGAACTACTTTCCATCCATCGTCACCAACTTAACTGGGCGAATGTCACTCAGTGCGCCCATTAAAATATATACATGCAGGGGCAGTAACATTTTCTAAGGTTCGTTTCTTAAGTGCTCACTTTATTGTTAACAGTCCATCTGTTAAGTACTCTGTGTTTGAGACCACAAGTGTCAAGTACTGTAGACTTTTAGGATACGGACCAATGTCACAGTTAACCAATAGTAGCGGATCCTGACTATACAAAACTGTAATAAATACTTTCGGAGACTGGAACGTATACATTTTGTAAGCCGTGTTCTAGCTATCAGCCTATTGTCATGTATTTCAGTATACTTTCATTAGGTAATACTGATTTTCTCCTGAAAATATCCAAACAATATAAAATAGTATCTGTATAGGCTATTCACGGTTAAGAGAGCATTTTTGAAAGCTCTCTCATTTTGAATAACATTCAATAAATATATTTGATTTATGACTTAGCCGTTAACTTCCGAGTGCGGTGGAATATACCACTGAGTTTGTTACATACATGGCAATATTTATTTATAAAGGTGGAGATATATCTGCAGATACAAAATAACGCGAATTTCGCATGTTCCTAGCGATAAAAAGTTAAACGCCTGAGATTATTTTTCGAAAATTCAAGGTTTCCACAGAAACAATGGAATCATTCTTTGGTCGAAGTAGAAGATGGAAATCCCTCAGCTCCAATTCATACTAAAAGAATCAGGATGTATATCCGCGTAATCCTTTGCTACCTGACATTGTACATTACGTTTGGAATTTCTAAGAAAGCGCCAATTTGCCGGGTCACTCCTTGGATCGTGACACATTGGAACATCCTGATGTATCATTTTCAACGCACGCCTCTGATTTACCGCGAATATGATTCGTCACTACAATCTTGAAAAGGGAGTTTTCTCAATAACTATTTCGCGAATTTCTTGTCGCAACAATATCTGACTGTTTCAGTTCTCAACACATCGATAACTATCGATGATAAAATTATGTGTCGACGTGTGTATAATTTAGGAAAATTTTCGATATAACGAATCGAAACCTTTCGTACGCTTTATTTCTTACTAGTCGCGCTCGCAACAAGAGAGTTTTATGCCTCGATGCATTGATATTTCTGTAGGAAAAAATTTCGAAATAGTATGTAAAATTTTGGAAAGTGTCGTGCACATCGCCATCGTAATGATATCAATATTATCGATGCAATCGAAATATGAAATGTATGTATATGTTATCAGTGTCACTGATTGGCAATAAAGCCATCGCCCAAAAAAAAACTGGTTTTCAACTATTAGACTGCTTTGCATTCCCTAATATACTTATATCAATATCACTTAGTTATACATAAATATATATTATATGTGTATATAATATAACTACTGTACATATACTGCCACAGCCAACAAGTTCAAGGACTGACTAACGCACCGAGTGGAGGCAGTCACGCAAGTAATAGGGGCGGGAGACTTTCAGATACAACGTAGTCCCATAAGATTAACCTAGCTCCACAATCTGCTTCACATGCTCCACAATCTGCTCAACAATTGTGGAGCTAATACTATGCTGTGATTGCTCCACACTTAACACCTCCCTTTATGCTCCAACCCCTTCACCTACCTACACCCGCATACCCTCTACACCATACTTCACAACAAACTATACCAGAGTTATCCACACCTGAGGTCTGATACATTATCGCCCCTCTCCCCTACCTGCACCCCCACCACTCATCATCCTCCTCTCCTCAGATATGGTTACACCTCCCCATACACTCCTACCCAACAAGATAGGGTGTCTTCAGTTCCAAACTTCACAGATAGGCAGCACTGCTACAGCCATCGGCCGCCATATTAGTTGTAGAGTTAACCACTAGGAGTGCTGATGTCTCATGTTGCCATTATCGGTCGGTAGATAGCACACAAGTTCTCGCAATGCCTGCAAGAGAGCACAGCTAGTCACTCATGCTCCAAAAGCCAACATTGGTAAAGCTATTAAATGTTATGAAAATATTATGAACTTTGAGATTGGTTGGAAGCTTAAGACAATTCTCTCCATCATATATGTAATACATTAGTACATATTTAAAAAACTTCACTTTTGGATGGTTTTGAACAGAGGAACCCTGGCTTCAACGCATAATGCCTTTGCTCTCTTGACCACAAGAGCTTCCCAATAGAAATTTTAAACGTTGTATTTAAAAAAGAAGCACACAGACTAAATCGTATATTCAAAACGAATATCTAGTATATATCATGATTGAACAATCGATTAGTTAAAGCATAATTAAAAGGTAGAAATTTAAGTATTATTCCACATTTAAAACTTTAAAATTGTCAAAAATATACGTATGAAGCAATATGTTAATGAACTCTTATTTTAAAGGAGATTCAGTTTAGAAACTCACAACAGCCAAATATTCAGAATGTAATTTTTTTACAAAAAAAAGTTGCCAGTTAAAAATTTATATATTAATTTTTTTTATAAAACAAACATGACCGAATGACATGTCTAAAGATTTGTCTTTATTATGCAGTTAAAAGTATAATGACAGAAAAATGATTATGTGACTATAACCATTGCCATCTTGAATTTTAGTATGCACAGAAGCAATTTTTATTTTTATTTTTAAGTTAATTATGTAGCCAATCCGAACATCAAATACAACACGTCGTTTACCTTTCAACAAGTCATTTAAGTCCTAAACCCTATCTGACAAGGACAATTTTGAGTTAAGGCCTTTTATAAACATAGTCATAATTTCCAAAACATTACTACTATGGTCATCAAATTCATAACACACACACACGCACATCAACCCCAACAACAAATCAGATTACAGGGTCAAACACACCTAAAGCCCTTTTATAAGTATTGTAACTCATAATTTCTCCTCTTTCAAAGCTACAGATGTAAAATTCATAACATAATCATCAACCCCAACAACAAAGAAGACTATATGGTCAAACAACTTAAAACCTTTTGAAGCATACATAAGCATTATCAAATGCATAACATACACAGCACACCCGAAATCCATTACAGTGGTAAGATCATTTAAGCCCTAAACCCTTTCTGACAAGGTCAATTTTGAGTTAAGCCCTTTTATAAGCATAGTTACTCATAATTTCCGAACCATTGATGATATAGTGATAAAATTCAAAACATAGGCATCATACCCGACATCCATCAAGATGCCAAGGTCATTCAAGTCCTTTTGTAACATGTAGTCATAATTACCAAAACATTGAATATATAGTGATCAATCTCATAACATAGACACTATACCCGACATACAACATAATGGTAAGGTCATTAGACCCTAAACCCTTCCTGGAAAATTTTGATTTGAGTTAAACCCTTTTATAAACATAGTTACTCATAATTTCCGAACCATAAAAGTTATGGTCATCAAATTCATAACATAGACAACATACTCGACATACACCATAATGCTAAACTCATTTAAGCCCTAAGGCCTTTCTGACAAGGTCAATATTGAGTTAAGCCCTTTTATAAACATGGTTACTCATAATTTCCGAACTTTGGAGATATAGGAATCAAATTCAAAACACACACATCAAACAAAACAACAAACAAGATTACAAGGTCAAACACACCCAAAGCCCTTTTATAAGTATAGTAACTCATGATTTCTCATCTACCAAAGCTACAAACATCAAATTTATAACGTAGTCATCAACCCCAACAACAAAGAATACTACAAAGTCAAATACAACTTAAAACCTTTTGTAAGCATACTTAAGCATAAACTTATCAAATGCATACTCATTAAAGACATATTTACAAACTTAATATTTATTTAATTTTTAATTTCAAACAGATTTTATTGGTGAGTTGGATACCTGCTTAGAGCAATTAATGTAATAGTAGTTTTGGATTATCAAGTTAGAGTCTTGGTCAGAACACCTAATATTATTTTATATACAAATTTAGCAAGAATTGAATGCTGTTTTGTTTGCCTGCTTATAGTAATTAATGTAATGCTAGTTTTGAATTACTGAGATCGATTCCCAAGCGACTCAATTAATAGCTATAAAAAAATTCTAGGGGATGAAATCTTAAACATTTACTTACGATCGATGTCTACATATTACCTGATCAGTGTATACTGCTCGACTAATGTATTATATGCTCAATGTCAAATGTTTTATAAATAATTATATGTTTATATTCCTTTTGTGATTTCTTCTGGGTAAATGTGTTTTTGGGTTTTCTCAGAGTGCTCCCAATCGCATTGGTTTTGTGATATTTTCTGCGAAATTAAAAGTTTGGTATAAATTATGTGTATGTTGTTTTATACAGTCGATTTTGAATATAAGTTTAAGATCCTATAATGTCAACCAAGGTAAAGGTTAACACTCTTAATTATAATAAAACATTTCATGCAGTAGCATCTCGTTAGGGCAAGCAAGGCAAGCAGTGCTTGCCCAGACAGTTCCCTGACAATGTTATATTTAAAATAAATATTAAATTCTAACTTATATTTACTTTAAGGTAACTTTTCACTCATGCAGTACACATTCTACTCAAGAAACCATACTATACATTATAAGAAAACAACTCATTGAATAGCAAAACAAAGATGTTTGGAAGCGCTATAAGTAATGCTTTCAGCAGGTAGGCGGTCACAATAGTTTCCCAGCAGACAGAAGGATGGCAATGTAGGAAGACTGCCACGGAAAGGCGGGGGCTAATGGCCGCGTCAACCTGTGTTAGAAGCTATGATGGTAGTGCTTTCTTAGCTGAACTGAAGTGGACATATCCGAAGCTGGCCTAGCCACAGGCAGTTGGCATGGTGTAGTTTACAGTAACTAGATCGATGTGTGGGCAAGTTCGTGCGCACAAACACAATCGTTTTGTTTTTATTTAATTTAGTTTTGGTGCTGAGAATGTTATACATATTCGTACACGATGTATACTCTACATAAAAATTATAACATTACTGTGTGAGACAGAACCGAGTAGATAGGATGAGTGCAACAGAAACATGTGGATTTAAGTGTTGTGTGTGTGTATTAAAAGTGAAGCATTTTTCCAAAAGTGCTTTCACTTTTCAGGAAAGATGTGATATCATAAAAGAAGGTAGGCTGAAACCTGAACTTATGATCACAACAACACACAAGAAAGGTAATTTTGTACATCATTTCCGAAAAAATGTTTATCAGGAACACTTGTGATTAGCTGGACTGTTTTGCTGGCCATTTTTATTGTTTTCAAAATATGTTGATACATGGACTGCAACTGTGTATTGTGACCTTAACAATCTGTACAATGCTGTTCAAACACACGAGCATTCTGAAGTTCACAGAAATTCGTTTTTGTCTCTTAAAGAATTTGGTAAAAAATAGAGTTGATTTTGGTCTAGATAGATCTAAACAATTAAGCACACAATAACACAACGAAAAAGTTAAAAGAAACAGAGAAATTTTGAAGCGTTAAATAGATGTTTGTTTCTTGGGTGTACAGGAACTGAATTTGCATGGTCATGATGAGACAAAAGAATCAGAAAACAGTGGCAATTATGTTGAGTTACTTTCATTAATTGGACAAGGTTACGGGTTTGATGAAGGTATCTTTGTAATATTTTTCACTCGGGAAAATTTGATGTTAAGAAAAATTCATATTTTTACAAGTGATGTAGTTTATATTCACGTACGAAAAAATGTTTAAATGGCACCATTTTGCACCTTGAAACCCACATTTTCCCGGGGAAAGCCCCCGGATCCTTATCTATTAGGGAGTCCAACACCACGACTGCCCCTGCACACAGTAGCTTGCACGTGAAATTATAGCACACATCGCCACTGGTTTCATGTAATTGTCAGGTGGGCTGAGCAGTTTAAGATGCTAGATTTAAGCTCTGGTTCCCTGTATGGGAGCGTGTCCCACACCTGGAAAATAACTTTTAAGACATATATTGAGATTGTTGATATGGTGTTATTCGCCTTTCACATGTTGTTCGACAAAGAGCTCTCTCTCTCTCTCTCTCTGATTGAGTTTGAGTTAGAGTGATACTTAAACAAATTGTTCTGTTGTGAAAACAGTATATAAGCGTGTGTTCTGTATGAATGTTTTCCCTTCTTCTATAGTTGTGATAGAAGGTAAATTGTCACAAGTGGAATCATATAATGATAGTGTAAGGTTTTGTAATAAAAAGACAGTAACAACAGGCGAAGACTTGTAACACCTTCAGCACGAGTTTCTCAATATTTTCTAGAAGCATTATATAAACAAGCATTATTTTCAACTGAATGCAAGTCTATAAATAGCATCTCATTAATAGTTTTATGTTAGTAAGTTACATTACATTATGTTATGTTACATTACATTATGTTACGTCAGTAGGTTACAATACATTACATTAGCATGTAACAATACATTGCAATTATAATTACAATATGTTACATGTTAAAATACATTATGGTACATTATGTTATTATGTTACAATACATTATATGTTCAATACATTACATTATGTTATGTTATTCTGTGCATTTGTGTAAAAAAAGAAGGTTATAAAACAAAATGTACATCTTCCTGTAATTGTAAATACGAAAGAAAACGTAATTAAACAGAAACATGGCATTCTTTTATCACCAAATATTCGTTGTATAGTAAATGATCCTTTGTCATGTGGAAACCGTGTGTTATTATGTCGCTGTTGGAACATCCAAAAGGACTTAAATTTGAAAACATATATGTGTTTTGTAAAACAATACTAGAGAAATAGCAACGATTAGATACTATTTTGTCACTAATTGAAGGAATGTGATATTTCCCTTTTACAAATAAAGAAGATATCGTGCTTCCGAATGAATAGTCAAGATTATTAAAGATAGTTGTGTGTGGATTGGTGATAAGGTGAGCTCTCTGTTTCTGTAAATGGAGCTTTGACAAATGGGTAAATGAAAGAAAAGAAATTATTATAAATACAAGTATGAAAAATAAATGAATGTATTAAACAATTACAATGTAATGTGAATTTTAAAGTTAAATTTATAAGCGAATATTGTGTAGGAGATGAGATGAGTCTAACATAAGTATTTATTATAGAAAATGTTCTCTACTAAATGGAATATTATGTGTGTTGTGTGTGTGTGTGTGTGTGTGTGTGTGTGTGTGTGTGTGTGTGTGTGTGAATAGGTAAGGGTTGGCAGAATGTTCGAACCTAAAAAAAGGTTTTTTGTCTTTGCAGGGTATTCGACTAAGATATAAACATTGTTTATATCTTGTATGTGAACTGTATATGGATGTAGTTTTTTAAAAGAGATTTGCATAAATATTTTTATAAGTAACGAATTATAACTCTTATTGTTCTGTTTAATTATCCTGGAATGGTTTTTAAATTTTATATTTTCTTCATTGTATGTTACTATGTTCAAGAAAAGTGTAAATGGTAGTTGTGTTTAGGTAGACCAGAATGGTATCAAGAGATGAATATTTAGGTTTTTACTTTATTCTGTATATGTGTGCATGTGTGTGTTTTGAAGTCAATTTAGGTCATTCTGGGGTAATATTGGGCTTATTTGGGTTAATTTGGCTTAATATGGTTCAATAGGAGCAAGTCTTGAGTGCAGTGGGTTTACCAATTGCTATATTTTTGGATCTTTGCATGAGTGTGTTATTCTGTTTGTGTATGTGTGTGTTTGTGTATGTTGGAATAGATCTATGTATGTTTTGTTGTATTGCTATAACTTGTTAGATATGTTCTTTGAGGAATAAGGACTGATTTTTGAGGAATAAGGAACCATTTTTGAGGAATAAGGAACGATTTTTGAGGAGTAATGAATGAATTTTAAGAACTACGAAATGATTTTTGAGGAATAAGGAACGATTTTTGAGGAATAAGAAACCATTTTTGAGGATTAAGGAATGATTTTTGGGATTGAGGATAGAATATTGATATCTAGAGTAGTAATTTCATAATACATGCTTGAGTTGAATGTGTCGATTCGAAAGTATATGAAAAAAAAAATAACAGTATGCTTTAATGACATACATATATATGTCATTATATATATATAATACAGTTTGCGATTGTGTAGCATTCCTAGATAAAGCACTCACTTGCATCTTTTCCGCGAGACCATTGTTCTCCTACCAGGGACGATGTTTGACTGACAGAGTTATGTGTGGGTAAATATATGTGTTTCTTTGTTGTCGATGAGCTGTGATAGATTGATGTAGAGAGATTATGAATGCTGTATGGGAGTTGAATATAGAGTGAGATAGTTACTGGAAAGGCATATTGTTTACGTGTTTGTTGTGTAGTGTGTTGCAAGCTGTCATGTACGTACATAAGTTATGCATAATATCAAACATATGTTAGTCAGACGTTAGTTTTGGTTATATTAATATGTATACTTAGAGTGAAAGTAATCATGTGAGTTATTCAATGTAAATACTAGAACTAAAAAGTTAGTTTGAATTGCAATGAAGCAATGAGCATGTTCTCAAACCTATACCTGTATTCAATTCTTGATTTTTTTTTTTTCATCGGTCGATGGGTAATTGGTTTCATTTCGTTACATCCATACCACTTGCAGTTGGATATTCATTATGCCAATACTTTGGTTGATTTACTTGATATGCGATTAAAAGAAGTATCTACTTACCATGTATGATTGTTGATTTGCTATGTATATACTACCTATATCTAAATATCCTTGCTAAATATGTATTTTTGTTATGCTAATATACATATTTTACCCACGATGATTGATCATGATTGTGCTCAACTCTCCGAATATAAGCCTAACCTATCATGAGCAATACTATTTTTTTAAAGTTTCTCAAAATGTTAAGCTGTATAGATAACAATTAAACATGGTGTTCTTCGGAAGTTTGCGAGAATTTGCCAGTCTTTCAGAAACAGTCTTCCTAGTATAATTAAAATGTTTTTGGTTACAATAGAATATGTTAGGTAATGCATTGACTTGCATTATGTAAAGTTGCTGTTTGTTACGTAATGAGTACTTAGCATGTGTGTTATTACACTATATTAAATTAGTATGTCTTTAACTTAATGATAGATAAAAATAACGTTAATTTTAAAGAATTATTCAATATTTAATGTTTAAGATGAGTGGGTGTAAACAAATATCGAACATACTATTCATATATGCATATTTACCTCATTGGGATTTGAAATAAAGAATGTGTTAGTATAACTGCCCACGCCTGCATTTAGGTTGAAGTTTTGACTAAATCAGTATGCATGATTGAATTTTGACATTTTTTTAAATAGATAAATATATTTACATGTAAACAAAACTTTACCTTTTTGTGAGATGAAAGGTGTAATTGTGTAAATACTTGTTATTCAGACAAGACCTAAGTATCCTAGAAGGATCGAATCAAGTGTTAAAAAGAGCAGATCTTAACAAATATTCTTTCATTAATGGGTTTTTACGAAAAAAAAACAAGTTTTGATTGCTATATGTAGTATGGAATGACACGATTTGAGTGAGACGAGTGTTTTATTTGGATCTCAATTCGGTTTTAAATGATGTTATATAGTAAATTAGAAAAATGGAATCTTGGTGAGGATATTTTCTTTTTGTATATGCTTATACTTTAGATTAAATATGTGTGATAATGTGTATTGGAAGACAGTTGATGGAGATTTGTTCATTTGAATTGTATGATACGTTGATACATTTGTCAAGTATTTAGTTTTGCTTGTAAAGTGTGATGGTATGGGGTTTGGTGGTTGTGTGGTATATGTTCAAATGAGTTGTGCGTGTGTTTTGGGGTCGAAATTTGTTCGTTTTTGGTGAATTTTGGATTGATCTGAGTTAATTCGGTTCATTAGGAGCAATTTTTGGGCGGAGAGGGTTTGCCAATTGGAATATGTTAGGTTTTGTGTGTGTGTGTGTTATGAATTGGTGTCTGTAGCTTTGGGAAATTATGAGTTAGTATGCCCGTAAAAGGGCATACATAAAAATACAGATTACTTCTATGTTTACTAATATTCAAGATAGCGATGGTTATAGTTACATAATCATTATTTCTGCCGATATATTTTTAACTGTCTAATAGGGAAAAATCTTTAGACACGTCATTCGGTTATGTTTTGTGTGTGTGTGTGTGTATATATATATATAAATTTTTAATTGACAACTTTTTTTAATAAAAAAATTACGTTTTGAGTACTTGGCTGTTGTGAGTCTCTAAAATAAATCTCCTTTAAAACACAAGTACATAAACACATCGCTTCATACATATGAAATAATACTTAAATTCCTAACTTTTTTATACAGTTATGTTTTAACTAATCGATTGTTCAATCATCATATATACTACAACTTTGTTTTGAATGCACGAGTTAGTCCGTGTGCTTCTTTTTTAAATACAACATTTAAACTTTCATTGGGATCTAAGCTCTCCTGGTCAAGAGCGTAAGGGCTTCAAAAGAAAATTTTTTAATATGTACTAATGCATTACATATATGATGAAGAGAATTGTCTTAAGCTTCCAGCCGATCTCAGAGTTCATAATAACATTTAATAGCATTACCAAGATTGGCTCTTGAAGCGTGAGCACCTCGCCCGCTCTCTGACAGGCATTGCGAGAACTTGTGCGCAAGAGACATCAGCGCTCCTTGCGGTCATCTCTACAACTAACATGGCGGCCGATGGCTGTAGCAGTGCTGCCTATCTGTCAAGTTTGAAACTGTATACATCCTAACTCGCTGGGTAGGAGTGTATGGGGAGGGTGTTAACCATATCTGAGGAGAGGAGGATGATGTGCGGAGGGGGTGTAGGTAGGGGAGAGTGGTGATAGTGCATCAGACCTCAGGTGTAGATAACCCTGGTATAGAACGTTGTGAAGTATGATGTGGAGGGGATGGGGTATAAAGTAAAGGGAGGTGCTAAGTGTGGAGCAATCACAGCATAGGATTAGCTCCCCAAATGTAGGGCAGATTGTGGAGCTATGTTAATCTTATGAGACTATGATGTGTCTGAAACGATCCTCCCCCTACTACTCACGCACCACGGCGTTTACGTACTTGTTGACTCTACTGCCTATAAATAAAACTATAGGCTGTTCATGGTAAAGTGAGCACTTTTTAAGGCCCTTCTTAATTTTTCCATTCATTCTATTTCCATCATCCTGCTGCTTTTTAATATAAACATTTCAATGTGAGGAATAAACACAGTTTATACATTTCACCACCCTCAAGATTTAATGCTTGATACTGCGATAAGATATATTTATTAGTTGTTTAAGCCTGTTAGGACGGCCTTAAAAAGTGTTCACCTTACCGTGAATAGCCTACATCAGTGATAATGGCATCCCAAGTCAGAGAATGCAAAACAATGAAATATTATATATTCTTGCATTAAGAATAATTTAATGATCCAAATATTTTGAATTATATCAGAATTTTAACGATACCGACATTAACCTTTCATCAAAAATATCAAAACGTTTTGGGCCAAATATCGATGGAACCTCGCTATATCGAACAGTGTTGTTGGAACATATTGTACACAGTGGCTTTTAAGACATTCTGTGACATAGCGAGATATTACGAAATAATAAACATTGCCCGCTGGTAAAAGAATGGAAGGGCTAGGTATTTGCCGTTGTTGAAAATGTTGCGGAAGTAAATATTTTAAGGAAAAAATGGGGTGTGGCTGTGTTGAGGACATGGGCCTTTGTTTTGCATGAATACGTCTACGTTGACGTGCTCGGGAGCCTTGATGTTTTTTTTTTTTTTTTTTACGTTCCTGGCACCACTTCACTCGATCATATGGGGTTTCATGTGTATCACTGGATTGCTTTTGAAATGATCTTTCTATCCATATACGATTTCTGTATTTGGACTTGGTTTTTTGATAAGTATAGGCCGACATTGCGTTAAGTTTTCTTAATGTTTTACTTTAAACTCATTCAACTTCACCATAACCACGCAGCACAAATATTTTTATACAAGCAATCGATTGATCTTCGGGAGAGCTGTCGATTATAACTTAAACGAGCGTCGTAGCTTCTCCAAGTCAAAAGTTACACTACGCGGAAGTTATGAGACGCGGCGAAACAAACAAAAAATTGTCCTGAATCTGAAAGATTTCGGGAGATTCTTGTAAGATGAGGTCCTTTAGGACTAATGGAAGAAGAATCGAGGTGTAAATAGACATCCACTGAATGACAAGGTGAAGTGAAATGACAACCAGCAACGCACGCCACGTTTCTTACGAGCAAATATCTGTGGCTGACTATTGAGGATGGAACCTGCCCCCCGCTAGACAATGTGTAGAGTTACACCGCGGCCCCACTAGACAATACAAGCAGAAGTAACAGTACCGCCAGATGTAATTCTCAAAACGAAGTAATGCTAGGTTTAAAACTCGTATCGGAGACTGAGATAAGGTACTGCCACAGAACAATCAGAGACTATACACCGCGACGGAAAGAATTTCGTGGTCTCACAGCTAGGGGCATGTGTTTATCACGGAAAGATTGCAGGACAAATTGTGTTCCAGCGCACGTTAGTTCAGAACCACCTTCGTGATTGGCTCGTTTAAATTGTTATGAGTATTATCTGTCTGCCCGCGAATCACGGATGGTCAGTAAGGCAAAAAAATGATTCTGATTTGCTCGCTCATGTAACACACTGTCTTCACATAAAAACAAGCGGTCAATATTCAAATGAAGACTGCAAGTGTGTACACAGGATATTGAGGTTTAGTCTCCGCATGCATATTTTCGCGAAAAACAGGTGGCCCTAAGCTAGAGACCTGAGGAATTCGCGAGTTCAATTACCTGTAGGCTAGACTTCACAGTCATGTATACTCTCATGCAGATATCAACTGTTTATAGGTTGGTTGTTGTGGTACTAAGAAGCAGTGGTTGGGAGCACTATGTATTGCATGTTTTTTACTGGCTCATTTATCTCCAGGAGGTGTCAAACAACACTTCTAAACATGAACCCGCGAAATTCTCGTGGCTCTACCCTAGGCGTAGCTATTCGTTAACTAGATGGATCACCGAAGTGAAACAGCTCCTACTACCGCGATCTTCAGCGGCACACGAAAACATCACTGGCCAGCAACATGGCGCGACGCCATTCGTAAATGAACACCTGATAACTTACCAGCCGGTAGGCAGCCATCACGGAATCCTTGCCCACCCGGGGTTGGTTCCTTGTCGATTCGACCGACGTGAGGCAAGTTCGCCCCCGGGCACCGTTCGCTGAATGAGACCTGTCATATTGATGGCCAGTAAAGACCTCATTACTAGAGACCTGAAAAATTCGCGAGCTCAATGACCTGCAGGATAGACTATACAGTATAACTAGGGATAGGAAAATTTCGTGAATTCATTTCAGGACAAGATAGACGGCCAATAGGTGTACATTGAAGTTACATTTGCAATAGGACCACAGTTTATTAGACACGCCCTGGACGACTCTGAACCAATAGCAGACTTGCAAGGAAACAAGTAGCGAACCCCATACTTTCAGGTGTGAGGTAGCACTGGCTACTCTCTGGGGGGAAGGACCAGCCAAAGAACAAACATCTGAGGCTCGAGTGTACACAGGACAGTGGAGTCTAGCCAACAGGTGATTGAACTCGCGAAATATTCCTATCCCTAAGTATTACGTACAAAAATGCCGATATTAACTGCCCTTTGGTTGCCTGATGTCACAGTGGAAGACGACAGTTGGTAGGGACATATTCAAGCGGAGGCTAAACTTCAATATCCTATGTGCACACATGCAGTCTTGATTTGACTATTGGCCGCTTGTCTTTGTGTGAAGACAGTCTGTTACGTTTGTCAGCCATCAGAATTAAGTTTCTCCTGGAGAACAGCGCCCTAGTGATAGGGGCACCTGGTTTTCGCGAAAATATTTCAGGACAAGTTGTGTTCCAACGCACTTTAGTTTAGATTGTTACGTGTCTTATCTGTATATTCACGCATCACGGACGATCAGTATCCGATCAGTATTGGCGGCATACGGGACGGTTCCTCTTCCGCACACTTGGTTGTTCTGCGGCGACGCAGGACCTGTTGGTGTGGGACGGCCCACTGCGCAGCACGCTGTCCGTTCCCACTTCACGCTACGTCAAGTGACGTAACTCCACCTCCATCAACACAACCCACCCAGCTTCCCACCGCCCGTGTTACGGTACCCGCGGAGATCACACACAGTTTCTGCTCCGCTACGCTGCTGCACTCCACGCCCCGCTCGAAATAATTGCTCCTCGGTGACGTCACTGCTCGCGTTCTCCGTATTAGGGAGACCGACAGTTATCCGTGCGTTGACCCGGCGGGAAAACACCCCTCCCCCTCCCTTTTTCATTCCCCTTCCGACCGCAGTACAGATTTGGCACACGAGCAGTTCGGGCGAGGCAGGTCAGGGATGGGGTTCCAACTGTTCTTTCGGGGTTGTGGGTGTAGAAGAGGGGAATAAAGTACGAGGGAGGACTTCATTTACCGTCATTCCCTTATGGGATTGGGATCAGCCGGGCATCGCGCTGACAACCCACGTGGGTTCGCGTCATAACGCGTTCCTTTTCCTGCATGAAATGCACGCATAGGTAGAGACCTGAAGAATCCGTGAGTTCAATGACCAGCAGGCTAGATTCTAACAGGCTTCTGTACAAATATGTCGATATCAACTGTGCATTGGTTGTCCGCTGTCACAGTGGAAGCCGATGGCTAATGTTATATAAACAGGCATTTTTTTAAATTCTAACTTGTCCCAAACTGAATCCGCGAATTCTTCAAGTCTCTACGAACAGTCATGGCAACTTAACAGTCGGTTGTGGCAGTTTGCGCGGGTTTTCCATTCGCTGTAACGAACACTGTCGGCAACTGATTCCTCTTAAATCATGTAGCTCAAGTAACAAATATTTTAGACATGTGTTGTTTCGGGAAACACACAGAGACACGACCACCTCTATTGTAGCAATATTTACAAACCTGATTTAGTCTACGAGATTCACAGCACTTGACGAAGAGGTTAGTTTGAATTGCTTTAGAAAGTACTACATTAGGAAACACAGCGTAGAACTTAAAAGTACTGTGACGTAACTGTAGAATTCATGAATAAGGTAACGTAACGTGTATGTGCCTTCATTCGAGGAAAGGCAAGTTATATCATCCAGTCGATACCACAGAGAATTAGATAAGCATCTTACACCACGAACTCCAGCCGCACACGTCAGTTAAAAATGGCGTCACTGACCAGTAGAAGTTCTGAATGCCGTCTGCCAATCAACGCCTGGTTATCTACTAGCCAGCTGGCAGACCTGTCAATACGGAACATTTCACCATGCAGTGGCCAATCAGATACAAGGTCTGTAAACAGAGCCTCGCGCATCCAATCAGAGAATGAGTACATTCACATCAAAGGAGCCGCCATGCAATTTCCTCTCTTCGTATTTACCTACTCTATGTCAATCCTATGTTCTGACTTAATCTAAACCTTCCACCAGAGTTTAAAAAAAATTGTTGCGTTTGCCTTATACGACATTGAACTTCAAAGACAGCTCTGCAAAATTAGTTTGAAAAATCGCTATTTATTGACACGTAAGCAGTGGTTGGTTAATATCGCTAATTTATTAGTTGACTAGATGAAAAAAGTGTATTTTTTGTTAATCGTTCACCGATTGTTTGACAAGATTTGTAAGACGCAAGAGTCGACATCAAAACGGTAACAACAGATGAAACGAATAAAAGCAATATCGACTTCTTACAGAAGCAGTAGCAGCAGCAGCCAATACACAAGTATCTAAAGGCTGTTCACGTTAAAGTTAGCACTAAATCAACCTTAGAAAAAAGTCACTGCGCCTAACTGCATATTATTTAACGGGCGCACTGGGTGACATGCACCCACTGTAAATTTGGTAACGATGGATGGAAAGTAGTTCCATATCTTAACGTCAAATAAGAAGTGTTAGGTCACCATTTGTGATAACTTATATTATTTCCTTCGCTTTATGTTTTTTTAATGCGTTAAAGTGTAAAAAATGAGCAAATTTGTAAAATATTTACTTCTCTGATAATTTCACAGTTTCACGTGACCAACGCATGAATAAAGTGATGAAGCCAATGGCAATGTTAATTTTACATAAGGCGGAAGAATACACAACGTGCATACAGGTAGATCTTAAGCAGGGCTTTCAAAAGTGTTCATTTTACCGTGAACAGCCTATATCACAGATTCAAGAATGGTGACGACTCTTACATGTAGCCTACACTTCGCTGAACCGTTTTCCAGCAGTTATATTTAGGGAGTCGTGTACAGCTGGGATTGGCAGTTTGAGCAGATCTTTCGCCTCCCAATTCTTAAGTACTCTGTGTCAATGCTGTATGTCCCATATTGGCGGGGTCTGAGGCTGGAGTTCGGGTTGCTCTCGGCAAATTCATTCCCCGTGTTGTCTGCCACCCTGCGACCGCGGGCCCGTGTCAACCAGGCAATTACACGAGGCACCGGGCAGGTGCCGCTGTTGCGGCCAATTATCGAGACGCCGATTAATTATAACCGGCCCTCTTCCAGTCGCTGCTGATGAGCGCTCCGGTTCTGGGCGATTCAGCTATGTCGGTTGCAGTAATTGTGTGGCGTGCTGTTCTAGGAGTAACAGCTAATTCTCGCCGTGGACTCCACTGGCGCCGGCTGCAGCCAGAAAATGCTTTAAACATTTCCCACGCGATGCTCTTGTGTCGTGTACGCGAGTTTCCAGGAATTTAGGGGCCGCAGTGGTGTGGTGGTTAGACTTCTTTTTAAAAATGTATTTCATTAACCCTACTTAACAGTACAGCGTTTCCAGGGTGTTCAATTCTATCATGACTACTACAATTTAACAAACTGTATATTAGTTATATAGATTCACTTTTTTTTTTGTGGGAGGGCGGCAGTTCGTCTGGGCGCCCGTAATTTAATCTACAAATTATATTTCTATTCTAAAGCATCATTCACACTTCCTAGGAGGGTGGTGAGCTATTCTGCCCCGACCGAGACAGCTCCCCAACGGGTATCCTTTCGGCCGACCCCCTGGTAGTTCGATTAATCACCTGCCACCTAGGCAAAACGGGTTCGATTCCCGGCGGGGTCACCCCCGTATTTTGGCATGTGGGAATCGTGTCGGACGACGCCGCCCTTTCATTCCGGCGCTGCTCCATACTCACCTCGCTTCACCCTCATCGGCCCGAATCTCTTCACTCACATTCACTGACTCCAGCAATTTTGTACAACGGCAGCACCGAAGGCGAGGCGAAGATGGCGCAGCGGTGTAATGTAATGACGCAGGTAACAGGAGTACTCCGAGAAAACCCGCCTGTCAATTGCAACGTCCTCCACGTAGCACACACGCGGGAATTCAATTCCGTTCCCCCGTCGGTAATCGAACTCGGTTAGCCGTGGTGAGATGAGTGTGCTATTACCACTACACCACCGCGAGCACTGTGAATGAAAAAAATTGCAAAATGCAAAAATAAATAAAAAAGGTTTTTGTGTATGTGTATACATTCACATATATATATTTATATATTTATATATTTATAGTTATATAAATAAACACATACGACCAAAGAAACTATTATGTGAAATATACGAGTGTCTAAAGCCAGAGTGTCAAAAGAGGTTTCAACGCCCTTAAAGGTCTTTCAGGTTCCTCTAAGCTCTTGGGCTACCGCCATTTGTTCATCCACAACTGTTATTGAAAGCGACATTCTGTACGCACACGTCGGTAGCGGCAGGGGAAAAGCATAGGTTAACACGCACAGGATACACGCGGAGGCAAGCGTCGCTGAGGAAACACACGCGCACGATAGCTAGAGATGGAAATTGTGTGAGTTGAACGCCCTGTATACTGAGACTCCACAGCTCTACGTATTCTCGAGCTTCAGACAGTCGTTCATTGCCACAGAGAGCGGCCAGTTTTACTCTAGAGCAGGTCTGTTACTGGCCCAGAGGTGTCCAGGGCGCTGCTGATAGGCTGAGATCCTATTGAAAACGTAAATGTTTTGACGTCTAGCGAGTTTGCGAAATTTTCCTTTCCTAACTGTAGGTTTTTTTTCTTTTCTTTTTTTTTTTTTTTTTATAATTCTGGTGTAGTTCTTTATTTGACTCGTGATTCGGTCACTTCAACCTGAACCTTCTTGATTCGCAGGCTGACAGTTGCCCCGCGCTAAACAATATATGCATATATGTACAACCAATATAGGCTGTTCACGGTAAAATGAGCACAAAGCCCTGCTTAAGATCTACTTGTATGCACGTTGGGTATTCTTCCACCTTATGTAAGATTAACATTGCCATGGGCCCCATCGCTTTATTCATGCGTCGGTCAAGTGAAACTGTAAAATTATTAGGAAGGTAAATATTTTACAAATCTGCTAATTTTTACACTTAGATGCATTAAAAAAAACAGAAATGGAAATAAATAATTTAAATTATCACAAATGGTTACCTAACACTTTCTATTCCACGTTAATATATGGACCTACTTTCCCCTCCATCGTTACCAACTTTACTGGGCGCATGTCATTCATTGCTCCCGTTAAAATATATGCAAGTAGTGGCAGTGAATTTTTCCTAAGATTGATTTCAGAAATTCTCACTTTATCGTGAACAACCTTAAAGAGTTTATAACGAATACAGGCATATAAACGACAATATAATGTTTTAAAATATGACTTGTCTCAAATATTTTCGCTAAATGTTACTGTCCGTAATGAAGGCGCTGGGATCGCTGACGAACTCGAGATAAACATTACGGTAACCAAAGAAATAGCAGAAGCTTGACAACCCTGCAATGAATTGACTATAATATCTTATAAATCGAATCTGCGAAATGTTATAATCTCTTTCTTACAGTGAGTCTTATACTTTCTACATTTTCTCACGTAACAAGAAGTAATACGTATTCTGGAGTGAAATGTTAAATGCTTTCGTACAGTGAGCCTAAAGAAATATGGTTTAACGCAACAAATAGTTGTTGTAACAGTTCCACACGTGCAGAACCAATTTAATTCTGATGGTAAAATTTTACAGGAAAATTTAATTTTGCATAGTAGAGACAGTGCAATTAAAGAAATGTTTGTTTAACCCAACAAAATACAATTTTTAACAGCAGCTTATAAGAGTATTATGATCACGCAACGAAGTTCGTAACGGTAAGTAAAAACATAATCACCAATTTTGATTAATTTGGAACTCATTGGTTAATTCATTTTTCTTTGTCCGTCGGATGAGTGTGAATAAAAATATTTTCAGACCAATGACCAATTAAGTAAACTTCGCCTACCTAGCCTATTTCCACAACGAATGCTAAAACTAGAGATAGGAAAATTTCGCGAGTTCAATGACTTGTAGGCTAGACTCCACAGTCCTGTGTATAATCAAGCCTCAGATGTTTGTTCATTGGTTGCTGCCCCACAGAGTAGCCAGTGTTACCTCACACCTGGCAGTATTGGGTTCGCTACTAGTTTCTTTGCAAGTTTCCTATTGGTTCAGAGACGTCCAGGGCGTGTCTAATAAGCTGTGGTCCAATTACAAAGGTGACATCAGTGTAGACGTATTTGACACCTATCTTGTCCTGAAATGAATTCGCGAAATTTTCCTATCCCTAGCTAAAACATGCGAATCGTTCCTTTCTTGTCTGTTCTACGCTTCCTTAGTTTCAGATGACGTCAGAGCCGAGATTAAAGCACGACAAATCCCTTTCACTGTGGCCAAGAGAGCCACTAACAGATCAGCCTGCGGCAGTCTGTAAAGAGAGATCAGCAGTATCCTTTCGCCAGCGCTGATCCTGTCAAAGTTCAGTCAGCAAGGACGCTCACACAGCCATCACGGAGTTCATCCGATAAGCCATTTAGGTTCTGTAATCGATCTCCCAGCTCAACCCGTCAAGGAATCGCTGTCCAAAGCATTTCGTTTATTCTTCCCGCTGCTAATGTGGTGTGTCAAGTTCTTCATCTCTCGTTTATGAAAGGAGTGAAGAGATTTGGACGGCTCTTAACATCGAGGTCTTGAGAGTCGATGAAGGTGAAGTGAGATGAGTATGGAGCAGCGTCGGAATGCGGGAGATCCCCGAGAAAACCCGCCGACCAGACGATTCCCACATGTGAAAATCCGGGAATAGAACCCGGTTCGCCTAGGTGGAAGGCGAGTAGTCTAACCACTACACTGATTCGTAAAACGTGCTACTGTCCTACGTTATAACTGTTTCATGTTACTGATTACCGAACACAAAGCGTACAGTTTATTGACTGTGACAACGAAACGAACTATTCGTCATCTTAATTACAGCATGCATTGAAAAATATCTTATTTACAACATCTAAAACCGGAAATTAATGTGAGGATGAATATGTTGACTCAGGTACGGCACAATTCAAAATATTATTTATCAGCAACATATAAACACACACACAGATGGCATTAGACTCTAAGGTATTACTCAAATTAAAATTGTACAAGTGTTTTTTTTTTTTTTTTCCTGCTCTCAAATTAATCCACAAATTTTTCACGTCTTCAGTTACATGGTAAAATTTAATTTTCAGGACTTATTAGATGTTTAGAGTTAGTTTTATTTTTAATTGTTATGTACGAAATTGTGCAGCCTGAATGATATTTCCAGAAGAGAAAGAAAAGCATCCAAAAAGCACCAAACCTGAGGAATAAATCGTTCTTATAACCATACCCAACAAGCATCAGTATTTATTACGTAACCTGAAATGGGAATTCCGGTTAAAAACTGAAATATTAAAACCGAGCAAGTTGGCGCAGTTATAAACCACTGGACTAGTATTCGTAAATGCATCCATTAGATATTTGACAAGATTGCATAATAGCATGTCTTATTAATAAAGCATTCATGCGGCCTCCCAAGTTGTCAGATGGGTCTTAATGTAAGCAGTTGTGTCAAACAAAGTTTGTTTTTAAAAACTATGGAATATTTCAATTAAATTTTTTTTCAGTACAAAAGTGAAAGTCGGTACTGTTTGGCCGATTCATAAACTTGTCCAAGTCAGCTAAGATCGCTGAAGGTACTCGTCTCTTTTTCTTTGTAAAAAAGTGTTTTAAACCATAGCAACAATGCTTCAAATTTTCCTGAACGCACTGATGTATTGAAACAATATAGTCACTGCTTGAAATTCTGAGGAAGCTTGTTTATGCTATGTTCCATTCCCGTCGCAATGCTTCCTTACGAGTCCTTACGAGTCCTTCAGAGGACTCTTGCTCCTGGTCATGAACACGTTTCTTAAGATGTAGGACATAGTGGGGGGTGTTGGGGGGAGGGGAGGCAAAACACGAGAAACCCGCGTGTTATAACGTAATACTACCTCCGGGAGATGTAACTGTTTTTTTATATTACCTTAACTACATTACTACATTACTAACATTACTACATAGTTTAATCCATTTGGACCCTGTGTACGCAATTGTGTACATGGCGCATAGGAAGATGATTTGGGTGGTACTGTACACTGCGAAGCTTAAAGTCCAACAATCTTTCCTATGGGTAGAGACCACGAGAAAATTCGCGAGTTCAGTGACCTGTAGGCTAGACTTCACAGTCTTATATACTCTCATACAGATATCATATGTTTATTGGTTGATTGTTGTGGTAGTAAAAGGCGGTGGTTGGGCGCACAATTTATTGCATATTTTATATTGGCTCATTTATCTCCAGGAGGTGTCAAACAACACGTCGTCCAATTACAAACGTGTGTGAGTTCCAACTTATCTAAAAATGAACCTGCGAAATTCTTGGGTCTCTATCTATGGGTAACTGATTCGAATAAAGTACTACCGCAGAGCACTTAAAAATACAGAGGTGAAACGGCCGCTTAACCGCGAATTTCAGCCGCGCACACTAGCAAAATGTTGGAACGCCATTCACCAATCAGCGTTTGGTAACTTACTCGCCAGCCCACAGCTCAGCCAACAGAGAAAATTTCACAGCGTGCAGCAGCCAAACAAACACAAGGCCCGTTCTCAGAGCCCAGCGCAGCCAACTGGAGAACGTGTACTCTCGCATCAAAGGAACCGCCATGCCATTTTCTTCTCTGTGTACTTACTAAGACCTGCAAAATTCGCGATATTATTTGGAGACACGTAGAACTTTAAACACACGTATTTTTGCAATAAGTTTGTCATTGGAGTATACTTTATTAGACACGCCTTTGGTAAATCTGCGTCAATAAATGAAAACTTCACAGTTGTCTGCCCTAATCACTTGCAGTTCGGTTAAAAAGAGCGTGGCTTCTCATCTATGAAGCAGCCAACGGAGAAATGATGGCGGCTCCGGTATATACAGTACTGTGAAGTTCAGCCTGATGCCATATAATAACGCGAATGTCTCTAGTACTTACGAACTCTGTGATACAGGCTATTCTTGGGTTATGAATGGTCTATAAAAGATGCTCACTATATAGTGAGTACTTCTGAAATCAACCTTAGTAAAAAGTCACCGCTTCTACCTGTATAGGGCCTATATTTTAACGGGCGCCCTGAGTGACATGTGCCTAGTAGAGTTGGTAAATTGGATAAAAAGTAGTTTCATTTCTTAACGTCGAATAAAAATTGTTAGGTAACCATTTGTTATAACTTTAATTATTTCTTTCACTGGCTGTTTGTTTTTTTCGGTGCATTTCAGTGTAAAAATGAGCTGATTTGTGAAACATTTACTTTTCTAATAACTTCACAGTTTCACTTGACCTACGCACGAACAAAGTTATGAGGCCTATGGCAATGTACATTTTACACAAGGCGGAATAATACACAACGTGCATACAAGTAGATCTAAAGCAGGGCTGTCAAAAGTGCTCATTTTACTGTGAATAGTTTATATTAGTGCTGCCGAACACAAAACATACAGCTCGCTGGTTGCGAGAGCAAGACAAGCACTGCGTCGCGTTTAAGTACAACACGCTGCAAAAATTGCTTATTCGCAACACCTGAAACCATAAATTAACCTGTTCCGCGTTTGTTCACCGCGTATGTTACCAGGAGCTGATAGGGGCACGGCATTCCAATACTTGACTAGTCGGTGACGCCATTTTGCTGGCGTGTGCGGCTTTCGCGGTACAAGCGGCTGATGCAACTCTGTATTCTTCAGTATATTCTGTGGCTGAACCAAACGCAAGATACTGGCGGGGCAGCCACGTTTCGCCGGCCGAGGGCCCAGCCTCCAGCAACCAACCCCCATTTCACCCCCTTCTCGTCGTGTCGAGGGGAAAGTTGGCCATGGCTCTCACCCCCCCCCCCCCCAAGCAGAATGATCCTGCCAGGGGGGGGGGGTTAGAACAGCGCCAGGGGTGGCTGGTTGGTGTCGCACCGACACAAACACTTCTTGAAGCCCCTCCTCTACGCACACAGTTCAGATCTACCAGCGTCCGCTCTCACTACTATTATCAATATTACGTGCAAGTAGACATCAGGGGTGTATCTCGCAGCTTTTTTTGTCATTTTGCCTCGCCCAGACGTTGCGCCCGAAGGATGTTGAGTAATAACACAAAGGGCGTGGGTTCGTGTCCCCGTACTTGCAAGGTGCAACTTTATTTCCCTGAATTGTATTTTTAAATAGTTTTTTTCTTATTTTCTGATATTAATTCACCACTTTTGTTCTCTACACGAAAAAATAATATTGTCTACACTTCTCAATAATGTAAATTGTAACACAAGCCATCATTTGTAATATTACAAACATAGGTTTCAAAAATCTTACAAGAAAAATGTACAAACGATTTTCTTAGCAACTGGCTTTCCAAGGATTTTTCTTGTAAAAGTACAGGAAAAAAATTTACAGTGTACTGAGCACGCATACGCGCTTTATCCAACGCAGGCTTTCTAGCCGTGCCCTCCACCAGGAACCAAACTATCTGCAACTACGGAAGTCTCCTTGGAAGATTCCTTTTCATGTGGGGAGATTTAGCTGACTGCCGGCCGTTTTCATTGTCGTTTTTGTGATTGGTCGTGTGCAATTTTCCTGTGGACGGTTCCCTAAAAGCTGGAAATTTGAGCCAATCAAAGAAAAGATAGTGGATGCTAGTAAAGTGTTCCTAATTACGATGGTTTTTGTCATTTTATTTTATTTCGTTTTGAGAAACAGCGGTAATGCTATTAAACGCGAGTAAGGAAAGCGATGAATAAAAAAGCACGAAAAAGTGATGAATACGGATAGGAAAATTTCGCGAGTTTAATAACGTGTAGACTAGACTCCACAGTCCTGTGTCTACTGGAGCCTCGGGTGTTTGTTCATTGGCTGCTGCCTCAGAGAGTATCTAGTGTTGCCCCAAACCTGGAAGAATGGGATTCGCTACTTATTTCCTTGCACGTCTGCTATTGGCCCATAAGCGCCCAGGGCGTGTGTAATAAACTGTGAACCAACTGCAAATGCGACTGCTCTGCATAAGTGTTCGGCGTATATCTTGTCCCGAAATGAATTTGCGGAATTTTCGTATCCCTAGTGATATATTCATGCTCTAACAAGGTTATGTGAAGATCACTGTGAACATCCGTGTTTAAACGCGAAAGTTGTAAATATCACAACAAGGCATTTTAAGCTCCATGCAGCAACGGATTCTGCCGAAGCAGCATGCGAATTCCGTCCAGGAACGACAGTTGCAGAGTGCGTGCGCGTATTTGTGTTCTTACATCATAGAAAGTACCATATAGGTTATTCACTGTAAAGTGAGCACTTTAGGGCCACTAGTAACGTTTTCTTTTTAGCCATTTTTTTTATCCTTTAACCACCTTTTAAAATAAATATTGCCATGTAAGTAATAAACACAGTGTGCATATTCCACTGCACTCAGAAGTCTAAAATAAAATATATTTATTGGTAGGGACAGGTGTTTTCGCGAAAGTTGTAGACTACTCGAAAACACGTTTGTTCATAAGCACTATCCCGTGCCTCAAGTGTCTGTCCACGAATCATGGAAGTTCAGTATCGGAGTACTTTATTACGATTGGCCCAGTCAAATAGGAACATGTCTTCTCACGTAGGCACGCGGCCAATAACCATAGGAAATTATGGCTATGGACGTAGGAGACGGAAGTCTACCATGGCCATAAATACTTTCGCGAAAAACACATGTCCCTATATATTGGCTATTATTCCATGAGAGGGTTTTCGAAAATGCTCACTTTACCGTGAATAGTCATTATGGTAGTTTATTCCATATAATTAGGGATAGTAATATTTCGCGAATTCATTTCGGAACAAGGCAGACGTCAAACACATTACAGTGAAGTCACCTTTGCAATTGTATTACAGTTCATTAGACACGCCCTAGACGCCTCCGAGCCAATAGCAGACTTGCAAAGAAACAAGTAGCGAATCCCATACTTCCAGGTGTGAGGTAACGCTGTGGCAGCAGCCAATGAACAAACAGCTGGGGCTCTAGTGTACACAGGAGTGTGGAGTCTAGCCTCCAGGTCATTGAACTCGTGAAATATTCCTCTCTCTGCATATAATAAATTACACTTGCAGGCACGGTCGGGTTTCAAGTCTCGTAGAAGCTTCCAACACAGCTTGTACGAAACACTGTGTCGTGGTACACGAGCGTAATACTTGACCAACTCGGACGCGATGGACCAAGATGCTGGGGGTAATCGTGCGGCAATTCGCTCATGTAATCTACATTGGCTGGCTGTTCCGTGCCCCTCTCGGCAAGGTAGAAGGCTTCGGTGGCCAGGCAAGGGAGCACAGAAGCCGTTGATACTGCCGCCACAGCTGGCCCACGTCACCTGGCCTCATGAAGGCAAAGAAAGGGACTGCCGACTTCCCCCCCCCCCCCCCGCCCAGCATTCAACCCAACAGCCCATTTCTCTTTCAATACCACGCTATACCAACTCACACAGAGATGGATGAGAGAGGATGAAATGAAGAATAAGGAGACGAAAAAGCAGGTGTCTGGTGCAGTGTTGCTAGCATAATCCCGCCAGTCACATTTAAGTTTATGATTTCAGTGATTACGACGAAATAATTTTCAGTCTGGAACTGTACTGGTATAAACGCGATGCTCGCTTACAGCTCAAAATCCATGGACAACCTAAGTTACACCAGATACTACTTGCAGTGGCGATTTGTGGTTCACAACAAATTAGAAAGGACACTAACGAATGTGGTTTCTAACTCTTTTTTTTATAGTGTATTAAAGAAAAATCGTAAATCTGCTTCTGATATAACATGGCCCCTCTAGTGGAATCTGAACGAAGGATCAACTACCTCCCACCCGAGATTAATTATATTTTTTAAAGAAAGAAAACAAGAAAACGTTGTTAGGGTCACCTGGTTTTCACGAAATGAATTTCTGACAAGTTGTATATGTCATATCCACTTTCGCGATTAGACGGTTTTGGCTGCTGCGCGTTTTACGCGACTGCGCATGCAACACACACGCTCTGTACAGGAGTAACATAAATTTTAATGTAATGTGTCTAGCCCAGACAAATACGGCAATGTCTTCTCGCAAAAAAAAAAAGAAGGCAAATGAGTAAAGGACACCTTCAAGTGTGCACTTACGATATTGAAGTAGAATGCATGGAGCTTATTTTTTCGCGAAAATTAGATGTACCTCGACATTATTCGTTCATGTCCTCTGCTAGCCGGTGCATGGCCTCATTGTTATCCCAGACTAAAATAGTACGGAGCAGATCAAAGTGTAAAGGAGCGAAACTGCAGCGGTATGTCAAATGTCGTCTATACAACACAAGAAACTGTCTTCAGTTGCCAGCAATATGAAAGACGTCACGCGCCAATCAGTGTCCAGCGAGCGGATTCGCCAGACGTCGACAGAGCCAACAAGGAACCTCCTACATAGGGATAGAAAAATTTCGCGAATTAAGTTCAGGACAAGATAGACGGCCAACATGTGTACACTGAAGTCACCTTTGCAATTGGATGACAGTTTATTAGACACGCCCAGGATGACTCTGAGCCAATATTATACTTGCAAGGAAACAAGTAGTGAGTGACATATTGCCAGGTGTGGAGTAACACTGGCTACTCTCTGGAGCCCCAGCTAATGAAGGCTCGAGTGTACACAGGACAGTGGAGTCTAGCCAACATCGCGAAATATTCCTAACCCTATTCCCACAGCAATAAGCTGCCAATCACAAGCGAGACCCGCCTCAACACCATCGCGATGCCAATCGGCGAACGGGCGAGTCTAGATGAAAGAGACCGCCACGCCATTTTGTTTCCTCGTGACTGCTCATTCTCAGACTGTGGCTTGCGCGCAGATAAGTATTACACGCTTCACAAGTGGTGAGACGCCAGTTGCATAACTACGTCACAAGGCAAATGAGTTCTTAAGGTTGAAGTACAGCAACTGTCTATTGAGCACTGCACCAGACTATACAACGCGAAGAACTCATAAAAAAGTAGTACAGATACCACAAAAATTGCCAGAAAAGTGCGATTTACGCTGTATAAGAAAGAATGTATATATTTTGCAAACATTAAAAAAAATGTACTAAAAAATACTTATTAAATCTAAAAAAATAATCGATTGGTAGAGTCCGAATTTTTAACACAATTTAAGTGCATTTCCGTTTTGGATGCTTCTGAAAAAAAATTTGCAGGAAAATCTTCTTAAAAGAAAGGGCGTCATAATGTTTACTATGATTATGTGTAAGACAATTGTAATAATAATGTAGGAAATAATTTTTATAATATAATATAACGTAAATAAAGTTAATTATAAAATTGATATGATACATTATTACTATGATTTTCTTACACACAATCATAGTAAACATTATCACGATATTTCTTTTAAGTAGATTTTCTTGGAAATTCTGTTTTCCGAAGCAACCAAAACGGAAATGCGCTTAAATTTCGTTAAAAATGCGAACTCTAGCGATTGATTATATTTTATATTTAAAAAGTATATTTTAGTGAAATATTATATCATGTTGCAAAATATATACATTCTTCTTCCACATATATCATAAAGCGCAATTTTCTGCCGATTTTTCAAGGCGTCTGTACTACTTTTTTTATGAGTTCTTCACGTTGTTTAGTCGGGTGCAGTGCTCCATAGGCAGTTGCTTTAATTCGACCTTGAGAGACGAAAAGGCGTCCCGGTTCATTTAGCGTGAGCTTACTAATTCTCTGTCTGTGATAGGCTCTGGGAACGGACTTTGTATCCAATTGTCTACTGCATGCTGTTCCCTATTGGTAGAGCCACGAGTATTTCGCGAATTAATTCGGAGGCTAGGTACACTCCAAACACTTGTTGTTTTCTCCTACTGTTGTGACTGGACGACAGTTCTTTAGACAAGCCCCGTTTAACTGTGAGCCAGTAATAAGCAGGAAGCAGCTGTGTGAGTGAGTGTTTAACAATCCCTACAGAGGCCTCGCTTGATCACAGCAACCAATAAGCAAACGATAATGTCGCAAGTGTATAGAGGGCTGTCCAGCCTAACTTCTTGCCAACTCTATCCGCGAAATACTCGGGGCTCTACTATTGGGCTGCCAGCTGGCGAGTATGTTACCACGCGCTGATTGACGAACGGCGTTCCATGTTGCTGGTCGGCGACGCCATTTTGCTGGAGCGTACGGCTGGAATTCGCGCTGTTTTACCTCTGTAGTCTCAAGTACTCTGTGTAGAGACCTGAAAAATTCGCAGATTAATTTCGGTACAAGCTACAATTCAAAAACATGTACATTTATTTTACTTTTGAAATTGGACCATGCGGTATTTGATTCCTTATTTTGAACTGTGCGCCAACAATAAACAAACAACAAAATGTATACCCAATCATCGCCTCCAGTTGTAATAGTAAGCAACCAATGAGTAGTGATATCTACATGATTGTACATACACAAGACTGTAGAGTCTAGCCTACCGGTCAGTGAACTCGCGAATTTTTCAGGTTTCTAACTCTGTGACATAAGCATGAAGCCTAACCTGCATGCCAGTGAACTCTCGCATTTTTATTAATCTCCTAACCACTGGCGATCATTCCTACAGATGGGTCGGTGGCATGTGAGCAGGATGCCTGCGGGCGGGCGAGCTGAACCAGGGGCAGCTGATGAGTTAGCTCGAGGGGAACGATCTTACGAGAGTCGTGGTCCGTGGAGGAACCGCTAGTCTCGCGGCAGTAACGGTCGGCTATGATCCCCGCGGGCCGCCCTTTCCAGTCGCCGCCGCTCAAAAACCCGTCTTCGCTGTCACAATTCCCCGAGAAATATACAAGATTGGTGGAGGATATTATTTCTGGAGACAAGGGAAGATTTCACGAGTTCAGCGACCTGTAGAACAGACTCCGCGCAGTCTCAAGCGACTCGTGACTCAGGAGAAACCCTTGAATTTCGTACATTCGTTTAACCACAAATTAACACATTGAGGTCTGCACACATTTACTGGCACTTGTGACAAATTAGAAATGAGTCAGCTATATCCACTACTGCAAGAACACCGGCTCTGCTTGTGTCTGTGTTAGAACTTACCATCGTCCTATTGGTCCATACCATACCGGACCCCTCCCTGTACTTTACAGAGTTCATTATTGGCCGGTCATCAACCAATGGAGGGCCGAGCTGATACTGACCCAATCAAATGTCATTTATAGTACAAAATGAACTTCTACCGTTAGCAACATCATTGTTACTGTACTGTCATGATCTTGTGAGGTCACGTTAGACACTAGTCGAATAAAGACTGCACATCCATGTGAGTTTTATTCTGAACAACAAAGATATTTTCAAATTAGCTTTGCTCGAGCTACACTCGAGCATAGTCTACAAAGTGTTAAACTTCAAACACCTGTACTCAAATTTCCTTTTCAAATCGATCGCAGATTGACAACCACGCTCCAAACGAATTTCAATCAATAAATAGTAGAGGTCAATGATCTACAGGCTAGACTCTACAGTATTATGTACAAATATGCCGATATCAACTGCACGTTGGTTGTCTGCTGTCACAGTGGAAGGCGACCATTAGATACCGTTCTCCAGGAGGTGTCAAACACCGTTTGGAATATTGCGAAAGTTATATAAACGCATGTGTTTTGAATTCTAGGTTGTCCCAAAATGAATCCGCGAATTCTTCAGGTCTTTAAACTAACCTGCAAGAAAAAGAGGACCGAGTCTCTGGGGCTACACGGTCTACAGAAACTGAAGAACATAACAAAATAACAACTAGCTGAGGTTCAAGTGCACAAATAGTTGTGGAGTTTAGCTTGTCGCCAAACTAATCCGCTAGATTTCCGGATCTTGAGTTATTAATTCGCTGGTTGTTGTCATAAGAATTATTTAGTTTTACTTACGAATAAACATCTTGGGAAACGCTCCTAAGCAAGGATTGCAACTGTGTTTCAGTGGACAAGACTTGAACTTCTTACGTGAAAGCTTGCAAATTTCCTTTGGTTACTGACAAGCGTATGTGCAAGATGACATTTTCCAATCGACTGGACGAATCAGAAAAAAAAAAAAAACCTTACTGCTACATTGGACGTCCGTGACTGGCTGGCATAAAACTTCAGACATGTCCGAGTTAAAACTTCAGACATGTCCGAGTTAAAACTTCAGACATGTCCGAGTTTAAACTTCAGACATGTCCGAGTTAAAATCATTCAACAGCGATATTGGTTATGAGCTAACGTGTTTTGGAGTGCAACTACCCGTGGAATCTTTTCATGAAAACCATGTGGCCCTAACCATATAGCACGAACGAACGTGTAGCCTGGCCATAACGGCAACTGGAAATTATGTAATCAACGCTTTTGACACATCACTGTTTCTAAAAGAATTTACTAAGTTAAAAGATAGAAAAATCACATTTTAAAAACAAAAATTACTAATTTAACGCGAAACCAAGCCTTTTATTATTTTTAAAAATTGTTTAATCCTCCCTGTTACCTATTTATGGTACTAACCAGTGTATTGCTGTGTCATTTTATTTTAATATAAAGGAATAATAAAATTGATCAATTGCAATTAGTTTTAAATTTACTGATGTAAATATGTTTGGTTGAGTAACTAATGAAAATAAACACCGTATATTTATATAATGTATCTAGGCTACAACGGTTACATAAAATTTCAAAATAAAATTTTGTATAATATGACAGTTATAGATTTTATTTTTTTATTTTTTTTTATTTTTTTAGTTCCATTTCCCCCAGCAGTTAACGATACTGCGTCCATTCAGTGGCATGTGGTGAACTGTTGCAAGGTAAGCTGGCGTTAACTCGGTTGCTTGCTAGTTTACACTTCCACCACTAGAGCGTAGCTCGGCAGCTGACGCCACAGGAAGCGTGTAATGGATCCCTTGCTGCTCGCTTGTGAGTGGTCGGAATACATTCAGTTTCCCTAGGCTGCACGGTGGTTACTGGCTCCTGCTGCGTGCACCGAGAATGTACAGCAGTGAGCAAGCACCAGATTACCTTGCAACAGTTCACCACACGCCACTGGTCCTTCCGATTACTGCTCGCTTGTGAGTGGTCGGAATACATTCAGTTTCCCTAGGCTGCACGGTGGTTACTGGCTCCTGCGGCGTGCACCGAGAATGTACAGCAGTGAGCAAGCACCAGTTTACCTTGCAACAGTTCACACGCCACTGGTCCTTCCGATTACTGCTCACTTGTGAGTGGTCGGAATACATTCAGTTTCCCTAGACTGCACGGTGGTTACTGGCTCCTGTTGCGTGCACCGAGAATGTACAGTAGTGAGCAAGCACCAGATTACCTTGCAACAGTTCACACGCCACTGGTCCTTCCGATTACTGCTCGCTTGTAAGTGGTCGGAATACATTCAGTTTCCCTAGGCTGCACGGTGGTTACTGGCTCCTGCTGCGTTCACCGAGAATGTACAGCAGTGAGCAAGCACCAGCTTACCTTGAAACAGTTCACACGCCACTGGTCCTTCCGATTACTGCTCGCTTGTGAGTGGTCGGAATACATTCAGTTTCCCTAGGCTGCACGGTGGTTACTGGCTTGTGCTGCGTGCACCGAGAATGTACAGCAGTGAGCAAGCACCAGCTTACCTTGCAACAGTTCACACGCCACTGGTCCTTCCGATTACTGCTCACTTGTGAGTGGTCGGAATGCATTCAGTTTCCCTAGGCTGCACGGTGGTTACTGGCTCCTGCTGCGTGCACCGAGAATGTACAGTAGTGAGCAAGCACCAGCTTACCTTGCAACACTTCACCACACGCCACTGGTCCTTCCGATTACTGCTCGCTTGTGAGTGGTCGGAATACATTCAGTTTCCCTAGGCTGCACGGTGGTTACTGGCTCCTGTTGCGTGCACCGAGAATGTACAGTAGTGAGCAAGCACCAGATTACCTTGCAACAGTTCACCACACGCCACTGGTCCTTCCGATTACTGCTCGCTTGTGAGTGGTCGGAATACATTCAGTTTCCCTAGGCTGCACGGTGGTTACTGGCTCCTGCGGCGTGCACCGAGAATGTACAGTAGTGAGCAAGCACCAGATTACCTTGCAACAGTTCACACGCCACTGGTCCTTCCGATTACTGCTCGCTTGTGAGTGGTCGGAATACATTCAGTTTCCCTAGGCTGCAAGGTGGTTACTGGCTCCTGCTGCGTTCACCGAGAATGTACAGCAGTGAGCAAGCACCAGCTTACCTTGCAACAGTTCACCACACGCCACTGGTCCTTCCAATTGCTGCTCGCTTGTGAGTGGTCGGAATACACTCAGTTTCCCTAGGCTGCACGGTGGTTACTGGCTCCTGCTGCGTTGCACCGAGAATGTACAGTAGTGAGCAAGCACCAGCTTACCTTGCAACACTTCACCACACGCCACTGGTCCTTCCGATTACTGCTCGCTTGTGAGTGGTCGGAATACATTCAGTTTCCCTAGGCTGCAAGGTGGTTACTGGCTCCTGCTGCGTGCACCGAGAATGTACAGTAGTGAGCAAGCACCAGATTACCTTGCAACAGTTCACACGCCACTGGTCCTTCCGATTACTGCTCGCTTGTGAGTGGTCGGAATACATTCAGTTTCCCTAGGCTGCACGGTGGTTACTGGCTCCTGCTGCGTGCACCGAGAATGTAACAGTAGTGAGCAAGCACCAGCTTACCTTGCAACAGTTCACCACACGCCACTGGTCCTTCCATTACTGCTCGCTTGTGAGTGGTCGGAATACATCAGTTTCCCTAGGCTGCACGGTGGTTACTGGCTCCTGCTGCGTGCACCGAGAATGTACAGTAGTGAGCAAGCACCAGCTTACCTTGCAACACTTCACACAACGCCACTGGTCCTTCCGATTACTGCTCGCTTGTGAGTGGTCGGAATACATTCAGTTTCCCTAGGCTGCAAGGTGGTTACTGGCTCCTGTTGCGTGCACCGAGAATGTACAGTAGTGAGCAAGCACCAGATTACCTTGCAACAGTTCACACACGCCACTGGTCCTTCCGATTACTGCTCGCTTGTGAGTGGTCGGAATACATTCAGTTTCCCTAGGCTGCACGGTGGTTACTGGCTCCTGCGGCGTGCACCGAGAATGTACAGTAGTGAGCAAGCACCAGTTACCTTGCAACAGTTCACACGCCACTGGTCCTTCCGATTACTGCTCGCTTGTGAGTGGTCGGAATACATTCAGTTTCCCTAGGCTGCACAGGTGGTTACTGGCTCCTGCTGCGTTCACCGAGAATGTACAGCAGTGAGCAAGCACCAGCTTACCTTGCAACAGTTCACCACACGCCACTGGTCCTTCCGATTACTGCTCGCTTGTGAGTGGTCGGAATACATTCAGTTTCCCTAGGCTGCACGGGTTACTGGCTCCTGCTGCGTGCACCGAGAATGTACAGTAGTGAGCAAGCACCAGCTTACCTTGCAACAGTTCACAACGCCACTGGTCCTTCCGATTACTGCTCGCTTGTGAGTGGTCGGAATACATTCAGTTTCCCTAGGCTGCACGGTGGTTACTGGCTCCTGTTGCGTGCACCGAGAATGTACAGTAGTGAGCAAGCACCGATTACCTTGAAACAGTTCACACGCCACTGGTCCTTCCGATTACTGCTCGCTTGTGAGTGGTCGGAATACATTCAGTTTCCCTAGGCTGCACGGTGGTTACTGGCTCCTGCGGCGTGCACCGAGAATGTACAGCAGTGAGCAAGCACCAGTTTACCTTGCAACAGTTCACACGCCACTGGTCCTTCCGATTACTGCTCCTTGTGAGTGGTCGGAATACATTCAGTTTCCTAGGCTGCACGGTGGTTACTGGCTCCTGTGCGTGCACGAGAATGTACAGTAGTGAGCAAGCACCAATTACCTTGCAACAGTTCACACGCCACTGTCCTTCGATTACTGCTCGCTTGTGATGGTCGGAATACATTCAGTTTCCTAGGCTGCACGGTGGTTACTGGCTCTGCGGCGTGCACCGAGAATGTACAGTAGTGAGCAAGCACCAGATTACCTTGCAACAGTTCACACGCCACTGGTCCTTCCGATTACTGCTCGCTTGTGAGTGGTCGGAATACATTCAGTTTCCCTAGGCTGCACGGTGGTTACTGGCTCCTGTTGCGTGCACCGAGAATGTACAGTAGTGAGCAAGCACCAGCTTACCTTGCAACATTCACACCACCCATGGTCCTTCCGATTACTGCTCGCTTGTGAGTGGTCGGAATACATTCAGTTTCCCAGCTGCACGGTGGTTACTGGCTCCGTTGCGTGCACCGAGAATGTACAGTAGTGAGCAAGCACCAGATTACCTTGCAACAGTTCACAACGCCACTGGTCCTTCCGATTACTGCTCGCTTGTGAGTGGTCGAATACATTCAGTTTCCTAGCTGCACGTGGTTACTGCTCCTGCGCGTGCACCGAGAATGTACAGTATGAGCAAGCACCAGATTACCTTGCAACAGTTCACACGCCACTGGTCCTTCCGATTACTGCTCGCTTGTGAGTGGTCGGAATACATTCAGTTTCCCTAGGCTGCACAGGTGGTTACTGGTCTTGCTGCGTTCACCGAGAATGTACAGCAGTGAGCAAGCACCAGCTTACCTTGCAACAGTTCACACGCCACTGGTCCTTCCGATTACTGCTCGCTTGTGAGTGGTCGGAATACATTCAGTTTCCCTAGGCTGCACGGTGGTTACTGGCTCCTGCTGCGTGCACCGAGAATGTACAGCAGTGAGCAAGCACCAGCTTACCTTGCAAACAGTTCACCACGCCACTGGTCCTTCCGATTACTGCTCGCTTGTGAGTGGTCGGAATACATTCAGTTTCCCTAGGCTGCACGGTGGTTACTGGCTCCTGTCTGCGTGCACCGAGAATGTACAGAGTGAGCAAGCACCAGCTTACCTTGCAAACAGTTCACACCGCCACTGGTCCTTCCGATTACTGCTCGCTTGTGAGTGGTCGGAATACATTCAGTTTCCCTAGGCTGCACGGTGGTTACTGGCTCCTGCTTGCGTGCACCGAGAATGTACAGCAGTGAGCAAGCACCAGTTACCTTGCAACATTCACAACGCCACTGGTCCTTCGATTACTGCTCCTTGTGAGTGGTCGGAATACATTCAGTTTCCCTAGCTGCACGGTGGTTACTGGCTCCTGTTGCGTGCACCGAAATGTACAGTAGTGAGCAAGCACCAGATTACCTTGCAACAGTTCCACACGCCACTGGTCCTTCCGATTACTGCTCGCTTGTGAGTGGTCGGAATACATTCAGTTTCCCTAGGCTGCACGGTGGTTACTGGCTCCTGCGGCGTGCACCGAGAATGTACAGTAGTGAGCAAGCACCAGATTACCTTGCAACAGTTCACCACACGCCACTGGTCCTTCCGATTACTGCTCAAAAGAGCAATTTTACACTTACTTTAGTTGCATGCAGAAGACTAACTCGGATTAAAATTGTATTTGTTTCTGTATAACGGATGATGTGTCGGGATAGTGAGTTGGGCCATAAAAGGTTTGACAATATACAGGGGGTGGGGGTGTCTCAGGGCGCAGAATTTTGCTGCGTTTGTAGCAACATACGTTCTCTTTCCGGGCCTGGGCGTACCCTTTCTGTGATAGTTTGTGCGAGGCTCTGGGACCGGGCATTGTGTCTCACTGGCTAATGCATGCTGCTAAAGGTTCCCTGCTTGGTGCTCATTGGCGAGCGGCGTTCTAACATGTTCGTGGCCAGAGAAGCCATCTTGCTGACGTGCGAGGTTGTATAGGCTGTTCACGGTAAACAGAGCACTTTTGAAAGCCCTAATTAAAATCTACTTGCATGCACATTGTATCTTCTTCCGCCTTATATAACATTAACATTACCATGGACCTCATCACTTTATTCATGTATCGGTCAAGTGAAAATGTGGAAATATTATACAAGTAAATATTTTTGTAAATCTGCTTATTTTTACACTTAGATGCGCAAAAAAAAAGCGAAACAAATAACTTAATTTATCACAGATAGTTACCTAACACTTTTTATTCGACGTTAAGATATAGAACTACTTTCCATTCATCGTTAAAACTTTACTGGACGCATGTCGCTCAGGTCTCCTGTTAGAATATATGTCGGTAGGGACAGTGACAAAGTTTTTTCTGAGGTTGATTTCAAAAGTGCACACTTTATCGTGAGCAGCCTTTACTTCCCGGCATAAGCAGCTGTTTCACTTCTGTATTCTTAACTACTGCGTCGTCTAACCACACAGACCCCCTCCTCCCCCCCCTCCCATCCCTTCCGTGGTGCCGTGAAGGCACACGCGCACTCTGTCCTGCGGACGAGAAGACGAGTGCAGACAGACAACTACGCAACCTGCAGACGCCTGGGCGCGCAGTTCCGTCCGAAACAAAGCTTCCCCTCGGAAAACGCCGACGCCATACTTCTGCCTTCACGTGCCTGCCATATGCGAACTCGAACTCGTCAACCCGTAGACATACACTGGTGATGTTTTCCGCCCTTCGTGGCATGCACTATAGCTGAGCTTCAATGATTCTTATCTTCTGTGCAAGTCGAGAGAGTATTATGGGGGGGTGGGGGGGGAGAGGGTTATTTCTCCCATCGTGTAGGTTTAGGACTAGAATTTCGATTCGTGGCGTGGGTTCAGCCACTGTCTCATCACAATTTTACTGTGGCACTGATTTACTGAAAAATTTCACAAGCTAGAAGTCAGTCGCCTATATCTTCTCGAATGCATGACTATCAGTTCTGTTGGTCTGCGTATTCCGATTTACAACCGTTATATTGGTTCACAAAACACCATAAACGCGTACTATCCTTACAACGTTAATTTCTGGCCGTTTCTCTGCCAATATAACACGTTAAAAAAAAGTTCCAATCGAATTAGTTCATTTGAGTAATGTTTGGAGACCCGAGAATTTCGCGGGTTCATTTCTAAACAAGTTGGAATTCACACACATGCACGTTCATCTGACGTCTGTAATTCGCCGACATGTTGTTTGACACCTCCTGAAGATAAATGAGCCAATAGCAAACATTAATAAATTGTGCACTCAACCACAGCTTATTACTACCTCAACAATCAACCCATAAATAGAGACCTGCAAAATTCGCGTTATTATTTGGGACACGTTAACAGTTAAACACGCCTACCTTTGCACTACGTTTGTCATTGGGCCATACTGTATCTGACACGCGCTGGGTAACGCTGCACCAATCATTGAACACTTTACAATTGTGTGCCCCAATCACGAGCAGTTCAGTTAGAAAGGGCGTGGCTTGGCATATTTGCAGCAGCCAATGGAAAAACTACTCCGCCGGCTCCGGTATATACAGTACTGTGAGGTTCAGCCTGATACCAAATAATAACGCGAATTTTGCATGTCTCTAACTATAAACAGTTGATATCTGTATGAGAGTATATAAGTCTGTGAAGTGTAGCCTACGGGTCATTGAACTCGCGAATTTCTCGGGTCTCTAGTAATGTTCACGCTGTGAGGGTCGCAGACGTGATATTTCACGTTGTGGTGACTTAGGAACACAGCTGGTAAAGTAATGTTTCGCCGCCAGTGTCTTCAAAGAATGCGGATATCCTAATGCTACTGCAAACTCCAAACAACTTAGTAAATTCAGGTCAAGTAATATGACGTTGGCAGCACGTGTTATATTAACCCATTCAGACCCAGTGTACACAATTCTGTACATTACGCAGGTGTAGGCAATTAATTGCCTGTACTACACACTGCGAAGCTCAATATTCAATGATCTTACCTGTGGGTAAATTATTCGCAAACTGTCGTACTAATCTAGGTCACAATTGGTTCATATAACTGTAGTCAAACATATAGCCTACAGCTCATTGACTGTAACAACGAAACACGCGTTGTTTCGACTCAAGTACAGCACGCATCATAAAATATTTTGTTAGCAAGAACGGACACCGTAAACTGAAAGTGTTAACCACATAAAATCAGTATTTTAAACAATTGTGATATTATTTCATTTCAGTTTTAAACATTTACAGGGCAAGTTCGTGTTAACGTAAGGGTTATATTTTGGGGGGGGGGAAGGAAACGGGAGGGGGGAGAGGGGTGCGGTAATCCCGCCTATGACTAGAGACCTGGAAAATTCGCGAGTTCAATTACCTCTAGGTTATACTCCATGCAAAGTCATGCAAATATCACTGTTCATTGTTTTATTAGCGGAAGAAGGTGATTGGGTCTGCATATAATTGTCTGTTTATTATTGGCCCAGAGTTGTCCAGGACGTGTACACTAACGGGTGGGCCAATACCATAAGAAAGTAAAACGTGTGAAGTTTTGAATTCTAGTTTGTCTGGAACCTTGGCGAACGTCCCATGCACTGACCCATAATTACCAGCAATACTGTAAAAATCAGCTGGTCAAACGGCGGTACAGCATTTGTTTATATTTAGTATGCGGACAGACCCATGATTTTATAATGAACTGAATTGCACAATTAGTTATATATCCGTTAAAATACCAAAAAATTAACCGTTGAGTTTTGGAACCAAAGAAACGGTTATGGTGAAGCTGGGCACACGACTATAGATTATTCACGGTAAAATTAGCACTTTTGAAAGCCCTTTCATTTGGAATAATAGTCAATAAATATATTTTATTTTAGCCTTAGATGTAAATTACCGAGTTCCATGGAATATACACACTGTGTTTTGTTACTTACATGGCAATGCCTATTTAAAAAGGTGATAGAAGGATTTAAAATGGCTGAAAGTAAAAAGTAGCTAGTGGTTCAAAAGTGCTCACTTTACGGCAAACAGCCTATACAAAAGTGCAACAGCTGTTCTACAGCGAACTCGAGCCGCGCACGCCAGAGAAACGGCTCCACTAGCTAGCGGAACGCCGTTCGCCAATCAGCGCCAGGCAACTTACTCGCCAGGTGGCAGCTCAGCCAATTAAGAGATTGTCGTAGCACGGAATAGCCAATCGGACGCAAGGCGCGTTCCCAGAGCCTCGCCTTGCTGTTCAGAGACCGTGCACGCCAACATCAATCGAACCGCGGTCCCATTTCGTCTCTGTTAAGGTGGGTTTACGATTAAAGACTGAAGATTTAAGAATTGTACTTAATGACTCAATAAGCACACGGAAAATGAACAATAAGAATATTGGCAGTTGTTGATTCAATTAGCAACTCTTAGGTCTAGCCAATCGGAACGGTTGAATACGAAAGCAGCCGACATAACATGTAAATATGGACACGAGTGAACACTTTACATATATTTAATTAATTGTAGTCACTGCTTGTGTAAACGTTTTGAAAAACTCGTGATATCTTATAGAAGGGACAGCCAGTGCCAACATTGGGCATTTACATCAATACATCCGAAAAAGTGAATTAACGCGAATTCGATAACGTCTCCCATGAAATAAAACATGACGAACTGTTCTTTAAATTAAAAGGATACTTTATCACGATTAAAATAATTATTTACATACGATTTCACCATACGATATAACCTAAAACCAAGATGTAAATACAGTTTCCCGCAAATAACAAATGTCGCTGTGCTCTGATTGGCTACTTCGTCTTGACTTGTACACAAGATATAAAATATGACGATATCTTAAGCCAGGCCAAGAACGCACAGAACCCGTCAAGACCCGCACACGACAGTCATAAACTAATACCCTTGAAAACCTTGATCCATATCTTAAGCACACAGCACACTTATTCAGCTAAGTCAATCGTACAGCCACCTTTACTCCGTGACCAGGCGCTGGTCGGCAAACGAGTCTCGACATAATGTTGGCCGGTGGCGACATTTTACTGCAGTATGTGGCTGGAGTTCACTGTATAGTCCATTCACGGCTATCTCCAACTTTTCTGAAGCTCTGCTTGAGTTCTACTTCCAGGATATTCCTCCGCCTCAAGCAAACAGAGCTTAACTAAGTCTAGAAAATCACACCAAAGGGACAGAAACACCGTATTCGTGCGCACTCAGTGTAATAATATTTTGCATAAGAACTATTTCTTATTAGGCATTACCAACACACTTACTTCCTCACTGTTTGTATCCATATTAATTGTGGGTAAAATAGTATAATTTATAGGCAATTCACAAAATTCTAAATTAACAAAAAAGACGGTAGCTTTTTGTTAACGCAAGTATAACAAGTTTGGGATACATGATATACTCAGGAAACAACCAAACACGTCATACATAGGCTGATTTTCCATAGGATTCATTTAAAAAGTATTACCGCGAATAGACTATACTCTGTGCTGGTATCGTAAGCAAGCAGCCATGGATGATCACAATAGCAGCCTTTTTATGTTCGTAAAGAAATACTCTTATGTTCCATTAACTGTGTTCTTATCTGGTGTTGTATTTGGTCTTTCGAGCAGCGTGTGGTCACACCTGCCTTTACCACCCCCCCCCCCCCCATTTTAAACCCCTCATCTAGTTTTTCTTTGTTCATCGTCACACTCCCTATAATAACAAAAACTGCAAACCTTATCAGCTGCAGCTGGACTACACTGGTCTTATCAGTGCGTTCCATTTTCCAGTCACTGGGCTGGCCATTCGGGAACATGTAAGCGCACAACGAGCACAAAAAAATGTAGCTATCATCAAAAATGGTAGGCCGCTTATACAGGGGGGGGGGGGAGGGAATTAGTCACATAATCTAACAGCAGACCAACGACCTAACCACGGGCCGGTTTTGTAATGTCAAAAATGTTCAAATAAATCTCTTGTCTCATCCATATATGCTTATTATTTACTAGGGGACCCAGCCCGTGACCTTTTTTTTATATATTGTTACGGGGCAAGAAGTGTTTTCATTTAAAAAAATTTGGTTATCAAACAAAGACTGAAAAAAGTATTGCATAAATATATGTAGGTAATAATTAAATTATGTGAAATTAACACAACACTGAAGTGACTGCGGTCCCATTTAGTATTTCTCTATCCACTTCGTCACTGCGGCGCCACTTAGCATAGTTCTATCCACTGAGCCACTAAGGCCCCACTTGGAATCGCTCTATCCACTGAGCAACTACGGCCCAACTTAACATAGTTCTATCCACTGAGCCACTAAGACCCCACTTAGAATCGCTCTATTCACTGAGACACTGAGGCCCCACTTGGAATCTCTCTATCCAATGAGGTACTAAAGCCCCATTTGATATATATCTATCCACTTGGCGACTGCGGTCCCACTTGATATGGTTCTATCCACTAAGCCACTGCGTCCCCACTGAACATAGTTCTGTTCATTGAGTCACAAAGACCCCACTTGGAATCGCTCTATACACTGAGCGACTACGGCCCCATTTGGTATATCTCCTTCCACTGAGCTACTAAGGCCTAATTTGGCCGTAGTGGCCAAGTGGATATATATATATATATATATATATATATATAATATATATATATATATATATATATATATATATATATATATATATATATATATACACACTTGGCCACTACGGCCCCCACTTGATATAGTTCTATCCACTGAGCCACTGCGGCCCCACTTGGAATCGCTCTATCCATTGAGCCACTGTGGCCCCACTTAATTAACTCAACATTGAAGCGAGACATTTAAAGTAAACCAAATTGATATTTCATTACCTTCATATCTCTCTGCAATATTCTCTATGCATTAATATAAAACTTTTCATAGGGAAAAAATAATTAAAAATGAGTTTTTATGGTAAAAGGTAATGATTGCGTAATCTGATCTTGCTGAAATTCGAACTTGACCTGTATTTTACTCTGAGGATCTGCTCTACAAAATTTGAAGAACTTATGTTAGGGCCTTAGAGGTATTAAAGACGGACAGACAGAGATCGTCTACTTATTATATAGGATTAATACAATAATAAAAATTTATTTCAACATTATGCTACCCACGATGATACCTATGACGCTGACATCAATATAAAAATGGGAGTAATGCTACACTTTATAAATAGTGACAGTTTCAACTGTTTTATTCACGTTAAGAATCAGGGCATCTCCTGGTAGGTGTAAACCTTCGTGAAACATGACATCACTAGATAACTCGATTTAGCTTCAGATACTTAAGAACGCTGCCTGCAAACAATAGTTATAATAACATAAATATAATAATATTAGTAATAGTTTATGCTTAATTAATGATAAGTCAAAAGGCGTGGAAGAAGTGTTTTTATTTTCTCATTACGCCGATTGATAAAGAAATTGCCAAGATAATTCCACAGAGTAGAGAAGTATGCAGAAGAAATAGCGTGGCGAGTAACGGCAGACCCATTCTCTGATCAACTGCTCGGACTCTGTGAACGGGCCTTATGTCTGATTGGTTACCGCATGTTGCAAAATGTTCCCTATTGGCTGTGCTGCCAACCAGGCGTGGATTGGTGAACGCCGTCGCAGCATCTCGCTGGCCAATGACGCCATGTTGCTGTTGTAAGCAGCTGTTTCACCTCTGTATTCTTAAACATATTGTGTGACGTGGCGTTCAGATCTAGCTTCTGAGATGCGGGGTGCTGTAAAAAAAAAATGTCGGCTCTTGAAAGTATGTCGCCGTGTAAAGACTTGGTAAAGGACTGGTGAAGGAGACTGCGCCACGCAGGAAACGAAGCCCAGGAGGAGGGGGGACAAGGGGGGGGGGGCGACAGAACCGCATCTGTGGCTGAGGCACTTCCGGCTCGGCCTCGGCGGTATAGTGGTCCAGCACCCAGCTCACATGTGTGATGCCCTGGGGAGATGTGGCCGTGTGGCCAGAGTCCTTTTGTTCGCGGCGACACCGACCCCCGGCGAAACGAGAGTCCAGCACGCCCAAGAAGTGAAAATTAAACGAAAATATGTGTGGATGACGAGAAGGATGGGAGGTTGGGATGTAGTCAGAGGAAACACACCACCTCAATAAAGATGTAGCGAATAGTAGGTAAGACCTAAGACATGAATGTTTTAATGCAACCAATATTTAAAATTAGGCAACTTCACAGAGTACTTGAGAATACCACTGGCTGGCAACATGTTAGAACACTGTTCGCAGTCAGCGCCAGGGTGCCTACTCGCCAGCCGGCTGCCGCAACATGCAGTAACCAATTAAGATACAAGGCCCGTTTCCAAAGCCTTACGTAGCCAATATGAGGATGGCCACGCCTACAAAAAAAAAGGAACAGCCATGCAATCTCGCTACTATGTACATGTCAAGGTACTGTTTCTGTGTATATAGACTGTTCACAGTAAAGTGAACACTTTTGAGACCCTAGTTACCTTTTTTATTTCAGTCATGTTTTATCCTTTAACGACATAATAAATATTCACCTGTTAGTAAGAAACACAGTGTGTATATTCCACCCCACTCGGAAGTTAACATCTAAGGCTAAAATAAAATAAATTTATTGACTATTATTCCACATGAGAGGGCTTTCAAAAGTGCTCACTTTACCGTGAATAGCCTAAAGTTACAGCGCAGTTTACACGTGGGGACACAGAACTGATTGAGTAAACTGGAAATGTATCTTAACAATAGGTAATATTTAAATCAGAACGAATATATTCCAAATCCAAATGTAGCATATGTATAAAACCGTGTAAAAATAGATTTGAAATACGTGTTTATAAAAACCTACTGAGCTGACGTTATATACGACGAAAGTGTAAACATACAGAGGAATGTGGAGTTCGGGGTACAAACAACATAATTTTCGAAATTTTGTTCACTCTAGTAATCACACAAAGACACACATACAACAGTTTGAAGTCTTGCATGTCACTATTAGTTCACAGTTAACACATCACATCTCAGAGTACTGCTTGGTTTATTCTGTGAATTCAAGCGAATACCATGATACACTGTTAAAACATATGAAAGAAGATATGTTAGGATTAAACGAAACCAATAAATAAAACTAAAATACACTGATTTCAGTTACCAATGACCAAATAACGAATTACAAACACACTTTCTGTAATATCACATTGTTAAGGACCTGCAAAATTCGCGTTATGACATAAGGTTAAACTTCACAGTACTGTATACACTTGGACCGACGTTTCTTCATTGGCTACTGCCTAGATGTGAAGCCACGCCCTTTCTCGCTGAACTGCGCGTGATTGGGGCATACAATCAAGAAGCGTTCAAAAAACATTTGGTCCAATGAACATGTAATGCAATGGTACATGTGTTTGATGTTTAACATGTCACCACTTAATAACCCAAAATGTGCATTACACAAGACTAAATGGCGTGGCGGTTGCTTTGATGTGCGCATGCCCATTCTCTGACTGGCTGCGTATCGCTCTGGGAAATGGATATGTGTCTTGATTGGCTGCGCGAAAGGAACCCGATTGGCTGGGATTGCGAGGTTGGCAGGCCAACGCCGCCATTTTGCTGGCGTGTGCGTCTGGGGTTCGCGGTATAAGCAGTTGTTTCTCCCTATGCATTCTTTAATACTACGCACATTGTAAAAAAAATTGTTGTATTTTCACAAGAAAAATCCTTGAAAACACAGTTGCCAAAAAAATCCCTTGTAATCTACAGAGAGTTTTCTTGTAAAGTCTTCAAAGAATGTAGTTGTAATATTGCATATATAGCCTTATATTACAACTTACATGATTGAAAAGTATAGGTAAATTTTTTCTTCTAGAAAACACTAATTAGCACAGTACAGCGCAGCTAAGGATACATTGCACGCCTTGCGTGTACGAGCAATGAGGCGCTAGGCATGTGTGTTATTGTCACACATATCGCTCGCTTCCTATTCGTTTCTGGGGAACCGCAAGACAACTCTAGATACATAGGAGCCATAAGCCTTCGAGGGCGTTATAAAGAAACTGGAGTCCAGTTAGTGGCGTGTGATGAACTGTTGCAAGGTAAGCTGGCGTTAACTCGGTTGCTTGCTAGTTTACACTTCCTCCAGTAAAACGTAGCTCGACAGCTGACGCCAAAGGGTGTATGTAATGGGTCCCTTGCTGCTTGCTTGTGGGTGGTCGGAATACATTCAGTTTCCCTAGGCTCCACAATAATTACTGGCTCCTGCTGCATGCACCGAGAATGTACAGCTGTGAGCAAGCACCAGCTTACCTTGCAACGGTTCTCCACAGGCCACTCAGTCCAATGACAAAAGCAGTACAAACGCACACGAGTTTGAAGTCTTATATGCCATCAACTAATAACGCGAATTTTGCTGGCCTCTAGCCATTCGTCTCTGAGGTTATACTTCGTGTCCACAAACAGCAGTTGCCAACTACAGTGAACTAAAAATATCAAGTAGTCCTATATTAGTTCCATTGCTGGACTATAGGCTCGTGCCACAACAATGGCACCCCGCCCCGGCGGGAGCTAGTATCATGTCTAGGGACTGGAAAATTTCGCTAATTCATTTTAGGAGAAGATAAGAGTTCAAATAAATGCGAATTTCTATTAGTTTACAATTCGATCACATTTGATCAGACACGCCCAAGTGAACTCTGAGCCAATAACAGACCTGCCGGGAAAAAAGCTCGGAATTCCGCGTCACCTGATTTGAGATGAAATTGGCTACACACTGCGGCAGGGAGTCAATGAACAGAAGCTGGGGCTCGAAAACACATAGGATCGTGATCTCTAGCATACAGGCAGTTTAAAACGCGAAATTTCCCTGTCTCTAGGTATATACTACATCGATGCAGCAGAGTCTGCGGTCGACGACAAGTTAAACAATAGCCATGTTGTTTTTCTTACACAGGAAAAACAGTTTAGTGGTAGCCACAACATATCTTGTGAATATTGAGACCACAAAACATTTTCGTGAGGTCAACATTCACAAAACATGATGTGGCTGCCACTAAACTGTTTTTACAGCGTAGAGTTTAAAGGGAAGGGGACAACGCGAGTAGCCAGCGAGATGCGATTGTCTTTAGCGTGCGCTGGTTTTCTCTCCTGAGCCAGATCCCACTGAGTATTGCAGGTAGATTTCTTCCAGTTCTCTAACACAATAGTCCGCACAGCGGATGAGCACTGTAATTCCCAGACATTCCAATGTCACTTCTTGTCACCTTTCAATAGCCTAGAGCATCGTTGTTGCCGTGTCGTTCCGGCCAGCCTTAATTACATCTCACATCAATAATGTCTCTCGCCATACTTTAATCAGCTGCAGTTGAATGCAGTCTGATATAAGTCGTTGACGCTAAACTTAGCATGTTTGCGTGCCCTGCTTAAGATCTTCTTGTGTGCAGATTGTGTATTCTTCCACTTATGTAAAATTGACATTGCCATGGACCTCCTCACTTTATTCATGCGTCGATCAAGTGAAACTGTGCAATTATTATGGAAGCAAATATTTGACAAATATGAGTATTCTTACACCTATATGCATGATTAAACAGGAAGTAAAAGAAATTATCTCAGTATTCATAAATGATTTACATACGCCCTAATACTTTTAATTCAATCTTAAGACGTGGAACTACTTACCCACCGTCGTTAACCAGCTTTACTGGGCGTCGCCAGGTAGTGTAATCGTTAAAATATATGGAGGTAGAAACAGTGACATTCTTCAAAGGTTGAATTCAAAAGTGCTCAAAAATCTCACAGTTATTTTCCTTTATATTCCATTCACGGTTTCTTCGGACTTTTTGAAACAAACCTTTAAAAAATCTCCCCATGTATGACGTGCTTAGTTATTTAATAAATACGTCCTGTATCACAAGCGTTTTATACTTGTGTTCTTAAAAGTTACTTTTTTTCCTGTTAAATCGAAGTGTTATTCATATTGTTACGTGCTGCAGCTGGCACCGACTCAGCTACCTCGCGCCGTAATCGGAGACCCACCTCGCCCTCCCCTCTTCCTGGAACTATGCGCCCGTGGCTGGCTGTACCTCTTCTGGGAATCCCGTGAATATCGACAGCGGCAAGACTTGCTGGCGTCACAGGCCTCCTCTCGCCTGCTAGAGATTCCGATACGTTTAGCGACGAAGCAAGAATGTTCTGGTGAGACTTGCTGGCGTCACAGACCTCCTCTCGCCTGCTAGAGATTCCGATACGTTTAGCGACGAAGCAAGAATGTTTTGGTAAGACTGACGGGCGCCTCAGCCCTCCACGAAGCAACACGCGAGTTGGGGAAGATTCTAGGTGGCGGCCTAAGACACTATATATACTGCCGCAAACCCAGCGGCCGGCAGTCTTTGATGGAAGCCGCCTGGCCAAGTGTGCGCGAGTTAAGTGAAGAGTTAACGACGAGAGGAGATTGCGGGACGACGTCGGGCCAGGTGTTCGTGGCTTGAATGGACGAGAGGGTGTGAAACCGACGAGTGAAGCCTACTGTGCGTAAGGGCGCTTAGAGGACTCTAGAACATTGCGTCTGGCGGGACATGGACTGAACTGAGGTGGGACTGAATGGAAGTGTAATACTGATTTTATTGTAAATATTCGAACTGTCAAATATGGACGAATAAATTATAAAATAATTGACTGGGTTGATGGGCTGTCTATTGGGACTGATCTTTAATGATTTAATTTCATAGATTTATTTGTCGAAATTATAAATTTTATTCATTGGTGTTAATTGTTAACAGAAAGTGACAATTTATTGTGAGAATTTGAGTTCAGAGAATTTTGCTGTAGTTTTTGTAAATAAAATAAGGAAATAATAACTTGGTATAGCCCACTTATTTACTAGAGAGAGAAATTGTAACAATATTTTATGTATAAATTATAATCCTTCATTCATAAATAATTTGAATAAAAAACAGGGAGAAAATAGGTGTGTTGGTACCGCTGCGTAGTGAGAAATAGTTCTTATAAAAATACTGTTACACTTAGTAGTGCGCAAGAATGCGGAAAGTTGTCCTCTGGTGTAATTCTCCAGACTTAGTTAAGCTCGGTTTGCACGAGGCGGATGAATATCTTGGAAGTAGAACTTTGCGGCGGGCGGTGGGCGTGGGTACCCCAAAAGCAACGCAAGGGGGTTGAACCCGCACGCGCCCCCTTGGTGGAGCCGAGGCCTATCCAACCTCCACGAACAGCAAGAGGTGCACTGAAACGTTTTCTGTGAAATCGTAGTTTCCGCAAGAGAAAAGTACAAAAATACGGACGTGGTTCGATCTGTGGGCTCTCATCGCGTGTAATAAAACCGCTATGTCACAGATCTAATTTGCCCAGTACAGTGTTACTGCGGAAACACTGCACGCCTTGCGCGTAGGAGCGATGAGGCGCTAGAAGTACGTGTATCTGTATCGTTCCCTCGCTTCTTTGACCTTGGACCCGTAGCTACGTGGTCCCCTTAAAGAGCCGGGGCGAAGTATTCCCCTTACTCCGGAGTGCGGCGAGCTGGACGAAACTGTTGCGTGGGCGGGCGAGCAGTCAGCCAAGGTCGCGTTTCCCGGGCAGGCGAAACCCGCGGTCGACCGCGCAGGCGACGACTGCTTGTCCTCGCGCAGATAACAGCCGCCGTCCAAGGCCGGCCGCGAGCGCCTGCAGAAACTGAATTGCCGCCCGCCGACGTCCCTGCATTCGCACATCCTCGCGCGTCATTCGCTTCTCGGCTGTTTCCCCCGTCTCGCACTTCTACAGTCTCTCAAACTGAATTAACTATAGATAGAACCACGAGTACTTCTCGGATTGAGTTGGCAGCAAGCTAGGCTGGACAGCCCTCTATCCACTAGATACATTATCGTTTGCTTATTGGTTGTTGTGGTCAAGTGAGTCCTGTGTACAGGACTGTTAAAGCACTCACTCACACTACTGCTCCCTGCTTATTACTGGCTCACAGTTAAACGGGGCGTGTCTAAAGAACTGTCGTCCAATCACAACAGTAGGAGAAAAGAACAAGGGTTTGGAGTCTATCTCGCCTCCGAATGAATTCGCGAAATATTCGTGGCTCTAACCATAGACTAAAGATGAGGTAGACCAATCTCGCTGGCTGCGCGCAACCAGTCTCCGTGTCCCAACATTGAACTGCTTTCCTACCAACACTAGGTACTAGCAAAAACGCCGTAGATTGGATTTGATGATAGAATGCTGTTTAGTAAACAAGGGCTTTGAAACGTTTTATACTTCCTGTAACCAATTTGTAGTGCAGTTTGATTAGATTCTAATTGGTAAATGTTTTTATTCATATAATAGCGCTTCTCATTTAAAAATTAAGATATAAAAAACACGATCATCATTATTAACCATCTGACTATGACAGTTGTGTTTCTTTGGCGTCAGTCAATGTCGGGTACATGCACAGAAGACGAATAATTAGGGACACGCAAAATTCGAGTTATTTTATGGCATCAAGCTAAAATTCACAGTACTGTATATACTCGAGCCTGCGTCGTTTCTCCATTGGCTGCCGCACATATATAGAAGTCACTCCCTTCCTGAGTAACCTGCACTTGGTTGGGGCACACGATTGTGATGTACTCATTTATTGGCGCAGTTACCCGGGGCGTGTCAACAAAAGAACTGTCCAGTGACAAACGTATTGCAGAGTTAAAAGAGTTTCAAGTTTAAAATGCCCTCAAATAAAAACGCGAATTTTGGAGGTCTGTACAAATAATATATGGAATTAACCCGCTCGGTCATCCATTAATATACCGTAATCCCGTAACATTTTGTGAACATCGTCACCGGGTAGAGCCCATTTCTCGCGATCAGCGATACATGCGTTGTGTGCTCGGGGATACTAGCATCAATCATTCATGAACAAGAAGCGAACAGTTCACGAAGATTCTCAAAGCACAGATCACTGATGCGTTGTTACGTAACACTTACGAAAACACTAGCGAAATAGGCCCTTACATAGTGAACTCCAGCCTCACACGCCAGCAAAATGGCGCCATCGACCAAACCAATGTTGGAACGCCGTTCACTGATCAGCGCCTGGTATACTGCTCTCCAGCAGGCAACCCAGTCAGTGGGGAACCTTTCGCAATCATGTAGTAGCTATTCAGACACAACGCCCTTTCTCAGCCGATCAGAGAATGGACACGCCCGCAACAAAGGAAACGCCACTCCAATTTTCCTCTATGCACTTCCCGTTTCACGTAACATGTAACGAATAACACGTTCACGTAAACCGGCTTCACCTTGACTAATGTGTTCCGAAGAGACCTATTACGATAATTTCACGTAACGTTCACGTGATGGAAAAGCTTGTCAATGTACAGGTTTTGCGTGAAACGTGATAGGTTTTTTAATTCATGTACAACTTTCTCACGTAAACTAGGACGAAAGTGTAGTAAACGTTACGCTAAAATTATTTATTTTTAGTCCGTAAAAATTTAGGGAGATTTGCATTTCTACAGTTTATTAATTATTAGTAGAGACCCGTGAAATTTTCGAGTTCAGTGAGCTGTAAGCTAAACTTCAAAGTCATTTATACTCTCATATAGATATGATACAGATTGGTTGATTGTTGTGATAGTAAAGGGCGGTGGTTGAGCGCACAATGTATTGGATGCATGTTATTGGCTCATTTATCTCCAGGAGGTATCACACAACGCGTCGACCAATTACAAACGTAACATGAACGTACATGTGTGTGAATTCCAACTTGTATAGAAATGAACCCGAGAAATTCTCGGGTCTCTAATAATTTTTATTAGAGACCCGAGAATTTAGTGGATTCATTCTGCATCACGCTAGACTCCACAATCATTTCTGTATTCGAGCTTCTTTAAGTTAATAATTGGCTACTGCTCCAGTTTAACTCCAGACCAAGTAGCACGAGTTTTCTTGGCAGATTCTCTATTAGTTGAACGTGGTCCGGGGCATGTCTAGTAAACTGTGTTCCAGTAGAAGCAGATACTCCTATGTACACGTGGTTGAATTTTACTTGTCTTCAATCGAATCCGCGAAATTTCCTGTCTCTTTACAAATTATTTTTAGGGACGTGCAAGATTCGTGTTATTATTTGGCATACGGTTAAACTTCACAATACTGTATATACTTGAGCCAACGTCGTTTCTTCATTGGCTGCTCCCTAGATGTAGAAGCCACGCCCTTTCTCATTGAACTGCGCGTGATTGTGGCATACAATTAAGAAGCGTTCAAATAAAGTTTGGGCCCATGAAAATGTATTGCACTTGTACATGTGTATGAAGTTTAACGTGTCGCCAAATATTAACGCGAAATTTTCAGGTCTCTAATTAAGCTTCTCAAAGGTGAAAAATGCATGCATGATATACACAATGTTTATCGTTGAGTTTAAAATTTTTCGTAGACTTATTTCGTAAAACAAAATCTTTATTTTCTCAGCAGATCAATGTTTATTACAGGCGATTTATCACACGTAGGCTATATACAAAAAACGTGTCTATATCTACCAGAGAAATTTCATTTTTTGATGTTATGATGATGTTCTTGCTGTTTAATCACGAACGCCATACTTTCGCAACCATATCCTACAACATTAATTTTAAAACACAAATACGTCTGTATAAGAAGAATTCTGAATGTTATCAATCTGAAAAGCAGCAAAACTTATCGCCAATATTTTGGATCAGTGGACAATGGTTATGTACTTAAGTAAAGCATCGTAACATATACTACCCAAAAAGACCACGTTTTACGTACACGTAAAAGAGTGGCGTGATGTGTGTTACGTATACCCCGATACGAGTTACACGTAAACGTGAAGGCATCGTAATCGCGGCCTTACGGTCTCCCATAGCTCAAAGCCTTCAATAATCTGCGTGGCCCAAGGGGCTGAGGGTAGTTTAGGACTCCCATGTGTTTATGAAGGTCCACAACTTGTGTTGTCCCTTGGCTTGAGAACCAACTACAGTTTCATCCGGAGAAGGACGGCTGTTAATATAATTTCATTAACAAAATGCGTGGGGGTGGAGAACGGACAGAGCGACTCTCAAAGCACACCAAATGGAAACAATTGAAAAAATTACCCTGTAAAAATATATTCAAAAGATAACTATCTGGAACCGTGTAAATTTGTCATTTGTCATACAATTCCTAACGTTAAAGGGCAAATTATTATACTGCATAATAAAATTCACAAGTCTGGGTCCTGAAATATTACGACGGTTCGAAGTAAAATTGTGTGACATTTCACAGGACCTTTACGTGCACCAACAGATGACAGTCAATAAATATATGACAGACGCTCTACCGTTTATGTTGCTGTGTTCGATTCGCCAATTTCTCAACTCTCTATAAACTCGGCTCGATGTTAAGAGCCGTCCAAATCTCTTCACTTCACTTCCACTCTCTAAATCACAAAATATTTTCGCAATACATCGCTGTTCCGGGACAGAACTTAAGCGATAAATGGGCCACCTATTTTAAAAGGGAAGCATTATTAATTGGTCCCTGACGCAAGTTTTGTGCACATGATAGCTAGCGGTACATGAATTTCGCAAAATCGTTCGGCACCAGCCTACACTTCACAATCCTCTTGCACGAAGTCATGTCGCTGCAGGGTAGAATTTAGGAAATTAGTCTGCATCAATTTCATGATTAGGCCGTAGTTCTTTCGACACGGCCAGTATCACTTCCGAAACAACGATAAATAACTACAAAGTCATTGGAATATGGAATCCCGGAAGGAAAATGGTTCGCACACGAAGATAAGCTGAAGCACCATTGCCAGTGTAGCTGGAATGTACAGAGAACTTTCAAGTTCGATCTGGTGCCGGAATAATTAGCGAAATAACGCCAAGGCATCAAAGAAAGTAGAGGGAAACTTGACGTACAGTCTATCATCAGTACCTTTATACTTTTTAAATCAAACCTTAAATAATTCACACTATGTATGACATTCTCTGATTGCCTTCGCGAGGCTCTGGAAACAGGCGTTCTGTCTTACTGGCTGTTGCAAGCTGCGGAAGGTTCCCTATTGGCTGGGGTGCCAGCTGGCGAGTCGGTTAGCAGGAGCTGACTGGAGAACGCCGTTCCGACATTTTGCTGGCATGTGCGAATGGAGTTCGCGGTAAAAGCAGCCGTTTCACTTCTGTACTCGTAAGTTCTCTGTCATCGGGGGGGGGGGGGAGGGGTAGTATAGTGGTTAGATTACTCGCTTTCCACCTAGGCGAAACGAGTTCGATTCCCGGCGGGGTCGCTCCCGGATTTTCGCTCGTGGGAATAGTGTCGGACGATGCCGCTGGTCGGCGGGTTTTCTCGGGGATATCCCGTTTCCCTCGTATTCCGGCGCTTCACCCACTCCACTGCACTCCGTGGTCCGGCGGGCCGCAGGTGCCGGGTACAGCGCCCGCCAAGCAGCGACGACGCACCCACGCCACACGCGCCCGACGGACGCCCGTGGGACGCATCGACGTCATCGGGCGCCCTGCGGAACTGCTAGACGGGGAGGCGTGTGGGCGTCCCCGCAGGACGGCGAACTCTTGGGCGCGCCGTCCGCCGGGGGCGTCGTTTAGGGCTTGTTAACTCTAACGACCGCCCCCGCGACCAGCAAGCTCGCGTCAACCCCCTTCCCTCCAATCCCACGCACTCTCTCACGCTGACACTCACCAGGGTTTGTTCTCCGGAGTGAAGAAAATACACACTGACTTTGTCACAGCTGGTGTCTGCAGGTCTCCCCGGGTTCATCCGGTGGCAAAGCTGTCTCCAAGCACTGATGCTGTGGACTGGACCACATAGTAGCCACCGCCAACCATCCAGCAGCACACCCCAGAAAAATGGCGTCACTGCCCATGACCATGTCGGAACGCCGTTCGCCAATCAGTGCCTGGTAACCCACTTGCCAGTGAACCAGCAGCCCCGCCAATGGGGAGTCATTCGAAGTACGCAGTAGCCAATCAGACACGATGTCCGTTCCAGCGCCAGCCAATCAGGGAATGGGTACCCCAACATCAATCGCCGCGCCTTTTCGCCTCAGTGTAATTACTAGGGATAGGAAAAATTAGACACTTCATCTCAGGACAAGATAGATTTCAAACGCATTTACACAGAAGTAACATTTGCAATTGGATCAGAGTTTATTAGACATGACCTGGACGACCTTATGCCAATTGCCGACTTGCAAAGGAACAAGAAACGAATCCCGTACTGCCAACAGTAACAGTGGGGCAACAGCCAATGAGCAAACATATGAGGTTCGATTATACAAAGGACTGTGGAGTCTAGCATACAGGTCATTGAACTTACGAAATTTTCTTATCCCTAGTAATTACCTTCTCTGTAACAAGACTTGACCTTCGTTTCGTACTTGGTTTGTTATTAACTCAAGAGTATTCCACAACTTGTCCAATGAAACCGTGATACAATCACAAAAGTTACTGAAAAGTAAACAAGTTTAAAGGCAAACTCGTCCTGAGAAATATATTCTCCAGGTTTTCCAGTGTCTACTATAGTTATAGAACGTGTACGTGTCAGTTACGTCTGCAATTCGATCACAGTTTATTGTAGGCGATTTGGAGAGCTACGAGTAAACAAATCTGCAAAAAAATTTAATAGCATGAATCCCGTCCTACTTAGACCAACGTAAACCTGAATACTACTCTTTTGGGCAGCAGACAACCAACCAACGTTTGAGACTGGATAATAACGAACACACTGGGTATCTAACCTGCAAATAATTAACTAGCAAATGTTTCCAATCCGGAGTTAAATTAATTGCTAGAGGTTGGAAACATGGTTTGTCACGAGCTCTCTCTCTTTCATTCTCTCTCTCTCTCTCTCTCTCTCTCTCTCTCTCTCTCTCTCTCTCTCTATCTATCTCTCTCTATATATCTCTCTCGGGAAGTCTCGCACCACTAGTAGCAGCAAGAAAATTATACAAGTTTTTAATTTTATCATATTTAATACTTATTGCAGCAAAAATAACGATTTTTGAATTTTTATTTACAACTGAAACGAGATTTTATTGTTTGAATACTTATTAAATCATATTTAGAAGAGATGGCGGTACAGTTACAAATCTGAAGTTGGCAGAAGTGGTGACTGGCGACATGACGGCGATGACGTGTTGCTTATAGAAAAGAGAGACTGAACGAAGCGTTAATTTATCTTCTTGTTAAAAATACTTCTTCTGCAGCGGCCGTCGGTGACGGTTCGGATTTTTGAACCTCGGAGTCGGGGTTGTGACGTCACGTTATGTGTGCTCTTTGACGTTTTGGCGAGATTAATGGACTTTCGAATGGTGGCTTTTACGAGTTTTGAAGATTTTGTTGTCGTGTTTAATCACGCTTTTCGTTGTTTTTTCGACGTTTATTGTACTCGTAAATTAGGTTTTTTTTCTGGCTGTACGGGTTACTTCCAAGGCCACGTGCCTTTGCACTACTTAGGTGATGATGATGTTGATGATGATGACGTGAAAATACTGAAACGTACCACATCAGGCTTGTATACGTTGTGATTTTTAAACCTTCCCAGGTAAGTAACGATGTTGTGATACATATATTTTCTCATGGCAGGAATAAATAGGCGTCGTGACCTTGGCGTGTGAAAGAATATTGTTGCCTTTACGTTACGTTGGACCAGTGTGTATGTGATTGCAAATATTGGACATGCGAAATTTTTACGTTTTAACCGTAAACAGTTTTTTGAAGAAATTATCTTTTGGAAAGTCACTTCGTTTTATTTATTACAACGTAACTTTGCCACTGGTGTTTGAAACACAGTTGTGGATGGTGCCTACGTTTCTGTGACTTGTATGTTTGTCACAATCCCACCAAAATACTAAGCTCAGCCAGAAAAATGCAAGTAAATAAAATATTGAACCCAGCAAACAGTAACTACCAATTCATAGAAACAGCGGAATAAAAGTTACGGTAGGCCTATTTGTATGCATGTTCACCCTATGCTTTAAGTTTGTCGCTGCTACGTATACAATATCTCAGCGACACGAGTTACGTGCTTGAATTTGCTGTGTCTTCTCATTGGACTGGTTGTTCCTTCGGTGTAATATTTTATTCCAACTGAGGCCGTCCTTTTAAAGAAATAATTATATAATTATATATATATAACAAGAGGTTAAACATTACAGTTATTTTACCCGCAGTTGTAAAAGGATTAAACTCAGTCTCGGCAAAATTTTTACATGTATTACATGTAATGTGCTATGTCGTTTATAACAAATATATTTACAATATAAAATAATAACCGTAAGAACTATCATCAATACAGGTATTATTATAAAGCCACAAAGATGACCTAAATGTGGTTAGGTTAAAATATATTAAAGGCTGTTCACGATAAAATGAGCACTTTTAAAATCAAACTTAGAAAAAAGTCACCGCTTCTACCTGCATATATTTTATCGGGCGCACTGAGTGACATGCGCCCAGTAAAGTTGGTAACGATGGAGTGAAAGTAGTTCCATTTCATAATGTCGAATAAATAGTGTTGGAAACCATTTGTGTTAATTTAAATTACTTCCTTCGTTTTCTGTTTTTTTATGCACCGAAGAGTAAAAATTAGCAGATTTGTAAAATATTTACGTTTCTAATAATTTCACTGAACGCATGTATAAAGTGGTAAGGCCCATGACAGTGTTAATTTTATATAAGGCGGAAGAATATAAAACGTGCATATAAGTAGATCTTAAGCAGGACTTTCGAAAGTGCTCATGTTACCGTGAACAGCCTACAGTCACGTGGCAGTGTTCATGTTTACATGTAGCGGAAGAATATGCAATCGGTAACCAAAAGTAGAACTTTAGCAGAGCTTCAGAAAAGTGTGAGGTAACTGTGAATGGCCTCTAGTTAGAGCCACGAGTATTTCGCGAATTCATCCGGAGAGGTAGGATCCAAACACTTGTTCTATTATACTACTACTGTGATTTGACAACAGTTCTTTAGACACGCCCCGTTTAACCGCGAGCCAGTAATAAGAAGGAATTATTGGCGTGAGTGAGTGTTTAACAATCCTCACTTAATCACAGCAACCAAAAAACAAACAATAATGTCTCGAGTGTCTAGTGTATAGAGGGCTGTACAACCTAGCTTGCTGCCAACTCAATCCGCGAAATACTCGGGGCTCTAGCTATAGGCTATATTCGCCCTTCACTTGTGTCAGCCGTTTGGTCATTAGCTGCTGACCCAGTGCGTAGTCTGATTCACCGCGGATCAATTAGCACGAAATACTCGGGGCTCTAGCTACAGGCTATATTCGCCCTTCACTTGTGTCAGCCGTTTGCTCATTAGCTGCTGACCCAGTGCGTAGCCTGTTTCACCGCGGATCAACTAGCACGAAATACTCGGGGCTCTAGCTATAGGCTATATTCGCCCTTCACTTGTGTCAGCCGTTTGCTCATTAGCTGCTGACCCAGTGCGTAGTCTGTTTCACCGCGGATCAACTAGCACGAAATACTCGGGGCTCTAGCTATAGGCTATATTCGCCCTTCACTTGTGTCAGCCGTTTGCTCATTAGCTGCTGACCCAGTGCGTAGTCTGTTTCACCGCGGATCTCCTAGCACGAAATACTCGGGGCTCTAGCTATAGGCTATATTCGCCCTTCACTTGTGTCAGCCGTTTGCTCATTAGCTGCTGACCCAGTGCGTAGTCTGTTTCACCGCGGATCAACTAGCACGAAATACTCGGGGCTCTAGCTACAGGCTATATTCGCCCTTCACTTGTGTCAGCCGTTTGCTCATTAGCTGCTGACCCAGTGCGTAGTCTGTTTCACCGCGGATCAACTAGCACGAAATACTCGGGGCTCTAGCTATAGGCTATATTCGCCCTTCACTTGTGTCAGCCGTTTGCTCATTAGATGCTGACCCAGTGCGTAGTCTGTTTCACCGCGGATCAACTAGCACGAAATACTCGGGGCTCTAGCTATAGGCTATATTCGCCCTTCACTTGTGTCAGCCGTTTGCTCATTAGCTGCTGACCCAGTGCGTAGTCTGATTCACCGCGGATCAACTAGCACGAAATACTCGGGGCTCTAGCTACAGGCTATATTCGCCCTTCACTTGTGTCAGCCGTTTGCTCATTAGCTGCTGACCCAGTGCGTAGTCTGTTTCACCGCGGATCAACTAGCACGAAATACTCGGGGCTCTAGCTATAGGCTATATTCGCCCTTCACTTGTGTCAGCCGTTTGCTCATTAGCTGCTGACCCAGTGCGTAGTCTGTTTCACCGCGGATCAACTAGCACGAAATACTCGGGGCTCTAGCTATAGGCTATATTCGCCCTTCACTTGTGTCAGCCGTTTGCTCATTAGCTGCTGACCCAGTGCGTAGTCTGTTTCACCGCGGATCAACTAGCACGAAATACTCGGGGCTCTAGCTACAGGCTATATTCGCCCTTCACTTGTGTCAGCCGTTTGCTCATTAGCTGCTGACCCAGTGCGTAGTCTGTTTCACCGCGGATCAACTAGCACGAAATACTCGGGCTCTAGCTACAGGCTATATTCGCCCTTCACTTGTGTCAGCCGTTTGCTCATTAGCTGCTGACCCAGTGCGTAGTCTGTTTCACCGCTGATCAACTAGCACGAAATACTCGGGGCTCTAGCTATAGGCTATATTCGCCCTTCACTTGTGTCAGCCGTTTGCTCATTAGCTGCTGACCCAGTGCGTAGTCTGTTTCACCGCGGATCAACTAGCACGAAATACTCGGGGCTCTAGCTACAGGCTATATTTGCCCTTCACTTGTGTCAGCCGTTTGCTCATTAGCTGCTGACCCAGTGCGTAGTCTGTTTCACCGCGGATCAACTAGCACGAAATACTCGGGGCTCTAGCTATAGGCTATATTCACCCTTCACTTGTGTCAGCCGTTTGCTCATTAGCTGCTGACCCAGTGTGTAGTCTGTTTCACCGCGGATCAACTAGCACGAAATACTCGGGGCTCTAGCTATAGGCTATATTCGCCCTTCACTTGTGTCAGCCGTTTGCTCATTAGCTGCTGACCCAGTGCGTAGTCTGTTTCACCGCGGATCAACTAGCACGAAATACTCGGGGCTCTAGCTATAGGCTATATTCGCCCTTCACTTGTGTCAGCCGTTTGCTCATTAGCTGCTGACCCAGTGCGTAGTCTGTTTCACCGCGGATCAACTAGCACGAAATACTCGGGGCTCTAGCTATAGGCTATATTCGCCCTTCACTTGTGTCAGCCGTTTGCTCATTAGCTGCTGACCCAGTGCGTAGTCTGTTTCACCGCGTATCAACTAGCACGAAATTCGTTCATTGTTTTCTTGGAAGTTTGCTATTGGGGCGGAGTCGTCCAGGGCGTGTCTAAAACAGCGCGAGCCAATTGACAAAGAGATTAAAGTGTACAAATGTTTTAAGTTCAGTTTGTCCTGAAATTTATTCGCGATGTTTGCCGGGGTCCTGGCAATACAGTTTCTTTTATGTGGCCGTTCCCATTTTCTGATTGGCTGCTCGACGATTTGGAAGTGATTTCCCATTGGCTGGGCCGCCACCTAGCGGGTAGTTTACGAGGTTACCTGACAGGTGAACAGCGTTCCAGCATGATTACTGGCATATGACGCCGTTCTTCTGGCGTGTGCCAGCATAATCGACTGTCTTCCCCTTTGTATTTTGAAGTGCTCTATGACGGAGGAGCGGTATCGCCTAGGGATTAGCGCTAATTAATGTAACAGTTATAAAAAAATAACTGTTACTATCTGGTAACGTGTTACACAAGTTACATGTTCCATTGTTAGGGTCCGTGATTTTTCGCGAAAAAATTGTACACTTCAATACTATATAAACACCTCGGTTGTTGTCATGCCTCTATTGGCTGCTGCTATCGTCCACATTTCACCGAGCCAATCGGAGTTCTGTAACTCCGACACTGAACCTTAGCTATTCGTGCTCTATCAGCTAACGCGAACCAGAACATGCTTCAGCAAATCAAAAAAGGTGGACTACACCACAGTGCTTTGAACTGTATCTTGTCTCGCAATCTTTTCGCAAAATATCGCTGCCCCTATATCCATTGTTTATACCGTTATTTTTGGAACGTCCTGGATTGTCTCACTTAATCCAACGCTTGACTACTGCGCATGCGTATAAGTTATTTTCTGAAACGTCTCGGTTTGCAGCTGTGCGCATGTGTAACAGTTACTTCTTGGAACGCCAAGGTTTCTAGATAGACTAGATGAGGTAGACCGATATCGCTGGCTGCGCACAACCAATCTCCGTGTCCCATTTTGTGTCGCCTCTAACCATTTTGTGGTGCTTTTTGATTAAATTCAAAATGGTAAAGGTATTTTAATACCATAATAGTGGTTGTTTAAAAATTAAGGTGTAAAAAAAACACGTTCTCACTGTTGACCATGTAACTTTGACAGTTGTGTAGGATTGGGGTAGGTCAATGTTGGGTACAAGCGCAGTCTATGGGTTTTTATAGCACTAAACAACATAATCGTTATTTCCCGGAATGTCGGGGCAAGACGAGAAATGTTTCACAGTAACCTGTCACAAAACTAACATGTTCCTGTAACGTGTTGCTAACATAGAACCGGGGCGATGGAACTCGTTACACGAAGGTAACTGTTAGGCCCCATTCCTGCGCTGGCGGCGGTCCGTAGACGTCGCTGTGCGAACTGACCTACGACGGCGCGGGGTGAGGGACCGCGAACGGCTCTGGAGTGTCGAAAAAAGGGGAGGGGGGGGGGGTCCACGTCGGCCGTTCACCCCGGGGAGGCGAGCGCACCATTGACGGTTGGTTCCTCCTCCAGCACCGTCGCGCGGAGGGCGTTCATCCCGCGGACTCGCTTTCTACCGTCCGGAGAAAACATCCAGCCAACTCCCGCTAGAAAGCGGCGCCCGAGCACAAGAGGCCGGGCGTGCGCCGTCGGCAGGTCTTTGTTCGCCACTGTACACTCGCGCGTACAGACTGTACACGGCCAACTGAAGCCCTGCTCAACCTTTTGGGTGCTTACTGATGCAATATTACCTCGCCTGGCTTTAACGTGTGTTTTACGGAGTGATCGTTTTACATCTTTTTAATCCCCCTTCTCCGCCACATTGCTCCTAATTAAAAGTCGTGAACTCTGTTACATAATCAGTTAAATTAAATTAAATTATAATTTTGTTTTATGTAGGGAGGGTGTTAATTTTGAAGGCAGCTATTTATTAATATATTATTAGTTTAAACCTCTCTACCATTTACGAAAATGATATTTTAAGAGATATGAAAGAAAGAAATTCATGATATAATTAAATTGATTGAGAAACCACTGTCAAGTAAACATTACTACAGAGAGTATTGGTATGATTGAGAAACCACTGTCAAGAAAACATTACTACAGAGTACAGAGAGTATTGGTATGATTGAGAAACCACTGTCAAGAAAACATTACTACAGAGAGTATTGGTATGATCATTAATGGGTTAACATATAATTGGGATACTATCGTTTGTGTGGGCTTTGATATTCCTAAGTGGCCCTGAACTCTGTTGTGAGTTCAGGAAGGCGGCTCTGTTCGTCCGGGCACCTGTGACTTTTGTTTTAACTATTTTCGAAACTATTAGCAAATGTCTCTACCAATCTCTGTGAACAGAGATTGGATTGGCGAGCCTTAACAGAACAGGACATATTAAAATGACGCCAGTTCCCAGCTGAAGGCCATGACTGGTATTAGTTACTAGAATTTGAAATAAATTTGGAAAATAGTCGACACATACAATTTGTCGCGTTATAAAAATTAGAAACAAGTTAAAATTTAAAATTACAGAGGCTTAAAACTATATTCTTTTATAATCTTAAAAAAAAAAGTTACGTTATAGTTTTAAAATGCCTAAAGTTAAAATTCCTCTGCCTCCATCCTTGAACCCTCACCCCGCCATCCTCTCCGGAGACAGAGGGGCCGACAGTTGTCGTTTTCGTGAGGTGTCCGTCGTGTGTTTGATGTTTGTGTCTGTGTTGTGATGGTGTCAGTGTAATGTTGTTTGTGTTGGGTGTTGTACAGTGTAGGTGTTGTTCCTTTAGTTTATTTGTTCTTGTGTGTATCTGTAATATTGATGTCTTTGTGAGTCGGACGACATCAATATACGAGATTATGTAATTGTTTATAATGATATGATGTATGCCTTAACAGCATGCTCTGTATAATTAGTATACTACGTAGGAAACAAACATTTCATTTGGACACGTTCAGCTCGGCATTATATAGGCAAAGAGGGGGGCCAGTAATAAACGTTCTTTGACATAATAAGCGTGTCCGGTGTTGTGTGAGACAACTGATCCTCATGCAGTAGTGAATTTAGGTGATTACTTGTTAGCTTGTCTTAGTTGTCGGAAAATCTGTACCGCACAACTGTCATGATTGGCTGATTTATGACCTGTCACGTGACCTTGGTGTCTGCTAGCAAACCAGGAACGGTCAGTGTCGGAGTAACTTGTTTCTGATCGGCTTAGTCACGGAGAACATGTCTACTCACAAAGACACACAGCCCAATAGACAAAGGGAATTTGCAAATGTGCGCGTAGGCTATTGGAGTCCGCTTCACTGAGTATACGTATTCTTCAAACTGGAACTGAAAATATTTCCGGCCTCACGGGTCTTTCAGTGCTGCAATTTGGAAATATTCGCGAGTTCAATGAACTGCAGGCTAGACTGCATAGTCGTACGTACAAATATGCCGCTATTGGTTGCCTACTGCACAGTGGAAGATGCGATTTGATAAGCGTTTTCCATGAGGTGTCAAAAACCGTGTGAACCAATTGCTGAAGTTATATAAAGGCACAAGTTTTGAAGTATAGCTTGCCCTGAGATGAATCCGCGAATTTTTCAGGTCTCTAGTAATAAGTAATTTTTACAACATGTTTTCTGGTGCTTAAGACTACATAGGTGAGTTCTGGTGCTTAAGACTACACAGGTGAGTGGGGGCCACACACTAAAGATGAAGTAGACCGATCTCTCTGGCTGCGCACAAACAATCTCCGTGTCCCAACATCTCTGTGGCTGCGCACAAACAATCTCCGTGTCCCAACATCTCTCTGGCTGCGCACAAACAATCTCCGTGTCCCAACATTGAACTGCTTTTCTGCCAACACGTCTAGCGAAAAGAGCAGGGTTTGGATTTTAGGTTAGAAAACTGATTTGTTAACAAATGTTTTGAGATGTATGTCTACTGCCTCTAACAAATTAGTAATGCAGTTTGATTAAATTCAAACAAGTAAGAGTATTTTATTCGCATAATAGCGCTTGTCATTTAAATATTAAGATATAAACAAATACTTTCATCACTGTTGACCATGTGACTTTGACAGTTATGTAGGATTGGGGTAGGTGAATGTTGGGTACATGAGCAGAAGACGAATAATCGGTCTAGCTGATGTTTAGTGTATGTGCTGTCCGGCGTCATGAGGGGCCGGCACGGAACATGCACCTGGTTGCTCGGCGACCTTGTGCGCAGAACCCCTTGTGCTCCCCGCGACTAGGGGGCCTTGGCGGCTCCGACGTGCTATATCCGTACCTGCTGGACCCACAGCCGGGGTCGCCTCTCCCGCTGGGAACGTCTTGGAGGCCGCGCGTCGCGGCACATTCGCGCTATAAGCGGCGCTCTCCCGAACTGCGCCTGCGTCCGCGGCGCCTGGGGGTTCTCTCTAACTTTATCCTCACACCCGCCCTGCCATTTGCAAGTCCGGCCTACATTTTAACACTCATTCCCACGTTAAAATACTGATTCGTACAAATCTCGAAAAAGGTTATTTACACACAGATTTTGGCTGCAGCTAAAACGTTTGTTGAAGTCTCAGCAGTAAAGGATGTTCACGATAAAGTGAGCACTTTTGAAATCAACCTTAGAAAAAAGTTACTGCCCCTACCTGCATATATTTTAACGAACGCGCTGATTGACGTGCGCTCAGTAAAGTTGGTAACGATGGGTGGAAAGAAGTTCCGTATCCTAACGTCGAATAAAACGTCTGAGGTAACCATTTGCGATCATTGAAATTAATTCTTTCGCTTTAGGTTTTTCTTAATGCGTCGAAGTTAGAAATGAGCAGATTTGTAAAATATTTACTTTTCTAATAATTCAACAGTTTCAATTGACCGAAGCATGAAGTGATGAGGCCCATGACACTGTTAATTTTACATAAGGCGGAAGAATAAACAACGTGCATACAAGTAGATCTTAAGCAGCGCTTTAAAAAATGCTTATTTTACCGTGAACAGCCTACAGTATGTTTTAGTTTGTTTGATATCCGGCAGTTTGTTCACCTGCGGTAAGGGTTATATCTCAAAAGCTAAAATTGAAACACGGCCGAACCTCGTAACAAAATTTCATCATAACTTTCTAATAGCATGACAAGTAATTTCAAGCTCTAGCAGAACATAGCTACTGCTACTTTTGTATCATTTTGAGATTTGTAAAAATAACATCTAGTATTTTAAAAATCCTTTAGGATAGTTTCAAATCTCTTTGAAAAATAATTTCCCTTCATTGTCAAATTTCTTTCTCGCCTTTATTTTTCATCCAAACGTAAAAATATGCAATATGGTAAAAAAAAAAAAGGTATCTTGAATGCCCTTAAACTTCGAGGTCGAAAAACATTTAGTGGCGTTCAAAGACAAGCTACAAGTAAGTTACATATATATCTGCTAATCCAGGAACATCAGTTACGTTAGTCTCCACTTACATTCCTTTGGTTCTTTTTACACTATATACACTTACTGTACTGTACAACAAACTTTACTGACCAATGGAGTGGCAGGATAAAGGAGGCCACGGCATGGCCTACACACGAGTTTAGTCCCCAAAATTATTTTTCATGTTCACTATTTCATATTATATGATACACTCAGCGTGTTGAAAAAGCGATACAATTTTCACAGTTTTCCGGTGACATAGTTTGCAACATAGACTAAATATGAGGTATATCGATTATTCGTCTTCTGCGCATGTACCTAACTTTGACTTACCCCAAAGCAACATAAGTATCAAAGTCACATGGCCAATAAAGATGAACATGTTTGTTTACATCTTAATTTTTAAATGACAAGCAATATTATATTAATAACATTAATTTAACTGCGTTACAAATAGATTGGAAGAAGTAAAACAACACCTGAAAGCATTTGTTTACTAAACAGTATTCTAACCGCAAAACTAATCCACGCAATTTTTGCTAGTAGTGTTGGCAGAAAATCAGTTCAATTTTGGGACACGGAGATTGGTTGTGCGCAACCAGCGTGATCGCTCTACCCCATCTTTAGTCTGTGATTTTCTCAGTGTATTTAAGAACACAGAGATGATTCCGCAAGCTCGAGCTCCACACGCCAGCAAAATAGCGTCACTTGCAAGCTAAATGCTGAAACACTGTTGACCTATCAGCGTTTGGTAACCTACTACCCGCTTGAAGCCTGTTCACCTATCAGCGTTTGGTAACCTACTACCCGCTTGAAGCCTGTTCACCTATCAGCGTTTGGTAACCTACTACCCGCTTGAAGCCTGTTCACCTATCAGCGTTTGGTAACCTACTACCCGCTTGAAGCCTGTTCACCTATCAGCGTTTGGTAACCTACTACCCGCTTGAAGCCTGTTCACCTATCAGCGTTTGGTAACCTACTACCCGCTTTCGCAGTACGAAGTAGCGAACGAGACACAAGGCCCGTCCCCAGAACCTCGCGCAGCGAATCACAGAGTCAAGTACTTCCACATCAAAGGGACCGCCACGCCATTACGCCTCTGTGCATTCATCTACTCTGAGTCTGAGTAGATTTTTTTTTGTTTATCACGGATTAACTCGGAAACAGTACAGCGTTAAACCCAATTTTTAGAAATAAAAGACAAATTTTTTTGTAGGTAGTTACTGAAATTAACACGATGTACTGTAAATCCTGTTATAGGTTATTCACGGTAAAGTGAGCACTTTTTGAAGCTCTCGCATTTAGAATAATAGTTATATTTTATTGTAACCTTAGATCTTAAATTCGAGTCCCGTGAAATATATACAAAGTGTTTGTTACTTACATGGATATAAATTTTAAAAAGTAGCGGAAGGATAAAAAATAGCTGATAGAAAAAAAGTAACTAGGGCCTCAAAAGTGCTCACTTTTGAACAGCCTATACAAACAAAAGACCGTTTGGTTGGTACACGGCCAAGTCTGCCATTTATTGACTCACAGTCAGCCAATAATGAAAGTCTGATGTGTTGACTAACAGTAGAGACTACCAGAACGCGTTTCTGCAGAGGTGTATATATGCGACTCAAATCCAGTTAGTCCTTACCGCTGGTAAAAGGTGTGCCGTTCGCAAAGGCTTAAGAACTGGTTAATTTGATTGGCTCTGGTCGCTTTTACTCACAATAAAGTGTACGGCCAGAAGTAGGGAATAACCTTATAGCATGGGTCCTAACGCCAACAACAGACGTAAAGGATAGACTACGCAGTGTTTTATCGGATTGGGTAATCATGAAAGCGATTGAGGCCAAGGACATATCCAGAAGAACAAACTAGCTAAAGTACGCTTCAAAGTGAGTGTGTATGTGTATATTGTCCGGGGGGGGGGGAGGGGAAGAGTGAATCAACTGTAGGCCTATATGACGCCGTAAAAACCTCTTTCATAGGCTTGGCAGGTTAACAGCGACTTGCAACTAACCCGTTTGTCCCGATGGAGGCTGGAGACTGGTTGAAAATGTTACTGCTAGTTTTTGTTCACGTCTGTATCGGTTTGTCTCCTGGCTGGAATGTGAGCTAGAGAACCGCTCTCGACATCTGACGTAATATCACTTGTGACTCGGACACTTCGTGAACGGTTAGAAAACCACATGGTCGGTATATGTAGAGACCCGAGTATTTCGCGGATTGAGTTGGCAGCAAGCTAGGCTGGACAGCCCTCTATACACTCGAGACATTATCGTATGCTTATTGGTTCCTGTAATCAAGTGAGGCCTCTGAACATGACTGTTATACACTCACTCACTCACTCACACTACTGCTCCCTACTTGCCACTGGCTCACAGTTAAATGGGGCGTGTCTAAAGAACTGTCGTCCATTCACAACAGTAGGAGAAAAGAACAAATGTTTGGAATATACCTGGCCTCCGAATGAATTCGCGAAATACTCGTGGCTCTAGCTATATGGCTATGGGTTTTCATTCTAATTCCCACCATGCGCCATGGGTAGAGATTCGAGAATTTAGCGAGTTCATTTCTAGACAAGTTGGAATTCACACACATGTACATTCATGTGACGTTTGTAATTGGTCGACGTGTTGTTTGTCACCTCCTGGAGATAAATGATACAATAACAGACATGCAATAAACTGTGCGCCAAACCACCGATTTTTACTACTGTAACAATCAACCTATACCTACACAGTCGACATCTGTATGAGAGTATATAATACTGTGAAGTCTAGCCTACAGGTCATTGAACTTGCGAATTTCTTGGGTCTCTAGCCATGGGCACATACCCTACAATTACGTTCTTCAAAACGGCACCATGCTAGTCTGCACAGTGCTATAAGCACTTTAGCTGACGTCATAGTAAGTGAGTGAAGAGATTTGGGCATCGAGGTCTTGAGAGAACCGATGAGGGTGAAACGAGGTGAGTATGGAGCAGCACCGGAATGCAAAGGCGGGGGAAACGGGAGATCCCCGAGAAAACCCACCGACCAGCGGCATCGTCCGGCACGATTACCATGTGCGAAAATCCAGGGATGACCCGGCAGGGAATCGAACCGGGTTCGCCTTGGTGGGAGGCGAGTAGTCTAACCACCACACCACCACGGCCTCCGAGACCATATGTAGAGATGGTGAAAAATCGCGAAGATATTTTGAGCCAGCATAGGCCTGTATTCTATAACATTGTAATTAACTTATTGTTTCATGATTGGATGAACAAGGATTCAACCCGGCTAAGTTGTTTGCAGACCAATCACGAACGTTCTGCCTTATAGTATCAGTATCCTCATTGGTCCAGTGAAAAGGGGGTAGTATTTTAATACATGTATGACAGCCAATAAGGAAAGAAAACTGTCTGACGTATGTACAGTATGTTGAATCCTAATAAACAGTCAAATTTTCCCGCGATAAATCACCATCTCCAGCCATAAGTTTACTCGCTGATGCCTAGAGACCCGATAATTTCGCGGGTTCATTTTAGAAAAGTTGGAATTCACACACTTGTACGTTCATGTTACGTTTGTAATTGGTCGACGTGTTGTTTGACACCTCCTGGAGATAAATGAGCCAATAACAAACATGCAATAAATTGTGCGCCCAACCACTGCTTTTTACTACCACAACAATCAACCTATAAACAGTTGATATCTGTATCAGAGTATAATATAAGACTGTGAAGTCAAGCCTACAGGTCATTGAACTCGCGAATTGCTCGGGTCTCTACTGCTGCCCCAGACACAACTCATCCTCCTGGTGGTCGACTTGACTACGCACGTAGAATGAAGTGCCTCGAGTGCTAAGTGTTCGTTATTGACTCAAAGTTTGGAATTCGGATGAACGATGGTCCAATGATACCCACGAAACTATCCTAAACTTTTAATGTCGCCTAGTTATGTACTGAATTGTTTCGCGACATATAGTCTCTAACCATGGATGAACTGTGGTGAGCCGAGCACCAGTATGCCTCGCAACCAGAATAACACCCTAATTGTTAGTTAATATTTGTTTCAGTCACTCACATAATATTGTAGTGTAAATTAAGGCTTGGTATTATCCGCTAACTGCACTGGGCTCTATGGTACATCCGCGCGTACAATAATTATCACTAGGAATGTAGTTTCTGCGGAACTCATCTTTAAACGTAGCCGTAGTGCAAGAACTCTTTACATCATGCAGTTAAAAACTAGAGTAAAACAGAACGTGGTATATTCAGTTTTGTTTACATATTGGTGACTTACTCCTCCAATAAGCTTGGCGGCGCTGTACAGGTAAATTATGACTATATTTCTCATATTCTGTGCACGATAAAACCCAACAATTTATTTCTGAAAAATATTTATTAATACTTTTAAGATACTAATTATTCAAGTACAGAAATTTCGTAGACGTTTTAATAAGTCCAAAATTATTTAGTTATTTTGTTCAATTAGAGACAAAATACACAGTAATGTTAGTTTTAATAGCCTGGTAATGCATTCGTAAATACGCTTTGGTATTGAAACACGTGACGAGAGAACATATCAAGGCTAAAATAGCTGAAAAAGTTTGCTATGAAGATTTCTAATGAACTACTTAAATGTTCAGCACCTAGCGTCAAAAGTCACATCGATGTCAAAAGTTGAATGACATAATCGAATTTTTGACGAGACGTCAAATGTGCCGTGGCGATGCGGTTTTGTTTGTTTACATTTCTCGTGTAGCCTCAACAGCTAAATCAGCCTTTCGGTTAACAACAGAATCAATGTAAACATAACAATCCTAACCCAGGATTAATAAAACATACCACTGGTGTTCATGGGCGATACTTATTGGCAGCAATGCGCTGTCTTATTCGTTTCCTGGTTTATACCACACGTATTTAAACCTCTACACTGTTTACGAGTTACAAGTTTTCCTAATGGCAGGATACCTATTTCTGAACTAAGTTTTCCTAATGGCAGGATACCTATTTCTGAACTAAGTTTTCCTAATGCCAGGATACCTATTTCTGAACTAAGTTTTCCTAATGGCAGGATACCTATTTCTGAACTAAGTTTTCCTAATGGCAGGATACCTATTTCTGAACTAAGTTTTCCTAATGGCAGGATACCTATTTCTGAACTAAGTTTTCCTAATGGCAGGATACCTATTTCTGAACTAGGTTTTCCTAATGGCAGGATACCTATTTCTGAACTAAGTTCTCCTAATGGCAGGATACCTATTTCTGAACTAAGTTTTCCTAATGGCAGGATACCTATTTCTGAACTAAGTTTTCCTAATGGCAGGATACCTATTTCTGAACTAAGTTTTCCTAATGGCAGGATACCTATTTCTGAACTAAGTTTTCCTAATGGCAGGATACCTATTTCTGAACTAAGGCACTGTTGTCGAAATTGACCTCTTTCCCTACACCTTTTCTATTTTTTTATTTCAACACAACACACCGGCTGATGTAATTAAAATAAAATAAAAACAGAATGATCCATTCCTAATAGTGGAATAATTTTAATGGCAAGTGATTTGCGAGAAACCACATCAACACAAAATGTATTATGTTATTTACTCCACATAACACCATGCTCGGAATTCCTACTCAATTTCCCTTGCACAGAAAGAGAAAATAAAAGTGACAATTTTTGTCCTTGCACGCTAGTAACATCAGGTAGTAACCATTTATTGGAAACATGATTTATCAGGAAACACCAATGTTACGTTGTTGACAAGGTAAGCTGACGAAAAAGCCAGCAAGGTTTACCCTTCCTGATTGCGTTTGACGATCGCTAGGGCCAGTGGTTTTCCGCGAGTAAATATGAGTACACGGTAGACTTGAATACTATAAGAACCCAACAACAGTTTGTCTATTGTCATTGGTTGCTTTAGAAGGCGTTTCCATACATTTGACCGAGCCACTCCGAAACATCGGCATGGTTCGTACGTGATTCTTGCTCAGACGGTTAATACGAGTCAAAAAGTCATTCAGCCAATCAAGAACGTAAACGGGTCGTTTACAGTGTTATGAAATATAACTTGTCTTGACATCTTTTCGGTTCGCGAAATTTCACTATCCCTAACGATCGCGTGACGAAATAGTTACACAATCGCATGCAACACACTGGTAGAATGATACGCATTTTTTCTTACGAACACAAAAAGTAACTGCCTTAATTTAGCATGGTTCTTCAACCTAGTTCAGTATACCGCGCTGTCAAAAATCGTTAAATAACAACAAAAAATACCTACAGTGAACAGCTGAGAGCCGGAAATTTCGCCAGTTCACATGGCGACAGGGCAGACTTTACGCAAGCGGTTGCTTTCTTTGAGATTGGATTACAATTCTACTGACATGCCCAGAATAAATATGAGCCAGAAAATAATAACAGATACATACAATCTTGTACAACCCCAATCTAGAAGAGATAATCACTTGCTGTAAAGACAGCAAGCAGGTGACGTAATTTTATCTTGACTTGACGCCATGTGAATTTGCAAAACTTCCGGTTCCCTTGTAACTGATGACGAACACGTTAAGCCATCTTAAATTCATCACCGAAAAGTAATAATATGGTAGAAGGAATTTACCTCGGCAATGTTCACAGCCTGAGGTCACTGTGATTCACGGAAAGATAACAGCGTAATGAATACTGTCCGGGCCAGTCATGTCAACCTTCTCGACTGGCTATCCCGGAGTTATTTTACTTATCTATAATTTAACTTGTGACGTCTCGAAACCTCTAACAAGTTCGTGAAAAAGAGTTATTGAACACTTGTTCGTTGAAGCCCCACAGTACATTCGCAATAATTCTGAAACATTAACTTAGCATCAGCAGGTGACAAACATTAACGGCAACCTTGAAATTATCTTTTAGAATGCTCGAAAGAAAAAAATGAATGTAGCTGGACGCCTATCTTTTTATGACACAACTGAAATATTGACGTTTTACATTACTCTCAGTGAACAAACGTAGCATTTCGGCCAACAATTGAACACTTTGTCAAGTTTTTCTTTCGCCCCTGTTATGTATTCTAACGCCGCGTGTAGGCCTAAATATTGACAGTGCCATGCAACGACAAGTGTTAATGCGGTGACAAGATTACACTGCGAAAATAAAATTAAGAAGAAGTAAATTACATGTTAAATAATAACGTAATGATTTAAACAAAAAGATGCAGTATTTAAGTGGTCACCAATCATTATATTACTATCGAAACAAGACATTTTAACGTGGAATTGTATTATCTAACGTGCTGCCAACATAACTTTGCAACATATCCAGCCCCAGGTCACGTTAAAAACTTATGCAGGCAGAAGCAAGAAATGTATGCTTGCCAAAGTTGTATCAGTGTATGCAACAATAGATTCAGCTGTAGCGATTCACGGATGCTTCAAAGTGAAGAATATTAGCCCGCGAACAACGGCGACATGTCCTTATTTCCACGTAATACTGCCATGGCTGTTTTGAAATTGTTCTTTCCGCCTCGGCCGTTGTGTGCAGGCCATGCAAGACGTCCCGTGACGTCAACATCGCCCACAGCACGTGCTCTACCCAAACCGGCGTCGCGTCCATCCCACACCCCCCCCCCCCCCCCCCCCCCCGTTGGCACGCATGCGCGAGTGGTGGCCAGAGCGGATTTTCGTTTTCTACGCATGCCCCCAACGCTGACCTACGGCACACCAAAACAACTGTCAACGAAGGCACGTGGTCACGATGATGAGCGTTTTCGGTTACATTTTAATTTTCAAAAGGCAAGTCTAGAGATGGGGAGTATTTTATGTAACAGGTATTTTTTACCTAGTATATACTTGTAACAAGTATCTGTTACGAGTACGAACTAAAAGTAACAGGTAATATTTAGCAAATAAACGATCATCTGTACTCCTGATGTGTACTGTATCTACTACAAAAATAACAGGTATTTTTAACATGACAAAACAATAACAAATGCTCATTGTTACAGCCAAAAATTTTAATTTACCATCTCTAGGGAAGACATTACATATTAATGAAATAATTTAACAATTTTAAATGTACCCCCTGCATAAACAGCTTTCTAACCTAAAATGCTACCCACGTGGTCGATGACAGTGGTTCTGGCAAGCGAGCAGTCAAATGTGGCGGGCACGGAGATAGGCTACTACGCAAGTCGGACGCGCACTTGTACGGCCTGGTCGCCATCACTCCCCCCCCCCCCCCACCCTCCACAACTTCAGAGCCAGAGGAACTTGCCTGAGCCTGCGCTTGAAGGCGGCCGGGTCTGACAGGAACTGCTTGAGGATCATGGCGCCGCGGCGGCTTACGTCGCGCGACTGCGAGAGCGAGCTGACGGGCCAGAGAGAGCTCCGACCAGACAGACACCGGAATGGGGTCACCAGCCGCAGGTTTCCGCTGCTCCGCGCAACGTTTTCGCTTCGCCGCGGTCGCCGGCGTCTCTCCCTCTCTCTCTCTCTCTTTACAACTTCTATTCGCACCCACCCCTACCTTGTGTTATCCCTCCCCGCGCAACACGATCCCTCCCCTCTCTGGACAAGGAGTCCCCCGTCTCTGTCGCACTCGCGACACGTGCGCTTTGTAAACACAGAAAAGCTGTGGCACGCGCGCGCAACCCCCTCCCCGCTACATCCCAGACACAGCATCTTCCCCCCTACTCTCCTCCCACGAGGGTGAGACGCTTACTTACACTAATACCTCTCATGACGGGTTGCTGGACCCCTGACGCAGCGAGCCACCTCCCAGGAGGTCGACAACCCCTACTTCAACAACGCCCCTCCAAACAAATTCGCATAGTCTATTCGTAGAGGCCTGAAATATTCGCGAGTACTATGACCTGCAAAAGTGTTATGTACAAATATGCCGATATCTACTGCACATTGGTTGTCTGCTGTTACAGTGGAAGGCGACAATTGGACACCGTTCTAGAGGTGGTGTTAAACACCGTGTGGACCAATGGCTAAAGTTACATGAACGCACGTGTTTTGAATTCTAGCTTGTCCCAAAGTGAATCCGCGAATTATTAAGGTCTCTGTCAATACGTGTTTCCTCCACACATTTTTAAATATAATCTTTGAAAAAAAAATACCCAATGTAAGACGTGTTTGGTTACTTCCTGAATATGTTAATGTGCCATCCGCGTTTTATACCTGTGTTATCATAAAAAGTTCCTCATTTATGGTTAGGGATATGGAAATATCGCAAATTAATTTCGGGACGAGATAGACGTCAAACACGTATACAGAGCAGTCGCATTTGCAGTTGGATCGCAGTCTATTACACACGTCCTGGCCGCTTATGAGCCAATAGCAGACTTGCAAGGAAACAATTAGCGAACCCCATTCTGCCAGGTGTGAGGTAACACTGACTACTCTCTGAGGCTGCAATACCTAAGGCTCCAGTAGACACAGGACTGTGGAGTCTAGCCTACATGTTATTCAAATCGCAAAATTTTCCTATCCCTATTTATGGTTAAATTGAGCTTTCACTTGTATTTTGTCTATACATTACTATATATATATATATATAGAGTTGTGTAGCGGCAAATCACCGCTACACAACAACCAAGTATACACATCCGAAACGATTGCACAGTCTCCGAATTCCAGACGCACTCGCCAGCAAAATGTACCGAATGGCTACAAATAGATCGTGGGCTTACCAGCCAATCAGCGTCAAGGCACGAACTTACCAGACGCAGAGAGCGTAGTAGCCAATCTGATATAGGCTGTTCACGGTAAAGTGAGCACTTTTTAACGCCCTTCTAACTTTTTCCTTCCATCCGATTTCCATCTTCCTGCTGCTTCATAATATAAACATTGCAATGTCACTAATAAACAGAGTGTAAACATTTCACCACCCTCAAAATGTAATACCTGAGGCTGCAATAAGATATATTTATTAGTGGTTAATGCATGTTGGGAGGGTCTTAAAAAGTGCTCACTTTACCGTGAACAGTCTAAAGCAAGGTTGTACCCAGAATACCACGCGGCTGAACAGCTATTGAGTACACACATATCAAAATGTAATACCTGAGGCTACAATAAGATATATTTATTAGTGGTTAATGCATGTTGGGAGGGTCTTAAGAAGTGCTCACTTTACCGTGAACAGTCTAAAGCAAGGTTGTGCCCAGAATACCACGCGGCTGAACAGCTATTGAGTACACACATATCAAACGGACCGCGAAGGTCTTTACTGTTTAACTGTTTTATCCCACCGCCGCGTTTCTTTCGACGTTGAAAATATACACGCGTATGTGTATAATTAACGTTTTTAAATAGGGAATTGTGAGCGCAGAGATCACTATACAGCCCACGAAACATCGAAGTAATATGAATATTTTCTTCAAATTATTAGAAAATGTTGCCTACCCTTCATATAAATTATCAGTAATGGTACTCTAGTTACTATAACCTGGAGTATTTCTACACGATTCATTTTGCTAGACTTCACAATCTTGTATAGGCCTATACTCGAGTCACCCTCGGAGCCGCGGTGCCGTAGTGGTTAGACTACTCGCCTCCCACCAAGGCGAACCGGGTTCGATTCCCGGAGGGGTCGCCCCATCATTTTCGCATGTGGGAATCGTGCCGGACTATGCCGCTGGGCGACGGGTTTTCTAGGGGATCTCTCTGCGCTGTTCCATACTCACCTCACTTCACCTACATCTGTGTTCAAGATCTCGATGTTAAAGAGCCGCTCAAATCTCTTAACACTCGATCCGCTCTCGTTTGTTTATTAGCAGCTAACATCTTATGGAGTTTTTTTACTGGGCTGTCATGACACTGTCACTTCTATCAGGCAAACTGAAGTGCAGTTAAACAAGGCGTGTATAATTTCGTCCTATGATTAATAGAACACATAAGGAATGCCTTCTCGGAGTCTACCTTGCCAGCAAATGAATGTGCAGAAACCTCGGAGCTCTACCAATAATAATTTACAATATACCAGGCTACTAACAGAGCGGTTTTGATATTATTATTAAGGACCTGAAAACTTCGTGAGTTCAACGACTTCCAGGCTAGACTCCACGGTCTTATGTGCAATCGTTAGGGACAACCGAATTTCTCGAAAAAAATTTCACGACCAGTTTTATTTTATAACATTTAAGTTCACATGCACCTTCATGATTGGATGGTTCCCGTGTTATGCAGCTAAGGTGTCTACGCGCGAATCACAGAAGTGCAGTATTGTAGTCACGTAATTCTGATTGGCCAGTCAACTAGGAAAATGTTCACATAAAGACACGTCGCCAATAAGCACAAGAAAACTGCTGATACGCCCGTAGGGTATTGAAATCTAACATGTGCGGAAATGTTTTCGCGAAATTCGGGTGTCCCTAGCAATCGTGCAGATATCAATTGCCCATTGGTTGCGTGCTGACACAATGGAGGGCGATGATTGGGAGTGAATTTTGTTGTATGTTTCTCATTGACCCAGTATTCTCCACGTGGTGTCAAATAACGTTTGGGCCAACGGCAAATGTGACACAAATGTAGGAGTCTTCCAATTCCATCTTGTCCCAAAATTAATCCACGAATTTTTCATGTCTGTAATTAAAATTTTTTACACAGTAGACCACGCAGAGGAAGCAAGGGCTTGTGAGCTTGGAGCGTAGTGCTTCCACGGGATTTTGATCTGCATCGTATTTGCAAAAGGAGCTGCAACTATTTGCTGAATCATTTCGGGTATCCGAACTGGGTCCACGCCAGGCGCCCGCTTGCCAACAACGACAGCCACGTTTTTCCACATACGAAAATTGGAAGGGACACCACACTGTTAAAAATCTCCGTATATTTACGGACTGTTTTACGGAAATGTACAGTGTACATACGGAAAGGCAATAAGTAATGACAAAAAGGGAGTTAAGTCCGTAAATTAAAATACGGAACGTTGCCGTATTCCCTTTGGTTTCGAGTTATGAGGACGAACAATGCCGATTCCACACGAAGCTTTCTTCGCCACTGTAACACGAAAATGATCGTTTCTGCGGCAGTTAAGGTTTTCCATGCGACTAAAACCTATTCTTTCAAACATTAAAAAATAGCACCAGGCGTCTGTAATATTTGACAACACTAAAAATGCATTCAATTTAATGGAAACTGAATTTTTGTTTTTGTATTTTGAATACAAATATAAAAGTTATGCCACAAATTTGTAATGAGAGTTTTAGGTGAATGGTTATAGGGTCGTAGACTTGTAATTTTGTTGACTCCAGTTCAAACCTCGCTTGAGTACAAAATATTTTAACTTTTTAAATATCATTTTTTATACACGGTAGAACACCCACATAACGAAAATTAAAGATATTTTCATTATCTCTTTTTATTTTAAACGGAAAGTACAGAAAACTAACTTGGAAATTAACGGAGAGGTTCCATGGAATTTACGGAAAGTCCGTTTCTGAAAATCAATGTGTCCGTAATTCTGCGGAGAGTTTACGGACACTTCTGGATAAATTTTTGCCAACACTCTTCCGTAAAATGGACCATTTCTAAAACGAGCCCAGTTCGCCGAGTGGCGAGATTCGAGAATTCTGATCACTACACTATGGCCAAAAAAAAAAAAAACGTACAGATAGAGACAATACTTTTCATTTTTTCAATTACTGATATCCACGTGCTCAGCACACCGTCAGAACATAGCAAGTGAGTAATAGATAGAAACGTGCAAAATTCGCGTTATTTTTAGGGATAGGAAAATCTCGCGAATTCATTTCAGTACAATATAAACGGCCAACACGTGTACACTGTAGTCACCTTTGCAATTGGATGACAGTTCATTAGACACGCCCTGGATGACTCTGAGCCAATATTATACTTGCAAGGAAACAAGTAGCGATTGCCATACTGTCTGGTGTGGAAAAACACTGGCTACTCTCTGGTGCACCAGCTAACATGAACAAACATCTGAGGCTCGAGTGTACACATGACAGTGGAGTCTAGCCAACAGGTCATTGAACTCGCGAAATATTAATATTCCTAGTTAATTTGTATCAGCACGCTAGGATTTCCGATACTTTGTATATTCGCTTCAATGCCGTTTGTTTATTGGCTTCTGTATGTAGACCGTCCGTTTTCCGTCCGATTTGGTTGGATGCGAATGGACGAACCAGTCGTTGGTCATTTCCTATTGGTCCGAAGTCAAGTCCGTGTCAATTTCGCTGTAAAAAAATGGTTCATTTACATTTTTTTGGAAACCAGTTGCAAAAAAAATGTGCTTCAAACATTTATTTTCTAAAATTTGCAAAAAAAAATATTTTTGTAATATTAAAAATTAAGGCTTGTATCTCAACTTACAGTATAGATAAAAACAGGAAAATTTCGTGTTTTAAACAACCAGTAAGTTAGACTCCATTGTACTAAGTACGTATAAGCTATTCACGGTAAAGTGAGCAATTTTGAAAGCCCTCTCATTTAGAATAATAGTCAAATATATGTTAGTTTAGCCTTAGAAGTTAACTTCTAAGTGCGGTAGATTATACATACTGTGTTCATTACTTACGTGGCAATATTTATTTTTAAAATGTGGTTGAAGAATAAAAAATAGCTGAAAGATAGAAGCAACTAGGGCCTCAAAAGTGCTCACTTTACCGTGATCAGCCTATACGCCCATATATATTTTCGAGTCTCACGTTTCTGGTCATTGGCTGCTGTCCCAGTGTCGTATTCAGTTTTATCTCAGACCAGGTGGCAAGATATTCGGTGCTTGTTTTCCGCAGTCATGTTATTCGCTCAGAGTTCACCTGGGTATATCTAATAAAATGTAATCCAATTGCAAATAATAAAAATAATAACATAAATTTATGTGTTTGAAATCTAGCTAGTCCCAAAATTAATTCGCAAATAATTCCAGTCCTTAATTACAGAGTAGTTGGGGGGGGGGGGATATTATTATGCTTACAAAAACCAATGTAAAATAAAATTAATATAGAAGGTAAAAGTTTACGTTGCGTTCACAAAAAAAAAAAACGCTCCAGCACAGTTTTACAGTATAGTATAGTTAATATACTTCAACAGCCCGCGTGCACACATGATAGTTCACTGGCTACTGGCAGCGTGCCCGCGTGAGAAGACATGTCTTAACTGACTTGCCAATAAGAAATTTAGTTACTCGAACACTGAACGTACGTGATTCCCTAGCAAACACTTGAGACTCGTCAGAGTTCAAATCATTCCAATTACGGAACTGGTTTTGAACTAACGTGTTTTAAAGTACAGCTAGTCGTGGTAATTTTTTCTCGTGAAAAAACAGGTGCCCGTGAGTATAGTCCAGTGGCAGAAGAAATATAAAATCACAAGTGTTTGAAATCTAGGCTTCAAATAATGGGCTAACGCGAATATGGTAGATATCTGGGACCGGACAAAGAACCACTCGGGCCTCACGCTGGGGAAGGGACCGCAGCAGGGAGTGTGCCAGAGCAAACACGGTCGCCGGAGGGTGGGGTCTGCGCATCTGCTCCGAGCAGCTGCCGTGTGTTCAGCAGCCGTTCCGATTAGCCGGACCCTCCGCACATCACCCACAAACTGCTCGCTAACTAGGGACATTGAAAAAATATCGCTATATCAAAATGACGATATTATATCAACGATAAATCGGTATATTTCAACGATTGTTTATACAAATCGATATCTTTTTCTAGGTATCAGAAATAAATATTTTAAAATACTCTTTTTACCCAGTTATGTCCCGAATTAATAGAGACATGAAGAATTCGCGGATTAATTTCGGGACAAGCTAGAATTCAAAACACGGGTGTCTGTATAACCTTAGCCATTGGCACACACAGTGTTTGACACCTCTTGGGGAACAATGGCCCAATCGCCTCATTCCACTGTGACAGCAGACAACCAACGTGCAGTTTATATCGGCATATTATTACATATATATGTAAGGTCTAGCCTGCAGGTCATTGAACTAGCGAAATTTTCTGGTCTCTACGAATTAATTTAAAAGCTCGTGTTACATTCGTGAAATATTTTGATGCGACTGTACTCGTGTAGAGATTGCCTCTGAAGTCCAGTAAACAACGCGCTAGGTGTTCGGTGTTGTCAATATTAACCATTCACGAACGAGAACAGCAGAAACTTTGGTAAATCAGATCACTCACAAGGACGACGCTCGAAACTCAGAGGAATGGTTCCTTTATGTGTACAGTACCGATCATAAGTATCCTTCATGTGCAACATGTCCACGACCGTGGACGCGGGGACTAAACGGGTTGATAAGCTCTGCTTTGAATACGAAAATTGAATCTATTAGTTACTATGTTTACTTTGGTAACATGCCCCAAAAACAGGCGCCACATCTTTCTGTAATGCCGCGTGACCTCAATATGTACTATTAAGTGCCACCTACTTTTCGCGGAAAGATTTGTGCGGAGGCTAGGCTTCAATATCCTATATGCACGCGTGCAGTCTTCATTTGTCTATTGGCCGCTTGTTTTTATATGAAGACAGTGTGTTACATGAGTGAGCTCATCGGAATCAAGTTTCTCTCTAATGCTGGTCGTCCGTGATTCTCGGGCAGGCAGATAAGACACGTTACAATTCAAACGACCCAACCACGAAAGCGGTTCTGAACTAGTGTGCGTGCGTTGGAAAACAACTTGCCCTAAAATCTTTTCGCGAAAATATGGGTGCCCCCTAGTAACATTACAAGTAATTTTACATTTGTCAAGTCCTTTGATTATATTTAGACACATTTTTTCAGTTATTACCTGTTATTAATTAATCACATTCGTTCTCTAGAAGAAAAAAAAATATAAGTTGTAATATAAGGCTTACATTTGTAATATTACAAACATGTTTTGCAGATTTTACAAGAAAACTCTTTGTAGTTTTACAAAGGATTTTGTTGTGAAAGTACAAAGGAAATTAAGAGTACATGCAATGCGTGACGGTTAAAATTATCCAATCGCGAAAGTGGATCTGGGGTCTATTGTTTTGGAGTACAAGCAGTCCTGCAATCGTTTTGCGAAAAACAGCTGTTACAAAAAATGTTTTTTATACATATACGGTAAAGGCTAGAAGAAAAACACATACAAGAGTGTTTGAATTCAAGACAACACATTTGGCCAGGAATGAATCAAGGGATATGGGTGGGGATAGGAAAATTTCGCAGATTCATTTCACGTCAAATACGTGTAACTGATGTCACCTTGTTTGCGATTGTATCACAGTTTATTAGACACGCCCTGGAAGACTCTGAACCAATAGCAGACTTGCAAGGAAACAAGTAGCGAACCCTATACTGCCAGGTGTGAGGTAACACTGGATACTCTGTAGGGCAGCAGCCAATGGACAAACATCTGAGGCTTGATTATACACATGAATGTGGAGTCTAGCCTACACATCATTGAACTCGCGAAAGTGTCCTATCCCTAGATATGGGGTATTTTGGAAGTGGGCGTATCAAGACCACCTCAACAATGTCTTATGGTTGTGAATTCGAATTCACACACATAGCTTTTATCTTTCAATATTTAACCGCCCTGCACCAGTTCTTTGTCAGATAACAGCCATTCGACGAAAGTTTAAGTAATGCCATACCCACCCGAAATAATCTTATCATCAGTGACGAAACCATTCAGCAGTAAAATTCGAGATAACGTAGTACGATCTAAGACGTCACTGTTACACAAAAATTCAAGTTGTTAAGCGTACAATATAACCAAAACTTCTTTTTAGTTTTCATGCAATTAACATTTACATACGTCACCAGAAACTGGCGACTTTATTAGTCAGAAAATATGTAAAAATAGTTAAAAAGGTTTTTTCAGATGCAGTTAAAAAGTATGAGAATGAACACATTCTTAAGTGCAAACGAAAAATACTGTGTACGTTTTGTTTTAAATTATCACTGTGATAGTATTTGCCGACCAGAAACAATCCCCGTTACGGCATTAGTCTCCTTAATGCGGTAGAGTATTATAAAATTCGGATGTCCTTACTAAGTACTTTATGTGTACAGAGTTTGGTGAAATTTGAAATTCTGTTCATGGGTTCAAAAATTATTAGCAGGGGGCATACATCCCAGACAGATATTCGTGTGATTGCATAAGCCGTAGGCTTAAAATGTAACGAAAAAGCATTAATTTTGTGGAACTTCTAGGCATTCATTAAACGATCCTGATTATGAGAAAGTATCAGAAGTGCGCCAAAGTTTTGTTTCACCTACCATCTTAACAAAAGAATGACAGTGATTCATTAACTCCCCTACATTCGTTAGAGGGGGCAAATACCGAGTATTCCACTCTTATGGTTAAAATTTGTTAGTTTAGAAAAGCATAATGTTTTACCAATTTTTCGTCAATTTTTACCCAGAAAACATTTTCCTCGAGAGTGGGTGTCGAAGTAACCCAGATTGTAAATGATTGCTATTTTGGTATTTAAACTAATTTGAATGCCAACGGGGAAAAACAGAGTATGCGATAATGATTCAGTATTATCTGCATAAACCCAAAAAATGCTTTTCAGAATTTCTTAAACTAGTTTCCCGAAAAGTCATAATTAATTACATTTATCGAGCTACATTTCCATTCAAAAGATATTTATTTATTTATTTTTTACATTGTAATGTTTTAATATAGCCGATGGGAGTTTAATGCATCTCCTTTAGTTGAATTGCCACTTTACGAAACAAAACCGCACTCCTTCGACAAAGGGGCGTTTGAAATCATCGACACAGGCCATCCATTATTTTGTGCAATTCGACTATGCGGTGAAATGTTTATGTTGTCTGAAATATTACATATAAAAATATGCACGTCCACTGGATCACTTTGATTGTTATCACTTCATTTCATCTTAATATCCCACCACTTTCAGAGCTATATTGCTGCGTTATGGAGACGTCGAAAACGCGAATACGTTATCATTCGCAGCATGCAGCAGCCAATCAGACACAAGGTCCGTCCCCAAAGCTTCGCGCAGCCAATCATAGAAAGGGTACTTCCACATCAAAGGAACCGCCAAGGAATTTTGTCCCTGTATGCCTATCTACTCTGTGCTTCTGTCTTGTCTTGAATGTCTTGAAATGTGTACCGCTCTCAAGTGTAAGCAAATGGCACCAATGTCCCACAAAATGACACATTTTCTCCACTGCACGAAACCTTCAGCTCGGCGCCGACTCCAACCACGGAGGAAGTATGCGGCCGCTAAATGTTAACTACAACTTCCGGAACCGGCAAGACACCACCGCGATGTACCGAACAGAGGACATATAAGACACGTGCGAACTACCGGACCGAAACCAGCCGTCCCGTTACATTCTACGCTTTTTTTTTCTGTTGAAGGAAAATGGCGCCTTGCCAGGCGCGGTGCTGACGGCGTAGCGACTTCCGGTTCTCGGGCGACAGCAGCGCTGTCGGCGGACTCTGGTGGCGGCCGAAGGCGGCAGCAGGGAGCTCAGTTCCCTGCACACCGCACACCAGGGTTGCCAGATGACAACAACCGACAAGTAGTTTCAACAGCTGCGGCCAAGACAGTGTCATTTCGCACGTGGTGGAAGGATACATATTGCTGAGGAAAGTAGTTCCTAAGAAGGGCTTTTAAAAGTACTCACTTTGCCGTGAACAGCCTATACAGACCAGTCGTGCTCATTTGACTATTCAAAAGAGGTCTACTCTCCCCCCCCCCCTTCCCCAGAATTGTAGGGTGGACTTGAAACACACATACTTCAGTGTTACTATTTTAATACGAATGGACAGGAGTGATTTGAGCGACTCTTAACACTGAAGTCTTGAGAGCCGATGAGGGTGAAGTGAGATCAGTCTGGATCAGCGCCGGAATGCAAGGGCTGGGGAAACAGTAGATCCCGAGAAAACCCGCCTGCCAGCAGCAGCATCGTCCGGAACATTTCCCACGTGCGAAAATCAATGAGCGGACCCGTCTGGAATCGAACGCTGTCCGCCTAGTGTGAGGCGGGTAGTCTGGCCACTATAACACCGTGGCCCCTATTTTAACAGGATCGCCTAGTGTGAGGCGGGTAGTCTGGCCACTATAACACCGTGGCCCCTATTTTAACAGGATCGCCTAGTGTGAGGCGGGTAGTCTGGCCACTATAACACCGTGGCCCCTATTTTAACAGGATCGCCTAGTGTGAGGCGGGTAGTCTGGCCACTATAACACCGTGGCCCCTATTTTAACAGGATCGCCTAGTGTGAGGCGGGTAGTCTGGCCACTATAACACCGTGGCCCCTATTTTAACAGGATCGCCTAGTGTGAGGCGGGTAGTCTGGCCACTATAACACCGTGGCCCCTATTTTAACAGGATCGAAGTTCTTCTAACATGTCCTCTATTATTCATTCAACAATAAAAGGTAAGCAATATCTTGAGTGTTTTTGTGTGCTATCCAGTGGCAGCTGATAATATACATGGTTTTTTTTTTTTTTTTTTTTTTTTAAACTCATATCCACTTACGTGATTGGGTGATTTTAATCCTTATGTGTCTCAGGTGTCTGTTTGCGTGTCATAAGGGTTCGTTGTCGGAATAACCTAAATTCTGATAATACCAGTCAAGTAAGGAAATGTCTTCTCACAAAGGCACAATACCCAAATTGACAAGAACGCCCGCTGGATGTTGAAATCTAGCCTGCAAGCAAATTATTTTGCGAAAAAAGGAACCCAGTATGTAAAGTGCTAAGGAGGCTGGGCTGGTACCAAATAAATTCGCGAGATCTACTAACCTCGAACTACACTCGGAAATACTATGTACTCGGAAGTGTTGACGATGCGCGAAGGAATACTCATTATTTTATACTTAATCCAGTCATTACTCAACTTGACACTAAATTTATTAACAAATTTAATATGCAGCCTTTGCATAATTACGTATCCAAATCACTAACTTAATATTCATGACATTTTAAAAAATAATAAAGACTAATTCGTGATGAATTATACCACTTACACACAAAGCAAAACGTTTACGATTTAAAAACAATTGCTTCTTTTTTGATTAGCGCCGTAAAGAAAGTGCCACACGGAGAAGCTGTAAAATAGTCATTAAAACTATTTATTTTTTTTTAACTTTATGTATGAATCCGCAAAATTTAAAGGTTCTAAGAACTCTGTGAAGTATCCTCGCACATTTTGCGTCAATTAAAACAGGAATTGGCTGCTTACACAAACTAGGATTCCTATAGCGAAAGAGGCCGAGGAGGCATAGTGGTTAGACTGCTCGCCTCCCACCACGGCAAACCGGGTTCAACCCCCGGATTTTTCGCAAGTGGGAATCGTGCCGGACGACGCAGCTGGTCGGCGGATTTTCTCAAGGATCTCTCGTTTCCCCCGCCCTTACAATCCGGCGCTGCTCCATTTTCACCTCATTTCACCCTCATCGACTCTTAAGACCTCGTTAGGAGTCGGCCGAATCTCTCAACTGAATTCACATTCTTTAAATGCAAGAAAAAAAATAATACGATTGCTTTGAAGTTAATCCAAGACTTCTACAAGTCTCTAGTATTTGTAAAAGCTATGGCATTTAAGCCATGTTTGTTTAAAGATTAAAGTATCTTCTTTCCAGAAGCATGTAAAATATCTTCTTTTCAGAAGCATGTAAAATCTGGCGTTGGCTTGAATGATAATTTGAAGTGGATCGTTTATAAGGTTTTGTTGATTGGTAAGCAGAGGAACTGACCGAACGCCAACATCTGCTCATAGGTCGCACACACATGGTCATGGAACAGGAAGCTAAGAGATGGGCACTCGACCCTGCCCCTTCGACTTCCACCCTGCCTCACAGGGCCATTGCTTTCAGAGGGCGGAATTTTAACACATTGAGGTCTGCACACATTTACTGCCACTTAATACAAATTAGAAGAATATCCACTACTGCAAGAACACGTATCTCCATTTAAAACAAACAGATTGAACTCTTTCAAACTGATTATATGTCTTTATTTTACATGAACACTTACTGCAAAGTACGTTAAAACATTATTGATTTAAAAGACATAAAAAGTACTTCTACGTATTAGACAAATTCCAAATTTTAAGAAAACGCTTGCAAATCTACATATAATAGTGAATAAGAACAGCATTTTAATTGATGTGAAGACTAGAACTAGACGCATGAATTTTAAAGTTAGGATGACTGTTACACTGGAAGAACGTGTTTCCTCACAATTTTTTTAACGTGACAGTTGGTGTTACATACTTCTATTATAAAGCCTCGTAAGACAACTTTTCAAGACATTAAAGCTATTTTGTCATAAGTTTGGAATTCAAATTGATCTCGAAATGAAACACTGTAATATCCTTACACAATGACTAGTTACATTAAATCTCCAAAAAAGCTTGTGTGTGGTAACTCAGTAGGAACAGTCTCTAAATAGCTCGTGTTGAATACCGTTTGGGAAGTCTCGTTTTATTTGTACTTATCAGGCCTATATGGGCGTTCACAGTCAAGTGAGCACTTTTGAAAGTCCTCTCATTTGGAACAATTGTCAATAAATTTGTTTTAATTTATCCTTAAACGTTTACTTCAGAGTAGGATGGAATATACACACTGTGTTTATTACTCAGACGGCAATACTTATTTTAAAACGTTGTTAAAAGATAAAAAATAGCCGAAAGAAAAAAGTAACTGGGGCCTCAAAAGTGCTCACTTTACCGAGAACAGCTTATACATAGCAGTACACGACAACACAATATCAACGTGCTGAATACTGAATAATTATACAATGCTGAATAATTATAGCATATTACAATGTAAATTATTCACGTTCCGTATAGCTTAGGTGCATATCTATCTTGTACTTTTTTACTGTACCTTCACTGCACACACGGCAAATTAAATATCGCTTCAGTGTACTTAGGGAGGTCATTAAGAGAAAGGAATTTAAAGTTAGAACAGCTAGAGATTGGTTAGGAATGTATACGTGATTTATACAAATAAAAATTGTTCTTAATTCGAGCGAGATTTGAACACAAAACATAGAATTGACACCCCGACCCCTTACTCATTACTCTACAGCGCCACAAGATATAGGAGGATAACAACATAGTTATCTTAAAAGTTAACACACTGAGGTCTGCACATATTTACTGGCACTTAAGACCGATTAGAAGTGAGTCACCTATATCCACTACTGCAAGAATACCGGTTCTGTTGGTGTCTGTGTTAGAACTCGCCATAGTCCTATTGGACCATACCACACCGGAACCCCCACCCTACTGTACTTTACAGTGTCCATTATTGGCCAGTATCAACCAATGGAGAACCCATTTGATATGGATCCAATCAAAAAATGTTTTTTATCGTATAAAAGGATTTACAATTAATCATGTCCCTTTGATTGGCTTAAAAAAAACTATCGTTATCAATAACATTGTTGCTGTACTTTTGTGTCCTCGTGAGGTCATATTAAAAACTAGCCGAACAAAGACTACACACCCATGCGAGTTTTGTTCTGAACAACAAAGAAGTTTTCAAATTAGCTTTGCTCGAGCTACATTCGAGTATAGTCTACAAAGTGTTAAAAGTAGTTTATGTACCTTTCATTTTTCTGCTGTTTCTTTTCAAGTTTGATTCATTCGGTCATATTATCGTTAGAGACCCAGAAATTGTGCAAATTCATTGAAGCACAAGTAACATTTCAATCACACGTACAGCAAATTCATTGGAGGACAAGTTAAACTTCAATCCCATGTACAGCAAATTCATTGGAGGACAAGTTAAACTTCAATCACATGTACAGCAAATTCATTGGAGGACAAATTAAACTTCAATCACATGTACAGCAAATTCATTGGAGGACAAGTTAAACTTCAATCACATATACAGCAAATTCATTGGAGGACAAGTTAAACTTCAATCCCATGTACAGCAAATTCATTGGAGGACAAGTTAAACTTCAATCACATGTACAGCAAATTCATTGGAGGACAAATTAAACTTCAATCACATGTACAGCAAATTCATTGGAGGACAAGTTAAACTTCAATCACATGTACAGCAAATTCATTGGAGGACAAATTAAACTTCAATCACATGTACAGCAAATTCATTGGAGGACAAGTTAAACTTCAATCACATGTACAGCAAATTCATTGGAGGACAAATTAAACTTCAATCACATGTACAGCAAATTCATTGGAGGACAAGTTAAACTTCAATCACATATACAGCAAATTCATTGGAGGACAAGTTAAACTTCAATTACACGTACATCTTAGTGCCTGTTTCTATTGGACCACATCGCGTAAGATACGCCCGTACGGCTTTCGGCCAATAACGAACCTGCAAGGGAAACACGGACCACGAATGCCGTGCTACCTGGTCAGGGGTTAATGTGGAGCAACAGCCAATGAATAGAGCTAGTGATTTCTCGCGAAAAATATGAGTACACGATAGACTTCAATGCTATAAGCCCTCAACAGCAGGTTGTCTGTTGCCATTGGTTTGGGAAGACGTCTCCGTATTTGACAGGGCCACTCAGAATTCGGCAACATTGGCGCAGCTCCTACGTGATTCGCGTGCAGATAGTTAACACTAGTAAAAAAAGTAATTTAGCGACTCAAGTTAGGTAAACGACCCTACCAATGACCGTACCTATGAACAACTAAGAAGGTCGAACACACAGTGTCGTGGAGTCTAGCTTGTTGTCAAGTGCATCCGCGAAATTTCCTGGCCTCTAACTATCGTTTACGTAAATATTAAGAATTGTTATTCACTCTGATAAACGGTTTTGATATCCTAGTTGTCACGTAAAATAATTAGAGATGATGGGAAATTACGAACATTTTTTGAGCCAACATATCTTCTATAACACTCTAACTAGTTTATTCTTTCATGATCGGATAAACAAGGTTTTCACTACTCGGCTATGTTGTTTGCAGACCAATCACGAACGTTCTACGCTGTAGTATCAGAATCCTCATTGGCCCAGTGAAATGGAGTAGTTGCATTTCAGCCAATAAGTAAAGAAAACTGTCTGACATGTGTACAGTACGTTGAATCCTAGCAAACAGTCAACATTTCCCGCGATAAACCACCATCTCTAAAAATAATATTTTAAAGCCGAGGTGGTCACTCGAATATTTTCAAATTTTAACGGCCAAGGCCACTCATCTCAAGTGGTTATTATTTCGACACGAGCTCTAGCGAGTCTCCAGAAAGCAAGATTCATATGCGAAAATGGCCAGTCGAATTTGTTCTAATACGGGCGTTCGAGCTGTATTTTCGAGCGTAGGCCCCATGGAGCTATTGCCCACGTTTGAGACCGAGAAGCGCAGATGCGATAAGGATGAGCAATATTTGCACACACAAGTGCGCCATCGCCGCTACGCTTAAGGCGCTGAACCGGCGTTCAATGTTCCCGCAGTGCTGGGCCTAGGGCCACCCTAAGGAAATTCAAGCGGTGACCATGTCATTTTATTGGAGCAAGGTTCAATGCAGGGCCAGTGAGTATTTTTGTAAGTATATGACACGTAAATGTTAAAATATAGTGCTTTGAAAAAGTCATAACTATGTTGGAGTGCTGTGAAATGATATTTCTAGGGACACGCGAATTTCACGAAAAGATTTACGACCAGTTGTGTTTTATAACTTCTATGCTGAGATTCACTTTGTTGATTGGGTGATCTATGTTTTACGCGTCTTATGTGTATGCCCGCTAATCACAGACGTAGGTACAATATCGGAGTTGCTTAGATCTGATTGGCCAGTCAAGTAAGACAATGTTTTCTAGCAAAGGCACGCCACCAATAAGGAAAGGAAACTGCTGGTATGTCCGTAGTGTATTGAAATATAGCTTGTCCGGAAATCTTTCCGCGAGATTCGCGTGTCCCTTTATAGATTTCACTCAACAGTCTTCGTTTGAAGTGTGTGTTCTTTTCGTATGTCAGCACGCTGGAAGCACGTTTAACAGTTTCGTGGGAAGGCACGTATCTCAGATGCTCCGCAACGCAGTTCAAGAGCCCAGCTAGGCGGGTCCCTTAATTTTCGTCAGCTGGGACGGGACGGCGCAGCAGGCGACTTGTGTGTTTGCATCTCCAACTGCCGAGGCTCCGAACACCTGGGCAATGATTACATCCCACCTTCCCCCTTCTGCACCTCATGGTGGCCTCTTGTGGGGTAATACGTCTGGTGCCCATTATCCGCGCTCCGGACCGTTAAAGAGCATCCTTCCCCTCCGCCACGGGCTCGCGGAGCGCGGTACGACATGCAGAACTGGATCCCTCGCGATAATGGAGGAAGGTCGAGGATCCTCGCGAACAACCGGTTCGACAAAGGGTCGGGTCGCGAGCAGCCCCGGACGAGCACATTGCAAAAAAAAAACACACTCACACAGTGGCCGCTTAAGCTTTCGTGTGAACTTGCGTTGAATAATCAAGCACGTCTTGTGCTGGAAACAAACAGCCCTGTTCGAATCCGCCTCCCAAGTTCCCTTAGCCTGAGTCCGTCCTCTTCAAAAAGGCATCGAAGTGAGGTCACTGCGCCAAGAACCGCTGTGATCTGTATAATTAATTATTTCAATTAAATTACTTTTGATTAGAAAAGCAATAAAGAAATGCGTTATGTTCCAATTTTGAGTTCGGTGCCAAGTTGGTAAGATTTATATTGATTATATTTCCACAAATTAGGTAAAATGAACAGCTAATGAACACAGTTGTTAACCTATGTATTTGTAAACTGACATTGCTAAGTACCCAATTTCATTCAAACCAACTGTTACCCAAAAACAATAACGGTTATCAATTTAATACACCCTTCAGACAAGAGCACGGTTGATATCTAGAGCTAGTGATTTTTCGCGAAATACTATGAGTACACGGTAGACTTGAATACTATAAGCATCTAACAGCAGTTTGTGTATTGCCATTGGTTGTTGTCTGCTTGAGAAGGCGTGTTCATATCTGACAGGGCCACTCAGTATTCGGCAGCATCGGCACGGCTCCTACGTGACTCGTGTACAGACAGTTAACACGTATCAGAAAGTAATCCAGTGAATCGAGATTGAAATATAGCTTGTCTTGAAATCTTTTCGCGAAATCTCACTAACCCTACTGATATTCACTTCACGTGCTCTACGCTGCACGTCTAGTAGTGCTTCTTCTCGTCACTTCCGGATGGGGGGAGGGGGGAAGATGTCGGTGGTGTAGGGGTCAGGCTACTCGCCTCCCACAAAGGCTAATCGAGTTCGATTCCCGCTGGGGTAACCCTCCGGATTCTCGCATGTGGGAATCGCGCCGGACGATACCGCTTGTCGCCGAGCGGGAAACTATGACTAGTAAAGAAAGGACTCGAAGACAAACTGATGAGGGTATGTGGCAGTGAATTCGAACACAGCTCAAGAACACAGGCTTCGTTATAATTTATTACGGTGTTTTCTTTATCCAAAATAATCATTTGTTGACACTGTTAAATATCGTGAGTTTTTTTTTTACCCAAACCATGTTCCAAAATCTTATAGCGTCCTTTTCGGCTTGGCATTTTTCATACCAATCATAAAGGTCCAGTCTTCGAGTGTCATAAATCTCATTGGTCCAGAGAAATGGGAAATTAACTTCAGATATGCATGACCGTCAATAAGGAAAGGAAACTGTCTTGACATGGAGTCAACTATTCCCGCGATAAACAGTAGTCTCTACTCATCAAAAGAATGTTCTGCACATACCATACAACAGTCCCAAATAAGATTTGCTGGGTTCTTCTTCCTGTTGGAGACAAAGAATAGAAAAATCGTCATTTATATTTGCAGTTGGATAATAGTAAGACACTACGCAGAAGAAAACACTGGCACATGCTACTTTGTCAATAGACAAACTGTCTACTTTCTCCAGCAAGTGTCAATTCTTGGCGTTAAGTGCGAAATCACAAATAAATCAGTGAAATTCAACAACTTTATTAATAAGTTACCTGACACTGATTACCAGTTGTTCAATTCTCACTGTTTTCACTGATTTGGATCAATTTCTTAGATTCAAGTTTAGAGTGCAGTGAGCAGGCATCAGCATTTCCCTCCTTGCACGTGGACACAGAATAGATAAGATCACAAAGACGAAATAGCGATGCGGTTTCTTTGATGTGGGCCAACCCGTTCTCTGACTGGCTGCGCGAGACTCTGTAAACGAGCCTTGTGTCAGATTGGCTACTGCGTACTGAGAAAGGTTCCCTATTGGCAGATCAGATGTCTGGCAAGTAGGTTACCAGACGCTGATTGGCTAACGGCGTCCCGACGTGCTGCTGACCATTGACGGCATTTTGTTGGCGTGAAGGGCTGCAGTTAGCCTGAAGGAGGAGGGGGTGGTGGGAGCGGGGGGGGAGGCACACGGCAGGGTTGCGCCTCTGTATGTCTCGCTGCTCTGCAACGCTGCGGCGGGAGAGAGGGCGGCACGAGGGTATTTTCAGACGCAGGCTCCTCTGCGAGGGGCCGGGCCGACGGGTCACGCGGCTGCCCGGGGTCATTGACCTCTCTGGCCCGCTGGAGGGCTTCCCCCCTACCCTAACGCCGTCCCCTCAGCACACTAGCCTGCCTTTCATATTTTCGGACGCCGCAAAGGGCACGTCTGCAAAACAACTGAGCCATCTTGATGTCGAAAATAAAAACAAAAAGTGGTCCATTCGCGAAACGTGTTTTTTGTATAGACTGTCACGTTAAATTTTGTTAACATATAGAGATATATATCTGCTAGATTTGTGCAAAACCTCATGACAATTAATAGGGCTTTAATTTCTGAGGCTTGCATCTGCAAATAAAGTTCCAATCAGCGAAATACTATAAGTAAGCTGATAAAGCGGAGTGAAGTGGAGAGATGTGGGTGACTCAACATCAAGGTCTTGAGAGACGATGAGGGTGAAGTGAGGTGAGTATGGAGCGGCGCCGGAGGGCAAGGACGGGGGAACGGGAGATTCCCGGGAAAATACGCCGACCAGCGGAATCGTCCGGCACGATTCCCACATGCGAAAATCCTGGAATGATGGACCGGTGATTGAACCCGGTTTGCCTTGGTGGGAGACGAGCGGGCTAACCACTCAGCCACCGCGGTCCCGCTTTACTGGAACCAGAATTTTGGGTAAGGAGCAGTGGGGACTGGGAACTTCAGAAGAACGAACCCGCATTGTAATCGAACCCATGCTCCCGTAAATGCGACGTAAACAGTTGGCCAAACACATTTGCTGTAGTGGTCTAGTTAACATTACTGCAGTATGAGAATTTTGTCAGGGAGTTTCAATTCGTCACAACGTTTCCTCTCTACCGAATGCCCAATTTCAAATCATGCACTCTGCAACCTGTAAGGAAGCCGCATTTTACCACCAAGTATGATATTACGTCTTGAGGCCTGAAATGTTCAAGTAATTATTCATTAACAGGCATCCGAACGCACTTGAACTGTAATGTTCCAATTATTATTCATTGACAGGCTTCCTTACACGCTTGAACTGAAATCTTCAATTATTATTCATTAACACTTGAACACTAGTCAACAGTTACTGGCTGCCTGTCATCTGCCGAAATGTTTTCGTGTTTGAAGTGGCCATGCATGACGCTGAATATTAACACTATCAGACCCAATGCATTGTACCGCGATGGCTGAGCGGTTAGCCTGCTCGCCTCCCACCAAGGCGAACCGGGTTCAATCCCCGGCCGGGTTACCGAATTTTCGCAAGTGGAAATCGTACAGGACGATGCCGCTGGTCGGCGGGTTTTCTCGGGGATCTCCCATTTCCACCGCCCCTTCATTCCGGTGCTGCTCCATATACTCACCTCGCTTCAACCTCATCGGCTCTCAAGACCTCGATATTAAGAGCCACCCAAATCTCTTCACTCACTCGCTGGCCAACGTTATGTCGAAACTCCGTTCGCGAGCCAGCACCTGGTTAACCTACTTGCCAGCCAGCGGTCCAGACAATAAGGAAACTTTCGCAACATGCAGTAGCCAATCAGACAAAAGTCCCGTCTCCAGAGTCTCGTGTAGTCACTCACTCAGAGCAAGCGTACTTTCGTATCAAAGGAGCCCACACGCCGTTTCGTATCTGCTTACATATCTACTCTGTGCCAACACTTTTTTGAGCAGTGACACTTGGCTATAGTGTGCGGTTTGAACTAACGGTTGGCCTATATAAGCGATTGATTCACCTCTGCATTGGTTTATTCGGCTTGCACCGTGATTGTACAGTAAATGTGTTTACTTCCTTACACAGGATGTGAGGAAATAAAGGGAAGGACGATTATTTATAGTACTTTTTTGCAGTCGTACACAGTAAACCTTTTTTGTATATTTTACAGACAATTCTTCGGAAAGTAGCTGTAAAGATAATCTTGTAACTTTACAACTGAAATACTGCATCCTTAAAGCATATTGTTTATTACGAATGAAAGTGTTTATGTCGATTTATGTTTATAATGAAGTATATGTCTATAATAATTGCTTCCAAATTAAACAACCATTTTACGCATCAAATATTTACTTCGATGCACTTGTGGTGTTACAAAAATTACATTGGATACTATTTTCCAAGGAATTATTTGTAGAAATACAGTTTTTTTACGTTTTGTAATGAAATCATTTACAAGTGTGATAAATTACTGTGAAGTTCTTTCTGAAACGCCTGCATTATAGTATTTACTGCGCAGCAAAAATGAATTCGTCAGAGCTACTTGCGAGTCTTGTTACACAACAACTAAAATGAATTCGTCAGAGCTACTTGCGAGTCTTGTTACACAACAACTAAAATGAATTCGTCAGAGCTACTTGCGAGTCTTGTTACACAACAACGAAAATTAATTCGTCAGAGCTACTTGCGAGTCTTGTTACACAACAACGAAAATGAATTCGTCAGAGCTACTTGCGAGTCTTGTTACACAACAACGAAAATGAATTCGTCAGAGCTACTTGCGAGTCTTGTTACACAACAACGAAAATCGGGATCTTCATCATTCGTTTACGCATACATTTATGAACTGAAGTGTTGCAATCATGTAATATTTCGATTTGATCTGCGCTTGTATCAGTGTTTGCTACTGGTGAAAAATGTACTGTATTCGCGGTGATATAAGGTCTAAGATAGGTAGGTACGCAAAGACGAGATGGGACCGCAGTTGCTCTGAGACTGGCAGGTATGTTTACCACGCGCTGATTGGCGAACTGAGTTCCAAGAAGTTGCTGACCAGTCCGCCGTTTTGTTGGCGTATGCGGTTCGAGTTTGGCGGGGTACATGCGGCCGTTCCGCCTCTGTATTCGTAAGCACACCACGTCCCGGTGGTCTACGTCCCAAGTCACGGCTCCAGGAGAGCCAATGAGAGAGCTGGGCACGGGAGGAAGTGTGCCTCTCCCCCCCCCCCAGGACTATTTTTCCGGGGCAGATAACGCTCGCGCCGACCGGAACCAAAGAGCAGTGAGGTTCTCAGGCAAACTGTGATTTTACACACGAACCTTGGGAAGGATAAGTCTGCGCCACAGAACAAGCAGGCGTGCAGAAGAGAAACGGGATTGTGTGGCGTTCACTGCTGTGTAATCGTGACTACTTGCTGATAGTACGTAGGGACAGGAAAAATGTGTTTCCGAGCGTCGGCTTTCTGTTGATTGACTGCTGCCCCAGTTTGTAGCCAGTTTTACCTCAGACCAGGTATAGTCAGGGATTCAGTGCTTCTTGTTTCCTTGCAGTTCTGGTATTGGCTCAGTAGTCACCTGGGCATGTCTGATAATTGGATCTAATTGGAAACAAAACATAAATGTACACGTGTTTGAAGTATATTTGCGAAATTTTTCAGTACCTGCTAATAACTAGGGCTGCCTGTTTTAATCACGAAAATATTTATGCGGAGGTTAGACTTCAATATCATATGTGCATACCTGCAGCCTTCATTTAACTATTGGCCGCTTGACTTTGTGTGAAGTCAGTCTGTTACACGAGAGAGCCAATAAAAATTAAGTTTCTCCGATACTGACCGTCCGTGATTCGCGGGCAGACAGCTAAGACGCCTAACAATACAAACGATCCAATCACGAAAGTGCTTCTGAACTGAAGTGCATTGGAACAGAGCTTGTTTTGAACTCCTACCTATACCCAATAAAACTGATACAATGTGAAAACAATGCCATATTCTGACAGGCGACGAGATGACGATAAAATGGTATCAAACAACAAGCACTTAATATGAATATCCATTACGGTGCCTGCAATACATTAAATATACATAACACAATGCAGGGTCACCAACACGTTATGGACATATAGGTTATTTCTGGCAGGTATTGCATTCTGCGAGGCTCGAGGCCTAATTATTTGACATCTAAAAATCCGCGGATTCATTTGGTTAATTGCTAAAATTAAAAAAACGTTCGAGCTAATAATAATCATGTACCAAAATGCATGACTATAGATCATGGAATATCGCGAATATTTTTTAGCCAACGTATCTTCGATATCATTATAAGTTAGTTTATTATTTTATGATTGGATGAAAAAGGTTTTGACTCGGCTAAGTTGTTTGCATACGGATCACGAACGTTCTTTCTTACAGTATTAGAATCCTCATTGGTTCAGTTAAACGCGGTAGTAGCTTCATACATGCACGACAGCCAATAACGAGAGAAAACTGTCGGACATGTGTGAGACCTCCTGGAGATAGATGAACCAATAACAAACATGCAATAAATGGTGCGCCCAACCACTGCTTTTTACTACCACAACAATCAACCAATAAACAGTTTATATATGTATTAGAGTAACTTACATAAGACTGTGAAGTCTAACTTACAGGTCATTGAACTTGCGAATTTCTCAGGTCTCTATGAATGACTAATCATTGCCTTTGAATGGGGCCACGATGGCTGAGCGGTTAGACTGCTCGCCTCCCACCAAGGCGATCCAGGCTCACCGGATTTTCGCATGTGGGAATCGTGACGGACGATGCCGTTGGTCGGTGGGTCTTCTCGGGGATCTCAAGTTTCCCCCACCCTTTCATTCCAGCGCCGCTCCATACTCACCCCCATCTGCTCTCAAGACCTCGCTGTTAAGAGTCGCCCAAATCTCTTCACTCACTCATCGTCTTTGACTATTGACAGTAAGCAGCCGATGAACAGTTTTTATTTGCACGATTGTACATAGCCTACAAGTCACTGAGCTAGCGAATTTTTCATATCTCTATTAATGATATTCGCTGTAGTAATTGATTCGTAAATACTGCTACTGTTCCACGTTATGACTGATTCATAGCATCACAACAGAGGAACTCGAATCCTGCAGCTGCTAGGTTGTAAAAATGAAACAGGTGTTGTGTCTTGTGTCGACTTAAGTGCAGGACGCATCAAAAAAATGTATTGTTTGCAATACTTGAATCAGTAAATTAAAGCGTTTGTGGCGGCAGCTGCTTGGTGCAAGGATACCTGGTGTTTGTCATATCGGCGCTACTTTGTTTCCTAGTTGCGCCATCAGCAGTTGTAATTCTCTTCGCAGCTGACAGCACATCTCGTGCACGTGACGTCTTTACACTTCTTTGGCGTGATAATCGGTGTATAGTCTATTCGCGGTTTCTTCACACTTTTTGAATCAAATTTTGGAAAAATCACCCCATGTATGACGTGTTTAGTTATTTCCTATAAATGTAATGTATAGAGACATGCGAAATTCGCGTTATTATTTGCAATCAGGCTGAACTTCACAGTACTGTATAGACCGAAGCCTGCGTCGTTTTTCCATATGCTGCTACCTAAATAAGAATCCACGCCCTTTCTAACTGAACTGAACGTGATTAAGGCATACAATTGTAGTAAAGGGTTCATTTATTGGTGCAGAGTTGCCCAGGGCATGACAGATAAAGTGTGGTCCAATGACAAACGTATTGTAAAGGTACACGCGTTTAAAGTTGAAATTGTCCCCAAAGTAAACGTAGGCCTACAGTTGTGAGCAAACACTAGGAAGACTTCAACTTAACACCACCTGCAGCAGGTCCACATGATCAAGCCACAGAGTACTCATTAATAGAAGAGAAACACAGCCGCTTATACAGCCATCTCCAGCAACAGAAGCCAGCAAAATGTTGGGACGCCGCTCTCCGATCATCGCCTGGCAATCTACTCGCCAACCGGCAACGAAACCAAGGTTTCTTACCTTTCGCAGTTACAATTACAAAGTCCGTTCCCAGAAACTCGCGCAACCATTGAATGGGTACGCCGGGATCAAAAGAACCGCCATGCCGTTTCTTATCTGTGTACTTATCTACTCTGCGACCAAGCAGAAACGTCACAAATTTCGACAGCACGTTACTAGTCCACGTGACCGCCATGCTAGTCAAATTTGAAGACACGTTGAGTCCTTGCTAGTCCGCGTGACAGCCCGGCTAGGCAACTCCGGCCGCCGAGAGCACCGGAAGCGGGGTGACCTGAAAGAGGGCGGGCGCCAAGGTCACCGTGAGTCAGCACTTAAGCCCGTCCGCACGCGGCGCACATGTGGAGGACCGACCGCTAAGCTCCTGATCTGGTCGGCCAGCCAGAACGGCCCCGTGCTCCGCTAAGCCATCTGCATCACACTCCACCCCGCGACACAAGACTAAACGAGGTTGTACATACAATGGAAAATTGAAGCAATAAGTAGAGACCTGCAAATTTCGCGTTATTATTTGGTGACACGTTAAATTTCAAACACATGTACCATTGTGATACATTTTTATTGGACGAAACTTATTTGAACGCTTCTTGACTGTACACCCCAATTACGTGCAATTCAGTGAGAAAGGGCGTGGCTTTACATTAAGGTAGCAGCTAATGAAGAAACGACGTCGGCTCAAGTATATACAGTATTGTGAAGTATAACTTTGTGACGACTAATAACGCGAATTTTGAAGGTCTCTAGCAATAAGCAAAATTCGCGTTATTATTTGAGGACATTTGAAATTTGAAACTCTTTTACCTCTGCAATACGTTTGTCATTGGACAGTTCTTTTGTTGGCAAGTCCCGGGTAACTCTGCGCCAATAAATGAATACATCACAATCATGTGCCCCAACCAAGTGCAGGTTACTCAGGAAGGGAGTGACTTCTACATATGTGCGGCAGCCAATGGAGAAACGACGCTGGATCGAGTATATACAGTACTGTGAATTTTAGCTTGATGCCAAAAATAACACGAATTTGGCATGTCCCTAGTAATAAGAATTAGAAAGTAGAAATTTATCCATCGTAACTGTAATTGCTACCTTCTTAAGTTTCGCAGTAGAAAATTCATCTCTTGACATCCTTCAGACAAGACCTAATTTAATTTATGGTTTCAGATGTTCCAAATAAATTTTTTTTTGACGTGTTCTGTACTTTAACTGGTATAGCACTTGTTTCATTATAACAGCCAATGAACTGCAGGCTTTGTGTTCGACTATAGTAAAATGAACCTGTCATAACCTAGTCCAGCAGTACGGTTTACGAATCATTAGGGACACTTGTTTCATTATAACAGCCAATGAACTGCAGGCTTTGTGTTCGACTATAGTAAAATGAACCTGTCATAAACTAGTCGAGCAGTACGGTTTACGAATCATTAGGGACACTTGTTTCATTATAACAGCCAATGAACTACAGGCTTTGTGTTCGACTATAGTAAAATGAACCTGTCATAACCTAGTCCAACAGTACGGTTTACGAATCATTAGGGACACTTGTTTCATTATAACAGCCAATGAACTGCAGGCTTTGTGTTCGACTATAGTAAAATGAACCTGTCATAACCTAGTCGAGCAGTACGGTTTACGAATCATTAGGGACACTTGTTTCATTATAACAGCCAATGAACTACAGGCTTTGTGTTCGACTATAGTAAAATGAACCTGTCATAACCTAGTCCAGCAGTACGGTTTACGAATAATTAGGGACACTTGTTTCATTATAACAGCCAATGAACTGCAGGCTTTGTGTTCGACTATAGTAAAATGAACCTGTCATAACCTAGTCCAACAGTACGGTTTACGAATCATTAGGGACACTTGTTTCATTATAACAGCCAATGAACTGCAGGCTTTGTGTTCGACTATAGTAAAATGAACCTGTCATAACCTAGTCCAGCAGTACGGTTTACGAATAATTAGGGACACTTGTTTCATTATAACAGCCAATTAACTGCAGGCTTTGTGTTCGACTATAGTAAAATGAACCTGTCATAACCTAGTCCAACAGTACGGTTTACGAATCATTAGGGACACCTGTTTCATTATAACAGCCAATGAATTGCAGACTTTGTTTTTTTCGCGAAAAAAAATCCACTACTCGTTGTACTCCAAAGCACGTTAGTTCAGAACTACTGTCGTGATTGGCTGATTTTACCTTTCACGTGACTTAAGTGCCTGCAGCAAGTCAGGAACGTTCAGTGTTTGAGTAACTGGTTTCCGAATGGTCTAAGCCAGGGAGAAAATGTCTTCTCAAAAAGTCACGCAGCCAACAGACAACGGAAATTTGCAAATGTGCGTGTAGGCTACTGAGATTGTGCCTGTGCATAAATCTTTTCGCGAAGAACAATAACCATTGGGGAGGTAATTGGGCATTACGCCATGCAGTTTACAGAATTGGCCAAAAATAACATGTACACAATTGTAAACACTTGGCCTGAATACGTTCAGTACAAAATGTCTTAAGTTTATCCAATGACCGAGAAGCATCTAAGTCCCAATAGGCTGTTAGTTATTAAGTATATTGGTTTTTAGTTTTGGAATTATTAGAAAAAATAACCTATCCACCTGAACAGCTTTTCCATTTAGATTATACGACATACGGTAAAATGTTGACCTCTTCACTCACATCTGCTTCACCCTCATTGCACGAGCAGCCATTGCAGTTTGCTCACAAACAACGAACTCCTACATGTAAGGCGTTGAACTGGCATGCAGTGTTTCCGTCGTCCTGCTGTAACTATGGGACTGTAAGAGGTGAAACTTTAATTTTAATGCTGGAAAGTCGTAACAAAGTTCAGTGCAGGTTCCTATAATTATGGACACTGAAAAATTCGCGCGTTATTTTGCGGCTGCAGATTACACTTTCCGAAGACGTATGCTCGGTTGTCTTCTGCCATTGCCGACAACCTGCGTCACACGTCCCTAAGGACGCTTTCAGCCAATAGTAAAGGCTCAATGGTTGAGCAACCCATGTCCAGTGAAGCAGCCAACACACAGGTGAATGACGCCGTATATATGTCGTAGCGAGTGACATCACGAATTGCGGTAAAGTAGGTATAGATAGAGACCTAAAAAATTCGCGAGCTCACTGACCTGTAGGCTAGACTCCACAGTCTTATGTACAATCATGGATATCATCAGGAGCGTATCCAGAAATTTTTCTCGGGGGGGGGGGGGGGGCTGACTATTTTTTCCCCCGTTTATTCAGAAAACTAAGTTTTGATGTATACGATGTAATCATATGTGTGGTTAGTAACAAATAAATAAATACAATGATTGGCATTTTAATATAGGGTGTAAAAATGTGTAAAAAAATGTATAGACAGTTAAGTCTAGTACGATATTAAGTCAAGGCTGTTCACGATAAAGTGAGCATTTCTGAAATCAACCTTAGAAAATGTCACTGCTCCAAACTGTATATATTTTAACGGGCGACCATTGAGTGGCATGCGCCCAGTAAAGTTGGTAACAATGGATGATAAGTAGTTCTCCACATTAAAGTCGAAGAAAAAGAGTTAGGCAACTATTTGTGATAACTTCTATTGTTTTTTATTTGGCTATCTGTTTTTTTTAAGCATCGAAGTGTAAAAATTAGCAGCTTTGTAAAAAATTGACTTTTATAATAATTTCACAGTTTCATCTGACAGACACGACTTATGAATAAGGTGAAAGGCTCCTGGCAGTGTTAATTTCTAATGAAGCGGAAGAATACACTACGTGCATACAAGTAGATCTTAAGCAGGGCTTTCGAAAGTGTTCATTTCACCGTGAATAGCCTATAACAACGTGAATTTTGCAAGACTCTACCTATAAGAATTTCGTATGTGTCCGATCAGTAGATTATGAGATACAACAGCGTGAAAAAACCATCTTTTATCTGTGTTGGAAAGCTTCGAAGATGTCTTGAGAGAGCAATATTCGTCCGTCGTCCGAAGTGTCTTTTTCTTTTCGTATGTGCGTATAATAGGCGGACGTTTAGTGCTTTTGTAAAAAAAAAAAAAAAAAAAAAAAAAGTGCGGATTTAAAACACTCTGCAACGCAATGAAAGCGTCATTTAGGCGGCTCCCTTAACCAGTTCAGTCACAGAGTCCACAATTATGGACATGTTGCAAATGAGTGAAAGTTATGACCTGAACTGTACACAGTAGGGCACCAGTGCCCTGTCTTGTTTGTGGTTAATCCTATTTGTGGACTTTTCTACACCTTTTTGACATGAATGGTTATTGCATATATTATCGAACAAGCCGCACGTTGTTCATTGGCTGGAAAAAAAATTTCCGAACACAAGTACAGTTCATACAAAAAAAAATTACGTGATTGCAACACTTCAACTCGGAAATGAATGTGTGACCGAACGGGTTAAGCCCCTCAGGTAACAATATGAAGAGTCGCAACTGAAGAAGTTTCCACGATTGAGGAATTAAAAAAGAACGCGATGAAATAAGATTAATGCCAAACACATTAACAATTTCGGTCACGGATGAATATATAATTTTAGGTGCAACAAACCATTATTTTGTTTGTAACTGTACAAGTACCATTATAACTATCAAAGGATGATGCCTCCCACTACGTTAGGGAATTTTCTTTATCCGCAATGTTTCCTGCTGTGTACAGAGTAGATCAATAATACACTTCGCGTGCATCATCCTAGCCTTTTCTGTGACTGAAATAGTTTATAGGCTATCCACGGTAAAATGAGCACTTTTGAAAGCCTTTATTGAGATCTATTTGTATTCACATTGTGTATTCTTCCGCCTTATGCTAAATTAACATTGCCATTGGGCCTCGTCACTTTATTTATGCGTCGGTAAAGTGCAACTGTGAAATTATTACAAAAGAAAATGTTTTGCAAATCTGCTAATTTTTACACTTCGATGCATTAAAAAAAGCATAAAGTGAAATAAATCATTTAAATTATCTCAAATGGTTACCTGACCCTTTTTACTTTTTATTCGACTTTAAAATATGGAACTACTTTCCATTCATCGTTACCAACTTTACTGGGCGCATGTCACTCAGTTCGCCCGTTAAAATATATGCAGGTAACGATAGTGACTTTTTTCTAAGGTTGATTTTAATAGCGCTCAGTTTATCGTGAACAGCCTTTAACTGAAGTTAAGTTTTACACCTTTCAGGAGAGGTGATCTGTATATTTTACGTTGCAAAGGAAGTGGATTTAGATTTAACGCCTACAATGAACGCAGCAGGAAACGGCATCCAATAAGGGAAAAGTCCGTCATGTGTTGGGATACATCATTAATTGTTCAGAATTATATTCCGTTGTCTCAGAAACATCTGCTGCCAATAACGTCAAACACAAGAAAGTTTCTATCGGCCCCGACACACGAGAGAGCGTTACACCGATCGGCGATACTATATAGGTTGTCCCACGAACGAGTGCATTTTTTTGACAGTTCTGAATGCAGTAAGTACCTACTGTTCGCAGCTGTAACCATGGGTACAGAGGTAGGTGATGTAGTAGTAGTAGGTGATGTTTACACAAACACATTCTGCTAACTGTCAACATAGCCAGACTGCCAACAGAAAATATCTTGCCATGGGAATAACTGTACTCAAGAATACTATCAGAAATGAAAAAAAAAATGCACTCGTTTGTGGGACACACTATAGTATGGAACAAGTCCAAACAACATCATTTTATGTATGCGTAAAATGTAAAGAATAAACCCATGCTACGTAACAGCTTTCGCTAACAACTCTGCAAAGATAAATTTCCTCTCGGTGATGAATTTCTTTTGTGTTACTTCTTAGGCCGTAAATACGTGCAGTTTATTGAGACGCAAGACATCACGCTAACAGAATGAGTCAGCGCGAAGATGTGTTCAGAGTATATAGAACCTATCATTTCGCTCTATGAAATGGCACCATGCTAGATTTCACGGTAATTTGCATACTCAAGTACATGTAATTTTCTCATTTGCCGTGACCACAGTCAGAGGATTGTTTCCCTCCCCTGTTCTACTTGATGAAATAATATGGTGTCACCAAGAGTGCTACGTATATACTATTGGTGCAGATCCTGAAGAGCGTGATGCAGGATGGGCACAGGTTCAATGACACACATCGAATTAACATGTATACGTAGTTCATCAAAGTTATAATAGGGACACTCGTTCAGAATAAAGTGTCTATTACAATAGTATTGTGAACGTGTTGTACAGAAGTGGAGGTTTTGGAAACACAAAGCCCACTGATTATTAACTGTGGTGAAAAAACAAAAAAGTGTGGTTAGAAACACCTAAAAACAAAAACAAAAAAAAAAGCAGAACGTTTGTGATTGGTCTGCAAAGAACTTAGCCGAATCAAAAAATTGCATCATCCAATCATAGCAGGATAAACTAAATACTGTGTTATAAAATATTACAAAAATTTTTCGCGAATTTCCAATGTCTCTAACTTTCGCCTATAGGTATTGTGACATTAAGTACAGCACGGATAAAAAAAAACATTGAGATTTTATGCAACACACGAAACACGAATTAACGTGGGCCTGAAAGGGAGAAAGTTCGTCCAAGATGTCTGCAATGAAAAATGTGAAAACGCAACATTTAATTACGTTTTAAATATTTTTAACCAGGAACATTTCTCTGATAACTTATTAATAGGGACAGGTGATGTATTTTGCGAAAATATTTGCGGCCATGCTAGACTTCCATATCCTACGCCCACAACCACAACTCTCTTTGGTTATTGGCCGCGTGTCTACATGAGAAGACATGTTCTTGTTTGACTGGACCAATCGTAATAAAGCACGCCGATACTGAACGTCCGTGTTTCGCGGACAGACACTTGAGGCAAGTGACATTTAAAATCATCCAACCACGAAAGTGCATGTGAACATAAGTGTTTTGGAGTACAAATGGTCTTGGACGCTTTTCGCGAAAAACACCTGTCCCTAATAAAATAATATATATTTAAAAATTCGTTCCACTTTTATGAATGACTGCATTACTTAATTTTTTCGGACTTTGTAGGCCTATATATAGGGATGTGTTTAGAACAAATGCCTTTATTTGTGCGATCAGTAGTAATTACAGCAATTTAATATTAATTTCATTACCATTACTTGGAGGAGCAATTACAATGCTACTAACCCAGATATACACCAATAACGTACGAAAACAATTTCTCGCCGCAGAGCAGGTAAATAAAGGGCATTGAAATATTCGTGGCGATTCATTTCATGCAAATGAACTGGATTTCCAAATGGCTACTTCATGATATAGAGACGGGCATAATGACCAAGCATGTAGCATGGCTAGAGACCTGAGAAATTCGCTAGTTCAATGACCTGTAGGCTAGACTTAGCAATCTTATATACTCTCATACAGATATCTACTGCTTGTAGATAGAGAGCTGAAGAATTCGCGAATTCATTTTGGGACAAGCTAGAATTCAAAACACGTGCGTTTATATAACTTTAGCCATTGGTCCACACGGTGTTTGACACCTCCTCGAGAACGGTGCCCAATTGTCGCCTTCCTCTATGACAGCAGACAACCAATGTGTAGTTGATATCGTCATATTTGTGCATAAGACTGTAGAGTCTAGCCTGCAGGTCATTGAAACCGCGAATTTTTCGGGTCTCTACTTATAGGCTGATTGTTGTGGTAGTAATAAGCGGTGGTTGGGCGCACAAATAATTGCTTGTTTGTTATTGGCTCATTTATCTCTTAGGAGGTGTCAAACAACACATCGACAAATTACAAACGTAACATGAACGTACATGTGTGTGAATTCCAACTTGTCTAGAAAAAGAACCCGCGAAATCCTCGGGGTCTCTAAGCATGGCGTAGAAGATTCTTCGTTGGTTAGGCTGGAGTGTGGGAGATTCGTATCAAGAAGCCGATTGTAAGCAGACGTTACACTATATTACAAGAGCGTTAAGCCTTATTTCTGGTCAAAGGCACGGGGGTTAGGAATAGATGCTGTAATTTCGTTTCTGTTTTACCAGTTATTTTGTGCCCCAAGATCACGACTACAACACAGAGTACTTGAGAATACAGAGGTAAAACATCGTCTTATTTATTCCCAGAGATTGTGATTTACCGCGAGAAAGTTTATTGCTTGCTAGGATTCAACATACTGTACACGGCTTTTCCACACTGAAGTATCTCATAATAGTGTTACGCGTTGCTGCTCGGTGTCGTACGGGTGAGCGAAGAGGACAGAAGTTGAGTGACAACGGCAGGAGATCGAGCGGCGGTGCGTATCAGTTACACACAGACCATGCCGACAAGATAATATTTAGCGATACGACGCAGCTGACCCTGTTGTAGTGATATCTGCATTTATCTGAAGAATGCTACGGATTACTGACCTCGTCTCTCAGCGCAACTCGGGATGTGTTGTGTGACACACCGACGTTTCTGATGCTGTTCGCCGGGTCGTCTCGTGCAGCCCTGTGTGCGGGGCTACATCTGGTGTCCTTGCCAGGAGACGGTATTCGATGGATATGGACTGCCTGTCATTGTTATTTTTTTTTGTTTTTAATTGTTAGTCTATTCAGTGTGTGACAAAAGTTGGAATGTATGGTGGTCACTTTTATGAGCTGGTCAGTTGAATTTTATTTATTAAAACTAAATCAGTTATCCCAGGAAGAATAAGCTTGTCTGTCTTATTTGATTTTTTATATTGATGGCTAAAAGCTGCTATGTATATTGAACACAATAATAAGTCTCAGAAAACTTGCAAGACGATCTAAATTTGTTTGGAGGCTATTTTCGGTAGAGTATTTCACAAGTCAAGTTCCTACAGAATTATGTTAATATATAATCATGTCTAATATTGGTTCCAATTTATTCCTACTCTAGCAATATAATCCACTAATACATAGCTAGTTGTGCAAATTACAAATCCATCATCAAGTACACTAATCATTTAAATAACTATTCAATATTCGTCTCAATTACGGGGTCGTCGTGAAGTTGTATCGTCACAGAAGAACTTTCGAGATAGTCAGGGCCGACGCTATTTGAGTGTGACAGGCCTTCAATTGGCCCGGCAGTTGAGTTGGGGTCTGGGTTGGATTTGGGATATGACCAGCTGATGATTCCGAGCGATAGAAGAGCGTGCGACGTGAGTCAGCACTGAAGAGGGGAAGGCGGCAAATGAAGAGGGAAGACGGCAACTGAAGAGGCGAAGGCGGCGACTGAAGAGGGGAAGGCGGCAACTGAAGAGGGGAAGGCGGCAACTGAAGAGGGGAAGGCGGCAACTGAAGAGGGGAAGACAGCAACTCGAGAGGGGAAGGCGGCGACTGAAGAGAGGATGGCGGCAACTGAAGAGGGGAAGACGGCAACTGAAGAGGGGAAGACGGCAACTGAAGAGGCGAAGGCGGCAACTGAAGAGGGGAAGACGACAACTGGAGAGGGGAAGGCGGCAACTGAAGAGGGGAAGACGGCGAATGCGAGTGCCAAGGTTTTAAAGGACATGCGGCTAGCAGGCTGGACCATTGGACTAAATGCGTGAGTGAAAGATATTATAAATGCGGAAAACAGATAGACTGAAAAAATGCTAATAATGGGTTTGAGTTAATTGACAGAAACAGTTAGAAGGGCGTTAATTAGAGCTGAAGTAAACATTAAATTATTGCGCTCACTGTTCAATAAGAAGAGTAAAAGTGGAGACGGATAATTTGATTTTGTATGTACAGTACATAGTAGCAGAGCGAATAAATTGGAGATCAAATTTAGTGGCTTTCTTTTATTATTTTTGTCATTAAGACCTCCATCCCTTACGAACGTGGATACGGCCAGCAGGCATCCCCTCACACGTAACAATGTATTAGATGGAAACTTGCGAAACTATTATAGGGGCACAAAGTTTTAAAAAACGTGACAACGGGAAAGTGCGTGATGTACTGAGAGTATTATACATACCTAGTATAAAGTGTGTTTTCTTTTTGTATGTCGGTATATTGGGAACACCTTTCGTGGTTTAGTAAAACAAAATGCCGACTTAAAACACACTGCAACGCAATCCGAGCGCCAGGTTGGAGTCCCTTCAAGATTTAATACATTTATTATGGAAAAAATTAGTTAATGTTTCGTGTAAGAGGAGCCAAAATACATTTTGTTGGGTGCTTCGGACATAAAAAGATTCGCCAGTGGCTCCAGGTACAATATTAGATCGTTGCAACAACAGAAATGATAAGAAGAAGTTTGCCTGCGTTTAGCGACCGGCTCCGGCCTCGACGTCTGACCAGCGGAGGGGCCATGGTCCCCGGGTACGGACAATCGACGGAAAGAGCACGTGCTTTGCCCGGGCGTTTACATCTGAGCCACCGCCCCCCCCCCCCCAAACATGCCTCGAGGGAAACTGTGGCAGTCTCGTACGTGCCACGGAAAAAAATGTATCCACCGCTGCTCCAAGCACTTACTTTCCAGGGTAAAAAACTACTTAGATGCTTTTCCTGGTGGAATCTAGTTCATCTACAGTAAGAGAGCACGGCCTCTAGTGGATTTACCATTGACAAATTATAAGTTAATAATTATGCAGTAGGTTACGATCGTAAACACGGAATACCGTCCTATGTACTGTACACTGCAAAAAAAAATCTCATGATATTACAGAAAAGTACTGGTTAAAAATGAGGGCAGACACACATGCACAAACACACGCACACACAGATGCACCAACAGGAAAGTGATCTCATAAGTCTTTCTTTCCTTTGGAAAGTTATCTAAAAAGAAAACTGTAGATGCGCACATACGATACTGAAGTGAAGAATGCGTTAAGTAATTTTCTCTAAAACCAAATGTCTATTGATAACCAACCGCTACAGCCACCTGGTCTTTCGCGAAAAGATCTACGCACAGGGATTTCAATATCCCACGTGCATCCTTACTACTTTCCTTTGGTTATTGACCTCTGTCACATCGGGAGAAGGCGTTTCTTTGCCTGACGGGGTCCGTCACAATTAATTTACCTAGACATGAAAGTCACAGATCGCGGGCAGACACCTACGACGAGTAAAAATAAAAATTATCCCATCACGAAAGTGGTTCGAACCAAAGTACTCTGAAGTTCAACTAGTCGTGAAATCCTTTCGCGGAATACACGAGGCCCTGCTAACCACCTAACATCACTGAACACAAACAGTATTTAGTATAGTTATCTACTACTAATATTTAGTATAGTTATCTACTACTAATATTTAGTATAGTTATCTACTACTAATATTTAGTATAGTTATCTACTACTAATATTTAGTATAGTTATCTACTAATATTTTATATAATAGAATGTACTTATGGGAAATTAAATTCACATGTATTCACAAACGTCGGCATGCCATTCTCTTTTAATATTCTGACGATGCCGCTGGTCGGCGGGTTTTCTCGGGGATCTCCCGTTTCCCTCACCCTTTCATTCCGGCACTGCTCTATACTCACCTCGCTTCATCCTCATCGGCTCGCAAGATCTCGCTGTTAAGAGCCGCCCAAATCTCTTCACTCACTCACTCTTTAAATATTTGTAACGCTCGTTTAAGGAAGAATATATGAGTTTCCTCGCCAAAGTCACCTGCCATGTTGTGGTTGGTTTCTGCCACGCACAAAACTTTTATTTTGGACATAACAATTATAACAACTTCCTCTAACGCCTAAGGAAAACCCAACAAAACACGCGACCTGCTACATTCTACTGTGAACCAACACACTCACTATACACAGCTCCAGTTATTATCTACATGACAGTCTTAAGTAGGATCATAATTTTTCAATTGTAAACCCGCCCTTTGTGGCGTGGTTGTTATAACGCCACGTTACAGTGTCTGAGTCCTGGGTTTAAATTCCAGGTAAATCAAGGTAGTGTAAACTAAGATTTGGGTCACTATAAGGTAGATTTAGCATGTCGAGAAAGCTGGGATGTTGCACGATGCAATATAATTTTTTCATTTTAATTTGACAGAATGAAAATCCACTTAATAATTTCATAATATTTGTGTCCCTAGCACTGGCTATTTTAACAATGAAATAAATACGTTTCCAGAAATATAGTAATACATTTGACGAGACTGTACTCTAGAGCCAAGTAAGTGATTTCAATCAGTGAAACGCTGTTCCCAAAACTTCAGTTAATATTTAAGGTTTGCACACCTTTACTAAAATCTAAGACATTGTAGAGTGGAGTAGAGAAATTTGGGAGACTCTTTAACATCGAGGTATTGAGGGCCAATGAGGGTGATGCGAGGGGAGTATGGAGCAACTCCGGAATGCTAGAGCAGGAGGAACGGGATATACCCGAGAAAACCTGCCGGCCAGCGGCATCGTCTAGCACTATTACCAGTTGCGAAAGTCCGGGGTGACCAGGTCGGGGAGTGAACCCGGTTCGCCTTGGTGGGAGGCGAGCAGTCTATTATAACCTACAAACGAGATATGAGAACTTGTTTACGAAAACTACCATTTCAGTTTAATTACTGTTCAAATGTCCAATATTCTGTACCAGTGTTTAATTTTGTTCGTTTAACTTTCCATTGTAATTTATAACCGTAATATATTCCTGTTTGCTTAATTCTTTTAGTATGTACGTACACAAATCAATAGACCAACAAGAATTGTAATTGGAAGATATAACAAATTTTTATTTTTCCTTTTTTGACTTGAATACGTCTTTAAATTTGCAACCATAGTGGGACGCAATCCAGAAAATCCGATGATAAAATCGGGGGATACGGCTTGGCATTGCAGTGTCGAATCTATCGTCTACATTCAAAATTCAATTACACCACTGGATTGCCAAAGAATATGTTAGGTTGTGTGAGGAATGCGAAGCATCTCGCGCCGCGTGTGGAAGGGGGGGGGGGGGGAGCAATTTTGAGTTCGTTTCGCCGCGTCTCATAACTATCGCGTAGTATAACTTGTGACTAGGAGAAGCTGCGACGCTCATTTAGTATTCAATCGACAGCTCTCGTCAAGATCAATCGATTGCGCGTATAAAAACATTTGAGTGGCGTGGTTACGGTGAAATTGTTTGAGTGTAATGCAAAAAAAATAAGAAATTTTAACACAGTGTCATCCTAAACAGGTCAAAAAGCCAAGTCGAAATACAGAAATCGTGTACGGTTGGAAAGAGCATCTCAAAAGCAATCCAGTGATACCCATAAAACTCCATATGATTTGAGTATAGAGGTGTCGGGAACGTAAAAATAACACCAAGGCGTCCGAGCGCGTCAACGTAGACGTATTCACGCAAAACAAACGGCCGTGTCCCTAACACAGCCACGCCTCATTTTTTCCTTCACTTATCTTAAGAAAAAATTCCCTGATTTCCTCAATTTTTAAGATATTTTTTCCCTGATATTCAGAGTTACTCACGCCCTTCCTATGCGGGGCCATATACGACGCGACAACGAATGACGAACTCGACGGGTGTCGTATTCGGCGATGACGACCGTCCTTGAACTCGATAGACAATGTACGAGACGGGCGAACTCCGAGAGGCCAATGAACTTTTCACCACGTCCACCACGACCTCCCGGGGGCTACGACATCGCTCTTCCGTATCCCCGTTATCAGCACCCGTGCGTGTTGGAACACCGACTACTGTCCAGAACGGTAGCCGAACCAATGAAGAGGGACGAGGGGAAGAAGAGGCTGAAAAAATACCACGTGATTAGGGACTACAACGATTAGAGAGTTCAATGATCTGTAGGCTAGACTGCTCAGAATCACCGAGTATTAGGGAACACAAGAGGTGAGATCATGCACGGTTGCACCATCGTGGTTCGAAACTCGATCCCAGATCGGGTCTAAGATCGACACAGAAAACTGTTGCACTATTCGAGTTCAGAGCTGGGCTGGAGATCGAGACGAGGTTCATCGAGCCGAGATCAGCAGCCATCGTCGACAAATGTAGTTTGAAAATACGCCAACAGATAAAACTACGTTTGTTTTCTTGGGAAATTAAAACAACATTATACGCACTTGAATATTATTCATTAAAATTCGTACAACAACAGTTCACTTAAAACAGATAAAACATCGCACATCTAGGTCTATCTATAGTGGAAAATACGCCTACTTCCATGACGTCACAGCAAAATTTGTCTCATACTTAATCTCGATCTCTCACTTTGGAACCAAGATCGACGAATGGGAGATCCAGAATCATGACATTTCGTTGGTGCAACACTTTTACATTGGAACCAAGATCAAACTGGATCCTGATTTGGAACTAGGATTATTCGATCTTGGATCGGCGAAGATGGTGCAACCGGGCAAAAGACCTTATCCCCGCGCCTGGTGCAGCCAATCAGAGAGTTTTTACAACCATATCAAAGGAACCGCCACACTATTTCGCCTCTGTATACTGATCTACTCTGTGGTAGAACTCAGCGGACTCTGGCACTAGATATTTGGTCACAGAGAGCTTTCCGTCCTAGAAAGTAGCCAGTTTTGACCCTGAAAAGGGAAACACGATTGAGGTCTTTGTTTTTAATTTGAGTTGTATAATTCTTTAAAGGGTATTTTAATAAACTGCATTCAATTGCAGAAGTACCTCAAATGCTACCACAGTCGTTCAATAAGTAAAGATGTGCAGGATTCACGTTATTATTTAGTAACGTGCTAGACTTCACTTCCACGTGCCTACATGAGGGTAATTAATTTCATTGGCTACTAGCAATAACACGTCGTTTATCTGTGTGATGCTCAACCGCCGAGCCTTTGCCTTTTCCAATTACCGTCCTTGGGACGTGCCACACAAGTTGTCGGCCGATGGCAGAAGTTGACCGAACACAGGGCATTTTCAGTCTGTAGCCATAAAATAAGTTCGTAAACTGGCGCCCGAGTGTAGGCTAGCCACGGATCATGGCGTCCACGAACTTATGTATAATACGTGTAAATGAGTGTCCGAAGTTTACTAAATGTTTCCAGACTCTAGTGGAGATACACAGATACAGTGACTTATTACGGGAAAATCTGGCTGCGTTAAAATATGCCAGGAGTTTCATTTCCACTATTAGCTGCCGTTTATACGTCAGGCTATTTTCTAACTTGACTAAGCAAACACAAGTACAGTTCATATAATAAAATTACGTGATTGCTACACTTCAACTCGGAAATGAAAGAGTGACCGAACGGGTTAACAGAGGCCCGACATTGTGTGTGTAATAACTTCAGTATTCACAGGTTTCTTAGGATACGCTTTCAGTCTATCGTCCGTCTCGTCGTCACGTCATAGAAAGTGATATCTGTATATTGTGAAAAGATTTCGAGGCATGTAACATTTCAAAATATGTAAACGAATTTCTGTGGTTAGATGATTTTAATTTTCACACGTTTTAGGTGCCTATCCAGCCATAGACCTTCAGTAGTGAAGTAACCTTTTTGTGACAAACCCGGTGACGTAACGACGCAGAGCTGAAAACCAAACGTAAACTCCGCTGTGCTTGTAAAATGCTGAATATTATTTTTTCGAAAACCAGGCGTCCTTGGTCATTGTCTATTAAATGTGATTATCGTGCACACACATTCATGAAGCGTCAACAATATTACTGCTACGCGCTCGCTGCTTTGCGCCGCGCGAGCGAGTGTAGGTGAACGACAAGTAGTTATACGATAGCGGCGGCGAGTCGCAAGGGATGTTTGGAAGGTCAGGTGATCGATAATATAATACGCACGTATGTTGTTACGAAAAGCTTGCCGCCGCGATAAATCATTTGTGGCTCCAGCGCTCCTGATCTTCAGAAGATTGAATTGCTTCGTTTATCTGAACAATATTCTAGTGGTTTACTGCCCTAGTTTCTCTCAGCATGACTCGGAGTCCATCGAACTTTCCAGGTCAAGGCCAGCTAGTTTGAAGTGTGAAGGGCATCCGAGTCGGGAGTTGTTGAGTGGATGAGCGGCGCTGGAGTTTTAGCGATAGACGGCGAGCGAGAAGAGAAACGAGCGGCGAGAGAAGTAACCAGCGTGAGGAAAATTTGCGACTGCGAGCATCAGAGTAGTGAAGGGTGCGACTGCCAGGCTGGACTACTGTACTGGATGCGTAAGTGAAAGACATTACAAATGATAGCAACAGACAGACTTAAAGTGTGTTAATGATGAGTATGAGTTAACTGACAATAACCAAACAGAGACATTATGAAGGACGTTAATTAGAGTTAAAACAGATATTAAATATGCGCTGGCTGAGAAAAGGAGTAATAGTGAAGATATATAGATTAATGGAGAAAATAATAGGTGTGTGAATAAATTAAAATCAAATTTAGTTATTTTAATTTTTTAAGACCTCCATCCCTCACGAACTCAGATGCACCCCTCAGGCGTCTTGTAACATTACATAAAGCACGGAATGTAAACAAAACCCCCCGAGTGAACAAAAAAATATGAGCAGCGATTTGTTAAAATTTCCATATAAACATACAATGTCAAGGCATCTGATATACGTAATATTTTAAACAGTACGCCATTTATTTAATATGCAATCCGTGTGCTAATATTGAAAAGAAAAAAAGAAAAAAAAACGATAAATTCGGTATGCGCATTTAAAGACAACTGCTGTATATGTGCAAGGCCACAAATCTTTATTCAGTGATGAAAGAAAGGAATGCCAAACGGTGTACACTCCAGTAGTGCTTCTTTCTAAAGTAGCAACACAGGAAATGACCAGAAACCCAAGTACATCGACAGTGGATGAGATAAGTTTAACTATGGCTAGGAAAGATTAACAGGTGACACATTTTTGAGCTGCTGCTTGTCCCCGACACTTCCTATTGTTACACGCAATATTTTGATAAAAAACCAATGCACTCAAGAGAGAGACGATAGTTTTATATAATTCCTACCGTATACTGGTTACGTTTGGCGTTTCGAGGTAGATAAAATTGTAGTGAGTAAACTCTTTATCGCCACACCTCCACTGATAGGGCGACTGGTAAATGCTCTGGCGTGTGAAAGCTGATATCTGTACGTGGTTGTCTGCCCTGGAGAGACTTTGAATGTATATCCTGATACCTCAGACAGCAGACTCCGCATGTATGCCACTGAGTTGCGCTGTTGTTTGTTTACACTTCTGTGGTGCCAAAAAAAGAGGATCAAATGGTTCTAAGATCATCAAAGTAACCTATTGTCCATTTCATATAAGTGGGGTAAAATCTGACAGACAATGTGAACAGCCTACACTCTATGTAAACAGTAAATTCTCTCGTTCGTACAGTATTGTATCAGCTGATGAACTCCTGCAGGATCCGTGTTGTTAGGTTGGCTATTTTTATAATGGCTTTGGAAGAAAATAGTACTCAGAATTAAAAGTTGTAATTTAAATGTTTTATTATACTTAAAACATTTATGGTCTAAATTACGTTTTTAAAGCAATATTACATTTTCTTGGGTATTAGTAACTGGACTTTTAAAACATGTTTAGCATTTATGATAGCGTATGTCGACATGTACGCACAGTAAACGTTTCCAGCCAATGGCTAGCCATGTTTATGTTTCCAGTTTCCAGCCAATGGCTTGCCATGTTTATGTTTCCAGTTTCCAGCCAATGGCTAGCCATGTTTATGTTTCCAGTTTCCAGCCAATGGCTTGCCATGTTTAAGTTTCCAGTTTACAGCCAATGGCTTGCCATGTTTATGTTTCCAGTTTCCAGCCAATGGCTAGCCATGTTTATGTTTCCAGTTTCCAGCCAATGGCTAGCCATGTTTATGTTTCCAGTTTCCAGCCAATGGCTAGCCATGTTTATGTTTCCAGTTTCCAGACCGATGAACGGCCGTTGTGGGTGTGCTTTTGTCTCATCGTATTTATTATACGAATATCTTGTTGGTGTTGTCGGAATATTTAATCGGTAGTTAATTATTTTTAATTGCTTTTTTTCAAACATAGTTGATTGTAGGTACCGTTGTTCGTTTTCTTGAGTGAAATGTAATATGAATCGTCACGTGTTTACCGAGTCCCTTCCGCCATTTTCCTTACCGCCTTCCACAATGAAAAGGTCGTGACACGAATATAATTTACGTATATAAGTTTAAGTTTGTTTGTATCAGGGAAAGTGCGCAGTGTTCATTTTTCTGAATGATTCTGCACATAAATTATTTAATGCTAGTGACGAACAAACGTGAGTTTAGTGAAGTAAACTTGACAAGTATTTCCATAAAAAACACGTGTTCAAGAGGTTACAAATGTAACAAAATGTAAATTTTGTGTGTTCTTGAAATGTATTTGTAAATTGTTATTAGAATTATTTTAATGCACGTGGCCTGAAAAAGCCGTACTTTCCACACTTTTGTAGTGAGTGAATAATATTTGTTTATTTGTCTATATCGTAAATTCAACGAGTGTAAATTCAACTTCGGTCAAAGCGTGTGCGTGTGTATATTGCTGCATCTGTACGAATACGTACAGCGACGTATGTATCGCGTTTTAATTTTTAATTAAAGTTAAAATTTTCGAAGTTAAATAATTTAAATGTTATTTCCATACGAGCAAGATTTTCCATTGCTCTATTAAAACAATATGCAACTCAAAATGCTACATACTCGTAAGAACATCAAAAGACGCCTCCCCCCCCCTCACACACACACATACACACACTTCCGAGCTAAAAAAAAAAAAAAAAAAAAAAAAAACAGTTTCCTTTTTCCCTTGAAATAAATAAACAGAATCCCAACAAATTTAACTCGGTAATTACAAAAATAAAACAAGTTGGAATGCCAAATTAGCTACAAAATCCTACAATAATTACTGGACGGAAGTTAGCTATCGTCAGATTTTCAGTGCCTGCCATGACATAGAACACGAGGAAGGAGGAAAATGCAAGTCAACTACAGCCTGGTGGTTGGTCACTTGCTATGCCAGCTGTCAGCCCAGCCAATAGAGAATCTTTTGCAGTACGCGGTAGCCAATTAGACACACACATGTAACAAGGCCCATTCCCAGAGTCGCCTGCAGAAACCGCGGGAACGCCACTTCAGCTCTCTATGCTTACATATTCTGTGGCCTTAATATGCACAACCGTGCAACGCTAAACCCAAAATTTCAATTTAACCCTTTCAGATCCATTTATAGGTATAATTTTGCGTATTGCAAAATGTAATATTTTGATCTGAGCTGTTGTACAGTTGACACAATCATTGTCACAACCAATGAACTGTAGGGCCCGTGTTCGGCGATAATAACGTAAACCAATCACAACACAGTTTCCTTGAGGGAACATCTTTGGGCACTTGGCCTCGTAGTGTACAGTTCCAGCCAAATGTTATTTTCCTGTGCAACGTGTGCACAATCACGACGTGTGCACAAGACTACGCCTGGGTCATAGGTATATAAAAATTGCTCACACAATATTCTTTATATCTATTAAGTATGTGATGCTGGAAAACTACACTGCGTATTGTAGCTATAGGCTGTTCACGGTAAAGTAAGCACTTTTTAAGGCCCACCCAACAGGCTTTAATCACTAATAAATATATCTTATTGTAGCATCAGGCAATAAATTTTGAGGGTGGTGAAATGTATACACTGTGTTTATTCGTCACATTGCATGTTTATATTAAAAAGCAGCAGGAAGATGGAAATAGGATGAAAGGAAAAATTAAGAAGGGCCGTAAAAAGTGCTCACTTTACCGTGAACAGCCTATACGCGCAGTGCAACTGAGTTAGAAAACCACAATTAGCCAGCGGGGCCACGGTGGCCGAACGGTTAGACCCGCTCGCCTCCCATGAAGGCGAACCGGGTTCAATCCCCGGCCGGGTCACACCGGATTCTCGCATGTGGGAATCGTTCCGGACGATGGCGTTGGTCGGCCGGTTTTCTCGGGGATCTCCCGTTTCCCCACCCTTTCATTCCGGCGATGCTCCATACTCACCTCGATGCTGACAAGTCAACTGGCATTAGGCGTATGCTAATATAAATACCACTTACCATGGGAACTGAGCCAGTATATTTGATCAATGTTACCAAGCGTTTTATTTTGTGAGAAATTGCGACTGTACTATCGACTGCTAAATTATCATCAACTCGTTCAGTTCTTGTGCCCATCACAGAAGACGCGTTGCGCATGAAGGATATCATGTGGTCGGTACTGTACACACGGATTCAGTGGCCGGTTTTCGTGCTTTTTTAGTTCTGAGGATACCGCGAGCAGGATATCTGAAAGCTTGTCTATAAATGAACAACAGCAACCATAATTAGGGCCACCTGTCAATCGCGAAAACAATTCAAGACTGCTCTTGCTCCAAAACACTAGAGTTCTGATCCACATTCGTAACTGGATGATTTGTACGGTTACGCATTGCAGGGCAGGCGTGTGTCCGCTAATCACTGACACTCAGTGTCGGAGTTTATGACGAGTAGATCGTCACAGGGTTATTTGACGTCTGGTTCCTATGAGCCTAGGTTGGCAACAGCCAGCTGATGTTTCAGTTTACGCGTGGTTATGATTTAATTTATGTTTCATTTTAAAAGACCAGTCTATTACATCTTTATTATTTATCCATCATTTATGCCAGTAATAATATTTATTGTGAATATATACTGTAGGTTTTATTGTTATTCCAATTTATATTCATATTGTATATATGTAATATTTGATTTATGTTCCGGAGGTCGCCGCTTGAGTTCGTGGCGTGCGCGGGTTATGACGTGGTTAGGCGGTTGAGCGAGTCGCTGGTAGCAGTTGCAGAGATCTGTATGACCTGGACAGATGTACGAGAGTCTTCGATAGCGCTGCAATGTTAATGTTGCGCGCCGGGAGGGCCGGTGAATGCAGCAAGCCCAGTCGATTAACGTGGCTTGCGGGCGGCGCCTGTCTCGCAGATCGTGGAAGGAACTATATTGTAGTAGATGTGGCTTAATCATGCCGTAAGCGATTGCGTTTGCGGACCCGAACGAATGAAACGTTTTGGTAAGGTAAGTTAAAGGGGGGGGGGGGGGGTTAGCGATTAAACACTGAAGAATTAAGAATTGTAATTAATGACACGATAGGCACCGGAGAATGAACAAGAGGATTTGCAGTTTATGAACGAATTAGCAAATCTTAAGTCTAGCCAATCAGAATCGTAGAAGACGACAGCAGCCTACGTAATTTGGAAATATGGATGAGAGTGAAGATTATTTACATACATTTAATTATTTGTGATTACTACTTCTGTAAACGTTTTGAAAAATTCGCGATATCTTATAGAAGGAAAAGCCAATGCCAGCATTGGGTATTTACATCAATACATCTAAAAAAGGTTAATTAAAGCGAATTCAATAACCTCTTCCAAGAAATAAAACATTACCATGAATAGTTCTTTAAATTAAGAGTATACTGTCTCTCGATTAAAATAATTATTTGCATAAGATTTCACAATACGACATGCCCTAAATCCAAGGTGTAAATATAGTTTCCCGCCAAAAACAAATGTAACTGGTCTCTTATTGGCTACTTCGTCTTGACTTGTACTTAAGATATAAAATATAACGATATCTTAAGTCAGGCCAAGAACACACAGAACCCGTCAAGACCCGCACACGACAGTCATAAACTAATACCTTTGAACACATTGATTCATATCTTAAGCACACGGCACACTTATTCTGTTAAGTTAATCACAAACCCACCTTAAGTTCGCCACCAGCTGCGTGCATATTACTGTTAATCGGAATGGAACCGCAGTAAACTGATTTTTGTGGTAATTCATCGCGGTGTGAGATCGACCCGCGACGAATTGTAGGGCGGTTACCACGTTGTGGAAAGTGCGTGTTCAATAAGGAAGACTTCCGTACCCGCCTTTTGAATTGTAATTATCCTGCGGGCCGTCAGCTGATTGAACGGGCCCACTCATCGTCGCTGCAAGCGAGTGGTCGAGGAATGCCTTGTTTGCACTGAAACAGCGCTCTGGAGCTTCATATCGACGTGATGTTTCAACCCCTTGAGTCATCCATAGAGCTAGTGATTTTTCGCGAAAAAATATAAGTACACAGTATACTTCAATACTATAAACACCCCACACACCAGCAGTTTGTCTATTGCCATTCCATGCCGCCTGCTTGAAAATGTGTTTTCATATTTGACCGGGCTACTCAGAATTCGGCAACATCGGCACGGCTCCTACGTGATTCGTGCACAGAACGTTAACACCTGTCATATAAAAATTCAGCCACTCAAGACAGGGAAACGACTCTATAGTGTTTTGAAGTATAACTTGTCTTGAAATCTTTTCACGAAATGTCACTACCCTTAGCCACCATTTGAGTAAACAGGTATGGAGTCGAAGCATTTTTTGTAGTGCCCAAATATTGTGTAGGCGGTATCTACGTAACGACTGGTTATTTTATAATATCAGCATTTTATTCCGTGCGCTGCTAGTTCTGGCTGTGACTCTCTTTTGCGTGCAAATAATTGTACTCGTAAATTAAATACTATTTTCTTCGGGCCCAACAATTTTATCAGACAGTATTTTTTTTATTAAGTGTAGGCTATGTGGGCTGAACATTTAATTGATTTAAATCAATTTTGAAGTTCTCTAAGACTCGTATAACTGAATACAGATTTTATGACGTCGTATGGTGAATTTTTGTGAACTCACGTGTATAACTGTTGCAACATGTACACAAGCAAATATAATAACCAGAACTTTAAAAGGCTTGCTAGTTGATAGTGTTGCATAACCCTTAGTGCGGTACTGTGCACAGTTAACGTAGTTTTGAATTGTGTATGAGTGACGTAATTAAGGTGGTAATATCGGGTCGGGTACGAAGGAAATCTAAGGCGAAGCTCCCGTCAACACCGAGTCATATTGTAATAATTTGTTTGGTCTAGTAGCGGAAGTGAGGCCGATTTGACCAGCCTGAAACCATGTGGGAGAAGGAGTCTCAAGTTACCTAATTCTGATTGGCCCAGCCAGGTAAGGAACTCACTCACACTCTCTCTCTCTCTTTCTCTTTTCTCTCTCGATAAAAAAAAGACATAATCAAAGGAAAACTGCACGTATGCCATAGGACATAGAGGTATTGCCTTCGCGTAAATCTTTTCGCGAGAGAGAGGTGGCATTAGTTATGATGTGCTCCAAGCTTTCAGATGTCCTGTGCGCTGTGCAATCTGATTTGTTGAACTATCTGCGCCTGTAATCTATGCCTGGTTAATGCAGACATCAACAACTACGCAGACCTGCCTGCGCCCCCCTCACACCCCAACCCTGTACCCCTCACCACAAGTTCAGGAGGCCAGCCACCCCTACAACCCCTCCTCTATGAGGTCCTGATGGTCATTCACCAGTCTGTCCCCAGTTCTCAATTGCCGTAACTGATTCAAGATGGCGACAACTGCCTAGTTGTGCTCCGATCGGGTCCCGCTCACTTGTAGCCACACCCTCCCACCTTATCCTGCACCCCTCGTCTTCAGAGCTTCTCCAACTCCACAATGACAACCACTCCCTCCCACCTACACCCCCACAGAACCGGACCTTCTCCAAAGGAACATGTCCCCTACCATCCCCACTCTCGAAGGCGACTATTTCTGAAGACCTGCGGTCTCGATCGAGCCTGGAGTTGGTAAAAACCAGTTTACACATTCCATCTTCAGCCCTGGGAATGCTTTTTCGTATTTTTTTCCCATGATTTGGCATCCCTGCAATACCTGTTTCAAAACAACACACCCTCCTCGCTATTTTATTCAGGTCATGTTTTTTCTAGTGGTGGCACCCCTGCTTCACATCGCCGACCCTCTGAATGCATGTCCCGAGAGGTTTTACCCAACTTGGTGTCCCTTCAACCTTACACAACAGGTTGACTATACGAATAGTGAAAAAAAAAAAATTACAAGTCCCTGAAATAAATATCGCAATATAAGCCCTAGATTTAACATTCCAACAACAAATGTATATTTGAATCAAGCAAACTATGATCTGTAAAATCACACAGAAACACAAGACTTATTTTATTTACTTGTTAAAACAGAACTATTTTTACAAGTATTCAAACAAGATCTATTTTTTGTTCACTCGTTAAGAAATATTTTCTACAAGTACTCACTCATTAAGAAAAGCTTTCACTATCAATTCAGTGTATAGGAGAGAAAAAGAAAAAAATATTGGGAGAGATTTAGATGGCTCTTAACATTGATGTCTTGAGGGCCGATGAGGGAGAAGCAAGGGTAGAAGCGCCGAGTCGCGCACGCATGAGGACTAGGGGAAACGAGAAAAATATCCGATAAAAACACTTATATCAACAGCAATGTCTAACACAACATCCACACATTGCGAAAAAAAATTGTTTTTCTGCTGTGGCCTGTCTGGGGAGGCGAGTGTGCTAACCAATGTGTTCCCTTTCTTTACATCTAACCAAAAACTTTCCAATAGCAAAAATGAATTCCACGTAACATAAAATGTATATATTTGAATTTATTTAATATTTTAACAGGTTCCAATGTAAGGTTAAAGAAACACTATGAATACAGGGGGAAATCATATTTTTCGGAGTTGGAAAATAGCAATTTCAATGTTTTTCGAACTTTTTTTGCTAAAGATCCAAATTATTGCAAATTTATAGGAAAATGGCGGCCACTTGGAATCCTTACAGAAGATGAGGGACAAATTATTTTTTTCTCAGTCTTAACTCTGCATCTGCCAAGGTCACTTTGTGTACCTACATGTGCATTGCATTAGCATGAACAAAGATGTCAGATGTCTACTATAGGCATCTAGGAAGTGTTGTTATCAAGTGCAAGCATTGATAACATAAACTGCACCAGGCATCCTTACAACAGATGCTCACTACAGCTCCAAGCATCTACTACAATGCCAGACATCTACTACAATGCCAGCCAGACATTTACTGTTTCATTGGGAACATCATTAACACAGATTCTACTAGTCATTTCATGAGGTGCAATGCATCAAGGTCACTGCTGTGACAATTGCGACTCTGAATACATTGAAACATTCAAGGCTATTTTAGCCTATGGGAATGCTAAAACCTTATTAAGTCTAGAGTGTTCCCAACTGCAAGTGTTGCCGAATGAATTCAAAATTTAATTTGTGGGCCACAAAATAAAATTAGTGTATCTGTTCCTGCCTGAACACTTAAAAGACGATGAGGATATCGTATTCTATTTACCTTGTGAAGACTGTCCTTACGGCATGCCTACCTTTGCTAATAAGGAAAATTTACAGTATATGCGGAGGGGTTGTATGTTGTGCAGGCTGGAACAAATGCTTGAAGCTGGAATCATTCCAGATATAGTAATAGGCGACTCTGGAGTCGAAGTAGATTCCGAGATGAGCACTGTATGAACAAATGCCTTAAGCTAGAATCATTCCAGATATTGTAATAGACGATTCCAGAGTCGATGAAGTAGATTCCGAGGTGAGCAATATCCTCTTATAAAATTTTATATGAAAGAGAGACTTTTTTGTAAATAGTGTATAAAATAACGTAAAAATTATGTGCTATGCTCAGGGTTTAGAAAACTATCAAGATAACTCCTATGTAATTAATGATCTTCCTATTTGTTATGCAAACAATGCTAATGACTCTAAAGTATTATGCTTTAAATCTCCCAGACCTTGGTATAGTTTAAAACCTGAACTTAAAATAATGTTTCGGGAACAGAATTATGAGATACATAACCTGAAATGGGACTCTGGTGACAGAACTTATGAAAAATATTTTCAATATGTAAATGATGCATTACTCGAAGACTATCCCATATACGTGCATGGAACAAAACAAAAGAAAATTTTAAAAACTTTAACAAGTGCAGAAGTAATAAATATAAGAAGACTGTTCGAGTAATAATTCAATTGTCACACCATATAATACAAATCACTGTGAGGAAAAAAACATTCTGCTCCCAATGTAAAAGCGAAACTTTAAGAGAAAATATGTACCAACATCCTACCTATGTGTAGAGATATTAATTTTTCCAAAAATTGTTAGTTCGAGGTAGCCTAAGATTTCGAAAAAATGGAGAAATTTGACCCTGAGAAGACGTACTCTACTATTTTTCGAGGACACAAGAAAGTATGGTTCCAGTCTCTAGACAACATATACTTTCAAACACAGATGTGCAACGGAAATAAACATTGGAATTTCGCAGAAAGTTTCGGAGAAAGCCTGTATACAGAATGATGAAGTAGAAGACTGTCCTGTTTTTAAAATGGGACCCGACAGCAAACTGCCCTGTTCTTCTTGGGACATACATTTTAAAAACTGCAGTACAGATATAACCAAAGAACCAGGTTTTCATCAAATCAAATATAAATTGATTAGAGAATTTTACAACACCAACACAGTCTTATGGATTGAAACATGTAATAATAAGGAACACACCACACAAATACAAGGCAGTAGCAGACTTTTAAGAGCACCATGTGGAATGTGGGACTCTTAAGGTATGGAACAGTATTTTTGTGCCTGTAAATTTGATCTAAAAAAGTTGTTATAGCAGCGATCTCCAATTAAGATGGAGAAGTTCAACTCATCACTTCACTACACTAGTGTTACTCCAGGATTCAGGCGAGTGTGGTTTCGAAATGAAGATGAAGATAGTCCACTACGAATACAGATGTGCAACCGAGATGAACATTGGAGTTTTTCAATAATCAATCCTGAATGTATGTACGAAGACATTGGAGATTGCATTAGATGCAAGTGTGTAGTGTATAATTTAAGACTTGACACTGATTTTCCTATTAGTCTAACCGAATTAGTATGGGACATGGAAGGTGAAAAAATCACTAAATATCCATTATTTAGGAAAATTAAATATAAGTTGTGAAGGGAGTATTACTTTGAACGCATTGTATGGAAAGAACAATGCAACAAGCAACATTATACGTATATTGGTAACCAAGAATTATTTTCTCCCTGTAGCATGTGGGAATGCAAAGTTTTTCAAAGCAAGAACCTCTGGCTATATAAAGAGAGAATCGTAGAGCAGAACTGTTACGATGGAGTTGTTCGACTCATCACTTCAATATGCCACTGTTACTCCAGGTTTCAGGTGAGTGTGGTTTCGAAATGAAATTGAAGATAGTCCACTACAGATACAGATGCGCAATGAAGATGAACATTGGCATTTCTCGTTAATTAGTCCAACAGAAACTTTTAAAGTGTTCGACGTATGTTATGGCAGAAATTATTGTCCTTTCTATAATTTACATCCTGACAGGATATTTAAATTTCACTGTTATATTCTAAACAAAAGCAGCATACTCCAAACGTGTAGCTAGGAAAAATAGAAGAGGCGAGATAAGTTACAAAGTGCTGTCAATTCATTACTGGAGACGGGGTGCAGGCTTAAAAAATCGGCGGAGGGCTGGGCTGGAGGGGAAGAGCCCAGTCTCCAGCTGGCACGAATGTGCGACCAGCAGGCTTTGTGTGACAGCGGGCGAGAAGGGGAAGTTGTCAGACAGGGTTGGAAGGAAGTGCCAAGTTTCTCCCTTTCCCCTCTCTCGTCGCAAACATAGACACACCTGCAGGGTCTACGCATTTTCTCTTTGGAGGGGGAAAGGGAGCATGCAATTCAATACTTATGTGTGGACACTTGTTTGCTGTCTGATGTTTTTGAAAATTTAAGGACTGTATGTTTATCTCATTACGGTCTTGACCCCGCCATATAGTCACAGCTCCATCCATGGGATGCTTTATTGTCAATGACATGTGCACGGCTAGATCTGTTGACTTATCCTCACATGTATCTTTTTGTAGAACATGGGGTTAGTGGCGGCATCACCCAGGTTTCAAAAAGATGTGCGGGAGCCAACAATTTTTACATGGGTGAGGACTTCGACCGCAGTGTGGCATCGAAATATATATACTATTTCGACGTCAATGGACTGTAAAGTCATACAATGCATTCCAAACTTCCGATTGGTAATTTCGAGTGGGTTGAGACTGACATGTTCTCTTTATAGGATTTTGCAAACACTGTGAATGATGGTGACACATGTTTTTTCGGGGAAGTGGATCTGTTATTTCCAGAGGAGTGTCATGATAAACTATCTGATCTGCATCTGGCCCCAGAAAATGACATACCCCGAGCAGCTCACATGGGAAACTTCTTTTAAGACTCGCACCCCAAAAGAAATATGTTATACACTGGGAAACACTGAGGCAGTACTTGATGTATGTAGCCAAACTTGACTCTGTTCATCGCGATTTGCGCTTTGAGCAGGAGGCATTGATGGCTCCATACATCGACTTTAACATTGAGAAACATGCCCAGAAACATGCGAACGTATTGGAAAAATCGTTTTTTAAATTGATAAATAATTCAGTTTATGGAAAAACATAGCAGAATGTCCGCTGGGTAAGGGACATCAGAGTCGTTTCGAGGTATGATACAATGTAAGGGGCTGCAGAGCTGATAGGACGTCCAGCATTTCAGGAGCAGCAGATTATCGATGAAAACTTAGTCCTCATCGATATGTCAAAGAGTTCTATTGCATTCAACAAACCTTTGTACACCGGTGTTGCCATTCTCGACCTTTCAAAATCAACACTCTATGAATTTCACTATCAGTACAAGTGTACAAAATTTCTTCCAATGGCTTTGCACCTCCTGTATTCTGACACTGTAACTGTATTGCTTGTGATGATGTATATAAAGAAATTATCCCAGATTTAAAGGTGCGGTTCGATACATCCAACTATGTGCTCGATAAGCCGCAAGGATTCCCTCACAGGAACAAAGGCCGTACCGGGGTGATGAAAGATTAATGTGCTGGGCACATAATCACATACTTTGTGGGTTTATGTCCTAAGCTTTATGCATACGTTGTTGTGAATGAGCAATGTATTCGTAAGACAAAGGGTGTAAAACCCAGCGTGTTGCAATCACTCAGGTATGAGGATTATCGGGATTGCCTGAAAAATTGCAGAAGGGTAATGGGGACCCAATATCAGTTCCATTCATGTGCTCATTAAGTCTACACAGAATATGTAACAAAGGTAGTGTTGTCAGGTACATTGAGGATGATGGGATATCAACCTTACCTTGGGAGCACTATCGAATACCTGATTATTCTTTTTTATTTTCCTCCATATAACATTTTCAACACAATACATTTATAGACCTCCCAGTACCCCACAAGACCAAGGACACCCATCTGCCGACATCACACGCACCTCCTGTTTCACAGCCATCGCAGCTGGCTAAGTCACCATCGCAGCTGGCTATAATCATCATAATCACAGCTGACTACACCAACTACTTTTCACCTGTTGAATCAGCAATGCTGTTACTCCCTGTATGCCTACCTGTAAGGCATTACATAACTTCAATAGGAACTCTCTAGCTACAAGTGTCCTCGATTCAATTTCCCTTGTCAAAGAAGAAGAAAATCAAATTGACATCTTCATCATTGAAATTTGGAAAATGGGTGTGTGTGAGTGTTTTACCTCAGTCACTTGGTGTGTGTATGTCTGGCAAAATTAAATACCCAGATGTGACAAATGAATGCCCCTCTGTATGTCTTTACGAACACTCCACCAGTGTGTTGTTGAATGTACATAATAAATGCACATAGATAGGAAAGAGACAACCAACAGTTGCTCTTGTATATATTATCTAAAGAAAATTGTTTGTTGTGCACAGATCTCTTCAATTGTGTATTAGTTTGTGTAAATATTTTTTAATCTTGTAATAACTGTCCCACACATTTGTATCAGGAGTAATATAAATAGTAGTTTTAGTAACAGTAGTTGTAGTGCTAAGTTCCAGATGTAATGTTTGTAAAATGGTTTTGATAAAATGTTATTGATGAACTGTCTTTTAGTTTGTAAGTTGATTATTGTTAAAATTGTTATTGATGAAATTTCTGGTTTTTGTAAAAATTACTTGTTTTTGTAAAATAATGGTTTATAAGTCAGAATATTGTTTGTTGTACATAAATTATCTTAAATTGTGTTTCAGCATGTGTAAATAATAACTTTATTTAATGTAAAATAATGTCTTTTTTGAAAAAAAATGCGAAAAATATGTAAACTCAATGCTAGTAGCTTTTTTGTATATAAATGAGAAAATGTGTTTTAGTATGTGTGAAAAGTGATTATTTAATGACTTTTACTGCGAATAATGAATTGTCTGTCATAAATTCAATATTTTTGTGTGATATTGTAAATACATAGGTTTGAGAAGAATTTTTGAAAAAAGAATATTTCATTATAATATGTCAAAAATGAATAGTATGTGTCATTTTATTTTTTTTAATACATTATGTCACTAACTTTTTTTAAATAATATCTTATTTTAAATGAAAAAAAAAACAAAGCTATGAGTAGATGTCTATCAGGATTGGTAAACTAATGACTTGTATTTAAAAAATTAAGGATAACTTTTTTGCATGCTTTCAGGAAGAACTTTGAAGGGTTGAGGGGAAATTATAAACAAATTGTGGAGACAATCAAACATGGCTGAATGATTGAATGAAGTTTTGCAAAGGAATGAGGAAGCAGGTTCGTATCTTGAGAGGACCTTGGTCCACTCTGACTATTCTACTTGAAAGTTGGAGCAGGACATGACGACAGTCTGCTGGCCAACTTTTGTGACATCCCAGGGGACATATTGAAAGGGAGGCTCGAATACCTCCACAGAGGCAGGTAGCAAAGACCTCTGTCCCTCCTTGCCTACAGTCGATAACTGCACCCAACAGAAACCAGCAACATTTTAAAAAATATTTCATTTTACATATACATAGATTACAAAAGTTTCTGTTCAAGATACAACACAATGATGTTTGGAGAAGAAGATAAACATAATATATTTAAACTAGTATATAAATAAAATTCAACACAAGTTATGTAATAATACGAATACATTTTCCTGTAAATTTACAGCAGTCTGACCTACCTTCATCTCTAGTGATAACCACGATTTACATAGTATTTGATCAGGAAAACATAAATTTTCTTGTGTTAGCTTATTTTTTTCTTTTTGGATCGATATACTGTGTTTGCGATTACATTTCATTTTCCGTGTTCAGTAGACGAAAATACTGTTTGTGTTAACAAGTGCAGTGGATTTTATAAACATTTACCGTAATTTAAATACTGTTGCCTATCGGATGCGCTACATGTATCTACTCACAGCTAGACGTAAGTGGTACTCATTCATACTTCGAACGGACTTATTTTAATATTTCAGGTACATGACTGTGTCGTATTCACAGGCTGAATTGTGTTAATGAGTTATTTATTCATACTGGCTAGCTGGATTTTGTTTAGTGAGTTTGCACTTGTCTCTCGCGTTATTCCTTGATACGGAGAACTCGTTTGAAGACTCTGCGTTGTGTAATTTCATAACGGGATTTCGTCTAATGAGTTTGCACTTGTCAACATTAGATGTTATTCACGTAGTTAAAATTCTCTCTCGTGTAAATTATATTTCTAAGGTCGAGACTCACATTATGTTTAAGATTCACGTAATTCGATGCGTGCAATTTATTCAAATGCAGAACACTCTGAAATTCTCTAATGTTTAATTGCATTCCGAAAACAGATATTTAACCTGTAAATCGCATCTTTCAAAGTCGCCTATATACCCTCTATGAGCAATATCCCACCAAAAAATTTAACATTTACACTTAGGCCACTCTTAGAAATTGTTTAAACACTCTGAATTTCTCTCGTGTGTTAAATATATTCGTAAAAATTGTCTATCTACCACCAACATCCCTACAAACACCTCAAAATTAGAAAAAAATTGGCCTTAGCCCACTCTTGAACTAAACTCTAGGCCTACATACGACATTGCAACCCACCACTCTGGCCAGATGACTGCCAGAGCTCTAAGGGTGAGGACGTGCCAGAGCTCCTGTTACACCCTACCACCACCCAAACAGAAAGAAATAAAGAAAGAAGTACGACAACAAAAAAATTAACCCTTTCAGCGCATTAACCCTTTCAACAAATCAAACCCTTTCAATAAATTTAACTCTTTCATTACATTTAACACTTTCCATTTAATTAATCCTTTTTGATTAACCCTTGCAATCAACTTAATTAACCCTTTGGTATCAATTTCATATAAAATTAATTAGGTCAATCAATATTGAGCTCGTAAATTAATTCGGGGCTGAACGGGTTACAAGAACCGTCTTATCGGGACGCTATAATATTTTATATAGTTTAAAATCCACCCACTTTTCGAGGAGGAATTTTTATGGGCTATAAATAACTAACTAGCCTACCTTTACGTATGGATAGGAAAATTTTCGCAAGTTCAATAACTAGGGCCCGTGATTTTTCGCGACAAAAATCGTAGCGCACAGTAGACTTCAATACTATATAAACACCTCGGTTGTTGTCATGCCTCTATTGGCTGCTGCTATCGTTTCCGCATTTCACCGAGCCAATCGGAGTTCTGTAACTCCGACACTTAACCTTAGCTATTCGTGCTCTATCAGCTAACGCGAACCAGAACATGCTTCAGCCAATCAAAAAAGGTGGACTACACCACAGTGCTTTGAACTGTATCTTGTCTCGCAATCGTTTCGCGAAATATCGCTGCACCTATCAATAACCTATAGGCTAGACTCCACAGTCCTGTGTCTACTGGAGCCGTACGTGTCTGTTCATTGGTCACTGCCTTAGAGAGTTTCAAGTGTTACTCCACACCTGGCAGAATGGGATTCCCTACTTGTTTCCTTGCAAGTCTGCTATTGGCTCATAGGCGGCCAGGACGTGTGTAATAGACTGTGATCCAACTGCAAATGTGACTGCTCTGTACATGTGTTTGACGTATATTTTGTCCCGAAATTAATTCGAGAAATTTTCCTAACCCTACCTATACGAGTTTTGGTGACACCCTTAAAAAAAAAAAAAAAAAACAGTGATACTAATTGAATCTACACCTAGTTCTGGATGCCACAAGTCCTCGCAAAAGCTGACGTGGATACACGAACTAAAGAAACTGCATTCTCTTACAAGCTGGGACACTTTTTCTTCGCATACAGAAATTTACACGCAAATCAGTGTTACAAATGAAAATTTACAATAAGTGAAAACAGCCATTCCAGCTCCTTAAGATCTTCTAATGGCAATTGGGAACTCGATTGAGCGTGATACCAGTAATTAAAGGTATGCTTTAAAATTAAAATACAGATGGTTTTGGAAACTATGGGAGAAATGTGTAATTAAAAATCTCCGAATGGAGGCGCCGAGCCTGGCAGCCAATGAAACACGCAGAAACAATACTGCACAAGGGAGGTAACTTAACGCATGATCTAAGACGGAGAAAAGCGTTCCGGGCTATTCGGAAATGTTAATGGCAATCGCCAACATTTAAAAATGAGTCTCCCTTCTTGCCACTGATACCAAATAACTTATAATCGAAAAATAAATACATTTAAAAAATATATATATATATTAACATAGTTTTACGTTTATCATTTGTAAGTTGTCAGGATTACAATGTTCGTATTCGAAAAATACAGTAAGTGGTCACTCCCTGACCTGCTGTCGTCAAGAGCAAAAACAGCATGCTAGAGCCAATCAGAAGCAGGATGGGCTTCCCGCCTACTTCAGTGGAGAATGCGCGTTTTAAGTGCTGCATATTATGGCGTCACTTTAGATTAATGTAGTTGTTTTTTATCATAATTTGTTTCTACGATTTTATGTAAAAAATTTGCATTTTACATTGTGGTTTTAAAAAAATCCGATAGTAAAAATCTACACCTTAAAACGGCATGTAGGGGTTAGGAAAAACAATTATAATGCGAAACCGTAAATCATAGCGAAAAACAGAATATTGAAGATGTCACGTAACTGTTCCCAGTAGGGGCAAACTGCTGCCAGGGCAATGCGGACATTGGATTGCTATCCTGGGCGACATGCATAACTAATTCAGAAAAACAACGCGAAAGTAGGTATGTCGCAAAAAAAATAACGCGGTCAGCGACTTACATCTGAGGGTGGAACTAAATTGTCGCAAATTGGCAGGATGTCCGTGGCATGAATCAGCTAGTTCCGTTGCTCCTTGTTCAGGGAGGACTACAGCAATCCCTCGTTCTCTCTCTGTCCACGGCACCCAGTGAAATTCTCTTTCTGCTCTCTTTCGAGGCCCCGCCGTTTTCTCTCTCTCTCTCTCTTTTATTTGCATTATTTACATTTCCCCGAGTTGCTCTTTTGTTGTTCGACGCATTACTTTCCAGCGTCGTTTTCACCCGCCAAAACAACTGTTTCCCCGGACGATCTAGTTGGTCGATGACTGATACTCCCCCGACATCTATCGATGGCTCGCTCGAACGACACAGTCGACCTTGGAGAAGGAAGGCGTGATGTTTTGACACGTGCAAGTGCGAGAGAGTTTTTTTTTCGTGGAAGAGCGGACATTGTATCGTGCGTTTGCAACATCCTCTCCGCCTTGTGCAGTACGCCAAGGAAGGCACACTGCTTCCACAAATAGAAGGACAAACATCTTCAAACTTGAAAGAACACTTTTCACAGCCGAGCAAGGGTTTGTTATATCAGTCCAACGTGTTTTCATTCGACAGGTACACAATTTTATAAGGTCGCGTTCTATCACTGCATCGAATCTCCCGGAGTGTAGTATGAGATACAACTGTGACACTAAATACTTAACTACACAGACATTTCTTAAAAATCGCGATGTAAACTATCGCTCAAAATTTTTTGTGCGCAATAAAATTGCTAACCATTCTACAAAACACTAACTCGAGAGTTGAGAGATACGGAAGCAATTATATGATATCATAATGTACACGCCTGGATATTCAATCAATTTTTTGAAAACATGGACTCTTACACATGTTCTTAATAATTAACGCGAGTGAAATGCGATGGAACATTTGTTCCAGGCATTCTGTATGAAATGTGTTTAAGGATTCCTTTAAGAACCCTCATCCAGAGATTAGATGTTACGGGCGAAATTTATATGGGATATCCATAACTTTGTAATTCGATGAATCAATTATCGATAAATTTTTTTTATCGAATTATAATCGGTAAATTATCGATTTCTTATTCAAATGATGAAATTACATATGTTTCTAAATGTTTAAAATATCTCACAAATGTTTTGTTTATTTTTAATAATTTCTCCTATTTGAAAATTTGTTTCAAAATTATTATATTTTATAGTTTTAATAAATGAGAACATGCATGTATCTGCAATGTTTTGTTTTGTTTAAGTATAAACAGCTGAAAATCGTGAATAATATAATTGTTTTAAAATAATCGATGAATCGATTATAATTAACCGAATAATCTATTGTTTTACAAGCGATTATCTCATGACTAGCGAAATGGCAAGGCATTTCCTTAAGAGCACTATGTCGCTCATTTCCCACACGATGGTCTGAAAACAGCTTGGGTCTGATTGGCTGTCGCACGCTGCTGAAGACTTCCTACTGGTAGGGCTGCCGTCCGGCAACTCGGTCTCCAGGCGCTGGCTGGTGAACGACGCTCCGCCATCTTGCCGGCCAGGGAGGCCACTTTACTGGCGTACGTGACTCGTGCTCGCACGAGCGCCACGGTTTCGTTTCTGTATTCTCGAGTATTCTGTGCCCCGGCTGTTATGGGCCGCGCACATATCTCTCGCTTTTTCGCTCAGATTGTGTGTTTTGTATACAACAAAACGAGACCTTGAATTTTATCGTTACTCTTTTGATAAGGCGCCAACATACGCCGAATTCATCGTGAGCAGTCGTGTCAAGGGCGAGTGGGTGGGACATAAAATAACGCTACAAATGTTTACCGCATTCTACAAGACTATGGAAGCCAGCGTAGAAAAAACTAAGAAAGGGCAATTCGAAATAACGATTTTTACTAACTTTGTGAGCGAACATAGACTGGTATTTCTGCTGATATATTTATTACATCTTAAATGTTGACATGCCATTACGGTGCAAGAAATTATGCACCTTAACCCTTTCAGGCACACTTTAATTTACGGTTTCAGGTATTGCAAACAAGAATTTTGATGAGTCCTACAGTACTTAAGTAAACACAACACTTGTTTCGTCGTCACAGCCAATGAGCTGTAGGCTATACGTTCGGCTACAGTAATATGAACCAATCATGGGCAAGACCAGTAAGACGGTTTGCAAATCTCTCACCCACAGGTAAGATGGTTGTCACAGAGTTTTGCTGTGTGCAGTAAATGCCTAAAATGACCTACGTGTGAGTAATGTACACTGTTGTGAACACTGAGCCTGAATAGCTTAAATGCATCAATACAGCAAAATTTGGCTCACAGAGATGGCAAAAACCATTATTTAGGATTCCCCTCTTTAAATTTTTCAGTGTTGTCTTCCGGAAAGTGTGTATCTCAATTAACACATATGACGTTATTTTATGTACCACGCACGCCCTCTTAATATACAGTATTGCCTGAATTGTAGGGACTGAAACATTTCGAAAACTCATTTTAGGACTCCATGGACTTCATACACATGTACATTTATGCCGTGTTTGCATTTGGATCACAGTTTATTAGACACGCCCAAGTGAAGTCCGAGCCAATAACAGACCTGCATGGAAACAATCATGGATATCGGCACCTGTTTTTCCGCGAGAAGCTTTCAGGACAAGTTGTATTCCGAAACACTTTAATACAGAACCACTTTCGTGATTGGATCATTTGAATTGTTACGCGTCTTATCTGTCTGCCCACGAATCACAGATAGTCAGTATCGGGGAAACTTAATTCTGATTGTCTCACATATGTAACAGACTCTCTTCCTACAAGACAAGCGGCAAATAGTCGTATGAAGACTGCAAGAGTGCACACAGTATATTGAAGCCTAACCTCTGCGTACATATTTTCGCGAAAAAAAGTTAGCTCTAATCATGGAATTCCGTATCACCTGGTTTGAGGTAAAATTGGCTACACACTAGAGTAGCAGCCAATTATATGAAAGCTGAGGGTCGACAATACATAGTACAGTGGAGTCTAGCCTACAGGTATTTTAAAACGCCAGATTTTTCTGTCCCTAATTATAAGAAGTTACGGGCAGCAATTTTTTTTTCCGCAGGTTGATTAAAAAAATGTTCTGTTGACAGTCAACTAGTTAAACATATTTGGACGTTCCTCGCACAGAGTTTTAATATTCAAATGTTCTACATTTTACATTTATGCATGTATGTTCCTATGCATGTATGAATAGGCTATAGCTGTGTATGCTTAAGCCTCTCTGGGAAAATCAATGAGCTTTTATGGATAAAATTTAGTGCTCAGTACTCGGTGTTGAAAGTGGCATCAATAATTCTTAAATTTAAATGGCTGCATTGCAAAAAAATGCTTATAACATTTCATTTTAATGAGCTTGAGGGACACTATAAAGACGTTACCTCAAAAAATCGCTCAGAATTCTAAAAGTATTTTTTGTTATTCTAGGAACCGAAACGTGAGTTTTGCACAGACAAATGGGTAAGTAAATTGGGCTATGTACTGTAACGCCAAACGTTATATGTAATAGATCTATCTTACAAGAAGCGTTCATGAATTATTATTTTCAGACCTTTATCAGACCGAAAACTTATTTTTGTAAAATTTCTATACGAATATGCTATGGCATATGTAACAATTTATCAGGCATATAATTTGTTTTATATTGTCATGTACATTATATAAATTAAAAATAATATCTTAGGCAAAAATTCTTCATTGTGATGAAGCGATATGTAGTCCAAGAAGAGTTCTCTTATAGAAAATATTATAATTGGAACACGTTAAACGTGTAACAACCTTGTTAAGAATTCAGAATAATCAATCTCTGAATTAAAGGTTTCATAACAGGTTCAATCGTAAAAGAGCTGAAATATTTTTGAAACAATACAAATAACAGAAATCCCCTCTTCACCCTGCTAAAAAAAAAAATAGTAAAGATTTTATATTTGCAGACTCAAAAGAGGCAGCGGGGCAGTTATGCTGATAATGAAAAATCACGGACCTCAAGGGGGGGGGGGGGAATACTTGCCACCACCGTGTAAGGAGTTCAGGCAAGTTTACATTATAGACTGTTCACGGTAAAGTGAGCACTTTTGAGACACCAGTTACTTTTTTATTTCAGCTATTTCTCATCCTTTGAATACTTTTTTTTACATAAATGCTGTCATATGATTAACAAACACAGTGTATATAATTCACCGCACTCGGAAGTTGACGTCTAAGGCTAAAGTAAGATACAATTATTGACTATTATTCCAAATGAGAGAACTTTCAAAAGTGCTCATTTTCCCGTGAACAGCCTATAATCATAGGCGAGTTATCATTTCCTGGAAGAAACTTGATCAACTGTTTCTTTTTATCGGCGACGCCAGTGAAAAGAGCGCGTTCACGTAGTTTGGATGGAACGTGTTCTCTGAGCTACGAATCCACAGTGTTATTTCATTATCATTACAAGCCAAAGTTTGCTAATTTCTTAGATTAGCAGATCCGCAATATAAAATGTATGTTCGAAGACATTACACATGCGTAGGGCCGCCGGTTTTTCGAGAAAATATTCATGCGCAGGCTTCACTTCAACAGCCTACGCGCACGTTTGCAAATATCCTTCATCTATTGGCTGAGTGCCTATGTGAGAAGATGTTTTATCCCTGACTACGCGCCAATCAGAAACAAGTAACTCCAACACTGAACGTTCCTGATTCGCTTGCAGACATCCAAGTCACGGCAGTCGTTCTGAACTAATGTGCTTTGGAATACGAGTCGTGGAATCTTTTCGCGAAAAACAGATTGCCCCTACATATGTACATCGTAATAAATATAGGTCGGGGCGCTTCTAACAGTTAGAAGAAGTTAGAAGAAATGTCCAGTTTTATTTCTAAATACGTACGTATTTCTATTCGATCTATCCAGACAGCTCTCAAGGAAAAGTGTAAATAACGAGAGGAAAGTGGCCGTATTTTAATAAAAGATGGCTGTCTGTCCTCGCTGCAACGCAATTAAGCAACGGACCTCCACGATGGATAAAATTAAAATGCCCTGAAAGAAATCCAACTGTTGTCGGAAATATTAACGTTTCTCGCGTGTATCAACTTAAAAAGTTGATCTGTTGAACGATCTATACATTAATTTTACGTGATCACAAGTCCCTTATAACTGAGTGACAAACTACGGAGAGTTCGGCTGCGAGAGTGTAAAAATGCCACTGGAGTTCTGTTTGCGGGAGAAAAATACGTAACTCTGAAACGACATTACTTTCTTTTTCTTTTTCGAAATAATATTATATTCATCACAAATTTATTAAGTGCGACTACATCTGTAGAGCAGTGGATTTTATGCTAGCTCTCAATAGGAGAATCCGAGTCCGATTTCTGTTATGATCAATGAGACTTTTAAATAGTGGTGGATCTTCAACGGATCAGTAAATCGTTCCTGCAAGGTCGTTATTTATTATTTTCATACCATAGTCATACTTGGCACAATCAGAGTACAAAAACACTTTGCAGTGGGACCAGAGCACAAAAAACTTTGCAAAAGTTAAAAAATATTCCTGTTATTAATAAAAAAATTAATAATGTATGTACACACTCCTGTAAGTAAACAAGATATTCACCGGAATAATACATTACTCACTTGTAAAAATACATCAATCATCCTGTATGTTTCACAGCAATTTTCCTAGCATTTTTAACAATTCACAGTATTTTTTTAGTATTTTGACACCTTTTTTAAGCAATTTTTTTTTCGTAAAAATGAAAAATAAATATATAAATGATAAAGTTTTACAATTCTTTATAGGTAGAAAAAGACAAGAACATAAAACGGTGTAAATTAATAAAAAATAAAATTCCATGTACACTTCAGTATCAGTTGGAACTGGATTATCATTGCGGGATTCATAACCAACTGAGTGCCACGCCCCAAATATGGCTTCGATACCTTATGTGTCGAATGAGGGGAGACATCTAACAACTGACTGTGGGCAGGGAAGTTTAATATCGTATCATCGAAACTGCTTATTTTCTGACAGAGAAACTCTTCAACAAAGCCACAAAAAATAAAGTGTTTGTAATTCCTTTTGACGTAATCAACATCCTAAACTTGTCAAGTACTCTTGTGACAATGGAATTTGACCTGTATGCTATTATCATCGCTCAAGATCATCGCTCGCAAACTATCTGGCATCAGGAGTATTGCTGTATGCGCCCAGCGGGTCAATTCTCTTTCTCAGCGGCGTTCTAGACTTATTGTGACAACTAGGTCTAGAGTGTTGCTAGTTCGGTAGCGTGGTTCCGCCTTCTTACAGCAGTAGTGATGTTAATAGTTTAATTTCCGATTAACAACAGTAAAAAGTCATTTTTTATTTCATCCAATTATGTTTCATGTTAAAAGCGTTTTTTTTCATGGTTTTATGAAGACAAGCTGCTAATATTTGAGAACTCGCGGAGCTTTTGTTTTAAAAGTATTATTTCACGTGTATTGTACAGTAATTAGCAGCACAGCGAGCAAAATAGCTGTCTGCCGTGGTGCTCTAAATAAAACATTACAAAAAAAAAAAAAAAAAAAAAACTAATTGTAACACGGTCAAAGTTGCTGGAAGCACGACAATGAATCTATAAATACGTAGCTGATAGCGTGTTTTAATAGAAAAAAAAGCAAGCATAAATAATCATGCAAATACGTATACCCATTAAAGTTACGTCCTAACGACGCAATTTTTTTTTATAGATAGCTGAGTTTTCTAACTACTATATTTTTGAATAACTTTGTGCAAGTTCCAAAGAAAGAAGAAGCATTTGCTACGACATTCCGTGTTTTCTTATGGAGGAATTTTCTGTTAGTAGCTACGCTTCAAAATTACCGAAGCGTTTTTGATATCAAATCAAATTGTATTGTGTTGGCGTTATTTTAAGCGTTACGAATAAATATTTAAAAAAATTAAAAATTTATCGTGCAGTAATACTTGAAATCGAGACAAAATTAGTTCTTATTGTTCCACTTAAACCACACAACCACCAGCGATATTTACATTCACGGTTAAGTACATCTATATATGAGAATTTAAACACACACTGTTTAATTCACCTGCGTATCGTTTTAATTAAAACTTCTAGCACTAGCAACAAAGATAAGGAAACACAATTGTGCTTCTTTTTATATTTCAGTCGAAAGAAGAAGAATCATTACAATAAACCCTGACGTACGTACATAAAATGGCGGACTTTGAGTTCAATTGCACACTCGAGGGAACTCGCGCTGCAGCTTGCCGCATCCCTCAGAGACTGGGATAATTAGCGCCCTCCAGTATGCTTCTTTGTCAATTGCGAACAGTACGCCCGTTACCTGATGTGGTAGAAGTTCCAAGGCTGGATTTACACCCACCAAGACAAGTTCTGTGCGAACAGTACGCCCGTTACCTGATGTGGTAGAAGTTCCAAGGCTGGCTTTACACCCACCAATACAAGTTCTGTGCGAACAGTACGCCCGTTACCTGATGTGGTAGAAGTTCCAAGGCTGGATTTACACCCACCAAGACAAGTTCTGTGCGAACAGTACGCCCGTTACCTGATGTGGTAGAAGTTCCAAGGCTGGCTTTACACCCACCAATACAAGTTCTGTGCGAACAGTACGCCCGTTACCTGATGTGGTAGAAGTTCCAAGGCTGGATTTACACCCACCAAGACAAGTTCTGTGCGAACAGTACGCCCGTTACCTGATGTGGTAGAAGTTCCAAGGCTGGATTTACACCCACCAAGACAAGTTCTGTGCGAACAGTACGCCCGTTACCTGATGTGGTAGAAGTTCCAAGGCTGGCTTTACACCCACCAATACAAGTTCTGTGCGAACAGTACGCCCGTTACCTGATGTGGTAGAAGTTCCAAGGCTGGCTTTACACCCACCACGACAAGTTCTGTGCGAACAGTACGCCTGTTACCTGATGTGGTAGAAGTTCCAAGGCTGGCTTTACACCCACCAAGACAAGTTCTGTGCGAACAGTACGCCCGTTACCCGATGTGGTAGAAGTTCCAAGGCTGGCTTTACACCCACCAAGACAAGTTCTGTGCGAACAGTACGCCCGTTACCTGATGTGGTAGAAGTTCCAAGGCTGGCTTTACACCCACCAAGACAAGTTCTGTGCGAACAGTACGCCCGTTACCTGATGTGGTAGAAGTTCCAAGGCTGGCTTTACACCCACCAAGACAAGTTCTGTGCGAACAGTACGCCCGTTACCTGATGTGGTAGAAGTTCCAAGGCTGGCTTTACACCCACCAAGACAAGTTCTGTGCGAACAGTACGCCCGTTACCTGATGTGGTAGAAGTTCCAAGGCTGGCTTTACACCCACCACGACAAGTTCTGTGCGAACAGTACGCCCGTTACCTGATGTGGTAGAAGTTCCAAGGCTGGCTTTACACCCACCAAGACAAGTTCTGTGCGAATGTGAATTGACAACCAGGACGCCGATCATACGGGTAAAGTAACACGCAGAATGTGGGCGTGTAGCTACGTCCAAGACTGGACGACCAAGTCTACCCAAAACGTCTCCACCAACGACCAGATTAATTCGCGGCACATTTAAATGACTTCTGCTCAGAAATGATTTTTAAAAGAACAAATACTTTGTCTAACACGTATGTAGCTACCAAGAACCTATCCTCCGATTCCCAGGTAAAAATTGGAAGAACATGACGACAGAGCTCGCCAAAACTACCAAATATAAATAATGCATGTCTTTGACAGGTTGAGATTGGTGTAAGACCGGAAATGCGGCATAATTTTGTACGTTACGAATGGAGATAATGCGAGTTGACACACTTTGTCATCACCCACGAGGTTCAAGTCTTACTTGTGGTGTTGAGTGCGCGATAACTGTAGAACCGTTTCATTGCCACGCGTTGAATAACACAAAAAAAAAATGATACACCTTCATCAGAGAGTAGTAATACAGCTCATACTTGGAAACAAACAAGCTAGGATATTATCTACTGGTACCACGCACTTTGACTTGGAAATTAAAGCGGTAAATTTAAGATCTGTGAATTCTCTCTCTTCTGAGCTCCAAAAAATGTTTAAGGCGTGTGATAATGTTGCATATTTTAAGACATCGCGAAAGTGAATCTGTCTTTCGAAATACAAATATAGGCTATTCACGATAAAGTGAGCACTTTTGAAAGCCCACTCATTTGCAATAATAGTCAATAAAAACATATTATTGCAGCCTTAGACGTTAACTTCCGAGTCCGGTGAAATATATACACTGTGTTTATTACTTACATGGAAATTTTTGTTTATAAAAGTTGTTTAAGGATAAAAAATAGCTAAAAGGAAAAAGTAACTAGGGCTTCAAAAGTGCCCACTTTATCGTGAACAGCCTATACTCACTGGGGCAACAGCCAATAAACAAACAGTTGCAGCTTGAGTACACAGTCGTCTAAGACCGGACGTGATTGAGTAACTCGCCAACGATAGAAAAACGAGTACCGCATCATTTGGGAACACAAACAAGATTAAAAATCTCTTTCCGCAGAATGAACTTGCATCTGCAAAGGTTGGCGAAATCAATCTTGTACATCACGCTGTACTGAACTCGAATATTTTGCCAGCCTTTATTTTTGCATACTTAATTTATAGAAATGTAATGTCACATTGTTAAATAGAGAAGCAGAGTCAAGGCCGGCATCGACAAATACAGCAGGGCGGCGGCAATACGAAATACAGCAATAGAACAAAAATACTGATTTTTGAACAGATGTTGAAGTGATATCAGTATTACGAGCGAATTATGCATTTCTTTCATATTATCATGTTTCCAAATGCTCACTTAATCTTGTGCCATAAAAAAAATCATACCTGTTCAGGGTGATTGATCTCCCGTAGAAACTTAGATAAAAAATACTTTCTTACCTGAAACAGACAAAACAAAAATCATGGGATTAGTTTACATGTAACTGAATCCAAATCGATAAGGTCTACATATTTTATGGTAATTGTACCGTAACATCGCACTGTGTAACTAACACGGCCATAACACTAGAAATGTGACACTTAGATGAAGTCATCATTGGAAGATACGTGTCCTAGTTTTTCAAACCCTATTTCAATGATAAGAACCAATATATATAGGCTATATTGAATTATGTATGAAGCATACTTTATCTGGTGTAATTTTGTAATATTATTTATATTGTTATGTTTATTTCCAATAACAGTGAAAGCAAAACAGTGAAGCGAGAGATATATTTCAAAAAAAGTTTATCACTTTCAAGGATAAATGTTGAAAAACATTGTTGAAACTTCAAAAATGCTCTCCTGAAAAGTGAATACTTTCGACTTGTAGCCGTATTACTTTGTCAGTTCGATGTTATTTTCGTTCACCACAGCCAGTGACATCTTCCTCTAGAAACAGCATGCAAACGGGGTGGTTTTGAAATCTGTACGCAAAAAAAGCTAAAGCCTGCAATGTATGCAGGTGTTTTTTTTTTCTCTTGTTGGACTGTATAGCAGTGAATCTTTCCTCCGCAGCATGTCTCAGAATTCGCCTATTGATCGTAAATGGTCACAATATAACATTTTCACGATGATTATTTGTTTGAATGACACGCACCCTAAGTCCACACTCGTAAACAAACTCCAGAGAAACCAGCACGCCTCGTGACCACTAGCTGCCACTAGTGAAGTGGAGCGAAGAGGTCTTCAGAGCCGATGAGGGTGATTGAAGTGAATATAGAGCGGCACCGGAATGAAGGGGCGGGGAAGCGGGAGATCCCCGAGAGGAACCCGCCGACCAGCAGTATCGGTCAGCACGATTCCCACTTGCGAAAATCGCGTGACCCGGCCGGGGATTGAACCCGGTTCGCCTTGGTGGGAGGCGAGCGTGCTAATCGCTTAGCCACCGTGTCCCGCCATCACTAGTACCTAAGACACAAGTAGTGAGACCGCTTAACAAAAGGCACAATGTTTTTTACAAATACCTTATTTACAAAAACATTACTAACCAGGTCATATGAGTCCCAAAAGACCTTAATCTATTTCACTTACGGCAAAAAAAAATGCATTTACAGATTATGTCGTATAAAATTTTCTAGAAGTCTGCGATCGAAAGCAATTTGGTCTAGTAAGTATTATCCCCTGTGTAAAAGTTTGTTTTGGTGAATTTCACATAAGGTTTCTTTGAAGACATGATTGCAATGTGCCTCTCACTAGAGTCGATGCTTTTGTAATGAGCGCTGCCACTACACGGAGGCAACTACCAATGGCAAGATGTCTTCCGAACTGATAATACACATTGTCGCGGCATCGGCTACAGATTTTCAAAACGCAGCCAGCTAAGGTTTTTGTTACTTCGGCGACGCATTAATATAACTGTGATTGCCATTCAAATATTCAAATATGAATGCAACCCAAAGAAGATAAAAAATCTCATCAACCTGTTCGGCAATGGAAGACAAAACATAAGTATCTGAGTATTATAATCGTCGTTTTAGCAACGGGTATTGCACTGCAGAATCCAGCATATCTTCTCCAAGTTCTCAAAAATCATGTCTGACTGCATGCCAACATGGCAAACCTGTTCTCAGTGACGTAGAGAATTTCTTTCCTAGTCATAACAACTGCGGACTGCTAAACCAACTAAATAGTTCTATAACAAGGTACTCTTCAGGAACTGTTGCTTGTAAATTTCGTTCCCACTCTGTTTCCAAATAATTTTGTAAGCTTACTTCTTTTTTATTTTATTGGCTGGTTACTGGTAGGAGGACGTGTTAAACTTGGAACAATTCAATTTATTTCTGAATTCTATCCCAGTGTTGTAGACACGCCCTCGACTACACTGAGCCAATAGGAAACTTGCAAGAAAACAAGAAGCTTATCCCGTGCTACATGGCCCGAGATAAAACGGGCAGCTCATTGGAACAGCATCCCGTGAACAAACAGCGGTGACTCGAAGATGCATTAGACTCTGCAGTCTAGGAAACAGGTCACTGAACGTGCGAAATATCAACGGCTATAGTTATCGGATCCGGGTACTACAGGGAATGTCTAGCAAACTATTTTCCAAAACGTCGAATAAAAGCGACTACAAATGTTTTGCTTGCCACCATATGGGGCTGCACATTTTTCACTTCTCTGTTTTATTTTTGTAAATACTTTGAAAAAATAATTTTATAGTTACATTGAATGTAACTATAATTGAACTTAACCTTGTTAATTTACAATTTGTTTTTATTTTAAACTTTGGGCTTCTTAAGATACAACAAAAAATCTGCCATGTCAAGAAACATGCACAAAGGCCAGAGATATATTCTTACGGTAGCACAATTTTGAACTCCCAGCTGCTGTAGACAACGCCCAAACCAGTCCCCCAAGTGACTCGTGTAGACATAAACACGTGCATTATAGCGTTATTCTGCTAGAAACTTATGCAGATTGCTGCAAATACCCATTGACACGTTCCTTATTGCGAATACTGTTCGTCGAGGCGTTCGCAGCTACCAAATTTTTCGAAACAGACTATCCTGTGCTCACGGCCATATGTGACTCTGCGCCAATAAATGAACGCTCCACAACCGTATTCCCCAGTCACGTGCAGTTCACTCAGAAAGGGAGTGACTTAACGTCAAGGCAGCAGCCAATGGAGAAACGACGCCGGCTCAATTATATGCAGTACTGTGAATTTTAGCGTGACGCAAAAAAAATAACGCGAATTTTGCAGGTCTCTACTAACTTATATTAACTGATAGTGATACACTTATGGGTTTATCACCAGCAACAAAGATATGTATATTTTCTTTTCTAATTCATTTGCAATAAATATTGACTGAGCCAGTAGTAAATGAATTTGTTTCGTTGATTCCTTTTTCCAGTCCTTATGTTCAAATCCAGATATCAACATACGAACGAGAGCGACTCCAAATATCTCCAAGTTAGCTTAGTGATTTTTCTTCCTTAAGGTTTATCAAATGTTACTACGTAACATAATATACGGAGTTTTATTATTTGTAAACCTGAGTTGAATAGCTGCAACTACTGTCTGTGATGAAATTGGTATCATCTATGCCTAATTACCAGGCCGGACAGCATCTAGTTTGCTCAATAATCGTCTCTTCTAGCCAGCCGGCAGAGTAACAGACGCTAATTAATTGGCTAACTTGCCAATGAGGTTTATGGATTGCCGGCTCTAGAATAATCAGTGTTCTGTATGCAAACTGCTCCTAACGGATTTCACACTATAGGGACCTCCAAGCTATATAGACTTCAGATCAAGTACGCAGATTTTCTTCTGCGCATGTCCCCAACAATGTTGACTTGGCCATCGCTAATAGAAGAATAGAACCGTCAAAATAACATCGTCAACAGTGATGAACGTGTTTGTTTATATTTGGGTTTTCAAAATACCAACCCTTTTAAATAGATAACACATTTTACCTAAACATATTTCATTCTGGTTGCGTTAAAAATTAGTTCAGAGGAAGTGTAACTATTTTCAAACCACTTACACTTTCAATCCACAGTGCTCGAATCTTACACTCTATCCACGGTTGTTGTCCAATGTTGAAACACGGAGATGTGTACTGCGCATATGACACGGCCACTTTACCCCCCCCCCCCCCCCCCTCCCTTGGTTCAACCTCGTGGCCAACATTCCAGGGGCCAGTACAGGGAGCAAGCATTGCATTTCCGGCGATTCGATAATCACCCCCATTACTCCTCACTCACAAATGTAACTAAAAGACGAAGTGAGTGACGAATGGCTAGAGCTAGTGATTTTTCACGAAAAATATAAGTACATCATATACTTCAATACTACAAGCACCCAACAGCAGTTTGTCTATTGCCATTGGTCGCTGTCTGTTTGAAAAGGCGTTTCCATACATTTGACCGAGCCACTCACAATTCGGCAACATCGGCACGGCTCCTACGTGATTCATGAACTGAAAGTTAACACCAGTAAAAAAAAAAAAAAAAAAAAAAAATTCAGCCACTCTACGCTGTTTTGAGATATGAAATACTATCGCGAAGTTTCACTGCCCCTACGAATGACGAATGACGATGTCGCTGAGAGGTTTGTTAAGAACCATCCAGATTATTACTCTGTCTATCACCCCGCCGCCGCCACCAGCTTTCACTAACTTCCATATGCCAAGCGCCCCATTTTTAAAGGCTGTTCACGATAAAGTGATCATTTTTGAAAGCCCTGTTTAAGATATCATTGTATGCAAGTTGTGTATTATTCAGCCTTATGTAAATTCAACATTGCCACGGGTCTCAGCACTTTATTCCTGCGTCGGTCAAGTGAAACTGTAAAATTATTATGAAAGTATATATTTAAAAAATGTGCTCGATTTTACACTTCTATGCATTAAATAAGCAGAAAGGGAAAGAAATAAGTTAAGTTATAACAAATGGTTACTAAATACTTTCTATTCGACGTTACATATGGAACTACTTTCCATCGTTCGTTACCTACGGGTACCACGGTGGCTGAGCGATTAGCACGCTCGCCTCCTACCAAGGCGAACCGGGTTCAATCCCAGGCCGGGTCACCGGATTTTCGCAAGTGGGAATCGTGCCGGTGGTCTGCGGGTTTTCTCGGGGATCTCCCGTTTCCCCCACCCATTCATTCATTCCGGCGACGCTCCATTATCACTTCAATCACCCTCATCGGCTCTGAAGACCTCGATGTTAAGAGCCGCCCAGACCTCTTCACCCTCTTCACTCGTTACCAACTTTACTGGGCGCATGTCACTCAGTGCGCCCGTTAAACTATATGCAGGCATTGATAGTGACCTTTTTCTAAGGTTGATTTCAATACTGCTCACTTTATAGTGAACAGCCTTTCACTGCTGTCACGCTACGCCAACAAGACGTTTACATTCGAAGCAAAGCTAAAGCGTCGCCACAGAATACTTAAAAGAGTTCGGAAGTGACACAGACACTTAAACCACGAACTCGAACACGTCAACAAAACGGCGTCGTTTGGCCAGTAAAGTGGCTGGACACCATTTGACAATCAGCACTTGGTGGCAGCTCGACCAATAGAGAATCTTCCATAGCACGTAACAGCCAATCAGACACAAGGCCCACTTCCAGAGCCTTGCATCAGCTAGTCAGAGAATTGGTACGGCTGAATCAAAGTAATCGCCATACCAGTTCGTCTCTGTGTTCTTATCTACAATGGTTTGCGCTGTATGTTTATTACTGGCTCAAGGTCGTCCAGTAGGTGACGAGTGCAAATATATAGGGACAGGTGTATTTCGCGAAAATATTTATGGCAATGCTAGACTTCAATATCCCACAACCACAACTTCCTTTGGTTATTGGTAAGGACACCCGAATTTCGCGAAAAGATTTCCATGCATGCTATATTTCAATACCATACGGGCGTACCATCCGATTTCTTTGCCTATTGGTCGCGTGTGGCTACGTGAGAAGATGTTTTCCCCCTTGACTGGCCAATCAGAATTAGGTTACTCCGATAGTGTACGTCTGTGATTCGCGGGCAGACACCTAAGACGCGTAACACCTAGATATTCCAATCACGAAGGTGGATCTGAGCTATCGTGTTATGAAGTACAACTGGTCGTGATATCTTTTCCGAGAAATGGAGGTGTCCCTAGTTATTGGCCGCGTGGTAAAGTGAGAAGACGTGTTCTTGTTTGACTGGGCCAATCGTAATAAAGTTCTCCGTTACTGAACTTCCATGATTCGCGGACAGACGCTTGAGGCGCATGACATTTAAAATCATCCAACCACGAAAGTACATATGAACAAAAATGTTTTGGAGTACAAATGATCTTGAAATCTTTTCGCGAAAAACACCTGTCCCTACAAATATAAAGCAAAAGCACGAATATCTGAAGTATAACTTGACCTAAAAGAAGAACCCGCGATTTTCTAAGCCTTCGTGGGTTATCATTATTACCTTCTCGTAATTTCTGGGAAACTAGTTAATTTACTTTTCTGTTTTAAAAATATTTGTGTGAATGTGAATCTGTACATAAACTGGGTATAATAAAATACGTTTCTCTTAGAGACACTACAAAATCGCGAAAAAATTTCGAGTTTACATATTTTACAAAACACTATGGCGTCTTGATGATTTTGTAATTCTCTTGTCCATTTTTTTAATCGCTTTAACACTCTCTAGACCAGTTATATACGTACAACTGTAGAGTGTCGGATTCTCGTTGTCCCAACTAAATGGGAAGTAACCATATATAGATTCATACACATCGTACAAACAATATTGAAAGAAACATTTCTGACATGTGCGCAGTGGACTTAAGTTGAAACATTGGAAACAATGAACTTTCCCCGCGATACATTAACGTTCCTAGATATTATATGCTTTCAATTAAACATATTGTTTATGCGTTATCATCAAACGTCTACGCGCTGTATCTAGGGATAGGAAAATTTCGCGAATTCATTTCAGGACAAAACAGACATTCAACGCGTGTACACCGAAGTCATCTTTGTAATTGGTTAAAAGTTCATGAGATACGTCCTGCAATACTCTGAGCCAATAGCACGCTTGCAAAGAAACAAGTAGCGAGTGCCATATTACCGGGATAGCAGCCAATGAACAAACATCTGGAGCTCGTGTATACACGGGACTGTGGAGTCTAACCTACAAGTCATTGAAATCGCGAGAAAATTTCCTGTCCCTAGCTGTAACTGCATTAGTTAAACCACGAGGTTCGTGTTCGTAACGGAAGCCACATTACCCGCTGCAGGCGTCCTATACAAAGTTGGTGAGCTGCTGAGCTGATAATAGGAATCCGGCGAGTTTTTTCCGCCTGATAAGGACCGTTCTTTGGCTCGAGGCCGGAACAACAACGAGCTCGGCATGGCTGTGGTTCCGCTCATGGTTCCACGCCAGGGTGAACGTCTCAACAACAAACCTTCCCCGAGCCGCACACAAGCAGAACTAACTGCCTGCTGGTTCAACCCTTTCACAACCACTTGAATCGTTTCAGGTGTAGCAAAGAGGGGCCGTTCTTTGGCTCGAGGCAGGAACAACAACGAGCTCGGCATGGCTGTGGTTCCGCTCATGGTTGCACGCCATCGTGAACGTCTCAACAACAAACCTTCCCCGAGCCGCACACAGGCAGAACTAACTGCCTGCTGGTTCAACCCTTTCACAACCACTTGAATCGTTTCAGGTGTAGCAAAGAGGGGCCGTTCTTTGGCTCGAGGCAGGAACAACAACGAGCTCGGCATGGCTGTGGTTCCGCTCATGGTTCCACGCCATAGTGAACGTCTCAACAACAAACCTTCCCCGAGCCGCACACAGGCAGAACTAACTGCCTGCTGGTTCAACCCTTTCACAACCACTTGAATCGTTTCAGGTGTAGCAAAGAGGGGCCGTTCTTTGGCTCGAGGCAGGAACAACAACGAGCTCGGCATGGCTGTGGTTCCGCTCATGGTTGCACGCCATCGTGAACGTCTCAACAACAAACCTTCCCCGAGCCGCACACAGGCAGAACTAACTGCCTGCTGGTTCAACCCTTTCACAACCACTTGAATCGTTTCAGGTGTAGCAAAGAGGGGCCGTTCTTTGGCTCGAGGCCGGAACAACAACGAGCTCGGCATGGCTGTGGTTCCGCTCATGGTTGCACGCCATCGTGAACGTCTCAACAACAAACCTTCCCCGAGCCGCACACAGGCAGAACTAACTGCCTGCTGGTTCAACCCTTTCACAACCACTTGAATCGTTTCAGGTGTAGCAAAGAGGGGCCGTTCTTTGGCTCGAGGCCGGAACAACAACGAGCTCGGCATGGCTGTGGTTCCGCTCATGGTTCCACGCCATCGTGAACGTCTCAACAACAAACCTTCCCCGAGCCGCACACAGGCAGAACTAACTGCCTGCTGGTTCAACCCTTTCACAACCACTTGAATCGTTTCAGGTGTAGCAAAGAGGGGCCGTTCTTTGGCTCGAGGCCGGAACAACAACGAGCTCGGCATGGCTGTGGTTCCGCTCATGGTTCCACGCCATCGTGAACGTCTCAACAACAAACCTTCCCCGAGCCGCACACAGGCAGAACTAACTGCCTGCTGGTTCAACCCTTTCACAACCACTTGAATCGTTTCAGGTGTAGCAAAGAGGGGCCGTTCTTTGGCTCGAGGCCGGAACAACAACGAGCTCGGCATGGCTGTGGTTCCGCTCATGGTTGCACGCCATCGTGAACGTCTCAACAACAAACCTTCCCCGAGCCGCACACAGGCAGAACTAACTGCCTGCTGGTTCAACCCTTTCACAACCACTTGAATCGTTTCAGGTGTAGCAAAGAGGGGCCGTTCTTTGGCTCGAGGCCGGAACAACAACGAGCTCGGCATGGCTGTGGTTCCGCTCATGGTTGCACGCCATCGTGAACGTCTCAACAACAAACCTTCCCGAGCCGCACACAGGCAGAACTAACTGCCTGCTGGTTCAACCCTTTCACAACCACTTGAATCGTTTCAGGTGTAGCAAAGAGGGGCCGTTCTTTGGCTCGAGGCCGGAACAACAACGAGCTCGGCATGGCTGTGGTTCCGCTCATGGTTCCACGCCATCGTGAACGTCTCAACAACAAACCTTCCCCGAGCCGCACACAAGCAGAACTAACTGCCTGCTGGTTCAACCCTTTCACAACCACTTGAATCGTTTCAGGTGTAGCAAAGAGGGGCCGTTTTTTGTGCGTGCTGTACTTAAGCTGACAGAACCACAGAGTAGACGAGTATTGTCAATTCACGGTTACTTCAAACTTCTATGAACCCCTGCCTAAGTTCTACTTCCAGGATATTCCTCCGCCTTATGCAAACAAAGCTTTTCCAAGTATAGAAAATTATACCAAAGGACCAATGCACAGCATTCGTGCGGGCTACGTGTTATACTATTTTGCATAAGAACTATTTCTTACTAGCCATTACCAACATTATTAATTATAAATGGAATACTATAATTTATACATAAATGTATGTAAAGGTTTAACTTAAGTAAAAATGAAACACTTTTATGTTGAAACAAGAACAAAACGCTTGTGACACATGTCATATATAGGAAATAACCAAACACGTCATACATGGGGTGATTTTTCAAAGATTTGATTTTTAAAATGTGAAGAAACCGCGAATAGATTATATAATCCAATCACGGTTATTTCACACTGTTTTTAAGCCCTGCATAAGTTATACTTCCACATTAATCCTCCGCCTCGTACAAACTAAGATTAAATAAGTCTAGAAAATTACACCAATGGACAACGTAACAGAATTTGTGCGCACTCAGTTGTAATAATATTTGGCATGAGAACTATTTATTACTGGGCGTTGCCAACACATGTTTTCTTGCTGTTTTATACACATCTATTAAAAATGAAACAACATTTAAAAATAAAATATTGGTTAAACTTCAATTTAACGAAAAATAAAGATAATTGTATGTTAACAGAGGTATTTTGATACATGGCATATTTAGGGAATAACTAAGCACGGTATACGTGGGGTGATTAAAAAAGTGTGAAGAAACCGGAAATAGATTGCACACACAAAGGCGAAGTACCGTGGCGATTCCTTTGATGTGGACGAACACACTCTCCGACTGGCTAAGCGAGGCTCTGGGAAATGGCCTTGTGCCTGCAGTTGGCTACTGCATGCTGCAAAAAGTTCGCCACTGGCTGGGCTGACGGCAGCCGGGTAGGTTACTAGGTTCTGATTGGCGAACGACGCTCCAACATCTTGCTGAGCGGTGACGCCATCTTGCTGGCGTGTGCGGCTGAGTGGAGTTCGCGGTATAAGCTTGCTTCACCTCTGTATCCTCAAGTACTCTGTGACAGAGCACTTTTTATGTAATCATAGCCAATTAACTACAGGCTTGTGTTCTGCGGTAGTCATAAAAACCACTATACGCTGTTCACGGTTAAATGAGCACTTTTGAAAGCCCTGCTTAATATATACTTGTATGCATGTTGTGAATTCCTCCGCCTTGTAAAATTAATATTGCCATGGGCCTCATCACTTTATTCATGCGTCTGCCAAGTGAAACTGCAAAATTATTAGAAAAGTAAATATTTTACAAATCTGCTCATTTTTACACTTTGATCCATAAAAAAAATCGAAAGCGAAATGAATAATTTAAGTTATCTCAAACGGTTACCAAACACTTTTTATTAGAAGTTAAAATATGGAACTACTTTCCATCCATTCTTACCAGCTTTACTGAGTGTATGCCACTAAGTGCACCCGTTAAAATATATGCAGGAAGCGACAATGACTTATTTCTAAGGTTGATTTCAATAGTGCTCACTTTGTCGTGAACAGCCTTTAGCAGTTTATTTTTAGATTTTAATTTTATTAGGCTTGTTGACAAAAACTTCCCAATTCACCTTAACGCCTAAAAACAAATCGAGTAATGGATTATAGGCCAAAATAACTGAACGTACATATATCATCGAATCCACAACTTCGTGATTTCAACGAAGTCATATGCAGATCCTGGTATAGCTGTTTCCGGTAAACGAGCACATTTTTCAGTCAGTATCCGGAAAATTTATTTGCCCCTACGTGCACGTTTATTTCACAAGACAGGTTGACTGGCATGCTACTAGTTAAGTTGGCAACGGGGCACAGAAAGTAGAAAGTTTTTACAGAAATTGAAGCCGTCTTAAAAATGCGATGTGTTCATTTAAAAGCACTTGGGATTAATTCGTGTTTGTTTTATGCACGTAAGAGCATATTCTTGACGTATTTAAATTCCTAAAAATTTCACAGTTACAATTAATAAACGCATGAAATAACTGATCGGGTCCATGGAAATGTTATATACTTTTTACGTTCGGCGGAAGGATACAAAATAAGTATAAAATAGATCCTAAGCACGGCTTTCAAAATTGCTCAGCTCACCGCAAAACAGCCTGCGTTGGGGTCTCGTGTAAGAATGAAAGTCCCCGAAATTCCGTAACTACTTAAGTAATATCATCATCGGAGTTTTAATTTTAAACGTTTGTCGCAGAAATTGAACTTGCACTCTGATAGATAATCGGTGGAAGTGACAGATAGTTGGAAACCCAGCGATAATTTCAGTGACTCATTCGGTTATACAAACAGCTGTTTATCGCGGAGAAAATAATAATCTGACTGCTTGTGAGACCCCCTTGCGTCGTGTTCACATCTGCTGTTTCGATCTCGTTACTGGATGTTATCCGCGTGGAAAACTATGATAATATTTAACTGAGCCAGTAAAAATTCTTTTGATCTAATAATGAACGGCCGTGTTTCACTAGCGAACAGATAATCTGTGTAAAAATATTATAAATTACAATCATAGGCAACAGAAAGAAGTAACCCGAAAGTTATTAAGCACATCTTCGCTATAAATTACAATTATGCTAACAGGATGCAGCTCTTATTTTGATTAAGTAAACGAGCTAGCGGTAATAGCCTGGTTTATTCACAATGAGCTACTAGGTAATAACTTAAATAACTTTGTATTTAACATTACTGAATTATAGTACCTCTTTCAGTCACAACGTTCTACATATGGGATGTTGCACAATAGACCTAAGTGAATTTTATGATCTACGCCGTACACGGCAGATAACAGTGTCCAGAAAGTAAGTTCCTCACGATGGGAGACATCATTCGTTGTTCAGACAATTTCGCAGTCGCATTAGGTCAATAACTAGGAGCACATGTTTTCCGTGACAAGATTCAACAACTCGTTGCACTCCAAAGCACGAGTGTTCAGAACATACTATTGCGATTGGCTGATTTTTAGCTCTCAGATGTCTGCTAGCGAATCAGGGACGTTTAGTTTTGCAGTAATTTAATTGTTTCTGAGCAGCCTCGTCGGGAAGAAAATGTCTCACAAAGGCATGCAGCCAAGAAACAAAGGAAATTCGCAAGTGTACGCATAAGTTATTCAAGTTGAGCCTGCGCATAATCTTTTCGAGAAAAACAGATGGCCCTGACAATACCGTTAAATACAAACACAGTTCTATTGGTAGCACACATGACACGTCGTTATGGCGATGCTAGTACCTACAGTTAGAAACGAAAAATGCGTTCCTTGGTGGCATTCAGATAATATATTTATCACTGAATGAAAGGTGTAGAGATTAATGCTGTACCGGAACCATATCTGAGGAGGCCACAACTAGGAGAGGGAAAATATGTTGATGTGGGTCTTTGTTAAAATCAAAGAGCGGAGGCTGATGAAACCATTTCTATGTAGCAGTAAATACATTTGCCAGTCAAGTCATTTTTATGATCCATAAGACGAATCCAAGATGAATTTTACTTACTGTAAGAAAGACAAATTTCAAATGTTAATATTAAACAAGATGTGACCGTTTTTCATTGTATTTTTTAATGTTAAAGTACACAAAAAAATTCTTTGGAACAAGGGTAGATGAGAAAGGGGGTGGGGGAAAATATAAAAAGGCGGGGGAGGGGGTGTCATTAGTGTACCGGACCTCGAACGAAATTTCTGTCGTCAGGTCTGTGAACTAGGAGGTGAAGTACAACCTGTACCACAGAATGCACATGTACACAGAGACGAAATGGTATGGCGGTTCCGTTGAGGTGGACATTACCCGTCTCTGATTGGCTGCGCGAGGCTCTGAACAAGGCCTTGTGTCTGACTGGCTACTACATGCTGCGAAATGTTCCCTATTCGCTGGGCTGGCGAACAGGTTACCCGGGGCTGAATAGCGGACGGCGTTCTAGCATTTCGATGGTGAGTGAGTGAGTTAAGTGATGTGGGCGGCTCTTAACAGCACCGTCTTGATAACCGATGAGGGTGATTGAGGTGAGCATGGAGCAGCCCCCGGAATGAAAGGACTGGGGAAACGGGAGATCCACAAGGAAAACCGCCGACCAGCGGCATTGTCCGCCACGATTCCATTTGCGAAAATCCGGGAGTGACCCGGCCAGGGACTGAACCCGGTTCGCCTTGATGGGAGGCGAGCAGGCTAACCGCTCAGCCACCGCGGCCCCTTGATGACTAGTGATGCCGATTTCTATTTTGCTGGCGTGTGCGACTGCAGTTCGCGGTATAAGAGTCTGTTTCACCTTTTTTTTTGCCACCTTTTAATATAATGTTTCATTTAATGATGAAACATCATCGGGTATCACTAGAGGGGGACTAGAATGGGAGACCGGTATGGAATCACGATGAGGCCCAGGCTAGTTGTTTGCCGCCACAGCTGTGCAACACTGGGAAACTCTTTCAAACATACTTCGAGTGCAGATTATCTCTGCTGATGTCAATCATGATTTAATGTATTCTATCTTAAACTCTGTAATGGCAAATGGCTGGAGACTGGGTCCGATAAAATGTCGGTTTGGTGTTGTTTCGAAGTACTTTGTGCCTATGCACGGATTTTCCAGTTGTCTACCCCTTATTCATGGAGCCGCGGTGTTGTGATCGGGCTAAGGCTACTAGCCTCCAACAAGACGAACCGGGTTCGCTTCCCGGCGGAGGTCTTGCCCGGATTTTCGCACGTGGGAATCCTGCCGGGCGATGACTGCCGGTCGATTATGTCGGGATCTCCCGTTTCCCTCGCTCTTTCATTCCGGCGCTGCTCCTTACTCACCTCGCTTCACCCTCATCAGTTGTCAAGTCCACTCCAGTGCCTTAATTCAGCCAACAGTGCTAACATGCGGGCTGGTAAAGATGCGGGGGCGGCGAAGACCTACGAAGATTGCAGGTACGCCTCGCCAGGCCTCACACAGCAGCCCTAGTCAGGGGCTTCCCTGATCCCTCCCTCCCTTGCACGACCAGGCTAGGGCGAGGGAGGAGCCCTCCAGCCAACCCCGCACCAGGTCAATAACCAGCGCCGCAGCGGGGTGAGCGATGTCGCGACTGTTCCCGACGTCAGCCTCCTCCCCAGCGAACGCCGCTCCGGCCCTAGGTGGCCTTCCGGAGGTCGCCCGATCAGCAGGCCGAGGACACCCATGTGCTGACTGTCGCAAGTTATGGATGTTAAAAATATATCGATATATCGAAATGACGATAGTACATAGACGATATATCGATACAAATCGTCGATATATTTCAAAGATAATTTATCGAAATCGGTATATTTGCCAGGTATCGGAAATTAATATTTTTAATAGTCTCATTTAATAAAATCTGTTTTGAGTACAAAAATGTATTAAAAAATGAATATTTTTAATTTATAACACCGTGCAACAAAAACAGGCGTCACATCTTTCTGCAATGCTTCGTGTCCTCAAAATGTAATGTTTCAAACAATAGGGCATTTGCCAAGTCCTTTAATACATAAAATATCGAATTCCGATGTACTGAAAACTGGTATATTTCTTTCGATATAACATTTTGTAAGACTATACTGTTATAAATAACCAATATAAAGAGTATCGATATTTTTTTTCCAGTTGACCATACCTACCGCACGTAGCTACGTGACCAGAAGTCAATAGTAATACAGAAAAATAACAATACCGCGTTGAAAACCGATTATAATTTTTTCACCAAATAGTTTCATTTTCGAGAAAGCCTGAAAGGTTGAAATTACTTCGCCGTTAATTTTATTTGCGGCGCTCCACTTAAAATACTTGAACCATCCTGTGAGATCCCCCCCCCCCCCCCACTAAATTCTATAGGACACTTTCGTGCATTAAAAAAAATAACAGTACAGCGCTGTTTGTTTGGAAACAAATGGGACTTCAGCGAAAAAAGTAAAGTGCAGACAATCCTTTGGAGCGGTGTTTTAGAATCTGTAACCTATCATTTACAAGCCGCCATGTTATTAGCGGAGATCTACAACGGTGCACGGCCCTGTAAAAACCATTTGAAAAAAGAATCCATTAAACCTGTTAAAATAAGCTTTCACGACCATTAAAGAAAGTAAGGTTGCTCGTTTTTATTGGAGGTGGTCGAAACGAAAGTATAAGTTTCTCCTGTAGGCGCGGGAGGTGTATACAATCTGTCCATTTCAAGGCGGTAGCTTGTATCATTTCGCCTGTCCGCGCAATTGGATAGTATTGGGTGTGTTGTCCAACACCAACAAATGTATTACAAGCAGTCAGCTGTCAGAATCAAGCCGTGTGACGTATGTGGAGTGGATGATACCATACAATATGAGCTAATAGAGTGTCTCAAGACAGATAATATAAGGGAATAGTTGCATCCCTAAAACACGTTCGAAGTTTTCTTTGAGTCTGATTTGTTTGCACCAACAAAATTATACTTTAAGGGATATCCGTATTTGATTTTTAGAACTTCCACAAAAACATGCATAATAGATTTTGTATTGAATTTTACGGAACGACACGACACAGGACACTCCTGTGTACACTTTCTGAAGTTTGTATTGCTTGGCTGTTGTGGTTAGTTAAACTGCTCTAGTTACCCCGCAGGAAAAAATTATTACTTCTTCTTAGCTGTTACTAGCTAAATATTGATAAAAACAGCGAAAACGTAACAACGTGATAGAGCTTATGAAGCTATTATTATGCTATGTCATGCGAAAAATCTCGTAAACCCACTATAATATAAGTTATGGCGGAATAACAATAAATCCAAGATGGCGAGGACTTATCCCCGTTAATTCAAAAGAAAAGTTCAAGAAACTTTTATTTGTTATTATTAATTTTTTAATACATTTTTGTTTTATATCGATATCAAATATTTTTATAGCAAAGGAAAATATCCCTGGAGCTTGTTTTGTTTACAGTAAAAATAACTGTTACCGTACATGAAACGAAATTCTTAAATGACATTAAAGTTTTTTTTCGTTCACCATGGTTTTTATTGCATAACGGAACATTCTACATGCTACGGTACCAAACAACAAATCCCTTAGATCATCCACGTAATATGTCCGTTTTGAGGTTTTAGTTAGTTTTCCCATATTAACATATTGTGTATTGTCTGTTATAGTGTCGTCCATTAATTTATGCTCTGACATTTTTAGTACGACGTAAGAGCCAGTTATTCTGCGCTAGCATGCTATGGGTGTATGAATTTGTATTCATTCTTTTCTGTCACTGTCTCTATTCTGTCCTGTAAATAAACAAACATCGTAAATGGAAAAGGGGGAAAAATCACTACATAATGGTGAATTGATAACAAAGGATACGTTCGAATTTATTGTACCGACCATGCAAGAAGGCAAACCTACTTTGCAGGAGGCAAACCTTCTTTGCAGGAGGCAAACCTACGTTGCAGGTGGCAAACATACTTTGCAGTGGTTCATATTTAACGATAAAAAAAACATGCGCTACAGCAAAGAAAGTGTTTTTAGAGTGCGGAGCCGCAGAAATATGAGGTTTTGACATGAGACCAGAAAATGTAATGAAGGATTAAGATTTTCACAAGTAATGGCAAGCGTTCACAACTAAGATTAAAAAGCGATTGGAAGAGTTAAGTGGCGAGAAGATCGTTCTGGTGAGCCACGAAGTAGCGTCAAGTTTAAAGTGGGAATACCTGAAATTGGCGTGGAGGGCAGGTTTTGCTGAGAAACCCAGTATAATTCTGTGTAAAGGAAAACAGAGAAGTGAACGCCAACACACAAGAGGAAATAGCGCCGTGCACTCTTGCTCAACAGAGTACAGTTGCATTGCGGGGTTAAGGCCGTGTCCGAACTCAGGTATATACTTGTGTACTTGCATTCTTTCGTACTTCACTTTCCGTTGGCACCAAACTTGATGAATTCGGACAGGCAGTCTTGTTGACTTCTGTGACAGTTATTAGCCAGCTAACCACTTCAAATGTTCATGTATTCCGATTAAGAATTTGATAATTATTGTCGAAGGTTTTAGGGGTTAATAAAGTATTAAATAATATGTAAATTTGATTTACATTAACATTTATTGCCTTGCATTATTGTATGTAAGTGCAGTTTGGATTGCTTTTTTATCTTAGCCTCTGTAGGTTAGGAACATAAGCCTAATACGAATTTATTGCTTAGAACTTTTTTTAAGGTGAAGCTTGCGATAATTATTTACTCAGTTCAAAAGTCTGTATCTACGAAGTAGGAATGCTGCCCTATTAAACTTTAAATCAAATAATTATGTCGGAAATCAATTGTAACCTACAAATTGCTTCTCAAAATGGCGGCACACATCCCGCAAGTATGCGAGAAGTATATAACTTCGGTTACTTGCATACTTCACTTGCAGTTCGGAAAGCACTTAAAACGTCACTTCCGTCGACAGGTACGCACAAGTATGTACTTCAGGCAAATTCTAACACAGCCTAAGAAGGGTGTACCAGCTTTCGGGCTGTAAAAACTGTCAGAATCTAACCTCCTTCCCTTTATATTATAAATGTAATATTTTATTTACGTATTTGTAATGCAGGGATATTTTCACAATAAGCATTAAATATTATTCGTTAATATTTTCCGTCTGCTTTGTAAAAACTTTCCTCCCTTTTGTTTTTCGATAAAAGCTGTTCACGATAAAGTGAGCACTTTTGAAAGCCCTCTCATTTTAAATAACAGCCAATAAATATATTTTATTGTAGTCTTAGACGTTAACTTCACAGTGCAGAGGGATATACATACTGTAGCCGCGTCCGAAACGGCTAGGACACGATTATTTAGGTAACTAAATTGAAAACGTGACCAAGTTTAGGCCCTAAATATTTGCGTATTTATGGTTGAAATTTACTGAGGTGAAGTAGCACACTAAATCCTCAAATAGGTCCTTAAAATCGTCTGCTGTTGTTTATTTACGTTTCATTTCCCGCGTTTGGCGGAAACGTCGGTATTTACTGTTCTTGAAACGCTGTAAAATACATGCACGTGAAAAATGGAGACTCAGGGATCTACATGAAGTCGTTTTACAATAAAAGTTCGTATATGTATTTAAAAAAAAAAAAGCGATCGGTTATTTGAAATGGAATGTTAATAGCAGGGAGCGAAGAAATATCGAGAAGATTGTTATTGGCTGGAAAGAAAAATTATCAGTTATTTACAAGATTTGAAAAATGCTTGGGAGTAAGTTATTTATTGATAGTGTGACAAACAAAATAACGTCGAAATTCCACAAGTCTGTAGCGCTGTTACAAGCCGTGCGAAGCCATCCACCCTAAATCCCTTAACCCTAATTCCCCAAATTTCCCATTTGGGACACAACTTGTGTGTGTTACAAACATGGCTATATATATATATATATATATATATATATATATATATATATATATATATATATATATATATATATATATATAAGGTGGTTAAAGGACAAAATATTACTGAAAGAAAAAAGTAACTAGGGCTTCAAAAGTGCTCACTTTACCGTGAACAGCCTACACATGTCAGCACAGCCCGCTGCGACCACCATTTTACACAGCACTGATAGCTAAAGCAGCTTTTATACGTTGCAAAATACACATAAAACTCATGCAAGCTGCAGACATTGTACTAAATTTCTCGTGAACGATATGTCACGTACAAGATCAAAACCTAGGACATGCTATTTTTTCATGCAAGTTGCACGGACAAGCTTGATCTAAGCTGGCCATTTCGCCACGTGCATAGAGCGGGAGAGCGGCAAACACTTTGTAGACTAAGCTCGAGTGCAGCTCGAGCAAAGCTAATACTAAAATGTCTTTATTGTTCAGAACAAAACTCGCATAGATGTGCAGTCTTTGTTCAGCTAGTGTTTAACACGACGGTGCAGTAACAATTATATTGCTAACGATGTAATTTATTTTTATAGCCACTCAAAGGGACATGATTGATTGTAATCCTTTTATATGATAAAGGATATTTTAGTGGGTCAATATCAACTCGGCTCTCCATTGGTCGATGACCGGCCAATAATGAATGCTGTAAAGTACTGGGTAGTGTCCGGTGTGGTATGGACCAATACGACGATGGTGAGTTCAAACACAGAAACAATCAGAACCGGTGTTTTTGCAGTAGTGGATATACTGTAGGTGACTCACTTCTAATTTGTCTTAAATGTCAGTAAATGTGTGCTGTCCTCAATGTGGCAAGAATACTTTGTGTTTTCAAGATATTGAGTTGATTTCGGTTAGTATTGTAAGAGAAGAAGTTCTTTCACGTTAAATACTATTCACCAATTTTTTCCAAAACTAAATTTTCAAAAGTTATACAATTAACATAGTGGGTATTGATTGATTTACCAGGGCCATCAACAACTCTCTAGCAAGGACAAATTTTGCTACACACTTTCTATACGAACTGTCCGTGAACACCTTTCGTAATATTTTCGCACGAGAGTTAGCAAACGAGGTATCTCACGAATGTTTTTTTTTGCATAGTACGTTTCTCCTGGTTGGAAGTACTTAGCATGTCCGGCGAGGCGGTCCAGATACACTCATCACACGCGACATCACTTCTATGCGCATAGCACTGAACTAGCGTGCAGTACATACGTCGACAACTCGTCTCTTGACATTCTCAACACTGACATTATCATTTCATGGCGTCATATAATAAAGAGGAAAGTGCGTTGCCCTTCCTTCGACAACTCTAAATATCCTGCACAGGTGTTTACGTATGTAAAATATGATTAAGAAGACAACAGTTCCAGCCATTTTCTCTTTCAAAAACTACACTCCAGACGTGGAAAAAAAGAACTGGAACTTATCGTCGAATACAGGATATATTTTTAATACTGATCCTAGGTGGACACCTTTTACGCACATGGAACAATTTTTTCAATAAGTTTGGTGGCCTAGCCAGGCGTTTTTACTGCGAAATAAAGCTAGTAAAAATGTTTCATATATATGAGTACATATGATCTTACATGCGCAAAGAGTATTTTAATATTACACTCTCTTAACTTAAACAGCTTATAATTTAAATCCAACATTTTGCCTTCAAAACTACAAATTACTCTTGGCTCTATTTTCTGCTGCAATCATACTGTGAACCGACTAGCCAGCCAATGGCATTCGACTTCGTCGCTGACAATGTTTACCTCTGCTGCCACCTTGGAATGCATAAAGTATAGCTAGGGATAGGAAAATTTCGCGAATTCATTTCAGGACAAGATAGACGTCAAACACGTGTACACTGAAGTCACCTTTGCAGTTGGATGAGACAGTTTATTAGACACGCCCTGGACGACTCTGGACCAATAGCAGACTTGCAAGGAAACAGGTAGTGAACCCCATACTGCCAGGTGTGAGGTAACACTGGCTACTCTGTGGGGCAGCAGCCAATGAACAAACATCTGGGGATTGATTATACATAGAACTGCGGAGTCTAGCCTACAGGTCATTGAACTCGCGAATTTCTCCTATCCTTAAGTATAGCTTTATATCACAACTTGCTGCCTCGAGCCACGTGACGATAGATAATTACAAAGAGACGAAATAGCGTGCGGTTCCTTTGATGTGGTCCTACCAGTTATCTGACTGACCACGCGAGGCCCTGGGAACGGGCCTCGTTTATAATTGGCTACAGCAAGCTCTGAAATGATTCCTATTGGCTGGCGAGCAGGTTAGCAGACGCTGCCAAGCACGAGTGACGTCCCGACATTTTGCTGGCCAATGACGCCATTTTGTTTGCGCGTGCGTCTTGAGTTCGCGGTATGTACGCGGCTGTTCCACTTCTGTTTTCTTAAGGAGAATGCTGCACGAAAACCGTATATGTATATAATTTATATCGCAACTTGTTATATTTTACACATTTCTGGCTTGACAAGACGTAAATAACATATTGGACACCTTTTTACATTGTTACAAATTCTCTGCGTTCGTTATTCTCGGAGCACTAATTGAAGATAAGAAAGAAATAATGCTTTCTTTTATTCCATCAGTGCTCCGAGAATAATGGAATGCAATGGTTATCAAACAACGTAAAAAGGTATTAAAAATTATTACTTACCGTATGTCATGCCGAGCAAAAAATTTCTATAAACCCTTTGAAAAACGACTTAAATCAAAAATCGGGTAAATATACTGCTTTCATGCACCATTCCTCTCAAGATAATTATAAGTAAAATCAGTGTAGTGAAGAGATCTGGACGGCTATTAACATCGAGGTCTTGAGTGCCTTTGAAGGTGAAGTGAGGCAAGTATGGGACAATGCCGGAATGCATTGACGGAGGGGCGCAGGGGATCCCCGAGAAAACCCGCCGACCAGTACAAAGTTGCATCAGTAGTAGAATCCACTGCCTTCTATCGCGTGTAATGATATCCTGGTGTTAACCATCTCATCTGCGAGAAATTCAGGTACTTGGAAATGCATAACTCAGCTTTGGGATGGCCCATTGCAAAGATTCCTCACAGCTAGACGCGACGTTGAGGCGTTTAACATTTTTTGTTATGTATTCTCCTTAACCCGTTCAGTCAACGCCATGTCCACGATCGAGGACATGTTACACATGAAGGGTATTTATGGTCGGCACTGTACACTACAAGGAATCAGCGGCCTGTGTCTTTGAGCATCTTCCTAGTAGGTAAAGGTTGTTCACGATAAAGTGAGCACTTTTTATATCAACCTTAGAAAAAAGTATGTGCACCTGCGTGCATATATTTTAACGGGCTCACTGAGTGGCATGCGCCCAGTAAAGTTGGTAGCGAAGAATGGAAAGTAGTTCCATCTCTTAACGTCGAATAAAAACTGCAAGGTGGCCATATGTGATATCTTAAATTATTTCTTTCGCGTTCTGTTTGTTTGTAATGCACCGAAGTGTAAATAGAGCAGATTTATAAAATGTTTACTTTTCTAATAGTTCACTTGACCGACGCATCAACAAAGTGATGAGGCCCACGCAATGATAATTTTATATAAGGCGGAAGAATACACAAAGTGGATACAAGTAGATCTTAAGCAGGGCTTTGAAAAGTGCTCAGTTTACCGCGAAAAGCCTATAATCTGATTTGTTGAAGTTTCTACACGTTTCGTTGTAAATGGTTAATGCGACACCAACGGACATGCAGCACGTTGGTCATTGGTTGCGAAAAGGTACCCCCCCAACCACCCCCGCACTCCTTCCCAACCCAAGTACAACTCACATCAAAACATTTAATGATTGCAACACTTGAACTCGTAAATTAATTCCGGCCTGAAAGGGTTAAGTACTCTACGGTCGAGCCAGAAGCGCGCAAGTCGACTGCGCAAGAGCGCGTGCATTACGAGTTCCTCTTGCAAGTTCCTCGCGACTGGCTGACGACGACCATGGTATTGGTTCCCCTTTGGTCACGTCACTGTTCCGGGGGCATTGGCAGGCGGCGGGGAAAGCCCGAGACTTCCAATCACAACGAGGCGCTGTAACCCGACATGTCACCCAGGAAGTACGTAATGTTAATGGTAGGAAAACGACCTCCAGTTTGCCGACGAGAACACGCCCCAGGATCATAAAACAGCTCTTGTTACAGACCGGAGTAAATTAGTTGGGTCAGTGACCTGTACGCTTAACTCCGTAGTCGTATTTGTGCGCTCCAGCGTTTGTCGAGCGTTCACATGCTGCTACTCGGAAACATATACTTTAAGGAAAAAGTCAAATGAGGGGGTAATGTGATTTTCTGTCGCCACAGCGCACTGCCAACCGATTTGTAAATACAAACCATCAGCTAGATGGCACCACAGTCGTATTGCTCCCCTTCTCTCACTCAGGAGCATATGTCATCAATTCTCGAAACCACCGAGTGCCAGGTAATCAGCTTACTTATCTAATGACTAGGGACAGGTGTTTTTTCGCGAAAATATTTCAAGACCAGTTGTACTCCAAAACACTTTTGTTCATATCCACTTTCGTTGTTGGATGATTTTCAATGTCACGTGCCTCAAGTGTGTCCGTGAATCATGGACATTCAGTATCGGAGTACTTTATTACAATAAATAACTTACTCCCAAGCATAAATATATTATATTTTAATTTTTGGAAGTTAATTTCCGAGTGCGATGGAGCATACACATTGTATTTATTACTTAAATGGCAATGTATACTTAAAAAGGAGGCTACAGGATAAATATGGCTGAATAAAAAAAGTTACTAGGGCTGTGACTGTTGATTATTGCGGGCACGTCGTGATGAAACTTGGAACTACATGAAACGTGTAACGAGTAACAGCTGGCAACTATGTTGATGGACGTCTCTGGTAAAATAGACACGTTTGTACGACGCATCGGCGGTGTGATGGGAGATGCGTGTAAGACAGCTACTTCCTTAAGTGTTCGGCTTTGCGAGGTTTGTTTTGCACAACAGCTTACGTAAAAGGATTGGGAGTACACGAGGAGAGTTATTGTGCTGCTTGCTGTATTCCCATCGGGTATTTTGAAAGTTACTAGACGCGCTTTTAAAGACGTACGAAAAAAAAAAAAAAAGTATATCCACACACACAATAATTTGAGCAGTACGAGTATAATTGTTTTGGCACAAATTGATGATTTTAATTTTAATTGTTATTGTTATTAGTCTTTTACTGTATGAAAGCGGGGACACATTTCACGAGTTCCGCGTGTTGCTGTAAACCCCTTCTGGTTGATGTGTATTGTATTTTCACTTATTTTAATATTACGTAGTGTTGCTGAAATAAATGTTCATGAAAGTGACAAGACATTTTTGGTTTTTGCTGTGAAAGTATTGGCCTGACTTTAGTCAATCAATAGTTGATGATTTGCCTAGTGAGGTCCCAATCTCCGGAATTAAAATGAAATGAATAAAGTAATTCCGAATTGTACTACCCTCTCCACCTTACTAATTGCACAGTTAAAAGGGGGTTACAATATTTTAGAAAATATGCAAAATTGTTTATGTAAGTCTACAACACCTGTTTTTTTTTATTTATTTTTTTATTTTTTATTTTTTATTTTTTTTCCACTACGGTTTTGTAAAAGTTCCTACTGCGAAAATATCTCTAGCAACTAGTTTCCAAATAATTACTTGTACAAATACAAAAATATGTTTTAAACGTGGTCACTTCAGTTTCACACTGCAATATTTACCAAATATTTCATGAACAACTGGTGATTATGATTTCATCGCGTGTTATGATGATAAGGTTAAACTTCAAAACATGTATACGTTTACGCAGTGGCGAAGCGAAAATGGGTTGGGGGGGGGGGGGCAATATGAGGTTCGTTACCCCATTAGTTTCATACACAACTCTGCTCTGTAAACTGTTAAGACTGTAACTAAGATAAAAACTATAGGATCGTATATTTTTTTCATATGCAAACGGAAATTCAGGCCAATAGTCTACATTGAAGTTATTGGCAGCACTTTATGAATTTATTATTGGATTTAGAAATCAGTGAACATATTTTATTAGAAATTTTTAATGGTCGCGCGTAAAATATTTATGGTAATCCAAGAAAATAGACATAAGGTATTTCATACTTCTGTTCAAAGGCAAACCAATGATTATTTTTGTTATAGTTATAATTTATGTGTGCTTTCACACCGCTAATGTCCGGTCCCAAAATACAAAAGACAAAATACATAAGACAGCAGCCAAACAGATGCGTTTGCCGCAACTCCTGCTGCACACGCCCGCAAAATGGCGTCACCGACGCAGCAGAATGTTGGAACTCAGTTCACCAATCATCGCCTGGGAAACCTACTCGCCCGCCGGCAGCAAAGTTAAAAGGAAACCTTTTGTAGCATGCAGTAGCCAATCAGGCACAACGCCCGTTCTCAGAGACTTGCGCGACCAATCAGGTAATGGATATCTACATCAAAGGAACCGCCACGGCATTTCGTCTCTGCGGCCCAACGCCCCTAAGCTCGTGTATTCACCCGCTTGAGAAATTTCTAGCTACGCCACTGCGTGTAAGTTATCCATGCAGTTGGATCAGTTTGTCGAACACGGCCTGCAGGACTCTTCAGTCAAAAACAAATTTACAGGAAAAACAATTTCTGGAAACTGGCAGAGGGAGTATATGGCTATGTATAGGCTGTTCACATTAAAATGGGTACTTTTAGAAGCCCTGCATAAGATCTACTTGTATGCACGTTATGTATTCTTCCGCCTTATGTAAAATTAACATTGCCATGGACCTCATCACTTTATTTATGCGTCGGTCACATGAAACTGTGAAATTATTAAGAAAGTAAATAATTTACAAATCAGCTCATTTTTACACTTCGATGCAATAGAAAAACAGAGCGCGAACGAAATAATTTTAAGTTATCACAAATGGTTACATAACACTTTTTTTTTTTGACGTGAAGATATGGAACTGCATTCCATCCATCGTTACCAACTTTACTGGGCGAATGTTACTCAGTACGCCCATTAAAATATATCCACGCAGGAACAGTGACATTTTTCTAAGGTTCATTTCTAAAGTGCTCACTTTATCGTGAACAGCCTTTACTGGGACAACAGTCAGTGAGTAAATAGCTGAGACTCAAGTACAAAGATAACTGTGGATTTAAAGTCTACAAATCAATAAACACGCAAATTTGTTCAGTTCTTAACACAAAGGCTTGAGAAATACAACAGTTAAAGCTTACAAGATGAGTGTCTACAATTAGGCTGTTAAATAGGGGGCCACCTGACAATGAGGAATATTTGCAGCGGTAACAGAAAAAAAAAGGGGGGGGGGAGAAAGTGGGGGAATGGTACATACATAGATTTTCGCTTCTGAGTTACAGACTTTTCTTTATCTTCTATACAACATGTAGTTTAAGTTTTTGATCTTAAGAGGAGCGCCTGAAAGTTCGCGCTCTTGTTAGTTGGAGTAGTTTCGTCACTACAATACTTGTGCGAAAACAAAGAAAATGCTTCAGATAGAGCCTACTTGTCACACTAAACAAGGTTTAAAAATAATTTCACTTGATGGTCTGGAAAGACCATTCCAAAATATTGCTTTTTCCATGTTCATGTGCTTTTTTTAATTCGTGTCCATTATAATTACTCTCGTTTAACGTCTTAAACAGCCATACAGCGAAAATTGAAAATTTACCAACTCTCATTTTTAAGCAGTTTACCATACAAATAATTTTTTAATTTCGTGAGCGAATCTCCACCCGACAGGTAAACTTAATATATGCTGTCCTCGGTTTAGTTGTTATATGGATGGCTCTGGTCCAAAGCAACAATATTAAAAGTGTCGGAGTTTGACTTCTCATGGGAGATTTAAACGCGTTGCACCACATAAGGTGCTTACGAAAAGTCACCCGGTTAACTCGATCAGGTTAAAGCTTTTACTCGGTGCGTTCGAAAAAGTGATCGAGTTAAAGTTAACTCGAGTTCGGAAAGTCGCCCGGGTTAACTCGATCCTCGACTCGATCAACTCAACCCTCCTCGACACCAGGGTAAACTTGGTCTAGCAGACGACACACGTGAAATGGCGCGTAAATATGTAAACATTGCAGCAAAAAAAAAAAAAAAACAAACAAGTAATCGAAAATAAGTTTAGAAATCTGGAAACGATCAAAATATGTAAAATTATAGATGTTTAATTGTTTTGGCCAATCATTGTAGCCCGGATACTAAATTTTATACTTAACTGAAACTGAATACAAAGGTATTGTATTATCGCAGTACTGGTTAATGCAATTTCTTTTTTTTTTTTTACGTTGTTTGTTCATAACAGAATTAAACAAAAACTCTTCATAATCGTCATCGTCGTCAGCTAACACAGTATTTAATAACTGCGTTAGATATTATTTGAGTTCCCGCCGTCTCAAAACCAGAGTTACTCTAAAACCTTCAAAGCAACCTGGTTAACCGCAAGTGGTCGTGTAAACCTGGTCACGTGACCGAGTTAACCGGTTAACTCTACCAGGTTACTTTTCGTAAGCGCAAGCACACACACAGACAAAATGGTGTCGTTGTTCCTTTGATGCGCTGATTGGCTGCGTGAGGATTCGGGACGGTCCTTCTACTCGACTGCCTATTGCGTGCAGCGAAAGGTCCCCTATATCGGCTGGGTTGCCTGCGACTGCCACGTTAGTTACCACTTGCGACTGTTTAACGTGTGAATATTACCTACTGTGTGGTCGCGCACGGAAAGGGGAGCATTTTGTCAATGTTCCCGAGCACGCGTACTGTATACGCCACAGTGCTGGCAGCTCGCCTCCCTAGAAGACTGCGTTTGGGGCTCCAGCACGGCCCGGTCGGCAGCAGCTCACATTAGTGACGGCCCGGCTGTGCACAAACTGTTACAAAAATATTGGCGCGCATCAGCAAACTCGCGACTGATTATATGGAGACTATTGCTGCGCGCGCAGCTACCTCTGCCAGCAGTTGTGGCGCTAACAATAGCTTGTCGAAGACGTGGAAGCCAGCGATTCCAGAGCACACCACAGCGAGTAGCTGGCGCATTTTTCTCTGCTGAATGGCATGAGGGAAGTGGATTTAGTGGTTGCATGAATGTGGGAAGGTGAACTGAGAAGTATCCCAGCGGCTCTCGTAAAGTGTAGAGTTTTTTCTTTGCCGGAAGCCAAATATAGTTCCCAGGGCAACAGATGCCTTTGACTCCGCCCAGAGGACAAGATTCCGAGAACGATTGGCACGTAGCTTGCGGAGCCATTATGTAAGAGAGAAGACATCTTCAAGGCTGTGAAGAAGAGAGCAGGGAACTAGATGAGGAAGGAGGTAAGTAGATGATAGTGGAGGGGTTGGGAGTGAAGGAGAAATATTACATCAGTATCAGAGTAACAGCGGCTGATGTTTCGTGCTTGGTTGCAGGGCGTGCTGTTGTTTGCTCGCAGCACTTTATCGGTTTTTGTTTCCCGGTTCTCCGGTTACGAGTCGACTTCTCATTTTGTGTGATTGAGGCACTTATTCTCTTGCTCGTGATGCGTCGCAGGCCATATCACAACAGCAACGAAGAAATTACAAATTTGATCAGTGCTCGGCCATTAACCATAACTGAACTCTATTATATGTTTAAATTAGAGTTCATTAATGTACTTCCTATATAACGTTATTCATTTCTCTTATCAGGTAGAAGCTGAAAAGGGGTTCGTTGGACATCTTTTAATACCTCCTCCCCACACTGATCCCAATTAAAAGTCGGGAACTCTTTTACATAATCAGTCAAATTTAATTAAATTACAGTTTTGTTTTATTTGGTGGGAGGTGGTTTAATTTAAAAGGAAATTATTTAATAATTTATTATAAATTTAAACCTATCTAACATTTATGAAAATAATTTTTTAAGTAATATGAAAGAAAATACATTTTTGATATAATTAAAATGATTGAGAAACCACTGTCAAGAGAACATTACTACAAAGGAAATTGGGATAGTAATCGATGGGTTGAGAACATTACTACAAAGGAAATTGGGATAGTAATCGATGGGTTGAGAACATTACTACAAAGGAAATTGGGATAGTAATCGATGGGTTGAGAACATTACTACAAAGGGTATTGGGATATAATTGATGGGTTGAGAACATTACTACAAAGGAAATTGGGATAGTAATCGATGGGTTGAGAACATTACTACAAAGGGTATTGGGATATAATTGATGGGTTAACATATAAATGGGATACTATCGTTTGCATGGGCTTCTAAGGGGTCGCGGAGTACTTGATAATATAGAGGTCAAACAGCTGCTTGTATGTACATCTCGTACATCGAACTCCAGACACACACGCGACCAAAATAGCGCCACTTACCAGAAACCTGTTGGAACGCATTTCGGCAATCAGCGCCCGGATAGCTACTTGCCAGTAGCAGCACCTAATGGCTAACCAGACAAGAGGCCAGTTTCCAGAATCTCGCGTAGCCATCTCATTTTCGCCTTTGTGTAGTGATCTACACATATTCACAATCGCCATTATTCCCCTTAAAATTGGCAAAACATATGTTACAAATCAGAACTTATTTAAAAAATATAAAATACATAGTAATAAATTTTCTATCTAAATTATGGTGGAAATTGAAAATTAATACTACGACATTTTTGTTATAATATTCACTTGAGAAGTATTTTCTGAAAATTTACACGCGCCAGTAACAATCGGAACAGTTCTCCATTCATTCAGGCAAACCCAGCTGAGAAACAATACAAGAAACGCACCGCTGTTATCCCTCGTTGCTCATTTAAGTTTTGTGCGCAGGTTCGACAAAATTGGACGGTTGATAACGAAGCCGGAAATAAAATATGACCACAAAAATTATATTATAAACTTAGTACTGTTATCGCTTCTCCAGATGCAGTCTTATCGGAGTGTGTGTACGTTTGATCGACAAGTCCGCCCTTCATATACGTCTTGATTGTTGTGAAATTCAACTGCAAAACACCTTTAGTCACAAAATATTTTCATTATTGGAAATGTGAGACTGTATTGTAAATGTTATTGGAAATGTGAGACTGTATTGTAAATGTTATTCACAGTCACATTTAAATTGTAAGAATGATACTTAAGGAAAAGTGATTTTTATAATGTTCACGTCCTGTCAATGAGAACAATATGAAACTAAAAGAAATCATACACATATAAATATAAATATTAGATATACGTATGTATACACATATACACATATGCGCGCGTGTTTGATTTATTACAGAGTTACAATAATAGGAACTATGTTTTGTTAGTAAATTCATTTCCAATTTAATTCTCACTAAACTTAATGCTCTCTTTTGAAATAATATTCAACAAAACCAAAGGCAAAATAATTAAGACAAGGGAACAATGGTGTCAAGCTGCTTCTTAGCCTGCAACATTTTTCAGTTTTTGGAACAATTAATATGAAACCAATTAAACGATAGCCGGGCTTTAACATTGAGGTGAAATGTTGAACAAAAATTCCAACATTCACGAGGTTTAGTCCCCTGCCCGGCTCACTTGTGAGCCTCTCCCTGGCATAGTTGTGTCCAGAATGCTAAGTTACGAGCTAACAGCGTACAAGTCGGTCCAGTCTGACCACTCTTCTTTTATTTCAGAAAACGAATCCCACTAATTTTCCAAAGAGGCGTTGTCAATATCTTCTCATGACGCGGGGAAGGGGGAGAGTGTAAAGAATGGGGAGGAGAGTTACTTAATGAAGGAAAGGAATGAAGGTTACGCTGGCATTATAACTGCTGACACATGTTTTAGTTAGGCAAAATTCCAAGAGGAAAATTACCTCACAGAAATATACAACATAGCTAAACGTAATTACGTATACTATCAATCAAGCCGACCTCCCGTGGCGCAGTCGGCTGGTGCGCCACCGATCTGGGGTGCAGGAGGCTCTGGCCTCGAATCCCGAGTAAGGCATGGGTGTTAATTTAAGTTAGATTATAAGGCAGTCCCTTGCTACGCTTTCAAGCATAAACCCGGGAGACGTTAGACAACCCAATACAGTACAATAGCATTCTTTCAAAATTAAAGGGCTAATGATAATGCTATTATTAGATATTGACAACCTCACTGGTAAAGGAGGGGGTATTTAAACACTCAACCCGCTCCCCTTTTCCTCTTGACTACGTCATAGGACATAGGATTTTTCAGTAATCACTGTTGGTTCATATGGGACTCCGCAGATACAAAACATTCGTTCCCAGTTAATTTCACTTATTCGCCAGAGATATAAGCTTATTACGTCAAGAAATAGTATAGTGTTGCGTTAAAAATTACAGCGCACACAGGGTATAAATAATTAAAATTAGGCCTAATTAACAATGCCGCTTTCCAATACGCTTAACAAAAAAAAAAAAAAAGAGAATACCATTGCAGTCGAGTGCTGATAAAGCTGAGGTCTATTTACAAAATTTATCTGCCCGGCATAAGAGACAATTCGCTTATTTTTTCTGACCAGCCTTTAATTTATCTGAATTTATATAGACAGTTTCCAATTGACTTCATCCCATGAGAAACGCTGACTTTTCAGGTTAGTAGTATCCCTGATTACTAAACTTTCTGCGAGTATCATTTTTCTGATTGGAAAAATTAACTCATCTGTAAGCCATGCCTCAGTTTATTTTCAAGTGAGGTGCCTGCCATACATTAAATATACTAGAAATCATGTAGGGCCATCACACACGACAGCGAAAGAAAGACAGCAGCTTGCTCTCTGAGGGAACTTAAGTGGAATGGAGAGAATTGGGCGGCTCTTAACATCAAGGTCTTGAGAACCGGCGAGGTTGAAGCGACGCGAGTACGGAACAGCGCCGGAATGCAAGGGCGAGGGAAACGGGAGATCCCCGAGAAAACCCGCTTGATAAGCGGCATCGTCCGGCACGATTCCCACATTAGAGCGACCCCGCCAGGGAGTCGAACCCGGATCGCCTATGTGGGAGGCGAGTAGTCTAACCACTACACAACCGCGGGCACTGAGGGAACCTGAGACACGGTCCTTAATGCGTGCAACTGTACATAGTCGCACGGAATGCTTCAGCTACAGAATACGCGGGTATGCAGAAGTGCAGCAGACCTTCAGCCGCGTGCTCCAATGGCCACCAAACAACATAGCTGAACGTAGTTCGCCAACCAGTGCCTGTTGACCTACTTACCAGCCGTTAGCAGTGCCAATAAAAAAATCTAGTCGATCAGACAAAGGACCCGCTGCCGTAGCCTCGCACAGCCAATCAGAATACGCGAACAACGGCTACCATGTGGGAAACGCGACGGACGTTGCCATTTCCGGCGGGTTTTCTCGGGGATCTCCCCGCCCTTGCATTCCGCCGCTGCTTCGTCTTCACGTCACTTCACCCTCACCCCGGCGACTCTGCGCCATGTCACTTCCGTACACCAATGCCGTGTCCGAAATAGCAAATTTGGGGAATTAGGGTTCAGAAATTTAGGGTGGATGGTTTCGAACGGCTTGTAACAGCGCTACATGCGACAAAGTTATAAACTACGTGGAAATTAAACGTTGTTTTGTTTGCCACCCTATGAATAAATAAATAACTTCCTCCTAAGCGTTTTCACGTAACCCCGTTGTATTGTGAATAATCGATCATATTTATTTCTAGCCTATATCAATCTTCTAGTTATTTCTTCGCACCCCGCAATTAACATTCCATTTCATATAACAACCGATCGCCTTTTTTTAATAGCAATTTTAATACAACATACGAACTTTATTTTAAAATAACTTTATGTAGATCTCTGATTATCCATTTTTCACGTGCATGTATTGTGTATTGTTTCAAGAACAGTAAATACCCACGTTTCCGCCACAACGCGGGAAATAAAACGTAAATAAACAACAGCACACGATATTACGTACCTATTAGGGGAATTAGTGTGCTACGTCACCTCAGTGAATTTCAACCCTAAATCCCTAAATATTTAGGGCCTAAACTGGGTCGCGTGGTCGATTTAGTAACCTAAATAATGGTCTCGTAGCCGTTTCGGACACCGTTTATATCGTACCTCAACTTTGCGGACTGAGACGTCGTAGCCAATCGATTCGCTATAATCTCGGTCGGCAAGTGGATTGCCCGAAGCAGAATGTAGCGAGCACATTTTAATTACGAATATCGATCACCGCCACCAAGAACCACACTCAGCACCACACGTCCATACTGGGTGATGATTGAAAAGGGGGAGGGGGTGTGGGGAGCAGATCTTCTACTAAGCGCCTGGGGTGGGTATGTCCCGCAATGATGACGGGAGGGAGGGGGAATTAATTTAGCAGATATCCATCTTGACAGTGCAACCTTGCCAACATCCACCCTCAAGCCAGCCGCAACGACAAATATTTATTGTTTCATATTTGTATGTCAAACTCTACACTGTACACACGCAGAAACCAAACAAATTATACAGCAAAATTTCTACACAACTCTGTGTGAAAACATTTCACCTGTGCTATTGGTATGTAATGCAAGTTACAAACTCTCGTCCGGTTTTCAAAATCCAAATATATGATTTATGTTGATAAACAAAGCCACGAATTAAGCTTACTTCAAAACACGAGTTTTTTTCTGAGGTTAAATACATGGATTTATGTTAGTATACAACTTCGGTTGACTCAGTAGGTTGAGTAGTAGGTTGAGTAGAGGTTGAGTAGTAGGTTGAGTAGAGGTTGAGTAGTAGGTTGACTCAGTAGGTTGAGTAGTAGGTTGAGTAGTAGGTTGAGTAGTAGGTTGACTCAGTAGGTTGAGTAGTAGGCTGACTCAGTAGGTTGAGTAGTAGGTTGACTCAGTAGGTTGAGTAGTAGGCTGACTCAGTAGGTTGAGTAGTAGGTTGACTCAGTAGGTTGAGTAGTAGGTTGACTCAGTAGGTTGAGTAGTAGGTTGACTCAGTAGGTTGAGTAGTAGGTTGAGTAGTAGGTTGACTCAGTAGGTTGAGTAGTAGGTTGAGTAGTAGGTTGAGTAGTAGGTTGAGTAGTAGAGTCACAACAGATAAAAGGACAATAACTTTTCATATTATTTTTACTTCGTGTGGTTATTGGGTGTGTGGCACAGTTTCAAACTTAATCTTAAAAGGCGAAATTATTTTTTGAATAAAGTGGGCAGTATCAGAGATGTGTACATGTATAAGTATATGTGTATACGGATACGCATTTCAAAGGTGCATACATACAGTGTAGATTATTATAATACAACAAAATATAATGAAGTCAATAAAAATTTTGTACCCATTACTTGAAAAATGCAACGAAACAAAACCTATATGCATATGTGATTTTTGAGAAGAAAATATTTTTCTTATGAATAAAGAAATTTTTTGGAAGCATTTGCCGTTGTGAATAAATTCGGTTAGTATGTTCATTTTCTTTATTTAGAAAAAGATTATTTAACTATATGGTTTATTTCAAATGATCCGCTAGCCAGTAATACTGCTCTATCTCGCAAATAAAAAAAAAACTCAAAAATATAGCAAAAAATTTAAATTTCTTAAAATATTATTACTTATTACAAAATCTACCAATATAATTTTCTCAATAAAAACAATGTAAAAGAAACGAATTTACCTATGCCCATTCAACGTTCTCAAAGGCGGTACATACGGGTCATAATTCAAATCCTATACTTAATTCCGCACAAATATATGTCTGTTTCACACTTTTCTAATTTTTCTTATAATTTTGGGGAAATAATTAAATATTTTATTTGTATTTCGGTTTATGGCTCTCTATAAAGCACGATCATGAGGATAATTTCACCTTCGCCATCATAAATGTCCTCCAAAAGAATTTATTTTGCCTTTATTTACATTGAATAAAAAAATACGATGGCCTTTGGAAATATTTTCTGAACGTGCCTTCCCAAATGTTTGATACCCGCACCAAAGTCATCTCGAGGTAACCGCTGAAGTATTCTGTGTTTGACTTCAAAGTGAACTTAAATTTTGTAATCAATAATATATTTGTAATAAGAACAAAATAATGTACTTATCATCGAAAAACTCTGCACACGATCTGCTTTAACAAAGAAATGTTGCACTCGTAAAAATTATTTTCTTTGGTGCAAAGGAATCGAGGAGACGGGAGAAAAAATCGAAATATTGCTTTTAATTTCAAGCAATTCTGACACATTTAAGGATTACGGCGTATCCATAAATCTGACGTCGTATTTTCTTTATGCAGCAGCTCGTGATTTTCTTTGTTTCTGTCTTCTTCTACAGCTTCTTCAGTATTGCACAACTGCACTTCTGAAATTCATTTGATACGTCTCAATTCCGCCCAGGGCAACAGCAACAAAATGCGGCGTTGCCTTACTATAAGTGCATTAACGGTTTCTTTGGAAGTTTTAACACAAACCTTTGAAAAAAACACCCCATGTGTTACGTATATAGATATTTCCTAAATATGCCATGTATCAAGCTTTTTACACTTCTGTAAACACAGACCATGACTTATTTTTTTGTTAAATTGAAGTTTTACCTATATTTCATTTATATATTATAATATTTATTTTATAATAAACACGAATAAAACAGTGAGAAAAATCTGTGTTGGTAGCTCCTAGCAATAAATAGTTCTCATGAAAAATATTATTATAGGCTGTTCACGGTAAAGCGAGCACTCTTGAAAGCACTTCATTTGGAATAATACTCAATACATATATCTTGTTTTAGCTTTAGATGTTGACTTCGGACTGCTGTGGAATATACACACTGTCTTTATTACTTACATGGCAATTTTTATTCAAATAGGTGGTTAAACAATTAAATATGACTGAAAGGAAATAGTAACTAGGGCCTCAAAAGTGCTCACTTTACCATGAACAGCATATACAACTGACTGCGCAGGAAAGCGGTGCGTTGTCCTTTGGTATAATTTTCCAGACTTAGTTAACCTAAGCTTGCACCAGACAGAGGAATATCCTGGAAGTAGAACTTCAACATGGCTTCCGAAAAGTCTGAAGCAACCGTGAATTGTCTACATAGGCTATTCGCGGTATCTTCACGATCTTTGTATCACCCCATGTATGAAGTGTTTGGCTGTTTCCTAAATATTTCATGTATAACAAGTGTTTCATACTTCTGTACGTATCTTACTTATCTTATCAGTGATCACACTGAAATTTTACTTCTATTTAATTAATAAACTATAATATTTAATTCAAAATTAATATTAATAAAAACCAAAAGAAATAAGTCCGTTGGTAATACCTATCAAGAAATAGTTTTCATGCAGAATATAGTGAAACAAAGTGCACACGAGTGCGGCGCGCTGTATCTTCGGTGTAATTTGTTAAACTTTATTTCAGCCTAAATTATATAACTTGAGCAGGGCTTCAGAAAAGTTGGAAGTAACTATGAATAGTCTATACAGGCTGTTTGTGTTAAAATACACCTTGTTTGTGTTAACTGTGTCCTATTCACGGCAGAATAAGCACTATTAAAAGCCCTACTTAGTATCTAATAGTATGCACTTGTGCATACTTCCGCCTTATGTAATGTTAACATTGTCATGGGCTTCATCACTATGTTCATGCGTCGGTCAAGTGGAACTGTGAAATAATTAGGAAAGTAAATATTTATAAACCCGTTCATTTTCATACTTCGACGCATTAAACTAAAGAGAATCAGTTCTCTTGTCAGGTAAACTAACTCAGTTCTCTTGTCAGGTAAACAGGCGCCTTAACGATTCCAGCACTAAAACAGAACTTAGCTCGGGTTAAACTAATACAAAAAAATTATCTGTAACAGACGAAAACACGGATAGTTTCACGGTTTCGCTAATGTTAAAGTGAGTGAAGTATTAAGAGATTTGGGAGGCTCTTAACAGAGACGTCTTGAGAGCCGATAAGGGTTATTGAGGTATGGAGCAGCGCCAGTGGGAGAAACGGGAGATCCCCGAGAAAAACCGCCGACCAACGGCATCATCCGATACGATTCCCACACACGATAATCAGGTGACCCGGCCGGCGGAGGAATGAACCCGGTTCGCCTTGGTGGGAGGCGAGCAGGCTAACCACTTAGCCACCGCGGCTCCAACCTCATCACGAAACCTTCAGAACTGTCACTCAGAGACTGCGTGGGACAGGGCCCCCAAGGAATGTCTGTACACCAAATGCGGTAGATGAAGTACTAAAATGTTGTGATGGAAACCCCGCTAACATGCAGCCGCGCCATTGCGCACGGGATGGGTGTGTCCCGTTCCACTTTATGGCGTGTTATGCACGAGCAGCTGGCTGCTGATTGCCTACCACGTGTGAAATGTGCAGGCATTGGGATCAGCAGATTTCGTTCCTCGGCGTGATTTTGTCCAGTGGTGTCTGCAAGAGTGCACAGTAGTTTCTCAATTTTATTCCATGTTATCGTTTACTGACGAAGTGACATCTACGAGAGGTGGTTATTTCAACAGTAGGAGCAGTCACCTGTGGGACGAAACCAAAGCTCATGCAACCGCCATCACAGTCAACCAGCACACAGTTTCTGCGAACGTCTGGGCGGGCGTTATGGGTGATCATCTCACTGGGCCGTACTTGCCGCAACGAATGACTGGGCACATTTACTGCCAATTCCCGCAATTCACATTGCCAGATTTCATCGAGGATGTGCCGTTCGCGATCCGGCTACGTATGTTGCTTCAACACGACGGTGTCCCTGCATATATCACACAAGCTGTACGTGATCACCTCAAGATGGGATTTCCAGCGCGGTGGATTGGAAGGGGCGGGTAAGTTGCTTGGCCAGCACACTCTCCTAACCTTAACAATCTAGACTTTTTTCATCAAGACTTTGGTGTACGACATACCCACTGACTCGGGCGAAGATCTGTTGGTAAGGGTTATGGATGCCTGTGACAAGGTTCAAGATACACCGAGTGTTTTAGAAAAAATACAACAGTAATACAATACGCCGAATTAATTGTAGAAATAAGGTTGAAAACTTGTTGTAATATAACTTATGATGGTACATTAAACTTAGAAGTCCACGAACTTCAATTTTTTTTTCTGATTTATTAACTCCTAACAGTGAGACAATCCCACCGAACTGTTATTTGTGGAACTCACTAATGAAAGACCACGTATACAATTCCGGGAAACTTACTCAACTACTGTGCGGCGCGCAAATAACCCACAACAGGTTGTCTACCTGGTAGGCAGTAACATTTCTCTGTGAAATCAAACATGCAGTTTTTACTCGAAATGTGCGAGACTTAGACAATTTTTGCAAAATACACTCATATTGGTAATATTGTCAGTATTCCATAATCTCTAGTCAAAAATTGTGGAATTGTTCCAGTAACATACATTTTTTTTTTTACAGAAATAAGGGGGGCAATGCCCCCTTTCAACATGATGGCGGTGGGTTGCCCTACATGAATATGACATTAACTTTATTAATAATTACGATTTAGATCATTGGTACCATTACTTTGTTTCTGCCCGCAAGCAGTTTTCAAAATATGACAGTAAAAGATTTTTTTTTTCTCAAACTTTGAAAGCTTCTACTGCTCTTGCTATCTGACCTGGACCATGAGTCGCCTATCTCAATCTTTCGATTTCCACGTCAAGAATAACCTAGCAAACTTTGTCGGTATGTTTTATACACACGTTGTATAAGTGATTCATTTCTATCTTGAGGGACACCACAGAATAGATTAGCACATAGAAGTGAAATAGCGTACGGTTCATTATATAGACGTAGGCCTACTTGTTTGCTGATGGACTGCGCAAGGCTCTGGTGTTTTTTTCTAATTGGTTACTGTGTGCAGCAAAATATTCCCTATTGGGTCGGCTACCGCATTAGAAGTTATCAGGCGCTGATTGGCTAATGGCGTTGGTACATACTGCTGACCAGTGAAGCCATTTTGCTAGCATGCTGCTTTTAAGTCAATTCATACATGGAAAGGGCTATGGGCGTATCTACTAAATAATGAGACATGAATAGGTATATCACAACAGTATAAGATGAGGTTTATTGAACATAAGGGTTATACAATAACTATTTATGTGACTATTGATCGGGGGAGCGTAAATGGAATACCAAGATGCTAATTAATTATAATAAGTTTTATTACCACACGCCACTACTATTACAATATAGTTGGAAAGTCCCCACCTTGTACATGTTGCCAGAGGTCGATTCTAGGAGGCGGTTAACGACGGTCGGACATACCCATCTCCACGTATTCTTGGGCCGCTGCCCCTATGACAAAAGTCGCCGCTCCCAGTGTTACGTTGGCCTATATCGGGCGAGTTGTTTAATATTTTTAGCACAATTTACTGGCCGGTGGAAGGGGTTTCTGCAACTGTCTTTCGAAAGGTGTTATTGCAATCACGCTCGTGTCCTGGTTCAATGTTTGAAGGAGTGATCCGGCAGGCCGTTCCGGTACTGCCTGATCACTTCATAACAATGCGCTCCTGGAGTTCGCGGTAGGACTTCTGCATTCTGTGGTGCGACTACCTGTGTGAAGGGCGGGGAAGGGTATAGGGTATATGCCACGGAAGAGGCTAACAGGAAGGACTGCACATTAACTATATCCTGTTCACGGTAAAATTAGCGTTTTTGAAAGGCCTGCCTAAGATCTACTTGTATACACGTTGTGTGTTCTTCCGCCTTATGTAAAATTAACATTGCCATGGTGAAACTGTAAAACTATTAGAAAAGTAAATATAGTACAAATCTGCTCATTTTTACACTTCGATGGAATAAAAAATCAGAAAGCAAGAGAATTAATTTAAGTTGTCACAAGTGGTTACCTAATACTTTCTGTTCGACTTTAATATATGGAACTACTTTCCCCTCCATCTTTACCAACTTTACTTAACACATGTCCATTATTGTGTCCGTTACAATATATGTAGGTAGGGGAAGTGACCTTTTTCTAAGGTTGATTTCAAAAGTGCTGACTTTATAGTGAACAGTATTTAAGCTCGCAAACGAACCTGACCAGTCGCGGAGAAGACTGGAAAAACCTGCCGCGCAAGGAAATAGAACCCCACGCCTTCCTGATCGGCGCTCTCATCAGCCTGTAAACAACGATGATCCGCAGGCGTTCAGTTCACCGCTGGAGGCAGACAGGCTGCCCGTAGCTGTACAGGGAGTATGGAGCAGGGAGCCAAATATTTGCCATAGAGAGGGGTAGTGAAATTTCGCGAAAAGATTTCAATACAAATTATATTTCAAAACACTATAGGGTCGTTTACGTAACTTGATTGGCTGAATTACTTTTTGGCACGTTTTAACTGTCTGTACACGAATCACATAGGAACCGTGCCGATGTTGCCGAATTCTGAATGGCCCGGTCAAATATGAAAACGTCTTCTCAAACAGAAAGCAACCAATGGCAAGAGCTAAACTACTGTTGGGTACTTATAGTATTGAAGTCTACCCTGTACTCGTATTTTTTCGGGAAAAATCACTGGCTCTAGTATTAGAGCCCTGCCATAAGGCTCGACTTCACATATTGTGCAGAAATTCTTCTTACGTGTAATAATTTCCTCTAATTTTCACCGTGTGCTATTTTCTGCTTGCAAAAAGTCAGGAATTTACTGATAAAATATAAAAATTCTCCTGCAATTTTACAACTAGCAGATGACACACAAATACAACTAGGAACAAAAATATTAAACAACATGTAAAATAATTTTCTGTCATCTTTACGTCAGTAATTACTAGAGGCCAGGAAATTTTCCGGATTCGTTCTGCATCAAGCTAGGCTTCACAATCCTTTGTGTATTCGAGATTCTGTAAGTTGTTCATTGGCTGTCGCTCCAGTTTAACCCCAGACCAGGTGCACGTGATTCGATACTTGTTTCCTTGGCAGGTTCGTTATTGGTTGAACGAGGTCCAGGACATCTATCACAAACTGAGCAGATACTACCATGCACATGTGGTTGAAGTTTAACTTGTCTTCAGATGAAATTTTCGGGTCTGTGGCAATTACTATAGATCCGTAACTATGGAGAAACCCAACCTTAAGAATACAGACGTGAAACAGACACTTCAACCGCGAACTCCACTCACACACACCAGCAACATGACGGCAGCCCAGCCAATAGGGAACGTTCGGCAACACGCTGTCGCGAATCAGACACAAGGCCCTTTCCAGGGACTGGCGCAGCCAATCAGCGAATGGGTACGCCTACATCAAGGAAATCGCGTGACTTCTGTAATGCAGCTATTCTGTGGTCAGGCCATGCCAGGGCGTTGAGTCACAACAAATCAGGTGGTATTATCTAAAGAACTTCGTTACAGTAATACGGTAAATTTCGGACGTATAATTTCTCGAAGAGCGCGGAGCCTAATTAAAAGAACAAATCTGGGCAACATTTACTTACTTCGAATTTAATCATACTCGCGAAGATAAGGTTACAATACCTTCTCTCATACGCATACACTCTAAATTCGTATTAGTGGGAAACCGCTGATTCGCAGTGAAATTTAACTACTATAATCAGTGAAAATGGCTCCACTTAGAATCAGTGGGAAAACACAGATTGTTTCAGTGAAAAAATTTTACTAATAGAATTAGTGATGTGAAACAATTTCACTATATTGAATAATTGACGGCCGACTGCAGTGGCGAATTAAATATTGCTTTTATTGAATGTAGGCAAATAATTACGTTAAAGTTAACACATTTACGATAGTTTACTTTTTACATTATGCAACTTACAGTAATTTAAAAAGGTATAAATAGTTTCGCAGATGGCCGGTATTGAACTCGCGCACCCTTCGACTCTAGGCCGTTATCTCGCCATTTTTTTTTTACCTTCATTTGACGTTGTTGTGACATTTTTGACGTTGACGAAGCTCTAGCGAGACCGACTTGTTGACGAATTCCCAGTGCGACAATCGAGCTGAGTATCTGCCACGTCGGAGGCACCGGGGCGAGAACCCGCGATCCGCCGACTGCAAGTCGGCCACCCTACCACTGAGCTATGAGGGCAGGACCTCATCTGAGCTACCACGCCAAGTTGAAGTTGCGGGAGGAAAATGTACGTCTTACAGGTACGCTGAGAAATCGTGTAGTTTGAAGACGTAGAAATGGAATGACAGGCTGTGTGCACATATCACCTTGTAAAATTGCGTTTTGAAAGACGAAACACATTTTAGATAGTATTTTGTTTCAGTTTTATTCGTTTATTCGTTGTTACTTCACTTGATCAACGTTGTTTAGCGGCCATTTTTAAACGATGTTCGACGGCCATTTTTTTCACGCAGTTTCACTGATACATCAGTCAACATAATTAAGAGATGGAGCAAGTTTCTCAGATGTTGTTGTTTCACTGGTCTATTAGTAAAAAAATAAACCACTGAGAAAACAGTGGAAAAAATGACTTACGAATCAGTGGGAAATGTCACTGAATCAATCAGTGAAAGAAATATGGCATTTTTTCACTGGTTCATCAGTTAAATTCACTGAAGTCACTGTTGTATCATTCAGATACGTTCGACTGATTGAAAGAGTGAAATTCTCACTGATTCAGATCTAGAGGGCAACCAACTTGAATATAGGCTACTATAAGCTGTTCACGGTAAAGTGAGCACTTTTGAGGTCCTAGTTACTTGTTACTTTCAGGCATTTCTTATCATTTAACCACGTTTCTAATTAAATATATCCATGTAATTAATAAACACAGTGTATATATTCCACTGCACTCGGAAGTTAACGTCTAAGGCTAAAATAAAATATATTTTGTGACTATTATTTCAAAAGAGAGGGATTTCAAAAGTGCTCACTTTACCATGAATAGTATACAGTAGGCCTACTTCGGTGTAAGCATAGGGGCCTAGTAAAAATAATAATGTCTGCTTAAATCAACTGAAGGCGAAAGATAAGTACAATAACTTACGCAGATCGACTGAATACATTAAATTTATCTGTAGCTAATTGCATTTAATGTTTAGTAACTTATAAACGAGCGAATGTCAAGGATATGACCATTTCAATCGCATTAGAAACTTACAGTACCAGAATTACACACGGGCATATAGTGTGGACATCAAGAGTACCAGCAGAAAAATTTAAGCATAATTCATGGCGATAAACAGACCAACCCTGAACATTTGAATTCAACACGTTTGCTGCGAGCGAGTTGCATGAGTTCGGAGCCCGATGGCAACGAGCTAAACAAAAGTAGTTCTTTCATTCATTGAAACCCCTGTGCACCAGATAAGACCGAGCTAGCCGAGACATCACAAAATACTTAAGTAACATATTTATGACAGAGAGGAGACTGTTAACGCCATTCCCAGGGTGCGAACACAAGACCGTCACCGGAGGAAACACACCACGCCTGCCGGGCTCCATGTTCCGGACAGAGCCACGTCGTGGGCCCAGTGCCAAATATCGACCACATCGTACTGAATTATGGGATAAAACAACCCACGAGCCCCGTGTGATTTATTAAGAGAATAGAAACAATTTCTCGCAACACGTGTATCCCTGAAACCAAGGAACGAATGAGATCCCCGAGAAAACCCGACGACCAGCGGCATCATCCGGCAATATTCCCATGTGCGAAAATCCGGCGGCGACTTCGCCGAGAATTGAACCCGGTTCGCCTAGGTGGGGAGGCGAGTAGTCTGACCAATACATAACCGCGGCACCCGTAAAGGACTATGAAGTCTAGGCTGCCGCCAAACGAATTCGCGAAATGCACGTAACTCTAGACATGATAAAATTACAAACGTAACAGAAAGGCACATGTGACTGACGTCTAGCTTGCCCTTAAATGAATTTGCGAAATTTTCATATCCCCAGGAGTACGTGAGGTAGTTTTGCTTCTGCTTCGTACGCTGTTCTGCGACAGCGCCTTCCTCTCGCACAGCGACTAACTGCAGAGTACACACGCAGCAGCTTTTCACCACGGGTGACCTCGCTGATGATGATGTCCTTCGAGGACGGGAAAGGAAACTCGCAACGACAGGACGCTTCGGTACCTGTCTGCGATGTTTAATTCCTCATAGGTAGGGCCCTGCAAGATCCATGTTATTTTGTGGCTGCAGGCTAGACTCCAAGAGTTGTATGTTAGAGTGACTGCCTACATTGGAGTGGTCACGGCGGCTGAGCGGTTAGTCTGCTCGCCTCCCATCAAGGTGATCCGGGTTTAATCTCCGGCCGGCTCACTCCGGATTTTCGCATGTGGGAATCGTGAAGGACGATACCGTTGGTCGGGGGATTTCTTCGGGGATCTCCCGTTTCTCCCGCCCTTTCATTCCGGCGCTGCTACATGCTCATATCAATCACCCTCATTGGCTCTCAAGATCTTGCTGTTAAGAGCCGTCCAAATCTCTTCACTAACTTCTCTCATTCCTTCATTGGGCGACAACTCGTTGGGAAAGTACCAAGGACGCATTTATTCTCTACTAAAAGCTCAACCTTGAACAACCAATATCACAGAGTCGTTAAAAATACAAAGAGGAAACAGCCGCTTTTACCGCGAACCCATAACTGCATACGACAGCAAAATTGCGTCAGTGGTCAGCAGCATGTTGGAAATACGTTCGCCAATAAGCGCCTGGTAACCTGCTTGCCAGCTGACAGCCCTACCAAGAGGGAACCTTTCGCCGATGCAGTCAATCAGACAGGCTTGTTCTCAGAGCCTCGTGCAACCAATGAGAGAATGGGTACGTTCACATCAAATACACCACCACGCCATTTCATTGCGGTGTACTTGTCTACTCTATGCCAAAATCCACACAGGTAAATAGAGGCCACGGTGGCTGAGCAGTTAGCCTGCTCGCCTACCACCAAGGCGACCCGGGTTCATTCCCCAGCCGGGTGTGGGAATCGTGCCGGACGATGCCGTTGGTCGACGAGTTTTCTCGGGGATATCTAGTTTCCCCTGCCCTTTCATTCCGGCGCTGCTCCATACTCACCTCAATCACCCTCATCGGCTCTCAAGACCTCGATGTTAAGAGCCGTCCAAATCTCTTCACTCACTCATACAGGTAAATGACGCCAGATAGCTGCTAGTAGCCAAAAACATCACGAAATGCACTCAGACAGGTGCATGCAAGTGAAGTCTAGCATGTTATCAAAGAATAAAGCGATGTTTGCAGACCTCTATTCTCAGGCATGGACACACGATTTTCACGAAAAGAGTTCTTGGCAAGTTGTATTTCATAGCTAATATCCACTTACGCGACTGGTTGGTTTTAACTGCTATGCGCCGCAGATGCCTGTCCGCGAAGTACAGACGCTCTATACTGGAGTACCCTAATTCTGATTGGCCCGTACACCCCCCTACCCAACAAAAATTTCATAAGACGCGTTGAAAATAACAAACAGAAAACGGCAGGAGTAGTAAGGTTAACTACATCAAGGGACAAACGGCACCATGCAAAGGCGCGAGGCACCAACCGCCATTTTGGATTCCCGACTTCCTGCTCCGTCATTCCGGTCACACAACCATCATCTTGGATTCCGCAATCTTGGTAGCCAGTACGCCACCATATTGGTCAACAGTACTGCATTTTGTTTTTGTACTTCATGTTCTATCATTCCCTGTGCGGTGGTTTTCTCCGAGTGCTCCCGATCCCCTTTATTTTCCTTCCCACACGCACTCTCATTCCAATTTGTTTCTCCCTCATGCCATCTCTTTTCTTTCTCTCTTGTCGACTTCTTAGTTTTTTTCGTTTGTCGATTGTTTTGGAGGTTTTCTCTCTGCTTAACTCCACCGCCTTCTTGCTTCCACTTGTGTTTTGTTTATATCGACTGTTGCTAGGGAGTGCGCCAGTTGCTCGGCCACTATGTTGGTTCTAGAGATGGCCGCTAAGGGCGCAGCTTTTGTTTATATCGACTGTTGCTAGGGAGTGCGCCAGTTGCTCGGCCATTATGTTGGTTCTAGAGATGGCCGCTAAGGGCGCTGCTTTTGTTTTTATCGACTGTTGCTAGGGAGTGCGCCAGTTGCTCGGCCACTATGTTGGTTCTAGAGATGGCCGCTAAGGGCGCTGCTTTTGTTTATATCGACTGTTGCTAGGGAGTGGGCCAGTTGCTCGGCCACTATGTTGGTTCTAGGGATGGCCGCTAAATGCGCTGCTTTTTCGGAGCTCAAAATATCGTCTGGAGGAGGGCGGGATCGAACCGCCAAACCTTGGGACCACTGGCCTATCGGGACATGCGCTGGGAAGGTTTAAAAGAAGTAATATCGTATGTATGCGGGGGAGGAATAAATATTTTGTCGTGATTATTATAATGCGTATATTTTTATATAAGTTTTTTTTACTATTCCAGACTGATATAGACAAGCAATAAGATTTTTTTTTTCATATAATCGTAGACCAGCAATAAGAATTATTTCATATAGTCATAATTTTTTTTAAGTATTTTTTTTTCTTTTTGAGTATTTATTCAATAGGAAGAAAAAGCACGCCTTAGAAATATAACACATTTTTATTAATTCATTTAGGTTACTGGAGTTGAGTTTTGTAAACATGCATGGACATGACCCTATCAAAGTTTTAAAAATACCTATGCTTGTATGGCAAGAGCAGTGTTGGCATTCTCAAAGGCCTGCACCTGCATGGTGTCAGGTAACTGCACACGTGCAAGCATACGTCCATTCAGGTCGTTTTTGCAATCTACATGGGGAAGATATTATTTTAATATTTACTTTAAACAATTTCGCACGCACGCATCGACAGGTGTGCGAAACAGACGGCTGCCATAACAGGCGAAGAGTGCAGGCGACGACATGATGCAACTGCAAGGAAAGTAAGGGAGGGTCAGGTCAGTGACCTCTAACTTGACCTCATGACCTTGAATGACATTGAAAACAAAAACCTTGAGAAAAAATACATAAAAGTAAGCAAGCATATTACATTACTGATTAGTACCGGCATATTGGGTGAAGGTAACCTTGATCTTGAATGAACTTGAAAACAAAAATTCGAGAAAGAATACAAAAAAATCACAAACATATTATGTTATTGACTACTACTGCCATATTGGATACAGGTGACCTTGGCCTTGACCCTGTGACCTTGAATGACCTCGAAAACAAAAATTCTAGAAAAATACATAAAAGGTAGCAAGCATATTACGTTACTGACTACTACCGCTAATTTTATTGTGGCAAATTAGGTAAACATGAAACTAAACACAATTTTACTCACTTTATTTTTTTATTCAATTAATTTACTAGAGTCGCTCATGCCCTCAAAAATTACAATATTCTTAAATATATATGCAACTCAATACATGCAACTTTGTTGTAGGTTATAGTATTTATGCATCTCGCAATTCACACTCGTGTTGTTCTTGTGCGAAAATATCGTAACATTTATTACACCGACACACTGTGCAGGACGGGTTATGTAGGTAACTACATTTCGAGGACATGTACCGAAGTCACAAGAGACCTGCTTGCTGCAAACCTGGCACCGATGTACTGATGACAAATGCGTTTCACCTTTAAAGGTCTTTGTACGTCTAAGTAAACTGCCAGTATGGCTGGAGCTCACCGCACCTGTCACGCAAATATGACATGCGACAGGGATTCTTGGAACAACAGAAGCTTTCACGGCGGCACACACCGTAGCCGAAAGCAAATAAATGACTTCTCACAAAAGTGGCATCGATGACGACATAGTGGTTCAGGCAAAGACTTGGATGGACCTGCTGGACATGTAGGTGCTGGAGCTAAAGAAGCAGGTAGCGCCGGCAATGATTGTCTGGGTATCTCAGTCGAAGAGGTCGATGACAATGCTACTATAGAAATGCCGCTCGGAGCAGTCCATGGCACTGCTGGTACCACTCCCGAAGAAGTCTATGGCACTGCTGGTACCACTCCCGAAGAAGTCTATGGCACTGCTGGTACCACTCCCGAAGAAGTCTATGGCACTGCTGGTACCACTCCCGAAGAAGTCTATGGCACTGCTGGTACCACTCCCGAAGAAGTCTATGGCACTGCTGATACCACTCCCGAAGAAGTCTATGGCACTGCTGGTACCACTCCCGAAGAAGTCTATGGCACTGCTGGTACCACTCCCGAAGAAGTCTATGGCACTGCTGGTACCACTCCCGAAGATGTCTATGGCACTGCTGGTACCACTCCCGAAGAAGTCTATGGCACTGCTGGTACCACTCCCGAAGAAGTCTATGGCACTGCTGATACCACTCCCGAAGAAGTCTATGGCACTGCTGGTACCACTCCCGAAGAAGTCTATGGCACTGCTGGTACCACTCCCGAAGAAGTCTATGGCACTGCTGGTACCACTCCCGAAGAAGTCTATGGCACTGCTGGTACCACTCCCGAAGAAGTCTATGGCACTGCTGGTACCACTCCCGAAGAAGTCTATGGCACTGCTGGTACCACTCCCGAAGAAGTCTATGGCACTGCTGGTACCACTCCCGAAGAAGTCTATGGCACTGCCGTAGGTACCATTAGCTCTGGAGTACCCGAAGACATCGCAGATGCAGAATAAGATTTAGAAGCGAACAGGCAGTGAGACGATCCACCTTTCACGGCAAATGAGGCCAAACTAAACTTCTCAGCTCACCTCCCTACTGCTTATAATTAGAGACCTGCAAAATTCGCGTTATTATTTCAGGATACTATAAACTTGAAACTCTTTTACCTCTGCAATACGTTTGTCATTGGACAATTCTTTTGTTGACTCGCCCCGGGTAACTCTGCGCCAATAAATGAACACATCAAAATTGTGTGCCCCAACCAAGTGCAGGTTACTCAGGAAGGGAGTGACTTCTACATATGTGCGGCAGCCAATGGAAAAACGAACCCGGCTCGAGTAGATACAGTACTGTGAATTTTAGCTTGATACCACGTGTCCCTACTTATAATATACGAGTATGTAAGCCCTATGACGTCATACTGCCTTTGAAAATATCACATTACACCATTAATACATTGTTCTAACACCGACCAGCCAGTCACCGGGTTGCCACGTGATTGCAGCAGACCAATAGCATAAAGGCATTGAGACATCACACACAGGCATGTAGACAGCCTTTAGATGCTAGTTCCTTGATCACATTACCATGCAGTTATATATTCAACAGTTTCTTCCAGACAAGTTCTTCGCTCAGCTTTAAGTCATGGTCACACTTAAAGCAGACAACTGCCTCCTGCAGACTGACTCCAAAAATGACTCCAAAATGATTCGAAAATAACTCTAAAATGACTCCTGATTGCAATTGCTGTGCTAATTACGGTGCTAAGTGCAGTATGTGTGTGTAGGTCACGAGTTGAAATAAATTCCCCGTATTTAAAAACAAAATTATGTAGTCCTACCTCCAAAGCTGAAAGGTGGACATTTTATTTAATAATCTCGCTTTAAAAATTATATAACCAGGTCCCTAAATATATTTAATCACTTCCTGGGTAAACTGTATTTACTTGACAGTAAAAGTGCCTAGAACTACAGCAGGCTCTCACCATGCTTCGCCATTGGTCGATTTACAACTTGGACTTTGTACTGAACAATGCAGCACCACGACAGATCCCCACCATATTTCCCTATGCAGATCTTGGTATGTTCTTTCAGTTTATCGATTTGTACAAACTGAATGGCGACAATGCTTCATCGTGCGAAAAGTTCTCTTCGTAGAGAACACCCTCACAGGCCGACGTGCATTTTGAACATAGGTGAAAACTCGATCGCAGAATCGGCACTGGCGACAGCCATTTAGAGATGATGCACGTCGCGGTTCCATGATCGACGAGGTCAAAGGCAGCCCTTCGTATTCACAAATAATCTTCGCTGTATGGGAGCACTATGAGAAAACCGAAATACTCGTTCGCCACAGAAGAACACATGCAGGTACTAAATTTATTCTATACATAATTATGTATATTCCTATTTCATATCTTATTATTCTATACATAATTATGTTTGTTCCTATCTTATATATAATACATATTATATATAAACGATAGTACCTGCAGACCTACATGAAAACACGTTTGCTCCCCTCCGCAGGAATATGTAAGGATTTATCTGCTGACGTAATCAATATGCAAAAATATAGTTGCCTTGTGTTATGACGCTATACCCCACGGTTTTCAAGAGATGGATTTTTAATGTCCTTAACAGTGAATGTGTTATGCCTGCGACATTTCCAACGCTCACCACACATGATGTGATGAAGAGAAAGCACTGGAGCGGCACATTACAGACCAGGATTGCGCAATTAAGACACGACACATGCACAAATGGGGTTGATACCGCAAATCAGTGTATCATGGATTGCACATTCTTGTTTGATAAAACATAATATCGAAACCCTGAGGTTAAGCTCAGATACTGCATGTTTTATTGACAAATAAACATTAGTTTACCTACCTACACTTTTAAGGACATGTACACCCTTAAGGAAAGGCCATAGGTCGTATATGTATTTCTCCCCCTAATTATTTGTGAGGAATCAGCTCTAGTGGTTTGTTGGTGATTTTTAGATACAAGTTGTATACGTAACTACCCTTAATTTATTGTCAAAAACAGTACAAATATGCACCACGTGGAGTTCAAACCAAGGACCTGTAGCGTCGCACTAAGCAAAAAATTTTCAGTAATATTTTTACAGTGTTATGGAAGTTCTTAACATAGAGATTACAGCATTTCAAATGACGACCCGCTAGACTCGTAGACTCGTCAGAATGGCAAACGAACAAATTATATCAGGTATTATATTTTCTATATACGCTTTTGATTACAATTACCTAGTTTAATATGAGCTGTAACTGTCCGTAACGTTGAACTAGTAATAAATGGAATAAAATTTAATTTCATTACATCTTCATGTAAATAAACTTTACGTGAGCCACGACTTTGTAATGAGTTAGTGTGGTCCGTCCAGCATTGTAATTATTTGTATAGGCTATTCACGGAAAAAGAGCACATTTGAAAGCCCTCTGATTTGGAATAATTGTCAATAAATATATTTTATTTGAGCCGTAGATGTTAACTTCCGAGTGCGATGTAATATACACAGTATGTTTATTACTTACATGAAAATATTTATTTAAAAAGGTGGTTAAAGCATAATAAATGGCTGAAAGGAAGATTTAACTAGGGCCTTGAAAGGGTTCACTTTACCAACAGCCTGTAAGTGTGCTGACTAATTGAATAGCCCACGAGAAACTTGCCCCATAACTGGCTGTAAACGCTACTCGTCGACGTTATTAAAATATATAATATTCACTACGAGTTTGACTCCCGAAGAGTATTAGGAAAGCTACCATGGGCGTGCGCACAATAAAACTTCAGTATTAATGCTTTCCCACTACACGTGTACACTGGCCCTGGTGGATGTTCCTTTGTATACGTTGTTGACGGTAAACTGAGCACTTTTGAAAGCCCTGCTTTATATCTGCTTTCATGTGCGTTGTGTATACTTTCGCGTTATGTAAAATTAGCACTGCCATGGGCCACATCACATTAATCATTCGTCAGTCAAGTGAAACTGTAAAAATATTAGTAATGTAGTTATTTTACAAATCTGCTAATTTTTACACTTAAGTAAGTTCATTTAAGTTTTCTCAAATGGTTAACTAACACATTTAATTGGACGTTAAGACATGAACTACTTTCCCCCCGTCGTTACCAACTTGACTGGGCGCATGTCCCTCAGTGCGCCAGTTAAAATATATACAGGTAGGAGCAGTGACTTTTTTCTAAGGTTGATTTAAAAAATACTCACTTTATCGTAAACAGCTGTTAATCTACTTTGATGTTTTATTGCTAGAGGTACGTGAATTTTACAAATTTTATGGCAGCATCCTAGATTTGTCATTTCTTTCATACTTGGGCCACAACTGTTTATTTATTTGCTGTTGACATGGTGAGAGCCTTCTTTTTTTTTAATCGACTTGGTTACACGTGTTGCGGAAACAGCATTTCTCCCTGTTTACAGTCGTCTAGAAAGTTCCAAGCTATTATGGTTCAATAATGAAACTAACACACACGCATACGTTCTGTAAGTCTAACCTATACCACCGAAGTTCACGGACCTCTGTTTATTGCTATTTGCTGAAAATATTTCAATTGCCCTGGGATCGCCCCTTTCGCCAACTTCGTCTCCCTGTCCTTAGAAATGAACTCGGAACACTGTAAGGACCGTCTACAAATAATATACATTACTGTCCCTCTTCTTCGTCGACAATACGAGCCGCGAGCAATGACCACGATCTCGCCAATTTCTTTCTAGCTGTTTCTTCATTCATAATTGGCTGTTCGCGATAAAGTGAGCACTTTAGAAATGAACCTTAGAATCAAGTCACTGCCCCTGCATGCATATATTTTAATGGGCGCACTGAATGACATTCGCCCAGTAAAGTTGGTAACGATGGCTGGAAAGTGGTTCCATATTTTAACGTCGAATAAAAAGTGTTACGTAACCATTTGTGATAACTCGAAATTATTTCTTTCGCTTTATGTTTTTCTACTGCATCGAAGTGTAAAAATTAGCAGATTTGTAAAGTATTTACTTTGTTAATAATTTCACCGCTTTATTTGACCGACGCATGAGTAAAGTAATGAGACCCATGGCAGTGTTAATTTTACATAAAGCAGAGATTTCATAACGGGTGTTATAACGTGAACAGCCTACACTCTAAAAACACTTTCTTTGCCACAATGAAAATTGTGCCGCAGCAAAGAAATTTTTTTTTTAAATATGAACCACTGCAAAGTAGCTTTGCCGTAAAGAAAATTTTTGTTTAAAGCATAAATCGTTTTGCATTACCGTAACAATAAATTCATTTTAAAAAAAATTTAGGAAAAATTCCCTTACGTGTAAGGGAAACTAATTACCTCTACATGTCTACCTGTTAAATGTGGAGTAAATTAACATAATATGTAAGGTATTATTCCCTAATCGTACGGAAAAAGTACCTGACAAAAGTGGTGAAAATACCATAAAGTTAAGGTAATATTAACTATATTCTATAATGAAATCATATTTAAAGTTATCCGGAGATATTAGTCCTGTTAGTTTTTCTATTGCATATATCCTTTAAGGAACAGCAAACGAAACATCAACTCTAAAATCCTCGAAAATGCGGGAGTGTGGGCGCGAATCATGGTCCGTTAGCACGATAGGCCGTTGTACTATCCATTACACCGCGAAGACAGCATGGCAGCGTTAGTGAATGTTAGGGTGTTAAACGATTGTTCTTCCGGCCGTCTTCCCACTTAGCTGTTGAGACTATTCTGAAGAGACGCACGCGTCGTAAGGTAATTTTCCCATCCATTTATGAGATTTTTGACTACCATGTAAGTGAATTTTACTCCAGAGCGCGGTAATTTTACTTTACACGTAAGGAAAACTATGTTTCCCCCGCAAGTTTGCGAATATTACCTTACACTTGTCAGGTAATTTTACCATTATTTTTTACAGTGCTAGCACTAACCTTTAAGTTAAAGATAATTGCAGTTTTAGTAAAGCAAGCTTTATGTTGTAGCAAAGATAAAATAGTTGGTTGCATTAAGGCAAAGAAAAGATTTCAAAGAAAAATTTGGTAACACTAAAGATAATTTTTAATGCTTTTCTTAGCTGACAAGCTATATTTTTTTACCGCAAGTTAAAGAGCCTCAAAGAAATTTTTTTCTTTGCTGTAAAGAAAATGTTTTTACTGAGTGTGCAAACATTTCCCGAAGAAATACATCCCACCTTATTCAATGATGTATTTCTATAGGTATTGTGTAGTAATCCCAAATACGATACTGGCTCTGAATACTAGTTGTCCGGGTTTGAAATCTTTGAGAGACAATCACAGTTTTAACGCCTGATCTCGTACTCCGGTTGCTGACCATTCCTAGTCCTAGCCATCATATCTCACTCATGTACAGTAGGTGTTTTACTGTCATTGTAGCTGGGCGTGTAACTGTTTACTAGTCGACGCGAGGAACTCGTCCACAAATCCAGACTTTAAAACATGGCGCGTCCAAACAAACTACGCTGTCAAGACGATGGGTCCTGAAGACTAGGTCTGTAACGTTCTTTGTTTTCAGCCCGTCTCGGTTGGCAGCCCTCGTGGCGGACGGTCGTGTTCGTCGGGAGCCTGGGTGGTTCAGTTGTTGATGGCTTCACACATCTGCTGGGGGCAACCCAACGATCAAGGCGGAGGATGTTGGGGATAACCCGAGGTGCTGAAACATGCGAAGTGTGGCGAACCACTCCACTACTGGATTCTGCGGGCTGTCAACTGTAGATACGTGCGGAATGGAATGGAACAGCATCGGAACTTGCAAGCAATGGCGTCTGCCTTCACTCGTGGGCCAGCAGATTAGCCTCCACAACTGGTAGCTCCTGGATGTCCCGTCGAGCGCTGCTTACCTACGACCGATGGAAATTTTGGAGGAGGGGGAAGGAGTGGCTACTCGATCCGTTACTCCCCGCCTTCACCAGCGATGTGGAGATCCTGATGTCGGTGCGGAAGAGCGAAGATGGAGTAGGTGCTATGACTGAGCTGCCTGGATTTCTTGCGCCCTCGACTGGAAGCTTAAGGACCCTGCCTGAAGTCATTGCTGTCGGTATTGCTGTGCGGGTAGTCATGTTGCCCGCGCAGGAACATGGGTGGCAGTTCCACTTCAAGGGCGCATGTGTCTTTAACATGCTGGCCCACAGCCCCGCCACCTCTCTACTAGATTCTTCACTCCAATATTAAACAGCATAGACTCAACACCTGCTATCTCCTTTAGCATTTTCACTAGTGCTCCCACGAGTTTAACTCCTTTGTCGGTATGGGTTTTACCGTGTCTATGAGGGTTTTACCATATCCCTTCTTAATGTAGCTTTAACTACACTGCACTTAGGGAGGTAGGGATGGCTCCAAAGTGATGGACATTGCTACCCATTCCCTCTCGGCCGCGATGCCCGCCTCCTTTGTATTCAATTCCCTCTCCTTTAGGCGTAAGGACTCAGCCCTGAGATGCAATTAGAATCCGAACCTACCCTCGGACTTACACCTAACACTTAGAATATGGTAGTTTAGAAAAATAAAAGTGTTTTCAGCTAGTTTTGTATAAACTGTAGCTATATCAAATTCAGTTACATGAATTCCTAAGTAGTTATTACATTAAGGTTTATTTTACTATTGTTATTTCTACTGATTCCTGATATATTTGTAAATTACAATTTTTTAAACATCTTCTTCATGAGGAATATACAAGTAATTAGTAACCGCATTAGTATTATTTTTTGCTCATCAATAATCCTATGTATGTATATATATTATATATATATATATATATATATATATATATATATATATATATATATATATAACTCCTTGCGATTATTTACTACGTGTTATACTAAATACACGTATTAGTATTGGTTACGTTCAAGAGAAGTAAGAGAAGGCAGCTTGTCTGTATTTCACTATTTGTGAAAAATATTGAACTAAGGACATTGCTTCACAGTACATTTATTTGCAATTTTTATATATTCTCCATTTTAATCTTGCAAGGTGAAATTTTTCTTGGGAATATTACTACTGGTTTTGCTATTGAATTTCTTGTATTAATAACAATGTGGAACCTGAATTGTTAACAACAATGTGGAACCTGAATTGTTAACAACAATGTGGAACCTGATATGTTAACAACAATGTGAAACCTGAATTGTTAACACAGTTATCTGCAAGCTGTTCTGTATTAACAACAATGTGGAACCTGAATTGTTAACAACAATGTGGAACCTGAATTGTTAACAACAATGTGGAACCTGAATTGTTAACAACAATGTGAAACCTGAATTGTTAACACAGTTATCTGCAAGCTGTTCTGTATTAACAACAATGTGGAACCTGAATTGTTAACACAATTATCTGCAAGCTGTTCTGTATTAACAACAATGTGAAACCTGAATTGTTAACAACAATGTGGAACCTGAATTGTTAACACAATTATCTGCAAGCTGTTCTGTATTAACAACAATGTGGAACCTGAATTGTTAACAACAATGTGGAACCTGAATTGTTAACAACAATGTGGAACCTGAATTGTTAACACAATTATCTGCAAGCTGTTCTGCTAGAGCCCAACTTTTTTGTCGGCTGCGTGGAATTCAGAATCGTTACGTAAATGTCATAATTTCATTGCTTCTGGACCAATGGGATATAAAAACTCAATAAGTAGTAGAAACGTATCAAGCGGAGGTTAGTTATTAATTCAGAAGTTTGACTTCACTTTTTAAAATGTTATACAAAGTTTTAAAATTTTATTTTACAATGATTTATGAGTCATATAATTACCACGCAACTTAAAAAAATAACTAAACAAAAAGTGCATTATAACCTGTATTGTAAATCTTGAGGCAGCTGATGGTATGTGTTTTAATGTCTTCATGAGATGAAGACAAGTAGGACTGTAATTATGGTATGTAAAAAAAAGAAAAATATAAACCTGCAAAGTATTTAATTTAATTGGGATGGCGTCATTTAAAATGGCAAAAAGTGGAACAACGTTCCGTTAACATATAAATTGATTTCGTTCTATGCCATATAAAGCTAATAAAAGAGCACACACATTGAGACTTTTTTTTTTTCCACAAATTTCGTTAGCGAAAACGCGTAGGATTTAAAAAGTTAAAAAATCATGGCTGGTAAAGTTTTTGCCCCGCCCCCTCCCCACAAAAAATTCATCCATGGCAGCTCTCCAACATTTGCTCAGGAAGGAATTAATGCATAGTGAAACTGTCAACTTTGTTTAGTAACATCGCTCAAAATTCCCTTGCTTCAGTCCTGATACATGGTACATATACATTTTCCAAACTACACTACATCATCAAAAGTACCATAACACTCACCCACCTGAAAATGAAGTACAAGTTTTGGCCACCCTCCATCGGTGGCATTGGCAGTCAATACGGTTTCGGCCCACCCTTTATATTGATGATAGCCTGCACTTTCTCAGGTGTACTTTCAACCAGGTGGTGGAAGGTTTCCTGGGGAATGCCAGCCCATTTCTCGCGGAGCGTCGAAATGCGAAGAGGTAACGATGTGGGCCAGTGTGGTCTAGCACGATGTCAGCGTTCTTAAACATCACACAGAATCCCTATCGGATTCAACTCAGCATTACGCGCAGGCCAGTTAATTAGTGAGACTTTCTGTCGTCAAAAAACACCCTCACACGGCCTGCAATATGGACGGGTGCTCGGTCATATTGAAAGAAACAATGATGATCATTCCCGAACTGGTCTCGACGGTAGGCAACATGAAAGAGGTTAAAATAAATTTCAATGCAAAACTTAGGCCTTGACAATGCCATGTAGAGCAACAAGGGAGCCAAGCCCTTTCCAGGATGAACATGACCACACTGTAATACCACCAGCCCCGAATTTCACAGTTGGTCCTATACAGGTTGGTAGATGTTGTTCACCAGGTATCCGTCACACCCACACCCCACCATCATATCGCCACATTGTATATAATGATTTCTCACTCCACACAATGGTTTTCCAATGTTTTAATGTTCAGTTTCGATGGTCCTTACACCATGCGAGGTGGCGTTTGGAATTTGTCTGTGTGATGTGTGGCTTATGGATAGCTACTCGACCATGGAAACTCACTTCGCGTTATGGTGCTTAAAGTATGTCCCGATGCATGTACGAATCCTTGTGTGGTGGTGGCGATGGATGGTTGACGATTACGTTGTACGACCCTCTTCAACACTCGATGGTCTCTGGCGGTCAACATGGGAGATCGGCCTGATTTTGGGTTTCGCACATCCCTTCACGTATCCATTTCACTATAATATAGGAATCAGTGGACCTAAGGATATACAGGAGGGTAGAAATCTTGCACACAAGACTTCTCACACAATACGCTCCCGACCATCTGACCGCGTTGAAAGTCCGAGATATCGTCAGACCGTCCAATTCTGCTGTATCTCTCTCTGTCTGCTGACTATACACTCTAAAAAAAAATTCTGGAAATAATACCACACATCTGGCTACAAGTATGGAAATAATACCACACATCTGGCTACAAGTATGGAAATAATACCACACATCTGGCTACAAGTATGGAAATAATACCACACATCTGGCTACAAGTATGGAAATAATACCACACATCTGGCTACAAGTATGGAAATAATACCACACATCTGGCTACAAGTATGGAAATAATACCACACATCTGGCTACAAGTATGGAAATAATACCACACATCTGGCTACAAGTATAGAAATAATACCACACATCTGGCTACAAGTATGGAAATAATACCACACATCTGGCTACAAGTATGGAAATAATACCACACATCTGGCTACAAGTATGGAAATAATACCACACATCTGGCTACAAGTATGGAATGTTTAGCATTGCTACCATAACAAGCTGGGAAGTTTGTTAAACATTTGACTGTTTCCTGAGCCAATGTAAGAACTCGAGCATGAATGCATAAGGGAAATAACTTCACCATTCGCACTTTCTCACTCTCCATGTTCGCTCATATAGTAAATTTGCAAATATAATTTCTTAAAAAGTATGTTCCACGCGGTAGATGGCAGTACTTCACCGCCCTCGATGTTAAACACACGTTTCGCCGTGTGTCCGGATACTTTTAATCACACAGTGTGACGTAATACGTGATTGCAGCAATAGCATCTAGGCTGCGTGTCCCAATCGCTACTGTCTAGAGAATCCTATCTCGTCGTCTTCGCTGTGTGAACACACGCATATAGCAGCAGGTAACTCTTTCACTAGCGTGGTTGTACATGAAAAGACTAATGTATACGGGTTACACGGAAAAATATCAAGTGAATCTTTGAAAAACATCCGTTCTTGAAACAATAAATTTTTTTCAGCACGTATATTCTGGCTGTAGTAATTATATAATTGCTGGCAGTGCCTTAGGAAATATAGATACATTTCTTGACGTCTTGGTAGAAGTTTAATGTAAACATTGATGTTGCATTTAAAATAAAATTTTTACGTGCCAGGAGTAATGCCTGTATTAACACTACACTTAAAAAGAACCTCTGTACTGTAATGGAAGGTTTTAGCTTATGGAAAAGCCATTATGTAAGTAGCCTACACCAGCTTGCGTGTCGCTACTATAAACAGCGCATTTCACACGTTCATTAGCAAATGTAGGAAAGCAATTATGGATGTTTGTTGAGGAGGAAGAGACGACTTTACCTGCTCACGCTACCACAACACACGTCATGTGCGGCCTACGTTGTGTGGTCAGCTTGCGAATAATTTCTTAAAGCGTCGCGTATTTCTGGTTAAGAGGACTAACGGCTGTTCACGATAAAGTGAGCACTTTTCAAATGGACCTTACAAAAAAAGTCACTGCCCCTTACTGCATATATTTTAACGGGTGCACTGTGTGATATGCGCCCAGTAGAGCTGGTAACGATGGAAGGAAAGTAGTTGCATACCTTAATGTCGAATAAAAAGTGTTAAGTAACCATTAGAGATAACTTAAAATATTTCTTTCACTTTCTGTTTTTTAATCCACCGAAGTGTGAAAATAAGCAGATTTGTATAATATTTACTTTCCTAAAAAATTCCACAGTTTTACTTGTCCAACGTCTGAATAAAGTGATGAGGCACATGGCAATGTTAATTTTACATTAAGCGGAAGAATGCATAACGAGTATACAAGTAGATTTTAAGCAGGGTTTTCAAAAGTGCTCATTTTATCGTGAACAGCCTATATGTGCCTGGTGTTTCAAGAGTGTTGAAGTGTGTTTTAAGTACCCATTTGACCACGAAACTACTTTATTTGCATCGTATATACTGGCCTACGAAAAGAAATAACACTTCAGGGGAGGTATGAAGACTACTCTCCAGACACCACGCACATTACAAAATACAATTTCCGAGTTCTCCAAGATAGATAAAAACTGCCTTTTCGCACGGACACAGAGAACTTAAACATACAGAGGTGAACTACCCGCTTATTCCGTGAACTCAGGCCACACACGCTAGCAAAATGAAGTCACTTGCCAGCAAAACGTACGCACGCACGTCGTTTACCAATCAGCGCCTCGTAGCCTGAAGCCTAGCCAATGAAGAACTTTAAGCAGCATGCAGTCACCAATGAGACACAAGGCCCGTTCCCAGCCAATCAGAGAATGGGTTCACCCATATCAAAGGAATCGCCACGTTATCTCGTCTCCCTGTTTTTATCTGCACTGTGGCACTGCCTTATAGCAAAATGTATTGATTGGAAACACTCCAAACTAGTACAGGGACATGTGCTGAAATTGGATACAGACTTTGCACTATTAAAATAACAGGGTCTCCGCAAAAATTCCCATAGTTCCAGCGGGTACAAGGGGAAAACTGTACACCATTTCACAACCTTGAGTGTACTTGTGCAGGGACTACGCTGGTTGGTGTCGCCCGCCTAGAATGGCCAGAAAAGATTCACGTACATAGGACTCGAGTATTGGTCGTCCGGTCCAGATAAATGTTAAATATACACATGGCTATGAAAGAATACGAACGGGCGTGGCCCAGACACTACCGACTTTTGAAAATGCAAAGTCGACCGTAAAGGAAATATAGGCGCTTATGTGCCTGATAACGACCGGTTTAGATCAGCTATGGACCCGATTCGGTGTTCGATTTTCCGAGTTATGCTGCCTGGAGTTCGACCGGTAGGAAATCGGTGATCCCAGAAGAGCAGATCTAGTGCTCGATACCATCCACACGATCAATGAACAAGGAAAGCTAATGCACACTAACTCACGCATTTGGGTTTCAGTGCGCTAGTACTACGCTATGTGCTTTTTTTTTCTTCTAAACTACCATATTCTAAGTGTTAGGTGTAAGTCCGAGGGTAGGGTCGGGTTCTCATTGCATCTCAGGGCTGAGTCCTTACGCCTAAAGGAGAGGGAATTGAATACAAAGGAGGCGGACATCGCGGCCGAGAGGGAATGGGTAGGCATGGCGATCACTTTGGAGCCATCCCTACCTCCCTAAGTGCAGTGCAGTTAAAGCTACATTAAGAAGGGATATGGTAAAACCCGCATAGACACGGTAAAACCCATACCGACAAAGGAGTTAAACTCGTGGGAGCACTAGTGAAAATGCTAAAGGAGATAGCAGGTGTGGAGTCTATGGTGTTTAATATTGGAGTGAAGAATCTAGTAGAGAGGTGGCGGGGCTGTGGGCCAGCATGTTAAAGACACATGCGCCCTTGAGGTGGAACTGCCACCCATATTCCTGCGCGGGCAGCCTGACTACCCGCACAGCAATACCGACAGCAGTGACTTCAGGCAGGGTCCTTAAGCTTCCAGCCGAGGGAGCAAGAAATCCGGGCAGCTCAGTCATAGCACCTACTCCATCTTCGCTCTTCCGCGCCGACATCAGGATCTCCACATCGCTGGTGAAGGCGGGGAGTAACGGATCGAGTAGCCACTCCTTCCCCCTCCTCCAAAATTTCCATCGGTCGTAGGTAAGCAGCGCTCGACGGGACATCCAGGAGCTACCAGTTGTGGAGGCGAATCTGCTGGCCCACGAGTGAAGGCAGACGCCATTGCTTGCAAGTTCCGATGCTGTTCCATTCCATTCCGCAACAGATCTACAGTTGACAGCCGGCAGAATGCAGCAGTGGAGTGGTTCGCCACACTTCGCATGTTTCAGCACCTCGGGTTATCCCCAACATCCTCCGCCTTGATCGTTGGGTTGCCCCCAGCAGATGTGTGAAGCCATCAACAACTGAACCACCCAGGCTCCCGACGAACACGACCGTCCGCCTTGATCGTTGGGTTGCCCCCAGCAGATGTGTGAAGCCATCAACAACTGAACCACCCAGGCTCCCAACGAACACGACCTTCCGCCAAGAGGGCCGGCGTCCGAGTCACGCTATCTGCCGTTCCCTGCCATGCTGGCCCGTAGTTAGCCGTCTGCCGCTATCTATACTTGGCGCCACCTTTCACTGCTACGGCTACTGGAGTGAGTTGAAAACTTCTGGTCGGGGCTTAACAGCGACGTTTTGAACCCCGGTGAAGTTGATGTGAGGTGAATATGGAACAGCGGCGGAATGCAATGACGGGGGAAGCGGAAGTTCCTCGAGAAAACCCGACGATAAACGGCAATTTCCACCACGTTTCCACTTGCGCATGTGCGACGGACCCGCCGAGAATCGAACCCAGTTCGCCTTGGTGGGAAACGACCAATATAAATGACATACCTCAAAACGATTCATTCACTAACGAATCGTAAAATATGTGTATGAAACTAGGGGCAGAACGTTACCTGAATTTAACTAAAATCACTCCACCACCAAAATAATATCACAGCTTAAAGCCCCACAGTTACATTCAACTCGACGAAAAGATTGCATACCATTTTAGAGCTTTGTGTGTAGCCCTCGCTCCAGCGTTTCGTGGTTTCAGACGCTGAAAATATCTTCAGATAGGCGGGCCCCTTCCACGTTGGTGTCATGTAGTTTACGTTTCAGATAAAATGTTTGAAAACGGCGAGTGTCAGGGTGAAGGAACTACCTTAAATTATATTCGTAAGTCCACGATATTTTGATGGCTGTATTTGCTCCAGCCCGGAAGTCAAGACAGCCGTAATGACAATGGCCGCGAAAACCTGCAAACATCTCCATAACCTTTTGTTCATGTTGTTCTTGTTGCATCTGTGGCCTTAATAAAGGCGTAGTCATTACTTCTTGTTTTTCATAAAGTTACATGAGAAAATATAGAATGAAACCAATCAATTAGGCCAATGGTTTCAGGAATCTTGTAAACCAGTTCTATGTTCGAATTCTAATATTAAATATTGACAGTTAAGTTATAAAGATAGATAAATAAATTAAGAAAACAAGGATACCACAAACTTGAGGCCACAGTGCATGTGTTTGGTAGATATTATAGGTTGCTCACGGTAAAATGAGCACTTTTGAAAGTCCTGCTGAAGCTGTACTTATATGCACGTTGTGTATTCTTCCGCCTTATGTAAAATGAACATTGCCACGTGCCTCATCACTTTATTCATATATCGGTGAAGTGAAAATGTGATATTATTAGAACAGTAAATTTTTACAAATCTGCTCATTTTTCCACTTTGGTGCATTAATAAAAACAGGAAGCGAGATAAATAATTTAAGTAATCACAAATAGTTACCTAACACTTTTTATTCGACGTTAAGATATGGAATTACTTTCCATACATCTTTACCAACTTAACTGGACGTATGTCACTCACTGTGTCCGTTAAAATAAATGTAGGCAGGGACAGTGACTTTTTTCAAAAGTGCTCGCTTTATCGTGAACAGCTTTTACAATCAGAATCTCGGCCTTGAGATATTTCTGGTGTTGGATCACAGGACGTGCAGATGGAGTTACAGGCACGGTGTCAAAGAGAAGAAGAAGAAGGCATTTCCGCCTCTGTATGCCTTATCTTGTGCGTGCGAACAATGAACGGGACAAGGTGGACGGTGATCCCCCGTGTAGGACCGGACCGCCCCGGCAGGTGACTATAATTGCGCACCGCTCCTGGAGGACGCGGGCCAGATCCTTCTCTCCCCCTCCAGCTTCCCCGGCGCACGACGTCACGTCCGGAGCGTCGCCATGACGACGGCGGAGCGGGAAGGAGAGACGAGCGCGCGGGCGCCCGCTCCCCTCCTACGAGCCCGCACTTTCGCCAACCCCTCGATGCACCCTCCCGGCACGCAACGACCCTCCTTGCAACGGAGCCGTTCGTGCCATCCGTACAGCCTTGCGCGTAACGGCGATGCAGCTGTTGATGATCCTGACTCTCTCGTCCTTATCGCTCCCTCGCCTCAAACGCTAAAATAGCTCCAGGCAGGCGACCGCCTTAAAAGGGGGTCGTACCCATTCCATTTTCGATTTTTATTACATATCTTCGTAATGAAACTTTATAACCAGGCACAAAAAAGTCAACGCCAGATATGACATAGAGGCTTACTTACAGATTTTTATTATTTGTGCAGTTTTATATATATTTGTATTTTCCCATTTGGGGTTGACATAATTAAATAATCAGATACGGTTACAGATGTGAAACTAATAATGTAAGAAAAATTAATGAGATCCCGAAATAACTGTTATGAGTCCGTAAGGCGGTCGGCTAATGTTTTAGCACTTGTTCTTTCTAGTGAACTTTTGAATTGGACTGCGAGTTTGATACGCAACTCGAGAGACAGTCATAACTACCTGCTAATAGAAATGGTGAATGAAGAACACCGTAAACGAGAGGTGAAAAAAGTACGTATTATAACGAGATGAACAACTAGATAACTGTCAACAGGTGAAGTATTCAGATAAAGTGGACTATACAGTGAATACAGTGGACTAAATTGTGCAAAACTGTCGGGTCTGTAGTTAGACTAGATCCCCATTTCCGCGAAATTTCGACGTGAATCCGTCTTTAAGTTTACGATCATAGCGGGAGGCAATCCAAAACATCCGATGATAACGAAATCGGGGGATACAGTTTGGCAATTCAGCTCCGATTATATCGCCTTCTTTCAAAATTCAATTACACCACTCGATTGCCAAAGGAAAAGAATATGTTACGTTGAGTGAGAACTGCGAAGCATCGCGTGGTGCAAAAAAAAAGGGGGGGGGGGAAGCGCCGCAGTTTTGAGTTTGTTTCGCCGCGTCTCATTACTTGCGCGTAGTATAACTTTTGACTAGGAGAAGCTACGACGCTCGTTTAGGTTTTAATAGACATCTTGCATCAAGATCAATCGATTGCGTGTATAAAAATATTTGTATGGCGTGGTTATGGTGAATTTGTATGAGCGTATTGTAAAAAAAAAATTAAGAAAACTTAACACAATGACGGCCTATGCTCGTCAAAATGCCAAGTCTAAATGCAGAAATCGTATATGGTTGGAAAGATCATCTTAAAAGTAATCCAGTGATACCCATAAAACACCATATGATCGAATGAAGCGGTGTCGGGAACGTAAAAAAATCATCAAGCCGTCCGAGCGCATCAACGTAGACGTATTCACGCAAAACAAACGGTCGTGTCCTCAAGACAGCACAAGCCACACCCCATTTTTTTTGGTTGTATACAGTCGAACTCAAATAATGGTTTTGTTCTTATTATACGAGAGCAGTTATTAAACATGCCCTGGTTCAAAGGCGGAGAAAGCATATTATCAGAAGAGGTTTCTTTTATATCACACTTTGTAGGCTTCTACACATACACACATTAGAGAGTGAAGGAGGCCTTAGTGACCGACTTTCATTTCACACGTAGTAAATATATTTTTGTCAGGACAAGATGTAATTATAATAATTAGCAAATATTGTTATGTTAGACCCCTGGTACTTCAATTATACCTAGTCAGCCTTAAGAAATACTTAATAATTTATTGACAACGTTCGTACAAGATATACATTTGAAGACTCTATTACTTTTGAGTTACATTTTATAAATTAGTATAAAAATTTTTCTTCCATTTTTAAATAACCCCTTTAACTCATTTTCTAAAGTAAGCCCACAAATTAATAAAAAATACTACATAATTCCTGCTAAATCAAATTTCAGGAACATCATTGTTAGTATGAAATAATAATCCGTGCGCCGTGTAGATACAACATATTCGTGTGGGTGTGTTGACATGCGAAAAATTGTTTTAGCTTTCCATATTCATATTGGTGTACTCCTCATAGCAGTGGAGGTCCTTCTAGACCCAGTGGGGTTCCAGACCCCGCACGACCCAAGGCTTCTGCTTTCATAGCTAAGGATAGTGAAATTTCGCGAACATATTTCAAGAAAAGTTATATTTCAAAACACTGTAGGGTCGTTTACCTATCTTGATTGGCTGAATAACTTTCTGATACGTGTTAACTGTCTGTACACGAATCACGTAGGAGCAGTGCCGATGTTGCCGAATCCTGAGTGGCCCTGTCAGATATGAACACGCCTTCTCAAGCAGACAGCAACCAATGGCAATACACAAACTGCTGTTGGATGCTTATAGTATTCAAGTCTACCGTGTACTCATATTTTTTCGCGAAAAATCACTAGCTCTATCCATAGCACACAGTAGGTCTACTTTTGTCAATCAGCGCCTGATGATCTACCCGCCAATCGGCAGCCCCACCAATAAGGAACCCATCGCAGCTCGCAGTAGCCAATCAGTAGAGACTCGGAAATTTCGCAGATTCATTGGGCAACGAGCTATAATGCAAAAGACTGGAACACGTCCACGACGTGTCTAACAAAAACTGTCCCAACAGAAGCGACTCCAATGTGCATGTGGTTAAACTATTAACTTGTCCTGAAATGAATTCGCGAAATTTTCGGGTCTCCGCCAATCAGACAGAAGACGGGTTCAGCCAATCAGTAAATCACATCACAGGAATCGCCACGCAATTTCGTCTCTGTCTACTTACCCACTCTGTGCCCATACCCTGGTTAGCTGTGTGCCGATGACAAACACAGCCCAAGTGTACGACATAGACCATGAAAAACCCGGTACAAAATCTGCTCGCTATGACAGCAGCCCGTAAATCTCGGAGATGTTGGCTCGAATACACAGAGAACCATCAAACCTGGCCTGCTGGTTAGAGGTACGTGAATTCCGGAAATTCTTTCGATGGCGGGCTAGACTTAAAGCATGCATAGATGTATGATCGGACCACAGTGGTATTTACACCACCGGTCCAACTCTTTCGACAGTAATACAGGTGAGGAAGTGATGTAGAAGCTGTCTATGATTAATAGAGCTCTTTTGAAATCAACCTTTGAAAAATATCACTGCTCCTACCTGCGTATATTTTAACACTTAGTAGAATATGCTCCAGCTAGTATGAAAATTTCTTTATTGTTCAGAACAGAACTCGCATGGATGTGCAGTCTTTGTTCGACTAGTGTTTAACACGACTCCACAATAACACGACGGTGCAGTAACAATGATATTGCTAACGATAGAATTTATTTCCTATACTCACTCAAAAGGAACATGATTGATTTTAAATCTTTTTGTATGATAAAGGTCATTCGTTTGGGTCAATATCACCTCGGCACTCCACTGGTCGATGACCGGCCAATAATGGACACTGTAAAGTACAGAGTAGTGTCCGGTATGGTATGGACCAATAGGACTATGGCGAGTTCTATCACAGACACAAGCAGAGCCGGAGTTCTTGCAGTAGTGGATAAAGGTGACTCACTTCTAATCTGTCTTAAGTGGCCAGTAAATGTGTGCAGACCTCAATGTGTTAACGGGCACTATGAATGGCATGCGTCCAGTAACGTTGATAAGGTAGAGAAAGTAGTTTCAGGTCTTAACGTTTAATTAAAAGCGCTTGGTAAATAATGAAATAATTTATTTTGCTTTGTGTTTTTTATTGCACATAGTGAAGGAATAAAAGGATTCTTAAAACATAAATTTTTCTAATTATTTTACACCTTGCGGATCAATGACTTAAGTTATATAAACGCACGTGTTTCGAATTCTAGTTTGTCCTTAAATGAATCCGCGAATTCTTCAGGCCTCTAATGATTGAGAAGTCTAACCTGCTGACCAATTCACATACCTCCACTGATGGCAAAGCAATTAGCGAAATATCCGGGGCTCCTAATGTTCGCGAAAAGAACTATGCAAAGACTAGACTCCATTGTACTAAGACCTACGCGCAGTTTTCGTCTGGTTATTGGCCACGTGTCTATGCCGGGAGACATTTCCTTACCTGACTGAGCCAATCAGAATTATGCAACTCCGACACTAGTTTACGTGATTCGCTGGCAGACACCTGCAACGCTTGGCAGTTAAAATCATCCAATCAGGATGGCCCTATGTATTAACTATGTTTAGAATGCCGGGAAATTGTTCAAAAAATACTACTGGCGAAAAAAATTGCGATGCAAGGTGAAAGAATAATTTGGCTACACTGTAAGAAATAAATCATTCGTAAATTTACCACAGCAGTGAATACGCTCCATGCAGTGTATGGATTAGAAACTTCAATTGCACTTTGGGAAATTTCCTAGAAAACTTCTTTACTTAACAGAGCGTGTTACTGTGGAAAATAGTAATGCTAGGATGGCGTTTGAAGACCCGCGCAGTCGTATCTCCGGAAACATCTTCCCTGAGCTCTACTGCTTCTACGACGAGAAGTCGCGCTTTATGCATGCGACAGCGACCCGCTCGCCATGTAGGCTGACGACGGCGCATGCTTTCTCTGAGCTGGGGAAAAAAGAGGACGTAATCCTGTTTTTTTTTTTTTCGTTGGGCCGCGAAGGCGACCCGAGTTCAGTTCCCGCTGAACCACGCCCCCAAATTTCGCAAGTGGAAAACGTTACGGACGTTGTCATTGGTCGGTGGGTTTTCTCGAGCCAATCCCGTTTCCATCGGCACTCCTTCCTACGATCCCACTACGCACCAGTTAAATGTAAAGGCTGTTCACAGTATGGGCCCTGCTATAGTTTTCCTTTCAACAATTTTCTATCTTTCTGCCAATTTTTGATATAAACATTGCCATGTTACTAATAAATAGAGACCAGTGAAATTCGAGTTATTATTTGAGGACATTTTTAACTTCAAACTCTTTCACCTTTGCAATACGTTTATCACTGGACAGTTCTTTTGTTGACACGCCCCGGGTAACTGCGCCAATAAATGAACACATCACAATCGTGTGCCCCAACCAAGTGCAGGTTACTCAGGAAGGGAGTGACTTCTACATATGTGCAGCAGCCAATGAAGAAACGACACAGCCTCGAGTATATGTATACAGTACTGTGAATTTTAGCTTGGTGCCAAAAAAATAACGCGAATTTTGCATATCCCTACTAATAAACATAATGTGTATAGTTCACCACTCTCGAAAGTTAACAACTGAGGCTGCGATAAAATAAATTTATTAATGGTTAATGCTTGTTACGAGGGCCTCAAAAAGTGATTACTTTACGGTGAATACCCTACAGATAAGTACACGCAGACGAAATGGCGTGACTGTTCCTTTTGATGTGGATGCACTCAAACTCTGATTGGCTGCGCGGGGCTCTGGGAACGGGCCTTGTGCCTGATTGGTTATTGCGTGCTGGGAAAGTTTCCTTATCAGCTGGGCGACCGACTGGCAAGTATGTTACTAGGTGCTGATTGGATAATGATATTCCAACATTTTGGTGTCCAGTGCCGCAATTTTGCTGCTGGAGTTCGCGGTAATCAACGAATGGGTGCGCCGAGATCAAAGTAACCGCCATGCAGTTTCACTTATATACACCAACTTATTTTGTAGAAATATAGCAGGATAGCCTATCTGTTAATATAGGCTGTTCACGGTAAACTGAACACTTCTGAAAGCCCTGCTCAAGATCTACTCGTGTGGACAGTGTGTATTCTTCCGCCATATGTAAAATTAACATTGTCAAGGGCCTGGTCACTTTTTCATGCGTCGGTCAAGTGAAACTGTGAAATTACAATTAAAGTAAATATACCTATTACATATATGCTAATTCTTACAATTTGATGCATTAAAAAAAACAGAAACGAAGATAAATAATATTAGTTTTCACAAATATTTCACCCAACACCTTTAATTCAACTTTAAAATATGGAACTATTTACCATCCGTCGTTACCAACTTAACGGACACATGCAACTTAGCGCGCGCGTTAAAACATACAGAGGTAAGGCCAGCGACATTTTTCAATGGTTGATTTAGAAAGTGCTCACTTCATCGTGAACAGCCTAAACCAGATTACAGCCGGCCAACACTAGGGCCACTTTTTTTTTTTTTTCGCGAAAAGATTTACGTCGACCTTGTGGATCCCTGTCTTATGTATCCTCCTGCTGGCCTATGTTACCTCCTGACGACTCTACAGTTTATTTTATCTCTTCCAAATACTAGCCCACCTGGCTGCTTCCCTGCGGTCTCTGCAGCGTCTCGTAACAACAGGCTCCACTTCTATGCCTTTCGCTCACATTTGCAAATTTCCTTTGTCTATTGGCTACAAGCCTTTGTGAGAAGACATTTTTTCCCCTGGCTACGCCAATCAGTAATAAGTTACTCCAATACTGAACGTTCCCGATTCGCTAGCAAGACCCCTAACTAACGTGACAGGTAACATCAGCCAATCTCAACGGTGATTCTGAAATCTCGTATTTTGGAGTACAGCGAGTAGTGGAATCTTTTCGCGATAGGGATAGGAAAATTTCACGAATTCATTTCAGGACAAGATAGACGTCAAACACGTGTACACTGAAGTCACCTTTGCAATTGGATCACAGTTTATTAGACACGCCCTGGACGACTCTGAACCAATAGCAGACTTGCAAGGAAACAAGTAGCGAACCACATACTGCCAGGTGTGAGGTAGCACTGGCTACTCTGTGGGGCAGCAGCCAATGAACAAACATCTGAGGCTTGATTATACACAGGACTGTGGAGTCTAGCCTACAGGTCATTAAACTCGCGAATTTTTTCTATCCCTACCAATAACTATAATGAAATGGAAAATTGTTTTTTTTTTTTTTCAAGAGCAAAGAAATTCGTTCAGTCAGTCATTGTAATGATAACTGGACTGTCAATGGTTCCTTTGAACTACTACTAAATGGTCCACAGTCAAACTATACAGAACTGGAGCAATTTTCACCGTTTCAGTCTTAGAAAATACTCGTCGCGTCTTAAATGTATGTCTGTGAATCACGGACGTTCAGTTTCGGAGTATCTTAATTCTAGTTGCCCAAGTCATGTAAGAAAATGTCTAGACACGTGGCCATAAGCAAAGAGAAACTACGGGTGTAGGATATTCAAGTCCAGCTTGGGTGTAAACGTTTTCCCGAAAACAGACAGCCCTACCTATGTGGAAATGAGACAAGTTATTCCTACAGCAAGGTAATATGTAAATGGCTGGTGGATAGTGAAAACGTGAAAGTAGCTCAAGCTTACAGTAACCAAGCGATATTAACGTGTTCAGCCACCGTGTCCACGATTGCACCTGCTGCGCGGGAGCGGCATTTATGACTGGAACTGTACGACACACATAGATACGAAATAACGTGGTGGTTTCTTTTATGTGTGCGTACATATTCCCTGATTGGCTGCGCGAGACTCTGCGAATGGGCCTTGTGTCTGATTGGCCGCTGCCTACTGTGAAAGGTTATCTATTGGCTGGGCTGCCGGTAGGCGAAGATTTCGTCAGAAGATGATTAGGGGACAGCTTTCCAACATGTCGCTGCCTGTGGCTTGTTCGGCTGGTGTACACATTACAAGCGACTGTTTCGCCTATGTAGACCTAAGTAAGCTATAGTAACGGAGACCGTAAGCTGATGTGTGAAACCAGGGAGGGCTTGTGATGCGTCTCGTAATGCCTCTCCTAGTCCAGGGGAACCCACTACCTCCTCGTGGTACCGCTGGGTAACTTCTTTTAGAGGTTAGCAAAAGTGAGAAATTCCCAGGCGTGCCCTGTGCCTCTGCGTTAAAAGGAGTATCTGCCTCCCAGGCTAAGCTTGAATCATGGGCAGTTATGACGGTGGTGCTTCGTGGCGGCCCGGTCGACTCCTTGATGCTCAGAGGGGCCCCAAAAAGCTCTATTTCATAGAGAATAAATGAGAGCAAATGGAAATGGGAACACTCTGGTTCATGTGAGGGCCCGTCTGACAGTTGCTGCATCTGGGGGGGGGGGGGCACGGTCCTGACCAGGTAAGTGTTAAAACCATAGATGGAAAGTAAGGAAGCGCACGGGCTGACCTCGTTAACTCGCTGAGTTCCTCTGTACAGGCGTGAGGGAGCGTCACTCCGTCGGGGTCTGTCCGATGGGGGTGTAGTTATGTCATCAGCTCCCTGTGCCCGGAGGTCAGATTCAGTATGATCTCGTGCGGGCAGTGATTTGAAAATCGCAGCCGACGTAAGCCGGTCCAACAGTGGGATAGTGGACAGAAAACTTAACGAAAGAACAAACATCATTAAGGTGGTATGGCTCTCCACCTGATGAGGAGGAGGCTTCATGAGGTTGTTGGACCATGGATATAAATATTAAAACATGAGATACTAACTCATAACTCCAGTGATGGCCTACAGTTAGGGACTGGATCAATAATACCTCTCTGTTATGTTCTGTTCTGTAGTCCTAAGTAATTCTTGACTGCAAACGGAGGCAGCACGAGCTAGACATTATCTTGCCCCTGGGCAATCTGATTTATAAATCAGTTGTTATGTTAGACTTAAATGATGCACATGTGTTTTCGCTAAACATATAAAAGCTGTTCACGGTAAAGTGAGCACTTTTAAAATCAACCTTAGAAAAAAGTCACCTCACTTCATATATTTTAACGCACGGACTAAGTGGAATGATATGCCCATTAAATTTGTTAACGATGAATGGAAAGTAGTTCCATATCCTAACGACCAATAAAAACCATTTGCAATAAATTCAATTATTTCTTTCGCATTCTGTGTTTTTTTTTTTAATGCATCGGAGTGTACAAATGAGCAAATTTTTAAAATATTTACGTTTCTACTAATTTCACAGTGTCACGTGACCGAAGCATGGATAAAATGATGAGGCCAATGGCAATGCTAATTTTCCATAAGGCAGAAGAATTCACAACATTCACACAAGTAGATCTTAAGCAGGGCTTACAAAAATGATAATTTTACCGTGAACAACTTATAGTTATATGGTTTATTACAGACGACTAGTAGGACTAACTTGCGAAAACCCTGAAAAAGCGGTGAAGAACGTTTCATACTGTTTCAGTGTCCTTGGTCGACTTTAGAAGCCTCAGGAGATAAGCAAAGTTCTCATATTTTCCAAATAATGTAAGGTATTCTTTTCCTACGTATCGACTGAATTCCGTAATAATTTCCGTCTTGCAATAGCGTTAAAAGTCGCTAAGTCTACTATTTGTCATTAGTCTATATTTCTAGCTGTTCCCTCGACTTCGTTCATGTAGACTTTAGTATATGTTTACATATTTTTAAAATAGGAATAGAAAATTGAAAAAACTTATCACGGCGAACTGTGCTGTGTGCTTCTCGATTTTGTGTTCACGTTCTATTTTGCCTTCTCAATGCGCCCTCTCTATTATGTCGGGTACATCGACCGATGTTTGACTGTGGTATCTCTGGCATTTTTGTCTTTTAGATCAACAAACATTTCCTGCAAGTATGAGCAAAATCGACCCATAAATATAGAAGTTAGACTCCAGTGCCACCTGTCGGAATGAAACATAACCAAAAACCTTACTTGCCACCTCAATAACATATGGTGTGAAATATGGTCTCAATTGGTCCAGTGGTTTGTCAGTGATGATGCGGTTTAGTCACGCACAATGGATTTTATATAAAATGTTATATTATATAAATTCCTCACATTACATAAGGCGGAAGAATACACAACGTGCATACAAGTAGATACTAAGCAGGGCTTTCAAAAGTGCTCATTTCACTGTGAACAGCCTATATCATATACTGCATGTTATATACAAATCAATATATTTTATATAACTAAAAGAGCAGTGAAATATATATAAATATGTATATTATGAAATATTAAAAATATTATAGAAAAGTCCACTGAAAAAGGGGAATGTCATAACTTAATGGAAAATGAGTTAACAGGTCAGAATTTTACCTCTAAGGGAGTATAATACCGTACACCATTGTTGACAACAAAAAAGATGAGTCAAAGAATAATACATAAAAGATTTGGTGTAAAACACAAAAAAGAGGTATGCCATTCGTGTACTGTGCAAAAAAGGGGAATGTCATTTATTGACATTCTAATCACTGTATTACTCCATGGCTACCACAGAAGAATAAGTAACATAAGCTATATGTGCAAGTAGTATATGGAAATTAAACTCAGCAACACTATTTATTGGGAGTAAAAAACTCATTTCATATATTATGCTCATCTCGAAATAGTTCCATGACCATTCACTAGAGATCGCACCATATACAGCTTTACTTTACCTCTGTAGTTGTTTTGAAGTAGTTTCCATGTTACCTTTTTCATTGCTGTTGTGTGATTAATTATCAGTGTGGTTTTAACAATGGGTATTTCAGCGGAACGTGTCAGCCCGTGTATTAGCGTGAAAAAACTAAACTCGGGCACAAGGAAATGCAAACGTTACGGTGGAACAAGTGACATGATGAAGAAGTTGAGGTTGTCTACGCATGAACTTGGACCCGAGGTTATTCCACAAGAAGGTATTAAACGTATTATTAAAGAATTTTATGCATTATGTTCCGTGGACGAACAAGATACATATCTGTGTGGATTAATAACCGTTTAACCTATTTAACAACGCAGGCCACGAAACCCAGAAGAAAGTGCGTCATTCCACGATAATGGCTATTCATACAGGGCGAGAGTCAAAAATGAAAATGGTAACAAGGACATGTTTGTATGATGTAAGGTATTCATGTCCTTGCATGGCATTTCCAAGAAACGTATGCAACATCTACAGAAGTCTTTAAAAACAACAGGAATGGCGCCGAAAGATCGACGAAGCAATTATGATCACAAACATTGCAGCATACCGGAAGAAGTCATATCAGCTCATTCAAAGGACGACAAAGTCATTACAGTAGAAAGAACAGTGAAAGAGTTTATCTGCCAGATACGATTAATATTAATAGGATGTATGAAATGTACAAAGAAAAAAATTGCAGCCTGTGTCGTATGAATACTACAGGAAGATCTTTAATACGAGATTTAATATTGCATTTGGGTATTCACGCAGCGACCCATGTAGTTCGTGCGATAAGTACCAAGCTGATGTAACGGCGCTCCAACATACTTTATCTGGTCCTTCACTACCAGACAAAGAAACACACAAAATAGAGACGCAAATGCGGACAGCCAAGTGGCGAATGAAGAGAAGCGAGCAGCGCGACAGAGAAGCGAGCAGCGCGATAGAGAAGCACGAAGAATGAAAGTCACGAAGCGATTACCTTTGATTTTCAGAAAAACCTACCTATGCCTAACCTCACGACAAATGATGTGTACTATCGGCAGCAACTCTCATTATATTCCTTCAACATCCGCACTTTGTCCACAGGACATTCTGTATTTTACAGTAATCCAGAAACAGACGGGAGAAAAGGTTCTGATGAGGTGACATCATTTCTTCATAATTTAATTTATAATTTACTGGATCCCAAAGTGAAGGACATTGAACTAATCTGTAACGGGTGTGCCGGACAAAACAAAAACTACACAGTTTTGCGGTTTTTGCATTACGTTGTGCATGCAACTCGGAGACTGGATCGCATTAAATTAACATTTCCAATTCGCCGCCATTCCTATTTAGAATGTGACCGGAATACGGCTCTCATGAATCAGAAATATCAAGCAGAATTACCGGAACATTGGGTTGAGGTATTTGTAAGTGATCGCACGAAGCCATCTCCTTACCACGTTGTCAATGTTGACCAAACTCTTTTGAGAAACTGGAAACAATACTTGACATCACTGTATACGAAAACCTGCCCAATCGCAACACGACCTCTCACTGAAGTAGTTTTCTCAGCGCAACATCCTCGTTTGATAAAGCACAGAAGCACATACAATGGCATGTGGGAAACTGCGGCCATGGTTCCACAGAAGATCTTACTTACACAAGTAAAAGGACTTCAGTTACACAGTGGAGAGTTCCTACTGCCTGAAAAACGTTATCAAAGTAAGAAATTAAATAATAGCTAAAACATTTCGTACTATGTCTAACTGTTGACAAACTGTGATACCGCATTAGATCCATTGTTTTTAGGTGTGTTACCGATTTCATGGGAAAAATACAAAGATTTGCAACACCTCAAGCAGTTTTGTGGAGCAGATGCAAGAATATATTACAACAACCTGCCTTACAATGAGGCTTCCAAATTGTGAATCAACATCCTGCTTGTTTGGAAAACATTTTCGAAGTAAGATTACTGACATTCCTCCTCTTATTGCATACATTATTGCTTGAGATATTGATCTTCCCCCTTTGTGTAATTTTATTTATGTATTAATGAGGAATAATTGGTCTTGAAAGTAGTTTATTATTTATAAAGAGGCTCAGGTACATACATACCTATTGTGTAAGGTGTTGTGAGTTGTAGACAAAATACATCATGTAGTTATATGTTCTCATTGAACAGTGGCATTGCGTAAAACTTTAAAGTTTATTTCCTGAACATTTACTACTAAATATCATACCCACTTTTTGCGATGGACTATTCAAAGCCATTGTGCGTGACTAAACCGCATCATCACTGACAAACCGCTGGACCGATTGAGAACATATTCGTCACCATATGCTATTGAAATGGCGAGTAAGGCTTTTAGTAATGTTTCATTCGGATAGGTGGCGCTGGAGTCCAACTTCTATATTTATGGGCCGATTTTGCTCATCCTTGCAGGGAATGTTTGTTGATCTCAAAGAAATTGTTTTATTGTGCTTTGCATTCGGTAGGTTAGGTTCCGATAGGTGGCACTGGAGTCTAACTTCTATATTTATGGGCCGATTTTGCTCATACTTGCAGGAAATGTTTGTTGATCTAAAAGAGAAAAATGCCAGCGATACCACGGTCAGACATCGATCGACGACGTACAAGACGTAATAGAGAGGACGCATTGGGAAGACAAAATAGAACATGAAAGAGGCGGAACAACGTTCGCCGGGAACAGCTAGAGTACTTCTATATTTCTCATTCCTGTGTATTCTCGAGCCACTGCCTTTGTCCAGTGGCTGTAATTACAAGAAGTCTCTTAATCTTTTGTTTAAGGGGTGCTCTATCTGGTAAATATTTACTACTGGCTTTAAATACTGGAGGGTTTTTCACGAGAGCAGTGGTCAGCTCCCCGCCAAGGCGAATCGGGTTCGATTCCCGGCGCGCTCACGGACTTTCACGTGTGGGAAACATGGCGGACGTTGCGTTGACCGGCGAGTTTACTCGGGATCTCCCGTCTTCCCTTGCCCCTCCACTCCGCCATTGCTCCACCTTCGCCCCATTTCTCCCTCACCGGCGATCAAGATCTGTACCTGCACAACTTTTTTTTTTTTTTTGCAATTTTTACTGAGTAATTGTTTGCAATTAACAGTACACAGATTTATCTTGTAAAACTACAAGGACCGTGTTTGTAGTAGAACTCAAGAAATGTTTGTACCTACTATACTAACCCGTGTCCACGAGCTTCAGTAAAATGGCGGACACTCAGCCAACAACGCAAAACTGTATATAGCTGCTTGTGTAAAAACTATGGGTGATGTAAAGTGTAGTTGCGTGCAAAAATAAATGCATTACGAGTTTGAATAACGTGAAATGCTTAAAGAACTCACATAACCGTAATAAAACGATAATTTCAATCAAAAGAGACCGTTTCCCTCATTAACTGTTAGTGATTTGTAGCTACACGGAACTCTTAAAATGAAATTCACTACCGGTAAATAAATTCTTCTTAATCAAATAACTTACTTAACATTTTGTAAGTACTTGAAGTTATATTTAATATAAAAATAAGCAGTAAGTACATAAGTGGAGTTGGTCTACTGGATAATGGTGCAGGCTAATAATGTAAACAGTAAGTACATAATAGAAGTTGGTCTACTGGATAATGGTGCAGGCTAATAATGTAAGCAGTAAGTACATAAGTGAAGTTGGTCTACTGGATAATGGTACAGGCTAATAATGTAAACAGTAAGTACATAATAGAAGTTGGTCTACTGGATAATGGTGCAGGCTAATAATGTAAGCAGTAAGTACATAAGTGAAGTTGGTCTACTGGATAATGGTGCAGGCTAATAATGTAAGGGATGTGGGTTATAGTCCCCGTGCTGGCAAAGTGTAATGTTTATTCTATGAAGTATATTTATAGATTTTTTTAAAGATATTCTCTTTTATTAATTCATCATATTTGTTTTCTAGAAGAAAAAAAATGATTTTACGTACATTTTTCAATACTGTAAGTTGTAATACAAGACTGTCCTTTTAAATACTACAAATATATGTTTTTCAGATTATAGAAGGAAACTGTTTGTAATTTTACAAAGGAATTTCTTGGCAACTGGGTTTCCAAGGAGTTTTCTTGTAAAAGTACAACAAATTTAGAGTGTGGAGCTAGAACTCAGTTGCTGAGTGTTTGAAATTGAAATACACGTTTTTTTCCACGAAACTACTTTACTAGCGGGGTATGTTCTGATCTACGAAAAGAAAATACGCAAGAGATGAGGCACGAAGACTACATTCAAGAGATGAGGCACGAAGACTACGTTCACGAGATGAGGCACGAAGACTACGTTCAAGAGATGAGGCACGAAGACTACGTTCAAGAGATGAGGCACGAAGACTACGTTCAAGAGATGAGGCACGAAGACTACATTCAAGAGATGAGGCACGAAGACTACATTCAAGAGATGAGGCACGAAGACTACGTTCAAGAGATGAGGCACGAAGACTACGTTCAAGAGATGAGGCACGAAGACTACGTTCAAGAGATGAGGCACGAAGACTACGTTCACGAGATGAGGCACGAAGACTACGTTCAAGAGATGAGGCACGAAGACTACGTTCAAGAGATGAGGCACGAAGACTACGTTCAAGAGATGAGGCACGAAGACTACGTTCAAGAGATGAGGCACGAAGACTACATTCAAGAGATGAGGCACGAAGACTACATTCAAGAGATGAGGCACGAAGACTACATTCAAGAGATGAGGCACGAAGACTACATTCAAGAGATGAGGCACGAAGACTACGTTCAAGAGATGAGGCACGAAGACTACGTTCACGAGATGAGGCACGAAGACTACATTCAAGAGATGAGGCACGAAGACTACGTTCACGAGATGAGGCACGAAGACTACGTTCAAGAGATGAGGCACGAAGACTACGTTCAAGAGATGAGGCACGAAGACTACGTTCAAGAGATGAGGCACGAAGACTACGTTCAAGAGATGAGGCACGAAGACTACGTTCAAGAGATGAGGCACGAAGACTACGTTCAAGAGATGAGGCACGAAGACTACGTTCAAGAGATGAGGCACGAAGACTACGTTCAAGAGATGAGGCACGAAGACTACGTTCACGAGATGAGGCACGAAGACTACGTTCAAGAGATGAGGCACGAAGACTACGTTCAAGAGATGAGGCACGAAGACTACGTTCAAGAGATGAGGCACGAAGACTATGTTCAAGAGATGAGGCACGAAGACTACGTTCAAGAGATGAGGCACGAAGACTACATTCAAGAGATGAGGCACGAAGACTACGTTCACGAGATGAGGCACGAAGACTACGTTCAAGAGATGAGGCACGAAGACTACGTTCAAGAGATGAGGCACGAAGACTACGTTCAAGAGATGAGGCACGAAGACTACGTTCAAGAGATGAGGCACGAAGACTACGTTCAAGAGATGAGGCACGAAGACTACGTTCAAGAGATGAGGCACGAAGACTACATTCAAGAGATGAGGCACGAAGACTACGTTCACGAGATGAGGCACGAAGACTACGTTCAAGAGATGAGGCACGAAGACTACGTTCAAGAGATGAGGCACGAAGACTACGTTCAAGAGATGAGGCACGAAGACTACGTTCAAGAGATGAGGCACGAAGACTACGTTCAAGAGATGAGGCACGAAGACTACGTTCAAGAGATGAGGCACGAAGACTACGTTCAAGAGATGAGGCACGAAGACTACATTCAAGAGATGAGGCACGAAGACTACATTCAAGACACCACGGACATTACACTCTAAATTTTTTTTTTGTACTTTTACCAGTTGTCAAGAAAATCCTTTGTAAAACTACAAAGAGTTTTCTTGTAAAATCTGCAAAACATTTCTTTGTAACATTACAAGTGATCGCCTTGTATAACAACTGACATTATTGAGAAGCGTACATAAAATTATGTTTTTTTCTTCTAAAAAATAAATGTGATGAATTAGTATTAAAAAAAAAAAACACACAATTTACGAAGGAAAAAGTTTCACTTCGCCAGCACGAGGATCAGAACTCACGCCCCTTGTATAACTAAGCCTTACGTTTAACCACAAGTCCAACTTAACTTGCGATGTTTACGCTTATTTTGACTGTAAATATAGGGCAAGTACACACAAAATAATATTGAAGTTATACAGTTAAGAAGAATACATACATGTATTTATTTTTAAGAGTTCAGTTGTAGAGTTAAGTTATTTGTACGCCTATTAACAACGGGGTATTAAGAGCCGATTTAATAGTTCTGTGTAGCTAGGAAACACTAACAAATAATGAATAATACGGTCACGTTTTATTGAAACTGTACTTTTATTATGATTATTTTAGTTCTTTTAAGTGTTTTACGTAATTCAAACTTGCAATACTTTTCTTTTTGCACAGAGCTACACTTTACATCACCGCAAGATGTTGCAAAAACAGCTGTATACGGTTTTACGTTGTTGAGTGTCCGCCATTTTACTGAAGTTCGTGGATACGGCTCAGTTTTACAAGAAAAATCTTTGTACTGTTACAAGCATTTGTAAAATTACAAAGCATTTCTCAGTAAAAATTACAAATTTGTTTAGAGTTGACAAACTATTACGGACATTGCCACTATTTTGGAGCTCTCCTACATGGCTCGTCTATTCTCTCGTCCAATAACCATCAACCCTTAACACTCTGCTCTGATGCACCAGTATCCTACTATAGAAAACACCAATGATGTGTATGTTATAAATGTCTTCATTTATATATATATAAAATTGTATCACTGACAATATAATTAATTTTGGTGATATGGACTAAAACTGTATCGGTATAATTTTGTGTTACACTATGTGATACAGATGTCGTTGGTAGTTTACAATTGTTGATAGCACTGACACATAATCACAAATGTTTTCAGTAATGTCAGAAGTCAAAAGAGACCAGTATTTTCAACGATACTGGATTTTAAATGATACCTACTGATACTGACGATAACGATATTAACGATGATATAAATGATTTCATATTACTGACGATTTCGGTATTATTAATTATTTCGGTATCATAAGCTATTTATGTAATATTGATAATTTCGATATTATAGATAATTTCGGTATTATCTTTAATTTTCAATATTATCGAGAACTTCGATATTATCGATATATCGAAAATACCGAGTAAATGTTTGGAAAACTATCGATATTAAATTGTTATGATATCGAACAGCCCTGGTCTATACACGTTTAGGATGATCCAACACGACACGTACATAATAACAGTGAACAGCTTCGTAATAATACCTTCTTTCATTTCGATACGTACACGTCAATTACGTACATGTCTTTCGTCGTGAACCGAGCCTTGGCATACAACTTGAGATACGACAGAGTGAGAGACGGGCATGGCAAGTTCGCAATTAGTGAGCGAAGCCCTTCTGAGAGTCCGCGTCACTTCCGCGAGGCGAGCTCATCTCAAGAACCGGCGCCACACAAACCCAAGGAGTTGATCGGCAGGAATGAAGAAGCGCCGGCTGTTGATCAGTCAGAAGGTAGGCTGCTGCTTTGTCACTGCTGTACTCTCGCAGTGCACGCCAGTGACGTGGTATCCCCGAACACATATTTGGTATAGTCTTTCTGTATCAAACCTATGAAAAATCACCGTAAGTATGACGTGCTCGGTTTTTTCCTAAATACGTCTTGTATCACGAGAGTGTTAACAAAAAAAATTCCTTACTTTTTATTAAATCGATCTGTTACTTATATTTCATCTATAAATTATAGTATTTCGTTTATATAAATACTAATAAAAACAGGGAGAAAATAAGTGTGTTGGTAATGAATACTAAAAATAGTTCTTATGCAAATTATTACTACACTGAGTGCGCACGAATGCGGTGTAATTTTCTAGTCTCAGTTCATCTTTGTTTACATGAGGCGAAGGAGTGTCTTGGAAGTCGAACTTTAGCAAGACTTCAGAAAAGTCGGATGTAACCGTGAATGGACTATAGGCGGTTGAAGGGAAGGGAGTACAGTCACACTTGGTGAGATCATCACTTAAAAGAATGACACCACCCCCGCCTGCTGGAAGATTTAACAATGTAGGAGCCATCGCAACAATTTCCTGGCCATAACCTCCGCCATCTCGACTCGAGGCGCGTAGAAAATGTTCTGGGCCAGATCACCTCAGCTATAAAGGTCGAGACGTGCCTGTGAGACGGCATTAGTACAGAGTATGTGAGCGAGTTGCAAGACGACGGGACACGGCGCAGTGACCAGTAATTGAAGTGTGCGACTATAGTCTATTCGCGGTTTCTTCGCCCTTTTTTGAATCAAACCTTTGAAAAATCACCCCATGTATGCCGTGTTTAGTTACTTTCTAAACATGGCATGTATCGCAAGCGTTTTATACCTCTGTTAACATCGGGATTTAATTAGGACTGAGAGTGACATTAAAACTGTAGTCAGCGGTAAATATAGTTGGTGTTAACAGTAGGGATAGACAGTTATATTTTGTAACATTGCTAATAAAATTGGGAATTTAGTTTAGATATTTCATTTTCAGACCTCCAATCCGTTACTAGTGTTTGGTCCTATTTAACTGCATTGCAAAAAGGTTTTGTAAATTTGCAGAGTAACTGTAATTTTACAAACGTTTGTAACAGCACAAAATTTTTTTCTTCTGCGATTATTCATTATATTTGTAAAACTATAAGGGCCGTATATTTGTAACCAATAAATGTTTGTACTATACTATAATTACCGGTATCCACGAGTTTATGACCAAACGCCGAACACTCAAGAAAATTAAACCGTATATAGGTGTTTTTGCATAAACTTGGGTTGACGGAAAGCGTAGTCGCGTGCAATAAGAATCGTAATGTAAGTGTGAATAGACACTTAAAAAGAATTCAAATAAAGAAATGAACTTTAAAAACACGTGACGCTATTACATATATCATTGTGAAAATAAATCGGCTCAAAGAAAAGTTGGCCGTGGGGTTATTGAAATGTGCGGTATTGAAATGAAAGGGACGGGGATTCGTATATTCTTTACGGCAAGGTGCAATTTTCCCCACTTATATATTTATATTCCGGAAGAATTTTTCCCCCCCATCTTCTATCTTATTCATTCATCACATCAGTTTTCTAGAACGGTGCAGAATGATTGTATTTCCACTTCTCAGTAATATAAGTTCAAATACGAATCTATAATTTGTATACAAATATATTGCAAATTTAAGAAGAAAACTTTTTGTACTTCTACAAAAGATTTTTTCTTCGCAACAGGGTTACGAAGGATTTTTCTTGTAAATGTACAAAAAAATATTTCATTTGTAGTGTGCTCGTGTGTTGTTGGAAGCAGAGTAGGGGATACCATACACAGACCAGCTTTTATAACCCTGCTCAGGTTGCGCAGAGTATAAGCAGATACGAGATCTTCCTAGTAAACGCTGTTCTGTTCACGTTACAGTGAGCACTTTCGAAAGCCCTGCTAAAGATCTACTTGTATGCACGTTGCGTATACTTCCGCCATATTTAAAATTAACATTGTCATGGGTCTGGTTACTTTATTCATGCACCGGTCAAGCTAATTTATACACTTACATCCATTAAACACATATAGAAAGTAAAACAAATGATTTCAGAGTTGTCAAATGTTTTCCTGCACCTTTTAATTAGGCGTTACGACAAGGAACTACTTTCTCGCTGCCATTACCAACTTCAGAGCGCACATGCCAGTCATAGTGCGCCTTGACCCGTTTGGTTACATGTTAATTTCCGAGTTGAAGTGTTGCAATCACGTAATATTTTGGTATGAACTGTACTTGCGGTCAACATTTTCTTCTCCAGCCAATGAACAACGTGCTGCTTGTTCGATGATATCGGCAATAACCATTCATGTCAGAGGCAGTTGTATAAAAGTCCACGAATAGGATTAGCCCCAAGCACCGGTGCCCTGCTATGTACAGTTCCGGTCATAACTTCCACTCATTTGCAACATGTACACAATCGTGGGCACGGTGACTGAACGGGTTAAAATACATACTGGTAGTGGGCAGTGACATTTTTTTTACGCCTTAGTGTTATGATATCAGGTTACAGAGAAGCATTGCGACTAAGATGATAAACAGCATTAAAAGGCTTCGCGGGTGTTGTTTCCTCAGAATTATAAGCGGTGGCAATACGGTTTTAATACAGCAAATTGTTCAAAAAAGATACAGCGTTGTCGCTATATACTTAAACACTGTTTTGTAGAAGCATAAATATCGTCAACAGTACTTAATACTTGTAGATATGTTCGCTGTTCTTGAAACTTTTCAACGGCCATATTTGTGTTTCAATACCTACATTTATATAAATTGGCTACAAAATATTGACTTTCATTTCGTAGAGTGGCTCTGCCATTACAATCAGTTTTACCGTATGCAAGCAGAGTACCGCTCAGTTTCTTGGTCGTGTGCTGACCCATGCTGTCTTCCTGTCAAGAACGTGAATGGAACATACAACATACGAAGCACTATATTGTGTAAAGGCTGTTCACGATAACGTGAGTACTTTTGAAATCAACCTTAGAAAAAAGTCACTGTTACTATAGGCTGTTCACAGTAAAGTGAGCACTTTTGAGGCCCCAGTTACGTTTTCCTTTCGGTCATTTTTTATCCGTAAACCACCTTTTTCTAATAAATATTGCCTTGTAAGTAAAAAGCACAGTGTGTATATTCCAACACGCTCGGAAATTAACGTCTAAGACTAAAATAAAATAAAATAAAATATATTTATCGAATATTGTTCAAATAACGAATAATTAAAAAAAAAACGCTCACTTTACCGTGAACAGCTAATATATGCATATATTTTTTATCGGGCCCACTGAGTGATATGTGCCTAGTAAAGTTAGTAATGATGGAGGGAAATTATTTCCATGTCTTACCGTCAAATTAAAAGGGTTAGGTAACCATTTGTGACAACTTAAATTATTTATTCCGCTTTCTGTTTTTTTTTTTTTTAATGCCCCGAAGTGTAAAGATGAGAGGATTTTTAACTTATTGACTTTTATAACAACTGCACAATTTCACATGTCCGATACATGAATAAAGGGTTGAGCCCATGGCGACGTTAATTTTACATAAGGCGGAAGAATACACAACGTGCATACAAGTAGATCTTAAGCAGGGCTTTCAAAAGTGCTTATTTTACGGTGAACAGCGTATACCGTGGAATACGAAATGCGGTCCCTCGTGCGCAGGAAAGCTATAAGGCGCAGGTAGCCACTCATCTTGCGATAGTGGCTAGTGGGTTGCACATCTTCAGGAACCCCCAGACAATTTTTTTTACCAAACTTGGTCGTCCCGTAGCAGCTAAGCCACGCACTTCCGGACATGGGAGCCTTCTCGTGAAGAATTCTAGATTCGTTGTTGACCTGTATCACGTACTCCGCGCTCCGCGTTGTCTGTTTCGTCCAAAACAACCTATAGAGGAATTGTTTCACACGGAGGATATTTATGGTCGGCACTGTACACAAGGAATCAGTGGCCAGTACTTCGTTCCGAGTAATCTGGTTTGTTGAATTTTCCGCTCTCCTCATCTGTGAATGGTTAATGCCGACACACAGTACGATGTTCATTTGTAGCGAGAAGCACGAAATACACGAATACAGTGCCCTTCAAAAAATGTAACGATCGCAACACTTGGGCATGTCACTGGTGCTGGCAGGATGACAATAACTAACAACCACAGCGGAGCCAGGGAGAACTGAACTCATTACGACCGCTCACATGCAAGTTGCGACGTAGCCATTATACATGTGCTGTAATACCAGCTGCTGGACGTTTTTAATTAGCAATGTTTATGTTCGTTTTAACTCGGAGATAACCGGACACAATCAAAATACCAATCGTCACCATAACTTGACATTCCTTACCAGCCGCCACTGGAAAGAAATGTGTGATTATTTGAGACCTCAACATTTCGTGAAATAACCTGGCCTCGGCTAAGATATACGCTCTAAATCTGAATCAGTGAGAATTTCACTGTTTCAATAAGTTAATAGTATCTGATTGATTCAACAGTCACTTCAGAGAATTTAACTGATGAATCAGTGAAAAAATCCCGTTTTCCTCCACTTATTGATTTAGTGACATTTGTCACTGATTCTTCAGTCTTCCCCCCCCCCCCCCCAAATTGTTTTTCAGTTATTTATTTTCTGACTGATGGATCAGTTAAACAGTAAGTAAAAATGGCCAAAACAAAATACTTTCGAAAATGTGTTTCGTATTTCAAAACACCATTTTCCAAGGTAACATGAGCATTCAGTCTTTCATTCTGTCTTTGCGTCTTTCATTTCGTTGATGTAATCATCGCAGCGCTCTGCTTGAAGGTTTAAACTGAATATACTGAGGTGTAGAGAGTGCGGTCATACGTACTAGTCGTTTTAACTGAATATACTGTGGTGTAGAGAGTGCGGTCATACGTACTAGTCGTTTTAACTGAATATACTGAGGTGTAGAGAGTGCGGTCATACGTACTAGTCGTTTAAACTGAATATACTGTGGTGTAGAGAGTGCGGTCATACGTACTAGTCGTTTTAACTGAATATAATGTGGTGTAGAGAGTGCGGTCATACGTACTAGTCGTTTTAACTGAATATACTGTGGTGTAGAGAGTGCGGTCATACGTACTAGTCGTTTTAACTGAATATACTGTGGTTTAGAGAGTGCGGTCATACGTACTAGTCGTTTAAACTGAATATACTGTGGTGTAGAGAGTGCGGTCATACGTACTAGTCGTTTAAACTGAATATACTGTGGTGTAGAGAGTGCGGTCATACGTACTAGTCGTTTAAACTGAATGTACTGTGGTGTAGAGAGTGCGGTCATACGTAGTAGTCGTTTAAACTGAATATACTGTGGTGTAGAGAGTGCGGTCATACGTACTAGTCGTTTAAACTGAATATACTGTGGTGTAGAGAGTGCGGTAATACGTACTAGTCGTTTAAACTGAATATACTGTGGTGTAGAGAGTGCGGTAATACGTACTAGTCGTTTAAACTGAATATACTGTGGTGTAGAGAGTGCGGTCATACGTACTAGTCGTTTAAACTGAATATACTGTGGTGTAGAGAGTGCGGTCATACGTACTAGTCGTTTAAACTGAATATACTGTGGTGTAGAGAGTGCGGTCATACGTACTAGTCGTTTTAACTGAATATACTGTGGTGTAGAGAGTGCGGTCATACGTACTAGTCGTTTTAACTGAATATACTGTGGTGTAGAGAGTGCGGTCATACGTACTAGTCGTTTTAACTGAATATACTGTGGTGTAGAGAGTGCGGTCATACGTACTAGTCGTTTTAACTGAATATACTGTGGTGTAGAGAGTGCGGTCATACGTACTAGTCGTTTAAACTGAATATACTGTGGTGTAGAGAGTGCGGTCATACGCACTAGTCGTTTAAACTGAATATACTGTGGTGTAGAGAGTGCGGTCATACGTACTAGTCGTTTAAACTGAATATATTGTGGTTTAGAGAGTGCGGTCATACGTACTAGTCGTTTAAACTGAATATACTGTGGTGTAGAGAGTGCGGTCATACGTACTAGTCGTTTAAACTGAATATATTGTGGTTTAGAGAGTGCGGTCATACGTACTAGTCGTTTTAATAATACTTACAGTACCAATCAATCCAAACACGAAAAGTTAAATTTAAAACTACATGCTTTCAATGAAGAAATATCAGACATATCTTTTCCTCGTATTTAATAGCTGTGTGTGTTGGCACAAACCGTCACAGAGTCTGAAAGTGAAATAGGAAGGTCGTGAGAGTTCAATCCCTGCCACCGGCGAAACATTTTTACTTTTTTTAATTACGGAAAAATTGCGCAATAGAATTAGTAAACTATTGCAAATATGATTATTTATAGTAATTATTTCGCCAAATTCAATAAAGACAATACTTAGTACGCCACTGCAGTTGGCCATCACTTATTAAATCAGAGAAATTGTTACACGTCACTAATTTAGTCAGTGAAATTTTTTCACTGAAACAATCAGTGATATTCCACCGATTCAAAGTGGAGCCATTCTCACTGATTCGAATAGTTGAATTTCACTGCGAATCAGTTATTTTCCACTAATTCGAATTTATAGTCTAATAGACTTTTGTATTACGGAACCATTGCAATTTTTTAATTGATTCTTTTATCAAAAGAAATATTTCTCTGTTTTGTTTGATTTTCTCGTGTTCGATCACACTGTTACTATCTACGCATTACTTGCATAGAGTGCACAGAGTAATTAAGATCACAGACGCGAAACAGCCCCTCATATCGCGAAATACTGCCGCATACGCCACATTTCCGCCGACTCATTGCCACGAAACTTGGGTGTAACCTTCTACGACAGTGTCAACGCGAAAGCCGTTGGCGACCGAGTTGCGTTATGAACAAGATTGTGTTGATCTGAGGGGTTTTTACCTTATGTCACCTAGAACCATTGCGCAGGCACCACGCTGCGCTGTTGGACGAAGAATCAGGCCTGAATCGTAAAACGAACTGTTGGTAGGCTATGAACTTTGTAACGCATGACGATGGTCTGGCATTAGTTGGACAACTATCAACTTCTATAGGCTGTTCACGGTAAAGTGAGCACTCTTTAAGGCCCTTCCAACAGGTATTAACCACTAATAGATATATCTTATTGCAGCCTTAGGCATTCAATTTTGAGGGTGGTGAAATGCATACACTGTGTTTATCAGTCACAGTGCATTGCTTATATTAAAACGCAGCTACACTGTGTTTATCAGTCACAGTGCATTGCTGATATATTAAAACGCAGCTACACTGTGTTTATTAATCACAGTGCAGTGTTTATATTAAAACGCAGCTGGAAGATGGAACCTGGATGAAAGGTAAAATTTAGAAGGGCCTTGAAAAGTGCTCACTTTACCGTGAACAGCCTATAGTTTGCTGCATGCACCAAGTGTTGCCACGTTACACTGTCAAGTTGAGGACGACTCGGCGTTACAGACGAAGAGGGTTCGACGGGTTAAATAACACTCCGGTTGGGTTGTTAGGCTTGGGGAACAGGTAGTTATCCTATAATAAAGACTGTTCACGATAAAATGAGCACTTTAGAAAGCCATTCTTACGATTTACTTGTATGCTCATTGAGTGTTCTTCCGCTTTGTGTAAAATTATCATTGCTATGGACCTCATCACTTTATTCATGCGTTGGTCAAGTAAAACTGCAAAATTATTAAAAAGGTAAATATTTTACAATCTGCTCATTTTTACGTTTCGATGCATTAAAAAACAGAAACAGAAAAAATAACTTTTATGTTACTTCAAATGGTTACTTAACAGCTTTTATTCGACGTTAAGGTATGAAATTACTTTCCTTTCAACAATACCAACTTGACTGGGTGCATGTCACAAAGCTGCACCCGTTAGAATATATGCAGGAAGGGGCAGTGAGATTTTTGTATGGTTGATTTCAAAAGTGTTCACTTTATCGTGAACAGCCTTTAGAGAAAATCAGGTCCGTGATTAATCTGCCAGTTTCCATTATCAAATTAAAAAAAATTACGTATGGAAGGAAAAAATATGACATATCGAAAATTTGTAACTGCAGATAATCGTGCTCGATGTGTGATGTTATAGCATTTGTAGATTATAGTTCTGAAGGGAGGTTAATTTGTCAATGTTTGCTGAGGAATATTTTTACATACACCAGTGATTTAAAGAGACCTGCAGAACTCGAGTTTTTTTTTTTTTTTTGCCTGGTAACATGCAGTAGTACGCAGAGACGAAAAGGCATGGCAGACCCTTTGATATCGGCGTACCCAGTCTCCGATTGGCTGCGCGAAGCTCTAAGAACGGGCCTTGTGTCTAATTGGCTATTGCATGCTGCGAAATGTTCCCAACTGGCTGAGCAACCGACTGGCGAGTACGTTGCCAGGCGCTGATTGGTGAACGGCGTTGCGCCATGTTACAGGCCAGCGATGCCTTTTTTTTCTGGCGCGTGTGTCTAGAGTTAGCATCGTGTGCGTCTTTTTGGCATCTGTATTGTTAAGTAATCTGTAGCTTGTTACTACACTACGCTGTGTTTACATTAGCACCGGATGTGATTTCGCTGGCTACTGGCAACTGTACGTCATTTACTCTGTGTGACTGCTTCCCTGGAGATTAGTTGTCTTCATTGGTGGCTAAAAGAGTCCTTCTGACGTTTACCAGAACTATCTGCCAATGTCGGAAGTAAAAGGAGAATTGGAGTTCAGTCTACAGTCGCTAACTCAGTGCTAATTTTCTAGGTCCCTAGTGATCACGCTTAGCTGTGACCAACTATTCAACACATATTCTTGGAACACGCGACGAAAGAAAGGCGAAGAGAAATTTTAACAAGAATTCATAGCATCACTAGATGGTTTTGATGCCATAAATGTTTTCATGATGGTTGTGCCACCTTGTCAATCCAGATATCACCATTCTTTCCTGTCCGGAACGTGCCCCATACACAGTCGCACTCTACTCAGATACATCGCATCTCGTAGCACTTGTACACTCTCCGCACACTCTCTCGTCCGCCGCCTGTCCTCTCTCTCTCTTCGACGTCTTTCGATGGCTCGATGTCCGTTCTACATACGCCGCACTTGAATCACAGGCGGAGGCGCTTTCTGAGTGTCAGTGCACCTTGACCCCCAGAACTTTCTCTCCACGCCGAGGAAGGATATGACCAGAAAGTTCTTGCAAGAGCCCGCAGCCGCCGACCCCACCAGCAGGCTCTACCCCTACAGTGACGCCAGTTAGTTAGGACAGCTTTCGATCACTCCCCCCGTCATCAGGCGATGTAGTCGCGGCTGTGCAGGCGTTGAGGAGGAGCAGGCTATCACCCACCACGCCAATAATGGCGGCACCTAACACTGATAACACGGCGTCAACTGTATGAGTCCGCGCGTTACATTATCTAGGCTAATATAATTGTTTGTTCCCTCAGTTTGTATATTATTAGAATTGTCCAATAGTCTAAACGTAGATATAAATGGAAGAGAATTATGCCCGTTCAACAGAGGTTTGTAATATCTTACCTATAATGCAAACGTTGTTCGAAGACAAATAAATGTCAATGTTTTCTCGGCTACAGCCATGGTAAAATATTGTGAACATCATATAGGTACCGATTTTTCATTATAGACTTAGCAGATTTCCATAAAGAAGGAAATATTATAAGTGACCCGTCTGCCTGGAGCTACTTTGCGCGTTTGAAGCACTGAAACAGAAAACGATAAAGACTTAAACTGGCATGCAGAGTAACATATCGTCGCTAAGCACGAGGCACTGAAGTTGCTAGCAGCTTTTCACACGTGCCCAGTGTAAGTACAGGATTTCGAGCGATGATTTTGGAATCTTACTAATGGAAGTTCAATGCAACCCCATGTTGCGGGAACTTGCCGCGAAACGTGGGACAGGTAACTCCATCTCTACTTCCTCCTGTGGAAAAAGACTACACCCTTCCCTCTCTTCCCACCAGGTGGTAGGAATGCCATTAATTGGGCCTGCAAAATCAAACGATAAAAGTTTTGGTTATCCGTGTATATTTGGGGTCCAGGATATGTTGATTATTTTCCAAAATTGCCCCATTCATATCAAAATACATAGAAATAGACCAAGCTTGGTCCCCCAGAAAATACAATATGATTATTTTAAAAAAACCCATAAAAATAGTTATACAGAGAACTACTACTTCATAACATAAATTTGAACTATGAAATTACACAAAAGAATTAAAATAAACCCGATAGGGAGAGCTTACGAAAATTTCTACAACACAATTAAGCAGCGCCCCTCCCTCTCCATAGTGGAACGAGAAGCCAATCCTTATCTCTTCCAAGTTTCGATCTCGGGCATTTTTCTACGTTCATGAAGTGTAGACAAAGCGCACCACGGTGACGTCACATGCTGCACGCACGCCTCCACAAGTTCTTGAAGACAATAGGAAGAGGAATTAGTGGGGGGGGGGGGGGGGGTTCGACACGCCGAGGAGGCCAGCGAGCCGGTGTAGCAGACGAATTTTACCCCCTGAATGCCAGAGTGGCGGCACGTGTGAAAGCAGCTTGGCTGTCCGCTGACAACCACGACAACGGTATAATACTGTTTACAACCCTCGGCAGACCACAATACATTAGGTTGACGCTAATCCCCGTGAGAATTACCCTCGTCACTTTCTCACCAGACTGTCTCCCTTGGTAGAATAACAATTTAAGGAGCAAGTGTAGCCCCCTCCCAAATAAAATTACTGTTCAAGCGTGGCCAAACATCACACATCTAGCCAGAGTCCTCAGCGTCATCAGGGGAGGTAATCCCCAAAACAGTGATTCAAGGCGCGCCGGCTGTTTTCATCAGCGAAGCTTGGAGTTTCCCCAGAAATGACTTTCAAGCGTAGTAATTTCGTGTTCTGTGAAATTAGTAGAGTGAAATTGTACCACTTTCGGAGAAAACAATAAATTAGTTAGAAAAGCTCCTATTCTGAACACCCCTTTTCTTTCCTTAAGGCACGCCACTGTGCCGACATATCACCAATTGTATAATGATGTACTTAGACTGTCTCGATCGCGAGGGTGTCTGTCCTTCCCTACCTGGGGTAAAATCCGCCGATTACATCGGCCCGTATTGCATCAACTCGCACGCCGGCTACTGCAGCGGCGCGAGCGTGTACAACAGGGCACTCACATCCTGGCAAGACTCCGCGTCAGCAGGCAATACACGTAGTTTCCCGTAGAACAGTAATCATAGGACGGGTTTTCTTAAAACAGTTGCTTGTCTAGATGTGATACCGTCACATCCTTACACCAGTTTCGCATAGCTATATATGTTCAATATAATTCAAGCTGATATAGGCTATTCATGGTAAAGTGAGCACTTTGTAAGGCCCTTCGAAATTTTTACTTTCTAATAATTTCTATCTTTCCGTCATTTTTTAATGTAAACATTGTAATATAACTAATAAACACATTGTATACATTTCATCACTCTCAAAAGTTAACGTCTGAAACTGCAATTAAATATATTTATTAGGTGTCAATGCCTTTTGGAAGGGCCTTAAAAAGTGCTCACTTTACCGTGAACAGCCTGTAATAGTAAAAACACTGTGGTTCTCAACCATGCTGAAGGGAGAAAAGATCCTGACTAGTTGTGGACACACTAGCTCATATGCACTTCCACGTTTGTTATGATTATTACTCCTGTAAAGCATTTAGTCTGGTTTTAGTTTCAGTTGTGTGTTCCTGTCCTTGCTTTACCTCCTCTGGGGGCTTTCAATCTGTTCCCCTTTTTAACAATCTGTGGGCGCTTATGTTGTCGAATGCCCCACAATCCCACAGACTCACGATTGGATGGCAATTACTACATGTCTTAGGTGCCAGACCGTTAATCATGTTCAGTACAGGAGTAAGTCAATCCTGGTTGGACAGTCAAACACCAAAACGTCTTCTCACAAAGACACGCGGCAAACAGTAACAGGAGAATCGTAGGTGTGCACTAGAATATCCAAGTCTAGTCTGCGTAGAATTTTTTTTTTTTCGGTAATCAGGTGTCGGAATAGAAATATATGCAATATGCGTGATGTGCACGAATTTGTTTCCAGCCTGGTCTGAAATTTAATTTCTTCTCGTTAGAAAAATTTATAAACGTGTACGCGTTTTTCGTATAGTTCACGAACCTGGGAGGCGCCTTCAGCGCTGTAACTATTTCAAAACTATTTATTAAATATTATTCCAATTCATATCGGACTAGTTATACGCATTATATTTCTGCTACAATTAACGGTTTTTGATGAACTTTCCAAATGCCTGCAGAAGTAATTCAATGCTAAGGTTGACTGACCTTGAGATGACAAGAGTTTGACAACTACAGACAACAAATCGGCTCAAGAAAGTAAACTGCTAATGCTTCCCTAGAGCCCACTTTCCCAGTATTAAGGGGCATTGTCGTGCGTATGAAGTGTAGGTATTGATAACCGAGCAACCCAATGACAGGTATAGTCTATTCAAGGTTTCTTCACCCTTTTTGAATCAAACATTACAAAAATTTCCCCATATATGACGCGTTTAGTCATTTCCAACATATACCATATAGCACAAGTATTTTATACTTGTGATCATAAAAGTTACTTTTTTTTTTCTGTTAAACTGAAATTTTATTAACATTTTATTTAAAAAATATAACGCTTCATTCATATATAATTTTAATAAAAAAACTGTGAGAAAACATGTGCGTTGGTAACGCCTAGTACGAAATAGTTCTTATACAAAATACTGTAACACTGGATGCGCACGAATACGGTGCGCTGTTCTCTTATACAAAATACTGTAACACTGGATGCGCACGAATGCGATGCGCTGTTCTCTTATACAAAATACTGTAACACTGGATGCGCACGAATGCGGTGCGCTGTTCTCTTATACAAAATACTGTAACACTGGATGCGCACGAATGCGGTGCGCTGTTCTCTTATACAAAATACTGTAACACTGGATGCGCACGAATGCGTTGCGCTGTTCTCTTATACAAAATACTGTAACACTGGATGCGCACGAATGCGGTGCGCTGTTCTCTTATACAAAATACTGTAACACTGGATGCGCACGAATGCGGTGCGCTGTTCTCTTATACAAAATACTGTAACACTGGATGCGCACGAATGCGGTGCGCTGTTCTCTTATACAAAATACTGTAACACTGGATGCGCACGAATGCGGTGCGCTGTTCTCTTATACAAAATACTGTAACACTGGATGCGCACGAATGCGTTGCGCTGTTCTCTTATACAAAATACTGTAACACTGGATGCGCACGAATGCGTTGCGCTGTTCTCTTATACAAAATACTGTAACACTGGATGCGCACGAATGCGTTGCGCTGTTCTCTTATACAAAATACTGTAACACTGGATGCGCACGAATGCGGTGCGCTGTTCTCTTATACAAAATACTGTAACACTGGATGCGCACGAATGCGTTGCGTTGTCCTTCGGTGCAATTTTAGTAAGCTCAGTTTGCACGAACCGGAGGAATATCCCGGAAGTACAATTATAACAGGACTTCAGAAGCATGTGAAGTAACCGTGAATGGACTATACAGGATGGGCACACGCTGTAGGTCAGCGCGGGGAAACGATAGCAGGGAAGCAACTACAACTCGAGTCTCCACAGACTGCGGCCACAGGCATCACAAGGCTTGGAACAACCGGTCGGTCAGTTCCTCGCTCGAGGCTAGGCGAGACGCCTGTTCCAGACGCCCCGTGACGTAACATGCGCCACGTATGCGCTCTGAAGTGTGCGTGACCACGCCGGCAAATGTCCTCCCCTTACGCAACATCCCTCCGCTAGCCGCTCGGTTGATGAACTCGTGGGAAGGGAAATATTGATATGTTTTACCCTACCCTACACATAGTGCTGGGGTTTAATTCAATGCATCATATTTAGGGACACCCCAATCTCGCGAACAGCATTTCTGTCTGTAGGCTAGCCACGGTAAAATGAGCACTTTTAAAAGCCCTGCTTTACATCTACTTGTATTTGTATGCCTGTTGTGTATTTTCCTCCCAATGTAAAATGAGCATTACCATGGACCTCAACACTTATTCATGCGTCGGGAGAAAGTTTGAAATTATTGTCAAATAAAATATTTTACAAACATTGTCAATTTGTTACTTGATGCATTAAAAAAAAAAAAAACAGAAAGCGAAAGAAATAATTTAAGTTATTACAAATGGTTACCTAACACTTTTTATTCGACGTTGATATTAAACTACGTTCCATCAATCGTTACCAACTTTACTGAGCGCATGTCACTCAGTGTGTCCGTTAAAATATATACATGTATAAGCCGTTCACGGTAAAGTGAGCACTTTTTGAAGCTGTTTCATCAGACATAATAACCAATAAATACATTTCATTGTGGCCTCCGACTTTTGGTTTTGGGTATGGTGAATGTATACACTGTGTTTATTACTCACATGGTAGGGTTTATATTAAAAAGTGGGGGAAAGATATAAATTGTTTGAAAGAAAAAAGTAACTAGAGCTTCAAAAGTGCTCACTTTATCGTGAACAGCCTTTAAATGTTCTAGGTTACTTACCATAATCGAAAACAACAAAAACAGCCCATTGTTTGCGATGACGAAAAAAGTGCTGTGTCGGCTACTTTTTGTTCACAACACCTGAAAGTAAAACGAAAGTGGTTCTGAAAGGAGTAAATCGCATAAGTCTAGGTCCACTTACGCGACTGAATGTTATTTTCTTGCCAAGCGCATTAGATACCCGTCCGCCAACCACAGACGTTCAACACTTAATTCTGATTGGCGCAGTCATAGAGTACATAAGTGCAGAGATACGAAATGGCGTGGCGGTCGTATTGATGTGGGCGTGCCCAGTCTCTGGCTGCCTGGGAACGGGCCTTGCGTCTGATTGGCTACTGTGTGCAGCGAAAGGTTCCCCATTGGCTGGGCTGCCCGCTGGCGAGTAGGTTAACAATCGCTGACTGGCGAACGGTGACGCCATTTCTGTGGCGTGTGACGCTGAAATAGTATCACATTACAAAATACGGTTAGGGAAACCTGATTTTCCCGGACAGTTCATCGCAGACTAGACTTCAATAACCTACTTGCACACATGCAGTTTTCTTCGGTTATTTAGGTCTATTCGCAGTATCTTCACACTTTTTTAATCAAATCTTGGAAAAATCACCCCATCTCTAACGTGACGTGTATAGTTATTTTTAAAATATGCCGTGTATTACAAGAGTTTAATTCTGTTAACATGAAAGTATTTTAATTGTGGTTAAATTGAAGTTTTGCCGAAATTTATGATTAAATTATAATAATTAATTTAAATTAAATATGAAGAAAAACAGTGATAAACCACGCGTGTTGGCAGCGCCTAGTGAAAAACGGTTCTCGTGCAAAATATCGTTACAACTGAGTGCAAGGCACGAATTCGGTGCGTTATCATTTGGTGTGATTTTCTATACTTCGTTAAGCTTAGTTTGCACGACGCGGAGGAATATCCGGGAAGTGGAACTTAAACAGAGCTTGGGGTCGCGGTGGCTTAGCGGGTAGCCTGCTCGCCTCCCACCAAGGCGAACCGGGTTCAATATCCGGCCGGGTCACACTCAGATTTTGGCATGTGGGGATCGTACTGGACAATCCTCGTTTCCCCCGCCCTTTCATTCCAGCACTGCTCCATACTCACCTCAATCACCCTCATCGGCTCTGAAGACCTCACTGTTAAGAGCCGCCCAAATCTCTTCACTCACTTTAGCAGGGCTTCAGAAAGATGTGAAGTAACCGTAAATGGATTATATATATAATACATTTACGGTTACTTCACACACACATACACAATACACACACAAACATATATATATATATTAGCCTCATGTTATTTGGTAGGTACTTGACAGTGTCACACAATAAGTAAAAATACAGAGGTGAAACAGCCGCTTATACCGCGAACTCCAGGCGCAACATGTAGGAACGCTGTTAACCAATCGGCGTCTGGTAACCTACTCGCCAGGCGGCAGCTCAGATAACAGGGGAACCTTTCGCTGCATACAGTAGTCAATTACGCACAAGGCCTGTTCCTATCGCCTCGAGCACCCAATCAGGGAATGGGTAAGCTCACGCCAAAGGAACCGTCATATCGCCCTTACGGGCGGTGAGAAGAGAAAGTGATTTACTGCGGGTAAATCTGACTGTTAGGTTTCGATGTGCTGCGTGCATGTCTGTAATCATTTTAATATTGATTGTCGTATTTCTGTGTACTTATGTGAAGGTGTTTCTGTGTACTTATGTGAAGGCCCCACTTGACACAGCCAATACGGATTCTGCCACTCTAATACTGGACATCTGTGATAACTAGAGACCCGAAAAATTCGCGAGTTCAATGACCTGTAGGCTAGACTTCACAGTCTTATATACTCCCATACATATATCAACTGTTTATAGGTTGTTTGTTATGGTAGTAAAAAGCGGTGGTTGGGAGCACAATTTATTGCATGTTTGTTATTGGCTCATTTATCTCCAGGAGGTGTTAAACATACGTCGACCAATTACAAACGTAACATGAACGTACATGTGAGTGAATTCCAACGTGTCTAGAAATGAACCCGCAAAATTCTCGGGTCTCTAGTGATAACATTGCAAAAAAAATTACGTCATGTTCCGCCCAATCACAAAAGTATAAAGACGCTACCCAGCTTTGGTGATGAGTAGGGACAGTGATATTGCGCGAAAAAATTGTTGAGACACGATACAGTTCAAATCACTGTATGATTGTCCAGCTATTTTGATTGGCTGAAACATGTTCCGGTCTTTGTTAAGTGCTTGCTCACGAATCACGAAAGTTCATTGTCGGAATTACGAAATTTTGAGTGGTTCGGTCAAATAATGCGGACATGGCACCAGCAGCCAATTAGAGGTACAACAGCTGAAGTGTATATATAGTATTGAAATATAATATGAGCTCAGATTTTTACGCGAAAAATCACTGGCCCTAGTGATGAGACATGTGATGCGCCACAAAAAAAAAAAAAAAAAAAAAAACGTTTTATCTCCATTCGTAAAAGGAACTAAAAGGGAAGGGCGAAAACAAGAGAAATAAGGCCATAAAATATTTCCGTTCCCCGCGCGGACCAGAGCAGGGTTATTTTTAAACGCTCCCTTTAGACCAAACCACCAGCTGTATCTGTCACACAAAACAAGACAGCCTGACAAACTTGCTTGGGTCCCTCCTCTCTTCGGCGAGGTAAAGCAACCATTTTCCATTTATTCTGAGGGAGAAATGTATAAACCGCTGACATTTTAAATCTTTTCAGGCCAATGTCAATTACTGGATACTCGTGTAGCAAGTAACACTTTTGCTAAGGTCTAACTTAAGTTACCATTAAGGGTGGCCCCTTTTCCGCGAAAAGATTTATGCAGAGGCTATACTTCAACATGCTTATGTGCACACTCGCAGTCTTTCTTTGACTATTGACCGCTTGTCTTTGAGTGTAGACAGTTTGTTATATGAATGAGCCAATCAGAATTTAGTTTCTCCGAAACTGACCGTCCGTGATTCGCGGGCATACAGACAAGACGCATAACAATTCAAATGATCCAATCACGAAAATGCTTCTGAACTAAAATGCGCTGGAACACAACTTGTTCTGAAATATTTTCGCGAATAGCAGGTGCTCGTAGTTATCACTTTTTCAGAGCCATATTGATTCCAGGGTTTGAATGTTGGAAGCAGTACTAGCTAACTGTGTTTGCTTAATGATCACTATCCTTTCAGATCCACACTAATTTCTCGAATCTGGTGTTGCAAGCAGTATTTAAGCCGACTGCGCTTGCTTGATTATCAGTAGGACCTATAGGCTGTTCACGATCAAATGAGCACTTTTGAAAGCCCTGCTTACGATCTACTTGTATGTACGTTGTGTAGTCTTATCCTTTATGTCAAATTAACATTGTCACGGGCCTTATTATTTTATTCGTGCATCGGTCCAGAGAAATTGTGAAATTATAAGAAACGTAAATATGTTTTCTAATCTGCTCATTTTTAAACTTTAATGCATTAAAAAAAAAAGCAGGTTACCTAACACTTTTTATGCGACGTAGTTATATGGAACTAATTTCCCTTCATCGTGACCAACTTTCCCTTCATCGTGACCAACTTTACCTTCATCGTGACCAACTTTACCTTCATCGTGACCAACTTTCCCTTCATCGTGACCAACTTTACCTTCATCGTGACCAACTTTCCCTTCATCGTGACCAACTTTCCCTTCATCGTGACCAACTTTCCCTTCATCGTGACCAACTTTACCTTCATCGTGACCAACTTTCCCTTCATCGTGACCAACTTTCCCTTCATCGTGACCAACTTTCCCTTCATCGTGACCAACTTTCCCTTCATCGTGACCAACTTTACCTTCATCGTGACCAACTTTCCCTTCATCGTGACCAACTTTACTGGGCGCATGTCACTCAGTGCGCCCGTTTAAATATATGCAAGGAGCAGTGACATTTTTATAAGGTTCATTTCTAAAGTGCTTACTTTATCGAGAACAGCCTTTAACGCTAAACAACGTAACTGGTGCGCGATGATTAGAGACACTGGAAAATTCGCGGACAGTTCCGGGCTAGTGCATCTCCGAAATCACTGTAACGTCTTGCACGGTAAATTAAGCACTTTTGAAAGCTCTGTTAAAAATGTACTTTTCTTCTCATTTTGTATCCTTTCGCCGTATGTAAAAGTTAAATTACTCTGGGCCTAATCGCTTTATACAATGCGCCAGTACAGCGGAAACGTGAAATCGTTGGCGACGTAAACTCGTAGCTAATATCTAGAGATCCCAACATTTCACGAATTCACTTACGGACAAACTAGAATTCATATCCTGTACATTTCACTTTCTTTTCCGATTGGATCGCAGTTTGCTGGCACGCCCTGCACGGATTTGAGCCAATAACTAACTTGCAAGTCAAATAGGACCAAATCCCGTTCTGCCTGGTCTGGGGTGAAACTGGAGCAACAGCCAATAAACAGCTGACTAGGGATCGAATACGTAAAGGACTGCGGAGTCTAGCTTGTTGCGGAATTTCCGGATCTCCACTCTCGAGATTTAAAAAAAAATACTTTTGCAAGACATCTCCTTGGAAACCCAGTTGCAAAGAAAATCCATGGTAAAACTACAAACAGTTTTCTAGAAAAATCTGCAAGACATATATTTGTAATATTACAAATGATAGCCCTTTATTACAACTTACACTATTGAAAAGTGTGAATAGTTTAGTTTATAGAAAACAGATGTGATAAGATAAATTAATACAAGAGAATAACTAAACATTAAAAAAAAAAAACTTTCAAAATATTATTTACGAGAAAAAAAAAAGTTACAATTCGCCAGTATGAGGATAGACCCACACCCCTTGGGTTATTAATCAGCACACTTAACCACAAGACCAACCTGACTTACGAACTTAGCACTTATTTTTATAGTAAATATAACTGCAAATGCCTATAAATTAATATGGCGTTATATGCTGTTGAGTTGAGAGATTTGTACGGCTCTAACAACGAGGTCTTGTGAGCCTATTTAAGAGTTCTGTGTAGCTAGAAAAGTTAGTGAATAATGGAGTCACGTTTTATTGAAATAGTCTTTTTATTATGAATATTTGAATTGTTTGAAGTGTTTTACGTTATTCAAACTTGCAATACTTTTCTTTCTGCACACAAGTACACTTTACATCACCGCAAGATTTTGCAAAAACAGCTATAGTAGGCCTACGGTTCTACGTTGTTGAGCGTCCTCCATTTTCCTGAAGCTCGTGGACACGGGTTAGTATAGGTATTACAAATATTTCTAGAGGTCTACTGCAAACACGGCCCTTGTAGTTTTACAAGAGATAACTTTGTACTGTTACAAGCATTCGTAAAATTACAAACAATTTCTCAGTAAAAATTACTATCTTTTTACAGTGTACTAATATCTCAATTCGTACTTTAATGTGTACAAAAAGAGGCATCAACAGCCATAAATTGTAACACTACACTCGGAACACAACACCAAAACATACAGTTATTTTACTTCATTAGTATGCAAATTAAACTGTGAGCCTGCAAGCCCGTGTGTACGGTAGGATAGACGGAGCTAACGGGCAGTTATTTATTTATTTATTTTCAAAAGTTGACTTCAAAACTGCTCACTTTACCGTGAACAGCCTAATAGTGAGCGGCGATTCGCAGGAACTAGCATATCCTACAAGAGTTCAAACTTTCCCACTGAACCACCTGCCTTCGAGGTTGCGCCATTCTCAGTGACCTGCTGCAGGAACACCGACTGGGATCGAGCTGCAGAGACCCGTTGCAGATACACGTGACCTCTGACCCCTGACCTCCACCCACCCTCGTCCCTGACCTGTTATGTAGCGGCTCTCCCGTCGCGGCCTTGGCCTGTTTCCGCTATCAAAACGACACGTGCACACACACACACACATTAATCTGAACTCCGTTCTCGGCGCTAAAGGTAGATTCACAATGAAATGACCACAGAGCTCGTTGCGTTAACGTTACGTTCAGCTATAGTTCCCGCAGCAGTGTGTTCATATTGAATTAACAGCGACGCAAAGGTGGATGTTCCACGCGAGAAGTTCAACCAATTTCAACATAACGCAGAAGTAACGTCATTTCGGCCAATTAGAATTTAGGGACGTTATTTTCTTTTGTTTCTAGAGTACATTTTATTCGTATCAACTTCCGAATTGATTGTTTGCTGATTATCATGACACGATTGCAACGGACGATGAAGATAACACGCGAGTTAGTGTGTATTTAAATGATAAACATACTAATGACTAGAGATCATTAAAATTCGCGATTATTTTGTAGCTGAAGACTAAACTCGACGATGTCGTATGCTCTTAGATTTCTGCCATTCGTCGTCAACCTGTGTGAAACTTTCCAAGGAGACTCAGTGGTTAAGCAGCCGATCTCCAGTGAAGCAGTCACCGTATAGTTAACAGTAGCTCACGGGTTGCACTCAAGTAAGCATAGGACAGTGAAGTCCAGTATGTTACGATATAATGACGTGAATTTTGCACGTCTCTGTTAATGAATTGAAAAAATCTGCAATTAAGGAACATACCTGAGTGCAAATTTGGCGTCGATTTATGCGAGAGAAGAAATGTTTTAACTAATATAATTACTCATATGTAGGCCCCTACGTTTAAATGCAAATATACATTAGTTAATACGTTCATGTTACTCTTGTAATTGGTCGACGTGTTATTTGACATCTCCTGGAGATAAATGAGTTAATAACAATCATGCAATAAATTGTGCTCTCAACCACCGCCTTTTACTACCACAACAATCAACCAATAAACATATGATATTTGTATGAGAGTATATAAGACTGTGAAGTCTAGCCTACAGGTCACTGAACTCGCGAATTTCACGGGTCTCTAGTAAGGGATTACAAAGTATCAAGACGAGCCTTCCTTAGCGCCAATTTGAATAACAGTATGATTTTATAAATAATTTTAAAATAGAGTTAACGTAATGGTAGATAACATAACGAGTTCCACGTTAGATTATTACACTTCACCGCCGTCATTCGTTCAGCGATATCGTCCGGCACGACTCCCACTCGAGAATCAAAAAGCCCAAGAAATGTCACGACTCCCACTTGAGAATCAAAAAGCCCAAGAAATGTCACGATTCCCACTTGCGAATCAAAAAGCCCAAGAAATGTCACGACTCCCACTTGAGAATCAAAAAGCCCAAGAAATGTCACGACTCCCACTTGAGAATCAAAAAGCCCAAGAAATGTCACGACTCCCACTTGAGAATCAAAAAGCCCAAGAAATGTCACGACTCCCACTTGAGAATCAAAAAGCCCAAGAAATGTCACGACTCCCACTTGAGAATCAAAAAGCCCAAGAAATGTCACGACTCCCACTTGAGAATCAAAAAGCCCAAGAAATGTCACGACTCCCACTTGAGAATCAAAAAGCCCAAGAAATGTCACGACTCCCACTCGAGAATCAAAAAGCCCAAGAAATGTCACGATTCCCACTTGCGAATCAAAAAGCACAAGACATGTGTTTATATTCTTGCTTTTTTTTTTAATGCGAAGCATCCGTCGTCAATAAAAATCCCATTCAACCAGTTCGCCGTAGATGAATCGCAGCTGCAGACAAAACACTTTTGCGAGTTTGGTTAAATTGAGACTGAACTGCCACAGTCATTTCTATAGTCAAGCCACTGTCATATTTAGCGAGGCTACACGGATTTTTCTAAAGGTGAAAATGAATACATTTCCCTACAGCAGGGCGTTAAAGGCTGTTCACGATAAAATGAGCACATTAGAAATCAACCTTAGAAAAAGTCACTTACCCTTCATGCATATATTTTAATGAGCGCAGTGAGTGATATTTGCTCAGTCAAGTTGGCAACAACGAATGGAAAGTAGTTCCATATCTTAAAGTCGAAAAAAAATTTTGCTACCATCTGTCAAAACTTAAAATTATTTCTTTCTCTTTCTGTTTTTTTAATGCACCGAAGTGTAAAAATGAGCAGATTTATAATATATTTCCTTTTCCTATAATTTCACAATTTCATTTGACCAAAGCATGAATAAAGTGACGAGGCCCTTGGCAATGTAAATTCTACATAAGGCTGAAGAATGCGCAACGTGTATACAAGTAAATATTAAGCACGGCTTTCAAAAGTGCTCATTTTAGCGTGAAAAGCCTATACAAAAGGTTTTCTATAAACAAACCATCCCTGAAACTTAGAGCATCGAGGTAATTTACCAAAGGAGAGTGTGCAAATGTAACAACAAAAGCACAGATTGTTAATTCCGTTGAGTCACAATTATCTGTTTTCAGAAGTCCAATAACGTTTGCTAAAAAGGGAAGAGAACACAATATAACTGAGTTCTCAGGTAAAGTGGATGGATTGGGGGGAAAAAATAATAGCTGGCACAAACTATCCAAACATGTTTAAAGTACGCTTCAGAATACGGTATATGTTTAGCGATATATGGATGGTTCCAACATGTCTGGAGCAAATTAGACAGTTCCAGGGGCGGGGAAAGTTCGTTAGTTTAATGTGTGCGTGCATGCGCGAGCTAATATACCTACCATATTCTTCGTATACTCCAGCAATTTAGACAGTTCCAGGGGCGGGGAAAGTTCGTTAGTTTAATGTGTGCGTGCGTGCGCGAGCTAATATACCTACCATATTCTTCGTATACTCCAGCAATTTAGACAGTTCCAGGGGCGGGGAAAGTTCGTTAGTTTAATGTGTGCGTGCATGCGCGAGCTAATATACCTACCATATTCTTCGTATACTCCAGCAATTTAGACAGTTCCAGGGGCGGGGAAAGTTCGTTAGTTTAATGTGTGCGTGCATGCGCGAGCTAATATACCTACCATATTCTTCGTATACTCCAGAAATTTAGACAGTTCCAGGGGCGGGGAAAGTTCGTTAGTTTAATGTGTGCGTGCATGCGCGAGCTAATATACCTACCATATTCTTCGTATACTCCAGCAATTTCACTGTGTTCATTGGCAAATTCCTTCTGTCAGAAATTAATGTTTAACACGTAACCAAGCGAGACAGCGCGGCTGTAACACTTGACTCTCTTTAGGTAGAGTTCGAGTTTGATTCTCGGCCCGGCCATCTTGTTTTCGGTCTTACATTATTTCTGGAAACCACTTCAAGGTCATGCCGGGATTGTTGCTTACTATAGGCCACTTCCGAGGTCTTCCACGCTCCTGAACTGTGCGTTAACTGATTCCGTCTGTGAAATGCCGCCGTTGGCCATATCTCAAGCCATCAATACATTAATACGCAAATAAGCATTTCACGCATTGCTGGGAGGCAGTGGCTTGTGGTGAACTGTTGCAAGATAAGCTGCTGCTTGCTCACGGCTGTACATTCTCTGTGCATGACGCAGGAACTAATAACCACTGTGGAGCCTAGGGAAACTTAATGATTTCCGACCATTCGCAAGCGAGCAGGGGGCATTTACTGGAGTTCTCATTCGTATACGAACTACCCGCCGCACTGAGTGAACTGCAATTTTGGTGTGCTTGAACAACTTGGTGTTCATATACGAACCTTGTCCGTGGGGTCGAGAGCGAGCCAACTCCAGTAATTAATGTTTTCAATTCGTATGGGGCTGTATATTCACTCATTCCTGTTAAGAGAGAGTATTTATGGAACTTCATACCTATACGATTATATAGTAATTCTATATAAAGCTTCGTATCGCATACATAACGTGTAATTCGTATACAGCAGTAATAGTTACGTTGCACATCACTAGATAGCGCTAAATTTAATAAATTAAATTCATTATAGATTTTTAGTTGTTCGCATGTAAGTGTAAAATTATTTAAATGTATACTTAAAAGTAGAGACCAGCAAAATTCGCGTTATTATTTGAGGACACTATAAACTTGAAACTCTTTTACCTCTGAAATACGTTTGTCATTGGACAATTCTGTTGTTGACACGCCCCGGGTAGCTCTGCGCCAATAAATGAACACCTCACAATCGTGTGCTCCAATCAAGTGCAGGTTACTCAGGAAGGGAGTGACTTCTACACATGTGCGGCAGCCAATGGAGAAACGACACAGCCTCGAGTATATACATTATTGTGAATTTTAGCTTGATATAAAAAAAAATACGCGAATTTTGCATGTCCCTCCTTATTAGTTTATAAAATATAGAAAGGTTTACAGAATGTCTACATCTTAAAAACAAACTGTCATTTCTTTAACATTAAGCATATTACGCAAGTATAATTACATATTTCAAAGTATATTAATGGGATCGTACTTATTTTCGGGTTTTCTGTTGCCAATTTATTCAACTGGCACTAAAATAATCATAAATCCCTTTTAAAAAAATCTCGTAATTATATTAGTGCTAGTGATGCTTCATTTCTAGACGAGCCTGTGCATGCGGCCCTAAAATCTGTAATAAAGACATGTTTACAAAATTCGTTTGTTAAATGTCGTTAGTTACGTTTTTGGCTTCGGCTTCGGTATGAACTATTATTAAAGTTGATATTTCGTTAATTAAAAACACAGTCATTATCTGTAATGTAGTTGGAAGTATTATTTACTCAACCATTACAATATTTGAAACCTAAACTGCCATGTTTGATACGAGTTTAGTCTGACAAACTACCACCTCTAAACCACTTGTTGATCAAAGTAGTCACATCTAATATCGCCTTCTGAATGAATATGAAATAGTCGTGAGAGTTGGCTAACTCTGGCGATATAAACCATAACTATAGTCTAGACCATTTTGAAATTGTGCTCTGTTTAGCAACAAAAAAGTTACCGCAGATTTTTTAATAACATAACCCACTTTTCTGATTGGCTAGCCACAACGGAAAGCCAGACGGGAGAAACAACTGACAGACAAAATGAATTCGAACTGTAAATTCGTCTACGAACGATAGACAGTGGAACATACCATTTCTACTCTAGCCTACGTATGTTCGTATACGAACGCTCGAGTGGTTTTTCGAGCGTAGGCCCCCAGCAAGGGACTCATTACACGCGTCCTGTGACGTCAGCTGCAGAGCTATGCATTAGTGGTGGATGTGTAAACTAACAAGCAACAGGGTACAGCACAGAGCCGACACCAATTTACCTTGCAACAGTTCACCACACGCCACTGCTGGAAGGTTATAATTTCGACTGAATTTTATCGCAGGTTCAGTCCGATAAGGTAAATCAAAACACCCGTTACCAATTTGGAAAAATAAATCACACAATATCATGAAGTCTGGCCGACCACTTAACCTCAACGTAATTTCCGGATGCACCAGTAATGGAACAGTTAAGGCTCTGCTAAATTGGACTTATGGCACGCAGTGCAGTGCTGAAACATTTCTGAAATGTGATTGGCTCACGTGACCTGTGACGTCACGATGAACGAGCCATGAAATGCAGGGTCAATACTGTAAAACCTGAAAAATTCGTGGGTTCATTTCGTAACAAGTTAGACTTCAAAAACTTGTAAGTTTGTATTACTTTTGCATTTAACACATTTTACAGAACTATGAGCCAATAACAAATAGGCAGGGAAACGCAATACCAATCGCGGCCTCTCATTGTGGACGAATGCATCCAGTAAGAAGCTTGTATCTGCATGCGTATACAAACATGGAATCTAACCAACAGGTCATTGGAATCGCGAATTTCTCCTGTCTCTAACTATATGTAATAAAAATAATGCATATCTTACTTGCAAGGCAAATACATTATTCATAGATAGGGACAGGAGCTTTTCGCGAAAAGGTTTTAAAGACCAGTTGAGCTCCAAAACAAATTTGTTCATATGGACATTCATGGTTGGATGATTTTAAATGTCACGTGCCTCAAGTGTCTTTCCGCGAATCATGGACGTTCGGTATCGGATCGGAGTAAGTACTTTATTACGATTGACCCAGTCAAATAGGAACATATATTCTCACGTAGACGCGTGGCCAATAACCAAAGGAAGTTGTAGTTGTGGATGTAGGATATTAAAGTATAGCATAGCAATAAATATTTTCGCGAAATACACCTGTCTCTATTCATAGATCTATTACGCGTTAGAAAAACGAGCGAATGTAAATAAAGTGATCACCCTGCCACCTACAGTGTCAGTGGAACTACGCTCGTCTAGCAGAGGCTGAGCATTCATTGTAACAAGCAGAAAGTGACAACCACCACTGCAGTCTGCTTCAGCAGAGTATTAGCAGTTAGCTTCAGCCCACTGTAACATAAGCTTTAATGCGAGTGAGTGTATAAACACACACAAAACAAGTGGCGTGGCGGTTCCTTTGATGTGGGCCTATGTCCACTCTCTGATTACATGCGCTGAGGCTCTGGGAAAGGGTCGTGTTTCTGACTGGCTGCTGCATTCCATAAAAGGTTCCCTATTAGCTAGGCTGCTGGCTGGGAAGTACATTACGAGGCGCTGATTGGAGAACGGCGTTAGAACGTTTTGCAGGCCGGTGACGCCACTTCGCTGACGTCTCCCCCTCCCCCAGTGCTCTTAAGGTGTCACCGTAATGTCTGCTACTAAACAAATTTATTACTGGTGTTTTTCCTCAGCTCTTTCACACTGCTGGAACGCAAGTGCCTCTTAACTAGAGACCCGAGAATTTAGCGGGTTAATTTCTAGACAAGTTGGAATTCACGCACATGTATGTTCGTGTTACGTTTGTAATTGGTCGACGGGCTGTTTGGCACCTCATGGAGATAACTGAGCCAATAACAAACATGCAATACATTGTGCGGCCAACCACCACTTTTTATTACCACCACAATCACCTATAAACAATTGATATCCGTATGATATTATATAAGACTGTGAATAGCCTACAGGTCATTGAACTCGCGAATTTCTCGGGTCTCTACTCATAACTAAAAACACTAAAACATTGCGGAATACTAGGGGCCACGGTGGCTGAGCGGTTAACCTGCTCGCCTCCCTCCAAGGCGAACCAGATTTTAACCCCGGCCGGGTTTCTCTGGGATCTCCCGTTTCCCTCGCCCCTTCATTACGGCGCTGCTCCATACTTACCTCGATTGCCCTCGGCTGCTTTCAAGACCTCGCTGTTAAGAGCCAGGACAATCGGTTCTCTCTGGTGTCCGATCATAGGGTTGGAATCGTGTTGGTAGTGGTTGACTCCATATGCTGGAGGAAATCTGGAGAGATTCCCACTCTCGCTGACAGACCGGGCGGTGAGCGGCAACCTGCTCCAGTTGTGCCCTGGAGAGGCACTAGGGTTATGGATAGAACACCGGCCAGATCACTCACTTAGTCTCTGAGTGCAAGGGTCTCAGAACCTCTTTGGTAGAGGGGGCGAGGATGTGAGGACGTGCCAGGTTTGGGCCTAGGATCTGGCCAACGGTCGCATTAATCTTGGCCTCCTTACGTTGATAGGATGTGATTCCTTTCCCCCGCCTATTGCGGGAGGCCGAAGCGCGGTAAGGCCGCAAGGCTAAGAGCGCTGCGTTAAAATACAAGATACAAGACCGAGAGGTCCACTGTAACTGCTAGGGACAGGTGATTTTCGCGAAAATATTTCAAGACCAGTTGTACTCCAAAACACTTATGTTCACATGCACTTTCGTGGTTGGATGATTTGAAATGTCACGTGCCACAAGTGTCTGTCCACGAATTATGGACTCTCAGTATCGGAGTACTTTATTACGACTGACCCAGTCAAACAAGAACATGTCTTCTCAAGTAGACACGCGGCCAATAACCAAAGGAAGTTGGGGTTGTGGGCGTAGAATATTGAAGTCTAGCATGGCCATTAATATTTTCGCGAAAAACACCTCTCTCTATTCATTGCCGAATATTTTTGCGTCAACAAGTCTTTGATAGTATATTTACATTCGTGCTCATTTTGAGATTAGATTATAGTCCCCCCCCCCCCTGGATCTTAATTGTTTTGAGTTTCAATCGCAAACGCTCAATATCAAATCGGCGCGAAGAAATATTCAGAAGTGTTTACAATTGTGATCACAAGATCATTTTTTTTACACTTCCACGTGATTATACACTACTCGCGTAGTAATTGCCCTGTTTGGACAGAACCGGCATTCGGTTAGTCCAGAGCTACATATTTAGCAGCGGCCTAGAACAGTACGCGCGTGTCAAATGAACAACAACGTTGCAGTCTCTTTGTAATAAACGTATTGTAAACACTTTTTTTAAAGCTCTTTCAGATTGCTATAACCTAAAATATTTCTAGTTGAATTCTTGCGAAACTAGTCGGACTACAGGCCAGGGCCATGTATTGAACTTCGCTACTGACTTTCCACCAATCAAATTATTCGGGCACCACATAAAGTCTGGTAGGTACAGACAGAGCGAGAACACTGCACGCCAGTTCAGAGCCTTGCGCCTAGCGAGCGGCGATGGCGCACTTGGCGATGTAGCCCTTATTGCTCTCGCGCGTCTCGGACTCGGGTGTGGAAAATATCTCCAAGTAGAGGGGCTTCTTAACCCTTTCAGTCCCTGTGTCCACGATGGAGGATATGTTGCCCACGAAGGGTATTTGTGGTTATCATCGTACGCAGCAAGGAATCAGCGGCCGGTAGGCTGGGTATCCTACTTGCGAGATATCTGATTTGCTGAGGTCTCTGCATATCTTATTTCTGAACGGTTAATGCTGAGAAAGTGACATCATCTAACACGCAAAATGTTGTTCGCTGGTTGCGACAAGCGCTCTTGACACAAGAAAGTACAGCTCAGGTCAAAATATTTCACTATTGCAACATTTGGGTTCGGGAATGATCGGGTCAAACACGCGATAGACTTACAATAGTTTGCGGCCCAGCCTGTTGCCGAAAGATGACGCGAAACTGTAGCATCCCCCGTTCTTTATTGAATGTGCAAATTCTTTACTGAATTTGCATTTTATAGCGTAGATGAATATCTAAACTACAAAAATTAAGAAATTGCTGTATAAAATTTCATTGTACGCATTTCTTGTTCTGGTTTTTCTCGTTCCTTTCTTTTTCTGTTTCAGTAAAACGATGACGCCGCACAGCATGTCGGAAGAAGATTGTACGTGCAATCTGACATATATAAGTGTGTGTTTACCAGATACAATGTATAAACTTTGTATACTGTAATTTGACTTGTCCAATAGGTACCTTGTACAGCGATGTATTGAAGAAGAATATCTTACTGACGCAATAAAACAAACAAACAAGTCGGCGAAGTTGAGTGGCGTCCATCAGTTGACCCGTACCTCGGCACTGCGTTTCAACGGCGGAACGAGGTCAGCAGGTAAACCCTCCCTCCGGCTCCCCCTGTGACGTCACCGACAACCACGTGACGGCCGCAGCATTGCCCGCGGTTAGGCCGCGAGCCGGTGCTGCCTAAATTTACCCCCATTACAGCTTTTAAAAAGGGCGAGCGGTAAATTTGACGACTGCAGATTTCCCGCAGGCAAGTGCCACGTCGTCGATGTCTTCTATTCACTGAAGTTGCAAACTAAGCAGCAACAGACAAAAGTGGATATATATCGTAGAATTTTCACTTGGTCTTGAAATCAACATTTGAAAATTGTCACTACCCATACCTGCATATAGTTTTAACAGGCACGCTGATTGGCCTGCACCTAGTAAAGTTTGTTACAGCGGAAGGGAAATAAGTCCATGTTAAAACATTGAAATAGAAGTGTTATGTTAACATACATGAATACTGGAATTCTTTATCTTGCCTTGTGTTTTTTTTAGAGCATTGAAACGTATAAATGAAATAATTTGTAAAGAAAATTCATTTTTCTAATAATTTCGCAGTTTCACTTGACCGACGCATGAATTAAGTGATCAGATTCATGGCAAAATTAAATTTACATACTGTAAGGTGTAAGAATACACAATGTACAGTACAAGAATATCTTAAGCAGGGCTTTCAAAAGTGCTCAGTTTACCGTGAACAGCCTTTAGATATTTGTTTAAAGGCGAATCACGGTCGTTCAGCATTATGAGTAGCCAGTTGGATTAACAATTATTAAAATGTTACATCACACTGTCTACAGCCAATGAATGATTAATACTACAGATAGGCGTACGGCGTAGTAAATCTATCTGGTACTTTGAATTATTTTACTGCAACAAATAAATGTCTATGCTGAGATTATGGTACTAAAGCCAGAGAGGTCATCATTGTTATTAATTTAAAAAAATCCCACGATAAAATTGTTTCCTTCATTTCATACTGCAGATTCTAGTATCAGTTTGTGACCTCCCACTGTGCAGAAGAAAAATTCCTTTGGTCTGTTATTTAAACTTCTTTGCAGTTGGTAGTTTGTGGTTATTTCACGACTGGACGGCTCGAAAGCCGTATACACTGTCACGCAGCCAAGAGGAAGGCAAACAAAGTCTATGGCTGCCGGGGTAAGGGAAATGTTGGGAAGACGGTTAGGAGGTTATGAATGATAAGTTGGTGAAAAAGAGTGGGGGGCGGGGGGCTGTTCTCGGAAACAGGGATTGCACCCGGTTACCCTCTCTTGTCAACGCGAGAGGTTTAACTGCTCGATGGTTACAGTACAGGTACATGATTGGCGGGACAATCCTGGTCGTGGAGCTTGGCGCTGTCTAGTTAACGCAAATTCCTTCCAGGGACAGGGACGTTCTCAATATTCACCGACTGTAGTTACCCTTACGGCCACGCAGTATAGAAACAAGTGCTGCCTGACACAAACTAATTTATTTTTTTGCGAAGCCTCTGTTTTGAGAACAATATTGACAGTTTCCCAGTAAATCATTCCGCGAACCAGGCCTCCACGGCGGAGTAGCCAGAGGTCTTTCTTAAAATAGAAAAGGGGTTCACTTTGGCAATGCATAGTAGGGCGTCGGGCTTTGTGAAGGAGGGAGCCGGATCCGTGACGACTTGCGACCGACACTCCGCATGACCATTTGTGAGCAAAGAGCGGTACCAGGCACTTGCGTACAAAAAGTATTCTTGGACAGCTAAAGAACGGAATTTAATATAACTTTGACCAGAATGCAGAGCGAGGTCATGTACTCAGCCAATAAGTCACGGCGTGCAACCGACCCAGCTACTGGATGTGCGCGCGCACGCTTCAAGGGCGCCACTGGAGGGCGCTCTCATTCGCGACAGTCAACTCACCCGTGGTTGCCGCCATCTTGGATGTTGGTGGCGGGCGTGAGGCCGAGCGCCAGCAGCACGTCGATGCCGCCGCCCCACCCGCTGACGTCACAGCTCTTCTCCTCAACGGCCGCCGCCGCCACCGCCTCCTCCTCGCCGGCGTCGTGGTTGTTGGCGCGTCTCTGCGGGGGCCGCCGTCGCGGCCTGCCGCCGCCACTGCTCACTTGTTGCTGTTGCTGCTGCTTCTTGCGCGCGATGAGCGAGGGCGTGGGGCAGGGCACACCACGGTCCGGTACGGCGCCCCTCTTGAGCCTCGACCTCGGCGGTAGCCCCAGCAGCTCGTGCTCAACATCGCGCTCGTAGCTCGAGTTAGAGAAGTGCAGCGAGCATACCCGCGCCGTCGCCGTGTTGAAGGCCGCGCCGTTGGTGTTGCGTCGCCCGCACGCCTCCACCCAGCGCCGCCGCACGTCCGCCTCCGCGGGGAAGCGGTGGTATCGAACCCGCCGCCCCTTCGTCTTGCGGTGCGAGTTGCGGCACGTGGCTACCGCGCACTGGGGCATCCTCTCTCCGTCTCTTTTGCTCCTGTCGACGCGAACACACGCAGCGTCCGTCCCCTCCGCCCGCCACGCCTCGACTGTCCGCAGCCGCCGCCCCCCCTCCTCGACTACGCCGCCAATCCCCCCTTCCCCCGCGCAGGCTGAGCACCGCGTGACGTCACGCCAGCCCCCGTGGTTGGTCGGCCGGGCGCGCTCAAGGCCACCGCCTCCCCCCTCCACGCTCTTCTAGTCCTTCTGGTCCGGGTTTGGGCCAACGTGCGGGGTTTTGCGCGTGGAGAACCGGCCGCCGATGATCGCCTGACCTTGGTCATTCTGCGTCCGCGGCGCGCGCGAAACGTAGATGCGTCTTGGTCGGCGCGCGCAGTAACAGCCGAGCCACCTGAGCGGCACTCAGCGGGGCGGTCGTTCCCTGAGTGTAACTGCACGAGCCGCCTTCCGCCAAGTAGGTCACCGCGCGCGGCCGTTGAACTCCTCGGTCGCGACGTCCACTGAGCCACGAGGCCTCCCACGTCAACGGCAGCCAGTAGAACACTGCCGGCTTGCGCATACACTGTGAAAAGTCAAGCATTACATTTTTATACACCCAGCCTGTGCTACATGAAAGAAATCTTCTTGAGAAAAGCAACTCTTAAAAGTATTACTTTTGAAATTTAATTTTTTGCTGCACAACACTTTTTCAAAGTATTTTCTTCCACTGCTATGATAGCCCAATTCTACGGTACCAGTGGCTAACTTAACTTTTTACTAAGAGACCCGCGAATTTCGCGGATTCGTCTGGCAACACGTTAGATTCCACAGTCGTCTGCGTACTACGGGCTTCAGTTAGTTGTTTATTGGGTGTTAGTCCACATTTACACCATTTGACACTTACTTTCTTGCAAATTCGTTAGATTCCACAGTCGTCTGCGTACTACGGGCATCAGTTAGTTGTTTATTGGGTGTTAGTCCACATTTACACCATTTGACACTTACTTTCTTGCAAATTCGTTAGTGGCTCAAAGTCGACCAGGGCGTATCTTTCAACAAGCGAACCTATTTTTAAAATGAGCTCTAATGCGGGCATGTTTAAAATCTACATTCTCCTCTAATGAATCCGCGAAATTTCCGGATTTTTGTGATGTTTTTAGGAAGAGCCCCAAGTATTTCGCGGAGTGAGTTGGCAGCAAGCTAGGCTGGACAGCCCTCTATACTAAAGAGATTATCGTATGCTTATTGGTTGCTGTGATCAAGTGAGGCCTCTGTACAGGAATGTCAAACACTCACTCGCACTACTACTTCCTGTTTATTACTGACTCACAGTTAAACAGGGCGTATCTAAACAACTGTCGTCCAATCACAACAGTAGGAGAAAAGAACAAGTATTTGGAGTCTACCTCGCCTCCGAATGAATTCGCGAAATACTCGTGGCTATAGTTATAGGGACTGGGAAAATTCATTTTAGGATAAGCTATATTTCAAACATGTACAGTACATTCCTGTTATGCTTGGCAATTGCATTGCACTTTATTAGACACGCCCAGGTGAACTCTGAGCCAATACAGACCAGCAACGAAACAAGATAAAGTACCCAGATACCAAATGAAACGGCGGTTCCTTTGATGTGGATATTGCCATTCGCTGATTGGCGATGCGCGAGGCCTTTTAAGCGGGTCTTGTGTCTGATAGGCTACTGCATGCTGAGAAAGGTTCTCAACAGGCTGATGTGCCAGCTGGCGAGTAAGTTTGGCAGGCGCTGATTGGCGAACAGCGTTCAAGCATTTTGTTGGTCAGTGACGCCATTTTGCTGGCGTGTGAGACTGAAAGTTTGCGCTATAAGCGTGTGTTTCACCTCCATATTCTTAAACACACCGTGATATCAGTTATAGGCAGGGACACCCGAATTTCGCGAAAAGATTTCGAGACCAGTTGTATTTCAACACACTTTAGCTGTGATCACCTTTCTTGATTTGCTGACTCAGGTGTTACGCGTCCAAGATATGTGCTCGCGAATCACAGACGCACAGTATCGGAATTACCGAATTTTGTTTGACTCATCAAGTAATGAAATGTCTTCTCACAAAGACTCGTGGCCAATAAGTAAATGAAAACTGCTGACACCTCAGTAGGCTATTGCAATCTAACATGTGCAGAAGTCTTTTCGCGAAATTAGGGTGTCCTTAGTTATAGGCTGTTCATGGTAAACTGAGAACTTTTGAAAGCCCTGTTTAAGATCTACTTGTATGCACGTTGTGTATTCTTTCGCGTTATGTAAATTTATCATTCACATGGGCCTCATCACTTTATTTATGCGTCGGTCAAGTGAAACTGTGAAATTATTAGAAAAGTAAATATCCTACAAATCAGTTAATTTTTACTCTTAGATGCATTTAAAAAACTGAAAATGAAAGAAATAATTTAAGTTATCAATTTTAATATGATATTAATGTATGGAGCTACTTTCCACCGGTCGTTACCAACTTTACAGGGAGCATGTCACTCAATATGCCCGTTAAAACATACGCAGGTAGAAGTAGTAACTTTTTCCTAAGGTTGGTTTCAAAAGTGCTCACTTTATCGTGAACATCCTTTAACGAACAAACAACTGGCCCAGCATGGAAAGGATTATAAAGTGTAAACTGCTGCCAAATGAATTCCCGAAATTCCCCTACCTCTACTGCATGACAGTGGTTTCTCCGATTTTCCTTCAGTACAGATGCCTTATTTTCAGGAGAAAAAATTGTTAATCTAGTTGTATTTCAAAACACTATAATACCTCAGGTTCACTTTCACGATTGGGTCCTTTTTAACAGCTACGAGTCTTAGGCGCCAGTTCATGAACCACAGATGCTAAGCAACAGGGTGGTTTAGTTTTGATTGGCCAGTCAGATACCAAGGGCCTTATTCAGAGTCGTTTTCAGTCCTTACTAAGGAAAGATTATCCTCCGACCAAAATGTTTCGTATTCAGAGAGCCATACTATTGCTAGTCCAAGGATCATCTTGCTTTAGTACGGCCTAACTTTTACTCCGGATTTAAGGTAGTACTAACGATGTATTGAAGTCAAAAATAATAAACATGGCGAACATACAATACGACAGTTACGCTAATAATACATGTGAGTGAAAGCTAGAATAAGTTTACGAAACATAAAACATAAGTTTAAGGCCGATTCTGTCAATCTGTATGCAAAAATATGCCTATCTAATGGATGAAATGTTGCGTGAATAATATTTCAAAGGACATATACCTAATCATAATACATCAGTTTTAAGCTGCAGCAATGCCTCTCTATTTCTGTGTCAATCAAATGCCTATTTTGAGAATACATATGGTAAAGTATTTTCTGGAAGTAATCGTATCGGTAGCTCAATGTTAACATCATGTGTTCATTTTCTTACGCATTGGCGTAAGAGAATTAAACCAGCCCATACTGCCAGTGCATAGGGGTGTGCTGTGAAAATTTAACACATTAATACCGAATAATAAGATTTATATATATATATATATAATCGTTCTCCATCCTGCAGTATTACAATACATGATAGAGAGTCAGATGTTCAAATAATTTCAAAGAAATATTTTTGGAATTATGGACAAATTATTTAAACATACAATTGATTATTTTAACATATACTTGTCATTGAAACAAATAGTCATAATTTAAAAAAAAAGGGACCGAACAAGAGAGACTCGAACCTGGATTTCACAATTACAGAGAAAGAACCGTATCCACTGCTCTACACAATTACAGAGAAAGAACCGTATCCACTGCTCTACACAATTACAGAGAAAGAACCGTATCCACTGCTCTACACAATTACAGAGAAAGAACCGTATCCACTGCTCTACACAATTACAGAGAAAGAACCGTATCCACTGCTCTACACAATTACAGAGAAAGAACCGTATCCACTGCTCTACACAATTACAGAGAAAGAACCGTATCCACTGCTCTACACAATCATGTTTATTTCGGCTTTACAAACTAAAATATTAGGGCAGACAGGGGCAGTTGGCACACATTTAGGTAATTTATTTTTAATAATTTTTCTATTAATTTCTTTTTAAGTTTCGCAACATGAATGTAACTAGTATACCTTCAAGCATATCATGGCCTTGCTAACTTTACTAATATTGCAATATTATATCTAAAGCTAGTAATTTTTCGCGAAAAAATGTGAGTACACGATAGACTTGAATACTATAAGCATCTAACAGCAGTTTGTCTGTTGCCATTGGTTGCTGTCTGCTCGAGAAAGTTTTTTTTTTATATTTGACCGGGCCACGCTGCATTCGGCAACATCGGCACGGCTCCTATGTGATTCGTGTGCAGGCAGTTAACAAGAGATAAAAAGGAATTCCGCCAATGAAGATAGGTAAAAGACCCTTCCGTGTTTTGAAATATAACTTGTCTTGTAATATTTTCGCGAAATTTCACCACCCCTAATTATATCTATCAAACCGTTATAATCAAAGTAAAGACACCTCTGCCAACCTGCCCCGTTATCGAGGCGAGTTGGTACAACACACAAATGTCATTAAGTTTTGAGAACGAAACTCGTCTTAGCAAATAAATTAAACCAAATTATTAATATCAATTAAGCACATAGTAAAATACAACAAACCTGCTTGTTTGAGCATATTTTCACTTACATAATTTTCATTTTCACATCTGAAACACACGAAAAATACTGTGTGCCCAGAAATGCAGTGGTCGTGTGCCCACTTATAACATTTGGAACACTGCATCCATTCTTCACCGCATTTCGATGTGTTGTATGAACCTGAGCAGAAAATACTGAGGCAATCCTCATCCTCACTCTCACTCTCCAAAGGGTATATGTTCTTTGGTTTCCGATTTGTCTTCTTTGTGTCAACAGAAGAAAAAAGATTTTTTTGTCAGTTTCTTGTTTGGAAAACGATCCTCTTTCTTCCTCTTTTTAAATTTCTGTTCATCTGCCAAAGCCCTCTTTATTGGGGTGTCTGTCAAAATTACTGATTTACTTCTTTTTTTTTCTCCCTTTGCAAGTTACTTTCCTTGGTCCTGCTTTTGTGAATGGCCTCACCAACTCTGGGGAAGGAAACGAAGTCTGAGTTGAAGATGATGGAGAGGTATCATCATGGGCAGAAGTAGATGAGAGAGGAAACCGAATGGATACAGATGAAGCAGAAAGGACGTTATTGTTTGAGGTAGAAGGGTCAGGTCTATAAGTGACTTGGAAATCAGCATCGGTAGAAATGTATGGGTTCCAAGGGAAAACCCCAGTGACTCTAAAGCCGGAAATAATGTTGAAAGGTGTTGTGACTAATGGTAGGCTAGAAGCTACAATGCTCGGAATGTCATAAATGTTTATGGACATCCGTGCATCACAAGTTGTGTTGACATACTTTTTTAAAGGGTCATAAAGAGATCGATCAAGGGGCTGCAGTTTATACCTGCAGTGGGGAAGAAACGACAAAACAGTAACACCATTATCTTTGCAAAAGTCTAGCGCTTCAGCTGAGAGATGGGAGTCATGATCTCGTAATAACAGGCAAGGATGTTCAGAAGAGCACCACACATGAGAAACAAAATGTGTGGTGTATTTACTAAAACTGCTCTCTGTCATCCAGCCAGAAGGGTGAGCATCACCTCCACTACCTACAGGAATGAAGTGAGGTTGATATTTCACTCTTGGGGAAAATGAAGAAAGGAGGAATGCTATTTCCCACATCAGTTACTGCTACGGCTAAAGTAACAAACATTCCTCTTTCTCCTATTGTCATCCTTCCTACGTGTTTAATGCCACGACGCCCTACTATTATATCCGGGTTTTGAACCGTAGTAATACCTGTTTATTGCCACGACGCCCTACTATTATATCCGGGTTTTGAACCGTAGTAATACCTGTTTCATCTACATTACAGACATCAGAAGGGCCAACACTCAGTCGTTTGAAAACCAAGATTTTCAAAAAACAAAGAAACATTGTTTCTATTAGAACTGGTAGCACGAGCTATACTTGCTGCTTGTGGTGACCTTATAGAAAGATGTTTGTTTCTTTTCAAATAAGAGGTAAACCAATCAGGGCCAGCCATTCCATGCTCCGTCCAGGAGTCTAGCACATTACAGCTACAAGCAATAGCATACGTGCGGGTGAATCTCCTGACTTCTCTAGGTATTAAGCTGAAATAAATATCTGAAGCCTTCTTCAGGTATTCGACAAGCAGCTTATCTTGTTCATGTTGAAATACCTAAACAAAATAAGCCCATTGAAATTGATTATTAAAACAGTCTTTTATAAATGAATGTCAAAAAATATATAGGAATGATTACATCAAAGAGTTTTGTGTATGCCTACTTTCCATGGTTTAGAGTAGCTAAATCTCGCCCAACGTAAAGACGTAGTAATAGTTACCAGAGGCTGAGGTGATGATGCTCCAGGCTGTGAAAATGCAGCATCTCTCTGATGTATTGCTGCCACTGGCTGAGATGATGGCGCTACAGGCTGTTGTGATACTGGTTACAGGCTGTTGTAGTACTGATCTGGGCTGTTGTGATACTGCTTACAGGCTGTTGTAGTACTGATCTGGGCTGTTGTGATACTGGTTACAGGCTGTTGTGATACTGGTTACAGGCTGTTGTAGTACTGATATGGGCTGTTGTGATACTGGTTACAGGCTGTTGTAGTACTGATATGGGCTGTTGTGATACTGGTTACAGGCTGTTGTAGTACTGACATGGGCTGTTGTGATACTGGTTACAGGCTGTTGTAGTACTGATATGGGCTGCTGTGATGCTGGTTACAGGCTGTTGTAGTACTGATATGTTCTGCTGTGATACTGGTTACAAGCTGTTGTAGTACTGATATGGGCTGTTGTGATACTAGTTACAGGCTGTTGTGATACTGATATGGGCTGTTGTGATGCTGGTACAGGCTGTTGTAGTACTGATATGGGCTGTTGTGATACTGGTTACAGGCTGTTGTAGTACTGATATGGGCTGTTGTGATACTGGTTACAGGCTGTTGTAGTACTGATATGGGCTGTTGTGATGCTGGTACAGGCTGTTGTAGTACTGATATGTTCTGCTGTGATACTGGTTACATGCTGTTGTAGTACTGATATAGGCTGTTGTGATACTAGTTACAGGCTGTTGTGATACTGATATGGGCTGTTGTGATACTGGTTACAGGCTGTTGTAGTACTGATATGGGCTGTTGTGATACTGCTTACAGGCTGTTGTAGTACTGATCTGGGCTGTTGTGATACTGGTTACAGGCTGTTGTGATACTGGTTACAGGCTGTTGTAGTACTGATATGGGCGGTTGTGATACTGGTTACAGGCTGTTGTAGTACTGATATGGGCTGTTGTGATACTGGTTACAGGCTGTTGTAGTACTGATATGGGCTGTTGTGATACTGGTTACAGGCTGTTGTAGTACTGATATGGGCTGTTGTGATACTGGTTACAGGCTGTTGTAGTACTGATATGGGCTGTTGTGATACTGGTTACAGGCTGTTGTAGTACTGATATGGGCTGTTGTGATATTGGTTACAGGCTGTTGTAGTACTGATATGGGCTGCTGTGATGCTGGTTACATGCTGTTGTAGTACTGATATGGGCTGTTGTGATACTGGTTACAGGCTGTTGTAGTACTGATATGGGCTGTTGTGATACTGGTTACAGGCTGTTGTAGTACTGATATGGGCTGTTGTGATACTGGTTACAGGCTGTTGTAGTACTGATATGGGCTGTTGTGATACTGGTTACAGGCTGTTGTAGTACTGATATGGGCTGCTGTGATACTGGTTACAGGCTGTTGTAGTACTGATATGGGCTGTTGTGATACTGGTTACAGGCTGTTGTAGTACTGATATGGGCTGTTGTGATACTGGTTACAGGCAGTTGTAGTACTGATATGGGCTGTTGTGATACTGGTTACAGGCAGTTGTAGTACTGATATGGGCTGTTGTGATACTGGTTACAGGCTGTTGTGCCGCTGGTACATGCTGCTGTGATGCTGGTTCTGTTGTATTTCTGGTTCTGGATTTTGTGATGCTGGTTCTGTCTGTGATGATGCATATAACTGACGTGTTTCTGCCTCAGGTAGTAATCTTGCCACAGTCTGTGTTCTCACAGCCAGTGGTAGTGCCACTACAGGCTGTGTTGTTACTGACCTAGGTTGTAGTAATTCTTGGTAATTTGCACAATATCTAGCCAGGGTTTTGAATGGTTTACCATATTCTTGAGCACCCCTGATTGAACGATGCGTTCTTTTCACTGCAAGTACGGCTGCTTTTATTGTTTCGGCAGATATTTCACCCCGCGTTGTCTTTTTCTTGTATGTGCACACCATCATGAAATCTAGGGATGAGAAACACATATTATCAATCGTAATGTTTGATTTCAGAAAGTGAGAGTGAAATATAAACGATAGGCAAACAACAAAGAAATTGATAAAGGCGTTAAAATATATTTAATTGTGTAATTTCAGATTCTTATCTTACTGAGAAGTAACGAACTAAACTGATATGTTACGGGGCACGTCGGCACAGTGTCCCAACGTGCCCCATATACACTGTGTCAAGGTGCCCCGTCACTACGTTTTTCCTTTCCGTTAACATGGAATTATCAAATCTAACACATAAACACTTTGAGACTTTTAATATGTGTGTTGTCTGAAATGTGATATTCCTTTCGTTTTATTTGAGACGAAAATCGGCAATGCGCATGTGCAGTAAGCGTATCAAGCATATATTTTGCGCAAGGCTCTTGACTATTCGCAGATTTTATATGCTAAATATAAATCTATACAAAATATGAATTTGAAGTAAAGTTTATTTTAAAAATTCGCGTGGGGGTGGACCCAGGGCGAGGCAACACCCTCCAGTTGGGACCCGTAGGTGCCTGTTATCCCTGAACATGGCATGAAGTGGGACCCTAGGATGTAGCGGAGCTGGAATGAAAGGGCGGGGGAAGCGGCAATACCCCGAGAAACCCCCCTGACAAGCGGCATCGTCCACGATTCCCACATGCGAAAGTCCGGGAGCGAACCTCCCGGGGATCGAACCCGGATAGCCGTGGTGGGAGGCAAGTGCGCCAGCCACTGCGCCACCGCTACCCCTTAAAGTTTATTACGTATGTTCGACACGTTTACTAGTTCTACAATTTCTGTAACTACTCCTATAGTAATTTTTAACTTTTTAGTTCATTTATAAATAAAAATTTGGTTTTTACAGTTAATTTATTAGCCTACGTTCAGAAGGAAAGATAAGCTTATGAGATCACTTTCCTGTCTGTGTGTATGTGTGTGATTGTGTATGTCAACCCTCCCCCTTAAATTTTTGAACACCGTAACCGAATTTCACCAAACTCGGTGCACATATAGTACTATGTAAGGAAACCTGACTTTTATATTTTTTAACCATGCCGGCCACTTACTATCAAATTGGCGGCCATTTTAAAATTTAGGGCGATATATCATATCTCAGAAAACATCGAATCGATTTTAACCAAATTTGTATGCTGACAGCGCAAGATGTAAGCATTAAATTCAGAGGTTAATATCGTTGTTGGTTGGCCATTTTGGAAGATAGCGCCACATAAAAAAGCTTTTACATTATATCTCGAAAACTACTCAACATATTTTCACCAATTTTGTCTCGTAAGAAATACTATGATAGGCCAGGTAAATACAAGTAATTAAATTTTATCAGGCAATTATTTTCAAAATAGCGGCCTTATAAATATTCTAGGTTTATTTGGTAGATATAAATGCCATACATTTGACCAATTTCAAAGACATTTTGTACGCTGACAGTATCTATTACAAGCATAAAATAAGCCAAAACAAATTTTCGTCCACCATTTTTTAAGATAGCGCTACACGATTTAATCGAGTGTTTGTGTAATTTCCTTGGAAAGAATTGACAGATTCCTACCAAATTTGGAAATCAAGTAGTAGTGTCGCAGTAGATATGTACAAATTTGCAGACACTTATTTTAAAAATGGCGGCCATCAAGATATTTTTAGCTTAGTATTTTATATATCTCCGAAAACATTTAATCAATCCCAACTTAAATTTGTATGCTGCGAGAATATATAACAAACATCAAATACGTCTGCACGGATCATTTTTTCCCTCCATTTTGTAAGATAGTAACACACGAATAAATCAACTTTTTATGTCATATCTCGGAAAACAATTTTCCTATTTCTACCAAATATGGCAAACAAATAGTACTGAGGTAGGTAATGTAACTATGCTTTAGGTATGTCAGACACTTATTTTCAAAATGGCGACCATATATCTATTTTATTTTTGTATGTTGTATCATCGAAACCGTGTAGTTAAATTAATTCCAACGAAACTTTGTATGATGGTTGTACATATTACAACATTCAAATTTGTACAAACAAAACTCTCTTTTGTCCGTCAGTTTGTAAAATTGTATCACTTAGCAAATTGAAATTATGTGATCTCCGAAAAAACAACCGATTTTTACCAAATTTGGCAAACAATTAGCACTATGGCAAGCTATGTAAACTAACAAATTTTGAGTGGATCAGAAATATATATTTTAAAAATGGCGGCCATATAAACATTTTAGTTCAGAATTTTTTATTTATAAAACTGCAAAACACATTTCAACTTAACTTTGCATGCTGACAGTATCAGTTGTATCCAAAAAACTGTCCGTGCAATGCCTAATTTATCCACCATTTTGTAAGAGAGCCCCACACGAAATAATATAGTTTTATGCCGTATCTCGGGAAGTAATCAACCGATTTCTTTCGAATTTGGCGAAAAAGATGTACTATGTTGGGCTATATTAATTTATATGTTTTATGTAGACCACGCGTCTCTTTTTTTATGAATGGCGCCTATGGAAATATTTAAACTTAGTGTGCTCTATCTACGAAACTACGTAACAGATTTAAATTTAATTTTATATTTTATCTATGAGAATAATCGAATGTGCTAATACATAGACTTTTGGCCCTCCATTAATGAAGATCATCACGTGATTAATCAGGCGATATGTATACAGAGATCCTCTTTGCGGGACTTTTATTTGGAAAATTATTTTCAGGTGAGTAAACTGAGCAATTTGTTATATTTGCAGAATAATTTGATTATTTTACACAAAATTTTGAGCACCTACAGAAGGCCAAGTATAGTTACAAGATTTAAATGGGGTCAAGCAATGATTTTAAAAATGGTGGCCATATAAATATTTTTATATGTTTGGCATATATATTTAACAATTTAATAATTTCAATCTAACTTTTTATGCTGACATTATCTATTACAAACATAGTGTACATAGTCTCTTTTTAAGAAATTTTGTGAGATAGCCCCATTTAAGGAAATAAGGTTTATATGCCATATCTCGGAGACCAATTAATCGATTTACATTCAATTGTTCACATAAAACTTTGCGAATTTACTTCAGGTTTAGGGCCCGATTTAAAGAAGTGCAGGCCCTGGGGCAACGTAGACTTGGAGGTCCCTAATTATATTTAAACCAAGATCAAATAGGAATCGTTACAATGTTTAAATAAATTATCACCAAATAACAAGTTCACATCAAGCTACATCTGCAACATACCTAGATTAAATACGTTACAAGAAATACCTATTTATATTGATCTCTCCTTTCAAATGCTTCTATTGCTCTGGGAATAAAATACTCTCATTTTATCTTGAAATGGAAAATACCGGAATGTAATCCATAAGCTTGCGAAATACCCGCAATGCGAGGAATTGCGCGCACATTGGCAACACTGGCCAGCTGTCTAGCTCGCGGTCGTACCAAGAATCGACGAGCGTCGGCTCTGCACTCAACCGCAGCATATAAACTAACGGTATTGTTTATATCCAGTGCAAACCACAAACCAACATTGCTCGTTTGGAAACAGTTCACGTTTGATAGCTTTTCAGTTACAATTCTACTGGCTGAAATACTTTCGAAAGCAGAATGTATAATTATTAAGAAAATGTATTATTTATTATTAGAGACCAGGGAAATTTCGCGGATTCATTTGGCAACAAGCTAGACTCACACAATCCTTTGTGTAACCGAGCCTTAGTTAGTTGTTCATTGGCTGTTGCTCCAGTTTTACCCCAGACCAGGTAGCACGGGATTCGGTCCTTGTTTTCCCTACAGGTTAGTTATTGGCTTATATTCTTCCAGGGCGTGGCTTACAAACTGTAATCCAATTGAAAAGAAAGCCAAATACACATGCTTGAAGTCTAGCTTGTCCTCAAATGAATTCGGGAAAATTTCCGGGTCTCTACTTATTATTTTAAAAAAAAATCGTTTTTATTAGTAAGCTCAAAATTTAATTTATGAAATATTTTGTAATTTCATCAAAAGAAATAATTTTGAAAAATATAACAATTTTGTAGAGATCGCTCTCATGTGGAGGCGCTGCCCTAAATCCGGTCATGTATAGTCTACTTCACAATTTCATGTATATTCGTGCAGACATCAATTGCTCATTGGTTGCTTGCTATCACAATGGAAGGCGACGATTGAGCCTGCATTTTGTTACGTTTTGTTAATGGCTGAGTGTTGCAACGATAATGCAATTTTTTTCATTCTAGTTTGTCGCGAAATCTGTTCATAAATTTTTCAGGTCTATACCTTATTCTGGTAGTATCGTTAAACTATGAAATGTTGAACTTGGCGTATTATGCCGCCGGGAACAGATTAATTAATTAACTTTATTTTGTATATCTAGAATAACAAGTAACCTACATTTATTTAGTACAGGCTAGTTAGTCACTGTTAGTAAAGCACATTTGACATCAACTTTAGTGAAACGTCACTGCTCCAACCTGCATAACATTTGAATGGGCACACCAACTGGCGTGCGCCCAGTTTAAGCTGGTAACGACCGAGGGAAAATACTCGCATGTCTTAAAGTTGAACAAAAAAAGTGCTAGGTAAACATTTGTGTATGTTGAAATGGCTCCTTTTACTTTATGCTTTTCGTAATGCATATACATGTAAGAACAAGCACGTTTGTAAAATATTTGCTTTTCTAATAATATCACAGTTTGACTTTACTGGAGCACGAATAAAGTGGTTAGGACTATGGCAATGTTAATTTCACATATGGTGGAAGCGCATACAATCTCAAGCAGGGCTTCTAGGAGTGTACATATTACCGTGAACAGCCTAAAACTTCATTTCCTTCTATTGAAAGTAATGATGCCTTCAGTTCTGTTCTACATGTAGTTCTGCAGTCATTAATACCTAGATACGTTTCAGAATTTTTGATTGTAACTACAACTGGTATAATTACTCTGGAGGGTACAGAAACTTGGTCGCTACGCCGATGTTGTATTCTCAGCGTGTAAACGAGATGACAGCTTGACTTTGAGCAAGTATTTCGGAATCCGAGGCTTCCACAGAAGTAAGTCAATGTTCTATTAACTAATTCCACGAATCTGTTACAAGTTTTTCAACAATTTAACAACCCCACTGATGTCATCCTTTGTTGGTTTCTTGGAAATATACCCACTGTAATCTAATCAACTATGCGCTTGTCTACTATCGTTGCTGAGCGTTCCCTACACCTCTTGCCAATGCTTATTATGAGACACCATGATTAAATTTCTCATGCTAGCATACTACCTCTGTTTCCTTGTAAACGCTGCACTGAAAGCACAGTAAAAAATTTGGAACGTTTTAAAAACGTCAATCCTTCGACAACTACTTGCCAAAATATAATTACAAGTGAAATATTGCATCTTTAGAAAATACTGTTTTATGAAACATCCTAACGTGTTTATGTATTTCCATATTTTTAATAAATTTCAAATTTCTCGTTATTACTAATATTAAGCTTTACACATTCCACAGTAACATGTTGCGAAATTTGTTCTAATTCACTTACAGTGTCATAAAAATAATCTTGAAAAATAGTTTAAAAAAACCAATTATTTGTCTAAACACAAAATTTCTTTACAATGGCGTGATACGTGGCCTATTCTAACCACGATGCAGAGTGCAATTCGGAAAACACTCATATGTACGTCACTTTATCAGCCCGGTTGAAAAGCGATCTGTCCAGTACGTGTATCGCTTCGCTGATGTATGTCGTCTGCTAATGAAGAAAAAAAAAAACTTCGACAAAAGGTCAGCTAAAAATTAATATTATTATTATTTGAATTTTATTTTCCATTGCAAATATTACCACTTTTATAGCTTGCTGCTACCTTCCATCCCCTTGCACCCTTTTTTTTATTTATTGTATCGAGATGTACCCCAAATTTCCCCAAAAGCAACACACACATAAGGACAGAATTATTCAGTCTATTTGCTTCCCCCCCGAAAGTGAACTGGGTTTGTTTCCCGGTGGAGTCACAAGGATTTTCGCATGTAGAAAGATGGCGGACGGTGTCGTTGGTTGGGAAGGTTTTCTTGATTACTGCCGCTTCACCTGCCCTTGCATTCCGCTGCTACTTCATCCTGACCTCATTTCAACCTCATCGGCGATCAGAACCTCGTTGTTAATCGCCGAACAAAACCTCTGAACTCAGCGCAACTAATCTAGCAGTCACTTCGCCTAAAGGATGTCGCGGTAATCTCAACACTTCTCATTACAGCCCTCATTAAGATATACGCACATTGTGTATTCTTCCACCTTACGCAATATTAGCATTGCCATGGGGCTAAAAACTTTATTAATGGGTCGGACAAATTAAACTTTATAATTATTAAAATAGGAAATACTTTACAAATTTTCAAAATCTTAAAATCTAAATGCATGAAAAAAATAAAAGCATATAAAACCGGTATTCATAAATGTTTACCTGGCACTGTTAACTTAACGTTAAAACATGGAACCACTTTCCATCCATCGTTGCCAACCCTACTGGGCGCGTGGCAGTAAAGATGCCCGTCTAAATATATGCAGGCAGGAGCAGTGACATTTTTCAAAGGTTGATTTCAAAAGTGCACAATTAAACGTGAACAACCTTTACACGAATTAAACCTACAGTTTCTTCTCCTAAAATTAACTTCAGCGAAAGTCGTGCGTTCTACAGTCATTTCACCTATAGGCCGTTCACGGTAAAATGAGCACTTGTGAAAACTTTGCTTAAGATCTACTTGTATACACGTTGCGTATTCCTCCGCCTTATGTAAAATTAACATTACCGTGGGCCTTATTTCTTTATTCATGCTTCGGTCAAGTAAAACTGTGAAATTTTTAGGAAAGTAAAAATTATAATACAAATCTGCTCATTGTCACACTTATATGCATTAAAACACTGTGACGGCTATCCTTGCACATCGAAAGTCAAACCGACTGTGACATATGAAGTTGAGGAAATGTTGGCCGTTTGGGACGGCTTACCTTCGCTGCGACGAGGGTGTGCTTGAAGAGCTCCACGCCTCACGTCAGCTGGGCGGGCCTGCTGGTCTGCAAGTATGGGCCCGCGGGGCCGCTGCCGCCCACGAAAACTGTAACTGCCTTCCCCTCCCTCGTAGGTAACCTCGACCACGTGACACCAACCAGTCACGCACCGCTAGAGTGCCCTTCTAGGACTTCAGATATCGACAGAGTGAAGATCATTTTGTAATCTTCTAGATGATCTCAAATAAAATATAAATACAGGTTGTCTCGCCCAGATTCGAGGAGACAACACAGAGTTTTCACTTGGATAGGAACTTCTGTTTCGTCAACATTTTAAAGGGGGGGGAGGCTTGCTGCCATTTTAGTTAAGTATGGTTTAAAGCAAAATAATTGTATGTAACCTGCATATAGCTGGAAAGAGATGTAATCTTGTAAAAAAGTAGATTTAGGGGGAAGTTTTAAACATAATTATTTTCGATACCTTTTTTATACTAATGTAATCAGTGGGAAAACTATATTTTTATATAACGTTTATTGATTGTAAAATTTTGGGGAAAAACTATATAAATGGTTATATTTTGATATAAAAACCACGACAACGAATAATTGTCAATCCTTTTCACTGGAACCAACCCAAATCCCTTTTTTGAAATCATTGAGGGGCTCTCAGCTGTTTTCCAACTTAAAAGACCTACATTCAGGAAGCAGTTGAGACAAGGACCTCGCCTGTATGTGTTGGCAAACACCGTCACAACACAGGAAGCGAAATAAATAATTAAAGTTATCACAATGATTACCTAACACTTTTTATTCGACGTTAAGGTATGGAACTATTTTCAATTCAACGTTACCAACTTTACTGGGCGAAGCTCACTCAGTGCGCTCTTTAAAATATATGCATGCAGAGGCAATTACTTTTTTATAAGGTTCATTTCTAAAGTGCTCACTTTATAGTGAACAACCTTAAAACAAATTAACATAAATAATATTCTAGTATAAAAGGAATGCAGGTGAAAGGCATTTTCTCCAAATTTTCGGAGGTGAAGTATGCTCATGGTTAAGTGAGCGTTATTGATATCAATAGGTGAAAAAAAAATCACAGCACATTAACTACTTGTGTACTGCAGTACACGCTGCAATATACATAATTCTATTTAAGTTGCTAGCATTAATAAAACATAATTGTTAGTGTTGATGTTGCATTTTGAGAGCAATGTTTAACTTATTAGTCAGTTAAGTTAGTGTTTTTGTGTTTTCGCGCTTAAAGAGTACAAGTTTGAATTTTATCAACTCACCTGCATTCCTTACAACTCCATTTTTCGAAAGTGCTCCTGGACCCTCGCACAGTAGCTTTATAATCGCTTACGTTTGCCCGTGGCGACATCGTGCGATGCATACGTTTTACCCTCTTTACCCATTCACACCCAGTGTACACATTTATGTACATTACGCTTGTGTAGCTAATTTTTGGTCTACACTGCGAAGCTCAATTACCAATGATCTTACACGTGGATAAATTATTCCCAAACCTTCTCACTAATCCAGGTCATAATTGGTTCATGTAACTGTGGCCGGACATATAGCATACATCTCATTGGCAGTGACAAAGAAACAAGTGTTGTGTCGACTTAGGTACAGCACGCATGATAAAATTTATTATTTGCAACACCCGAAATCGTAAATTAAAATGGGTCTGAAAGGGCTAGAAAAACATAAATATGCGAGTATGAGTTTAGGTGAAATTATGTGAAGATGTAGCAGCACCGGAATGCAAGTGCGGGGGAAACGGGAGTACTCCGAGACAACCTGCCGGCCAGAGGCAACGTCCGCCAAGTTACCCACAGGTGAAAATCTGGGTGAACCCATCGGGAATCGCCTTGATGCTGGGCAAGAAGTCTGATTACCACAGCACCGTGGCCCCTCTGTTAAATTACACCTGAAAGGTGAAACGCTTTTAGGTATACCGAGCAGAAATGACAACAATCAATAAACAGTACTGTTTACACGATAAACTCCTGGATGATTTGAAAATTATTTCCTACTGTGTGCAGTGGGAAGAAACAAATATCCTCGCGTTGCAAAGTACACATATTTATGTACTGTACATCGGGAGCAAAACACAGATACGATTTATTTTAGGATTACGTAACTACACTAAGGCCCCTGGCACACGGGCGACTCGGCCGCGCTACACAGTCGCGCTACAGAGTCGCGCTACACAGTCGCGCTACACAGTCGCGCTACACAGTCGCGATGGCTGTGGTGAAGAACCTTGCAGACGGGCGACTCGGCCGCGCTACAGAGTCGCGCTACACAGTCGCGCTACACAGTCGCGCTACACAGTCGCGATGGCTGTGGTGAAGAACCTTGCAGACGGGCGACTCGGCCGCGCTACAGAGTCGCGCTACACAGTCGCGCTACAGAGTCGCGCTACACAGTCGCGCTACACAGTCGCGCTACACAGTCGCGATGGCTGTGGTGAAGAACCTTGCAGACGGGCGACTCGGCCGCGCTACAGAGTCGCGCTACACAGTCGCGCTACAGAGTCGCACTACAGAGTCGCGCTACAGAGTCGCGCTACACAGTCGCGATGGCTGTGGTGAAGCACCTTGCAGACGGGCGACTCGGCCGAGCTACACAGTCGCGCTACACAGTCGCGCTACAGAGTCGCGCTACAGAGTCGCGCTACAGAGTCGCGCTACACAGTCGCGATGGCTGTGGTGAAGCACCTTGCAGACGGGCGATCGACGAGCGACTCGATCGAGCGTCTGTAGCTAGCGGACGCGTGTCCTCGCTGTTGCCACGACTACGGTGGTAAAGTAAGTTAGAAAAGGAAATGCCTGGGGAAGAACTATGCACAATATTTGTTGAAAACTCCCAAGACATGGATAGTGCGCATAAAAATAAAGCAGATATGTTTTGGTTTTTACTAAAAATATACTATGTTGACAGTATAAAAAAAAAAACAATTGTTTATCTAATAGCATATTACATTTGTTAAATAGGTTTGTGTACATGTTTGTGTATTTCGATAAATGTCAATGTAAACATTTAGTAGATATTGTTATAGACACTTGCCATTACATAATACACACATAATTATATACAACAAAATACATTATTACCACTAACAATTAATTAATGATGACAATAGTATCCCAGGAAAGCCACAATAAAATTTAATATATTTGCGTAAGAAACACAATGCTGTATAAAACAGCAGCCTATAAAACAACAGTATAAAAATTATGTTATTTGTAGTTTCCTTTGCTGTTAATAATGCACTCAGTTCGCCATGGCTAATATCCCATGAACAATAAACACACACATTTTGTATGTAAGTTTTGTGACAGGATATATTGAGATCGTTATCTGTTCATAGCTGTCCATATTGCCACGGCACCGATCCTTCATCACTAGAAAAATAATCAGAAAATTTATCTCGGATTACTAATGCTAATCGCATATTACGAAAAACGTTTCTTGTAGCGAAAATACAAAGACCCACTATTAGCAGGCTGAATAAACCTCATATGCTTCCCGTCTACTGCACCTAAACAGTTCGGAAAATTAACTCGTTTTTCAAAACCATCAGCAATCTTGAGCCATTAATCTTCTGTTAGTTGTGGCATACAGAAATCGTGCAGAAGCTCCCATATTTTGTCACATACTTGAATGACAATTTTGCGAGCGGTGGAAATTCCACATCGGAATGTGTAATAGATATCTGTGAACCAACAACCAGTAGCAAGATATCTGCAAATAAATGATCTTATTACAATTGTGCACCTTTAAATACTGCTTTGTTTTCCTTTGCAGCTATGGACCTGCAGCGGCGGTGGAAGAATCTGCGTGATGGAGAGACCTTACAAAACAGAATAACAGTAAGTCTGGTTCCGCAGCTGATGGAAGAAAAGAATATGTATACTATAAACAGCTAACGTTCTTGTTACAAGTATGCGAAACGAAACCAACGGAACAACAAACGTCAGACATTCGCCCAACAGATGCATCAGCGCCAACTTGATCTTCGGCCCCTCCTTCTAAGAAAATAAAAAATACATCTTTAGACGTGGAAGAACGTGAGGTCCTTCAGTCCCTGAAGAGAAATATAGAAGAAAGGCATGCATGTACAGACGAAGAGAGCGACAAGCGCTTTCTATTAAGCCTGGTACTGTACTTCAAATGTCTGCCTGATAATGTGAAACTGGAGGTTCAAGGCGAATTTATAGGCATCCTTAAAACATTTTCCACCCCAATGTCCCCCTGCACACATTCCATTCTATCCTCATCATTCTTCATCAGCCATCACAGGTCCGCCCTAACATGTACTCTCTTATATTTACAAACAGCCACTCATTTGTGTTAGTACTTGTCTCTTGGTCACTTTAATGGTCAAGGAGTAATGTGGTTTATCGTTTGTTTATTAGAATGTTAAGTATACTTTTGAATGTGTTGTCCTGTTAAATGTAATTTAGACACATTTACTTTAAGTTACTTCCTACTGACTTATACTTACCGCCCAAAATAGTAATGCTATTTATCTTGAGATATTCATAGATATATAAATGATTTGGAGTTGTTAGTTAATAAATTAATATGTGCCAGGGTATTTAATTTTATTTAATGGACAGGTATTAAGTTGTTGTAAACAAAACCATTCTTAGCTGGTTCGCGTGCATTGTATACGTAAAACGTGACAATGTACCTTGCAACTTCGCAGCTCTTGGGCTGCAAGGAACGTTTACAACTCCAGCAGGCCAAGGTGTTATGTACTCATAATATACAATCGACATGTATAAAACTACCAGGTCACTGAATTTTCGTCTGACACGGACAAAGACACGCAATATGTCCCTGGTGCTCTTAAGAAAACACCTGCGTCAGTCTCTCCTCAGCAGGAATACTTATTCTAATATTCGTATCCACCTTCTCAATGTTCATTTTAAGTTAATTTAGCAAATCCTTGAGAAATATTTGTGACTCATTCTGAAATAGTTAAAAAATTTGGAATCGTCTTCTTTTAGCTCATTCATTATTGTGTAAAACTGTCCACTTGCCAAGCGTTCTGCAGTTATTGGATGCATCCATACTTGTTGCCTACGACGACTCTGTAATAAGATAATAGTAAGAAGTGTTTATTCCTCGGTGTCCATTAATACTGACCGTCCTAGCGCCTCTAGTCGCTCGCGTATACCTAGCTCACGTGGGACTGAGTCGCGCTGTAGAGACGCGCTTACATTCAATAGAGTAGTACTACTCTGTCATATTTTTTAAAAATGTTGGGGAAAAAATGGAGGTTTTGACCAAGCAGAAAGGTTCATTCTAAACGCTAATGTTAACAACTCTCCCATTAATACTGACCGTCCTAGCGCCTCTAGTCGCTCGCGTATACCTAGCTCACGTGCGACTGAGTCGCGTTGTAGAGACGCGCGTACATTCAATAGAGTAGTACTACTCTGTCATATCGTTTAAAAATGTTGGGGAAAAAATGGAGGTTTTGACCAAGCAGAAAGGTTCATTCTAAACGCTAATGTTAACAACTCTCCCATTGCGGCAAAACGTAATAACGTAACAAATCCATAAATATTATTACTAAAAAAATATATCTGAAATTCATACAGTAGAGAGTGAATTTTCCCTCGGTAAAACGTATTGTGATTCAGTTCTATTATATACGCAATTATCCAATACACAATTTACAAATTCATAGAAACCTATACTGTAAGAAATTTTCAGGTAAATGTCCTAAACTTGAATGGAATTTTTCAACCTATACACTATATGGAGGTAATACCACGCATCAAACTACATATATAAGAATGTTTAGCGTCGCTACTATAAAATTTTGGGAACTTCCCTATTAATTTGACTGTTTCCTGAGCTAATGTAGGAACGCTTCAATGAATGTCTAGTGGAAAAAATTACCATTCCCGCTTTCTCACTAAGCGCAGATACTGGTATGGTATATTTCCGAATGATTTCTTAGTGTAGTAATTTTTCACTTAAATACCTATCACAGAGAAATAAATACAAATAAACGAAATGGCGTGGCGGTTCTTTTGATGTGGGCGTACCCGTTCTCTGACTGGCTGCGCGAGGTTCTGACTGTCAGCTGCGTGCAACGAGAAGGTCCCGTGTTCGCTGGACTGCCAGTTGACTACCAGATGCTCATTGTCGGACGGCATTTCAACGTTTCACTGGCCAGTGACGACAACTTTCTGGCGTGCATTGCTGGAGTGTTTCGCTTCTGTATTCTTAACTACTCTGAACCATTATCTCGTTATAGTCTAGTCGCGGCTTCTTCGCACTTTTTGACTCAAACATTTTAAAAATCACCCTATGTAAAAGTGTTTAGTTGTTTCTTATATACGTCGTGTATCACAAGCGTTTCATATTTGTGTTAACATAAAAGTCTGCTTCTTTGATAAAATTTTAACTTTTACTTATATTTCACCTATAAATGAATAATATTTCTATAATAAACATTAATAAAAACATGGAGAAAAGAGGTGTGTTGGTAATACCCAGTAAGAAATAGTTCTTTTAGGCAAAACATTATTACATTTGGTGTGCACGAATGCGGTGGGCTGTCCCATTGGTGAAATTTTCGAAACTCGGTTAAGCTTAGTTTGCACGAAGCGGAGGAATATCCTGGAAGTAGAACTTCAGCAGGGCTTCAGAAAAGTGTGAAGTAACAGTGAATGACCTACAGTTTCAACAAGGCACGCGTATGACTCTCTCGTATGGTATTTACAGGAGGCGGTCACTTTCAAGACTGAACGGTCTTGCATGGCTCCGCCCTTTCATTCCGACGCTGCTCCATACTCACCTCAATCACTCTCATTGGCTATCAAGACCTCGCTGTTTCCAAATCTCTTGACTCATGTATACGAGTACAGCTGGAGCGTTAGGTCCTATGTACGAGAAGTGCTAAGTACCTCCTCTAAATTAACGTATGGGTAAAATTATGTCCCATGACTAATCATCATGTAAATTATCTTGGAAGATTATCTTCCTGTCACTCTTCAGGACCAATTAGTTGCTAGACGAAGATTAACTCGCTTGCCTCTTCCTTTAACGGTGATGGACCCGCCGCATCTATATCTCAAGTTTCCTCCCGCAGTTAATATTTTACGCACACCTCATGTCTCTTCGTCCAGCTGTAGTGCGCATTTCATGTGTCTCGTTTCACGAGTTCGTTGACCTTTGTTCCATTCGTACGAAAATATAGTAATCCTACACGAGTCGGGAACCACACTCTAAACTTGAAACAGTGAGAATTTAGCCAAATCAGTCAAAACAGTGAGAAGTGAGCAAACGATAATCAGTGTAGATAACTAATTAATATAGTAGTTGAATTTTACAGATTTATTTGTGATTTCCTACTGAATGTCGAGAATTCCACTGCTATAAATCACTCGTTCGCAGTTAATTTGCTTGATCCGCCGGTCAGCAGTAGCTTATCAAGTGACTTTCAGTAAACGTTATTTCACTGATTAATATCGCTGATTCGGACTTAAGAGTGTACAAATGACTGGGTCCCTACAACCCTGGGTCATATAATGGTACCCCAGTAAAAATTTTGGGAGATGTACTCGATTGCATTAATTGACTGTGCAGTTATTCATAAAGGATTTTTTTTTTTAACTTGCCATCGTATTACAACTCGGCCCCTTATGTTCAGAAAGTGAGCGTCACGAAATGTTGCTCTCGGGTCCGTGGCAATTACTCGTTGAGAATGAGTAGTACGTTAAATGTAAATGTACGATAGTATAGGTCGGTCCTTTGTCTTCATTCTTCAAACACAAACGTAACATTCTGACGTCACCAGGCTGCAGTGAGAGCCGCACTGTGAACATCTGATTTCTACAGGTTTAGTATACGTAAGACCGCTGTAGCGCTGATCGGAGAGATTACAGTGTCAGTTTGTGCGTAAAAAGAACAACTAAAAAATAACCAAGAATCATAAATAATAAACATACATAGTGACTTTCTAACCAATAATAGTTTTCTTTGCAGATTACAAACCAAAATAGTTAAATATTACGAGTTAGGCGAAAAGGACATTAATAATATTAACAACATGAATGGTGCTCGACAAGACAAATCTAATACTGAAAGGATGACTCAGCTACCTCAATCCATTCCGGAGTTATATGAAGAAGCTGACAATCCATTCCGGAGTTATATGAAGAAGCTGACAATCCATTCCGGAGTTATATGAAGAAGCTGACAATCCATTCCGGAGTTATATGAAGAAGCTGACAATTCTACGTAGCAGAGAAATGTGGACGTGGCGAGTGCGTAATAATCACATGCCACATCACGTGACGAGATGCATGATAATAACAAATAAATTGATTTAAACAAACCCACGCAGTCTATCATCGCCACCCACAGACATCGCGTAAAAATACGTACGGCCGTGTAGACGACATAGCCCACGCCATTTTTTGTACGATAACCTGTTTTCAATTATGTTTCAAAATAGTATTTACGCTTACATTTTCTAAGATTGTTGCTAGAAAGTCGGAAAATTTCAGTGATGATCCATCACATGGGACCTAAACAATTCGCGAGTTCAATGACCTCCAGAATAGACTCCATGGTCTTATGTGCAATCGTGATGGTGTCAATTGCCCATTGATTGCTTGCTATCACAGAGGAGGGCGATTATTGGACATGCAGTTTGTTGTATGTTTCTCATTGGCCCAGGGTTCTCCAGGAGGTGTCAAATAACGCGTGAACCGATGACAAATGTGACACAAACGCGTGGCGTTCCTTAGGAGACAACCACAAAATGTACCAAAAAATATTTCCAAATTATAACAAACTTTATTTATAATATCATAACAATGGATAATACACATGTAAAAGACCCTTCTAAAATCACAATTCTTTCAATCTCAGAATTTCCTTGACATTGTGCTCTCTGGAATATTCTTTTTAACATATTTATTTTCAAACCAATATAATTCGTGTCACACCAACACTCCTCCAGGAAGCTATTAAATATACCAATTGGCACGATTCTCGTGTTTAATTCGTGCAGGCACGAACCGCAGCCGACATGCATCACCTCTTGTTTCTCTTTCCAAAACATTTCTTTGCTAGCCAAGTTTTGCAAAAAGGTAATCGAAACTCTGTAATTATATTTTCCATTAGACAGAATAATTTGCTGGCACGTGACCAAAGGTTTATACTTTCCAAAAGAAAGAAAATTTGATACTCCACAATTATTAAATAACAAAATTACTAACTGCTATAAACCCATTTCCTAACGTGTTCGTTACTACCAAAGACAGAGATAAAAATATAAATCCTTTAAAATATGGAAATGACGGAACCACGCCCAAAAGACTACCAAAGATGGCGCCGTCATAACCTACTTGAAAGATCAAACTCTTGATAATTAAGTGAGTTGAAGGCTCTAGTGTTTTGACCACTGATCTCTCCTGTCTTGTTCCGGGTTCATAATGATCTCTGTATCCAACATATTTAATCGAACCAATTAAAACGCTAAACCTGGAACCTTAAAAATCCTTAATCAATTAAGCAAGCAAAATTGCCCACGACTGCAACCTAAAATCCTTAAGGAGGATCTGGCAAACTGCAGCAGTTCCCTGACAGGCCTGCCCTGTTTCATAGTTAACAAAACTCAAACCGGGAAAATACTCCCGGAGCATGTAACTTAAATCCAAAAGGCGGATAATGGCAGTGCAAGCCAAAGCTTTAGATGTTAAAACTCTAAAAACTTGTTCGGCAATGCAAACCGAGCTTATACAGAATCAAGTCGTCTCACACGATAGACAGGAATTCCGAAAATAATGATAGCTGGACAGGCCATCATCCTTACTAAGTTAATTTTAGAAACCTGTCCGCTGCAACAGCCCAGCCGACTAAAGACAATTCAAACCAAATTTAAATTATACATGGAAACGTCAGCTGCCAAACCCATCTCTTCAGATGCTACGCGCAGCAAACCACATAGCTGAAGACATCCTTAACTAACCCAGGAGACAAGTAACTAGGTGAACTGCAGGGGTGAGAATAGACCGAGATTCCGACAAACTTACACACATTTTGATTTAACTTCTGCTCAGTGCGCAAGCGCGAGGTAGTGGAGGAACCAAAGATATATGCAGAAGGGAGAAGGGAGGGGTAACCGAGGTTGAATTGGCAGACTGGTCGCAAACTAAACAGTAGCAGTTCGACATAGATGGTGCTGAACAGTGATAACGTCTCGGAAACTTTTATAGGAGGCGCTGCAGCAAATAATACACCTCGGCACGTAACCACCCATAATAGATGGCGCTGGCTCAAATTAAATGAAGAACAAAACCAGTTCTAAATGATGCACGGCGGAACCACCAGGTCCGCGCAAACGTAAGGGTTTTGCAATTCTAGCTTGTCCCAAAATTAATCGGTGAATATTTCAGGTCTCTAACTCTATACTGAACGCCACAGTCTTTTTGTACCCGACTTCCTGTAGTTAGTTGATAGAGGAATAAAATTTTCATTGTAGTATTTTTTTTTTTTTAAATTTTGATAGCAACTGTGAAAGTAAATCACATTTACAATTTTATCGACATGTTTCATTCCCTTATTTAGACTACAATACAGGACAAACATTAATAACCAACGACAAAGTATAAACAATTGTTATAAAAAGCTAAGAAAGACGTCTTCTGTTACACTGGTTTCAAATACTTGCGTTCTTTTACTTGCAGCTACACGCTGTCTGTTCGGCAAGTTACTGTGTGGTTGTTTTTTCCTCCATAGAGACAAGTGCTAGGCTTCTAAGCCTCACACTAGGATGCCTGTTTTGGCATTTTAATATGTTTTTTCACTTTCTTTGCAATAATGTATTTGTTACCACATTAGCTTATCTTCGGAGAATTCATTATTTATACTTAGATATTCATTCCTTGATAAATGTCTGTAAGTAGACATGTTTGCTTCTTATTACAGCGTTAAATTAGGTTCTTTAGGAGATTTCTCCTTATCTCGTTGTTTACTCCCTCGAATAGTTTAGCCCTGTTTTGTAGCCTTCCTATATAAGTAATGCTGATATTTTAAAGTCAAAATGTAAATCATATTTGCTCTCAAGTGGATTGTATATGATACGGTCTTTCACTCGCCTGTCACCCAGGCAATTCGCCTCAAGGTCACTTGCCAGTCGACATCGTATGTGCCTTACCCGGGTCGTTGTACGGAACATCCTCTGCCAACATGGGTCTCACGACAAACTGAACCAAAAGGAAAATCTTCCGTATTGTATCGTAGTCCATTTCCAGGACATCGTGCAGCTATTCGCGGGCAAATAGGTTCACTTAAAAAAAATTGGGCTTGGCTGTGTTGGGGACACGGCCGTTTGTTTTGCGTGAATAAGTCTACGTTGACGCGTTCGGACGCCTTAATGTTTTTTATGTTCCCTGCACCGCTTCACTCGGTCATATAGGGTTTTATGGGTATCACTTGATTGCTTTTGAGATGCTCTTTCAAACCGTATACGATTTCTGTATTTCTACTTGACTTTATGACGAGCATAGACCGAAAATGTGTTAAGTTTTCTTAATTTTTTAATTAAACTCATACAATTTAACCATAACCACGTCATACAAATGGTTTTATACACACAATCGATTGCTCTTGATGAGAGCTGTCGATTGAAACTAAAATGAGCGTCGTAGCTTCTCCTAGTCGAAAGTTATACTACGCGGAAGTTATGAGAGGCGGCAAAACGAATTCAACATTGCGCCTCCCCCCCCCCCCCTTTTCCACTCCACACGCGATGCTTGGCACTCCTCACTCAACGTAAAATATTCTTTGATCCTTTGGCAATCGATTGGTGTAATTGAATTTTGAATGTAGGCGATAGATTCGGAGCTGCAATACCAAACTGTATCCCCCGATTTTGCTATCATCGGATTTTCTGGATTGCCTGCCGCTATGGCCGCAAATTTAAAGACGTATTCAAGTCAAAAGACCGTTACACCGCCGACAAATTGCGAATGTCTTAGTATAACTGCATGTCTGAAATGATTTCGTAAGGGCGTTCTTTAGTAAATATCATTACTATTGTGAGGGGGGTATTTTCTCAGGGTGCTCCCTATTCTTCCTTCGTCTTAGTTCCACCGCAGTTCCACACCCCTTCCCCTCCTCGTCATCACAACACACGTAGGTTTATCAGGCTTACTGGGAGTTAGCGCAACCCTCGTAGCATATGCGATTCAGCAACATTTTATCTACATTCAGTTACCAATAAATAAAGCCTCTGTAACCATACACGCTAGGTAGCTTAATACTACATATAACAAAATGAAATCGGTAACCAAAACCTCGGTTTCCAATACCACCGGTTTACTTTTTAATAATGTCTGTAGTGATGATAGTTCTTGCGGTTATTTTACATATATTTAAAATTTTGTGTTGTTCACAGTATAGCACATTACACACAAAATACTTCAATATTTTCCCGCAACTGTGTTTAACCTTGTTACAACTATGGGGAAAAGAACTGTATTGTTAAACCTCTTGCTACTGCCGAATGTTTGGTTATTATGTTAGAAGGACGGCCTCGATCGGAATGAATATTAAGACGAAGAAGCATCCAGTCCAACTGAAGAACGAAAATAGTGTTATTCATTGCTGGTACGTAGCAGCAACAAACTTACTCCGCTCATATTTATTTGCATAATCAGTTTTAACTAGGTTTATTTAATTATTTATTTAAACTTTTCTGGCTGGACTCTAGCAATCTGTTGGGACTGTAGCAAACATTCAATTCACAGAAACGTCAGCACGTTTGTTTTGCAAACACATCGTATAATAAATAAACAGACGTGAATTCAAATAGATGATTTATCCTTAAAAATCCTTACAAAGCATAAATCTTGCACGACCAATATTGGAAATCACACACGTAGACTGGCAAAGCTGGTCCCACAATAGCGGGATGCGTTGCGATGAGCGGTAGCCAATCAGGATGAAGCAGATTCCGTCGAGTGCGTTGCGCGAAATTCTTGAGTTGTGATTTTAGGCATCAGCCTGTGACGGAGAAGAAGAAGAATAAGTGTTTGTTTACAAGGAGAATAAAAACATATATTTTTTTACAATTTGAAAACGACGACCGCGTATACGCCAACGTTTTCGTGTTTGAATTTTTATTATTACTGCGTGGATGTGCAAAAAAGAAAACGAGGCTTCTTATAGATATGAACAATGTCATAAAATTGGTTTTTTAACATCAAAATAATTATCCTTCGTCTTAACATGTCTCGTTCCTGCTCGTTTTCGCCACCCATCTGGCTCATACTACCCTGTTTTTATCCTCTACCACTTAAAACACACAGTTTCAACTTTCTACGCGTGTCCTTTGTTACATTCGTGAGATCTGGAAATGTAATTTCCACCCTTTAAACTAGATAGCAGCACCATCTCAGACAGCATCCGTCGCCGACAGATCATCGCTTACTTGTGAAACAGCGAGTATAGCTCGTCGCAGCCCAACACATCGCACTATTGTGGCAAACTAAAGCGTAACTTCTACGACGCAAATGGAACAATGGCACGACACACTTTACCGCATATTTGTTCTTGCCGTGGAAACACATTTTTATCACAACCTCGTAACTTGCCTACGTGCGTTGAAAAAAAAAAAAAAAAAACAATGTGTACAAATTTGATTAGGTAATTTTAAGTATGTTTTGCAGGAAGAAAATGTAATACTTGGTTCAACAAAAAGGAACACGCCATGCCATGTCGCCACTTCGGCTAACTTCCAGTTTGTAAACGTTCCGCCATCACATCTCAATAGTATTGTTACAATTTCTTTCTCTAGAAATTAAGTGGGCTATAGCACGTTCGTTAAGGGATGGACGTCTTAATCAAATAAAATGATTAATTATAATTTTCTTATTTTATTTACAATAACTACGCAAAATGCTCTGAACTCAAAATCTCACAATACATTGATATCACTGACTGTTCACAACTAATGACTCCAATTTAATACAATTTATTATCACCACAAAGAAATCAATTAAATAAAAATTTTTAAGATCAATCCCAATAGACAGTGTATCAATCTATTCAATTATTCTATCAAATATGCATCCAAATTGACAGTTCGAATACTTACAATAAATTCCGTATTACACTTCCATTCAGTCCCACCTCATTTCAGTTCATGTCCCGCCAGTCGCGATGTTCTAGAGTCCTCCAGTGCCGTCACGCACAGTAGGCTTCACTCGTCGGTTTCACACCCTTTCGTCCATTTACGCCAGGAACACTTCGCCAACCGTCGTCCCGCAATCTCCTGTCGTCGTCCACACCTCACTTCGCTCGCTCACACTCGGCCAGATGGCCTCCGCCAAAGACTGCCGACCGCTGGGCCGAGGCAATCGTCTAAGCCCTCACCCAAAATCTTCCCCGACTCGCGAGTTGCGCCGAGGAGGGCCGGGACACCAACCAGTCTCACCAGAACATTCTTGCGTCGTCGCTAAACGTATCGGAAACTCAAGCAGGCGAGAGGAGGTCTGCGACGCCAGCAAGTCTCGTCACTGTCAGTATTCATGGGATTCCCAGAAGGGATTCTGCTGGCCGCGAGTGCATCGTTCCAGGAAGAAGGGAGGTCGTGGTGGGCCACCTCCCACGGCGCCTGACAAACGAGCTGGCGCCAGCTACAGCACGTAACAGTACTGTAATAATTCAAACATTTAAATCTCGTTCCAGTTTTAAATCACACATTGAAACATTATTTTTACTAAGTACGAAATATGGAAAAATTGAAAACATATATAGTTTTCCGGCTACTAGGACTGCGAAACTTACCGACTACTAGGACTGCGAAACTTACCGGCTACTAGGACTGCGAAACTTACCGGCTACTAGGACTGCGAAACTTACCGGCTACTAGGACTGCGAAACTTACCGGCTACTAGGACTGCGAAACTTACCGACTACTAGGACTGCGAAACTTACCGACTACTAGGACTGCGAAACTTACCGGCTACTAGGACTTCGAAACTTACCGGCTACTAGGACTTCGAAACTTACCGGCTACTAGGACTGCGAAACTTACCGGCTACTAGGACTGCGAAACTTACCGACTACTAGGACTGCGAAACTTACCGACTACTAGGACTGCGAAACTTACCGACTTAAAAGAAGGAAAAAAATTAGGCAAGCTCAATTTAGCCTATCCAAGTTTCTTCCTCAGATAAAAAAAAAAACACCCTTCGTCTAGGTCCTACGCATCGTATTTCGAAGTGATACTTTCAACAGTTAATGAAATATGTTTCCAACAGTGCTACCTTAAAATGTAAATATTTCAATAGGGAACGTTTAATTTACAAATAGCATACAAAAAAGTAGGTTATAACAACATTTTAACTCTGAACTATTTCTTACTAGCCGTTACCAACCTATCGCTTCTCTCACTGTTTAAATTTATAATTAATACGAAATAAATATAACATTTTATAGACGACATATGACTTAAAGTTTCTTTTAATGAAAATATAATACTTAAAACTAATCACAGTGTTAAGTATTTGTGGTTTATGAGTTATTTAAAAAACAGGTCAATATGTTACTCTTGGGTGTGATATTTCAAAAATCTGTTTCTTGGTAACCAAACACCCCGGTAACGATACATGATTGGTTAACCAAATCGATTGCCTCAGGCGTGAGTGCTCGCCAAGACCCTGTGTCGCTTTCGGGCACTCGCCCACAACTGCGTGTGCCGGATGCACGGATGTTAGATCATTTCTCTATCATGTTACGAGGTATTCAGAATAAAGTTACACTGGCACAAAATGATGGTACATTTCTAACAAATGCGTAAAAACAAAATTTATTAATTTTTTTCATTACACAACAGTTGCTTGGATGTTACACTAATGAAATCAAATACAAATAAAATATTTGAATAAAAAATGTAACTGAAATATACGTGTTTTGTAAATCACAATATATTCATAACACCTTTATAAAATATGACAGTACCTGCCTGAACAGAAATGGAATATGCTTGTTAAATAAAATAGGTCCAATTACGCGCACATAATACAGAACAACCTGACAACAATAAATGACGGATTCGCAAACTAAAAGGTAACAACGGAACATCGCCAGAAACCCAAACAATATTGATACATTTCGATCTCGATATCTTGTTCGTTAAGCCTCCAAAAATTTAGCTATAATTCACAAGCTAGAAAATGATTATATTTTATTATACTTTGGAGCCATTTTACTGCATATTTTAACTATAGTTAGATTATGAAAAACTTGCGTATAGGCTGTTTACGGTAAAATGAGCACTTTTGAAAGCCCTGCTTATGATCTACTTGTATGCCCGTTGTGTATTTTTCCGCCTTATGTAAAATGAACATTGTCATGGGCCTCATCACTTTATTCATGCGGCGGTCAAGTGAAACTGTGAAATTATTGGAAAATAAAATATTCTACAAATCCGGCCATTTTTATACTTCGATGCATAAAAAAAAACAGAAAGCGAAAGGAATAATTTAAGTAATCACTAATGGGTTACATAAAACGTTTTTATTCGACGTTAAGATATGGTACTAGTTTCCATCAATCGTTACCAACTTTACTGGACAAATGCCACTCAATGCGGCCGTTAAAATATATGACGTTAGTAAGTGACTTTTTACTTAGGTTGATTTCAAAAGTGTTGACTTGATCGTGAACAGCCTTTACCATGACGACCTCGTCATGGTACGTGGTACAGAAGGTCTAATAATGGTGCAACATCACTGGTCGGATGTGACGAAAGGAAATAGGAGTAGGCCCAACGGACGGTTATGGAGGGAAGGGAAGGAAGCCTCGCGGAATGTCAGACGGTGTAACGGTGAACCGGTCGGCCGCCGCTTGAAGAGACCCTTTACGCAAACGACGTCCCCTGGAGCGGGGCCAAGACACGTCACGTCGCCTGTATAGCGTCCGCGTCTCGCGCCAAGGACACGTGCCTTCTGCTGGTCGTCGCTAGACACGAACCTCGCTACGCAGCACCTGGCTCCTCCTTCACGTCTGCCTCTACCTGCCTGCCTAGGTCGCCAGTTTGGGTGGCAAATGTTTTGTTTGCAACTAGCAGAGCATGCTTACAAACAGGGTCCTTGGGATACATACTATCGCAGCTGGCACATTCAATTACAGTGAACATTTTCATGGAATACATGCAGGTTAAATTGACGTGATCGTTATGATCATATAGGTATAAATAGGCCACGCAGCACTGCATTAACACTGAATTAAGGGTAACATAAAGTTAACATTTTGCATGTGAGAAGTCGAATAAACTTTAACATAACATAAAAGTAACGTTACATCAACCAATAAAATTCAAGACATTTTTTTATTGAATATTATTCATACCAACCTCCGTGTGGACAGCATATTATACTACAGCATGTGGTATACAAGTTCGGGAGGGATGTAGGACTTCATACAATTTAAAAATAAATAACGTAATCTAATTTTATAATTTATTTGCATATGTATAACAATACACATATGTTATTTACCAGACTACAACTGCGTATCCCTAACATTAACACTTATTATTATTCCTATCAGTGACTGCAATTTTTATGCAAGTGTTAACTATGTTTAAAGCTCTTATCACTGCCTTTACACTAGCTGAAGACACTCAGCCTTCACTTATTAATTACACGTATACGATCACAATGTCCACTGCCATGTACTAATATTATTCCAAATATCCGCCACTCACGCACTTTCCCGCAGTCCAGCCGGTCGATCTCACTCTCTCTACACTCTCGATTGTTGCGCACTACACTCAGAGATTAGAGAAGGTACAGATGGAACATGATGTGTACTTTTAGGCGAGGGGACTGAGGACATGAGACGAAAGGGGTAAGTAGACGTCCGCCATATTGTAACCTGAAGAAAGTTGTTTTTTCCCATTATAAGAGTTGTATAGCTGTTAACGCAAACGTGTTTCGTTTTTACGAAGAACAGTATTGTGGCTTGAGAGCAGTATATATGTGATACACAACAGGTTGTCAGTTTTAGTTCCTAATATTATGTGATGCCTAACTACTTCTAGAATAGAAGTTTTTCACATGTGTAATGTGCTGTAGTGAAATGGACTTCAGTTTCAATATTCGCTTGTAGAAGTGAAGAGAAATGTCGCCCTGTGTAGTGTATAGGTGAACCAACATGAATGTAAACAAGGGAGCAAAGCAAGTGTTCATTGATCGTACCACTTCATTGAAGATTGTTTCTACATGACATCTCTGTGCTCTATAACGACTGCGAGAAAGTGCTGCCCCAACAAGATTTCCAGCACACCCGCCACACTTTCAGCAGGCAGATAGTGGCTCTAGTTTATAGTTTTTGCTATTTATATTCATGTGCACTTCACATTTTCTTTATTCCAGAAGTGTGCAGACTGAATTGCGAAGTTATGTTCTAGTAAGGAATGTGGAACGACAGGCTTCTTGTGTGATTACTTTTTACGTTTTTACCCTGCAATTTACCTGATATTCACATTCCTTCCTACTGTGGAGTTTTTTAGGTTGTAGGTTACATATAACAATGTGTCTGTATGGAAATGAATATGAAAATTACACGGGCACTACATGGCTGGTGGTATTTTGATAGTGTGATACCTTTATGTTGTGAAGTGCTAAGGGCGAGCAGGCACCCACATCGTGGTCCTATTTCATAAAACATGACGGGTGTGACATTACAACAATTAAGTAAAATATGACAAATTTGTCAATCTGTCATGACAATGTTATGTTTCATAAATAATACAAGTTTCCTTTATTTGACAGGCAAAAAAGTGTAAATTGTCAGCCTTAAAATAACTGTTTCATAAACGTGACAATTATATGTCAAAGCATAAGTTTCATTAATTGCACACTAAGCAGCTCTCAAGTGCGCTTACGATAATCAATCAGGAAACATAATATTTATATTTGTTTCATCCACAAGAAATTACAGAATTTGCATATCATATAATTATTTTCATTTCTGGATTTGTTGTTTGTCGTCTGAGTAAAGTTATAACATGTGAAAATCGTTTGAGCTCTCAGTCTGGAAATTCAGAAAATTTGTTGGATTCACTAATTAATCAAAAGTACAGGGCCACCCCTTATTGTACCCTTATTGTACCCTTCCCATAATGTCGTTGAGGTATGCAAAATATGTGAGAATGTGATTCGAACTGCACTTGCAGAAAGTGATGGGAAATTTCTACTGAAGAAATTTACAGTGTCCAGACGTGTGTATTTTGTATTGGAACACTACATGACTTTAAATAGGCATCTTTTTTCTCACCTGGATGAACATTCAAACGATTAAGAACATTTGAACAACTGTATTCATTTGATTCGTGCAGTAGCTGAAAATTATTTTCAGATTAGTGTACATTCTATTTGCAAGAAATCAGTTGCCAGGTCTTATTTTTTTAAAGGGTATAGTGTAATACAATAGAACCCCTATTTTACTCTTTTCTAGGGACAAATGAAAAAATGGCGTAAATAAGGAGAAAGTATAAATACTATTGAGTGACTAGTTACTCAAAATTGTTTTTACTGAAATGTAATGAAAGTTACATTTGTTTTTGAGAATTATTTCCCCATTCAAGTTATATTACTCATATGTTGCGAGTAAGCGATGATTTAATATCTGTGATGTGTTTATTCTGTATGACTAGTGACAGTTTTGTGTATACAGTTGTAACAATTTTATTTTAATGCACTATTGAATATGCCTACTTGTATATTTTTCAGTGTAACCTACAGTTGATTTACACATTTTGTTTAGTACAGTTTATATTTGGTTTATTACATAGTCTTTGTAATCTCACTTATCTACAGTGAATATTTTGTTATAGTGAATCTGTGGAATTGCTTGATGGATTTTTCCTGCAATAGTTTTGGATTTGGTTTTTTCACTGTTGTTGGTGAAATTACTCAATGTAAATGTTAATGTAATTGGGATAGTGGCAACATAGTACCGTACTTGTTGCTTTTTTTGACATTTTTTTAAATACTTGTCAATCAAAAGTTGTTTAAATGAAATCCACCACGATTGAATTTTTGTTTACAGAGTAGGCCCTACCATTTATCATTGATGCTATCAAAGCTGTGTGTATTGTGTACTTTTAGAATTTCTTTTAATTCCTGTTGTATTTGTTAGGGTGATGTATGTAAATCAAATGGTTGTATTTTTGTACTTTATCGAAGAAAAAATATACAACGAACATTATGCAAATAGTTATTTAGTACAATGTCTGTTTTATATTAAGTTACCCTGTTCTTGTTTCCTTGTTATTTTGACCAGTGTAAATTCAAGATAAAGATTACATGCATTTTTTAATATTTCATAGAAATACGGTCTACTTTTTATTGACATTGTAGCAGGCTGAGACGGTATTTTATAGTTATTACAACTCTGGCATTTTGCAGTGCAATACTGATACATAGTGTTATATATCTGTAGAGACACGCACCCAACCACTTCCTTAAAAAAACTGTTGTTTCCACAGAAAAAATAGGCAAACTTGAGCTCCGAGAAATTGCGTTAGCAGACAACTGCCGTCAAAGACAGTATGCAATGATTAAGTCCTGCCTTTGTCTGCTTATAGGCTAAGTAAGGTTCTCATGCAATGTAGATAGTTTGCAAGGTGTGACATCTACACGTCGTTATATACATATTTCTACTGAAAGAATTCAAAGGTATGTGATAATCTGGATATTTTATAGCCACGCTGTAAATAGTTCAGCGAGGGCACAAATATGAGCATGAACCGGTATTTTATTTTGTTTTGACTGGAATAATCACAACTTCAAAGTAGGAAAAGTGTGACGTAACATTGGGGAATTCCTTAGCCTATTTTGTTGAAAGAAATATCTTATGAGACTGTCTCGAAATACAGTATTCTGTCACCCTGTTATCTAATAGGCCTGCAGCATTGCTATGCATGGTGCAAATAGTAGCGAATTGATACATCTTGATTGAAGTGATAAATGTTTTATTTTAGGCTAGATACTGCCCACAGTTTAAATCAACCCCTCTACTCTCTTAATTTAAATGCATTTAGACCAAGTTAAATGGTAAATTCTGCTTGTTTTCACAAGTATTTGGGATTATACCTGCCAACTTCTACTAATTCAACTGATGACATTTTAGAATGCATATTGATAAAGAAGGTCAAGGCTAACCACTTGGCTATATCTAACTAATGATTTGCACAAGACATGCGATATGGAATCCAATCAAACAATTTACTGTATAAGCATAAAACTTATGTCCATCCAGCATTTTTCTTTATTTAAGTGTGATTTTTGTCATTTAGCCTGTCCCAACTGGTGGTAATGCGACTTACAGGCAGAAAGTTATGCCTGTAACGGTAATGCGACTTACAGGCAGAAAGTTATGCCTGTAACGGTAATGCGACTAACAGGCAGAAAGTTATGCCTGTAACAGTAACATTATGACTATTAAACCACTTTCACATACATACATAAAATTTAGAATAAATAATGGTTCATTTTCAGTTTGTCGAAATGAAACATTTGATCACCACCTTCAATTGATTAGTTTTGACCACCTACAACAGGCAATAAGGCGGAAGTTAAATTCTATGATTTTATATCTAGTTTTACTTTCACAATCACCGCAAATACGACTTCCGGGTTGACGCATGGGTCTGCAGTGTCTCGAGTATATGGTGTTACGCGTATCTTGTGCTAGGCCATGTCTTAAATAGTTACCTACTACTACCTCAATAGTAGGCCCTACAGATTTCCAGTAGACTTTCAAGCATGACAGATGTGCTTCCGTAATGCACATAGCATTTCCAGCAGAATTACCACAAGCACCTGCTGGGTTGCAGTATTTCAACCAAATGTTAAAAAGTGAAGGTAGGCCTAGATCGAATAAGATTTGATATACACATACTGCAATTTTGAAATCAAACATATTTTAAAAAGAAATAGAAGGCAAGACAAATTTGTTCTAAGTTCTGTAAACAGGGATTACTTTGCACCTGCAGGGGTAACTTTACAGAGCTCAGAATGTTTAGTTTTTGCAATTTGGAAAGTGAACATCGAACTGTTTTTGTCATTTGGAAAGGAAACATTGAACTGCAGCTGAGTATTTTAAACTTTGAATTTTACCTGTCCAGGTCAAATTCGATATTCCTTCCACGAAAAGGCACCAAAACAAACCATTTAAATAATGCAAAGTTACCTGCTTTGCAGGTGCAAAGTAACCCTGGTTTATAGTAATGTTAAAAAATATTTTCCAGTCGCTTGAAATTGCTGACAATACTAATTTAGAAGATGCTAAAGTATGCTGCAAAATATCTGAATATGCATGCCATCGTAGTTTGGTGTTACTATTGACAGGTAAGGATTCAGATGTTTTAGAGTAATAGTTGAAAAATAAAGTATATAGGAGTGCTTTATATATTCGCCCTTAAAAGGTTGGTTTTTGTATTTGCAAGTCAGCCTCCACACCTCGACTGTATGTAACTTGCAAGGTCATTCACAAAAATACCAAACGTTCAGTTACAATAAGTAGTCGTGAAGACAAAGTGAGATTCGCGTTGTACAATACAGGAGACCAAAACTGCTTTTCGTAGATGCTGGAAATAGACCATCAGAAGAACGCACACAACAGTGCTAAGAATGTGCAAACATTTAATACTGGTGAATCTTAATGACATGGCTTCTTACACTGTTTACTTAGGCCTACAGTTAACATTGAAGTTTAATGCTATACATTCCTATGCCTAAATCTGACTGGATTTGAGTATTTGTGGAAACTAAAATATTTTGTGGAAATATGCCCAATACAGGCTTCTGCTACAAATTCGGTTTATTAAAAGATAATTAATTCCTAATTATGTTTTTAAGTTGTGGTAGATTCGAAATTGATGTAAAATATTTTTGGAAATCGTGAATTGTCGTTTTGCAAAAAGTTTGAGACAACATGAATTCATCAAACATGTAAGACACTCTAAATACCATATCTCCCCATTCCCCCTCATTTTCCCAAAAATAGCAAGGGGTGGTTATTCTCTCATGTATAGCATTCTTGCCTCCAGGTTTGATATACTGGTTAATACAAAACAGTCTCTATAGATTAATACAAAAAGTGTTGTCTTATTGAACATTGCTACCTAAGCCCTCTACCGGTGTACATCTTGGTTAGTTGCGTGCAAATTTCACCTCCACCCCCTACATATAGTAGGGCCTATTGTGTATGTGCCAGGCGTCCCTTTGCTGCTACTGGAATCTTGGACATTTTTATGGGAAGATGCAGTTGCAACAAAACTGCCACTTTTGTTAAGCTGTCCGTAACATTTTAACAAAACCACCAAAATGCTCTAAACCTGAAGGGAACAAGTTGTATGCAATGAGGTGGTCACCTCTCTTTATTAAGTATTTTGCATATATCGTTAACATAAAATTTCATGATTTTTTAAATTGGTTCTACAAGAATACATTTATCTTAATTCGTTTTCAAGTGTGAATATCTCCAGTAGTAGGTATTTGGGCTTAGCCAAGTCTTTGTATATACACGTAATTTTCAATAAGGAATGTATTGCCGATATGTTTTGGGGAAAATTACCGTATTAGGTACTAGTATAATAGTAGCGGTGATATTAAAGTCATCGAACCTGCTAAAAGCTATTCCATACATAATTCACGTTTGTCAACAGAGAAACAGCTGATTGCATTAAAAAACAAACGCCGCCATATTGTGACCCGAGTAAACAATGTCCGCTTGGCCTCGCTCCGGCCTACTAATGTTCCGTTTGTACCTTCTCTAATCTGACTACACTCACTAGTCGCTGTGTCTGTCGTCGCTTGTCTTTCAGATGGTTTCACACACCTGGCTCTAACAGCTGTCTGTGTAGGGCTCCAGATTCACGACACGGGCACGCCGCGGCTTAGGCAGGGTGTACATTAATTACTATAACAAACTTCGGGAGGTAATTCCTGGGATCAAAACGATTTCTGTCCACTGTACGACATTTATTGCAGTGTAAGTGAAGGGGCAAGTGAAACCGCTCGCTTTGCCATACCACGCTTCATGCGAAATTGAAAGTTGGCGCAGCCAAAGTGCGCAAGATTACCACCGAAATTTGATACCGAACTTTCATCAGCAAAGTTATAGGGCCGCCGCCTATGATGCTCCATGGTCACACGCTGCACGATGGAAAGTTATAGGGCCGCCGCCTATGATGCTCCATGGTCACACGCTGCACGATGGAAAGTTGTAGGGCCGCCGCCTATGATGTTCCATGGTCACACGCTGCACGATGGAAAGTTATAGGGCCGCCGCCTATGATGCTCCATGGTCACACGCTGCACGATGGAAAGTTATAGGGCCGCCGCCTATGATGTTCCATGGTCACACGCTGCACGATGGAAAGTTATAGGGCCGCCGCCTATTATGCTCCATGGTCACACGCTGCACGATGGAAAGTTGTAGGGCCGCCGCCTATGATGTTCCATGGTCACACGCTGCACGATGGAAAGTTATAGGGCCGCCGCCTATGATGCTCCATGGTCACACGCTGCACGATGGAAAGTTATAGGGCCGCCGCCTATGATGTTCCATGGTCACACGCTGCACGATGGAAAGTTATAGGGCCGCCGCCTATTATGCTCCATGGTCACACGCTGCACGATGGAAAGTTGTAGGGCCGCCGCCTATGATGTTCCATGGTCACACGCTGCACGATGGAAAGTTATAGGGCCGCCGCCTATGATGCTCCATGGTCACACGCTGCACGATGGAAAGTTATAGGGCCGCCGCCTATGATGTTCCATGGTCACAAGCTGTACGATGGAAAGTTGTAGGGCCGCCGCCTATGATGTTCCATGGTCACACGCTGCACGATGGAAAGTTATAGGGCCGCCGCCTATGATGTTCCATGGTCACACGCTGTACGATGGATAGTTATAGGGCCGCCGCCTATGATGTTCCATGGTCACAAGCTGTACGATGGAAAGTTGTAGGGCCGCCGCCTATGATGTTCCATGGTCACACGCTGCACGATGGAAAGTTATAGGGCCGCCGCCTATGATGTTCCATGGTCACACGCTGTACGATGGAAAGTTATAGGGCCGCCGCCTATGATGCTCCATGGTCACACGCTGCACGATGGAAAGTTATAGGGCCGCCGCCTATGATGCTCCATGGTCACACGCTGCACGATGGAAAGTTATAGGGCCGCCGCCTATGATGCTCCATGGTCACACGCTGCACGATGGAAAGTTGTAGGGCCGCCGCCTATGATGCTCCATGGTCACACGCTGCACGATGGAAAGTTATAGGGCCGCCGCCTATGATGTTCCATGGTCACAAGCTGTACGATGGAAAGTTGTAGGGTCGCCGCCTATGATGTTCCATGGTCACACGCTGCACGATGGAAAGTTATAGGGCCGCCGCCTATGATGTTCCATGGTCACACGCTGTACGATGGAAAGTTATAGGGCCGCCGCCTATGATGCTCCATGGTCACACGCTGCACGATGGAAAGTTGTAGGGCCGCTGCCTATGATGCTCCATGGTCACACGCTGCACGATGGAAAGTTATAGGGCCGCCGCCTATGATGTTCCATGGTCACAAGCTGTACGATGGAAAGTTATAGGGCCGCCGCCTATGATGCTCCATGGTCACACGCTGTACGATGGAAAGTTATAGGGCCGCCGCCTATGATGCTCCATGGTCACACGCTGTACGATGGAAAGTTGTAGGGCCGCCGCCTATGATGCTCCATGGTCACACGCTGCACGATGGAAAGTTATAGGGCCGCCGCCTATGATGTTCCATGGTCACAAGCTGTACGATGGAAAGTTATAGGGCCGCCGCCTATGATGCTCCATGGTCACACGCTGTACGATGGAAAGTTATAGGGCCGCCGCCTATGATGCTCCATGGTCACACGCTGTACGATGGAAAGTTGTAGGGCCGCCGCCTATGATGCTCCATGGTCACACGCTGCACGATGGAAAGTTATAGGGCCGCCGCCTATGATGCTCCATGGTCACACGCTGCACGATGGAAAGTTATAGGGCCGCCGCGTATGATGCTCCATGGTCACACGCTGCACGATGGAAAGTTATAAGGCCGCCGCCTATGATGTTCCATGGTCACACGCTGCACGATGGAACATGCCTTTAACTATATTCTGTATACTGTGCTCTGAGCGTCGAAGTACAAATACCTTCAAATGAGCAGGTGAAGCACTACATAAACGCAATTTGTTGAGCTCGGTAAGCACTACATAAACGCAATTTGTTGAGCTCGGTAAGCACTACATAAACGCAATTTGTTGAGCTCGGTAAGCACTACATAAACGCAATTTGTTGAGCTCGGTAATCACCCACATTTCCTCAAAGAACGTGGCTTTTTTTAAATACAATTCTCACTGAAGATAACTATTTTGATATTCGTGAGATTTTAAATTACAATCTTGTTGTACTTGTCCGTTATCCTAGGGCAAGATATTAATTTTTTTTTTTTGCAGCGCCCGGGTTACGTTTAGATACGGTGAACATGCCATGATAACTTCGCAGTGCGATCCGCACTACACGAAACTCGGAAAATCCGCAAGTTAATTTAGCGACAGTTAGAGGAATCTAAAAAATCTCAAATTCTTCTGTGCTAGCATATTTGCCGACTTTCTCCCTTTATGATTGGATGATGCATTCATGATGCGGCTTTTATCCCAGACGTATAACAAACTTAAGTAAACTGTCGCTGACCCAGCGAAGATGAGAAAACTCTTTCCACATACAGAAGGACAAAGTAAGTACGAAAGAAACTGTCAGACATGTGGGCGGTGAATTTGAAACCTGTAAATAGTCAGCTCTTCCAGCGGCTGGAGTGCACAGGAAATTGTGTTCCATATTTACTACATTCAGATGAACTCATGAAATAGGCGGTTATCCACACGTGAACCCCAAACGATTACAGGCGCGGCGTGTTCACCAAACAAAACATCCCCCAGAGCTATTCACTTAGTTTTCCCCTCGGCCCATTTACAAATAATTACAGTGCTTGACGGGATACGCACATTCATTACAAAGCCGTGGCTCACTTATTGTTTATTTACGTGAAGATGTAATATAATACATATTTTCATTGCACGTTCTTATCTGTCAAAAGTTACGTTTTTCATTTAACCAGAAAATTGTATTCTAAAGTAGACATAAATAAAAATTATAGCTGGCAAAATATTTCACCCACAGCTCCGGTAGACGAGAGTGGCGGGCCGCTAAGTGTAAAGCCGATATTACACGATACCTGCTGTCGTACTGGGTACTTGTACAAGCTTCTACAAGCCCAGGTGCACGAGCAGGTATACCAGCCGGTATATAAGCAGCCACGAGAGATTCATATTACCCGACAGCAGTTCACGTATTAGCATCTGACACACTCGATGGGTGCGCAGCGTGTGGATCGAACAGTAAATACGAGCCGAATTCGTAAAACTGCGACCAGTCAATAACTTTCCTAGCTAGCACATGTTAATATTGCTGTGTTACTGTTGGCCTTTGCATTAATTCATTGCTTACTGGTGTAGTTTCATTCATTTTCTTGAAAGTGATGGCGAAGTCACGAAAGTACGAGTACGAGACTGTTATTTCTAATTTTTAAGAAAATTATGAACCGTTTGAAAACTGTAGTTTTCTCTTTACGTAAGAAGTTACTATCCGTATGTAATATACTATGAGAAGAATTATATAGTGTCCGAAAGTTGCAACAGTCTTACAGATACCGTAACTTTATCGTTTATACACAAGCTGAGCTTGTTTAATACAGTGTGTGTATGTATGCCGGTGTGCAACCTGCCACGAATAATAGGATACGTCCTATTACCAAACCTGGTATGAAATCTGGACGTACAAGGTGGGAAATACCCAAAGGTCTGTAGGCTATCTTCACGGGTGACAGTAACAGAATCGCTTTAACAGAATCGGCAGTCACTAACTTTCGGAACAGTCCTAGTATACGTAGGATGCGGCATCACGTAGGGTGAAAGTCAACTGAGCATTACATTGGTTGGCAGCCAGCCAGTAAGGGAAGTTTTGCAGTACAGTAATCACTTCCTGCGTATTGCGAACCGATAATACGGTGTAAATTGTGAATAAAGTAATACTCATGAGCCGTTTCATGCTGTGATGAATATTCACAACTCACGTCAGCTTCTCTTGAATGTCTGTAAAACTGTACCGCCGTATAACACCTCGCACTCTGTACACATTCAATGGAATTCCAGACAATCATGTATTTCCTTTTCCCGGTGTCTTCACACTGTTTAAACCCAAATCTTTGAAAAAGCACTTGCATGTAATACGTGCCTAATTGTTTCCTTAATTTGCTATGCATCATAAACGTTTAACACTTCTGTTAACATAAAATTATCTAATTTTTTGAACAATACTTTTAACTATATTTTATTTATAAACTACAGTATCTTATTTATAATAAATATTATTTAAAAACAGGAAGAAAATTGTTGTTTGGTAATGTCTGGTTGACGCTATTAACGGTAAAATGAGCACTTTTGAAAGCACTGCTTAAGATCTACTTGTACCCACGTTGTGTGTTCTCCCGCCTTACGTAAAATTAGCACTGCCATGGGTCTCATTACTTTATTCATGGGTCGGTCTAATGAAACTGTGAAATTATTAGAGAAGTACGTGCTTTAAATATATGCTAATTTTTACACTTTGATTCATTAAGCAATACAGAAAGTGGAAGAAATAATTTAAGTTATCACAAATGGTTACCTAGAACTTTTTATTTGACGTTAAGATATGGAACTACTTTCCATCCGTCGTTACCAACTTTACAGGGCGCACCAGGTAGATACAGTGACATTTTCTATGGTTGATTTCAAAAGTGCTCACGTGATCGTGAACAGCCTTTAAGAAACAATTCTCATGCAAAATGTCATTAAAATGATTGCGCACGCAAACGGTGTGCGCCTTCTGGTATAATTTTCTATAAGTTAAGCTTTGTTTGCGTGAGGAGAAGGAATAGCCTGAAAGTATAAATTAAGCAGGGTTTCAGAAAACTTGGAAGTAACCATGAATTGATTTCGCCTCTGCAAGGAACACGGCTTCTGTTGGACTCCGTATTTCCACTTACCGACGTCCTATAGGCTATTCACGGTAAGTGATACAATATTTTATTTTAGCGTTAGACTTAAACTTCCGAGTGCGGTGGAATATAGTATGCACTGGTTTGATCACATACACGGAAATATATATTTTAAAAGGTGGTTAAATGACAAAATATGGCTGAAAGGAAAACATAACTAGGGCCTCAAAAGTGCTCTCTCATTCCGTGAACCGCTTATACACGCCTACACACCGAACACGCTGGCTCTACAGTCCACTCTTAATTACTGGCTGGCTGAAATTAATGTTATTATACTGTTGCGCTACTGTAAGGCTGTTCTATGAAACTATATCTGAGCGAATTTAGTTTTCATAGGGAGAGAAACCTCCCTACTACAGCAGAGTAAGCAGTCTCTGTTACACTCTGGCTACACTCTAAATCTGAATCAGTGAGAATTTCACTGTTTCAATCAGTCGAACGTATCTGACTGATGCATCAGTCGCTTCAGTGAATATAACTGATGCATCAGTCACTTCAGTGAATATAACTGATGAACCAGTGAAACATCTCAGCTACTTCCTCTCAGTGAGCCTGCGTGCAAAAATTGCCGACGAACATAGTTTAAAAATGACCGTTAAATACGCGTAGTAACAACGAATAAACTAACAAAACTAATACAAGATACTTTCTGAAATGTGTTTCGTCTTTCAAAACGCCATTTTACGAGTTAACATGAACACATAGCCTTTCATTCTGTTTATACGTCTTTCATTTAGATTCCATGTAATCGTCACAGCGCTCTGTTTGAAGTTTTAAACTGTATTTAATGTGGTGAAGCGAGTGTTCTTATACATACTATTCGTTTTAATTAATCCTAACGGGACCAATCAAACCAAACTCGAATACAACTTTAAAATACACAATTTCGCAGTGTCATGACACAAGCATTTTCTCCCGTAACGTCATCTTAACGTGGTAGTTTAGGCAGTAAGATAGCGGCTTCGCATCTGAAGATCCCAGCCACCAGCGAGCGTTTTTTTTTTACTTTTTAAAATAACGGTGAATTGCACAATATAAATAGTAAACTATTGTAAATGTGTTTATTTCACGTAATTAATTGGCTTCATTCAATAAAAGCAATATTTAATTCGCCACTGCAGTCGGCCGTCAATTATTCAATATAGTGAAATTGTTTCACGTCACTAATTTAATCAGTAAAATTTTTTCACTGAAACGATCTGTGTTTTTCCACTGATTCTAAGTGGAGCCATTTTCACTGATAGAGTAGTTGAATTTCACTGCGAATCAGTTGTTTCCCACTGATTCGAATTTAGAGTTTACAATTCTTTAATCCATTCAGACCTGGTATATAATCCATTAGCGGTTATTTCACGCTTTTCAGAAGCCCTGTTAAAGTTCCATTTTCAGGATATTACTCCGCCTTGTGCAAACTAAGCTTAGCTTTAGTCTATAAAATTGCAGTGAAGGACAACGCACAGAATTCGTGCGCACTCAAATTGTGATAATTTTTTGCATGATAACAATTTATTACTAGGCGCTACCAATCCAGGTGCTTTCTCACTGCTTTTGTTCATGTTTATTGTAAATCAAATATAATTTATAAATAAAATATAGGTAAAACTCAAATTAACGAAAAAAAGAAAGATATTTCTATGTTAACAGAGGTATTAAACCCTTGTGATACATGGCGTATTTCGGAAATAACTAAATACGTCATAATGGGGTGATTTTCTAAAGATTTGATTCGAAAAGAGCGAAGAAACCGTGAATAGACTATAGACAACTTTGTACACAACTCACATGATGGTAATTTCTGGCGGATACAGAACACTGTGAGGCTCAATGACCAGTGTTATTCCCTGTGGGAAAGTTTTTTGTAAACAGTGTTGCTGTTCTGTGATAACAATATTTCATGTTATTATAGGCTGTTCACGGTAAAACGAGCACTTTTGAAAACTAATTGTTACGCTTAGATGCACTGAAAAATACAGAACGTGAAAGAAATAATTTAAGTTATCACAAATGTTCACCTAACACTTTTATTTCGACGTTTAGACACGTAGCTACTTTTCCTCCATCGTTGTCAACATTACTGGGCGCGTGTCACTCAGCGCGCCAGTTAAAACATATGCAGGTAGGGGCAGTGACTTGATTGATTCTAAAAGTTGAGACAGGTGGTCTCATTTTCACGTATTTCCCCCCCCCCCCCCCTTCCCAGCATGTAATGACGTTTCCAATTCCCCTGGGCTCGACTAGCTACCAAGCTGTGCTACGCAATACACAACTATAACATGGACAATTACTTTGGGGAGCAATTATATTTTCGGATGTTCTATACCTGAAATAACCGAAAAACTTAAACACGCTTATGCCTAAACACTAATCTGCTAGAGGTTATTCACGGTAAAGTGAGCACTTTTTAAGGCCCTGCTAAATTATTATTTTCAAATTAATTTCTACCTCTCCGCCACTTTTTACTGTAAAAATTGCAATATGACTAATAATTACAGTGTATGTATTTCATCACTCTCAATAGTTAACGTCTGCGACAGCAATAAAATATCTTTATTAGGGGTTAATGTCTTTTGGGAGGGCCTTAAAAAGTGCTCACTTTACCGTGAACAGCCTATACTCATATGAACCCTGGAAGATCTGCGTTGGACTTTGTAACGACAAAGTGGATGAACGATGCAGCAGCAAAACATGACCGTCACCAAGCCAGGGTCTTCTTCGACTGGGGCCTTTGGAGGTGGCCGGTAGGGCGCGAGTGATGACGTTGGCCGTATGCGCAGTTCCAATTGGCTAGAAGAATGTGACGTCAGATCCGGCTCCAAAGACTTTGAGTTTATGGAAGAACATTACCGACTGTTCGACGGCCTGTGATTGGCCGATCATTGAAAGGTATCCCTCCAGGATACAATTGTATATTTCTCGTGTATTTATGCCACTGGCATAGGCTTATCGGCGAGCGCTGCAGCCTGGGAGCTTCAATTGAGATCTCAGATAAGGAAGGACATTTTGAAAGTCCTTGTGTAGGAGTCCTTAAAAATGGGCGCTATTCCAGAAGCGCTAGAAAACTTTTAAATTTGACATTTCTCTTTTTAAAAATTCGGAGTTTGTAATGAAGAGAAGTATTGTGCAATTTTTAAAATTCCTGGAAATGTCAGTTTTTTTTTTTAATACCATAATTTTATTGATACTTGGGCGTAGGTTGTTCGCCAATAGTTCTGGTATATGTATTTTAAATGAAATCAATGAGCAAATTTGTAAGAACATATTTGAGAAACTGTGATAAAGTTAAAAATGAAATGGCTGATTTGCTTCATACAGCTAGTAAATTATTCTTGACGAATAAACTAATTTTGTAATTTCGCACGATTAAAGTAAAAGCTAATATTGTTTAAGAATTGCATAGGAGGTAAAATCCTCCAGTAACTTTATGTGGGAATTAACAATTGGTCATAGTTATTTCCACTTACGAAGAAAATTAATCATCATTGTATTTTGAGATTTTCTAGTGATGTAACAGTATTTTATGGCTCTATGTGTTTTGCCAGAAATCGTATTATTTTTCCAATTGTGGAGAAAATAAATAAAATGAAACTTTCAAATTGTATGTGAAAATAAATAAAATGAAACTTTCAAATTGTATGCGAAAATAAATAAAATGAAACTTTCAAATTGTATGTGAAAAGATGCAAACGTAGTAAAAAATATTTTTAAGCCTTGCTTTTGCTTGTTTGACCAGAAAAGGTAATTTTCAGACTGCAAGGAAATTAAAAGGTCAGATATAATATTTCAGACTACAAGGAAATTAAAAGGTCAGATACAATATTTCAGAGAATGCTCAAAAAATCAGTATTGCCAAAATTGTATTGCTCTTAATATAGCATTTTGTACAATTTTATATATTTCTGTACAAGTAAAATTTATCCGTATTGTAAAAGTTATACTTATCAGTATTGTTTAGATGATATTGCACCTTTTATAATTTTGCGCTTAACTTTTATATTGTGTGTGTATTGGAAAAAAGAGAATTTGCAGAAAGTTATATATTTGTATAAAGGAAAGAACAGAAAATAAATATTTGATAAATAAAAGAAAGTTACAGTTTTTCATGTGTTTTGATGTTCGGGTATGCTCTTTACATCTTGCCTTGAAGGGGTTTTTGGAATATTCCAATGTTTCTAATAATTTTTTTGTGATGCTGGGCTGGTTTGAACGCCCCTTTGGCGACGCCCTATAGCTAGGGCGTAGCAAAAGTTCCGCCGGGCACTCTGCTCTTTAAGCAGGGTGTGCTTAGTAGTCTTGAGCATACAAAAGCACATGAACAACTTCAAAAATGTTTGTCAAAGGAAGGGGCATTCAGAACAGTGGCTAAAGTTCATCTTGCTAGTGATTCTAATAATTATCATGTCAATCGCGTGGATACAGCAGTTGACCAAGAATCCCCTCGCAAGCTTGCTAAAAGACGCTGGGGTGGAGGTGTTAAAATCAGATGGTATGAAGCGCGATAATGGCGACGCTGTAGGTGTTGCGGGTGAGTTAAAACCATTCATTAAGTCCTTAAAAAAACATACCAGCATAACTTTCTGCCAGAATACCTAGTCTTGAAAATACTACTTTGGCTGCTCTGGTAAATTTTTTTGTCAGTTTAAATTCCATTTTAGCTTTGGATATCTGTTCGCGATAGATTACCTGTGCTGCTGTAATATTCAGAGTCCCTGAGGAATTACAACCAATATTCAGTAAAGCCACAATAGATAATTAGGATATTAACCAGTTGATAAAAACCTGTTTAAATGCAGTTGCCAGTAAAGTAGCGGTCGCAAATCTGCGGTTGGAAATATTGGATAAAAGGCAATCACAAACCCAAACGATGCAGAATTTTGTAAGTGAAATGCTAGTATTAGTGGGGATTTTGGGATACCGTGTTCGGAAGAATACTTCACCCAAATCGTATTTCACAATTTGCTTCCCAGAAATAGTAGCCTTTTTTGTGTTTGCAATCCGCCCGACTACAATGTTACAACTGTTAGCTTTAGAGACACAAGTTGAACGCACATTAGGAGATTGTGCGAATGAAGGGGCCAGTAGCAATATCAGGATAGCAGATAAGGTAAATAGGACCTGCATCAACCACAACTAAATTCTGTATAATTTGCGCCAAACATAATCATTTCGCTAAAGATTGCTATCATAAAAAGTCAGTATTCATTGTGACCACCATATATAGCCCTAGTTCCAGTAAATTCAAAACAAGATCATGGTTTTCGCAGACTGGGAGGACAGAGAGTGAGAAAGATAGTACTGAGGGACAGGGATAGGTAACATAATTACGTATGTTAGCTTTGAAAATAAAAAGGGCACATTAAATTCAAGTATCCTATGAAGGGGAAAGTCGTGGGTGACCATTCCATTAATGTCACGGATTTCGAGCGTAAACTCGGCTTGTTGTATGTCCCAGTGGTTATTACAGATCAGGTTAGGGTTGCGGCCCTGCTTGGCTCTGGGGCTACCTGTTCATTGATTAATCACGATTTCTGTAGTTATTTGCTTAAAAATATGCCGAAAGGACTCATTCGGTTGTTTAAAAGTGAGGAAATATGTTTTTCTCTTGCAAATGGAGGAGTAATTAGTTCGCAAAGAATTTCAATTTTCAAAATTAAGGTAGAAAATTTTGCATGGAAATTACAATTTATAATTTTGCCTTGTTTAAATCATGATCTGTTGGTTGGGATTGACTTCATGGGAAAGATCCATGTCAATATCAATGTGTCTAATAAAAAATAATTAAGTTTTCCTTTTCTCCTTCTAAACTTGTGCATATTACTGCTATACATGTTGCGTTTCATTCCATTCAGGTACAGTCGCAAGTTTGTAATAAGGACAGTTTATTAACAGATTTGCAAACTGAGTTATAGTAAGAAACCCATAATGTTAAAAATAAAAGATCGGAATCCGGTGTCCTCAGTGCCTTACCGTGTTTCTCCACTGAAACTAAAAGCATTTCGGAGTATAATGCAGGAATTACAAAAGGAAGACACCGAGGAACCATCTGACAGCAACAATTCAAGTCCAGCTTTTCTTTAGCCGAAAAAGGTTCCTGGTACATATGGAGTTATTTGTGACTACAGGAAGGTGAATAAGAAAATTTATGTTGACCATATCCTTTGCCTAAAATTGAATCCGTTTTCCAGCATGTTGGTTCAGCTAAATATTAATCTGTTTTTTTATTTAAACTCGGCCTTCCTCCAGTGCGAATTGCATGCCGACTCACGAGGTGTAATGGCTTTTGTAACACCCTGGGGCCAATTCTAGTGGAAACGGTTAGCCATGGGGGTAAACTGTTGGCCCCAAGCTATGTCACGTGTATTATTTTAGGTTTTGGGGAAATATCAATTTGACTTCCTTTTCACCTATATAGACGACGTTTGTGTTTACAGTGAAACCTTTGAGGATCACTTAAAACATCTTCTCCTCTTTTTGCTTGCCTTGCGCGAAGTTAGACTCACTGTAAATCCTGAAAAGGTAACCTAGGCCGCAACCTATATACGATACTTAGGTTTTGTAATCTCTGATGGTAAACTGTTAATAGACCCAGAAAATATTTGACCTGTGGTAAATTTCCCCGTGCCGAAAAAATTATGTGGGGTTAGAAGATTCCTTGGGATGGTTTGTTTCTACTCAAAATTCATTCCAAATTTTGCAGACATAGCTGAGCCACTGAACGCCTTAAAGAGGAAGGGAATAAATTTTCATTGGGGAGAAGAGTATCTCGCCGCAATTTACAGCATGGAAAAATTCAGCGATTATTTGGAAAGTGCTGAATTCATGGTGCATACCGACAACCAGGCTCTGAGCTGGTATTCCTTTCTGCCAACAAACCTGCTAGGCGACTAGCACTGGGGCTTGTCCGTTTAACTAAATTTAGATTTACTGTACAGCATGTGAGTGTGTCAACAACGGAGTTGCCGATGCCTTTTCACGCATGTTCGATGTCGACGAATTTTATGTTGATTCCCCTGAAGTGTTAACAGTAATTCAGGCTGAGGAACCTGTGCCTGGCATTGAAGTCCATTTTGTTTCTGTTGAAGTACAAACAGAGTCAGCAGACCAGAGAGTTGCTCTGAGAGAAGTTTCGGGTAACCAGCAGGCTGAACAGCCTGTATCTCCGAGACAGGTTTCTGTAGACATGCAGACAGATTCAGTAGACCAGATAAATGTTCAGCCTATAAGTTCAAGAAACAAGCAGGCTGAAGAACCTGTGATTCAGAGTCAAGATTCTGTAAAATCCGACAGAGCTAGTAGAGACTAAAAGGGTGTTTCATACCTATGGGTTCTGGTGTAGAGCAGGCTAAGGTCCTGCACGGTTTTCCCCAAGTAAACTTAAAGCTTTAACATCATCAAGGGATAGATCCTGAATGCATATTGGTCACATCGAGGAAAAAACCAATAGATTCAAAATTTTCGTATAAAGGAAAGAACAGAAAAGAAATATTTACCAAATAAAAGAAAGTTACAGTTTATCATGTGTTTTGATGTTGGGGTTTTTGGGGTATGCTTTTTACATCTTGCCTTGAAGGGGTTTTTGGAATTTTCCAATGTTTCTAATACGTTGTTTGTGATGCTGGGCTGGTTTAGATGCCCCTTTTGCCACACAATATAGTTAGGGCGTCGCAAAGTGTTCACTTTGTCGTGAAAGGCCTTTATAAAGCCTGAAACCCTCTTGCTGTAAGCCTAACGACGAAACAAGAGACGCGGCGACGCAAGTAGAGCACGCATAATTTTTTTTTTCCTTATTTGAAACATTATTAGTCTAATTATAAATTTAAATAGGGGAGGGGGGGAGCCGCTAGTGGGAAAGTTAAAGTGTCATCCGAAACGTTACCTGGAGCACATAGTGATGTTGCTAGCGAAATGGGGAAAAGTGTTTTATAGGCTATTCACGGTAAAATAAGCACTATTGAAAGTTCTCTCATTTGGTATAATATTCTATAAATATAATTTATTTTAGCCTTGGACGTTAACTTCCAAGTGCGGTGGAACATATAAACTGTGTTTATTACTTACATGACAATATATATTTACATAGGTGGTCAAAGGATATAATATGTCTGAAAGGAAAAAGTAACTAGATCCTCTGAAGTTCTCACTTTACCATGAACAGCCTATAATTTCTTTAACAATTAGTTTGAAGTGTAATTTCTTAACTGGCGTCACGGGGTTAGATATAAGGCTGGTAACAAAGACAGGGAATTGCGTGGTGGTTTCTTTGATGTAAGCCTACCAGCTTCTCTGCTCGGCTGCGCGAGGCTCTGGAAATGTGCTTTGTTTCTGACTGGCTACTGCATGTTGCGATACATTCCCTAATATAGTCTATTGGCGGTTTCTTAACACTTTTTGAATTAAACCTTTGAAAAATCACTCCATGTGTCACGTATTTAGTTATTTTCTAAATATGTCATGTATCACAAGCATTTTATACCTCTATTAAAATGAAAGTATCTTATTTTTTAGTTAAATTGAAGTTTTACATGTATTTTATTTATAAATAAAAATATTTCATTTTTTAGAAATATGAATAAAAACAGTGAGAATACATGGGTGTTGGTAGCAGTGCCTGGTAATAAATCGTTTTCAAGCAAAATATCATTACAACTGAGTGGCCAGGAATTCAGCGCGTCGACCTTTGCTGCAATTTTGTTGACTTTTTTAAGCTTAGTTTTCACGAGGCGGAGGAATATCCTGGAAATGGAATTTTAGCAGGGCTTCAGAAAAGTGTGAAGTAACTGTAAATGGACTATAGCTGGGCTACCGGCTTGCGAGTAACTCACCATCGTCGTTCCAACTTTTTGTTGGCCGAAGACGCCATGTTTGCGGTGTGCGCGACTCGAGTTTCGCGGTAGACGGGCCTGTTTCACCCCTGTATTCTGAAGCATTCTGTAGATACACCTTAGACTACACGTGAGGTAGAACGATGTAGTTCTTCTGCCCATATCACCAACATTGATTCACCCGTCGTCAACAGAACTGTCAAAGTCACGTGGTCATGAGTGATAAGCGTTTTTAATTACGTTTGGCTTTTTAACAGATCCTCGCTTTTATATGAATACAATATTTTGATTAATTCCAGCATATTCTATAACTGCTTTAAAAAAGTCAAGGTCAGATGTCGTATACAAAGTTTCAAAGTACTTACTTACATAATTAGTATTCTAACCTCAAATCCTATACACGGTTTTTTCTGATATAGGCCGTTCACGGTTAAGTGAGCACTTTTTAAGGCCCTTCCTAATTTTTCTTTTAAGCCAGTTTTTATATTTCTGCCACTTTTTAATAGCGGCATTGGCATGCCACTAACGAACACAGTGTATACTTTCACTTCTCTCAAAAGTTAATGTCTGAGGTTGCAATAAAACATATTTATTAGAGGTTAGTGCCTGTTGGGAGGGCCTTAAAAAGTGCTCACTTTACCGTGAACAGCCTCTAGTGCTATATACCAGTCGAAAAACTGAGAGTGGTTACTACGCAACTCGCAATGGCACTCTACCCCCATCGTATTCTTTCCACGAGCCAAGCATCGTCTTCTGGTGGACCAAGAGCTTGGGCAGCGCGCGTTGGGATGGGAGGGAGTGTCAGGGACATCCAGTTTCCAGGTCGGCGGCTGTGCGCATGCGCAGAGAGACGTCGCGACGCCGTCCCGGAGTGAGTCAGACGCCGCCCGCGTCACGGCGCCACGGTCACACGACGATCGACGGCGGATGCGCCAGTCCTTAGGTCACCACACGTGTACAGACAGCAGCCAGATCATTTAGCGATATTCTACGTTGAAATGTACCATAGCTAGAGGCAGCCTCATTTCGCGAACAGATCTCACGACCAGTTGTACTTCATAACACGATACCTCAGATCCGTCTTCGTGATTGGACGATCTAGGTGTTACGCGTCTTACGTGTCTGCCCGCGAATCACAGACGTACGGTATCGGTGTAACCTAATTCTGATTGGCCAGTCAAGTGGGAAAATGTCTTCTCACAGACACATGCGACCAATAGGCAAAGAAATCGACTGGTACGCCCGTATGGTATTGAAATATAGCATGCGTGGAAATCTTTTTTCGAATTTAGGGTGTCCCTAACTATAGCCCATCCATGGCTATTTCAAACTTTTATGAAGCCCTAATAAAGTTATAATTTGAGACTATTCCTCCATCTCATGCAAACAAACCTTAACTAAGTCTAGAAAGTTACACCAATAGGACAATGCACTCAGTTTAATAATATTTTCATGATAACTATTTGTCACTAGGCAATACCGACTCACCTATTTCTCCCTGTTTTTATTCGTATTAACTGTAAATTAAATATTATAATTTATAGTAAAAATATAAGTAAATGGTCTATTTAATCAAAAATAAGTCATTTGTTTAAACGCTTGTGAAACGTGTCATATTTAGGGAACAAGTAGACACGTAATGCATGGGGTGATTTTTCAAAGGTTTGATTTAAAAAATGTAAAGAAACTATGAATAGACTCTACTTCGAACCGTTGTGCATCCGTTTAAAAGTGAGCGTTTACATAGTTACTCATTCGACACGTGTCCTTTGAATCTACATCAATAGTAAACATTTATATGCTGACTGGCAGGATTCCGCGGGGTCGAATAAATCAAGAAATGGTTTTGTTTCTGAGCTGCGACAATCGGCAACGAAAAAAAAATTATCGATCCTCGAGTGTGCGCGCGTGACTGTGATATCTAGCCAGTTGGATACAGATAACAGAAAATGGCGGCCATTCTACCAGTAGCTAATGAAGGTTTCCTTGTCGATAAGCGTTCGCAATGATGGATTGGCGTTTACTTGTTTTATTTATTGCGTGATTCTAAAACTGTCTGTCAACCGGCTTATTCTTAAAATGCCACGCGCACGCTCAGAGCACTAGAACTCGCGCGAGTAACTAGCCACAACTCTGAGGACAGCGGATCACTAATGCTGAAGTCAAACACAGTTTCGTTTATTTTTTATTCATTTACTTATTTATGAATTCATTTACTTCGTAATTTATGTACAAAATGCGAGACTTTTACCATCTAGCATGATCAAAATAGCTACATACGTTACTTCTCGCCTCAATTGAACAAGTATTCTAAGACTATTTCGGGACAAGTCAGTTTAGAAATTAAATATATATGTAGGGCCGTTAGATTATACATTCTATCCCAAACATGATAAAATTGTGGCCATTAAAAGGGCTTCGTAAAATACGATCCTGCCAAATATTCCAGAGTGACAACTTAAAAGCGCACGCTAATGGGGGAAATTTTAATTCGTGTGCAGTTTTTGACTCTCCTTTCCAACGTATCCACCGCCAGATACGTATTTACTATTTATGTATAAATATACACTAGGCTGTTGCAAGCGAAACATTTCCAGGTGCGGAAAGTTTTGCTAATCGCGCAAAGGGGTGTTTTGCCTCAGCCAATAAAACACAAACTAAGTTGTACACATGAAAAAAAAAAAACCAAGTTAACTAATGCCATGGATAGAGCTAGTGATTTTTCGCGACAAAATATGAGTACACGGTAGACTTCAATACTATATGTAAGCACTCATCAGCAGCTTTATATTGCCATTGGTTGCTGTCTGCTTGAGAAGGCGTTTTCATATTTTACCTGGCCACTCAGAATTCGGCAATATCGGCACGGCTCCTATGTGATTCGTGTACATACAGTATACACGTGTACATACAGTATACACGTGTACATACAGTATACACGTGTACATACAGTATACACGTGTACATACAGTATACACGTATCAGAAAGGAATTCAGCCAATCAAGATAGGGTAATGCCTCTACAGTGTTTTGAAATATAACTGGTCGTGGAATCTTTTCGCAAAATTTCACTACCTCTAGCCATGGGTTATCGCGTGACACACATGTAATCACCAAATAACAAACCATATATATATATAAACATAATTTGCATATTTGAAACATAAAAAAATGTAGGCTATGAAGTGGTATTTGGTGATTACAGTATCAAGCGGTAACACACGCTGTTAGTTTATACATTGTGAATTTATTATTTATACATTATAGCTATTATTTGTCATTATGGCTGCAGGAAAAGTAAATTTTTGTATTTGATATCAAATTATTTATTTAGTATCAAATTATTTCCGGGGAAAATGTCATCACATACTGTGCGTACCACTTGATCAATGTTTGACAGAAATATATAAATATATTTTTCGTAATTAGTTGCTGTTCGGTTTTTTGACTCTATTTCATTTTGGAATTTTCCAGTGCTGTGTATATATATACCCTCGTCCATGGGTTGCTTATATTTTTTAATTATTTTTTGTGCTCAGTCCAGTTTTTTTCATGGCAGACATCTTTATCACAATGGCGAATGTCCTAAAACCTCTATCTTGTCAAATATTACGCTATTATTATTCACGTAACTTAAAATTTTAATTAAAAGTTATCTTTTGGAACACTGCGCACCTAGCGACGGAAATTTTCCCTATACCAGACTCTATCGTAATAAATGTCGTATTGTTCATAACCTCCATAGGCTATTCACGGTAAAGTGAGAACTTTTAAGGGCCCTCTCAACAGGCATTAACCATTAATACATATATCTTACTGCAGCCTTAGGCGTTTATTTTGAGAGTGGTGAAACGTATACCTTATGTTTATTGGTCCAATTGCAATGTTATTATTCAAAAACAGCAGGAAGATATAAATTGGGTGAAATAAAAATTTTGAAGGGCCTTAAAAAGTGCTCTCTTTACCGTGAATAGCCTATAATAGAAATAACCTTACTTGCGCGTAGAAAAGATGGAGCATGAGATGTGAGTGCCTGGGTCGTCATTAGGCCTCGGGCATGCAAAATACGTCCTCGTAGAGGCATCTAGCCTGACCGTCAAGGTCATACGTACGTGGCTTTCCCAAAATGTGTGCGGCGTTTATGCAGGATACTGAAGTCTAACCAACATGTAAATATTTCCGTGGAAAAACATGTGGCCGTACTTATAACACGCTTGTAACCAAGCCGAATGAAAATAATAAGCTTGTCATCACGTCATAAGACGTCCACGGTTAAATTCCAACTTTTCTGAAGCCCTGTTAAAGTGCTACTTACCTCCGCCTAATGCAAACAAAATGTAGAAAATTACACCAAAGGGACAACGAACCGGATTCGTGCGCACTCAGTGTAATATTATTTTACATAAGAACTATTTCTGACTAGGTGTTACATGCACAGTTTCTTTCCCCCAGTTGTCATTCATATTAAGTATAAATGAAATATTATAAATTATACATAGAACAAAAGTAAAACTTCGGTTCAAGTAAAAATAATGTACTTTTACGTCTACACATGTAGACCCTATAAAACGTTTGTAATACATCACATATTTAGGAAAGAGCCAAACACGTCATATATAGGGTGATTTTCCAAAAGTTTGATTCAAAATGTGCGGGAGAAACCGCGAACATACCATAGGAATCTGTTAATAAACAATTATCACCCGAGTATGTTGAGGACTGAGAACGGCTGTCAACTGAATTAGCGAACTTGGCGTGCCTCTAGCAGATGAAGATACATAACGTGGGCGGGAAACACGGGTAGAATGATGACGTGTCTGCGCGCGGCAGCGTTGACGAACTCCTCCCCCGACGTCATCCCTTCCCCCCTCCACCCATCACGTCAGATGTGACGACAGCGGACGTCACTCGGCCAAATCAACTCCCATCGCGTACAAGAAACCAGGGCGTGACTTAGGCGTTTTCCACAGTGTCTTTCAACGCGAAGCTTTTGTACGCCGCTCAAGGAACTGTTGTTCACTGTAAAAAATGTACATGGCAGCACAATCTCCACACGTGTTCGTGTATTTTTACACGTGCATGTGTACGTTTATTGCGTGTCCCATGTATATTTACAAATACAATGCCAGTGTAATTTTACACGAATGTACATGGCAGCACAATCTCCACACATGTTCGTGTATTTTTACACGTGCATGTGTACGTTTATTGCGTGTCCCATGTACATTTACAAATACAATGCCAGTGTAATTTTACACGAATGTATATGGCAGCACAATCTCCACACGTGTTCGTGTATTTTTACACGTGCATGTGTACGTTTATTGCGTGTCCCATGTATATTTACAAATACAATGCCAGTGTAATTTTACACGAATGTACATGGCAGCACAATCTCCACACATGTTCGTGTATTTTTACACGTGCATGTGTACGTTTATTGCGTGTCCCATGTACATTTACAAATACAATGCCAGTGTAATTTTACACGAATGTATATGGCAGCACAATCTCCACACGTGTTCGTGTATTTTTACACGTGCATGTGTACGTTTATTGCGTGTCCCATGTACATTTACAAATACAATGCCAGTGTAATTTTACACGAATGTACATGGCAGCACAATCTCCACACGTGTTCGTGTATTTTTACACGTGCATGTGTACGTTTATTGCGTGTCCCATGTACATTTACAAATACAATGCCAGTGTAATTTTACACGAATGTACATGGCAGCACAATCTCCACACGTGTTCGTGTATTTTTACACGTGCATGTGTACGTTTATTGCGTGTCCCATGTATATTTACAAATACAATGCCAGTGTAATTTTACACGAATGTACATGGCAGCACAATCTCCACACATGTTCGTGTATTTTTACACGTGCATGTGTACGTTTATTGCGTGTCCCATGTACATTTACAAATACAATGCCAGTGTAATTTTACACGAATGTATATGGCAGCACAATCTCCACACGTGTTCGTGTATTTTTACACGTGCATGTGTACGTTTATTGCGTGTCCCATGTATATTTACAAATACAATGCCAGTGTAATTTTACACGAATGTACATGGCAGCACAATCTCCACACATGTTCGTGTATTTTTACACGTGCATGTGTACGTTTATTGCGTGTCCCATGTACATTTACAAATACAATGCCAGTGTAATTTTACACGAATGTATATGGCAGCACAATCTCCACACGTGTTCGTGTATTTTTACACGTGCATGTGTACGTTTATTGCGTGTCCCATGTACATTTACAAATACAATGCCAGTGTAATTTTACACGAATGTACATGGCAGCACAATCTCCACACGTGTTCGTGTATTTTTACACGTGCATGTGTACGTTTATTGCGTGTCCCATGTACATTTACAAATACAATGCCAGTGTAATTTTACACGAATGTACATGGCAGCACAATCTCCACACGTGTTCGTGTATTTTTACACGTGCATGTGTACGTTTATTGCGTGTCCCATGTATATTTACAAATACAATGCCAGTGTAATTTTACACGAATGTACATGGCAGCACAATCTCCACACGTGTTCGTGTATTTTTACACGTGCATGTGTACGTTTATTGCGTGTCCCATGTATATTTACAAATACAATGCCAGTGTAATTTTACACGAATGTACATGGCAGCACAATCTCCACACGTGTTCGTGTATTTTTACACGTGCATGTGTACGTTTATTGCGTGTCCCATGTACATTTACAAATACAATGCCAGTGTATACTTGTTGATTTTACTAATCATTATGTCCAATTACACGTACTCTGTATGTGTCTTTTTACTTTTTTTGTTACCAATATCAATACACATAATGTAAATTTACACAAACTTTGTTAGTGTAATTTTATCATACATGCCAGTTTCTTTTAATAATCATCACATTAAATCACATGTACTCTGTACATGATATTGTGCTACACTTGCTACAAATTTTCTACCACGCATTGTAGATTAACACAATCATTGTTATGGTAATTTTATTACACCAGTCTGTTACTGTTTAATGTTCATCATACCTAACTACATGTACACTGTAGGAGTAATATTACCATACTAGTTTGTAATTTTAACTTATTGTGATGTTAAATAACATGCACTATATGCATGCAATTCGACCATGTAAATTATAGATTTCCTACCACATGCGGTAAATTTACACAAACATCACAAGCGTTATTTCACCACTGTGTATGCGTATTCTCTCACTAACAAAAAAAATGCAAAATCGCAGATTCACTGCAATTTTAATTACAGAATTTCTGTACTTTAACAGAGTTATGAAAACTTATCTCTAAAATGTAGATAACGATAGACTTCAAATATAGAATAGGTTGTTATATACAAAAGCCAGCATACAACATCAGTGTGAGTTAAGATTTCCTATAGAACACAAAAGGAGATCGAAGTGTCAAATTACAAATAATGTACTCCTTTTAGGAAATTACACATAAAAATGTGAAGTTCCCGTAAATTTGAATGTGTAAATATACGCTCATATACTTTCGAATTTGTAATTTTACACCCTTGTTAGTATCAATATACCAGTGCACTTATATATTTTTTACTGTAAGATGGTACTACATTCTGAGTGAAATAGGAAAACATATACTTTTACACTGTTGTACGAGTTTATACAACATTGGCATGGTTGTAAAAACACAGACATGGGGTTTTTAGTACCACGAATTAGTGTACTTTTACACATACTTTCGCATTTGTAATTTCACGCCCTTTTTAATGTCAATATGCCAATAAATTTGTGTTTTTTACAGTAAGATTGTACTACCTAGTGAGTGAAATAGAAAAATATATACTTTTACAATGATGAACGTGTTTTAATACAACATTGGCGTGGTTGCATAAACACAGAATCTTAGGGTTTCAGTGCCTTGCATTAGTGTATTTTTACACATAATTTTGCATGGGTAATTATACACCATTTTAAATGTCAATATACCAGTAAATTTGGGTTTTTTTTACAGTAAGATTGTACTACCTTTTGAATGAAATAGAACAATATGTACTTTTACACCGATGTACATGTTTCAATACAACATTGTCTTAGTTGTAAAAATACACAGATTTGGGTTTCAATATTTCACGTTCGTGGATTTTTACATGTACTTTCAAATATGCAAATTTACACCTCTCTTATTGTTAATATACCAATACATTTGTGTTCTTTTATAATATCAGTGTACTATGTTATGAATAAAGTTGTACTTATTTTTACAAATTACACACAGAAAATGTAAAATTTCCAAAAGGTTGTACGTGTATTTTTACACTGTTGATGTCGGCGGCTGTATTCCTGTTCGCCGTCGTTTGGACTGTCCGCTACGCACTCGCTTGATCAACTGTAGGTCATGTGGTCAGTTTTCAAAATTCCAAATACGGGACACTTGCTCAAGGGAAGGAGAGAAAGAAGGGGAATAAAATATAAGTCATTCCTAGCAGCTACATCTGCTGCCTTGTGTTTGTCCTTGGATGCTGAACAATATCTCCCTTTCCTACATTTCCGTACAAATGAAACGGAAGACCGATTTCTTTTCAATATTTGGCAAACAAAAAATTAAAACGAATTATAGAGCCTAGAATAAAAGTTTACTTCACATACTATTGAACTAGTAGCCACCAAGCATTACTGTTAACTGGTGATCATGTCAGATCAACGGCTCTAGTTCCGAAATGAATAAAATATTTCACCTTGTCTACCAGCTGTCTCCTGCACAAAATTACCCTTTTTCTGCTTCACACTACACAAATACTGCAATGTATTTCATTTAGGGAATCACGGTGATCATAATGATGATAATTCTGGACAATACATGACATACGTTTTGAAATCAGGTACAAGTAGGCGTTTCGAGTGAAGCGATACAGTTCCCGGACAGACCACTCAAATGCGGTACTGTCCCATATAATACGGGATGGTTGGTCACGGTAAACGAATAATCAAACGCAGACATGCGAAACTGCCGCACATATCGCGAACTCCATAGACATACGCGCCAGGAAAACGGCCCTACCAAGTATAACATGGTATATCTGGAAGTCCAGACGAACAGAGCAACAAGCAGCCAATCTGTGCATGGCCGTATAACTTCCGCCAAGACATTTCGCTCTTGTACAACACGTGTACGTATGCATTCGGGATAAGCGTCAGAGTGATTTTTTTTCAAAGGTGATGGGAATGGATGCACGTAGTATCGGGCTAATGGCATATTGGTAGCACGCTGGACTTACATTCTGGAGGACCCGGGTTCAAACCCAGTTCGGACATCCTGTTTTCGCTTTCCCGAGTTCTATGGAAATAAATTTATAGGCTAATTCTGGGGTGGTAGCTCCCTTCCCTTATATTGATCGTCCAAGCCACTAGGTGTATCTCTAATGACTCCGGGGGCCACAGTGGTGTAGTGGTTAGAATACTCGCCTCCAATCAAGGCGATGCCGGTTCGATTCCCGGCTGGTTCGATTCCCGGCGGGTTCAATTCCCAGCGGGGTCGCCCAGACGATGTCACTGGTCGGCGGGTTTTCTCGGTGATCTCCCGTTTCTCCCTCCCTTGCATTCCGGCGCTGCTCCATCCTCACCTCGATTCACCATCATCGACTCTCTAAACCTCGATGTTAAGAGCCGCTAAACCTTTTCACTCACTCATTAACTGTAATGACTCCGCTGTCGATGAAACGTTCAGCCATAACCTACATGCACTAATCAGGAAAATGAACTACTATCCAGTAACAGTATCGTGTGTATCGGCAAATGAGAAGAACTTACCTCAATTTTCACAGTGCCCCGGCACCTCTTCTTCAAAATTAAGGGAGGTAGAAATAACTCTGATTACCGCTTATTACGTCAGTGGGTCCAGTGTCAGAGAAATATGATTCTGATCAACCCAGCCAACTAATGCTGGATTCACATAGCTCCGGCAAGCACGACACGACAGCCCCGAAACGACACATAACTAAACAGCCAATGAAATACAAGCTAGATCTGACGTAAGCCCGATAAATTCTGTCGTCCGAACAGCAATTACGGATTAGAAATGATTTCTATTTCCTCGTGTTGTGCACCACTCACAGTGTACAACCTTGAAAACTGAAACTGTATGGAAATCTTTCCCTACAATGGCAAATACGCAACTTAAAATAAAATAAATTTTGAAAATAACTGTATTTAACTCTTAAATATAATAATTTTGCACTTGTATGCATCAGCGATAACACTTTGTCATCACCATGTATTCCAAATTTCCCATCTGCCCACCGCCTTTGAAACTAGCGTAGTTAATCAGCGCCTTCTAAATGGATTCGAAAAATTCTACTCGTCATGTCGCGTCAGTAACTCGTCGAGCTGTAAACTCGAGCAGTTACATTATAAATGTTGAGTCGTGGTTGTGGCTGTTGGGTCGTGCTGTGCTTGTCGGGGCTATGTGATTCCCGCATAAGAAAGTGTCTCCTCACAAAGGCATGCGGCCAATAAAAAAACGTGAGTTGCGGAGTGTGCATAGGACAAAGAAGTCTAGCAGGCCAGAACACTTTTCGGGGAAAAACAGAAGAAATAGTTTGGTGGTTCTGAGAAGTATTTTTTAACAAAATACTTTTATGATAAAGCACCATCTCTAGAGAGCCCTGTTCAGAGGATTCTAAAACAATAGTCAACAACAAACTTTTGGATGGCTACATATCGCGTGTTTGTATCTATAGACTGTTCACGGTAAAGTGAGTACATTTGAGACCCTAGTTACTTTTTTCTTTCGGCAATTTTTATCCTTTAATCGCCCTTTTGAAAAAATATTTCGATATAAGTAATAAACACAGTGTGTGTTTTTCCACTGCACTCAGAAGTTAACATCTAAGGCTAAAATTAAATATAGTTATTGACTATTATTCAATACGAGAGAGCTTTCAAAAGTGCTCACTTTACCGTGAACAGCATATAAGGGTCGTATTCACAGTCAAGTCTCAAGCCAGAGCTTAAGCCAGTCTTGGTCAAGATTTCAGCAGACAGCTTTATTTCCACTCCACGTTTCATAGTCAGCTAATAAGGAAATTTTCGGAAGATGGCGTGCTCAACCAAACGTTTATTTTTGACAATTTCCGGCTTGGTCTAGCACGGATTTAAGTTGTAGTGCAAATATCGAAACGATATTTGGCAGTTAGACTGGAATGACGCTATCCAATCAGCGACCGCCATTAAAAAAAAAAAAGCTCTCACTCATGTCATGTTTACAGTGAACATGGCCAATACGAGCTTATTTGCCTTCTTAAGCAAGGCCTCAACGACATTAGGCCGTATTAATAGTCGTTTGTCAAATATAGTCTTGAAATCGTATCAGGTGATACAGTCTTATGATGAGTTTCTTGTCTGGAGCCACATGCGAATTAATAGTAAGTTCTCGAGTCGTGCTTCGCTGAAATTAGATTAGTTTCAAGTTTATCTTCTCAAGTGATACTAATTTTTGAGAGACGTTATATATATATAGCCTCGCAAAGGGCCCTTCGAAGCAGAAATTGAGGATTTTTTTTTTGCTACCGATGAGCGCTTGTCTGCATGTACGCTGGAATGTTTCTTGTATTTAGTTAAATATTTTCTCGTTTCTTGTAGCGAAACGCGGCCGCAGCCTGAAAGCTGTTATCTGGAGGGACGCTTATCTGCGGGTCTTATCTCTTCCCCCCCCCCCCCGACCACCAACAGCGAAGAGGAGGAAGGAACTGCTCTCGATAGAGGTCACACCACCATTAGCGCTCTTGCACATGCTTGCTCAGCGGCACTGGTGGAGTGTACTGCTGCAAGGCGCTCCCTCCGCTAACGCTAGACGCTAAATATTTAGAGCACTATGCAGCTGCGAATCCAAGGTCAAGAAACGAAGGAGCGATACGGGCGACACTAACACGCACTTCTACCGCCTCATCGCTCCTACGCGCAAGGCGTGCAGTTTTTCCGTCCTAACGCTTTATTGTGTAAACTAGATCCGTAACTGTGGGGTTTTATTACTCGCGATGAAAGTACACAGATTAAACTACCTGCGTATAATCGTACTTTTCTCTTGCCGTTTAAAGAAACTTCATAGGCAAGCTTTCAAATTGCGTTATTTGACCACGTTCACGATTGTCTGGATGTGAGGGCGAGGAACTGTTACTTCTAAAGCCTAGTACAAACGGCCATCTTTCTTGTACAAGAAAGTGAAAATAAAGGTGAACAAGAAATTGAACACCAAAATGCCTACTAGCTAGTATGCACGGAATTGTGTGATCCACACACATGAAACTAGCTGGTGAGCAAGAAAGTGGATGAGTGAGGTCAACTATGTATGATTTGGAGTTTTTTGGGTTGTGGGGGTAATTTGTGCACTCAGCATCTGCCATCAAAAATAATAAAAGATTTAGTCCAATCAGACATATTTCAAGCACTAAATATATACAAATGTAGATAATGTAAGATCACTCACAGAAAAAATACTAACCTCTCTATTTGTTTAATTCGTACACAGAATTATTTAAGATAGTCGTACTTTTAAACATTATATCGTATTAAAAACATTAACATATCTGCTTATTGCCAGCAACAACAAAATATGTTTAGTATACATTCGACTTGTACAAGAAAGATGGTGGAAAATAGGATCGTCCCTATATGGCACTAACTAGTATACAAGCTCTTATGTGCTAGTAACTACCATACTTGGAGGCCGTTCATACGATGCAAGACGGGGTGTACAAAAACGTGATCATATTCTTGTGCGAGAAAGATGCCCGTGTGTACTAGGCTTATAGGTCGTTCAAGGTAAATTGAGCGCTTTCTAAGGCACTTCCAACAGGCTTTAACCACTAATAAATATATCTTATTGTAGCATCAGGCATTACATTTTGAAGGTGGTGAAATGTATACACTGTGCTTATTCGTCACAAAGCAGTGTTTATACTAAAAAGAAGTAGGAATATGGAAAGAGGATGAAAGGAAAAATTTAGAAGATCCTTAAAAAGTGTTCATTTTACCGTGAACAGCCTATAATAGCCGAGCTCTGCGGCATACATGCTAGTATCTATGTGCGTTAGGAGCATAGGATGCGCCACAGGGCGATTTATATACGCCTCAGGTGGGAGTTATTATTTTATAAATGGTCACATGCATGCATCGCGGCTTGTGTATGATTGTTTGGTGCCATAGCAGCAAATTATAGGCATGGCCACACCCTGAAAGAGGACGGGTCTATGTTAGGGCAAAGCGAACAAAACGAAACGGACAGAGCATTGGAGTAATCTGTGCGTGAGTCGTGTAGTTTTAAAACATAACTATTACTAAAGGACATAAACCGGAAGAAAATATAGTCGTTGTTAAAGAATATAGACTTTTGCGATTATGGTGCAGGGCGAAAAGAAATGAGTTGAAAGGACTCTGTTCCTGGACCTTGAACTACATTGCAAAGTGTTCGAAATAAACGTTATTCTTTTTAAACTATTTTATTTGCGCCATATTTACTAATCTAAGAAAATTAAATAAACTTGAAGACAAGATACGAAGATTATTGTCAAGGCACCGCGCACATTATAATCACTATTTCCGAGATGTCCGACATAGCTAAAACTTGCTTTTCACGCTGCCATTTCGCAAACATGTACTGATCGGAAACACTCATAAACTAGTATAAAGGTCGTTCACGATAAAGTGAGAACTTCTGAAATCAATCTTATAAAACAGTCACTATCCCCACCTGCATATATTTTAATGGGAGAACTGAGTGACATGCGCCCAGTGAAGTTGGTAACAATGAATGGAAACTAGTTCCACATCATAACGTCGTATAAAAAGTGTCAGGTAACCAACTGTGATAACTTATTTCTTATTTCTTTCCCTTTCTGTTTTTTTAATGCGTCGAAGTGTACAAATTAGCAGATTTGCAGATACATTTTATGTTGTAATAATTTCACAGTTGTACTTGACCGAAGCATGAATAAAGTGACGAGGCCCATGGCCGTGTTAATTTATATATGGTGCATGAATACACAATGTGCATACAAGTAGATCTTAAGCAGGGCTTTCAAAAGTGCTCATTTGACCGTGAACAGCCTATAGCGACATTTACTGAACTTTGCTACAAGTCCCATAGTTCCACTGTTCCCGAGGTAAATCGGAAACACTGCACTCCGTTTTGAAACTTTGCGTGTAGCTGCACAAGGTACGATAGTTACTCGGGTCTGTGTCGCCCTTATTACTCTCTCTCTCTCTCTCTCTCTCTCTCCCTCTCTCTCGCGTGATCCTCGCATGGCCAATACAGCCTCCAAACACACGTGGCCGTTAATGGAGGAGCTGGTATGTGTCACTCGACACTACCCGGCGGGATACAGAACTGAGCTCATGCCACATACTTGCTCGCGAGTGGCCCACGCCGGTTATTGGTCCCTGCTGCGTGAGTGTACAGCACTGTGCAAGGCCTTGCAACAGCTGATCAGTCGCCACTCACTGGCTATACGACGTTCGTCGTTACTTCCAATTTTTCTCAAGTTTTACTTTTTGGCGATTCTTCCGCCTCGTTCAAACAAAGCGTACGCGTGAACTGTGTCGCAGAGTGTTTGAAATTCTCGTTTATTGACGAAACTATTGAACGCGCCCCCCAGTATATGATTACCACACGAGGACGGAATGGTAAAGGCTATTTATGATAAAGTGAGCACTTTTGAAATCAACCTTAGAAAAAAGTCGCTGCTCCTACATGCGTATATTTTAATCGTGCGCACTGAGTGATTTGTGCCTAGCAAAGTTGGTAACGGTGGAGAGAAAGTAGTCCATGTCTTAACGCCAAATTAAAAGTGTTAGGTCACCATTTGTAACAACTTAAACTATTTTTTTCGTTTTCTGTTTTTTTTTTTTTTTTTATGCCCCGAAGTGTAAAAATGAGCAGCTTTGTAACCACTTTACTATTTTAATAATTGCAGAGTTTCATCTGACCGATGCATGAATAGTGATGAGGCCCCCTTGGCAATGATAATTTTACATAATGCGGAAGAATACACGACGTGCATACAGGTAGATCTTAAGCAGGGCTTTCAATAGCGCTCATTTTACCGTGAACAGAATTTACTTAAAAGTTACTGCCATGCTGTAAATATTATTTTGGGGCCCTCCAATATAGCTAAAAACAGTTTTATTCAGACTGCCGTATCGTAAAACATACTAGCTGTACACGAGTCAAACCACGAAACGAACTTTTATTGAACTTTGTTACAGGCTCTTGATCAATAAAATGATAGGTTCACCGCTGGAAAGTCCCAATAGGTACACGCAGCACTGTGAGAATATTACCCGCCAGTTAGAGCCCGGTGCGTAACGGCGATGGCGCACCTGTAGCGCGTGTCAGTGTAACCCTTATAACAGCCGCGCTTCTCGGCCAAAAAATGAGAAAAACGAAGCAGGCAGGCGGGCCCCTTAACGAAGTCTAGCAAATTACACACCAAATGGATAACGCCCTGAATTTGTGTGCACACGCTTTGATGATATTTATACGAAAAGTGTTTCTTACTAGGCATTATCAACACATTTATTTTCACTCTGTATTTTATTCGTGTTAATATTATAAATGAAAAATTATTATTTATAGGTAAAATATAAGTGGATGTTTAATTTAACCGGGAATAAGGTGCTCATAATTATGTTAACATAAGTAAAAAATAAATAAATAACGCTTGCGATATAAGCTGTTCACGATAAAATGAGCTCTTTTGACAGCCCTGCTCTAAAATCTACTTGTATGCACATTGTGTATTCTTCCGCCTTATGCAAAATTAACATTGCCATGGACCTCACCACTTTATTCATTCTTCCGCCAAGTACAACTGTGAAATTATTACAACATAAAATGTATTTGCAAATTTGCTCAGTTGTACAGTTCGATGCATTAAAAGAAACAGGAAGGGGAAGAAATAATTTAAGTTATCACAATTGGTTACCTGACACTTTATTCTACGTTAAGATATGGAACTAGTTTCAATTCATCGTTACCAACTTCACTGGCCGCATGTCACTCAGTTCGCCCGTGAAAATATATGCAGGTGGGTATAGTGACTGTTTTCTAAGGTTGATTTCAAAGTGCTCACTTTATCGTGAGCGGCCTTTACACGACATATTTATGAAACAAGCAAACACGTCACGCATGACGTGGTTTTCCCGCGGTTCGATTCGAAAAACTTGAAGATCCAGACTACGGCAGAGGTGCGGAACCGGCCGACGAACCTCTGACAGCTCCGCCGACGACGACTCTTCGACACTTCCTGGCCTGCCCTCCTGGGGCGGGAACCCAGGACGCGTCGCCCAAGGTCGCGCACGCGACACCCGAGTTAGGGGGGGAGGGGTGAGGTGTGCTAAGGAGGCGGCAAGGTCACGGCGAGGTCGACTGGTCACCTCGCGACACCGGATCGCCCGCACCCACCTCTCCTTGAGTGTCGTCTGTCTCGTGCTATCCACACAGCGACCCAACACACTCCTTAATACAAACATATTGTCGTCATCATAGACTAAGGCCGTGGTTACACGAGTGTTGTTAAACACACTCCGCTAGATTCATTCGGTAGCCATGTCTGAACAAGTTTAAAAACAGAACTTGTTTTTGCGGGCACACGCCCAAAGCCGAAAGAAAATCGAAATTCTAACCTCAAAAAACATGGGACTTAAAATGGATGATATTTAACTATAAAGTGTAACTATTTTTTTTTTTTTTGCTCTGTGTTAAGGTATGATTTAATTTTAATTTGAATATTTTCTTTCTTTTTGCACTATGTTAATTTATAATGTTCAGATCGGTTTTAAAAGTATTATAATATTCCTTGGAGATGATTTAATGTTTTGTTAATGTATGTATCTATTACTAATCATACACCTTGCTCGCAGGAATAATAAACGCTGGTTGATAGGGGCGAATAACATGACTGTTTAAAAAGAAAGTTTGTTTGGAATAAAATGTAGAATAGGAGTAAAAAGTTTCGTAAAAGGAAAGTTCTGCATGAATATTGAAGTGATGTTTCGTTGAATAAAAGTTAAATTATTTCGAAAAGGAAAATGCTAATTAATCGCTGTCACGTATAAACAAACACTGTATTTCTACAAGAAGAAGTTGATTTTAAATACGTGAAATCTGCAAAATGATTTAGGTTGCAGATATATTTGAAAGACGATGTTGCATAATATCTAACGATATGCAAGATTGTAAAGAAGAGATTCCTGACGGCAGCAAGTCCCATCTCATCGAGGACTCCAGAGTCAACTGGTGAGCTGCTGTACAACCGGGATCAATCTGCGACGGGTCGACGACGAAGCTTGACGCCCGCACATCCGAGAGCAGAGACTACCTGCTTCGCGAGGTTCCATCAAGTCGGAGAGAGAGAGAGAGAGAGAGAGAGAGAGAGAGAGAGAGAGAGAGAGAGAGAGAGAGAGTGTATGTGTGAGTGTGTGTCTACAAATCGTTTGCCATTCCTGAAGTTGCAGCGTCAGATAAGTCATATGCAACCTTATTAATACTAAACTGGATCAGCGACGAAATTGAGCTAATTTGACTGAAGTAATCCATATAATAATGTTGTTCTCTACACTACTACTAATTTATGGATGAAACCTAGAATTGGTTCATGCAGACTTTTTCATCTATAACATTGACACTGTATTTTGTTGTAAATTGAAATTTTGATTTTTTTAAAATATTCATCAAAGGAGCATTTAATTTATAAACCGTTAATATATTTTTTAAAGTTTATAATTTTATCAAAATAAAAACAAATCTCATAAGAATATTTAATAATAACTGTGTGACAGTTGATGGTAGAAATATGAAGCTAGCGGAGCAACTGATTAAATTAGCATATTTGTTGAAGTGAACAGTTTTAAAGTTTACTTCTTTAATTTGAAACTAGCTGTTACATAGTAAATGGCTATCCCAACGTCGGGGCTATGAAATCCTCCACACATTGTGTCTGTTTGACAAGCCATTACAGTAGTAATTGTCGACCCAACGTGTGTGCTTCAAAGAATAATTAACCCACAAAGCCTTGAGAAATTTATAAAATAGTCAAAGGTATATGCTTTAGAAGACTCCATAGAGTACACTATTTTGTGTTACTTATTTGACTAGTATATGAGTAATAAAACCAGGTAACCTTATTTCCTTTGAGTTAACAAACATACACGTATTAACATGGCTGCTAATTCCACAGGTTTGTCCATAGAGAATACTTGTGAAAATTCTGACACTGAAACACAAGCAATCACAAATAACATCATAGATTATTGCTTGACTAGAGATATAAATATTAATGTAACTTTGCCTATAAATACAAATGTATCACATGACGATCAATTTGAAAAATTGTTTCTGTTTATGCGCGAAATGAAAGACGACATGGGGGAGATGAAAGGTGAAATGAATACCCGGCAGGAAAATCATTTGACGGAAATGGAGAATCGTTTAAGCACTCGTCAGGAAATTAACATTCGGGAGCTGAAAGACGAAATGAACGTGCTGCTAGAGCAAATTGGTCGCAAGTTAGATAGTAGCATAAGCGAAATGAAAAACAAATTATCTGAATTAAAACGCCTGTCCGGAAAACGACAAGAAGGAAATAAATGGGCAATTGGAACAAACTTCCTGGGAATTTAGGAAGGAGCTTGCGCGCACGCGCACACACACGCTGAATTGAAGGCAGTTTCTGAAAAATTCGAACAACGATTCTCCACAGTCAAACATAACACTGCGGATTTGGAGGAACGATTAGCAATACAGCTCGAATCGCTGGAACACCATATAGAAGACAGGTTAGATAAGGAGAAGGTCACAGCCGAGTCCAAATTGAATAAATTCAGTGGGGAAGTTAAGTTGGTATCGGAGAAATTTAACAATGTAATAAAATCAGTAGGGGAAATCGTCATCAATCACCCTAATCAGATCCCGGCATATCCGATTACCAACGCGAACACAGAAGAAGTTTCTTGTTCGCCGGACAGGTCAGAGTTTGTCCAGGCTAGCGACAGTCGCGCTCAAGCAATGTGTTCAGCCAGTTCCCTATTACACCACCCTATCAAGTTGCCGGCGGACCAGATGATTTCGTTCGATGGGAGTAGTGGGAGGAAGCCACAACTGCCGTACTCAGCATTGCTGTTAGATCATGCCATGAAGCTGGAAAGAAACACCGTGATGAGAAGATAGAAGTGGATGAAGATAAAGATGAGAAAGATGACAAGAAAGAAGAAAAGAGAAGACGAGGAAGAAAAGGAGAAAGAAGAGGAAAAATAAAAGAATAAAGATGAGAAGGAAGAAAAGGTTAAAGGTGCGAAAGAAAATAACGAGAAGAAGGAACCAGAATCAAATGCAGTGGGATCCTAGAGGCACCAACACATTTGAGATACGAGGTTTTGAGCAATGAAACACTTGAAACATTGACGGATCAGCGATCGGTAATCTTCGATATGTCCAAATTACTGACTCCGCCTGACACAAGAACCAAACCTGAAGACGAAGATAACGAAGAGAGAAGACAGGAATGACTAGAATTCGCCAAAATAAGATTGATACTAGTAGCAGATCAAAGGAGGAAGTATGCTAAAAGTTCGCAGAAGAAAGAGTTAGCTGTGGGACAGCTGATTTTAGTAAAACCACATTTCATTTCTAAGGCCTGGTATCACATATCAAAGAAACCAATGCCTCTATATATAGAACCTGTTAAGATCTCGAAAGTTTGCAATTGAAATTGCTAAGAAGTTGATAGTCCCGAGACGAATAGAGTACTAGGCAGATATGACATATGGCTTTAAGGGAATATCATCAGCCTATGACGCCCGTTTGAAGGAGTTTGGGAAAGTAATTAAGTATATGTTAGTTGCCAAATAAGAAATGTAAGTTTTGAGGTATAGAAATTGAATAATCATTGTCGTATAATGTGGAATTTTTTAAATAGTATTAATGGTTGTTTAGGGTGGTGTGTGTGTGTGTGTGTGGGGGGGGGGGTGTGTGTGTATATATATATATATAATGTGTAATGAATTATTAGGCGAAGAGGAATACCGCCATGTTATGAATTTGAATTTGTTCCACGTCCATAATAGAGACTTTATTGTGCGCTAAATGTGTGCCACATTAACGATAGTATGCAATGAGTTGATAATTTTATATTGGATTTTGCAGCTGTGTGTGTTTAATTTTCCAGCTCACATATATGTATGATGGCGTAGTATTGATGTAATACCTATTCTCATGGTCGTCGCATTACCGTGTTCGAGAAATACACTAATTTGTGACTAATGGGAATTGTACAGGAAATAATGTGGCACGACAACCAACCAAAGGAATGTGACATTAGTGAACCACGAGGTACGAACCTCGGAGTTCAAGTAGCACGAATCCTGAGGTTTGAAATGATTAGGAAATGAAGAGAAATATGACACTTCTGTCTGGCTAGAGGAATTCTAAGTTATTAAACACTGATCTTCTTTGAATAGGGTCTTCTGACTAATGGGAATTGTACAGGAAATAATGTGGCACGACAACCAACCAAAGGAATGTGACATTAGTGAACCACGAGGTACGAACCTCGGAGTTCAAGTAGCACGAATCCTGAGGTTTGAAATGATTAGGAAATGAAGAGAAATATGACACTTCTGTCTGGCTAGAGGAATTCTAAGTTATTAAACACTGATCTTCTTTGAATAGGGTCTTCTGACTAATGGGAATTGTACAGGAAATAATGTGGCACGACAACCAACCAAAGGAATGTGACATTAGTGAACCACGAGGTACGAACCTCGGAGTTCAAGTAGCACTAATCCTGAGGTTTGAAATGATTAGGAAATGAAGAGAAATATGACACTTCTGTCTGGCTAGAGGAATTCTAAGTTATTAAACACTGATCTTCTAAGAATAGGGTCTTCTGAGATTACTTGTTTAGTGTGTATTATTTGAATTTTTCTTTTAACATTATATTTGTTTTGTTCAAAGTTTTGCTTAAACGTGAGCAAATGTTATCGTGTTGGATATGATGAATTGGCGTAATCAAAACATAATAATATTCTACTTATTAAAATAATGAAAATGATTAAACAATTATTTCATTCTAATTATATCTAGCTTATAACCCAAAAATTCATTTGACTATCCATTTATTGATACACTTAATTATTGGTGAGTGGATTTGGAATGACATTTATGAGTAATGATTACTTCATTATATCGCTCTAAACGCAAGGACATAACGTGTTTTCAGAAAAAAAAATCAAACAAACTGTGAAGTGTTTAATGTTGATTAAGTTCTGATATATGTGTTATACAGTTGCCTCGCCGCAGACTATACCGTAGGGTGAGAAGAAAGGACACTCAGGAGGAAGATACACAACAGGATCCAGTGCAAGGCGCCGATAAGAGAAACACTGTGCAAGGACATCTTTAGAGGTGGAAAGAGGAATGTTACCCCTGCAGTGTCCATCTCAAGTGGGTGACTAATTTTGTTTCATTGAGAAATTAAGAGATTAATAATGCCAAAAATTGAAAGACTTAGGTAAAGCCATACGAAGGCTATATATAAAATAACATTGGTCTTTTATTTTGTTTTTGTGTAAAATATTTTTTGAAAAAATTAATAATTAACAAAGTAATTTTTTTAAATTAATAATTTCACTAAAAGAAAAACAAATCTTATAAGAATATTTAATATCAGCTGTGTGACAGCTGATGGTATAAATACGAAGCTAGCTGGAGCAATTGTTTAAATAAGTATATTTGTTGAAGTGAACAGTTTTAAAGTTTGCTTCTTTTATTTGAAATTAGCTGTTACAATAGCCTACGACATTTATAAACACCATTGATTTGTTTAATTGTTATAAAACCTACACTTTTACTGTAATGGCATAATGGGTGCGTATAAGTACATTAAACCAAACTTAAGTTAATTCAACAAGTGCAGGAATTCCCGCCAAATTCAGCAATATTTATTACACTGCTTGTTTACTTCGAAGCAGCCAATAGGAGCGCAGCAGATAAGAGAAGTCGTTCGAAACTACTTATAGAAACGGTTCACTTAGAACTAACCTCTTCAATAGCTGAACTTGTTTTAGTAAAGTAGTTCTGCATCCCGTGCAACCGCGGCCTAAAGATGGGGTTGACCGATTTCGCTGGCTGCACACAACCAGTCTCCGTGTCCCAAAATAGAACTAGCAAAAAGGAGCGGATTGGATTTGAGGTTAAAACACTTGTGATGGCTATCCCTGCACATCGAATGAAAGTCAAAACCGACATTGCTATATGAATTTGAGAAAATGTTAGTCGTTTGGGACGGGGGTGTGTCTGACGAGCTCCACGTCTCACGTCTCACGTCCACTGGGCGGGCCTGCTGGTCTGCAAGTATGGCCGCTGCCGCCCACGAATCTATGACTGTTTTCTCCTCCCGCGTACATCCTCTTGACCACATGACGCCAGCCAGCCAGTCACGCACCACTAGGGTGCCCTCCCAGGACTTCAGATATCGACGGAGCGAAGACAATTTTGTAATGTTCTAGATGATTTCAAATAAGATATAAATACAGGTGTCTCGCCCAGATTCGAGGAGACAGCACAGGGTTTTCACTTGGGAAGGAACTGCTGTTCCGCCCGTCAACATTTTACAGGGAGGGGAGGGGAAGGGAGCGCTTGCTATCATTTAGTTAAGTATGGTTTAAAGCAAAATAATTATATGTAACCTGCATATAGCTTGAAAGAGATGTAATCTTACAAAAATGTATATTTTGGGGAGAAGTTTTAAACAAAATTATTTTGATAACTTTATATACTAAATGTAATCAGCAGGAAAACTATAATTTTATATAAAGTTTATTGATTGTAAAATTTTGGTGAAAAACTATGTAAAAGGGTTATATTTTGATGTAAAAACAAAGGCAACGAATAATTTTCAAACCTTTTCATTGGAACCAACCCAAATCCCTTTTTTGAAATCATTGAGGGGCTCTCAGCTGTTTTCCAACTTAAAACACCTACATTCAGGAAGCAGTTGAGACAAGGACCTCGCCTGTATGTGTTAGCAAACACTATCACACACTCTTTGTTAAACAAGTGTGAGATTTTTATACTCCCCCTAGCCAATTTGTAACGTAATTTGAATGAATTGAAAATATTAGAAGTATTCTATTAATATAATATTGTTTGCCATTTAAAATTAATATTAAACAAACACATTCAGCGTTGTTGACCATGTGACTTTGAAAGTTGTGTTCTTTTGGAGTAGGTCAGTGTTGAGCACATGCGCAGAAAACGAATAAGCGGGTCTACATCATATTGTTGGTGCAGCGAGAGCAACCAGATGGGTGATGCTGGACTCACAATAGTCCGTTGTATCCGTCAGTAGTCCGTCCAGCTGTCATGTGATCTTCAACCAATTGCAAGACAACTTTTTCCCTGCCTGTCCATCCGTCAAATATTTACAAAACTTCTAACTTTCGACGAACTGATGGATGAGCCAGCACCTTCTGACGTCATTCCTTAGACGTGAATACGCACTTGGAAATAAAATGCAAGTGGCGGATCTGTGATTATTTATATTTCGAGGTAAATTCAGGGATCTTAAATAAAAATAAATAAAATCAGTACAAATTCTTATCATGTGAAAAAAAAAATATTTTTCCCTGGAAAATGTATTTTTAAGCAAAATGCATCTCCTACTAAACAAAGATCGCGGTGTCAGACTGAAATTTTGCCGTACACAAGGAATGACGGACGACGGATGGTTGAGAATCGCTTTCAACAGACATACGAAAACGAAGGATGGATGACTGCCGGACGGATGTCTGGTGGATGCGACGGACTATTGTGAGTCCAGCATTACGGCGGTCCAGTGGCGGCTGCTGAGGGAGGGCTGTGGGGCGCAGCCCTCCTAATAAAACCTCAGAACGTATACCTCTACTTATCTGCTACTCAGTAAATAATACTGCATATGAATATGGAGGTTATTTCGCAGCCAATGTTTTTGAGATGGACGAGACTCTTGTCACAAGATAAATGTTTTTGGAAATGTCGAGTGACGGGGCGGCAGATTTTTCGCCATGAAGCAGGTTGAGCTAATAGAGAGAGAAGACCGTAACAATGGACTAGGGGTGCTACGGAAGACTGCAAGGGCTCGGCCCTTTTCAGCCAATCACATGCTGTAAATCAGAGAGATCTGGGCGCGCCCCTGCTCAAACAAAAAAATTGTTTCCTGGAACTTGACAAAGCTACCAAAACTACATGTTTTGTCAGCACACTTTCGCGCTCCACTCTTTTGCAGTTGTAAAAGACATTTCTTAACAATGCTTGTATTTATTTCGAATATTTTTTTTATTTTTAGATATCGTTCAAACTTATGTGAGATTCAAATATAGTGTGAAATACTCTGGATAAGTTTGTTGTTAATTAATTATGAGCTATGAGCATCGGTCAGAAGCACGGTTGAATTGTTGTTAATGACCTGTTGTGTAAACTTGTAAATAATTTTTAATTCGGCGAGTAACATTTTAAACCTTATTACGATAAAGATTCCCAATTACGAGAATAAACTAGAGCTACAGAATCTGGGACCAGCAAGACCACAGTTAAACATAATTCAATAACTAAGCCAAGGTAGTAAATGGTTCGTATACGAGAAAATTCGACGTAAGTACTTACAATTTCGCGGACTGGCTATGCGGATGTGAAGTTGGAAATGTGTTGTTTTGTTTTTTTTTTTTTTTTTTTTTTTGCTAATGGAACCTAATGATCTTGGGTGGACTGTCAATGGGGTAAAAAATTTACAACATTTGGGAGTCAAAGTTAAAAGACATAAATCATGTTCGCAACATATATAAAATGCCATAAAATGATGATTGCTTGGTAAGGTGAATATACATTGCCAGTTAGCGCATACAGGTTGACGAACTGATTTTTTTTACAAATATATTAAGAAATGCCACTTTCATCCTCTAATTTAAATTTGACATTAATTTTGTATGTACTGTAAGCTATGTAAATTAATATTTGGTTTTAAAAATATTTATTTTTGTATATTGAAGTTATTATCATCATTAGTATGATAGAATTGATATTATTATGTTATCTCTCGTCTCGTGTGATGTACCACACCATGTAGGTGCTGGTTGGAAGGCATATAACCTAAACAAACTTAAAACAAATATATACCTGTGGTAGTGATTAGATCTGAACCAGCGGCCACAGTATGTTGACCATTACAAATCGGGCGATGATACATTTTTTTCTAACAACCACACTTATTTTTTGTATTTAGCTACATAAGTTACACTTACTTAAGCCTGGCGTACGCAATATATTTATCACCGTGCATATTTAAAACATGATATTTGTAATGATATGAGTGAGGATTGCTACAACCCTCCCAGTTTCAAAAGTCACCAGCCGCCACTGCGGCGGTCGTAGTGTTAACCTCCAACTGCTGGGCTCCTTGATTCGATCCCAGGTCCCGACGGATGCCAATTTTTCGGACGGGGATTCCAATGTGGGAAATCTGTCAGGCAGTGAAATATTAAAGGTGTTTTCTTGTGGCACTCGCATTCTCTCTTGTCTTTATTCCACCTCTTCTCCATCCACATATCGTATATAAGAAGAAGTCCTAACAAGTAAATACAATGATTTTTTTCCAGCAGACAAGACTCTCTCGAATGTCGTGTTATCGTGCACTTCTCGGGTTGCAAATGAAACACAATGTCATGTAATTTTGTTCAATAATTGCTTCCTTCTGATAATGCTAAACGTGTTCATTACTGAAGAGTGGAGAGGTGTGGACGGCAAGGAGGTCTTGAGAGCTGATGAGGGTGAAGCGACGGGATATCCCCGAGAAAACTCGCCGACCAAAGACATCATCCGACACGATTCTCACGTGCGAAAATCCACGAGCGACTCCATCGTGAATCGAACCAGGTTCGTGGTGGTAGGAGGTGAGCGCTCTAGCCGCTGCACGCTGCCGTACATCAAAGAAGCAGCCATCTCGTTTTTAGCCTACTTTCCGAAGGACAGAAAGGATCATGATATAACTGTCCGGTGTATGTGTGTGTATATAATTGTGTGTCTGTGCATGTGTGTGTCCTACCACACCCCCTTTTTCGATTTTTGAACGCTTCATCCAAATTTCATCAAACTTGGTAAACATATCAACATTAGTAAGGACGCCTGACTTCAACGTTTTTCACCACATTGACAATTTACTTCCTATATGGTGGACATTTTAAAATTTTGGGTGATATGTCATGTCTTGGGAACCATTCAACCTATTTAAATCAAAGTTTGTGTACTGACAGAGCATCGAGTAAGTATCACATTTTGGGATGGAGAATGTCGTTGACCGGCCATTTTGGGAAATATAATCAAATGAAGATATAAAGATTTTACAATGTATCTCGAAAACTAATGAACCAATTCTCACCCAATTTAACAGGCAAATAATACTGTCATACGCCAAGTAAACGTATGAAATTGGATTTTATTAGGTACTTATTTTCAAAAAGGAGGCAATACAATAATTTTAGTATTTTATTTGGTTTATCTCACATAAAATTTAACCAATTTCGTATTAATTTCGTATACTGAGAGTATCTATTACAAGCATAATATGTTCCAACACATAAACACTTTTGTCAGCCAGTTTGGAAGACAGTATTATTCGAATGAACTAAGGTATTATGTCATATCTCGGTAAAAAAATTAACCGATTCACACCAAATTTGGCAAAAAAGTGGTACTGATGCAGATAACGTTAAGTAATATGTCTTAAGCATGTCAGATTTATTTTCAAAATGGCGTCCATATAGATATTTTAGCTTAGAATGCAAGATCGTGAAATTATGTACTCAATTCCAATAAAACTTTGTATGCTGGCAGTAGTTATCACAACTATCAACTGTATTTACAGGGAGCATCTTTTGTTCTCCATTTTTCAAGATAGCACTATGCGAATAGATAAAGTTTTTATACCATATCTCGGGAAACAATTAACGGATTCCTACCGAATTTGGCAAACAAATATCACTGCAGCATGCGGTGTAAACTTGTATGCGTTAATTAGGTCAGGCACTTAGTTTCAAAATAGTTGTTATATAAATATTTTGGCTCAATTTATTTTGTTAACGAAACAAATTCCTACTTAATTGGCATGCTGGCAGTACCCATTACAAACATAAAATTTGTCTAAGCGGAGCCTTATTTATCTACCATTTTGTAAGATAACCCCACCAATACAAATAAAGTTTTTATATATTATCTGGGGAAACAATTAGCCCATTCTTGCAAAATTTGATGAAGATGTTGTACTGGGGATACCTAGGCCATATTAATGTGTGCATTTTTTAAAGTATGACCCACTCATTTTCAAAATAGCGGCTATAAAATAATTTAGCATGCTACATCTACAAAACTATGTAATCTATGTATTTTAAATAAACTTTGTATATTGGCAATATACAATCATCGAATGTGCAACTACATAACTTATTTAGCCTTCATTTATGATGATTGCCACATGAAAATTTTTAGTAATAAATCGTCTTTATTTGGCATAGTTAAGGCATATCTGCCTTCTCTTACACTACCTTCTCTTATGCCATATATCGAGAACGAATCAACCTATTCCCACCTAATGTTACACTGGAACATTTCAGTCACCTTGTACCTAATTGTGCACAGCATAAATGCTACAGAAGTCCACGCAAAATTTCATGATTTAAATGGGTCAGACAACGATGGTCAAAATGGCGGCTTCATAAATAATTTAGGTGAATTTGCCACTTATATTAAACAGTTTAACAAAATTCAACCGAAATTTGAATGTACACATTGTACATTAGAATCACTGTATATATAGTAGTAGTTAGAAATAGTATGTCCTAGCACACAGGGCATCTGGCAGCGTGTGTGGATCAGCTGCCATAGTGTATCAGCCAGCTTGAATGACCTTGACCTTGACCTCCGCACACCATGTCAGATGACATTGACCTCCATCCACCAGGTACTTTATTCTCTGTAATTCCATGCTGACATCTTGTTTCAAGAATGTTCCAGGTCATGCTCTGTAATTACGCTGGGGTACTTTATGCTCTATCATTCCACGATGTCATCATGAAGGAATAAAGCATACGTTCAAAATACGCAAACTTACCAAGAACTGAATTGAATACACTACAACAGACAACTTAACATGGACAATTACAGATTTCCAAACTCACATTTTGATTATACGAATAAAATTGTAACCAGACACAATAGCATAATAGACATACACATACGTCTCCCTCTCATTTGTACACGTACCTGAAATGATTTTAAAACATATCCATTCATTGTGGAGTCTGATGTAGGAATGAGTTGAGCATAGCACTTACGCTGACTTATAAGCTAAGGGTCGAGAGCCTGAGTATACACGTGGAGCGCGGTCGGCAAGCAACTGAGTTTAAATTACGGGAAAAACTCGTAAATGAAGGAAACATTTTAAAGGTTTATGAAATAGCAATTAAACAAAAAGAGAGTTGAACACACACAACTACATTAACAATGTATCCAGAGAACTAGTTTACCGCTGCGAATAAATGTTCCTATCACAAGAAGAATAATAATTCCCTTTTAACAAACAATCAAACTTCCTCGAAGGAAATTTATAATGGACGCACTATATCGGCATAACACACGAAAAATTTTTTTCCCAATAAATTAATGCTTGTGAAAAGTACTGAAAAATATTTCGCACTATAGTTTACAAAGACTGTGGACGAGATTGGAACCCTGGAGTATATAGTATCACGTAACGAGAGGTGAAGCCCGCTGGCCGTGGCTCTACTACCCCTTCGATCATCGCATCGTTTTAGGTAACCATTTGTGATAACTTAAATTATTTCTTTCGCTTTCTGTTTTTTTTTTTTTTAATGCATCGAGGTGTGAAAACGAGAGCAGATTTAAAAAATGTTTACTTCTCTAATAACTTCGCAGTTTCACTTGACCGTCGCATGAATAAAGTGATGAGGCCCATGGTAAAGTTAATTTTACATAAGGCGGAAGAATACTCTTAGTGAATACAAGTAGCTCATAAGCAGGGCTTTCAAAAGTGCTCACTTTTCCGTGAACCACCTGTACAAAAGTACTTGATATTACATTAACTTTAATTGTTTAACTGTATCATACACTAACAGCAGCATTAGTTAATGACTGCTTACAGATAACAAAAAATACAGTTATATTAACATTAGTCCTGTTGCCACATCATTAAACTTCAATCTGTGTAAACGGTCGTCTGTGTCCTGAAATTCACACGCACGTGCCACGAAAATAACGTTGTTTCGCTCTGCGTGCAGGTATTTCCCACGTTCCAGATGAGTTCTAATATAAGGCCGATTCTTACCCACACACCACTTTGCCTCATCGCATCTACGTCTTCTGCCCATCAACGTCTAGTCATGAACTTGACAAACCTAAGCTCCATTAGTGCAAGATAATTAATCTATGTGAACTACACATCACTTGATCGATTATATTTATCCTAAAGTGGTGGTTTCTAAAATCCTTTGAAACTACGGGATGAGAATTCCTTCAGTTTACCAAGCCATCAACAATGAACTATGATTATTCAACAATTCACAACTAACGGTAAATGCAAAACTTGTCTGTTTTCCCAGATGTATGATGAAAGCCTAGCTGTTTCCTGTCTGGTTTCTGTAACGTTCTTTCTCTGTATCTCTCCTGTCTATCTACGAGATCGATCACACTAGCAATTAAATTGACTGAATTCAATCTTCTTTAGAGGCACTTGGTACCTGTGCACATGCCTCATCTCGCCAACAATTGTTCACGTAAAAATTAGGATATAACTTTTAACGTTCAATGGTTTATTTCAGTTATTTAATTACTTGCCACTTAGAACTACTATTTCATTAAAACGAATCTACTGTAACTGTTCATCTAACGCATCATCGTTTACAAAAAAGTTTCTTGGCTGTGGTCACACCAACTATAGAAATCGCGACCTTCAAGTCAACAGGCTGGCCCTGGACTATATCGTCTGCAAGCTGCCCTGCGAAGAGTTCTGCCCCTGACCTAGCCGAGAGAGTAAATGCTAACGGCCGCCTCCAGATAGTCTGCCAAGGTTAACAGAGAACATTGCCAGCTAGCAGCTCCGTGCATGTATGTCCATTGGCGCCTGACAGCAAGGGATCTGCAAAATTCGTGTTATTTTGTAGCTGCAGACTAAATTCCAAGACGATGTATGCTCGTTTGACTTCTGCCATTCGTCGGCAACCTGTGTGACATGTCCCAAGGACGCTTTCGGCAAACAGTAAATGGTTCACTGATTGAGCAGCCAATCTCCAGTGAAGCATTCACACAGGGAAATGACACCGTATATTTTCGAGTAGCCATGGTGTCACAAGTTGCACTCAAGTATGTATAGGGCAGTGAATTCTAGCATGTTACTAAATAATTACTCGAATTTCGCTAATCTCTACTCTGTAAAAAATAAGTGTACATTAACTCACATAAATTTATAATATAAACTACAGTACGTGTTAATAGGACATCTTAACTCCCGCTGAAGGAATATGCTGGTTTTTGTATATAACTACATATTCTATATCTGAAATAAATTGTTACATTTTGGAGATAACTATTTATAACTCTGTTAAACTACAAATTTACAAAACGGAGTAAAATAACATGGATATTGTAAAAATACACATGCAAAGTATGTGAACTAACATGGCACAGTTGTAAAAGAAAATATGCTGGTGGTAAAATTTCTTAGTAAAACAAATTCAGAATGTACAGAAATTGTGTAATTACAATTACAGTGGATATGCGATTTTATTTTTTTGTAAATGAGAAAATACACATACACAGTGCAAAACTGTGACGTCAGTGTAGATTCACTTGCCATGGAGAGAAAATACACGTATGTTGCAGTTTATTTTCTGCTACATAGTAATAGTAGGTGTAAAGTTACATCGATGTCATTGAGTGTGAAATTACACAAATTTTTTCACAGTGTACTTATAGTTATTGTTAGGGACTGAAAACTCTCGCGTATTCATTTTAGGGTAAGCTAGACTTCAAACGCATGTGTCCTTCTGCTTTGTTTACAATTGGGCATTAGCTCGTACAGGGTGAGCATACCACCTGCCCTGAGGTAAAAACGGCCCCCTACTGGGACAGGAACCAATACATCCATTCGCCGAGACGATATGCAACAATGGACTCTATCGTACAGGCAGCCGAAACCGCGAAATGTTCCTGTCTCTAGCTATTGATTGCTGAGCTGTGTTGTGAAGTCGAGATCTGGACCAGCTGATGTGGGGCTGTTAGATGGAGTTCATTAGTTTGGTGCAACATGATAGAGTATAAATTTGTTCCCAACAACTTACTGGGACGCTTCATGATAGCGGCAGTGTTGTGTTGCAATATCGTGGTGTTTTTTTACTGGCGTCATTAATTGATAGCGTCGAGTTGAGTTATCTTACATTCTTTGTTTACATCATCATAGGCGTATCGTATACAGGAAAACTCGTTTTGAGTGTAAGAACTATGAGGGTTAAACATTTAAACAATACTTCTGGACTCTTTTAAAGTGCTGCAAAGTATGGTTTCAACATTTCTGGATTGTACACGGTTGATTGAACGTTTTTGAAAACAACATTTGAAAAACGTATTTGCCTCTACCTGCATACATTTCTACGGGAACACTGTGACGTGCAGTCTATAAAATTGGTAACGATGGAGGAAAAGTAATTCCAGGTTTCAACTTTGAATTTAAATTTTAGATAGCCCTATACATCTGTGAATATTGGAATAATTTCTTTTGTGTTCTACTTTTTTTTTTTTTTTTAAGTGTATCAGTGTAAGAATGATCAGATTTGTAAAGTATTTACTTTTCTAATAATTTTACAATTTTACTTGACTGACGAATAAGTAAAGCGATCCGGCCCATAGTAATGTTAATTTTACATAAGGCGGAAGAATACACAACTTGCATACAAGTAGATCTTAAGCAATGCTTTCAAAAGTTCTAATTTTACCGTGAACAGCCTATAATTGCACATACACGTGGCAGAAGAATACATTGTACACATATAATCTATTCGCGGTTTCTTCACCCTTTTTGAATCAAACCTTTGAAAAATCTCCCCATTTATGACGTGTTCAGTTATTTCCAACATATGCCATATATCACTAGAGTTTTATACTTGTGTCCATAAAAGTTACTTTTTTTTCTGTTAAATTGAAATGTTATTCATATTTTATCTATATATTATAATACTTCATTTATAAATAATTTAAATAAAAAACAGTTAGAAAACATGCGTGTTGGTAACGGTTAGTAAGAAATAGTTCTTATACAAAATACTGTTACAACTGAGTGAGCAAGAATTCGGTGTGATGTCCTCTGGTAAAATTTTCCAGACTTAGTTAAGCTTTGATTGCACGGGGCGGAGGAATATCCTGGAAGTAGAACTTTAGCAGGGCTTCAGAAAAGTGTGAAGTAACTGTGAATGGATTATACAAGTAGATCTTAGATAGGACTTTCAAAAGTGTTTAGTTTACCGTAAATCGGGCGAGAGGAAGAGATCTGGGTGAGGGTTAGGATGAAGTGAGGTGGAGTATGAAGCAGCGTCGGAATGCAAGGGCGAAGTGAAACGGGAGATCACCGAGAAAACCCGCTGACTAGCGGCATCGTCCGGTTGACCGTCAACAGCCTTAGGTATGAAACGCTTGCTTTTCCCCAACACTGATGCGAGTTTCACAACACATGATGCAGTTTTCTATCTTCACATATAAACCTCAAAAAAATTTTTGCACCACTTGTAATTTGGTTACCCACTAAGAATGTTTGCTGGGACTGCATTCAAATAAGAGTGTTATCTTTTGCCAACAGTATTAATGTTACTACAACAGTAATTTTTTGTTAAATGAGAGCTATTAGCAGCTTATGTTGCTAGGAAATTATTATTAAATCTTTAATTTAAACAAGTTCTCCAACCCTTAAAGAATCCGGCTAAGCCCACTGACTTTGATCATATGTGTCAGTGTGTATGTTTCTCCAATGTTGGCGTACACACAACCATTACTGCTCAATGAGAACACTATTGGGCCTATCTATAGTCTGTCTCACGAACGAGTGCACTTTTCACAGTTCTGATAATAGTACTCTCTGCAACTGTTTCTATCGCTATATGGTGCCCCCCCCCCCCCCAGAGCAGGTGACGTCCGTCGGTAGCCCTAAAGTCACTAACCCTAAAAAATATTTTAGGGCTAGCTACTTTAGGACTCTTAACTTTAGGGCTAGTGACTTCAGGGCTACTGCCAGGTGTGAGGGGAATGCAATTTTAGGTGTAGTGACTTAAGGGCGAGTGGCTTTTGGGTACTGTCGTGCGCCCTACATGAACACACTCAGCTGTCAACCAGCCCAGTATGTAAACTTGAAAATATTTTACGATCCAAATAACAGTCCACAAGACAACTTTAAGAGCCGTCAAAAAAGTGCACTAGTTCGTGAGACACAGTGCTACCGTGTCATGCCGCTGGGCTAGCGGGTGTCAGAAGCGCTCTCATTGGGCTGGCTGACGCCTGTGAGTTTGCCACATCCACAGACGGATATCTCCTCCCTGCGTGCCTCGGGTGAGATGGGAGAGGAACACAACACGACGACGTTCGTGCCCCGGCCAATGACGATCACATTTGCCCCTTTGTAGAGGGGAGGTTGTACCACGCGGGAGGGAGGGGAACTGGGTTCCGCACGGCGACTGCAGCGCTGCCTCTCGGCCGCTGCGACAAGCGTCGTCCCTGGCGTCGCAAAGTTGCAAACGAGACGCCTTGAAATAGACGCGGCTTTCGCGTTCGGATGTGAACTTTCAGAGTCAAGATCCTGGTGTTTTTTCCTACCTTTTCGGCGAAGCATTATTATTATTGGGTGGCACGTTAAACTTTAAATAAATAAATAAATAATACAAAGTAATATTATTATTCAGTTTTTCAACCATTCAGTAACGCACTTCTTTTCTAACCCTTTCGGCGTCGCATTTTTTAAACACTTTTAACCCTTTCGGAAGGGCTATTTTTAATTACATTCTTGAAATTAAGATATAGCCTAAGCGAAAATATTTCTGCCGAGATTAGAATCAATATCCTACCTGCACGTCTGCGGTTTTACTTTAGTTATTGGCCGCGCATATTTGTCATAATTATTTTTCTTAATTCACTTGGCCAATTAGAATTTAGATATCGCAGCAACATACGTCTGTGATTCACAGAAACGCACCTAAGACGCGAAACAACTAAAATAGCACATTTACGAAAGCGATCTGAGATGAAGACACGATGTTCGCGAAAATCAGGTGTGTCTACAAATAAGTAATGACTGAAAACATCGGAGTGTCCATCAAACGCGGAAGGTGGAATGTGCAGTTACCCGTTTGGCCTTAACTCGGCCCATTATCATTTGTTTCTTGACTGCTGTGTTTGGCAGAGGCCATTTCACCTTAATCTACGTTGTATGTAAAATTAAACAGCAAATACCTAGATACGTTTTTGTGTTATGATAGCCTATGAAAAAAGGTTTGTTAATTCTTACCCCATTGAACGTTTTTGCCTTACTATACGTGCCAGGCATTTTATCACTACACCACTGACATATTTATATTTTTACGCGTTGTAGCTCATATCGGCCGCGAGCTCCGTAATGCGCGGTCCGGCTCTGTGGGAAGTGACCTTCCTTGACTCTCCCCCCTTCCCCTCAGGGGCAGAACCACTAGCTGCCTCATGCCCTTTCATCTAGCGCGCATGGGTAATTATTGTCAGCGATGACGTAGCTAGCGTCCCAGCCCCATCTCCCCCCCCCCCGCCGCGATGGGAAAGCCGATGATTTTTGAGGACGTGTAAGAATATTCTGGAAACTAGAACCATTGTCGCAACGTGCATTTAGAGGAATGTCTGACCTATGACCCTATGAATACATGCCACAGCTGGACTGTAAGGAGTCTATTTGTGGGAGCTTATAATCTGATTGCGGAAATAGGGTGACGTGCAGAGGATGGACGACGACGGGAGATTGCGAGACGACGGCGGACGAGGTGTTTGCGGTGTGCATGAGCAAGAGGGCGTGAATCACGACGAGTGAAGCCTAGTGTGCGTGAGGGCGCTCGGAGAACTCTAAAACATTGCGGACTGGCGGGACATGGACTGAACTGAGGTGTGACTGAACAACGCGTGATACGGACTTTATTGTAAATATTGGAACTGTGAAATATGAACACATAAGCAGTAAAATAATTGAATTGGTTTTGATAAAATGTCTATTGGGACTGATTTTTGATTATTTAATCATGTTAATTTCTTTGAAGTAATTGTTAATTATACTGATTGAAGTAATTAATTGTAAACAGCAACTGAAATCAATTAATTGTGTGGAGAGAATTTTCTTTCTAGTTATTGTAAATAAAATTAGGAAATTATAATTAATTCATTAATTTTATTAAGACCTCCATCCCCTAACGAACTTGGTTTAGCCCACTGACTTTGAGAGAAAATTGTAATAATAAGTTTTTATACGGAAATGATGCCTCCTAAGCAACTGCAACAAGAGGACAGTTTTTATACGGAAATGATGCCTCCTAAGCAACTGCAACAAGAGGACAGTTTTTATACGGAAATGATGCCTCCTAAGCAACTGCAACAAGAGGACAGTTTTTGTTAACTAGAACGTACTACTGACGTGGCGTCAAAATTCTATAAAATCTGCAAGGAAAAAGTTGTATCCAGTAAGAATATTGCTATAGGCTGTTCATGGTAAAATGAGCACTTTTAAAAGCCTTGCTTAAAATATACTTGTATGCACATTGTGTATTCTTCCGCCTTATGCGAAATTAACATTGACATGGGTCTCGTTACTTTATTCATGCGTCGGTCAAGTGCAACTGTGAAATTATTATAAAAGATCATGTTTCGCATATTTGCTCATTTCTATATTTCGGTGCATTAAAAAAAACATTAGTGAAAGAAATAATTTAAGTTATCTCAAATGGGTAAATGTCACTTTTTATTCGACGTTAAGATACAGAACTACTTTCCATACATCGTTACCAACTTTACTGGGCACACATCACTCAGTTCGCCCGTTAAAATATATGCAGGTATAGGCTGTTCACGGTAAAGTGAGCACTTTTTAAGGCCCTTCTAAATTTTTCATTTCATTCTATTTCCATCTTCCTGCTGCTTTTTAATATCAGCATTGCTTTGTGACCAATAAACACAGTGTATACATTTCACCACCCTCAAAATGTAATGCCTGATGCTGCAAAAAGATATATTTATTAGTGGTTTAAGCATGTTAGGAGGGCCTTAAAAAGTGCTCACTTTACCGTGAACAGCCCATAGGGATGATGATTTTTTCTAAGGTTGATATTAATAGTGCTCACTTTATAGTGAACAGGCAAATTCCAATGATGTGTAAACAAATGACGGATAAAACTAAGATGGTAGCCTCCAGCAATATATAAACAAATGCAAACAGAAAAACCAGTACGATGGCACACAGTAGAATGAACATTGGAGAGGAGAGTAGGAGTGAAGGAGTCAGTTGTCTGCTGGGCATGGTGCTGGGAAGACCTCTGGAAATGTAAGTTTTTAATCAATTTTATAGCAATTTTTAATAATATATTTATTTGGTAGTAGTCAGTGACATAATATGCTTGTTACATATATGCCTTTTTGTGTTCTTATTTACAAGGTCATTCAAGGTCATTGGGTCAAGGTCTAGGTCACCTGAATCCAATATGGTGGTATTAGTCAGTAACATAATATGCTTGCTGACTGTTATGTATTTATTCTCGAGTTCTAGTTTTCAAGGTCATCCGAGGACATGGTTTCATGTTCGAAGTCATCTGCATCCAATATGGCAGTGGTATTCTATAGCATAATATGCTTGCTGACTATTATGAATTTTTTCAAGGTTTTGTTTTCAAGGTCATTCAAGGACATGGGGTCAAAGTCAAGGTTACCTGCAGCCAATATGGTGTTAGAAGTATGTAAAATAATATGGTCGCTGAATTTTATGAACTTTTAGTCGAGTTTTTGTTTTCAAGGTCATTCAAGGTCAAGGTGTCTGGCTTCCAATATGTTTGCTACAATGGGTGACAGAAACAAGATGACTGACAGGGTATGGGCGATGGGGTAGTGAGGAAGCTAAGGGAGGAACTTCAAGAAATTTAATTTGTTTAATTACATATTTAGATAATTTTTAAAATAATTCTTAATAATACATTTTTGTGTTTTTTTAATTTTTTAAAATTATTTGTTTTTATTTTTTTGGTCGAAGGTCAAAGGTCCTGACCGGTCCGCTTGCCCTGACCCAAGGTCACCTGGGTCGCTATCCTGATCACCTGCCCCGGGAAAAACGGGAATTTTCTGGGGGTAACTTTTTGCAAATGGGAAAAAAGGAAAATTTTTACGGCAAAAAGGGAAATTGTTAGGGAAAATTTGGGGGAAAACAGGACATTTTAAGAGAAAAAAGAAAAAAATATGACGGGTGGGTGACGTCACAAAATGGCTCGGCTCGGCTCCGACGCCAGATGTCGATATGCCTGAACATACATTTCCCTACTTCTTTTGTATTAATGATGCACGTTATTAATTTAATGCTAAGGATATTTTTCAACAAAAATTCGAATAAGGTATCGTATCTATGAGCAAGACAATAAGCTTCCTTATAGTTATCTTTCGTGAAACGTTCAGTTGCAAGACTTAAAGCAATGAAATTAAATTTTTCTTAAGAGGAGTTGCAATTAACAGATTTATATACGGTCATACACCATAACTACTTATTTGTCCGTGAAGTGTATTTTCGCACACAGAAGTCTGAAATGGCCGTTTCGGGGTTATGCTGGATGGCTTCAAAGTTATATTTTTAAGATGTCTGAATCATAATATGTTCTTTTCAGAGATAACAATATTGGGGACATGTTTTGTAATTTCATAAAAAATAACGCAGATTTAACAAACTCTATGTGCTAGGTAAGCAGGTGGCTTGTTTCTCCTCAATCAGTAAACTACGTGTTGGATATTCGTTTGTGTTAACACACCCCTAAAACCAGAGATGCAGGAACTCACACAAATCAGATTACCACACGGAAATACACTACCTGCATTATAAATGGCAACGCGAAACATATGTATATGCGATGGTGAACATGTTGACTGAATCGGCCGTGATGTGGCTAAGTTTGCCACCGATGGAAAGAGGCGAGGGGAAGGAGGTGCTAAAGGGTGGCACGTAACTTGTATTTTTCAAGAAATATATTAGTTGCACATTTTTTCAAGTGCATGTGTTTCGTTTAAAAGCCACGGTGTTGCCTACCATACCGACTCAAAGAATTTGTTGTTGGGTTGTTTTCGTAATTTCAGTCTTACTGTCACGAATACTGAACATGTATTTTACAAAATTTGTAAAGTTGTAACTGTTTAAATTTGTCAACATATCAATCATTCACATGAAGGATCCAGTAAATAATTTTAAATTGCTACAAGAACGCTGGGAAATATGATTCTTGCCTTGATTGGTATTATCTTTGTACACTGACGTCCTGCGCATCAAGACAGACGTAAGAACGGACATTCTGTTCGGGTTATTATCTAACGTGCTACCCACAAAGTACCTATAAAGTAGTTACTCCCACTGAACTAGGGAGACCAGTTATTTTAATATATGAAGTAGGACACTCGACATAAGAAATGGGATTTAATATACAAAGGTTGTGGTTAACTTCCATGCATGGCAGCAGTGTAAATACAAACTAATGCGACTGAATAATTGAAAATAGTATACCCGAAAAGTATCTGGATGTAAATTAAAATCATTATTACTATTTAATTATTAACATACACTAATATAAATATTTTATATTTACATTTTTTTGTAAAATATATTTTTCACTTGATAAATGCCACAATTCAAAATGTTATTTTGTAAAATATATGTTAATAAATCTCACTGCGTGCGTAAATAATATTAATTTTCATTGGTAATTTGCGTGTAAAAAACAGGACGTTTCGCAGGATACTTGGCTAAAGAAGGACATTTCATAACTTTATTTGACATTTCGCATTCCGCAGGACAACGCTTTAGAAGAAAGGACTTCCTGCGAAAAACAAAATTTCTGGTCATCCTACAGTGAACACCAGTCTGTGGGCCCGTCTCACGATCGAGAACAGCCTGCCTGTGTCCTACAACACATACGTACGTGGAAAAAGTTAACACACGGCTTGTACTTACGACATGCAGAGTTATACATTTTTAAAAACTTTTTTATACCATGCGTTTTGACATTTTCGCATGTGAGAATCGTGCTGGACGATGCCGCTGGTCGGCGGGTTTTCTCGGGGATCTCCCGTTTCCTCCGCCCTTTCATTCCGGCGTCGCTCCACACCTCTCTTCGCCCTGATCCGTCCTCAAAACGTCGATGTTGCGAGCTGCTAAATCTCTTCACTCACTCACCCAGCCTCAGGAGATCCCCTAAGACAAGGCACTAACAAGCTAGTCGCAGCCAAGCAATCGAGCACTGTTGCCTGAACAACTCGGTCATCAGCTCGTACGCGACTAGCGCGTGCGAGGAGAACGCCGCAATACGCGCGATGGGTCGGCACGAGCCCACCGGGTGGCGCAAGACGACCTTGACGCCAAGGTGACCTCGCAAGGACGTGCGCGCTGGCGTCCAATACTGCGGTTCAAGGACGCTGCCCTGGCCTGGGACTCCGTGTCGCTTGTGTTCGCGATAACGTGGGTAAGTAGGGTTTAGCGTATCGTCGGAAGCGAGGTCGCTACTGTCCATGTTCTTAGGCCCCTTTCACCACTGGATGTCGAAAGTAGAATATCAGTTAAGTAGTCAAGCTGTTCTAAATGGACTGGAAAGTACGGGATCAAAGTTGCGAGGACATGGGAAAAGAAATGTGTCCATCATGAAACAAAACTGAATTGCAGGAAAAGCAATAAGGAATATAATAAAAAGATAGGTCCAACTCAAGGCATGAAATAAGACGGCAATTCTATACTACACTCCGTCTCAAAAGCTATATATATAACATTTAATGATAAATTGTCCATATATGCATTTGCATTATTACTATCAGAATGATTTAGATGTCTCAGATTTGCGAATTGCTAAAAGTGTCAGAGCAGATAAAATTTTACAAATTTCCTTTGTTACTTCGAGTTTTAAAAACACGTCGACTGCGTTGCACGGATCTGTGCGCTGTACTGAGCTTGGAGGTTCACTAAACACCCTGCCGGGCGGGCGAAAGGCTCCTCGGTAAAAGGGGTGCGTTCCAACCGGACCTGCTAGAAGGGAAGACGTGGTCCCAGCCTAAGGAACCGACCCAGCATTCGCCTGGAGCGATTTCGGGAAACCTTGAGAAATCTAAATTGGGATGGCCGGACCCGTAATATAAACTGGAGCCTCCCGAATGCGAACCCACTGTGTTGCAACAACTACAGAATCCTTCAGAATACAGCATTAAGGTAGCCCTGTCTAGCCCCGCACACGCCAGCAAAATGGAGTCACTGACCCAGCAACATGGCGCAACTCCATTTGCCAATCAGCGCATGGCAACGTTCTTCTCAGGCGTTGGCCCAACCAGCAGGAACTTGTTCGTAGGACGCAATAGCCAATCAGACAAAAGACCCGCCACTATTATCTCGCACAGTCAAGCAGAGAATCGCCACTCCTATGTAAAGGGCACCACCACACCGTTTCACTTCTGTGTATTTATATGTCATGTGAAACGGCCTACCTCACTAGATTTCATGATGAGAATATGTCTGTCATACGACATGGCTTACACATGCATGTAATGATAAAATATGTTTAATGATTTTTCAGTCGTAACAGGAAATGTTATATTTTTTTTTTGCAGTTTCATGATGTAAGATGGTGTTTTGGTTAAAAATCTTGGCACGGGTACAGCGCTAACATGTTGATAAAGGCTTGTAATTAATTGTATTACTTGTGATGTAACATGAGATAGCGATATTTTTTAAAGGTTTTCAATAGTAACATGTTTCAAGTTTCACAATATTAACATGTTTGATGTGAATGTGTAGAGAATTTATTTTATAATTGTTAACTAAACTATATTTTAAGATTTAAAAAAAATAAAATAAGCATTTTAATAAAATTTTTGTTAGAATGGAATATTATGAGTGGTTATTAGTTTGAAAATTTCCCCCGTGCCACTACTACAATTAGATGAGTCATAAATACTTGTATCTTAAATGTTTTAAATATTTTTTGTAAGTTGGTTGAGGTTTGTTGACAAGATTTTAAAGTCAGGATACCTGTTTGCTAACTATCACAAAAAAAAATTACAAGTTTGTTGATGTCAACTTGATGATGGAGAAAACAAACATTTCAATTAAAACATGCTCTGAAGAGCTGAGGAGAACTTACATAAAATGCTGGAGAGAAACAAACATGTCTGAATGAATGAATTTAGAAACATGGAACAGACTTGGACATCTCGAGAAAACTTTGCCAGGCCACTGGTCAAGAACCCTAGGGAAAACTTTGCCAGGCCGCTGGTCAAGAGCCCTAGGGAATTTAACAAAACTGAAAGTTATACACAGAACCTTTTCAGGGCCAGGTAGAAAGAGCCCTTAGCAATACACCACAATGTTTCCCCACTGTCCTACAACTGGGAGAGTCCAGCCAACCTTTAAAATGTATTTTTTTCTCACGTCAAGATTAGAACTGTTAAAGCTGAAGATTTAACATGAAGATGCTTGCTGGTGAAAAACAAAGTCATACTTTACACAAAATCAGAAAACATGATTGGAAAACTTCTAAAAAAAATAAATTTATCCCTTCATATATAGCAAATGGATAGAAAATGGCTGCCATTTCTCTTGAAATTTGCGTTAAATTTGCCTTTTTAGAAAAACCAGTTGAAATATTGTGAAATTTAACTAATTTCAGCTTCGATATCAGTCATTTCAACATTCATTCGTGTTATTTCAGTAATATCAAGTCGAAAATGTAGTATTTTTTAGACAAAATAAGTTCAAATACATACATATTTTATGTTAGAAATTCAGAAGTGGGAAAACTACACGTAAAAATATGCACTTAAGATTTTTAACATTTCGAACAATTTGTTTAACTTACATTTTAAATGTTTGAAAATAATGTTAACTTGAGTATCTGTTTACATTTTAATAGTTAAAACTTGTGTAAGTGGAAAGATGTGTGTTTGTGATTACTTACAAAAAAAGTCTTATAACTGTGTTAGCATGGAAATCCATAATTTATTAGTTAAAAATTTGCTGAAAAACGGGAATAAAGTTTTCTGGAAAATGGTTTATATTTTTTAAATTTAATTTAATGTGTGTTAAATACAACTGGAAAGTATTTCTTCATGATGAGGAAAATAAAGTTTTATCGGCAGGACTTCAGAATTTTTTTAAATTTCGCTGGGAATCATGCCAGGCTCTTGCATTTCGAAAAATAGGAGGAAGCCTCAATGTTCCAGCGAAAATAGCAGTTTGTTGGGTTGGGAGGATAGGGAAGGGGCAGGCAGCTAGCCCAGGTCAGTTCAAAATCCGCTGCTGCATCCCTAGGGAAAGTGTCGCTTTGACCTTGAAACAAGCCTTCGTTCATAGTCGAGGCAGCGCTCTAGGCCTGAGGCCTGCGTGGAGCAGCCAGTTCCCGAAATATCCGAAAAGTGCGTTCTGGAGTGTTGTAAGGGGAGGAAGTGTGTGACCTTGAATCGACAGCGAGGGTGCAGTGTCCTCTGTGGACAGGGGCAGTCATCCGAAAAAAACAATTTCTGACCTTGAGGACGGCGGGTTTTGCGAAGTGCGGTATTGGAAGGGGCAGTTCTTTGGCGGTGTAAATGGAGTGGGTGTTTGCCCCCCTATACAGGTTCTAACAGTGTTGAATCGATACCAGGGTGCATGGCCCGGAGCTATAGAAACAACAAATATGAACTCTGTGTTGGAGGGGATCGGGACTCCGTAGGCAGTGCATCCCTCTGAAAAAACACGTTCTTGGCAGATGTAAGGGGAGGGGGTGGTTGACCTTGGGCAGGAGCGATGTGGACAGTTCTCGAGGGGTCCCAACATCTTAGTTCTTCGCCAATCCTCACACTGCATAGATGCGACACTGGAACTCCCAACTTCACCAGCCTTCGGAGTGTGTTAGCTGCGATTCTCGTTAGGCGATATTAAATGATCCGGGATTCAGATCTCGTTCCTAGTCTCTGTAAACTATAGTGTGAAATATTTTTTTTATAAGTCTTAAATTTACTGTGTGATAGTGCGTTTATTGTGTAAACCCCGTTTATGTGTTCGGTAGACGAAACTTCATAGCATTTTCAAATCGCGTTTTTGTTACCAAGTGCCGTGAATACCACAGACTTGAGGGAAGAAAATTTCTAGTCCTTTATTTTTAAATAATTCATTTTTATACATTCATGTACATGTAGGCCGAAAAGCGTAATCAAGTGGTTAATAGTAGTTTGGTAGGGAAATAGGTTCTGTCAGTCGTAAATTTCAACTCAGCCGCGCTCCATTTATATATAACAGCTTATAAGCAGATCCACGTCATACGATCCAGTCATTCATTGACTGACGTCCGAGGTGGACGGATGTGTTTTGGGAGAGCTCCTTGTACGATTTCATTATGTGTATTTCTATTCTGTCTGTTTAAAATTCAAAATGCGAGCTTGGAAATCTTTATTTGTCCGTGTTGACTGGACGTGCTAAATCATTGTCTGTGCATTTCGCTGACTAAATTGCATGCAGTGCTCGGCAGGGATACATTTTTTCCAGATATAATCCCGGATTCGTATGAGAAGTGTGTAAATGGTTTAGTCAATCGTATTCAGAGTTTTTTGCCGTAATTTCAACTAGTCCGCAAGCTCCACATATATAAGTTGGTGCACGTCATACGATCCAGTCATTAACTGACTGACCTCCGAGGTGGATGGATGTGTTTTGAGGGAGGTTCAATTTCATTATGTGTTCGTTTAATTTATTTGGAAATATTCGTTTTGTTAAAGATTTCCGAGTTTTTCACCTGTCTATAATCAAACAGTGCTTCACTAAGTTCCCGAACGAATGGACATATATTAAAGGTTTTTTTTTTTACCGGTGTTAGTCAATTAATTTCTTTTTATATGTGTATTACATGTCTAAAGTTCCTCGCCAGTCTCACAGGCAGACGGACCTGTAAGGTATGTGCGAGAGGCGTCAAGTAGTGTCATATATCTTGTTATTGTGTTCATTAGCCATTTAATTTATAGGGACTTTTTTTGCTTCGTTAATTAATTCCATACTGCACACTCACATAATTGTAATAGGCACATAGTTGTGTTCGTTCGTTATACTTCTCTCATGTAAATTATATTTCTAACATACGGCTCGGGGTAGACAAATTCATCTCTTTATGTTTAATTTCATACTGGAGACTCATGTAATTACACTTGTTGCTTTATGAGACCAGGTAGTTTTACTTCTCTCTCGTGATATTTATTCATATGTAGAAATTCTCTAACGTATAATTGCATTCGGAAATAGTCGTCTAATTAATCGCTTGTCATTACTAACACGCAAATCCCATCTTTTAAAGTCGCCTATCTATCAACACCATCTACGAGAACCCAAAATTTACACTTAGCCCTCTCTTGCACAAAACTCACAAAATATATACCCCGTCCCTAACACGCCTCACCTCAGTCAAGTGCCAGTCATTGTGCTGACATCATCTACCAGAGCTGCTCACCAACCCACAAACGAAAGAAACTAATAACTTTGACACTTGGTACACTGTTGAACCAAACAGAAAAAAAAAACTAACAAACAAACATTAACCATTTTATTCATTTAACACTTTAAATAAATTTAACCTTTAATTAAATTTTACCCTTTCAATTTTCGATTATTCTTTTCAATCAATTTAATTATCCCTTCGATATTTAATTAATTAGGTCAATCAAAAAAGGCAGCATCCCTTTGTATCTACGATCGGCCCGCCCTTACTACTGGCCTCATCACTTTATTCATGCGTCGGTCAAGTGAAACTGGGGAATTATTAGAAAGGAAAACATTTAACAAATTAAAGTGCATTAAAAAAATAGGGAAAGAAAGAAATAACTAAGATATCACAAATGGTTACGTAACACTTTCTATTCAACTTAAGATACGGAACTACTTCCCATCCATCGTTACCAACTTACTGGGCGCATGTCTCTCAACGTGCCTAGTAAAATATATGCAGGCAGGGGAAGTGACTTTTTTCTGAGGTTGGTTTCAAAAGTGTTCATTTTATCATGAACAGCATTTAATATGCTATATTAATTTTCAAATTATTCTTGTAGGATAAAAAATTGCTGAAAGGAAAAAGTAAGTAACTAGGGACTCAAATGTGCTTACTTTATAGTGAACAGCGTATATCTACTCTGTGTCCATGTCCTGTAGTATGTAACCACTCCTGCAGTGATTTGAGAAAATCACGGATCACGGAAAATCAGGATGGCAGGACCGGGATCAGAAGCCAGGTCCACCTGAATGCGAGCCCGAAGGTTTATCACTTTACCCCTCGCAACAATAAAAGAACTACTAGTTCAAGAGGGGGGAAATATGTTGTTCGGTGCGCAGCATACATGAAACGTGTAGCCAGACCTACAGGACAAAGATCTTGCCAACTGCTCCAGTCCTCCTTGCAGTTATAAAGTATTAAATACCACAGGGTTATAAGGTGGAACGAACTACAAGGAAACTGACGTTTCCATTAATGGAAGCGACACGTCATAAAGCACCTAACCAGAGGCGTGGCGAGGCAATAAAAATGAGGACTGAGAAGAAAGAGGAAGCTGTGAAGCATGCGTGTAGCGGACGTCTTCAGAAGAACGTGACGTAGGAGTCCTCTCTAGACGTGTCGGTGCAGCTCGAGGCTTCAATGGTCCCGTATGGTGTTCCATCTTAGGGTTCAGAATACCGGTAGTATTATGTTACACACCAGCACTTATACTCCAGACAACAGAGTACAGGAAATTATAAAGAAAACGGTTTAAGTGTTCCAAGAGACTAAAATTATTCTATAGATTATAGGATATTACAATAGTTTTCTTTGTGATATGAAACAACAGTCTGAAAAAAATATGACAAGCGACTTGAAAAAAAAAAAAAAGAATGCAACGAGTTATAGGATTTTCAAATGTATGTATTTTTCGTGCAAATCTCAAGAGTGAATAAAAAATAAGTGCTCGTGTTATTAAAACATCGCGAAATTAGTTATTGGGAACTTGTTATACGGTGCGCCGGTGCTTCAATTTTAACATTTCAGATAAAATTTCGAGTCAAAACAGTGATTACAAAATACTTGTGTATGTGGTCGCTATTAGTATGATGGTCTTGGTTATTCATACAAACATACATTAAAATAACAATCTGAGTAGCATACTTCCTACCCAAAAACACTTCAAGAGAAGGACTGGAAATGTAGTCAAGAGACTTTCGCATGTTTCCGCAAAACACTATGTATAATTTCGGCATAGTTTAAAAAATAATTTATCATTAAAAAATAAATTTTAAAATCGAATAATAAATCCATATTTTCTATTTGACTTACACTATGCCTATAAAAACAAAATGGTTACCCGAAAACAAATTATATGCTTGAAGAAAGAGGGCCGTAACAGCCGATCATCTGCGGGTACGTTCGGCAAAACCCGAGTCGGGCCGAAGATTGCCGAGCTAGTCCTAGTCAATCCTGGGTATGTGACTCCCAGCTGCTGGAATTTAAAATACATTGTCCCAGGATGAAGATAACCTTACTACTGACAGACCCAATATTTATACTTTTTTGTTCAGTTTTTGATTAGGCTGCTTGTTACATGACACGCTCTGTGGGACTGTAAACCAGTAATAAACACCTAGGAGGAGACTTAGAGAATCACATAGATTTAGTATACAATACCGCAGAGTAGATAAGTAAGTACACACAGGCAGAGATGATGTGCCAAGGCGGTTCCTTTGTGAGGGCGTGTCCGTTCTCGGATTGTATTTGAATAGGTATTGCATACTGTGAAATGTGCCCCATTGGCTGCCGGCTGTCGACTGGCGAGTAATGTTACCAGACGCTGGTTGGTTTACTGCGTTCCAACATTTACTGGCAAGTGACGCCATTTACCTGGCGTGCAGTATGCATTTTTCCTGTATTATTTTTATAGGTAATTCTTTTGAAACTAAAGGCTATTCACGATAAAATGAGCACTTTTGAAAGCCCTACTTATATGCAAGTTATACTTGTATGCAAGTTGCGTATTCTTCCGCCTTATGTAAGATTACACTACCATGGGCGCCATCACTTTTTTCATGCGTTGGTCAAGTGAAACTGAGAAATTAGTAAAAACGAAATATTTTACAAATCTGCTCATTTTTGCACTTCGATGCATAAAAAAAACGAAAGAAATGATTTAAGTTAACAGAAGTTGTTTCCTAACATTTTATTAGACTTTAAGATACGGTAATAGTAGTAGTGAAATGGCGAGTCTGAGGCAAGGAATTTGGGATATGTAGCAGCAGAGGTTTTCATGCACCCTCCTCCCGAATCCCCGACCGCCATATTGCACCTTTATCTTGACCTTTGATGCTTGACCCCTGTGATCTCCAACCCAAAAAAACCCAAAAAAAAAATCTTAAAAAATTATTTTAAAACTATTATATAAATTTTTGCATAATTTTTTTATACATTTTTAGGTTTTTTTAGAATTTTTTTTAAGGAAAAAAGGGAAATTTTAAGGGAAATTATAAGATAAAATGAGTAATTGTTAGGGAAAATGGCCGCCAAAGGGGAACATAATTTTTAAATATTTTATAATAATTTTTTTGATATTGTTAAATAATTTTTTATTAATTAATATTTTTTATAAAATTTAAACGTTTTGTTAATGAAATACTTAATAATATTTTTTAATAATTTTTAGAGAATTGTTTGGGTTTTTGGGGTCAGAGCTTACCGGGGTCAAGGGACAAAGGTCAAGAAGAAGGTCACATGGATCCAAGATGGCGGTCGGGGATTCGGGAGAAGTGAGTATGAACAGCTCCCTGGCTCCGAATCCCCAATCCCTGGCCTCAGACTCTACTACTGGAACTTTTTTCCCATCCATTGTTACCAGCTTAACTGGACGTATGCCACTCAGGGCGCCCATTAAAATATATGCTGGTAGTAGCAGTGACTTTTTTCTAAGGTCGATTTAGAAAGTGCTCACTTTGTCGTGAACAGCCTTTAGTTGGCACGGATATTTTTGTAACACTATAAGTAAAGTAGACTAAATGCCATCAAAACTAGTATGGAATGTGCAAAGGTAATGTCGAATTTTAACAAGCAAGTGTTGTAGACTTCAAGTTGATCAAAAATATTCAACTGCATGAACAGTTTTTGGATACGTTTTCTAAAATATTGCGTTTTAAATATACCTACACTATTTCAGCCGTAGAGGTACAAGAAAATGTGAGGCAACTAGTTCCCAAAAAAAAAAAAAAAAATTGATTGTAACTATCGAAATTTTTTACTGTGTTTGCTGCTGGAGTTCGTTACATAATCGACAGTTTCGCCTCTGTATTCTCTAGTACTCTGTTCAGTGCGAACACGAAAGAAAACAGTCTTCCTCCGACGTGGGTGACCGTGGGAGTTACTCACCTTATAACTACACTATCTACCAAAACATATTGGGCACCCGTGAAGATAGGTAATTCAGTACGTCAGTTGACTTGAATTTCACGGCCTTCGGCGTAGGACCGCTGGTGTTTGTACATGGTAGCATGAATACAGAGGCCGATTGTAACATTCTGGATAATGAAATGCTCCCAACATTGTGGTGTTTTTACGGAATGGACCCGTATTACTTCCAGGATGACAATGCCAGGTGCCATGTTTCAAGGACTACTATGCAGTGGTACGCTGACAGCAATGTTCGCCGATTGGACTGGCCCGCCCAGAGCTCCGACCTCAACCATATAGAACATCTTTGGATAAGAATTGGATCGCCGGGCGAGAGCTCGTCAGGCGCGGCCAAAATCCATTGCTCAACTCACAAAATGGTTGCAAGAGGAATGGCGACGAATCCCCATGGATGTCCTGCAAACACTCGTAGAGAGCATGCCATACAGGATGGCTGCTTTCATAGCTGCAAGAGGTGGCCCTACGAGATTCTAACGGGGTGACAACCACCGAGCAAACATTGTGGACACGTGCCCAATTACTTTTTGGTAGATAGTGTACTTCACAGAACTCCCGCCAAGGGATCAGCGTCACTCAAGGAGATGCTTCATCCCAAAGGATCCGGTCCCTTCACTCGACGGTAAGCTGCGAGTAATAATTTGTATCCGTTTAGTTTTAGCGTCGCAGTGAATTTTGTGAATTAGGGCCATTTGAAAAACAACTCGGTGCTCAAAAATGGAGCTATATCACAAAGTCCAGCGCGAGAAATAATCGGTCAGCTTCCGTGCTACATGGGCGTAAAGAGTTGATGTTAGAGACGATGGTTTACAGCGGGAAAAGTCGACTGAGGATTCAACGTATTGTGCACATGTTCGACATATTTCTGTAGTTTCTGACCGGTGTGCATGTATGACGCTACTATCCCATCTCTCTATACCAATAAGGATTATATAGGCCTACTTTAAAGTAGAACGTTAGTACATAGCCTGCAAAGAACTTAGCCTAGTCAAAAACCTGATCAACCCATCGCGAAACGATAAACTAGCTGGTGTCACCGAAGATATTTTGGTTCAAAACATATTCGTGATTTTTCAGTGTCTTAATTACTGTGCACGGCAGCGAATGATGCAGAGTAAGGTTTCAACTTGGAACGCTTGGTGGAACAGATCCTTTCCCAAATTAGTAAATGGGGTCCGAGATCCCCCCCCCCCTTTTTATCAGAAAAATAGAGAGAAAAATTGAATGCACAAAAGATATAGAGTAAAGAAAATTTCACTAGCATGTAGGCTAAATTCTGCAGCTCCATGCATAATTAAGCATACGCTCTTTGTTCATTGAATGTTTCTCCCGTGAGTGGCCAACTATACCCCAGAACCGATAGCACGGGATTCGGTGATTTTTTCTTACAGTTAGGTTATTGGCTCAGAGTTCTCGATGGCGTGTCTCGTAAATGGTGATACAATAGCAAACATGACTTAAATTGACACATGTTTGGATTCTAGTCCGTCTTAAAATTTATTGGCGAAATTATCCTGCCCCTGCAAATTGTTTACTCTTTAAGAAGGCACTATTATGATACAAACTCCTGATTTTCACACGTTACTAATGTAAAGATTCCACCCCTTCCCCTTTCCGATATTAGGTTGTACTACATCAGGAAACCTTTATACTCACCGTCACTAACAACAGTCACAAAAGTACCGTTGCATGCATTTTTTTTTCTCGCACTGAAACGCAAATCAAGTCGTAGCACTTTACGTTATCATACCACAAGCTGGCGCCCTGCGCATTTAAACACCGCGAGAAAAAAACTGCACAGGATGTTCCCTACTTGGCCACGCTAACATTACGGAAAAATGCTGCCACATATCAACAGAATACCTACGTAGGAATGAAGAGGAAAATGGGCAACACTTGAATTGCGAGCGCCAGCAGCATACGCCAGCAAGATGGCGTCACTGGCCAGCATAATGTTGAGGTCCTGTCCGAAATGACAAATTTGCTATTTTGCAAATTGTTATTTCGTAAAGTTTCAATTCGGACGTTGTCGACAGTCACTTGTTTAGCACTCGCGGCAACACATTTCTACATTAACAGTGGAAAATATTTGTATCTAAATTTATTGCTTAAAACGGACGTGATATTTCTACAATAATTCACTGGAATGCTACGAATAAGTTAATAAATAAAAAAATAATAAATCATGCAACAATGACATTAGAAAGATTTGTTACGGAATATATAAACAAATTAAAACACTTACTTGCTTTTTAAAACATGCCTAGTGTTTTTTATGAACAAATAGTTTGAAAAATAATCTTATTTACTCACTCGCGCATGTGTTTTGAAGGTAAAAACCAACATGACGCTAATTTTGTCATTTTGTATTTTTGTTAACATCCGCTAGACACAAAATACGTAATATAAAAATACCAAATACGTCACCAGTTTTGTATACAAAATTGGGTCACGTGATCAGTTCGTCAACGAAATCTGTCAACGCACATGCCAGTCAGCATCTGGTAATCTACTAGCCCGCCAACAGCCGATATGGAACCTTTCGTAGCACGCAGTAGCGAATCAGACCCTTGGCCTGTTCCCAGAACCTCGTGCAATCAATAAGAGAATGGGTACGCACACATCAAAGGGACCGCCATGCAATTTGATCTCTGCGTACGTATCTACCCCGTGCTAGTTTCTTGATTCCGTGTGGCCGAGTGGAACACGAGAACGAAGTCTGACCGTTGCAGTTGCCAATGGGCAAACGACGTCTGGTTGAATATGTTAGAGGACTGTGAAGCCTCATACCAATATATTACTGGACATTATAGGGTATCTTACTTATATTAAAGTTATGAATACTTCTCTCAAGAACCTAGGAAGCCTGGACATCAGGAACCACTTTTGCAATAAACCGGCGCGCGTCGCTCCCTAATGCGGCCGCGTGAAGCTATAGGTTTTTACATGTTAAACTATTTTAGGCGTGTCTCGGCCACATTTTACAAAATCGCTTTCAAACAAAAAACGCTATGTCCATATTTGTCTGGGCTACATTGAATACTCTGAAAATTACAAGTTAAATTTAATGTATATATTGAACGAAAACGTTAAAACACAAATTCTTAATAATTTGCTCCTACGTGTTCTCTTGTATGATTAGTAGAGGCGTGATGGTTCTGGCCCACTTTTGATTTATTGCATTATCGATTTGATTTATTGTAATAAATAAGGAAATTAATCTATTTGATTAAATAGAAGAAATTAATCGGATGACATTTATTAGAGCGAATGGTTGATAAAATAATTTTAAAAATATTTAAAATGGTAAAATTTGTGTGATTTTTATTTGTTATATGCAAGAGTATCATAAGGGTCATGGGTATTAATATATATATTTTTAATTTTGGAGAACAGCAGCGGCATCGACGTTAACCCTAGAGCATCTAGCGGTCGACTGAGGTGGTGAGGTGTATGTGCATGTGTATATATGTAATAGTGATATAATTTTTATGGGTCAAATATCATATTGAGGAGGGGGAAGAGGGTGTTGTCGGGTGTGGGGCATAGGCGTTCCTTCCCATTTGCCATCGTTGGAACGACTGAGGGCGATCACCAAGACACATCTGCCTTGTCCAGTGTCAGACAGTATACAAAACTTTAGATGCGTGTAATGCCTGACTTCAGAAACGTATTATTCGAAATAACTGTTTTAAAATAACGAAGTGTAGTATTAAGGTGAAATGAAATATATAGCAAGGTATTTAATGACGAGGTGTAATAAACAGATCATATTAAATTACAAAATAATAAAATGCATGTAACAAAACACTAGCTAACCAGAATGAAATATTGTTATTATCGAAATAAAACTACCTTCATACCTCGACTAGCACAAAAGGAACAAGTTGAAAAATATGCATTGAAGCACTTCACAAATCAATAACAATTATTTACTCTGCATACGATGCATGCAACGACATACTAGATGAATGACTAATGAAACGAAAGTATCAAATTATCCCAATTCCTCGAATCGCCTAAAAACATGCATATTAATTAATCAAACAAACTAATAAAAACCAAAAATTTTGATTGAAATACACACTAGCCATAAACACAAGAACAACACATCCTGAATTATACCTAAAACAAAGTAATTGACAAAGCAAACAAAGTATCTTATTTCCTTACCAATCTAGGTGTCATAAAAGAATGAAATGCCTTACTAAAAAGAATCCGAAAAATGCACAACTCCAAAATTAAAACTCATTTACCGCCTGAAGCAAACCATAAACATGTTACTTGAATACACTAACATCTACGAAACGATTCCACTTACAAAAGTTGTATTAATATCCTATTATTCTATCAATATATGTTAAACAAATATACTAAGTCCTTCAACATGCAATATTTGAACTACGAAACATAATAACTCTACCACCCAAGAATCTAGGTGTTATAAAAAATTCTTTTAATAAGATCGAAAATTACATTTCACCCTCATCGACTCTCTGGTCTACAACACAATGTTTGAAGAACATACAAAGTTATTTAACTATCTCATCTAATTTGCCACAAATACCCTGATGGAATTACTAACTAATCACAATCCACCCAGATGACTGGCACTTAAACATAAACAAGTCAATTCATGTAATCGCACATTAAATGAACAACTTACCCCATTTCCATGCTCTAAATTAAGAATGCACAATTTTACTTCCCTAGAAAAAATTAATTAAAAAATAATAATTAACTCATTCGTATCAACATGAGTATCCACAACCACATGCAGGAATGAGATATATAAATTAACAAATGTAGTTTACCACTCTGTATATTTTCCCTATCGCGATAAACGTATTTAAAACAATATAAGTTTAACACAACTTCCATTGAAGCCTAGCATAGAAAGCTGACGACACCTCGGTATAATTATCCAGACATAGGTTGGCCTCAGAAATGTTGTTCACACTTTACTCTCACGTTTCCCGATATTACACATTTTATAAACAAATTAGCAAACAGAATTTCTCATATGATTATGAAATGTATTATATGGTACGAAGGAAATTTAAATATGATTGCTCTCCGGAGCTCTGCCCAGCATCCATCCAAGTCGATGTTCGTCGCAAAACTAGAACTGCTCCGTTACCTGCTAGCATGTGAGAAACTGTTGACCACCCCAACCTCCCACCCTCCCTCTATCATTAGCCCTGTAGCAGAGTGCTGCTGTCGAGGTTATCTCAATCCTTTGTCACTGGGAACGATTGGAAAAACATTTCGAACATCGTATCTCAACTGTCTTTGAATGCTGCATCCTAGGAAATGTAATTTAACAAATAACCACTATAATTGCAAGAAATCGCACTGAAGTATATTCTGAGAAAAAGTATAAAATTATATTCTAAACACAAAGAATTATGTCCCAATTAATTTTAACACCCGGAAATTAAATAAATAAGTACGACTAATCTCACATGGGGCAAAAAGAATATAGGATATTACGTGATTCCAATACTTATACATAATTTGTGTTTAAAAATACGTAGATGTCATTTTTCTAGGATAACTAAGAAATACCTTAAGAAAATTTAAAAATAAATATATTCAGATATTCAAAGAAAACAATTTTCCAATACATAACATCCAATTTAAATTTAATGAAATATAATATTATAATACATTACTCAAAGGGGTACTCAAAATGGATAATCATTCATATTTAAAATATTATTCTATAGCCAAGAAAATAAAATACGTTTTTGTATACATTTGCCATCCGTGTAGACTTCTCTACAAGAAGAAAAGATCAAATATATTTGGTTATGCCACGAATTCCATGTGCGTTACAATAAAGTCTGACTGTAAGAAGTTCCTTTACAGAGGGATCAGTCATCAACCCAAGTAACTCGTCTATCCCTTAAATGTTTCCATTCATGTTTTTGGATATACCAGAGTTTCACCCAAGTCCTTGTTTAGCAGCATATACCAGCATGTAGAAAAACATAATATGTACCTATGTTAGGATAAATGACATGTTAAGTAGCTATGTGTGTTTAATAGCAGACAACTTTAATTTAAATTTCATAAAAAAGTTCTTCGTAATAAATGTTTCCACGTTAAATGCGAACAAAGAAAAAATTATACTATTCATTTTAATAGTAAACCAGATATTTAAACAAATGCTAAGTGAATGGTGTTAGATTTTAGTGATCATAGTGGAAGCATTCGAGGGAGTTATTCTCTCACGTAGGGCAGCAACCATCCTGATCTAGTTTTCTGGTACCTGAGGGGAAGGTCTTTGAAGGAGGAAACATTAGCCGTTTGCCAACACTGCCATTGACAAAACATTCAGATTTACCATACCAACATTTTCGATGTTGTTTCCTTGCCAGGATAAAAATAAATTATATTTCTTAAGTATTAAAATCTTTCTTTCTTTTTTACAGTACGTAATATAAATGTTTCTTTTTAGTATTATTATGTAATTTGAAACAGTCACAGCATTGTTCATATACTTCAACTTCTCATTCATGTCACCACCATTCACATAAAATTAAATACTGTAAACACTGAGAGGTACTAAACCCAACAAATAACACAATACATATACCCCCTTTTACCATAAATTTATTTAATACCAATGCTTTATATTTTCAAAACATTCCAACTTATGAAAAGTTTATATCTTCAAAACATCATGATTGTTATACATCGTTAAAATATTAGCAAATTTTATAACACTTGTATATAAACACATCAAATATTTACAAAACATCACTTCTTTAAAACAAATATTATTTATGCAGACATTCTTCTACCTTGTTAAAACATCGCTTATTTCAAACAAAAATTATATACACAGACATTCTTCTACATCAATAAAACAGCACTTATCCAAAACAAAAATTATTTATGCAAACATTCTTTTACATACTTAAAACATCACTGCTTTAATACAAAAATTATTTAAACAGATATTCTTCTACATTTTTAAAACATCACTTCTTTAAAACAAAGATTATTTATGCAGAATTTTTTTCTGAAAACATTTCTGATATTTACTACCCTTCTTTTAAAAAAATAAGTTAATGGAACCACTCTTCTGAAAACATTTATATTTATGCAATTTTTCTTCAGAAAACATTTATGGGAAACAAACACTTCTTAAATAAAAAAGTATATTGTCTACAATAATCTGCACTTTGGAGCAGGAAGGGAGACAGGAGACACGACAGGGGTATAATATATGGGTATGGATGAATGTACGAGGGGAGGAGGGGTGGGAAACCTAAGGACAATAATTAAGAAGCCTCATCCTCTACACTCACATTATTTAAGTTGTTAATCGAAAAGTCTAAAGGCTTACAACAACACTTTTCCCATCTACTTAAGTCATGCTCACCTGATTTTGTCAGAGATAATTCAAGAGCTTGTAACATTGAAGGCGTCATCCAGGCTGTTGGAGACAGCATCGAGGCTGTCAGAGGCAGTGGCGGCGGCATCGAGGCTGTTGGAGATGTTGGAGATGGCATCTAGGCTGTCGGAGGTGGTGGAGGTGTCGAAGCTGATGTTGTTGGAGGTGGTGAAGCTGATGATGTTGGAGGTGGTGAAGCTGATGATGTTGGAGGCGGCGAAGATGTTGGAGGTGGCGAAGCTGATGTCATTGGAGATGGTGAAGCTGAAGATGTTGGAGATGGTGAAGCTGATGATGTTGAAGCGGCAAAGCTGATTATGTTGGAGGTGGTGAAGCGGATGTCATTGCAGATGGTGAAGCTGATGATGTTGGAGGTGGTGAAGCTGATGATGTTGGAGGTGGCGAAGATGTTGGAGGTGGCGAAGATGTTGGAGGTGGCGAAGATGTTGGAGGTGGCGAAGCTGATGTCATTGGAGATGGTGAAGCTGATGATGTGGGAAATGGTGAAGCTGATGACATTGAAGCAGCGAAGCTGATTATGTTGGAGGTATGAAGCTGATGACATTGGAGGTGGTGAAGCTGATGACGTTGAAGCGGCGAAGCTGATTATGTTGGAGGTGGTGAAGCTGATGTCATTGGAGGTGGTGAAGCTGATGTCGTTGGAGGTGGTGAAGCTGATGATGTTGGAGGCGGCGAAGATGTTGGAGGCGGCGAAGCTGATGTAATTGGAGATGGTGAAGCTGATGATGTTTGGTGATGGTGAAGTTGATGGCATTAGAGGTGGCATTTCCCTAAGGAGGGCATTGAAAATACTGTTTATGTCTGTTCTAATATGGGTATCCTCTCCTCCTCCAAATAATCCAACAAAGTGGATATTAATGAATCCAGGGAGTCCATGTTGTCATTGAAATTAGACCAATTGAAGTTTTGAATCTCCTGTAGAAGGACTTGACTAGACAATCCAAGAAAATAATTTGTGTAAAAACTTGATCGAAACAGTGGAGTGGGCAGAGCAGCTAGACCCCTATTTATAATAAATTTCAAATTTTGGCGAAATGGTTAGCAAACCGGTATCCATCCCCCCTCTACAACCATAGCTTCAAATGCCTCCTTCCATCTCTGTTTCCTAGACTTTCAAATGTCTCCAACCCCTAACTAACCCTTGCCACACCCCTCGCCACGTCCTTTGAAACACTCCTCTCTGCAGAATTTGTAACCTTTTCCTCTCTAACAAATGAAAACTAAAATGTTTCCATAATAAATAAATAAATTTTCACTATCAATATATAAAAAGTTTTAACAAACGTGTTGGATAGCAATGTACTTAATCACATTTTAATATACTATTAACATGATATTCTTTTGTATATGATTTATATACAATGTGGAGATATAGAAAAAATAGTATAATCTGTACATACAAAAAAATATTACTATTATTATAAAATATTAAGTTATCTTTCACGGTTTTCAATGCTACACCTCTAAGGATTGCTACTAATAGTAATGCATTCTTAAAGTTAGCCTTGTTATTTATTCCTTTTGAAAGGTTTAAAATACTAAGTCTTTAAAGATATGTTCTGTTATGTTTCCCTAATATTGAGATGCCACCCCTAATATACATTTAAACAAACAATAAATCTTAAAAGTCTTAGATAAAATAAATAAATAAGTTGTCTATTTTCCATAACCATTAAACCATGCATAGTGTTCACGAAACTTGTTATCTGTAATGAACTAATTTAAGTAAATATTTTAAATTTTTTGATTTAATATATGTGTTCCTGAGAAAATTTTTAAGGTTATAATAGAGGGTTACACCTAATACCTATTCGTTTTTGAATAAACCAAAGCTCATTAGGAGATTTTACAGAGTTAAGGTTTGTGTGTAGAATTAGCCCTCTTTAACAAAAAATATTACACTTTCATTTAAGTTGCATGTAAGAGTAACATTTTGTTGATTTTATTATTGTCTGTTTTTCTATCACAATATATTAAACCATATATAGTAGGTTTAGGATTGTTAAAACTGTAATGAGGAATGAAAAGTGTTTGCATTTAATTAATAAGAAAATACATTTCTTGGAATGAATATAAGAATGCTTGGGGTTGAGCGGTTACGAACAGGGTGGGAGATGTCTTCCGGGTAGTGTGGACAGAGGCTGAGTTGTTAACCTATCACTGACATGTTGGTCCATGGCTGTGCATGTGCAATGAAAGGCTAGGTGGAGAGATGTCTCCAGGGTATTGTGGAGCAGGAGTGTTTCTGGATAGGGTCGTTGGGCCTAAGCTTACACGCCCTGATGCTTCAGTTAGGGGTTGGTATCACTTGAGAGTCATTGAACTTTAGCATGCAAGCCCTAAGGTTTCAGACAGGGATTGGTACCATTGATAAGGTCGTTAAACTTCAACTGTAATGGTTTTACACACCATGAGATTTCTGACAAGGGTGTAAGTTTGCTAGGCCAAACAGAGTATAAGTTATTCAGCTAACAATGTTTCATTTTAAATATTCCTTTGCAATACATTAATGTAAAAACATCTTACAATTTGTGAACATCTATTGTTAAATGAATTTGTTTCTCATGAAAGACAATGTTAATGGATTTTCTTGGGGATCCCCTATTTTCCTGTGCCTTTTTACTCTCACTTTATCTGATACATACTTTAGTCATAATAGGCAAACTTGTACACATATTTAAAGAAACCATTATTTTAAAACTTTGTATATAACATGCGAGATGAGTCGTGACTTAAATATTAAAAACCTTCGTCCAAAATACTTGAATTTGTACATTAATTTTGATTTCTAAGTTAAATTTAGAAACTAATACTTTTCTATTCTTAAGGGTAGAAACGCACTTCACACTAGTATGTTTTACATAACCGTTTGAATGAAGAACAGTTGTATTCTTTTTGGACATATTTTACTTTTCCATTACATAGACTTTCTAAAATCCTTTTTGATGGAGTCCAGACACATATCTCATAGTTATTTAAGTAGTTCTTGCATATTTCTTCTATATTCTCATACTCCATACATCCACTCTTTCCAGTTATACCATGGTGAATTTTCCTAACCCATTTATTAGTCTTCTGGAATTTTTTATTTAGATATTTCCTGTCAAACGGTTGCTTGAAGCTGAAGACTGCTGTGTGTTCTTCCATATCAGTAATAGGCAATTATTTAATTATAAATCTATCTGGAGTCTGAAATCCTTGCTCATTGCATAACATCTCGCCACAACAGTGGTTTGGTATCTACTGAGTCAAGTCATTATTTTCACCAACTTATCTCTTAAATTATAGCCTGCCATTCTGTTATGGATGATCAATGCTTAAGTTTGAGTATTTGCTGGAATGGGTGTATTTACAAATATTTAAATTCATGAATCAATAACATTATTGTTAATTGTGCCATTTTGTTTGCTTTTGTCAAATACAAATAAAATTCCTCTATGGTTAAATTCTTCAGGTTCTAGGATCAGTAGTCTGATTTTGTTATAATAATATTTCCTGGAACATCCTGTACATATTGTAGCAAATAAGGAATTCGCTATTTCCAAAGTTTGTGTTGAAATATTCATTGGGATATGTTTGACTGTTTAGGTAAAGTTCAATATTTCTCATTTACTATTATTTAATAAAGATCTGTCTGTTTTTAAAAAAGTTTTTTTTTTTTTGTTTTATAACATATGACAACATATTTAGGTTTTTCCATCAAAAGCTTGATTACACATACCATATGACTTTTTGTGATTTTGGCTGTATCACAAACGTATCCAATCCCCATGACCTAAATGCAATTTCTAGATTGTTCCCTTTTTCGATATACTTAAGAAACTTTACACGTTCACAAGTGTCAATTTCAGTATGTGGCATCAGCCATTCAATGCTTTTTAATTCCAATGTCACACCTCTCTTGTTATTGGCTGTATCATATATAACATTCAAATGCATATTATCTAACAGAAAAACTAATTCTTGTTTAGCATTAAATATAACATGTATATAGTCTTCAGCAAATCCAAGTACCATACTTAACAGTAAAACAACTCCGTATTGTCTGCTTGGGTTTATTTTCAGAATGTAATTGTTGGCATTGCTCCATCCAGCCATAAGCCCTGTATAAAGATTGTTTACAGTTTGCAAGATATAGTTATTTATCTTTGAAGTAATTCCAACATCTGTCGATTAAATTAAGTTTTCCATTTCTCACTAATCCTGTAGTTACTGGACTAGTTGCATTGGCTGTCTTTTTAATTGTCCCTCTAAACCTTAAACTTGATTTCGACAGTAATGTATAAATATAGTTATTTTATACAGAAATCCTTATTTCTGATGGAAATGTGTATGGACCTGCTCGGAATGGTTCATATACATGAATTTCCATATTGGCAAATGCTTCTTCATAAGTTATTGGTTCTTCAACATTAAGTATATCTTCCATTAATATTAACCATATATCCTAATTACTATGAAAATAATTTGTTGCCCCTTGTTAATCTCAGAGGGATCTTATTTGAAGTGACTTTTATGGTTCTATTAACTTCTTTTACTAGTTACTTTCATCAAAATGTTTTTCTTACAGCCATATTTCTTAACTGAACCTCCTACTATATGTCCAGATTGACTACTCTTCAAATACCCATTTTGATTGTAATGTGCATGGTATGTGAGTATATATGTCCTTTTCTTTAAATGCAATCAAATGGTAATTTGTTTGTTTCTAAAATTAATAAATTTACCATTTTGATAGACAATTTTAACAACTATTTCATCAACATGATTAATTATTACTGGAATATAGATCAAAGTATTTGGCTTTTCAATTATTTTGTATCCTGGAGCCACTGGACACATGAATTAATTTATTGTGTTTCTATTCAAATATGAACCACCTACAAAATTAAAATTTACACAACATACATTAATCGATCATATAATAACTTGTTTTGATGATTTGTGTAATTGATTAGTGGGATACACTCTCTATTTGTAACCCAACGTATTTGCAATTGTATTGTTTTCCATGAAATCGGTTATCGACATAACTTTACATCACACTAGTTAACGTATTTGGATTTCCACATAATCTAAAATGTACATCCTTAGCTAATGACGATTTAATGAATGTTTCCAAATCTTCTAATTCATAATGTCCCACCAGTATAACATTCTTATAAGTTTTTTCCACCAATGTTGACTGTAATTTATCGGTTGTGCATATCAATGTTTGGTATGCAGTTGTAGGTAACGAATTTGATTAGGCTCATTTACCACTGTTCATCGAACTCCACAACTGGAAAAAATATACAGAACAAAATTGTGATGGGTTTCCACTAATATCAACATGATGACATATTACTATTATGTTTTACTTTTGTGCCTACTTATATATCCTATTTATTGTTTGAATTCATAAACATAAATGGAGATTGTTCCATTTTGTAATTGTACCTTAGTTGAATTTTTAAAAATAGTTATATATTTCAATGTTAGGGCATAAATCACCTAAACTATAATAAAACAATGATTGATTTACATTTTAAATTAATAGAACCAATGTGTTCCTTAATTCTATTTCGAATCTAAATTAACAATCATACATTTATGAAGCTTGGTTTCTTTGATAAATAATCACAAACATACACACCTTGTAAATAAGGAATATCCAGTTTCTTTATAAATATGTTCATGTCTTTGTTTGTGAGTGCATGTTTTGGAAGACTATTTAAGAATTTCTGGTTTTTTCACATTTGGAGTGTTTTTTGCCCTTGTCCTACTTTATATGGTTTAAGATACATTCTTTGTCACTTGATTTAGTTGATTTAAAAAGAGCTGAGGAAGAACTGAAACACCTCATGTTAAGGCTCCAAGGGCATATAATGCTGGAATTATGAATGGGAGGATTTCCCCTTTCTTTGTTTGTCATTTGGTCTTGTGTTTTACGACCATACCTCTTTTCACATTTGTTCGCATTATTTTGCCTACGACCCAAGCACTAAGCTTTTCCTGTTAATGTAGATGGTCTATTCCTTATATTTGCTGCTTTATTGGGTAGAATCAACCTATTACATGCCTTTCCTTCAAATTTTTTGTTTGTGCATAAACTATGTCATGCTCTTTACAAGCATTATACAAAGAGTTTATTCTTTGATGGTTCTGTAGCAGACTTTTCGCAAGCTTAGTTCCAGGCCCACAATAATTGTATTTCAGTTAAATGCAATTCAAATAGTAATTTATTAATTAATGATTCATTTAGTACAAGCCATTATTGTCAACTGAACATAAACCTATATATAGGCTTGCATTTAGTGTTTTACAACAGTATGTTACACTGTGTACAAATAAAGTTTGTAAAACAAAGTGTGCATCTTCTGGTAATTGTTTCTATGAAAGAAAATGTAAATAATAAGAGATATTTTATTCTTTTACCACCAAATATGTGTTGTATAATAAGCAACCCTTCTTCATGTCGAAAAACTTGTGTTATAATGTTTGATGTTGGAACAACGAAATGGACTTAAGTTTGACAACATATATGTTTCCTAAAACAATATGACAAGAGATATATCAATGATTAACAAATATTTTGTCATTAATTGAAGGAATGGGATATTCCCCTTTTACTAACAAAGATGATATTGTGTCTCCAAATAAAGCATTACCCAATTCCGTATTTATGATTGACAATATTTGGTGCAATCTGCAGGGTGAAATACAACAGTATTTTAGTTTTGGTAGATATTCAAATGTTGATTGTTTTTATCTATCCTGAAGTTATGCACAGATTCCAAAACATAATTTGCACGATAATGCAAAAATGTTAATTGTTTTTAAAATGGACAATATTGATCAACAACATATTTACATTGACCATGTTTTGGGTATAAGTCATTTGTAAAGTTTAAAGAAATGTGTTTTTACTGTTGGAAAAACAAGTATGGTTTTCTTGTAATTATGCCTGTGCTTCCCCTATATAAAAGGAGATATCGATGTTGATTACACAATTTTATACTTCCAGAAGATGATGAATAAAAAGTATTTCAAAGTTTGGTCATAGCAATATAAAACATAGTTATTACAATGCCTGCTCAACCAAAAATCGCGAAGGGAATTGTGATTTGAGCAGACATACATTACGTAATGTGGGTATGGCTGTGAAAGACAGTGATGTGGCAAATAAAGGCTATGTTGAAGACTTAAATACTTTTACACTAAAAATATTTAAACACAATTGACTGATATACAAGAGAAATTAATAAAGTTAATTATGGGAATGATAATGTTTATAAGAACACAAGTGTAACTGCGAACATTTTAAACAATATTCTGAATGAGTTTCAGAGTAATGAAGTTAGAATTTTTACAAACCAACTTACAGAAATGCAAAATAATCTAAGAGTAATAATTCATGATTTGCAAAAGCATATTGCAAATGAATGAGGCACAGTTATAAGTAAAATCGATAAGATTAAAAAAACTCAAACTACTCAGCATAGCATAGCAGCAAGTAGTTCTAGTGCATCGGCTAGAGAATGATCACTTTATTATATATAAATACTGGAATGTTAATGTAATATAATCGAAAAATATCTTACTGCGTTTCGGAATTACATAACATTATATCTTCTGTAAATGATAATTATTTACAAGCTAAACGAGGACAAATGGAACAGGAAGTTTTAACCAAAATATTATTTAAAATGTTACGAGTAGAATGGATACACTACATAATGTATTAACTGTCCCTAATGAAACACCACTGGAAATTAAATTGGAAGTACATTTAGAGGAGAACAAAAGCAAGCCTTTCTCATTTAACACAATATTATTTAGTTTTAAAACATTCTTCACCTGTGTGCGATATGACATTTGGTGTACATCGAGATGGAAACATATGGTTCCTGGGAGATTCAGTAAATATGTTCATGCCTGACAATAGAATTCAAATAAGTGATTATGTAACTGATGGCAGTAAAGGATTCTTTGAATTGTTATTTGAGGCCTCTTATTCCAAAAGTCACTAACTCCATTTGGGACAAATTTTTAGGAGAAACAAAAAATTTCTTGGGCTACTATGACATTGACCAGCAGCCCTGTTAAGATGTCATTGCTGGTGAATCTGTACTAATCTGATGTAAATACATCTAAGGAATTCTGTGATAAGTGAAAAAGAGTTATGGAGTTAGCATCCTTGGGAATTACATAACGGAGAAAGAAAGTTTTGGAATGACAGCATATGGAGAAAGGTAGTTTTGGAATGACCACCCCAGTGAAGAGTATCATCATGCCCCCCTCCACCAATTATAAATGTATTGAAAACATATGCCAAAAGAATTATCAGTATGAAAAATAAATATTTATGAAACACAAAATCTACTTAAAGCTAAATACAACACAATTAATAAAATATACAGAAATACAATTGAAATGTTATCACAGAACGTTTACTCCAATATTGGCCTGCAACAACAAAACACTGATTGGTACTAGAGGTTGTGAAAAAAAGGAAAATGCATCGAATTCTGGTAAACAAAAAACCTTAGATGTGAAAGTCTTGATCTTGAGAAACATCAGCATGTTCACAATATACACTTTCTTTGCTGCCCCTAGATTCACATTGTGTTGAATCTTCAATGTGAAGAAGAGGTTTTTGAAAAATTGGCAATGTTAATCTTCAACCCACTTGTTGCCAAAATGGCTGGCCAGTAAGGTCTTGATGTTCGTAACTTTCGCTGAATTCTGTACCACACGTCTTGGCACAAGTTCAGGAGCGCAGTCAGCAAACTGTTTCCCTCTCTTCAGCAGCGACTTACCCTGCCCTATATTCACATTATAGAAGGGTTCTCTGGTGACAATTACCATAGCTGATGATGTCCTTTCAATAATGAATCTCTTGACTTCAGAACTTGGCATGCATATTATTTCCAGATCTTCACATCACAATCTTCACCTAACTGTACAACCTTTCCAAATTTCTGAAATGCATTCTGGTACTGTGTGGGATCGCAAATCACTGGTATCTTTCTTAGGACTTTCTCGATGGTGACAAAAAATATGCCTGAAGGTAAAAAATTGTCCACAAACAGGAAAAATAACTTCACTACATTTCACATTTCCTAGAGCTACTTTAGATACAAAATAAAAGACCATGGTAATCATTGTAGAACTATGTTTCTGCCCCCCCACACCCATCAACACATAGCCCAATGGTAGAACAATGTGTCAAGTCGGATTCAGTTTAGTAATGCCATACAGGGGATGATAGCTCATTCGAACCTTTCTTATATTCATGTTCCATCCATGTAAACAGTGTGACTATCCTCTGTCATCTGTGATTTAGAAGATCCATGAACGATGGTGAAGTTGTAGGTGTACAACTGCCTGGAGTAATACACTATTTGATCAGGAACTTTTGGGCTCACCAAATTCTTCTGGCAATGAAATGAGAACTGAATCACTCGTGGTCGTTCTTCTTTCAGAATGCTATAAAATGCCTTTGCCCTTAATTTATGGACTCTCAGCTCGATCAACAATTCATTTTTCTTGATCATTTATGTCTCACATTTTACTCTCTCCTGGAGTGAAATGCATGGTAAACATACATCCGAAACTGGGGAGCCAAAGCCCATATTGTACCTTTAGCTATAATGTTCCTGAAGAAGGTTTTCTTTGCCTACTGAGAGCTGGAGGTTGCCATAGCATTATACATTCTCAATAGTTTACTAATTGACATATCAGGTACAGAGACTTTCCTTGGCAGTAATAGATCTCTGTACATTTAAGAGATTCTTCAAAGTGTTGTATGCTTTTCCTTTGCTCTGCCTGCCTGTGTTGAATTTGTGCACCCCGATGTTTCTTCCATGGCATTTGTCCAGTTCGCAAATGGTTGCATGCAATTCTCTTGACCCTATCTTTGGATACATGCAGGATATTAAGAAATATTGATTGGCATACATGAACTCAGAATTTGTCTGCTTTGTATAACTTCACAAAATACTTTATACTTATATCTTTATTATTACCTTTGCCATAACCACGATAAGTCTTTGGTGAATTAACTTAAATGTGGTTCAAAATGAATGAATCTTGGTATATTTTATTCCATGAAGAATAAAAGTTGGAGTGAAAAACCTGGACATCCTTCATCATCAGTGTTCTCCATTTCAATGTTTTACCATTAAGTTTGCATGGTGGATATACAGGTGGTTCCATGGGAGAGTGCCTGTAAATAGAGAGGACTGAACTCTACATCACACTGCAATAATGCATAATGAACTAATATAAACATAACCTGATTGTAGAAACACACATATATACCTTGTCATTTTCTTAATAGTTTTCTCCCATTTACTCGGATCACTCTTTCTTTTTCATCCTTGCCCTACAGGAGATGGTGCCACAGTTCTCACAATTCATTTCAAATAAATGTTGTTTTAATCATGCCAGGGACAGCAATAACACACAAAGCATTCAGCATGACAATGGGACGTAGAAGATCACTTCACTTTACCGCCATACATTACATTCATTGGCTGCTCATATATAGCAGGTTTTGGAATGATATAGACGATGGGGTTAGAGAGTTCTGGAATGAACACCGACATTCAAAACCATGTTACAATGGGCGTGGAGAGGTTTTGGAGCAGTATTTTTAATTTATTCATTAGCCTTGTTGTAGACCTACCAAATGCAGTAGGTAACTCAATTTTTTTATGGAGTTAGCGAGTTTTGGAATGGGAGACCTCATTAAAAAACTTTCCAAATCTATACTCTGACACAGATTTGGAGAACTATAAGGAACTTATCCATCGTACGAATGCAAATAATCATCCAGGAGATGAAAGCCATCTGAAATTACATTTATTAGGTGATGTTGGAAGTGGAATATATAAAGATGAAGTTAGCGGTCAGTTTTCTCCTGTATACTGGAATTAATCTTAATGAGTTCGGTGAACAGATTAAAGCTTCTCGTCACCTCGAAACAGTCTGGGAATAATTCACATACGAACAAAATAATTTCTGTTATTGAAGAGCTGACTGAAGTTTATATTTGTAATGAAGTTTAGTAAGATTACTCAAGAACTCCATGCTCCTGCATGTGTAAGGTTTCCTAGAAGAAGCATTATTACTTATGGATAAATTTATCTTTTTCAAGCCAATTTGTGTGAAATGACACTGATTTCGAGATACCATAATAGAAAAAAGTATATTTTTACCATTATATATGTCTATTCAAAATATGCATGGGTATAACTATGAATAGCAATACTGCAAAACAAGTTACTGCTTCAATTAAAACTATTATAGAAGAAGGAATGCCAAAATAGCTTCAAACCAACAGAGACCAAGTATATTAATTGGTCTTTCAGAAACTAATGACTGAGTATGGGATAAATCATTATGGAAAACTTACTGAAATTAGAGCATATGTAGCAGTGAGATTCAAGAATAGTTTGAAACAGCTAATATATAGACATTTCACTTCGAAGGGGACTTACAAATGGGAAGATGTTTTGCCTGAAATACTTAGATTTTGTAATTCGAGATAACATCGAACAGATTGATGAAAACTGTATATAATATTCCTAAAGTAGTGGACAAGATAAGGCAAAAGTTCAAAGTTATCAAATATGTATGAGTCTCCAAACTGAAAGGTATTTTTGAGAAGAAATATACTATTAATTGTTTGTACAAAATATTTAAAATTATTGCAGTTAGACAGTCGTTTTCTAGAGTGTATTTCCTCGAAATTTGTGATCGACCACCTATTAAAGGTGATTTTTATGAAAACAAATTACAGAAAGTTACTTCTCGAAGTGAAAATTTAGTTGACCAAATTGTTAAAAGGGGGAAATACAGTTCCTTGTTTTGCTGGAAAGGGTTCTCAAAAGCTCACGATTTTTGAGTGAAGAATGAAGATCTTAAAAGATTGTAACAATGCTTGAAAATTATGATAATCAATAAATATAATTGAAACATAATTAATGTGTTGTCATTTATTAAACCTATCAATATTGTTGGGATTTGGTTGTACGCTTATTGTGTTATTAATTTATTGCACTTATTGAGCAATCATTCCATATGTTTGCATTTATTTAATTGTGTGTTGTTTGATTAGTAATTGTGATGTATTTTGCATCTAGGTGTTAATTCATATTTGTGATTAATTGATTCAATTGTGGCATAATTGATTGTTTATTTCATTAATGTTAGAGTGGTGTTTAGTTTCTTGTTATACAGTTCTGGGTTTATAATTGTTTGTGACAGGTTATATTTCTTTGCTTCTAATGATACATTTCCAGGAAATCGGATAAATTTAATGGAATTTGAGAAGTAATTTCATGTTAATGTCATTTTGGTTGTATTTAGAACATGATATATTATATTTGTTTGATTCATGGTTGCTATAATTTCCTAAAATTGAAATATATTTAGTGGAATTTTGTAGCTTAAAGGTGTTTGCGACATAAATCATTCGGTATTTGTGAATAATTATAATTTCCTAAAATTGAAATATATTTAGTGGAATTTTGTAGCTGAAAGGTGTTTGCGACATAAATCATTCGGTATTTGTGAATAATTATATTTTCAATGGTAATTTGTAGGTTGTGTTTGTAATTCATAACTTTTAGGTGTTATTACTTCGAAATTTTTCGGGTTAAAGGTACATTTGGATGCAATTTCTTGGCATTGTGAAATATTTCTTAGCTTAAAGGTATCCAGGACCTAATTCATTTCCTAGGAGGGAGAATTCAAAGACAGTTGAGATGCGATGTTCGAAATTTTGTTACTAAGGCTCCCCTAGACATAGGATCTAGGTTCTTAACCTCGACAAAAATGCTCTGCTCCAGGGCTGAAACCAGAGAGAGGGTGGGAGTACAGAGGTGATCAACTGTTTCTCACACACATGCAGGTAGCAGATACATTTTAGCTATGCGACAAACATCGACTTGGATGGCACTGGGCAGAGCTCTGGAGAACAATCTTACTTAACCTTTCCTTCATACCAGACAATATGTTGCACAATTATACAAAAATTTGAATAATTCATTTTTTATAAAATGTGTAATATTGGGATACGTGACAGCAAAGTGTAAACTATGTTACTGAGTCCAACCTATGTTTGGTGATTATACTGATGTGCCATTGGCTTTCGACGCTAGGCTTCAATGGAAGTTGTGTTAAAATTCAATTGTTTTATATCCATTAATGATGATAGGGAAAATATACAGAGCGGTAAACTACATGTGTTAATTTATATTTCTCATTCCTACACGCAGATGTGAATACGTCGTTTTTTATACAAGTGAGTTAATTTTTTTTTAATTAATTTTTTTCTAGGGAAGTGAAATTGTGCACTATTAATTTAAAGTGTGGAAATGGGGTAAGTTGTTTGTTTGGTGTGCGATTACATGGATTGACTTGTTTGTGTTTAAGTGCAAGTCATCAGGGTAGAAAGTAATTAGCTAGTATTTCCATCGGGGTATTTGAGCATTTCTGAGATTTAATTTATTTGTGACAAATTATATGCTCTAGTTAAAGAACTTTGTATGTACTTCAAATGTTGCATTATATACCAGAGAGTCGATGAGAGTGAAACATAATTTTCGATTTTACTAAAAGAGTTTTTATAACACTAGATTCTTGGGTGGTAAAATCATTATGTTTCGTAGTTCAAATGTTACATGTTGTAGGACTTAGTGTATTTGTTTAACATATATTGATAGAATAATAGGATATTAATACAACTTTTGTAAGTCGAATTGTTTCTTAGATGATAGTGTATTCAAGTAGTATTATCATGGTTTGCTTCCGGCGGTGAGTTTTAATTTTGGAGTTGTGCATTTTTCGGATTCTTTTTAATAAGGCATTTCATTCTTTTATGACACCTAGATTGGTAAGGAAATAAGATAATTTGTTTGCTTTGTCAATTACTTTGTTTTAGGTATAATTCAGGATGTGTTGTTCTTGTGTTTATGGCTAGTGTGTATTTCAATCAAAATTTTTGGTTATTATTAGTTTGTTTGATTAATTAATATGCATGTTTTTAGGTGATTCCAGGAATTGGGATAATTTGATACTTTCGTTTCATTAGTCATTCATCTAGTAGGTCGTTGCATGCATCGTATGCAGGGTAAATAATTTTTATTGATTTGTGAAGTTCTTCAATACATATTTTTCAACTTGTTCCTTTTGTGCTAGTAGAGGAGTGAAGGTAGTTTTATTTCGATAATAACAATATTTCATTCTGGTTAGCTAGTGAATTGTTACATGCATTTTATTATTTTGTAATTTAATATAATCTGTTTGTTACATCTCATCATTAAATACCTTGCTATATATTTCGTTTTGCAGAAATACTATATTTCATTATATTAGAATAGTTATTTCAAATTTAGCATTTCTAAACTGAGCTGTTACACATATCTAAAGTTTTGTATACTGTCTGACACCGGACAAGGCAGACGTGTCTTCGTGATTCCCCTCAGTTGTTTCAACGATGGCAAATGGGAAGGAACTCATATGCCCCTACCCTACGACACCCTCCTCCCCTTCCTCAATATGATATTTAACCCATAAAAATTATATCACTATTACATATATACACCTGCACATACACCTACCCACCTCAGTCGAATGCAAGACGCCCAAGTGTGAACATCGATGCTGCTGCTCTCCACAAATTGAAAAAGAATAAATACCCACGACCCTTACGACACTTGTGCATAAACCAAATATGAAATCATACAAATTTTAAATTTTCCAATATTATTCTTCATTATGTTATCAATCATTCGCTCTAATTAATTCCATACGAATAATTTCTTCGGATTAAGATCATCTTAATACAATCATATGAACGAATTAATCGAGCGGATTTATTGAACTAATTAAAACAATAAAAAAATCGATAATACAATTATTCAAAAGTAGGCCATAACCATCATGCCCCTACTACTAGTTTAGTTAGAGAATTACAAAAATTTGCGGTTTTATTTTTGACAGTTTAAACTTGACTCTCTTTTACCTCTGCAAAACATTTCTCATTGGACAATCTTTTGTTGATAAACCCCGTGTAACTCTGCGCCAATAAATGAACACATCACAATCGTGTGCCCCAATCAAGTGCAGGTCACTCAGGAAGGGAGTAACTTCTGCATACGTGCGGCAGCCAATGGAGAGGACTGTGGATTTTAGCTTGATGCCAAAAAATAACGCGAATTTGGTATGTCCCTAAGTATGGTTCGCCTCTTCAAAATACATGAAATGATTTCGTTTAAAAGTGATCTCGTTAAAGGTTATGTATGATACACGCATAGAATAATTTGACATGCAAAACTACATCTTTGGGCTCAGCTGGTGCCAAACTAGGCGGCGCCCTTAATTTATTCCGCGAACTCCAGCCACACACGCCAGCAAAATTACGTCACTGTTCAGAAAAAAACCATTCACCAATCAGGTAACCTGGTAACCTACTTAATAGTCGCCAACCTAGCCAGTAGGAACCTTTCGGAGCATTCAGTAGCTAATCAGACCAAATGCCCGTTCCAAGAGCCCGGCGCAGCCAATCAGAGAATGGGTACAACCATATCAAAGGGACCACCATGCCAAAGCCGGAATGAAAGGTGGGGGAAAAGGAGATCCCCGAGAAAACCCGCCGACCAGCAGCATCGTCCGACACTATTCCCACATACGACAATCCGGGATCGAGCCCGCCGGGAATCGAACGTGGTTCGCAAAGGTGGGAGACGTGTAATGTATCCACTACACCACCGCGGCCCCGTGTGCGGGCTTTGATTTCGCGGTACAAGCGGTTGTCTCACCTCTGTGACACAGGCGTACCGCACAATTTGTTTGATCGTCACGTGAAAAGAAATGACGGTCTCGTAGAGCTGTTTTGCCGACGGCAAGGCAGTCCGTCATTTCAATGCCTTGCTCGCTGAGGCGGCGTCTACCAGCGGCGAGCTGTTCGTCTTTCTGGCACGGGGATCCCGGGAGATGACGCGATGTGAAGGAACTCCTTGCCGAGGACGTCTGGTGTGACTTCCGTGACCTTTGCCCCCCCCCCCCACCACCCCACGACACAACCACCTCTCTTTCTCGCGAGAGACTACGTGCCTGGGACAATAGTCGACCACCGCCCGACCTCTGGACAACATTTCATCCTTCATGCGCGAAGACAACCTGCCACCTCATTCCTTGCAATGACGATGGCAGCATCACATACTTGTCATTGCTGGAGCTTGTGCAAAGAAATTGGGTTTCGGCTGTGTTGGGGACACGGCTGTTCGTTTTGCATGAATACGTCTACGTTGACGCGCTCGGACGCCTTAATGTTTATTTCACGTTCCCGGCAGCGCATAATTCGATCATATGGGGTTTTATGGGTATCACTAGATTGCTTTTGAGATGCTCTTTCCAACCGTATACGCTATCTGAATTTCTGCTTAACTTTTTGACGAGTATAGGCCGAAATTGTTTTACGTTTTCTTAATTTTTTTTACATCAAATGCATACAATTTCAGCATAACCACGCAACACAAAATGTTTTTATACACGCAATCGATTGATCTTGACGAGAGCTGTCGATTGAAACCTAAACGAGCGTCGTAGCTTCTCCTAGTCAAAAGTTATATTACGCGGAAGTTACTAGACGCGGCGAAACGAACTGAAAATGCGGCCCTCTACCACACGTCACCAACGATGCTTCGCAGTCTTCACTCAACGTAACATATTCTTACATCCTTTGGCAATCGAGTGGTGTAATTGAATTTTGAATGTAGACTATAGATTCAAAGCTGCAATGCCAAACTGTATCCCCCGATTTTGTTATCATAGGGTTTTCTGTATTGCCTCCCACGATGGTTGCAAATTTAAAGATGTATTCACGTCAAAATTAAGTGGAGGAGAGAGGAGCTTGGAAGGATTCCCTGATTGGCTGACGCGATGCTCTGGGAACGGGCCTCCCACCTGATTCGTTACTGCAGCCTATGTATACTTCTCTCAGGGTGACGTTGCCGAATGGCAAGTATGTTAACATGCACTGATTGGTGAACGGTGTTTCACCATGTTGCTGCCAAGTACCACCATTTTGTTAGCATGAGCGGCTACAGGTGGCGGTATAAGGGTCTGTTTCACATATGTATTCTTAGGTACTCTACGGCAAGGTATGCATGCCTGGCAGGTTTTTAGATTATAGGCTGTTCACGCTAAAATGAGCACTTTTGAAAGCCCTTCATAAGATCTACTTGTATGAACGTAGTCTATTCTTACACCGTTTGTAAAATTAATATTACCGTACGCCTCATCACTTTATTTATGCGGCGGTCAAGTGAAACTGTAAAATTATTAGAAACGTAAATATCTTATCAATCTGCTCATTTTTACACTTACATGCATTAAAAACAGAGAGCGGAAGTAATAATTTAAGTTATCACAAATGTTTACCTAACAATTTTTATTCAACGTTAAGATTTTGGAACTACTTTCCCTCTATCGTTACCAACTTTACTGGGCGAATGTCACTCAGTGCGTTCGTTAAAACATATGTAATTTGGAGCAGTGACTATTTTCTAAGGTTATTTAAAAATTGCCCACTTTATCGTGAACAGCCTGTAATGACCAAAGCCGTGTCAAGGAAACTAGTTTTTTAAAATATGTTTTATGCTTAGCATAGTAAATTCATAAAGAAAATAAAATAAAATTTTAAACATTAACGCTTCAAACACACTAAATTGATTGTGGAAATATCTCACAAAATTTATTTGAATTTCAAAAAATTTACAGAAGTCCCAGTGAACTTACATACTAAACTTATTTCAGTACATTTATATAATTCACGTTATCACCGTAAAACGAAGCTTTTATAAATTTGTGAAGATATTCAAATAAGTTTTGCAGGTACTTTTCGTAATTTTACGGAAATATTTTTACTGTTATCCCTGGAAATTACGTATTATTGTAAAACCACAGAAAATTGTAGAGTTACAATATTACTGCTGGTAGGGCTACGGGATTTGTTCTTATACAAAATCGTTACTTTTTAAGACATATACAGTTGCTGTATGGTAACGTGCTTTGTAATGATATTGAACAGAACTGAGCTCCGCGCAAACAAAATACAGAACTTCTCCGTATTTTGAACAGCTTCGGGTTTCGGGAACGAACAATGCTGAGAATACAGGAAGAGTTCTTCACCACTGTGACTATAAAATTATCATTCCTGCAGTAGTTAGGATATTGATACCACTTATTATATTCGTTCAAAGATCAGAAAGTTACGTTAGCCACCTGCAAATGCCAGCAACACTACACACTCCAAAATCACTGGAAATAAAAAAAATAAAAACATACTTCCCTTTCTATAATAACATGTTAACGATAAATTCTTGTAACGAGATGTGGTAGTGTCCTTAGCTAGTTTCTTTAAAAGTTAAAGGCCTTAATTAGAAAATAATAATAATTTCCTGATTTATTTACAATCACTACAACGGAAATACCCACGACTTATTATTTACCAATGAACTGCTATCGCTCGCTATTAACAATTAAAATTTACATAGTCGTTTACGTTACAGAAATTAATGAAATCAAATAATTAATATCAGTCCCAATAAACTGTGTATCAAGAGTAACTCAATTATTTTATAAATGATAAGCCCGTATCAGACAATTCCAATATTTACAATAGTCTTAATCACATACTCATAACGTCCCACCTTAACTCAGTACAGTTTCCAACAATCCGTAATGTTGGACAGCTCTGTGCGTCTCCATGCACAGTGGCGCTCTAACTCGCCGGAATCACGTCCATACCTCGTACAAACTCTCGTCTGCCCTTTTCTCGCACACTTAACTGTCGTCCCTCGCTGCACTAGACTTCTCCAAATGCCGCGTTACGTCAAGGGAAATTATTACCAGAACATTCCTAGCCATCCTACCAAGTAGGGGGAGGGGGGGCTGTGACGCTAGCAAGGCCAGTTGTTAATCATTCCCCCGATCACAGGGCGACTGAGCAGTAAGCCAGTCTGCCTTGAGGAGGGGAGGGTCGTAGCCCATTCCCCACAAAGCAGGACCGCGCGGCACCTGTCCACAGTGCGGGAGTCCACGCGCAACAGCAGTATAAGTCGCGGTTTTCAAGTCTTTTTGACTCGTGTTTTAATCCCGCTCTAAGACAAAGTTTAAAGTTTTTTAAGTTCCTTTTATGTACACTAGTTGAACACCCCTCCCCTCCCCAATTAAATTTATTTTCGTACTATTTATTATAGGCTAAGCTAGTTATAGAAACAACATTGTAGTAAATTTATGGAGAAGGCCCATGAATTTAAGTACATTTTTGTGTCCACCATTAAAAGATTTAAGCGTCCTTAATTTTTACAAAGATTTTTGGACAATTTTTACCAGTAGTTTTTCGTTATATCACAGAATTTTTTTTCAAACAGTGTATGGGCAACATCAGAACGTGTGTTTTGTTACCTACGAAGATTCATTAAACAAGTGAAAACATGTCAGCAGTTATTTCTAGGCATTTTACACATTACAAAGATCACTGACAGCTTACGGACTATATAGCTATTCTAAACAAAGCATTGCATCTGTTTTAGTGTCACGAGTCAAAGAATGATGATAGCTGCGCCTGAACTAATTGGTGCTCGAATAAGCACAGAACTGTGTTATCTAGCTTTTAATAGAAAACAATGCTCTTTTTCGCAATATAATCTGAGTGCAGAACTATTTTTAATGCACTAACGTAGACGCTTGTAGATTTTCTGTTGTAACTGGCAAGGTAAAGCTGTTTTTCTGTCTAGCCTACCAACCACGTGATCACGAATTAAGGTCCCGCACTGTGGAAAGAGATTTGGGCGGCTTTTAACACCGGGAACTTGAGACAAGTTGCCTGTCTTTGACTGTCCGGTCAACATACCGCTTGACTACGAGGCAACAGATAAGTACTATGTTCTACGACCCGACAGAAAATACATTCTTAAACATGAAAGACAGTTTTATTATTAAAACTACATTCCTACTTGCAAATGTAACACCAACCTTATTTGTGTGTTTGTTGAACTATCTATTGTATTTACCCTTGTTACGACAAGGGACTGTACAACTGACAACACTTCACTCAGCGACATAACATAACCTCCGGCCACAATCAGTTCCAAGGGTATAATGGCGTACTCGTCGATGGCGGAGCTTTAATCGGCTTCCGTGCGAAACAGTGGCCCCACTGGTGACTTGGTCTCCAGAAGGGAGGTCACGTGGACGGAAGTCGGCACCAACCAAGAACTTTTTTGACGTCCCAAGACTATTATCGAATGTTCTCTTGGACCCTGATTGGCCGGATTTAAAATATGTCGTTGTAGAGTAGGAGCAAAGGCCCGATCCTAGAGTATAAAACATTGGGAGGTGGTCGGTAGCTTCAGAGACCGATTTTCCTCCTGGAGTTCTCCACCAGTTAAGTATTTCACCTTAAATGTAAATTTGACCCTTCAGGTCTGAAAACAGACAAGACGGCGGTTATTTCCATCCTTAAAGACAGGGCGTTTTTAAATTTATTTAAAGATACAATTGGTAATTGGCTGTTAGGAATTTTGCACAAGCTTTTAATGCTGGAAGTAACAGCCATTTTGTGATCAAACACGATTTATGGAAATCCAAAAGATTGTTTTAGTAACTCAGCCATTTGTGGAATAAAAATAAAGAATTTTAGATGACTCTTTTAATGCTGAAACGCAGCAATGCTTTAAAAAGATGTAGTCCACTTTGCTAGTAAAATAATAGGAAGGTTAGGAAAACAAATGAGTCTGCATAAATGTTCAAGAAAGACCTATAAATTGTGGAACACTCGTTTACAAAATTCTCTTTTGAGTGAAATCTAACATTGTGATAATAATCGAAATGTCTAAATCTTTGTTGTTGAAACTTTTTTTTTTTTTTTTTTTTTTTTTAATTATGGAGTGATAGAAACTCTCATGAGAAAGTTGGCTTTCGTAGTAAGTGTATTTAGCCTGAAAGTTTAATCACATAAACAACACATATAAAACGTATATGCTCACTACAGTTTATATTTTGGGTGATTACTTATCCTATTAACTTTGGAATGATTATAACAGTTAAAATATTTACTTTTCTTCATTATTGTAATCTATAAAATATGTTATGCAAGTTCAATTTGTTAGCCCAACATAATGATGCTAATATCCCGAATTGTTGTATTTTCTCCTGAATATCATTCAAATGAATCAATTTGTATTTTATACTAAATATATTATGAAATGTCATGAGAGAATTCATGTGTGTTTTTGCCAATCTTTACACTACGTAGCTCTGTCTTATACATTTGTTTTTGAAATATTTTGTTAACGTGCATTGCTGCCACGCCCTTTGAGAAGGGCGTCGGAACCTCTTAACAGCGAGGTCTTGAGAGCAGATGGGGGTAATTGAGGTATGGAGCAGCGCCGGAATTACAGGTTGGGGGGAAACGGGAGATCCCGAGAAAACCCACCGACCATCGGCATCGCCCGGCACGATTCCCATGTGCGAAAGTCCAGGGGCCGGAAAACGAACCCAGTTCACTCTAGCCACTGCGCCACCTTGACCCTTCCGCACTGCCAGAAGAAAAAAAAAAAAACAAACGTCAATGACTCTAAAATATATTTGACCTTGAAGTCTAGCGTGCCTTTAGCAAATGACGCGAATTTTTCAGGCCTCTAAGCATAGTTAACCACAAAATATTTTCGTGAAAATCACCATCTCTAATCATAAGGGAAGGAGATGCACGCTATGATGCCACGATAGCATTGCGAGAAGACGAGCAAGTAAGTCTTCAATATGTTACATGTACACCTGTAGCTTTCTTTGGTCTAGTGGTCACTATTCTTACTTGAGTGTACCAATCAGGATTAGGTTACTGTGGGACTGAGCGTCTGTGATTTATGGACAGGCACCAAAGATGCGTGACAGTTAAAACTATCCAATCACGAAAGCGGATCTGAGATAAAGCAATTTGAAATATGATCACAGAATAGATAAGTAAACAGAGACGAAATTGCGTGGCGGTTCCTTTGATTTGGGGTTATCCATTCTCCGGTTGGCTGCGCGAAGTTCTGGGAACGGGCCTTGTGTTTGATTGCCTACTGCATGCTGCGAAAGGCTTTCCAATTGGCCAGGCTGCCAGCTGGAGAGTAGATTTCCATGCACTGATTGGTGAATGGCGTTCTGAAATGTTGATGGCCAGTGACGCCATTCAGCTGGCGCAAGCAGCTGGTCTTCGCGATATAAGCCGCTGTGTTCTCAGTACTCCGTGGTAGAAATGTCCTCGAGAAAATCAATTACGCCGGAAACTGTTCCTGATTCTTATGTTACTGTTTAATTAATTAAATACATTGTTAATGTATGTGGATGTGTGAATGAGCGTGTGCGAGTAAACGTTGTATTAATATTTCATTTTGTGTACATTTTTTGGTAACTGATAATTTTTGACGTCCTATATTATAATTTTAAATAGCTTACTTTAATTGACCTTTATTTTTGTCTTTTTTTCCGTGTTTAAATAGTCATTTGCAGTGATTTTCTTTCCTTCAGTAATCCTTAAAATAAATTTCAGTTTTAGAAATCTTGATAGTCAAAGTTATCATGTAGTCTTTTTTGTATAAATAGTACAATTATATGTACATTGATATATGTCAGGTGTGTAAATGGTTTTATGTTTACGTGTATGAGTTAAGAGTAATCGTGTAAGTTCACTATTAAGGTTTATTTTATTTTATGTAAGTTGCTTTTATATATTTCATATAAGCTTCTTTCTAAGTTTATAGTAGACATTAAGTTTTGTGTCATTGTTTCATTTCTTTGTCTTAAAAAAAATAAGTGTTAGGTTATGTTTTATTATGCAAAGTGGTTAAGTGTAAGAGAAGGTGATAATACGTTAATTTCGCCACAAAAACTAAGGTGTTTTATTATTATTACTTTGTTGCCAGGTAGCCAAGGAACACGAGAGCGCCATTTTCAGCGTTAAGAGTCGCAGTTTGTTCTACCTCGCCGAGCAGTGACAAACGTCACACTGTTGTGGGAAGCGGGTCGCTTACCTCGCTAGGCCGACGATCTCCTCCCCAAGGTCCCCGACGGAGCCCCCCCCCCCCCCGCCCGGCAATTAGCGGCCGTTGGCGACGAGGACCTTGACCACAGAGTACAAGTGTACCCCCCGCGTGGCTCGACTGTGCAGCCCTTGTTACGATATCTCCGGCCCGCCTGCCCGGAGTCGCCATGACGCGAGGTCGGGCGGCTCCTCGCGGAAACAATGTGCGTTCTACGGCCGGTTACTGCCCTCTGTGTAGCGGAAGGACTGTCAACAGTTCACTGCAGTGACGTGTGGTGCACGTCTGCATACGGTGTGGACACTACTCGACCAAGCCAATTGTGCAGCCGGGGGGGGGGAGTGAGACTTGGACGCTAAAGGCTGTTCACGATAAAGTGAGCACTGTTGAAATTAACCTTAGAAAAAATGTCACTGCCCCTGTCTGCACATATTTCAACGGACGCACCGAGTGACTTGCGCCCAGTAAAGTTGGTAATGATGGATGGAAAGTAGTTCCCCATCTTAAAGTCGAAAAAAAAGTGCGAGGTAACAATTTAACAATTTGTGATGTTTTACATTATTTCTTTCGCTTTCTATTTTTTAATGCACGGAAGTGTAAAAATGACCAGTCTTTGTACAATTATTACTTTTCTAATAATTCCACAGTTTCGCTTGACCGACGCATGAATAAAGTGATGAGGCCCATTGCAATGTTAATTTTGCATAAGTCGGAATAATACACAACAAGCATACAAGTAAATCTTAATCAGGGCATTCAAAAGTGCTCATTTGACCGTGAACAGCTTATTGTAAGGGATAGGAAAATTTCACGAATTCATTTCGGGACAAGATAGACGTCAAACACATATACAGCAAAGTCACCTTCGCAATTGGATCACAGTTTATTAGACACGCCCTGCATGTCTCTGAGACAGATTCAGACTTGCAAGGAAACACCTTGCGAATGCCATAACTGCCAGATGCGGGACAACAGCCAACGAACACACAGCTGAGGCTCCAGTATGCAGAGGATTGGGGAGTCTAGCCTACAGGTCATTGAACTCGCGAAATGTTCCTGTCCCTACTTATAGTTAGAGTCCTGAGTATTTCGCGGATTGAGTTGGCAGCAAGCTAGGCTGGACAGCCCTCTATACACTTGAGACAATATCGTTTACTTATTGGTTGCTGTGATCAAGTGAGTCCTCTGTACAGGACTGTCAAACACTCATCCACCACACTAGTGCTTCTTGCTTATTACTGGCTCGCAGTTAAACGGGGTGTGTGTAAAGAACTGTCGTCCAATCACAGCAGTAGGAGAAAACAACAAGTGTTTGGAGTCTACCTCGCGTCCGAATGAATTCGCGAAATACTCGTGGTGCTACTTATAGTTAACGCTGCTGTTGAGAGGGTAGGGACAACGGCAAGTGCGGGAAATTCAGTGCCGCTAGCTGTCCGCGTAAGCGTGTGTAGTCACCTGCCGACATGAATTTCAGTAACCTCTACAGAAACAATGAGTGTCTCCTTTTGCCCAGGCAATTTTTCCTTTCAAAATGCTAGAAGTGTCTTGTTGCACCGAATCATACCACCATCAAAATCGTATCTCTTTGCAACTTTGTTTCCTCTTCTTTTCAGTCAAGGGCAATTTCTAGAGACATGCGAAATTTGCGTTAATATTTGGCGACATGCTAGATTTCACTGTCCTGTGCCTACTGGAGCACAATTCGTGATTTCGTTTGCTCCTGGCAACTATGCCGCGTCATCTACCCGCGTAACTGCTCCACTATTGATTTGTTTCTCAGCCACTGAGCCTTTAGTACTGGCTTTAAGTGTCCTTGGGATGAGCTGAACAAATTGTCTGCCAATGGCAATAGTCAAAATATCATACTGCGTCTTGGAATTTAGTCTGCCGCCAAATAATAAAGCGAATTTTGCAGCTTTATCGATTTATCACCACTTACGTCGGTTTACTTTCCTTCTTCTCGTTGTTTGCGTATGGTTAATGCAGAATTTCCTGTCGCCGCTGCCGCGCCTTTAGTAGCATAACATAGGCTATGGGGTGAAATAGTTACATTCCTAATAACTTCTCTGACTGACTGTTTGTTGTTTGGATACTCGCCTTACGTCCTGATAACAGTTTATTGAATACTGACAATTGTAGACACGTTCGGTTGATCCATACAAACAATTGAAATTAACCTCAGCCTAGACGGAAGCATCAACACGACAACGTGAACTAGTCACCTATGTGCCACAAAGGTCATTGCGACACCTGATAACCGCAGGCAAGATTTTTATCTCATCCTGCGAGAGGGAGGGAGAGGCGAGTAAGAGAGAAGGGAGAGAACGGTGTGATTCCGTGTAGTTCACATTTTTTTCCGGATGCACACTTGGTTAGGGTGTTTCTTACTCATTTCTAGGGACGAAAATTTCGCGAATTCACTTTGGGAAGCTATATTCTAAACACGTGTACAATTCTGTTCAGTTTGGAACTGAACCATAGACATGCTTAGGTCAACTCTGAGCCAATAAGAGACCTGCAAAGGAAACAAAAACTGAATCCCGTGCCACCTGTCCTGATGTAAACTGGCTACCCACTGTGGCAGCAACCAATGAGCACAAAACACACAGACTACACTGTAAATATGAATCTTTGAGAATTTCACTGTTTCAATCAGTTAACATTACCTGACTGATTCAGCAGTCACTTCAGTGAATCTAACTGTTTAGTTAGTGAATTCTAGCTTTCCTCCACTTATTGATTCAGCGACATTTTCCACTTATTCATCAACCATCTTAGTCACTGTTTTTCAGTGATTTGTTTTTTGACTCATGGATCAGTTAAAAAACTACGTGTAAAAATTGCCGTCAAACGTGTATCAAATGAAATAACAACACGTAAACTAATAAAACCAATAAAAAAATTCTTACTAAAATGTGAGTTTCGTGTTTCATTACACCATTTTACAAGGTTACATGAACGTTTCTGTACACGTAAGTAGGGACACCCGGTTTACGGGAAAAGAGATCCACGCTAGCTATACATTCTGTATGCAGACGTACAGTTTTCCTTGGGCTTTTGGCCGCGTGTCTTTGTGTGAAGACGTTTTGGTATTTGACTGGCCAATCATAATTAGGCTGCTCCAGTCCTGAACGTCTGCGATTCGTGGACAAGCAGCAGCAAAGACGCGAAGCAATTGGAAACCATCCAATCGCGGGAGTACACCTGAGCTTAAGTGTTTGAAGTCTAGCTTGTTTCCAAATGACGACGAGAATGTTCAGATTTGTACATTTTACTGGACAACTAAATTTTAGCTGCGAAAATATTTACGCGCATACTACACTTCAATGTCGTGTATACAGTAGCTTTCCTTTAGTGTTAATGAGGGGACAGAAAAAGTTAGGTAACTCGGATTGTGATTCGCTGGCAGACAAAAATAAGTGTAAAAATTAAAATCATTAAATTGTGAAAGTGAATCTGAACTTGGATGTCATGGAATACAGCTAGTCATTTAGTCTACAGGTAATCTATTTTCCTTTCCCGAAAAAAAAACGGCGTTTCTTCACATTAGCCACTAAAACGTAGAGGTCGCAGTAAGCTCCGTTCCCCTTCGCCACCACAGTGGTTTTTGGTATCTACTGCGTACACAGGAAGAATGCCGTTTAACAAAAAAGTAGCACAACACATCGTAGCAATACGACCACATTCAATAAGTTAACCAACTGGCGTCCTGAGTGTAGGCAGCCACGCATCACAACGACGTTCAACAAGTCCATGGACTGGCGCCTCGAGAACTTATTGGCTAAAATTAGGGCAGGTGTTTTTCACAGAAAAAAAAATTCAAGACCAGTTGTACTCTTAAACTTTTTTTTGTTTATATGAACTTTTTTGGTTGGATGATTTGAAATGTCACGTGCCTTAAGTGTCTGTCCACGAATCATGGACGTTCAGTATCGGAGTTCTTTGTTACGGTTGGCCCAGTAAAATAAGAACATGTCTTCTCGCGTGGACACGCGGCCAATAACCAAATGAAGTTGTGGTTGTAGACGTAGGATATGGAAGTCTAGCATGGCCATTAATATTTTGGCGAACTACACCTATCCATAACAAGTATTAAAACCATCAGTAAACCTAAATTTTATTTAAAAAAAGATATAACATATCTGATGTAAACTATGATGTATTTTATTATAGTGTTAAGTCATTTATCTCATAGCATTTGACCTAATTAATATGCGCATCAGCACCGACATGGTCGTTATAACCTTCCTTCCCTTTAGTAGGGTCAGGAAAATATCGCGAATTCACTTCAGGACAAGATAGACGCTGAACGCGTGTGCACCGAAGATACCTTTGCAACTGGTTAAAAGTTCATTATATACACTGTGGAGTCCAGCCTACAGGTCATTGAACTCGCGAAATGTTCCTATCCCTACCCTTTAGTCAGTGTAATCCTTCTCTTTAGACATTTCTGGCTACGGCTCTAATAACTGGAGGCCTGACAAATTTGCGAGTTCAATGACCTGTAGGCTATGATTGGGCCTACTGATTATTGCGTGATTTTTATTAGCTCATCCATCTCCAGGACGTGTCAAACAACGCGTCGACCAATTGCAAAAGTAACATGAACGTACAAGTTTGTAAATTCCAACTTGTCTCGAAACAAATCCGCGAATTTTTCAGGTCTCTACTAATAACCAATGAACATTGTCCGACATACTGTGTGACACCTCCCAAGGATGCTTTCAACCAATATTAGAAGCTCAATGACTGGGTAACCAATCTCCAGTGGAACAGTCACATAAATAAATGACGTCGTATAGATGCCGACAGACAGTGACCCCATTCTCTGATTGCATACTCGAGGATCTGGAAACGGATCTTGAATCCGATTAACGACTGCTGCATGTCGTGAAAGATTCCCTACTGTCTGGGCTGCCAGCTGAGGTGTAGGATTACGAGGCGCTGACTGGTGAATGCCGTTTCAATATTGTGCTGGTCAGTAAGAGTGACTGTATTTGGTTGGCGTGTGCAGCTGGAGTTCGTCTTATAAGTGGCTGTTTCATATATGTATTCAAAAGTAGGGACAGGTTTTTTTTTCTCAAAAATATTTATGGCCATGCTATACTTCCATATCCTACGTCCACTTCCCTTCGTAATTGGCTTCGTGTTTACGTGAGAAGACATGTTCATATTTCACTGGGTCAATCATTATAAAGTACTCCTATAATGAACTTCCATGATTCGCGGGCAGACACTTGAGTCACGTGACATTAAAAATAATCCAATCAAGAAAGTGCATTTATGAACAAAAGTGTTTTAGAGTATAACTGGTATTGAAATATTTTCGCGAAAAACACCTGTCTCTATTCATAAGTGCTCTTTGCAAATTGACATCACGAATTGCGCTCAAATAGGTATAGGGCAATGAAGTCTAGCGTGTTATAATCCATCCACGCTTACTTCCAACTTTTCTGAAGACTTGTTAAGGTCCTACTTTCAGGATATTCCTCAACCTCATGCAAAAAATGAGACAGGAGTCACAATTTACTGCAAAATTCGCCCCCCCCCCCAACATCTCGTACTTGGAGCGCAATTTGACGACTGCACGCTTCCAAGAAAACTGAACTTTTCACCGCTACAAAAAGTTTCTAAAAGTGATAAAAAAAAAACATTCATAGAAATTTGGCAAGAAACATGATACAGTCTTTTCACCTGCAATACACAATAAGACTAACCTAAAATCAATGTCCATCGCCGACTCTGCGTTGAAAAGTGGTTCCCTGTTTCGACAGGGAACACAAGATGTCCGACGCGGTTGTTTTCACTAGAAACATGTTGTACTCGAGCGGTGATCTCTCAACACTGGAAAACAAAGGCTCTGATGTTTCGCGCTAGTGACACTGTGTTAGCTCTTGTTGTGCTGAAAATAACCTTGAAGAAAGAATATAAACATAAAATGCGCACGGTCATGGAAAAAAAAAATGCAATTCTTTTAAAGTGGTTTTATTCATGGTCATAGCATGGCCATTTTAACGATTTATTTTGTTCATTCGTAACTTTATCAGAAATTAGAGTATAAATGATAACTTAAATGTCGCGTACTCGTTGATACGCCAGGAAATTTTACTAAATGTATAATAAATATGTATATATTTTGACGGATCCTTAACTAAAAGTTGGCCACGTGTTGTTGTGCTAGTAAATTTGAACTTGTATCTTCAAATCTGCCCACGTGGCACATGATAAATAAATAAATTTGCATGTGTTATGAATTTAATTAATTTAAAGATGGCCACGTGTTGTGGTGCCAGTAAATTCGAACTTTTGTCCTCAAATCTGTCCACATGGGACACGTTAAATCTAAAGTATTACATGCTTCATGAATTTCTTTTGCTAAAAGTTGGCCATGTGTTGTTGTGCTAGTAAATTTGTACTTGTACCTTCAAATCTGTCCACGTGGGACATTATAATTCTAAAAATTTTCACGTGTGAAGAATTTCGTTCAATCAAAATTGGCCACGTGTCGTGGTACCAGTATTTTTGTACTTGTATTGCAAAATATTTGTATGTATTTCGTATTTCTGTCTGAAGGAATTGTGAACAATGTTTTGAAACAAAAAATGGTATATAAAGAAATCTATTAACCCATGTCTTATGTTCTTTCTGCTTCTCAGTAATGGTAGATATGCTAGGAAAGGTTTACAGTTTAACACTCCTTAGAAGTATGGATTGAAAAATGATTTTTAACACAGTTTTTCTGATTGAATTTTGGGCAGTGTTTATGTCTCTTTGCCACGTCCTTGAGATAAGGCGTCGCAAAGTTTCCCTGCGCACTCTGCTTCTTCAAAGCAGGGTTGCTGTTTTATCCCTGAACACATGACTTGGATTTCTAAAGTTAAGAGACAAGATAAATCGTTCCAGTGGTTGTGGGGATATTTCCTTTTGAAATTTTTGTTGGTATTAATCATAACTATGTCAATAGGTTGGATCCAGTAATTAAGTAAGCCAGCGCTCGCTCAGATGCTTCATGAGGCTGGTGAGAAGGTTGCTGAAGGCGATGGCATTGATGATCTCAGGAAAGACGCATGCATACTCGTGAGACGTGAGGAGCCAGGAGCTAGCATCGCGGGAGTTGGTGTGGGTGAGATACATCCTCTTGTAAAATCTTTAAGATATTTACCTCCAGAGCTCTCATCTCATATTCCACAATTACTAAATGCTAATTTAGCCTCAGTTGTGCAAATTTTTTGTTGCTTTAAATTCCATATTGCCTCTGAATTTTTGCCTTAGGTAAGTATTATACGCCGCTGTCACCTTTAGAGTACCAGAGGTATTACAGCCTATCTTTTGTAAGACGAGTGAGGAGAATAGGGATGCCACACAGTTAACTAAGATTTGTGAAAACCACGTTGCTAGTGAGGTGTCTGTTCCAAACCTAAGACTCAAGCTATTAGAAAAGAAACAATCTCACAATCAGACCATGCATGATTTTGTCGAAAAGGTGGTAGAATTAGTGGGTGATTAGGGGTATCCCTGTTCTGACGACTACTTTACCCTCATGTTTCACAATTAACTTCCAACGAATAGTATTTTTTTTTTTAGCTTTTGCCAGAAAGCCTTCATCTATGCTAGAGCTATTGTCTCTTGTCATTGATGTTGAATGTATCCTAAGGGATTGTTCCTTAGAACATACGGGGAATCAATTACGGGCTACAGGAAAGGAAGTAGGAAAAGTAGGAACACCTCAAATGTGCATAATTTGTGGTAAAATAAATAATTATGCGAAAGACTGTTTCCACAAAAAGTCGGTGTTCTGAGTGACCCCAGCCTATAATCCGAATAAGGTGGGAATTAAGATCCCTTCCTGGTATTCTCAAACGGGAAATATGAGGGAGAATGCAGGAAAAGAGAATAGTTCGAAGGTGATAATATGTTTCTTTTGTAAGCAAAAGGAGCATATAAAGGCAAAATGTCCCATGCAAGAAAAGGCCATAGGAGATCATTCGGTCAACAGTTTAGAGTATGAGAGAAGATATGGGTTGTTGTATGTGCCAGTGGTAATTTCTGATCAGGTTGTGGTAGCTGCCCTCCTGGATTCAGGTGCTTCGTACTCGTTAATCAGTCATAATTTTTGCAATTTCCTGTAGCAGAATTTACCTAAAGGCCTCATAAAGGTGCAGAAAAGTGTGGAAGTGGGGTTTTCCCTAGCTAAAGGGGTGGCATTAGTTCCCATGGTCTGGCTGTTTTCAAAATTAAGATTGACAACTTTACGTGGAAATTTCAGTTTCGAATTTTACCGGATTTGAATCATGATTTACTACTTGGTGTAGATTTCCTGGGTAAAACTCAAGCCAGCATTAACATAGCTAAGAGAGAATTGTTTTTCGCATTTTGTGCCACTCAGCCAGTAAGTATTTTCTCTAAATGATTTTCTTTTCATATTAAAACACTGCAGTCTAAAGTTAAGGAACAGAAAGAGCATTTGTTAGCTTTACAAAGATAATTTTCAGATGTAATAACTTTTAAACTACGGCACTACAGCAAACATCCCATAGTTATAAAATTAAAAGATCAGGAGCCATTATCCTCAGTGCCATACCGAGTTATCCCTCCAAAGCTAAAAGCATTTAGAGAAACGGTTGAGGAGTTACAGAAGGAAGATGTCGTGGAGCTTTCCGATAGTAATTATTCTAGTCCAGCCTTTCCTGTTCCTAAAAGGGAACCAGGAAAATATAGGGTGATCTGTGATTATAGAAAGGTGGACTATAAGATCTATGTTGACCAGTACCCCTTACCGACCAATGAATCAGTGTTTCAGCATGTAGGAAATGACAGGTATTTTTCGGTTTTTGATCTAAATTCTGTTTTCTTTCAGCCCGAGTCCCGTGGTGTTTTAGCTTTTGTTACCTCATTGGGGCAATTCCAATGGAAAACTCTTCCCATGGGAGTAAACTGTGGACCAAAGGCTATGTCACGAGTTCTCTTTCAGGTCCTGGGTAAATACCAGTATAAGTTCCTGTTGACCTACATGTATGATGTTTGCGAGTATAGTGAAACCTCTGATGAACATTTAGAACACCTGAAACTCTTTTTATTTGCTTTGCGTGAATCAGGTCTTACATTAAACCCAGATAAATGTTTGGTACCTGGGGTTTGTAATTTTATAATGGAACTTGTATCTTAAAATCTGTCCACATGGGACACGATAAATCAAAAACTCTAAATGTGTCATGAATTTCATTACCTAAAGTTGGCCATGTGTTGTGGTGCCAGTAAATTTGAACTTGTATCTTCAAATCTGTCCACGTGGGACAGTATAATTCTAAAATTTCTCATGTGTCAAGAATTTCGTTAACTCTAAATTGGCCATGTGTCGTGGTACCAGTAATTTTGAACTTGTATTACAAAATCTTGCATGTATTTCGTATTCCTGTCTGAAGGAATTGTGAACTACTTTTTCAAACCAATATTGGCATATAAAGAAAACTATTAACCCAAGTCTTGTGTTCTTTTTGCTTTTCAGAAATGGTAGATATGTTGGGAAAGGTTTACAGTTTAACACTCCTTCAAAGTATGAATTTAAAAAAGGTTTTCAAACGCAGTTTTTCTGATTGAATTTTGGGCAGTGTTTATGCCTCTTTTCCACGTACTTGAGATAAGGGCGTCGCAGAGTCTAGATAATTTTACCAAAGGGACAACGTACCGCATTCGTGCGCACTCATTTGAATAACATTTTGCATAAAGACTATTTGTTACTAGGCATTACCAACATACCTATTTTCCATACCCTTTCTTCTTTTTATTTACAAATTGATTATGATAACTTATAGGTAAAATATAAGTAAAAGTTTAATTTAGCCGAAAATAGGTAATTTTTATGTTAACATAAGTTTAAAACGCGTGTGATACATGCCATATTTTGGAAACAACCAATAACATCATACATGGAGTGATTTTTCAAAAGTTTTACTAAAAAAGTTTGAAGATACTGTGAATAAACTTTACTAAATAATAACGCGATGTTTGCTATTCACGGTAAAGTGAGCACTTTTTGAAGCTTTCTCATTTGGAATAATAGTCAATAAATAAATTTTATTGTAGCTTGAGTCTGGTGAAATATATACACTGTGTTTATTACTCAATTGGCAATATGTATTTTAAAAAGTGGAGGAAATATAAAAAAAATAGCTGATAAGTTGAATGACAAAAGTAATGGCCTCAAAAGTGATCCCTTTACCGTGAACAGGGGCCCGGCTCGTCTCCCGCCAAGGAGAACTGGATTCAATCCCCGGCCGGGTCACCGGATTTTTGCAAGTGGGAATCATGCCGGACGATGCCGTTGGTTGGCGGGTTTTCTCTGGGATCTCCCGTTTCCCACGCCCCTACATTCCGGCGTCGCTCTATATTCACTTCAATCACCCTCATCGGCTCTCAAGACCTCGCTGTTAAGAGCCACCCAAATATCTTCACTTCACTTCACTTTACCGTGAACAGCATATATCTCTAGCAATAACATCAAGTAAAACATTCCCTGTTGATGTTGCATACGTATGAATAGAGACACATGAATTTCGCGAAAACATTTCCGCACATGCTAGACTTCAATATCCTACTGTAGTATCAGGAGTTCTATTATGCTTATTGGCAGGATGTCTTTGTGAGAAGACATCTTCTTACTTGACTGTCCAATTACAATTGGGTGGTTCTGAGATTGTAGGTCTGTGATTCGCGGGCGGACACTTAAGACGCGTAACACGGAAATCATCCAATCACGAAAGTAGATCTGAGCTAAAGTGTTATGAAATAAAACTGGTGATGAAAATTTTTTCGCGAAATTCGGGTGTCCGTACGTATGACTATAGATCTGAGAAATTCGCAAGTTCATTTACCTGTAGGCTAAACATCACAGTCTTATATACTCTCGTACATATAAACAGTTTATTGGTTGCTTGTTGAGGTAATGAAAGGCGACGGTTGGGAGCACTATTTATTGCATGTTTGCTATTGGCTCATTTATCTCCAGGAGGTGTCAAACAAAACGTCGACCAATTACAAACGTAACATGAAAGTACAAGTGTGTGAATTCCAACTTGTCTAGAAATGAAACCGCGAAATTCTCGGGTGTCTACGTATGATCTGTCGATAAGTAGGAGTCGACTGGCGGGAACCATTCCATGATATAGCTGAGGCGTGCAATTAGAGTTCTTGATTAACGTGGCAGTCTGTTTTTTTATATTCTCTACTGTTTTTCATCCCCGGAACGTCTAATAAAGTATGGCGCAACTGGGGGCCTATAAATATCATACGCAGCCTGACATATCACCAAATGACGCGACTAATTTTCCAGACCTACCTAAGAGCACAGAAAATAACTTCCCTTAAATATTAACCTGGCTTAGTTGTAATTTTATGTTAAAATTAATTGGCCTAAAGACATTTGTTCGAGAAGTCCTCTGACTTAGAAATCACTTGGCTTAAAATTTTCTTTTTCTGTGCTACTTGGATTAAATCGTTTAAGCCAAACGAAACCACAGAATTGTTTACTGACATATACGTATTATACACAAGTGATGTATAAACACGAGCACGTATAATCAGTAGGGACATGCAAAATTCGCATTATTTTTTGGCACCAAGCTAAAATTCACAGTACTGTATATATATACTCGAGGCTGTGTCGTTTCTTCATTGGCTGCTGCACATGTGCAGAAGTCACTCCCTTCCTGAGTAACCTGCACTTGATTGGGGCACACGAATGTGATGTGATCACTTATTGGCTCAGAGTTACCCGGGGCGTGTCAACAAAAGAATTGTCCAATGACAAACGTATTGCAAAGGTAAAATAGTTTCAAGTTTAAAATGTCCTCAAATAATAACTCGAATTTTGCAGGTCTCTAATAATCAGCTGTTGTATCACGCAATTTACAAAAAAAGAAAACGTATTTAATATGATAATTTAATTTTGACTTTTTTACCTGAATATATTACAGGGACGTGAACAATAATAATAACAATACCCATAGTAAAAACATCATTTTGATTGAGGAAACATTCACGAACAGCGAACATCTTCACACACGTTAATCAAGTTCATTAATACAAGTAATATAAATAGCCAGAAAATTACAGGCCCTACGAAAAAAAAAAATCCAAAAGTTTGCTACTATGATTAGTGGTAATACCCTGCAAACCAAAACTGACCCAGAAATACTGGTCAAATGGATACCTATGTTAGTAAGTGTCTCGGTGTTCGGAAAGCTATGTACCGTTCAGAATAAAACTGACCCAGGAGGGTTTTCAGAAATACTGGTCAAATGGATACCTATGTTAGTAAGTGTCTCTGTGTTCGGAAAGCTATGTACCGTTCAGTATAAAACTGACCCAGGAGGGTTTTCAGAAATACTGGTCAAATGGATACCTATGTTAGTAGGTGTCTCGGTGTTCGAAAAGCTATGTACCGTTCAGTATAAAACTGACCCAGGAGGGTTTTCAGAAATACTGGTCAAATGGATACCTATGTTAGTAAGTGTCTCTGTGTTCGGAAAGCTGTGTACCGTTCAGTATAAAACTGACCCAGGAGGGTTTTCAGAAATACTGGTCAAATGGATACCTATGTTATAAGTGTCTCGGTGTTCGGAAAGCTATGTACCGTTCAGTATAAAAACTGACCCAGGAGGGTTTTCAGAAATACTGGTCAAATGGATACCTATGTTAGTAAGTGTCTCTCTGTTCGGAAAGCTATGTACCGTTCAGTATAAAACTGACCCAGGAGGGTTTTCAGAAATACTGGTCAAATGAATACCTATGTTAGTAAGTGTCTCGGTGTTCGGAAAGCTATGTACCGTTCAGTATAAAACTGACCCAGGAGGGTTTTCAGAAATACTGGTCAAATGGATACCTATGTTAGTAAGTGTCTCTGTGTTCGGAAAGCTGTGTACCGTTTCAGTATAAAACTGACCCAGGAGGGTTTTCAGAAATACTGGTCAAATGGATACCTATGTTATAAGTGTCTCGGTGTTCGGAAAGCTATGTACCGTTCAGTATAAAACTGACCAAGGAGGGTTTTCAGAAATACTGGTCAAATGCATACCTATGTTAGTAAGTGTCTCGGTGTTCGGAAAGCTATGTACCGTTCAGTATAAAACTGACCCAGGAGGGTTTTCAGAAATACTGGTCAAATGGATACCTATGTTAGTAAGTGTCTCTGTGTTCGGAAAGCTATGAACCGTTCAGTATAAAACTGACCCAGGAGGGTTTTCAGAAATACTGGTTAAATGGATACCTATGTTAGTAAGTGTCTCCTGTTCGGAAAGCTATGTACCGTTCAGTATAAAACTGACCCAGGAGGGTTTTCAGAAATACTGGTCAAATGGATACCTATGTTAGTAAGTGTCTCGGTGTTCGGAAAGCTGTGTACCGTTCAGTATAAAACTGACCCAGGAGGGTTTTCAGAAATACTGGTCAAATGGATACCTATGTTATAAGTGTCTCGGTGTTCGGAAAGCTATGTACCGTTCAGTATAAAACTGACCAGGAGGGTTTTCAGAAATACTGGTCAAATGGATACCTATGTTAGTAAGTGTCTCGGTGTTCGGAAAGCTATGTACCGTTCAGTATAAAATTGACCCAGGAGGGTTTTTCAGAAATACTGGTCAAATGGATACCTATGTTAGTAAGTGTCTCGGTGTTCGGAAAGCTATGTACCGTTCAGTATAAAACTGACCCAGGAGGGTTTTCAGAAATACTGGTCAAATGGATACCTATGTTATATGTGTCTCGGTGTTCGGAAAGCTATGTACCGTTCAGTATAAAACAGACCCAGGAGGATTTTGAGAAAAACTGGTCAAATGGATACCTATGTTAGTAAGTGTCTCGGTGTTCGGAAAGCTATGTACCGTTCAGTATAAAAACTGACCCAGGAGGGTTTTCAGAAATACTGGTCAAATGGATACCTATGTTATAAGTGTCTCAGTGTTCGGAAAGCTGTGTACCGTTCAGTATAAAACTGACCCAGGAGGGTTTTCAGAAATACTGGTCAAATGGATACCTATGTTATAAGTGTCTCGGTGTTCGGAAAGCTATGTACCGTTCAGTATAAAACTGACCCAGGAGGGTTTTCAGAAATACTGGTCAAATGATACCTATGTTAGTAAGTGTCTCGGTGTTCGGAAAGCTATGTACCGTTCAGTATAAAACTGACCCAGGAGGGTTTTCAGAAATACTGGTTAAATGGATACCTAGTTAGTAAGTGTCTCTCGTGTTCGGAAAGCTATGTACCGTTCAGTATAAAATGACCCAGGAGGGTTTTCAAAATACTGGTCAAATGGATACCTATGTTAGTAAGTGTCTTGGTGTTCGGAAAAGCTATGTACCGTTCAGTATAAAACTGACCCAGGAGGTTTTCAGAAATACTGGTCAAATGGATACCTATGTTAGTAAGTGTCTCGGTGTTCGGAAAGCTATGTACCGTTCAGTATAAAACTGTACCAGGAGGGTTTTCAGAAATACTGGTCAAATGGTACCAATGTTAGTAAGTGTCTCGGTGTTCGAAAGCTATGTAACCGTTCAGTATAAAACTGACCAGGAGGGTTTTCAGAAATACTGGTCAAAGGATACCTATGTTATAAGTGTCTCGTGTTCGGAAAGCTATGTACCGTACAGTATAAAACTGACCCAGGAGGGTTTTCAGAAATACTGGTCAAATGGAATACCTATGTATATAAGTGTCTCGTGTTCGGAAAGCTATGTACCGTTCAGTATAAAACTGACCAGGAGGGTTTTCAGAATACTGGTCAAATGGATACCTATGTTAGTAAGTGTCTCGGTGTTCGGAAAGCTATGTACCGTTCAGTATAAAACTGACCCAGGAGGGTTTTCAGAAATACTGGTCAAATGGATACCTATGTTAGTAAGTGTCTCGGTGTTCGGAAAGCTATGTACCGTTCAGTATAAAACTGACCCAGGAGGGTTTTCAGAAATACTGGTCAAATGGATACCTATGTTAGTAAGTGTCTCTGTGTTCGGAAAGCTATGTACCGTTCAGTATAAAACTGACCCAGGAGGGTTTTCAGAAATACTGGTCAAATGAATACCTATGTTAGTAAGTGTCTCGGTGTTCGGAAAGCTATGTACCGTTCAGTATAAAACTGACCCAGGAGGGTTTTCAGAAATACTGGTCAAATGGATACCTATGTTAGTAAGTGTCTCGGTGTTCGGAAAGCTATGTACCGTTCAGTATAAAACTGACCCAGGAGGGTTTTCAGAAATACTGGTCAAATGGATACCTATGTTAGTAAGTGTCTCGGTGTCGGAAAGCTGTACCGTTCAGTATAAAACTGACCCAGGAGGGTTTTCAGAAATACTGGTCAAATGGATACCTATGTTATAAGTGTCTCGGTGTTCGGAAAGCTATGTACCGTTCAGTATAAAACTGACCCAGGAGGGTTTTCAGAAATACTGGTCAAATGGATACCTATGTAAGTAAGTGTCTCGTGTTCGGGAAGCTATGTAACCGTTCAGTATAAAACTGACCCAGGAGGGTTTTCAGAAATACTGGTCAAATGGATACCTATGTTAGTAAGTGTCTCGTGTTCGGAAAGCTATGTAACCGTTCAGTGTAAAACTGACCCAGGAGGGTTTTCAGAAATACTGGTCAAATGGATACCTATGTTAGTAAGTGTCTCGGTGTTCGGAAAGCTGTGTACCGTTCAGTATAAAACTGACCCAGGAGGGTTTTTCAGAAATACTGGTCAAATGGATACCTATGTTATAAGTGTCTCGGTGTTCGGAAAGCTATGTACCGTTCAGTATAAAACTGACCCAGGAGGGTTTTCAGAAATACTGGTCAAATGGATACCTATGTAGTAAGTGTCTCGGTGTTCGGAAAGCTATGTACCGTTCAGTATAAAATTGACCCAGGAGGGTTTTTCAGAAATACTGGTCAAATGGATACCTATGTTAGTAAGTGTCTCGGTGTTCGGAAAGCTATGTACCGTTCAGTATAAAACTGACCCAGGAGGGTTTTCAGAAATACTGGTCAAATGGATACCTATGTTATATGTGTCCGGTGTTCGGAAAGCTATGTACCGTTCAGTATAAAACAGACCCAGGAGGATTTTGAGAAAAACTGGTCAAATGGATACCTATGTTAGTAAGTGTCTCGGTGTTCGGAAAGCTATGTACCGTTCAGTATAAAACTGACCCAGGAGGGTTTTCAGAAATACTGGTCAAATGGATACCTATGTTATAAGTGTCTCAGTGTTCGGAAAGCTGTGTACCGTTCAGTATAAAACTGACCCAGGAGGGTTTTCAGAAATACTGGTCAAATGGATACCTATGTTATAAGTGTCTCGGTGTTCGGAAGCTATGTACCGTTCAGTATAAAACTGACCCAGGAGGGTTTTCAGAAATACTGGTCAAATGATACCTATGTTAGTAAGTGTCTCGGTGTTCGGAAAGCTATGTACCGTTCAGTATAAAACTGACCCAGGAGGGTTTTCAGAAATACTGGTTAAATGGATACCTAGGTTAGTAAGTGTCTCTCTGTTCGGAAAGCTATGTACCGTTCAGTATAAAACTGACCAAGGAGGGTTTTCAGAAATTCTGGTCAAATGGATACCTATGTTAGTAAATGTCTTGGTGTTCGGAAAGCTATGTACCGTTCAGTATAAAACTGACCCAGGAGGGTTTTCAGAAATACTGGTCAAATGGATACCTATGTAAGTAAGTGTCCTCGGTGTTCGGAAAGCTATGCACCGTTCAGTATAAAACTGATACAGGAGGGTTTTCAGAAATACTGGTCAAATGGTTACCAATGTTAGTAAGTGTCTCGGTGTTCGGAAAGCTATGTACCGTTCAGTATAAAACTGACCCAGGAGGGTTTTCAGAAATACTGGTCAAATGGATACCTATGTTATAAGTGTCTCGGTGTTCGGAAAGCTATGTACCGTTCAGTATAAACTGACCCAGGAGGGTTTAATCGGTAATGTTATTATAAGTGTCTCGGTGTTCGGAAAGCTATGTACCGTTCAGTATAGAACTGAAACAGGAGGGTTTTCAGAATACTGGTCAAATGGATACCTATGTTAGTAAGTGTCTCGGTGTTCGAAAGCTATGTACCGTCGTATAAAACTGACCCAAGGGTTTTCAAAATACTGGTCAAATGGATACCTATGTTAGTAAGTGTCTCGGTGTTCGGAAAGCTATGTACCGTTCAGTATAAAACTGACCCAGGAGGGTTTTCAGAAATACTGGTCAAATGGATACCTATGTTATAAGTGTCTCGGTGTTCGGAAAGCTATGTACCGTTCAGTATAAAACTGACCCAGGAGGGTTTTCAGAAATACTGGTCAAATGGATACAAAAAAAAAAAAAAAAAAAAAAAAAAAAAAAAAAAAAAAAAAAAAAAAAAAAAAAAAAAAAAAAAAAAAAAAAAAAAAAAAAAAAAAAAAAAAAAAAAAAAACCCAGGAGGGTTTTCAGAAATACTGGTCAAATGGATACCTATGTTAGTAAGTGTCTCGGTGTTCGGAAAGCTATGTACGTTCAGTATAAAACTGACCCAGGAGGGTTTTCAGAAATACTGGTCAAATGGATACCTATGTTAGTAAGTGTCTCGGTGTTCGGAAAGCTATGTACCGTTCAGTATAAAACTGACCCAGGAGGGTTTTCAGAAATACTGGTCAAATGGATACCTATGTTAGTAAGTGTCTCGGTGTTCGGAAAGCTATGTACCGTTCAGTATAAAACTGACCCAGGAGGGTTTTCAGAAATACTGGTCAAATGGATACCTATGTTAGTAAGTGTCTCGGTGTTCGGAAAGCTATGTACCGTTCAGTATAAAACTGACCCAGGAGGGTTTTCAGAAATACTGGTCAAATGGATACCTATGTTAGTAAGTGTCTCGGTGTTCGGAAAGCTATGTACCGTTCAGTATAAAACTGACCCAGGAGGGTTTTCAGAAATACTGGTCAAATGGATACCTATGTTAGTAAGTGTCTCGGTGTTCGGAAAGCTATGACCGTTCAGTTAAAACTGACCCAGGAGGGTTTTCAGAAATACTGGTCAAATGGATACCTATGTTAGTAAGTGTCTCGGTGTTCGGAAAGCTATGTACCGTTCAGTTAAAACTGACCCAGGAGGGTTTTCAGAAATACTGGTCAAATGGATACCTATGTTAGTAAGTGTCTCGGTGTTCGGAAAGCTATGTACCGTTCAGTATTAAAACTGACCCAGGAGGGTTTTCAGAAATACTGGTCAAATGGATAACCTATGTTAGTAAGTGTCTCGGTGTTCGGAAAGCTATGTACCGTTCAGTATAAAACTGACCCAGGAGGGTTTTCAGAAATACTGGTCAAATGGATACCTATGTTAGTAAGTGTCTCGGTGTTCGGAAAGCTGTACCGTTCAGTATAAAACTGACCCAGGAGGGTTTTCAGAAATACTGGTCAAATGGATACCTATGTTAGTAAGTGTCTCGGTGTTCGGAAAGCTATGTACCGTTCAGTATAAAACTGACCCAGGAGGGTTTTCAGAAATACTGGTCAAATGGATACCTATGTTAGTAAGTGTCTCGTGTTCGGAAAGCTATGTACCGTTCAGTATAAAACTGACCCAGGAGGGTTTTCAGAAATACTGGTCAAATGGATACCTATGTTAGTAAGTGTCTCGGTGTTCGGAAAGCTATGTACCGTTCAGTATAAAACTGACCCAGGAGGGTTTTCAGAAATACTGGTCAAATGGATACCTATGTTAGTAAGTGTCTCGTGTCGGAAAGCTATGTACCGTTCAGTATAAAACTGACCCAGGAGGGTTTTCAGAAATACTGGTCAAATGGATACCTATGTTAGTAAGTGTCTCGGTGTTCGGAAAGCTATGTACCGTTCAGTATAAAACTGACCCAGGAGGGTTTTCAGAAATACTGGTCAAATGGATACCTATGTTAGTAAGTGTCTCGGTGTTCGGAAAGCTATGTACCGTTCAGTATAAAACTGACCCAGGAGGGTTTTCAGAAATACTGGTCAAATGGATACCTATGTTAGTAAGTGTCTCGGTGTTCGGAAAGCTATGTACCGTTCAGTATAAAACTGACCCAGGAGGGTTTCAGAAATACTGGTAAATGATACCTATGTTATAAGTGTCTCGGTGTTCGGAAAGCTATGTACCGTTCAGTATAAACTGACCCAGGAGGGTTTTCAGAAATACTGGTCAAATGGATACCTATGTTATAGTGTCTCGGTGTTCGGAAAGCTATGTACCGTTCAGTATAAACTGACCCAGGAGGGTTTTCAAATAGGGTCAAATGGATACCTATGTTATAAGTGTCTCGGTGTTCGAAAGCTATGTACCGTTCAGTATAAAACTGACCCAGGAGGGTTTTCAGAAATACTGGTCAAATGGATACCTATGTTAGTAAGTGTCTCGTGTTCGGAAAGCTATGTACCGTTCGTATAAAACTGACCCAGGAGGTTTTCAGAAATACTGGTCAAATGGATACCTATGTTAGTAAGTGTCTCGGTGTTCGGAAAGCTATGTACCGTTCAGTATAAAACTGACCAGGAGGGTTTTCAGAAATACTGGTCAAATGGATACCTATGTTAGTAAGTGTCTCGGTGTTCGGAAAGCTATGAACCGTTCAGTATAAAACTGACCCAGGAGGGTTTTCTCAAGAAATACTGGTTCAAACTGGATAACCTGGGTTTTAGTAAAGTGTCTCGGTGTTCGGAAAGCTATGTACCGTTCAGTATAAAACTGACCCAGGAGGGTTTTCAGAAATACTGGTCAAATGATACCTATGTAAGTAAGTGTCTCTTTGTTCGGAAAGCTATGTACCGTTCAGTATAAAACTGACCCAGGAGGGTTTTCAGAATTACTGGTCAAATGGATACCTATGTTAGTAAGTGTCTCGGTGTTCGGAAAGCTATGTACCGTTCAGTATAAAACTGACCCAGGAGGGTTTTCAGAAATACTGGTCAAATGGATACCTATGTTATAAGTGTCTCGGTGTTCGGAAAGCTATGTACCGTTCAGTATAAAACTGACCCAGGAGGGTTTTCAGAAATACTGGTCAAATGGATACCTATGTTAGTAAGTGTCTCGGTGTTCGGAAAGCTATGTACCGTTCAGTATAAAACTGACCCAGGAGGGTTTTCAGAAATACTGGTCAAATGGATACCTATGTTAGTAAGTGTCTCGGTGTTCGGAAAGCTGTGAACCGTTCAGTGTAAAACTGACCCAGGAGGGTTTTCAGAAATACTGGTCAAATGGATACCTATGTTATAAGTGTCTCGGTGTTCGGAAAGCTATGTACCGTTCAGTATAAAACTGACCCAGGAGGGTTTTCAGAAATACTGGTCAAATGGATAATATGTAAGTAAGTGTCTCGGTGTTCGGAAAGCTATGTACCGTTCAGTATAAACTGACCCAGGAGGGTTTTCAGAAATACTGGTCAAATGGATACCTATGTTAGTAAGTGTCTCGGTGATCGGAAAGCTTGACCGTTCAGTGTAAAACTGACCCAGGAGGGTTTTCAGAAATACTGGTCAAATGGATACCTATGTTAGTAAGTGCCTCGGTGTTCGGAAAGCTATGTACCGTTCATATAAAACTGACCCAGGAGGGTTTTCAGAAATACTGGTCAAATGGATACCTATGTTAGTAAGTGTCTCTGTGTTCGGAAAGCTATGTACCGTTCAGTATAAAACTGACCCAGGAGGGTTTTCAGAAATACTGGTCAAATGGATACCTATGTTAGTAAGTGTCTCGGTGTTCGGAAAGCTATGTACCGTTCAGTATAAAACTGACCAGGAGGGTTTTCAGAAATACTGGTCAAATGGATACCTATGTTAGTAAGTGTCTCGGTGTTCGGAAAGCTATGTACCGTTCAGTATAAAACTGACCCAGGAGGGTTTTCAGAAATACTGGTCAAATGGATACCTATGTTAGTAAGTGTCTCGGTGTTCGAAAGCTATGTACCGTTCAGTATAAAACTGACCCAGGAGGGTTTTCAGAAATACTGGTCAAATGGATAACTATGTTAGTAAGTGTCTCGGTGTTCGGAAAGCTATGTACCGTTCAGTATAAAACTGACCCAGGAGGGTTTTCAGAAATACTGGTCAAATGGATACCTATGTTATAAGTGTCTCGGTGTTCGGAAAGCTATGTACCGTTCAGTATAAAACTGACCCAGGAGGGTTTTCAGAAATACTGGTCAAATGGATACCTATGTTAGTAAGTGTCTCGGTGTTCGGAAAGCATGTACCGTTCAGTGTAAAACTGACCCAGGAGGGTTTTCAGAAATACTGGTCAAATGGATACCTATGTTAGTAAGTGTCTCGGTGTTCGGAAAGCTTGTACCGTTCAGTGTAAAACTGACCCAGGAGGGTTTTCAGAAATACTGGTCAAATGGATACCTATGTTAGTAAGTGTCTCGGTGTTCGGAAAGCTATGTACCGTTCAGTATAAAACTGACCAGGAGGGTTTTCAGAAATACTGGTCAAATGGATACCTATGTTAGTAAGTGTCCTCGGTGTCGGAAAGCTATTACCGTTCAGTATAAAACTGACCCAGGAGGGTTTTCAGAAATACTGGTCAAATGGATACCTATGTTAGTAAGTGTCTCGGTGTTCGGAAAGCGTGTACTCGTTCAGTATAAAACTGACCCAGGAGGGTTTTCAGAAATACTGGTTCAAATGGATACCTATGTTAGTAAGTGTCTCGGTGTTCGGAAAGCTATGTACCGTTCAGTATAAAACTGACCCAGGAGGGTTTTCAGAAATACTGGTCAAATGGATACCTATGTTAGTAAGTGTCTCGGTGTTCGGAAAGCTATGTACCGTTCAGTATAAAAATGACCCAGGAGGTTTTCAGAAATACTGGTCAAATGGATACCTATGTTAGTAAGTGTCTCGGTGTTCGGAAAGCTATTACCGTTCAGTATAAAACTGACCCAGGAGGTTTTCAGAAATACTGGTCAAATGGATACCTATGTTAGTAAGTGTCTCGGTGTTCGGAAAGCTATGTACCGTTCAGTATAAAACTGACCCAGGAGGGTTTTCAGAAATACTGGTCAAATGGATACCTATGTTAGTAAGTGTCTCGGTGTTCGGAAAGCTATGTACCGTTCAGTATTAAACTGACCCAGGAGGGTTTTCAGAAATACTGGTCAAATGGATACTATTTATAAGTTCTCGGTTCGAAAGTATGTACCGTTCAGTTAAATACCAGGGGTTTCAAATACGGTAATGTATTGAGTAAGTGTCTCTGTTCGAACTATGACGTTCAGTATAAAACTGACCCAGGAGGGTTTTCAGAAATACTGGTCAAATGGATACCTATGTTAGTAAGTGTCTCGGTGTTCGGAAAGCTGTGAACCGTTCAGTGTAAAACTGACCCAGGAGGGTTTTCAGAAATACTGGTCAAATGGATACCTATGTTAGTAAGTGTCTCGGTGTTCGGAAAGCTATGTACCGTTCAGTATAAAACTGACCCAGGAGGGTTTTCAGAAATACTGGTCAAATGGATACCTATGTTAGTAAGTGTCTCGGTGTTCGGAAAGCTATGTACCGTTCCGTATAAAACTGACCCAGGAGGGTTTTCAGAAATACTGGTCAAATGGATACCTATGTTAGTAAGTGTCTCGGTGTTCGGAAGGCTATGTACCGTTCAGTATAAAACTGACCCAGGAGGGTTTTCAGAAATATTGGTCAAATGGATACCTATGTTAGTAAGTGTCTCTGTGTTCGGAAAGCTATCTACCGTTCAGTATAAAACTGACCCAGGAGGGTTTTCAGAAATACTGGTCAAATGGATACCTATGTTAGTAAGTGTCTCGGTGTTCGGAAAGCTATGTATGTTCAGTATAAAACTGACCCAGGAGGGTTTTCAGAAATACTGGTAAATGGATACCTATGTTAGTAAGTGTCTCGGTGTTCGGAAAGCTATGTACCGTTCAGTATAAAAACTGACCCAGGACGGTTTTGAGAAATACTGGTCAAATGGATACCTATGTTATAAGTGTCTCGGTGTTCGGAAAGCTATGTACCGTTCAGTATAAAAATGACCCAGGAGGGTTTTCAGAAATACTGGTCAAATGGATACCTATGTTAGTAAGTGTCTCGGTGTTCGAAAGCTGTGTACCGTTCAGTGTAAAACTGACCCGGAGGGTTTTCAGAAATACTGGTCAAATGGATACCTATGTTAGTAAGTGTCTCGGTGTTCGGAAGCTATGTACCGTTCAGTATAAAACTGACCAGGAGGGTTTTCAGAAATACTGGTCAAATGGATACCTATGTTATAAGTGTCTCGGTGTTCGGAAAGCTATGTACCGTTCAGTATTAAACTGACCCAGGAGGGTTTTCAGAAATACTGGTCAAATGGATACCTATGTTAGTAAGTGTCTCGGTGTTCGGAAGCTATGTACCGTCAGTATAAAACTGACCCAGGAGGGTTTTCAGAAATATGGTCAAATGGATACCTATGTTAGTAAGTGTCTCGGTGTTCGGAAAGCTGTGAACCGTTCAGTGTAAAACTGACCCAGGAGGGTTTTCAGAAATACTGGTCAAATGGATACCTATGTTAGTAAGTGTCTCGGTGTTCGGAAAGCTATGTACCGTTCAGTATAAAACTGACCCAGGAGGGTTTTGCAGAAATACTGGTCAAATGGATACCTATGTTATAAGTGTTCTCGGTGTTCGGAAAGCTATGTACCGTTCCGTATAAACTGACCCAGGAGGGTTTTCAGAAATACTGGTCAAATGGATACCTATGTTATAAGTGTCTCGGTGTTCGGAAGGCTATGTACCGTTCAGTATAAAACTGACCCAGGAGGTTTTCAGAAATACTGGTCAAATGGATACCTATGTTAGTAAGTGTCTCGGTGTTCGGAAAGCTATGTACCGTTCAGTATAAAACTGACCCAGGAGGGTTTTCAGAAATACTGGTCAAATGGATACCTATGTTATAAGTGTCTCGGTGTTCGGAAAGCTATGTACCGTTCAGTATTAAAACTGACCCAGGAGGGTTTTCAGAAATACTGGTCAAATGGATACCTATGTTAGTAATGTCTCGGTGTTCGGAATGCTATGTACCGTACAGTATAAAACTGACCCAGGAGGGTTTTCAGAAATACTGGTCAAATGGATACCTATGTTAGTAAGTGTCTCGGTGTTCGGAAAGCTGTGAACCGTTCAGTGTAAAACTGACCCAGGAGGTTTTCAGAAATACTGGTCAAATGGATACCTATGTTAGTAAGTGTCTCGGTGTTCGGAAAGCTATGTACCGTTCAGTATAAAACTGACCCAGGAGGGTTTTCAGAAATACTGGTCAAATGGATACCTATGTTATAAGTGTCTCGGTGTTCGGAAAGCTATGTACCGTTCCGTATAAAACTGACCCAGGAGGGTTTTCAGAAATACTGGTCAAATGGATACCTATGTTAGTAAGTGTCTCGGTGTTCGGAAGGCTATGTACCGTTCAGTATAAAACTGACCCAGGAGGGTTTTCAGAAATATTGGTCAAATGGATACCTATGTTAGTAAGTGTCTCTGTGTTCGGAAAGCTATCTACCGTTCAGTATAAAACTGACCCAGAGGGTTTTCAGAAATACTGGTCAAATGGATACCTATGTTAGTAAGTGTCTCGGTGTTCGGAAAGCTGATGTAGTGTTCAGTATAAAACTGACCCAGGAGGGTTATCAGAAATACTGGTAAATGGATACCTATGTTAGTAAGTGTCTCGGTGTTCGGAAAGCTATGTACCGTTCAGTATAAAACTGACCCAGGAGGGTTTTCAGAAATACTGGTCAAATGGATACCTATGTTATAAGTGTCTCGGTGTTCGGAAAGTTATGTACCGTTCAGTATAAAAATGACCCAGGAGGGTTTTCAGAAATACTGGTCAAATGGATACCTATGTTAGTAAGTGTCTCGGTGTTCAGAAAGCTGTGTACCGTTCAGTGTAAAACTGACCCGGAGGGTTTTCAGAAATACTGGTCAAATGGATACCTATGTTAGTAAGTGTCTCGGTGTTCGGAAAGCTATGTACCGTTCAGTATAAAACTGACCCAGGAGGGTTTTCAGAAATACTGGTCAAATGGATACCTATGTTATAAGTGTCTCGGTGTTCGGAAAGCTATGTACCGTTCAGTATAGAACTGACCCAGGAGGGTTTTCAGTATGTTATAAGTGTCTCGGTGTTCGGAAAGCTATGTACCGTTCAGTATAGAACTGACCCAGGAGGGTTTTCAGAAATACTGGTCAAATGGATACCTATGTTAGTAAGTATCTCGTGTTCGGAAAGCTATGTACCGTTCAGTATTAAACTGACCCAAGAGGGTTTCAGAAATACTGGTCAAATGGATACCTATGTTATAAGTGTCTCGGTGTTCGGAAAGCTATGTACCGTTCAGTATAAAACTGACCCAGGAGGGTTTTCAGAAATACTGGTCAAATGGATTCCTATGTAAGTAAGTGTCTCGGTGTTCGGAAAGCTATGTACCGTTCAGTATTAAACTGACCCAGGAGGGTTTTCAGAAATACTGGTCAAATGGATACCTATGTTATAAGTGTCTCGGTGTTCGGAAAGCTATGTACCGTTCAGTATAAAACTGACCCAGGAGGGTTTTCAGAAATACTGGTCAAATGGATACCTATGTAAGTAAGTGTCTCGGTGTTCGGAAAGCTGTGAACCGTTCAGTGTAAAACTGACCCAGGAGGGTTTTCAGAAATACTGGTCAAATGGATACCTATGTTAGTAAGCGTCTCGGTGTTCGGAAAGCTATGTACCGTTCAGTATAAAACTGACCCAGGAGGGTTTTCAGAAATACTGGTCAAATGGATACCTATGTTAGTAAGTGTCTCGGTGTTCGGAAAGCTATGTACCGTTCCGTATAAAACTGACCCAGGAGGGTTTTCAGAAATACTGGTTAAATGGATACCTATGTTAGTAAGTGTCTCGGTGTTCGGAAAGCTATGTACCGTTCAGTATAAAACTGACCCAGGAGGGTTTTCAGAAATACTGGTCAAATGGATACCTATGTTAGTAAGTGTCTCTGTGTTCGGAAAGCTATATACCGTTCAGTATAAAACTGACCCAGGAGGGTTTTCAGAAATACTGGTCAAATGGATACCTATGTTAGTAAGTGTCTCGTGTTCGGAAAGCTATGTACCGTTCAGTATAAAAATGACCCAGGAGGGTTTTGAGAAATACTGGTCAAATGGATACCTATGTTAGTAAGTATCTCGGTGTTCGGAAAGCTATCTAAAGTTCTGTATTAAACTGACCCAGGATGGTTTCCAGAAATACTGGTCAAATGGATACCTATGTTATAAGTGTCTCGGTGTTCGGAAAGCTATGTACCGTTCAGTATAAAACTGACCCAGGAGGTTTTCAGAAATACTGGTCAAATGGATACCTATGTTATAAGTGTCTCGGTGTTCGGAAAGCTATTTACCGTTCAGTGTAAAACTGACCCAGGAGGGTTTTCAGAAATACTGGTCAAATGGATACCTATGTTAGTAAGTGTCTCGGTGTTCGGAAAGGTATGTACCGTTCAGTATAAAACTGACCCAGGAGGGTTTTCAGAAATACTGGTCAAATGGATACCTATGTTAGTAAGTGTCTCGGTGTTCGGAAAGCTATGTACCGTTCCGTATAAAACTGACCCAGGAGGGTTTTCAGAAATACTGGTTAAATGGATACCTATGTTAGTAAGTGTCTCGGTGTTAGGAAAGCTATGTACCGTTCAGTATAAAACTGACCCAGGAGGGTTTTCAGAAATACTGGTCAAATGGATACCTATGTTATAAGTGTCTCGGTGTTCGGAAAGCTATGTACCGTTCAGTATAAAACTGACCCAGGAGGGTTTTCAGAAATACTGGTCAAATGGATACCTATGTTAGTAAGTGTCTCGGTGTTCGGAAAGCTGTGAACCGTTCAGTGTAAAACTGACCCTGGAGGGTTTTCAGAAATACTGGTCAAATGGATACCTATGTTAGTAAGTGTCTCGGTGTTCGGAAAGCTATGTACCGTTCAGTATAAAACTGACCCAGGAGGGTTTTCAGAAATACTGGTCAAATGGATACCTATGTTAGTAAGTGTCTCGGTGTTCGGAAAGCTATGTACCGTTCAGTATAAAACTGACCCAGGAGGGTTTTCAGAAATACTGGTCAAATGGATACCTATGTTATAAGTGTTTCGGTGTTCGGAAAGCTATGTACCGTTCAGTATAAAACTGACCCAGGAGGGTTTTGAGAAATACTGGTCAAATGGATACCTATGTTATAAGTGTCTCGGTGTTCGGAAAGCTATGTACCGTTCAGTATAAAACTGACCCAGGAGGGTTTTCAGAAATACTGGTCAAATGGATACCTATGTTAGTAAGTGTCTCGGTGTTCGGAAAGCTATGTACCGTTCAGTATAAAACTAGTTAGTAAGGTAATTACAGCAAACAGCAAAGTTACTCCTCCAAAAGAGTGTCACTAAAAACAATCCTCTCATAGGCATGACCTATTAGAACTTAATACCGTCTTAACTATCAATTAAAACTACAATAAAGTTTACTTGTTCGTGAGATGGAGGGGTGCAAAACTGCTGCCAAGACCTTCACCAGCTTCCAGCTACCCGTTTTGTAATTTCGCGTCCCAGCTGTGCTTCCTCAGCATCACATTTTTCTCTTCTGTAACTAACTTAGCCGCTACTCTCCTTGAGCTCGCTGATAGGTTCCATTGCAGCGTGATTAAATTTCGAAGCTCGTGTGGTATTTGTTTCTATAGGCGATTCACGGTAAAGTGAGCACTTTTTAAGGCCCTGCTGATTTTTCCCTTTCGGCCTATTTCTATGTTTCTATCACTTCTTAATATAAACATTGCTATGTGACGTAAAACACAGTGCATACATTTCGACACTCCCAAAAGTTAACGTGTGAAGCTGTGATAAGTTATATTTATTAGTGTTAAATGGTTACTGGAAGGGCCTTAAAAAGTGCTCACTTTACCGTGAATGTCTATATTACGTTGTATGAATCACTGAAAATCATTTATCGAAAGCATAGGCAGACAACAAGTCAAAAAAGTTATTAATAGTGTAGTGATAAATATATGTTTTTAATTGTGTATAATGTGCTGGCCAAAAGCACTAGACCATTTACAGGTATGTGACGTTTTACATGAGTTAGATAATTGTAGCTGATATTAAGGACGCTGCCTACCAAACCTGAGGCCACAGAGTTTCAATAAGGAGTCAATGTTAAATAAATTCCCTCTTATTTCATACAAGATGACTATTTCAAACAGAATTATATATATATAACGCGACTCTCTTATTGAATAAACCACTAATAAAAAAAGGTATTCATTAATTATTTTTGTTAAATGTAAATTTTAATTTTTAAATTTCAAGAAGAAATGTTAAACATACAATTTTACATGGATGGTTTTTAAGTTGCCCACAAGGAAGGCCATTTTACACGAAGCTTGGTAGTGTACTGTATCTGCCAAATATAACCGTTGTATGCCGTACGTAGGGGCAAAACATTCTACACTGGGCTTAAATGTTCACACTGTCCATACGTATTTTACATTATTTTATCGTATTTCACATCCCTGTGAAAATGTGTAAAACAGGAAACTGATATAAGAGGAAAAAATGTGGAGAAATTAATTTCGGAAAATAAGTTCAAAGAATTATAAGAAATTAAAATATAACCTCTTAACACAGTATTCCGAGTATACTGGTTTATTTACAGCAGATGAGAACGTGTAAAATCATGATGGGTGCTGTACGCGCTTAGAAATCAGAACCAATACGGACATAGCTTTCCTGTTATATTGCTATTGGCCGCTGCTGCCACGTCGACATTTTACAAATGGCTGCTGCTTGTGCGACACAGTTACACTGACTTTTTTTTCACAGGCTCCACTGTATCAGTTAGGTTTTAGTATTTGTCGGACCAACGATTATGTACTTTGCAGCAAATGAAATGAAAAATCAATGTGAACGTTAAGGGGTTCAATCTTGTGCCAAAGAAACTCAAAAGAAGTACACAGAAACAATATTTGAAGGACCCAAGGCTGCCACTGCTGCAGTCACATGACTTCCACTGTTGGAGTCCCAGTTCGAATCCAGTTCACAGTGTGGCGAGAGAGAATAATTTTTTTTGGACAAGGATTTTTATGTGACGAATGCCTTAATATTGCGGTTTTCTGAGAGTACTCCTGCTACCTACTCCGTCCTCATTCTGTCGCTGCCGGACCACCATTATCGCCTCTCATTAATTCTCGGGTTAGGTAGGTCGAAATTAACTTCCTGTCTACAGCGAGGTCTTTAATGACGGAGCAAGTTGCTCAGGAAAGAAGGAAAGGAAAAGTAATCGCTAATGACCTCTAGTAAGGAACAGACTCAGCATTTTGCTGGCGTGAATACGGAAAACCACGGACCTGAGTTTAATTTTTTTTTTTTTTAGCTATAAGTATTGATGAAACAAGTTCTGTGAAAGTCACGTTTCCTACCCATAAACCGTGACAACTGGTGCTTACTTGCAAAGCGCGCTAGTGTTTGATCATACCTGTATCTCTCTGCTGTCTGATTGGCTCAAATTACTCATCCGCAGCTATCGTTATCAGATATGGAGCTACTACGCCTCCTGTACATACATTAAAGGCCGCAATTATTTTCCCTAACCTACCCTAATTCTAAGTGTTAGATGTACGTCCGAGGTAAGATCGAGGTGCTAGTTTCGTCTCAGGGCGCACCCCTTACACCTACAAAGAAAGGAGTTGATACAAGGAGACATGCATCGCGGCAGAGAGGGCTTGGGCAGTCATGACCAGCAATTGGGGCCATGACTACCTCCCTAAGTATAGCTATAGTTAACCTATAAGTAAGAAGGTACTGGGAAAAACTGGCACAGACACAGTAAAAACCCAGTTGACAGGAAAGAATTCAAAATTGCTACATGCATTAATCAGAAATGCTACAGGAGACAGAGTGTGTGGAAACATGCTCTTGTTAGTATAGATGAAAGACTAGTAGAGAGGGGACGGAAGACTAATGGTCGTAACACAGCATCTTTTGTTTATAGGGCGTGCAGTGAGTGTACAGTTGTGAGCAAACATCGGCATTCCTTGTAATCAAGAACCAATTGCCATTGTTAATGAGAATAATAATAGTTCAATAAGATTAAACAAGAGTACTACAGTCCAACATGTGTGTATGCGCGTGCGTGTGTGTATATATATGAAAGGTATTTTTAAGCTACATGTTGAAAATCGAACCACGCCATCTATGTTATAATGTGAACAACAAATTCTAGAAATAAAATCCTCGGAAAATTAATCTAGTATATTTGAACTGAAACTGAAGTTAGCAAAATCGCGCCGGAAGTCCGTAACTTCACGTACCTGCGTGTACATCAAGTTGCATATGACGAAGGCGAACAGAACCGGCACGCAATGCTACGAACGCTTACACATACGACACCATAAATTCAAGGTATATGGGCGCCGCTAGTGGTTGCTTGAGTGTAAAATACACGAAGAATGGGAAATTAACAATTGGGAAGTAAATACTGCTAGAAATGATTGCATTTTATTTCCAACAACACACAAACAGCATTATTGGCGACTTACGACGGTCTGCAAGTATTTTCATGGTGAGCTATGTACAGGCAGTCGTCGCATGACACGCCACTTACGTTCGCCTTCGTTATATGCAACTTGTAGCGCACGCAGGTACGTAAGTTGCAGATAACCGGTGCTGTTTTGCTACCTCCAATTCAAATTTTAAAATACTAGATTAATGCTCCGAACATTTTACCACAAAGATTTATTGTTAGTAGTAGTCCAGAGATGCCATAGTTTGAATTTCGACAAGTAGTTCAAAAACACCTTGCGTTTATATGCATGTGATAAATACCCTAAAGGACACGATCGAAGGCAAATACTTTTATATATAGCCCACTCCCGATTGGAAGCGACGTATGAAAATAAAACTTTGAAAAACCACTCTAGGCATAACATGTCAACCTGTTTTTTCAATTACATGTATTCCACAAATATATAACACTGTGGTTAACTTTAGAGTACTGCATTATTGAATAAATGAAACTTTACCTTAATATCTTCTATAACTTGTAATATTTATTTCTTTTTAAATATGAATTAACAACAGCGAGAGCAGCGAGTGTAAGAAATAGTTCACAGTTAAAATATTATTTTAACGAATGTTTTTAGTATACTATTTGTAAATTAAACGGTGCCTATTGAAATATTTTAATATTTAGGTAGCCCCGACGGCAACATATCTCATTTTCACAGTTTAAAATAACAGCGGAAAATATCTTGAGTAGGCCGTAATCGTAAGGCGTTGTTTTATCAAGCGAGAGCAACTTTGAAGCAACTGTCTGCTGAGCGAGGCTTGTCACGCTCTCTCTCTCTATCTTTGTCTCTTTCACAGTCGGGAAATTCCACTACGCTAGTACGCACATTTAATTTTATACTTATTACAGCAAAATAATGATTTTTGAATTTGTAATTTACAACTGAAAAGAGATTTTAATGTTTGAATACTTATTTTAATATATTTAGATATGATGGCGGGGCAGAAACAAAGCGAGGTTGGCAGACGTGGCGAGCCATGACATGGCGTGTTGTTGTTTTACCAAACGAAGCGTAAATTATACTTAATACGAAAACTACTTCAAATTACCACATCATGTTTGTAGAAGTTGTGTTTTTAAACCTACCTAAGCAAGTTACGATGTTGGGATAAATCTGTGTTTCCGCGGCAGTAATAAATATACTGTTACGGTGTGTTTCGTTAACCGCTGCGTGTAAAATAGCATGGCGTCACTGCGTGGTTATCGTTACGCTGAATCTGTGTGGGCGTGATTTTAAATATTTTATATGAACTATTTATAAGTTGTAAATGTGAACTGTTTTTATGACGAAGTTATTTATTTACATCCACGTATGTTTATTTATCACAACGTTGCACCTTTGCCCTGGGTGTTTGAAACACAGTCGTGTAACGTGATTTACCACCAATCCCAACACAATAACTAAGCCCAGCCCCAATAAATTTCAATAAACCTAATGCACAGTAAGTAGCAATGCATATAAATATGAGCGGAATAAAAGTTACGGTAAGCTTATTTGTGTGCATGTTCACCGCTATATTTTAAGTTTCTATAACAAAAAATGAGCGACATGAGTTGCGCGCCTGATTTTAATGTCGCTTTTTCGTTGGACTGTCTATTCCTTCGTTATTCGAACTGAGGCCGTCCTTTTAAAGAAATAACCCAACACATATCAATAACAAAAAGTCAAATACTACAGTTCATTACCCCGCAGTTATAACTGTGTTAAACACAATCGCGGCAAAATATTAAGGTGCATTACATATATAATGTGCTATGTCGTGGAATACATCTATATTAATATAACATAACTGTAAGAACTATCGTTAATTCAGGCATTTTTAAAATGTCATAAAGCTGACCTAAATAATGTTATAGGCCTAAATTGTGAATATTCGTACGAAATGGTTTTTGAAATAGACCTAAGACAGGATACTTTGAAAAGCTGCAAACAGTAAACAACACATTTGACAGGTATAAAAGTAGAAATCACATTTCAATGTTTATTTTTAGGTGTAGGGAAAGTATACGAACACATGTACACACACAATGGCATGTAAACAAAGATTTGACAGATGCTACATGACAGTCACATGGCAATGTTTGTTTACATTTGGCGGAAGGATACGAAACGGGCCTGCAAGTAAATATTTAGCAGGGCTCTGAGAAAGTTTCTTCAAATGGGGAATGGACTATAGTTAAGTTCCTTTTGACTGAGGAAAACTCCACAAGGCACTTCAGTAGCAGTTAACAAGCCAGTAACTAATTTTGTACAGTACAGTTAGCGTGTTCGGTGTAGTTTGTGTGCCAATAAGACGGTGGTAAGTGGGAACGAAAAGACGAACTTGATTGTAATTCCTGCAGTAGTGTATATAAGCGGCTCACTTGTACAATGCTAGCGATTAAATCTGCAACACCAAGAGCTATCACAATCAGGTTTATTGGAGAGAATACCCATTATACACAGTTGACATTATTACTCTTGCAGATCGGTATGATGCAAAGGACATGGGAAATCAGTATTGTAGGGCTTCGCCATGGGCGGCATTAACCGCTGCTAACGGCTGTTCGCGATAAAGTAAGCACTTTTGAAATGAACCTTATAAAAATGTCACTGCTCCTGCGTGGCATATATTTTAACGGGCTCACTGAGTGACATGTGTCCAGTAAAGTTGGTAGCGATGGATGGTAAGTAGTTCCATATATTAATGTCGAATAAAAAGTCTTACGTAACCATTTATGATTACTTAAATTATTTCGTTCGCTTTCCGTTTTTTAATGCGTTAAAGTGTATAAATGAGCAGATTTGCAAAATATTTACTTTTCTAATAATTTCGCATTTTCATTTGTCCGACGCATGAATAAAGTGATGAGGCCGATTACAATGTTATTTTTACATAAGACGGAAGAATACACAACGTGCATACCAGTAGATATTAAGAAGGGCTTTCAAAAGTGCTCATTTCACAGTGAACAGCCTACATACAACGCGGCATTGAGGGGAACATAGTTTGGTTATCCGTGGGGTATCTCCGCCCATGCTGCTACGATGCGTCCTAAAATTCAACTGTCGTGACCACAGATATGATATGGCAGGACAGTCGTCGTCCGCCCATGCACCACATGTTTTCTATGGGCAAGAGATTCGGTGAACGCGCAGTCCAAGGGAGCAGTGTGACATGGTTGTCATTAAGAGATCGTCGAACAATGTCGGCCACATGCGGTTGCGCAATGTCCTGTTGACACCATAGACTAAAGATGAGGTAGACCGATCTCTCTGGCGGCGCACAACCAATCTCCGTATCTCAACACTGAACTGCTTTTCTGCCAATACGTCTAGCGGAAACGGCATGGTTCGGATTTTAGGTTAGATAAATGATTTGTAAACAAATAGTTTGAGATGTATTTATACTTCTTATGACCAAATTCTAAAGTAGTTTGATTAAATTCAAATTGGTTAAAGAATTTGATTCATTCAATAGTGCTTCCCATTTAATAAATTAAGATATAAACACTTTCATCGCTGTTGAACATGTGATTTTGACAGTGGTGTTCCTTTGTGGTAGGTCAATGCTCGGTACATGCGCAGAAGACGAATAAGCAGTCTACCTCATCTTTGGTCTATGGTTGGCTCAGTGCCCCTTACTAACCCTGAATACAGGAGACAACAACATGCTCCAACACCTCCGGGATGTAATGGTTGGCTCAGTGCCCCTTACTAACCCTGAATACAGGAGACAACGACATGCTCCAACACCTCCGGGATGTAATGGTTGGCTCAGTGCCCCTTACTAACCCTGAATACAGGAGACAACAACATGCTCCAACACCTCCGGGATGTAATGGTTGGCTCATTGCCCCTTACTAACCCTGAATATAGGGGACAACAACATGCTCCAACACCTCCGGAATGTAATGGTTGGCTGAGTGCCCCTTACTAACTCTGAATACAGGGGACAACAACATGCTCCAACACCTCCGGAATGTAATGGTTGGCTCAGTGCCCCTTACTAACCCTGAATACAGGAGACAACAACATGCTCCAACACCTCCGGGATGTAATGGTTGGCTCAGTGCCCCTTACTAACCCTGAATACAGGAGACAACAACATGCTCCAACATCTCCGGGATGTAATGGTTGGCTCAGTGCCCCTTACTAACCCTGAATACAGGAGACAACAACATGCTCCAACACCTCCGGGATGTAATGGTTGGCTCAGTGCCCCTTACTAACCCTGAATACAGGAGACAACAACATGCTCCAACACCTCCGGAATGTAATGGTTGGCTCAGTGCCCCTTACTAACCCTGAATACAGGAGACAACAACATGCTCCAACACCTCCGGGATGTAATGGTTGGCTCAGTGCCCCTTACTAACCCTGAATACAGGAGACAACAACATGCTCCAACACCTCCGGGATGTAATGGTTGCTGGTCATCGTACCAGCAATGTGGAATAGGCGCCAGCGGGACTCTAATCCTATGGCACGTCATGTCACAACTACAGGCGCTGGGCTGGTATAACGGTACGTAGTGCAGGACTTGAGCCAGGGGTGTGCCACGATGGCAACCGGGCAAGTCTAGAATGCAGCCATCGTAGTGCTGCAAGCATTAACGGAATTAGTTGGAGAAGGCGATGGCATGCCATCCGTTCCTCCAGACCCGACGTTCCATGCACCATTGCAGTGCAGTCGCAGGGCCGGCGGAGAGCAGTCAGTGCTAGCCGGAGTAATGAGCGCGTGGACAAATGCGCTGATGCTGCAGACGGAAATGCACCATGTGAGCGGGCACAGATCGATGTGCCACGTGCCTGAACTCTTGAACGAGGGTGTCTGATGTTGCTGTTTGGTCTGTGATCGCCCATGCACACCAGATGTATGTCCTCGCGTAATTGTCGTAATTAACACACGTGTCATCAGCTGTAATGCCGGCGAAACCTGCTTCCCTTTCCTTCAGCCAGCGTACTCCCTCTTCACCTTTTCTCATAGACTCAACACTCTTGAGAAATGTTTGGCTACGGCACTGATTCAGACACCAGAGCAGCAGGAAAGTTCGTAGTTGGCGCGCGTAGCGTGACGTAATTCTACGAGTGAGCGCTAGAAAAGGGGGGGGGGGGGGGCTCTCTCGACGCTAGGAGGGAGTGGAAGGGTTGGAGGGAGGGTTGTATGATGGAGGGGAGGGACGCCCCCTTTATTGATCCGCCCAGCAGCGCCGCCGGCGACGGGACGCCGCAGCACCGAACTTCCCCCCCCCCCCCCTTCTATACCAGCACTCCCCCCTCTAGAGAAAACGTCAACACACTGCATGAGAGTCCCTCAGGGCCTCGCAGACGGTGCGCAAGACCGCGTCGCCACAGAGAACTTACGAATACAGAGGCGAAACAGCCGCTTATTCCGCAAACCAGAGCCGCACGCGCCAGCAAAATGGAGTCACTTGCCAGCAAGGTGTTGGAACGCTCTTTACCGACCAGCGCCTGGCAACTTACATGCCAGCAGGCAGCCCAGCCAATGTGGAACCTTGTCGCAACATGCATCAGCCAATGAGACACAAAGGTCTGTTCCCAGAACCTCGCGCGGCCAATCAGATAATGGGAACGCCCACATCAGAGGAACCGCCACAAATTTCGTACTTGTGTCGACGTGGGTTCGCTGCCGGCTACGCCTATAATACCCCTGGCGAAATTGTATTCCAGAGCAAAAGAAAATGCGCGACAGTTATTACGAAAGGCTTCAAGATAAAGACGGCGGACAGCTGAAAGAAAGAAGACAACCTAAAATCTATCAACTCTAGAAAATAGCCTTAAGTGAGAGGGTATTTTACTGTGGGTACTCATTTTCCAAACTCATGATTACCCCAGTAAAGATAGAATATATAATAAATAACCATGATAATCAAATACTTTGAAAACGGACAAAAAGATTTCAAATAACTAAGTAAAAACTACAACATAGAAACTAAACTTAACACATATATAATGTCATCATCACAGAATAGGTTACACAACCAGATATCAGTAAGAACAGAAATACAAATAATAAATATTATAAATTGCTGTATAAATTGCTAACACAGACATACGCGTAAAATTGTGTAGGCAAATAAAGATGTCCCATAACTCGCAAAATTTTCCAGCTGCCACTTAAGAAGCTGCTGTCTTTTTTTAAAAGGGAAATATTTGATTTGACTGAAATGCGAGATTATTAAACAAGTAAATACGTACGTTAATACTGGAACTTAGCTTGAACTAACTATCGGAATGGATGGAACAAACTGCGCTCTACTCCAGTCGCTGAGATGAGTGGAGACGTTTGGGCGGGTATCAACATCAGAGTCTTGAGAGACGATGAGTGTGAAACGAAGGGAGGGAGGAGCAGCTCCAGAATGCAGGGTAGGGAGGAACGGGAGAGCCACGAGAAAACCCGGCGACCAGTGGCATCGTCCGGCACGATTCCTGCGTACAAATATATGGAAGCGATATCAGGTTCGCCTTGGTGGTTGGCGAACGCATTAGTCGCTGCGCCAGTACGGCCTCTAATCACACAATTGAATACTGAGTGTAAAATATAGGCTGTTAACAGTAATATGAGCACTTTTGAAAGCCGTGCTGAAGATCTACTTGTATGCACATTGTGTATTGTTACGCAGTATATATGTTTGGATCCTTCGCGGACAAGGGCTGGGGCTCGTGGATCTGCCGGACGCCAGCCGCCATCTTTTATTACGGACTTCTTGCTCTATCATTCTGGTCACACGACAACCATGTTGGAAGCCAGAATGCCGCCATATTTGTAGTCAGGATGCCACCATTTTGGATCTCCATTTTGGTAACCAGTATGTCGTTTTTCATGCTCTTGCATTCCGAGGATTCTCTCAGAGTGCTCCCGTTTTTCTTTCTTGCATTCTTTCTCTCCTTATTTTCTTCTTTCCTTTCTTTCTCTCCCATTCGTTTCTCATTTCTTTACACCGACTGTTACTGGAGGCCGCCATCTTCTTTGTTGTCGTTTGTCATATGTTTACATCTGTCGCATGCACTTCACATTGCCATCTTTGTTTACATTTACATGGAAGCCACCATATTTGATTTTTTATCTGTTGTTTGTTTCCCACATCTGTTCTGGCCGCTATGATCACAGCCATATTGGTTCTCGCATTGGCCACTAGGTGGCATGCCAGTAGTTCGAAAAGTCTCTCTCGTTTGAATTAGTTCTGCAGTTGGCCGCTAGAGACACTGCTTTTTTTAGAACTCAAAATACCGCCTGTAATGGCACGGGACCAAACTGCCGAACTTTGAGTCGCCAGACTAACGCCTTAGACCACTCGGCTATCGCGACATGCGCTGGGTCAAGAGTTTATAAGAAGTATATAGCTCTAGATGAATAAATAATATATTATCTGTCATTAAAGACATTACAGTTTTATTTCGTATGTAATTTTTAAGGATTTCATTTAGATATAATATTTATTATTATTTAGATTTAACTTATGTAATTTATATATAATTATATGCATAATTTATGTATTTTTTAAAATTATTTTTTTATTATTTAGGTTTAACATATATATATACATACATTATCTAGATTGAACTTATGTACTATTTAAGTATTTTATTTTTTAGTATGGCGAGGCACTCGGCTGGCCAGTCTTGCCAGTCAGATTTCTATGAAGTGATTCATTTATAAATTATTATAATTATTTAAATTTGTGCTATATATCACTTGAAAAATTCCGAAAAAAATCTGTGAAAAATACAGTAATATGTATTTTTAATAAATTTTAAATGGAAATTCAGTTTAAGGAACGTAAATTTTGTAAATTTTACACTCTCCAATGATAATTGGTAATATTTCACCCTCTCCAATGATAACTGGTAATATTTCACACTCTCCAATGATAACTGGTAATATTTCACACTCTCCAATGATAACTGGTAATATTTCACACTCTCCAATGATAACTGGTAATATTTAAAAAAAAAAAAAAAACAATTCTCATGCTTTAATGAGAGTTGAACCCAGAACCTTTGGATTAGTAGTTGGACATGCTAGCCCCTGTTGGACCACCACAAGCTCTCATCAGAGCGAGTGCTTAAAACAAGTGCTTAAGCTCCAAATGTAGAAACTACATTACCTCGTAAAATTTCATTAAGGAATTAAACATTTGGTTATATATTTTTTCAATCCGTTTATATATATATATGTATATATATAATGAATACTAATATTTTGAAGTGGTTTTAATTTATTTAAAGGCAAGCGATATACTGTATTAAAAACATTTCGATTTTTTCAGCCAGGGTTTGAATATTAAATCTTAGTATGCCCACATAAAATGTTTTATATTCTTTTTAAGAAATTATGTAGGAAAGCAAGTGAGGTTCGTAAGCATATGAAATGTACAGACATATGAAATATACAGACATATAGGTAGGCAAATATAATTTTCGTACCCTTAGGAGCCAGACAGGCTCACGAAATTTTATTTTACAAGTAACATTTCTGGCTCCAGGAATGCACGTTTAAGACCTTTATAAGTATAGTGGTTAGCCTAAAATCATATCTTAATTTTTTTTCAGTAAGATCTGTATATAACAGATTCGAAACAATGCAGGATTAAAATAAGAGAATAAAAATAATCAAGTTTTTTTATTGTATTACATTTTTTTAATTGTACTGAAAATGTAAATCGAGTATAGCAAAAAATTTCTCTCAATTTAATTTCAGGCCTCCTCTGTTCAAAACTAAATACTACACTATGTTAATAATTCATTTTCATGACTATTTTTGTAGGTATAACTATCTTACTCGGATTTTATTAAATGCATGTATATGTGAATAAAATAAGCACTCTGACATTCTCTATAAATCAGGCAGGGTACAACACCAGCGAGGAATTAAAGACATTTTTATTTATATATTTACATACTTCACATTACAAATATAAACACAGAAATGTTAAATGTTTTCCTCGCCACTCATGTAGTGTCTTTAAAGCAGAATACTCACTTCACATAGTTAATATTATCTGCATATACACAGCTCAAGACAGTCCAGTCTAGCAAGCATCCAACCAGGATACTTGGCCATATATTATTATTATTATTATTATTCAGGACAAATTTTCACGACTGCCGCTGTCAAACTAAGCTACCTAAATGAAACCCAGCTGCTTATACACTCGCAAGCAGGCACCTTGGCATTCAATGTTCCGCCCACTGAAATTCAAGCATGCCATCAGCTTTACCGACCATCACCAGACTTGCATAGGCCAGCAATAAGTTTATCTATTTAAGTTTAACATTTTAAGTATATATATATAAACTTATATATAATATCTTATTGCCATCCCAGACTTATTTGTCAGATTTTTTCATTTATTATTTAGATTAAACATATATAATTTCTTAAGAATATTATTTACATGTAGGAGCTTTTTTACTCACTCTGATCTTTGCAATAAATCTACTTGCCACTCATAGCTTCTGCTCTACTGGTCGACACCAGTCAAAAATATACTAGTCACCCATATCATGCATTATGTCATACCAGACCACCCAACATCCATCTCCTATAACCAAAGAAAAAATTCAATTCAAGCATACCACCCGATACACCAAGCACAATATACATCATAACTCGGGCAACTATACAGCTGAGGCCAGCCTGTAAAATAACACCCATTATACTTGTTCTACCAACCAATATCACTTATACCTACCTACCAACCATACCACCCAATATAATACTTGCATACCTCAAATGTACATCCACACAGACCATACGAAGCAAAAATACTGCCCATACCAGTGACACGATCAAATTCTTCTCATACTACCCACCATGCTGGCTTACACCAGTCAAAATACAATAACCTCCCATACCAAGCACTTTTAACTAAAGCATGCATTATCATTACATACATACACACTGTCCACACCATTTGACATACACCAACAATCGCAAGACAGTTACTCTGGAAAAAATATCAACCAACACACCATCCATAATAAAAGTGTACCTAGCTACAATACAAACATGCTTACCATCTGTCAAGCCATCATCACTGAATGATACCAGGCCAACCAACATGCCATCACCTCGAACCATCCCAACCACCACATCAAACATACTGTTTTGAAAACAGTATATAAGCTTGCATCATGTAAGAACGGATGTAATTTCGCCAACGACCACGATGGAAGGGATCGTCACGAGTGGAATCATCTACTATGACTGTGTACTCTGCTAAAGATGGCATCAATGATTGAAGACTTATCATCTGTAACACCGACAACATAGACTACAGCAAGTATTTCTGAAGAGTCGTTACAAGAATTATGGTATCAGTGTTATTATTGTGGAGATACTTTTAGCTAAAGTTGTAATGCGGGCCGACATGAAAGTAGCCATTGCTTGTTCAGTCCACCTTACAAGACATTCTACTGTGATAAGTGCGATGTTGTGTTTTCTCGTAGTGATATCCTATACAGACATAAGAAGTGCAAAGGTACTGTTTGTTGAACATCGTGAAGCGAGTGCAAGTATATTGCAGCAAGACATTCACGACTATGTTTAGCGCCAGATAAAATTAAGATAGTAACTTTCTATTTACCATCAGCTATAAGACCTACATGTGTGTTATCTGCAATGCTGTATATGCGAATAAGCGTAACTTAACTGCTCACAAATAGACATGTACTATAAAATAATCGTAAAGCACAAAATATTTTTTTGAATGGAGAATATGTTTTGAATATTTATTGACAAGTGTGTAAAATAAAAATAAGGTGTATGGAAGACTATATATTTTTTTCATTTAATCAATTAATGTAGGTGCAAAAATGCGATGTGCCGACTTAGGTTATCTGACACCGTCCACATCAAATATATGTATATTCGTGTTTGGTGTAGCTATTGAGACGGACTGACCTGGCAATTTAAATGGTAATTATAAGAGACATACGATGCTTTTTGATGAAATTATTTTTCCAATAAAGAGTCATGTGTGAATAAAGGAAGAAAAGCCTCTATTAAATAATGTGAGATGGGATATCTTATTCACCTTCGGTAGCAATTGCTTTGTCTGTCACTATATTGTATGTTTGATATCGTATGTGATAGAAGTTGAAGTATAAGTCTGCAGGATGATGAAGAAGAAGAAGATGTTGATGATATGGTTTACCTAAGTAATTCGCTGGAATATTTGTTTCGTTGTCATGGATTGTATGAAGGAAAATGCTTGGTATAACCGGTATGGTCTAATGGAATGGTTTGTAGATATTGAGTGTTGTTATGTTCTGTTCGGGTATTTGAGGCATTACAAGTTAGAATGTTTGTTGGCAGAATATGTAGAAATTGATTTTTTTTTTTTTTTTTTTTTTTTAAACACTGAGTATGATATGAACTCAAATATTATGAGTTAAAAATTTTTTCCGATGTGTGGTAGTCGTAATGAATGGATCGAGGTTTAATATATCATGCCTGTATGGTATGTTAATTTTGCTGGTAATGTGTCTTTGCAAATGGATGGTTTGGTGTGATAGTATGGCTGGTCAGAATTTGGAATATTTGATTTGGTAATTGGTATGTTCTGACATTATGGTATGGTGGTACGTATGTTATTAGATGATGTTATGATATGTATAAATGAATGGTGCATGATATGGTCTGCGAGTATTGATAGTTAGAATGTTTTTTTTTTCTGCTGGAACATTTGAATTGTTGGTTTGGTGATACGGTCTATTAGAATGAGATTTAGTTAAGGTTGGATCGTTGGCTATGGTAATCTGTATGGGTGTTGGTATTATTTGAATGCGTGTGTGTGTTTTTGCTATTACATGATGAAAACTTATATAAGAGAAATTCACTGGACTATTTCATACGAATGCTTATATTTTTGTTTTGTTTATCTGGATGGTATGAATGGAAGTGTTTTGGTATAACCGATATGGATTGTAGGTAGTGTTAGGTATTTTGGGATGTTACAAGTTAGAATATTTTGTCTCGAAAAATATTAATGAATGAATATTAGGTCTGTTTTTTTTAGCACCGACTATGATATGAAATCCAATTATTACGAGATATTTTAAACAATTTTCGATGGTCATATGGAGATTTGGGGTATATAGTTGTTTGTTATGATATTAAATTATGATTGGGTGTTGGGGTAAAGCTGGTCGACATATTTAATTAATAATAATATTGTGATATGGATGAGGCGTCCGTTTCTGTAAATGAAGCATTGACATATCGTGATGAGTGAAAAAAGAAACCAATTATATATATATAAGCCTGAACAATAAATGAATCCATCAAATAATTGCAATATATCATGAATTTTTAAATTGAAGTTTATAAGTGAGTGGTTTGTAACAATTGAGATAACTCTAACATAACTATTTTTTATAGTGAATACTCTCTAGTAAATAGAATAACATGGTATGGTGGTAACATGTCTTAAGGAGAGATCAAAATGTTCTCTAATAAATGGAATATCTTGGATGTGTATAGGTAAGAGTTTGTAGAATGTACGAACACATGTCCTTCCGAATATATGTTAAATATATTATTCGCCTTCGTGTGATATACGGTTGTTATTTCCTTTTTTTTTTTTTAAGAGTTTAGCATAAATATTTCTTAAAAAGTAATGCATTATAACCTTTATGATCTGTTTAATTGCCCTTGGCTGGATTTTAGATATGATATAATCTTCCCTTGTATGCTACTATGTCCACGAAAGATAAAAATGGTTGGTGTGTTTAGGTAAACCAGACTGGTAGCAAGCAATGAAGGTTTGGGTATTTACTTCATTCTCTCTCTCTCTCTCTCTCTCTCTCTCTCTCTCTCTCTCTCTGTGTGTGTGTGTGTGTGTGTGTGTGTGTGTGTGTGTGTGTGTGTGTGTGTGTGTGTGTGGAAAGTTGAGTAAGAACGGATATTTAGAATTTACCCTAGAAATGTTGGTTCACATGAATTGTTGAAAAATTATCAGTGACAGTCATTCGTCTGCTGAGAAATGTGCGTAATGAACAATATCTATGTATGTTTTATGTAATGCGATAGCTTAGTAGATATGTTCTGTAGAGATCAGTAAAGTTGATATTCGCAAGGTTTTTAACGATGCCCATGCAGGCTGTCATATTAAGTGAATGTGATCTATGCGGGTGGTGGGAAACTAAATTTTTGTCATCGACACGCACCTATCATATTGGCAATGTTGGAAGTAGTCTCGCCCTCGACTTCATCTCCTTTGCAAGTTGGTCATCCGTACTCGCGTCTACTGTTCGAGAGATCTAACCTCTCGAGAGATTTGCAAGAGATGTGAGTGCGGTCTCTCTTGTTTTTTAGACTATTCCATATCATGATCTGGATATATTCATTGGTTGAGCGGTTTGGTGGTGTGTCTTGCTTGTATGGCCTATTAGTATGGTAGTATCGATATTTGAAATATGTGATTGGGACATTGCAGTAGTTTGAGTTGATGGTAGGAGGGATTTTTTTTGATGGAATAGCTTTGTCTCTGAGTGTGATGTGCCTGTATGGCTCTTAAACAGGAGGGCAGAAGGTATACTGATAGGTGTGATTGGTGTGATAGGTGTGATATTTTCGGTTGTTTTGGCAGTATGACAAAAGTTTAGCTTCGATGGTGTAGGGAGAATGATTTAATTGTGTGATTAGTTGGCAAGAGTGGAATGGCTTGATGGGATGTTTAGTTAGTATGAGATGGGCAGAATGCTTAGCTGGTACAGTTGGTCAGTATGATTGGATGGCATGATATGGTATTTGGGAATTAAGACTGTGTGGTCGTCATAGATGGTTAAATTAATAGTATTGAAATTATGATATCATGGTTGGAGATTATGATTATTATATTTGATTGGCTCGGCTGCTGGTATGACTTGTTTATATGTGTAACTGGTGAAGTTAGATGGGGTGAAATGGTAGTCAATATAGTTGACTGTTATGATTGATTAGTAAGTCTGAGGTATGGTGGTTGATATGGTCTGTATTGTTAACAGCATGAAAAAGTAATGCTTGGGGTAGGGCGAATAATATGGCCTGGGCTGCATTTTTTTGTTAGTATGGTTATCTGCTGTGGTGGTTTGTTGATATATTCAGATGGTGTAGTATGTTAGTATGCTGGGTTGTATTTCTTTCAACATTGCATGACTAAGGCAAGGTAATATCATGGTGAAAGTTATTATATATCTGTTTTAGTACTACTCAGTACCATTAAGTTATCAATATTGTTGTTAAGTATGCTGCGGGTATGTTACGAGCTGGGTTTCGTAAGAGCAGCTATTAGTATGGATGGCTGGCATAATTAACTGGTTTGTTGGTTGGTAGAGTGGTTTATATTAATGTCCGGTATGCTGGAGGATTGTCACCTAGTATGCTTTGGTTTGTGAGGTTAATGGATGGGACTGGGGTGGTATGAAATGAGTAGTTGTTATGTTGCATAAACAATGTGATCTGTGCTGCATTACTGAAGTATGCTGAGGTATGTTTGGTATAGTACTGTGATTATTTTGGTAAGGTCAGTGTGGGGTGAGGTCTGCTTGAATTCTAATAAACAGTGAGTATATTTCGTCTGATGATGGTTGGTAGAGCAGATTGTGTAGGTAGCATGATTGAATTGTGTTTTTCTTTTGTTATAGGTGATGAGATGTTGGTTTGTTTTTCTTTTGTTATAGGTGATGAGATGTTGGTTGGTCTGGTATGACTCGGGTTATAGGTTGGTATGGTGGTATAGTGACTAGTATATATTTGGCTGATGTCTGATGCTATGACATATACGTTGAAGTTACAGTTTTGGTATATTTTAGTGGGTGTGGGCTGAGGTACGCTTGAATTATAGTGAACGGTATGAGTGGTGAGTATATTTAGTATGGTGTTTGTTGGCCTGGTATGACTTGCATTATAAATGTTGATATGGTGGTATAGTGACTGGTTTATATTTGACTTGTGTCTGATGCTATGACAAACATGTTGATGTTACGATTTTTGCTATATTTTAGTTGGTGTGGTCTGAGGTATGCTTTAATTCTGGTAAGAGGTATGAGTATATTTCGTTTGATGGTGGTTGGTAGAGCAGATGGTATGGGTGGTAGGAGCTATGGAGCTATGGTGCTATGGAGTTATGGAGCGAGTATTTTTGAGTCATTAATGGGTGGTGGTGGTGGTGGTGGAGATTGGCAGAGAAGATGGAAAGGGTGTTAGGTTATGGGCTAGTCTCATCTGTACATTTGCTTGATACATTTGATTTATGATGATGGATAGTATTAATGATGTGTTGGGTTGTATGATTGCATTGAGTTTTTCTCTGGTTATATATGTAATGGTGTGTTGGTTGGACTGGTATAATTAAGTAATGATGGTTTAACAGATGGTAAGAATATTTGCATGTGATATGTTTTCCAGAATATCTGTCTAGCGATTGTTGGTGTATGTCGAATGGTGTGGACAGTGTATGCATGCAGTGCTAAGGCAGGCTTGAGTTGAAAGAGTTTGAAATGGGTGGTTATTGTATTTTGACTGTTGTCAGTCAGCATGGTGGATGGTATGAGAGGAGTTTGTTTGTATCAGTGATATAGGATGTATGTTTGTTTTGTATAGTCTGTGTGGACGAATGGTCGAGATATGCTCGAGTTATAGTGGATGGTGTGGTTGGTAGGTAGGTATAAGTGGTGTTGGTTGATAGAACAAGTAGAATGGGTGTTAAGTTATGGGCTGGCCTCAGCTGTATAGTTGTTTGAGTTATGATGTATATTGTGCTTGGTGTATCGGGTGGTATGGTTAAGTTGATTTTTTCTTTGGCTATAGGAGATGTATGCTGGGTGATCTGGTATGACTTGAGTTATATAATGGATGATATATATATTTAAAATGTTAAACTTATTGCTGGCCTATGTAAGTCTGGTGATGGTCGGTAGAACAGATGGCATGCATGAGTAACAGTGGGTGTGTGGGTGGAACATTGAAAGTTAAGGTGTCTGCTTGCGAGTGTATATACACATCCTAGTTTCAGTTAGGTAGCTTAGTTTCACAGCGGTAGTCGTGAAACAAACTTTGTCATGAAGAATAATAGTATAAGTCCAAGGGTCCTTGTTGGACGCTTGCTAAAGTGAACATTATTAAGTTGCGTATAAGAAGATTATATTAATTATGTGAAAAGTGAGTATTCTGTTGTAAAGACAGTACATGAATGGTGTGGAATAAATCTTCAGATTTATATTTTTATAAAATTTTTTTCGAAAGGATGTAAATATATAAATAAAAAAAATCTTTAATTTCTTGCTGGTTTTGTATCCTGCCTGGTATATAGAGAATATCATGGTGCTTGGTTTATTCACATATATATGGCCTACATACATTGAATAAAATCTGAATAGGATAGTTATGCCTACAAATGTAGTCGAGGCAGTGAATAATTAACCTCGTGTTGTATTTAGTACTGAAGAGAGGAAACCTGAGATGAAATTGTGAGAAAATTTTTTGCTATACCCTATGTACATTTTAAGTACAACCTAAAAAATAAAATTAATAAAAAAAAACATGAATATTTCTATTCTCTTATTTTAATTCTGCATCGAAACCAGTCAGTCATAATCAGAACTCGTTAAAAATGCAAAATATTATTTTAAGTTAACCACTATACTTATAAAGGTCTTAACCATACATTCCCGGAGACAGAATTGTTGCTTACAAAATAGAAATCTCGCGAGTCTGTCTGCCTCCTAAGAGTTCGCAAAATTATATTTGCCTACCTTAATGTATGCACATATTCACACGCTTACGAACCTGACTTTTTTTGCTACATAATTTTTTAAAACGAATATGAAATTTTTTTATGTGGGCTTACTATGATTTAATGTTCAGATCCTGACTGAAAATAACGAAATGATTTTTATACAGTACATCGCTTGCTTTTAAAACACAAAAACTATTCCAAAATATTAGTTTTCATTATATATATATATATATATATATATATATATATATATATATATATATATATATATACTGATTGAAAAAATTTACAACAAAATGTTTAATACATTAATGAAATTTTACCAGGGAACGTAGCTTCAACATCTGGTGCGTATATCCAAAGGATCTGGATTCAAATGTAATTCCATCGTGAGAATTCTTTATTGTTTTTAATGCTACCAGTTGTCATGCGAAAACGTGAAATTTACACAATTTAAGTTCTTTAAATTGATTTTATATTACAAATGCATTAAAAATACATTTAACTGTATTTTTCAAAGATTTTCTGGCATTTTTCAAATGACTAATAAAATAAATTTAAATAATTCCAATTATTTATAAATGTATCGCTTCATAGAAATATTATGGCAAGGCTGGCCAGCCGAGTGCCTCGCGGTCAATGGCCTCCTCCCCTCCCCCCCCTACGTATGACACTTAGTGATGATGTCACTGCACTCTTGGCGTTTCACAACTGGTAAGTATGACTCGCGGGCTGTTGACACGTGCGTGCATGCATGTCTGCGTGGTTACGAGGCTAGGGGACTTAATTCTCGTACAAAAGTAAAAACTAATTGAATGTAATATAACATTAGGAAAAATATTGATTAAAAATAAAGTATTATATATATATATATTAGTTAAACCTGAATAATAAAATAATTATTAAAAATACAAAAACTTAAAAATGTACTAAAAATAAAATACTTCAAAGGTACATAAGTTCAATCTAAATAATACATATATATGTTAAGCCTTAATAATAAGAAATTTACAAAAAATTATAATAAAATAATATAATAAATAAAAATTACATAAGTTAAATCTAAATAATAATAAATATTATATCTAAATGAAAACCTTAAAAATTACATACGAAATAAAACTGTAATGTCTTTAATGACAGATAATATATTATTTATTCATCTCGAAGCTATATACTTCTTATAAACTTTTGACCCAGCGCATGTCGCGATAGCCGAGTGGTCTAAGGCGTTAGTCTGGCGACTCAACGTACGGCAGTTTGGTCCCGTGCCATTACAGGTGGTATTTTGAGTTCTAAAAAAACCAGCGCCCCTAGCGGTCAGTTCCAGAACTAATTCAAACGAGAGAGACTTATCGAACGGCTGGCGTGCCACCTAGTGATCAATGTCAGAACCAAGATGGCTGTGCTCCTAGCGACCAATGCTGGAACAGATGTGGGAAACAAATGACAAATGAAAAATCAAAGATGGTGGCTTCCATGTAAATGTAAACAAAGATGGCAGCGTAGATTTCATGCGATAGATGTAAACAAAGGACAAACGACAACAACGAAGATGGCGGCCTCCAGTAACATAAGATGTAAAGAAATGAGAAACGAATGGGAGAGAAAGAAAGGAAATAAGGAAAGAAAGAATGCAAAAGATAAAAATGGAGCACTCGGAGAGAACCCTCGGAATGCAAGAGCAGGAAAAACGAAATACTGGTTACCAAAATGGCGGTCCAAGGTGATATGCTCGCTACAAAGATGGCGGCATATTGCCTACAAAATGACGGCGTGCTGGCTACCAACATGGCAGAATCCATCATGGCGGTCGTGCGACCGGAATTACAGAGATAAGTCCGTAATCCAATATGGCGGCCGGCGCCTTGCGGATCCACGATCCCCAGCCCTTGTCCCCGAAGGTACCAAACCTATTTACTTTCCGCCTCCCGCAAAATAAACACTGGCAATGTCCTCATCACTTTATCCATGCATCGGTCCAGTGAAACTGTGCAATTATACGAAAAGTAAATATTTTGCAAACATGCTCTTTTTACACTTCGATGCATAAAAAACAGACAGCGAACGAAATAATTTAAGTTATCACAAATAATCACCTATCACTTTTTATTCGACGGTATATGGAGCTACTTTCCATCCATCGTTACCAACTTTATTATGCGCATCACTCAGTATACCCGTTAAAAATATGCAGGCAGGAGCAGTGACTTTTTACAAAGATTAATTTCAAAGTGCTCTCTTTATCGTAAACAGCATTTAGTAGGGTACACTACAGTGAAAGACGTTATTAGATACACTGATTGCACAATTTATGGCGATCGCCTACCCAGAGCTTGAAACACATTCCAGGGCGTTAGAGAAAACTTGACGAAACCATTAAAAGCGCCCCCAATAGGTTAGGTTTACTTACGAAAAGAAAGCACATTCCAGAGACGACGGAATAGTCTTTACATGGCATGACGCACATGAAACACTATTTCAGTGTCTTCCAACATCGCTAAAAAGATCTCTTTCAAACCGATGATCTCAAAATACACGAACGGGATGGATGCAAAACTACAATAGAAGCATGCATTAGTCTTTGCTACAGGATCGCGTCGAATAAAATTAATGAGTCGTCGCTTGTATTCCCGGCAGTTCTACGATAACGACTAAACCACTACGCGCTAGTTCAGTGGCCTGCACGTAGAGACGAAACTGCTTTACATAAGCCGGTCGGCGTCTCCCATTGCGTAACCACTACGCGCTAGTTCAGTGGCCTGCACGTAGAGACGAAACTGATTTACATAAGTCGGTCGGCGTCTCCCATTGCGTAAACACTACGCGCTAGTTCAGTGGCCTGCACGTAGAGACGAAACTGCTTTACATAAGCCGGTCGGCGTCTCCCAATGCGTAAACACTACGCGCTAGTTCAGTGGCCTGCACGTAGAGACGAAACTGCTTTACATAAGCCGGTCGGCGTCTCCCATTGCGTTAACACTACGCGCTAGTTCAGTGGCCTGCACGTAGAGACGAAACTGATTTACATAAGTCGGTCGGCGTCTCCCATTGCGTAAACAAACCTCTTACAAAATATACTACATGGTAGTTGTGTAGCACAAAGGGTGTTGGCAAAGCTGAAGTCAGTTCGCGAATAGAATGAACATTCGCCTTTTTTTTTTTTTGTCAACGTCAAAGCTCGACAGCAACCAGTTTACAAACCCAAGCAAGGAAGTCCTGTTTAGCCCTTAAAATTTCCAAAACCATGTGCAATTGACTAAGATTAGCTCCGTTTTTACGTACTTGCGTGTTTTCAAATACTGATTAACTTACCCTGGACGAGTTTCAGTGCAGCCACAACACATTTAACTTAAGTTGAAACTGAATTATATTTTGTAAATTTAAAAGTACAAATAATGACATGTAATTAAAGATTGAATGATTGTTTAATCACGTGTTTTAGAGTCAATGTTGAGATTCACAGAAAGGACTATCACGGAGACATTCACGTTCAAGAGGCGTGGTATCTGAATCGCACACCATGTGACGTGTCGAATGAGGAAGAAAGACACACTTGATTACGTCCAAGGTCAAAGTGTACTGGTACAGTTGTGAGTAAACGTCAATAACGCCTTGCAACCAGAGCACCAGTTGCCACTGCTTGCAGACTACAGATCAACTCCTCGATGTTAAGAGCCACCCAAATCTCTTCACCGTGTAACTGGCCACGTTAAGGACCATTGAACCCGTGACCTCTGGCGTCCGCAGAGGCTCCAGTGACAACCTCCACCGCCTAGTCTACGTCACAATGCGTCCCCATTAATGGGGAGCCCTCCCTCTGCCCCTCGTACGGGCGAGCTCCGTAGATGGTCGCCGCCAGCGCAGCCACCTCTCGCATTCAAATCTCCGCGGGCGGGCGTCTGCTCATGCATCCCGTTTCAAGGTCGAGGCGACCCTTTACAGGCCTCTGCCGCTGCCAGTGCACAGCGTCACAAGTGACATTGGGGGGGGGGGGGGGCAGGTGTGGCGCTGTTCCGCTGAACGCCTGCCGCTGTCTTAGAGAGTGAGTTAAGAAATTTGGGCGGCTCTAAAGAGGACTATGTACCTGCGTGTCCAAGGCCAAGAAGTGAGGGAGCGATACGGGCGACACTAACACGCACGCCTAGCGCCTTATCACTCCTACGCGCAAGGCGTACAGTGTTTCCGTCCTAACATTTTACTGTGTAAACTAGATCTGTAACTGTGGGGTTTTATTAACCGCGATGAAAGTACACAGATTAAACTACCTGCGTATAATCGTACTTTTCTCTTGCCGTTTAAAGAAACTTCATAGGCAAGCTTTAAAAATGCTATATTTGACCACTTCCACGATTTTCTCTCCATTAATAGATACAATTAGAAGGATAGTGACATAGACAATAGTTTTTTAAATCTTTTCTGACAAAAAGTCGTATTTCCAGAACACTTATTAACCGATACACGCGTTTACGCGCAAACAACGATTTCGCAGTAAACGTTTCAGTGTATAGAACCCTTAACATCGAGATCCTGAGAGCCGATGAGGGTGAAGCGAGGTGAGTGTGGAGTGGCGTCGAAATGAAGGAGTTTGGGGGCGGGAGGATGGAGATCCCTGAGAAAACCAGCTTACCACTTGCGAAAATCCTGGAGCGACCACGACGGGAATCGAGCCCGGTTCGCCTAGGTGGGAGGCGAGTAGCCTAACCACTAGACAACCGCGGCCCCCGCTGTCCTAGCGCTCTTCCATAAAACATGTATTGCTCTACCAACTTATCTAAAGACCATGGGATAGAGCGCTGTAGTTGCCTTCACTGTAACACGAGTTCAGTTCCTACCTGTCCCAAGGGGTGATGGAAGGGACGGAGAGTTTGACAGGGTTATTTGTTTCACGGAGTACATGTATTCTCTCCCTACCACCTACAAACCAAGGGGACGCGGTGGTGTAGTGGCCAGACTACACGCCTCCCACCTAGGCGAACCGGGCTCGATTCCCAGTGGGGCCGCTTCTGCATTTCCGCATGTGAGAATCGTGAGGGACGATACGGAAGGTCGGCGCGTTTACTCGGGGATATCACGTTTCCCACGCAGCCTTGCATTCCGGCGCTGCTTCGTACTCCACTCTTTTCACTCTCATCGGCTCTCAAGACCTCGCTGTTAAGTGAAGCCCAAATCTCTTCACTCACTCGCATTTCCTAGTTTGACGGATGGAACAAAACTTGGTAAGCGACGTTTGTGATATAATTCATGACTCTTATTTTCAACCGAACATGAAAGTTTAAGATAATACGTCTTTTAATAATATGTTGTTGGAAGTTGCCGAGGACTATAAACGTCCAAGGTAAATTATTGCAAGCACGTTATAGGTAATGAAATGTTGCATTACCGGAGCTGTGTTACGAGGCCCTGCTGGCAAGTGCTGGCTGGTTACATTGACACGCGTGCTTCGCGGATCGGGACCGTCAGAGTATTTCCTATTGAACTGTTATTTCTTTACAGTGGCGCATTTCGTGTTAAACTAACTAAGTGTACACCAAATTGTTTTTCGCGGAAATATTTAAGGACAAGTTGTGTTCCAACGCACTTTAGTTCAGAACCACTTTCATGATTGTATCAATTGAATTGTTTCGCGTCATATCTGTCAGTCTGCGAATCATAGACGGTCCGTTTCGGAGAAACTTAATTCTGATAGTCTCACTCATGTAACAGACTGTCTTCGCACAAAGACAAGCAGCCAATAGTCAAATGAAGACTGCAAGTGTGCATAGAATTGTCACAGAGCAGGAGCACCGCAGGAAACCCCACCACTCCCTGAATGACCTTCAACTCCCCTTCCTTCCATTCCACTAATTTAAACAAAACTAGTCTTCCCAAAATTTTCAAGCAGCAGAATTTAAGTAGCAGAGTAAGTAGAAGCCGAGAGCTACTCCGAGATATTTGTGATCCGTGACCTTTTACCTTGACGTTTGACCTTGACCTTTGACATACTGACCTACTTATGGATGCATTAGTGACCTACTTTTGAATGCACTTTTTACCTACAATCCTATTTTTAGCCCAGCGTGACATATATAGAAGCACTTTTGGCCTACTTTTTTATTTTTAGCACACGTGGTGATGCCTATATTTCGTGATGCACTTCTGGTCGCACTTTTTTGCATATCCGGTGCAATGCACTTCCGGTACGGGGTTCGATTTCTGGTACGGGATTAGATTTCTGGTACGGGGTTAGATTTCCGGTACGGGGTTTGATTTCCAGTACGGGGTTCAATCCCCGACGAATGCAATTTGGGAAATTTATATTTTTTGGAACATGCAATGCACTTCCGGTTGAATTCCCGGTGAGTACAATTCTGGGAAAGTTTTGGGAATTAAGGGTTTGATTCCCGAACAGGAATAGTTTTGGAAACGAGTGATTTTTGGGAAAATTTGAGTCGTATTCCCGGGCAGAGCACTTAATGTATTTTTTTTTTGTCTTGGAAAATTTTCGAAAATTTTAAATTGTATTCTCGGGCAATGCATTTAATATTTTTTAGACTTGGAAAACTTTAGTCAACTGGGTACGCTACCTGGACAGGGGTACTTTTGGAAATTAGTGATTTTTGGGAAACTTTTGAGTCTACCAGGTTCGATTCCCAGACAGAATATTTGAAATTAATTTTTGGGTTTGTGTTTGTTTCCTGGGCAGGGAACTTAATATATTTAGGAATTATATTTTTTGAATTTGGTTTTGGACTTAATGTATTTTTGGATTTTCATTTTGGAATTCTAATATTGTCTTCGAATTTTGTTTTGGGCTACCGGGCAGGGCGCTTATTATTTTGGAAATACAGGGTTCGATTCCCATACTGCTCATTTCTGCGAAATGCACTAAATTGCGCAATCAAAAGCGAGGTTAGTTTTCGGGGAAATGCATTTACTTTCATGAACCGTCGATGTTACCTGTTCCGTTTCTCCTGCACGACTGAAGCAATGCACTCACTTGTGTCGACTGTTGCATGTCGGCTGATGACGTGTGAATGTGCTTAAATAGAATATGATGTACCACGTAATGAACGTAAGCTCTTGCATAACCCTGTAATTAGCAACAAGTATAAGCATAACTACCTTAATGAAAGTACACAGATGCGTAACCACGAATCACATTACAAAATTACCAACGTCATACATCCTCTCACCAAGACAACTAGATCTCAACTGACTCATCAAAGAGTATTTCCTAGTCGGCAAACCACCAACACCTTCATTCAAACATTTTGCAAGAATTATTATTGCTATTATTATTATTAAGTACATATTTAAGTCAAGCACTCAGTGTATGTGGAATAACACTGTGAGCGACTTATTGAATATTAGCAGTGTAACAGACCCTGTTGAAAATAAAACTGAAAAACACAATCAGTTTTAAACACTATTTATTATTACCCATCAACCATATTATTTAAACTTGATTTACACACACGTGAATGCTACAATCAACTTAATTCTTCTATATACAATGCTTCTTCTTTGATGTAAGGATCCTTCAGTGTTGGAGTGGGGTTAAACTAGACACTTGAATAACGTAGCACAGACCTCGCAGGTGATACCAGGAAAACTGACATCGTTGTGACGAACCAGAATTACTGACGGGCAGCAAACCAACCGGTGCAGTTGGACAGGCGATTAGAGGCATGCTCGCCTGCAGGTATAGGGCATTCATGGTTAAGTTTTAAAGCCAGAGTTCCTTTTTTCTTTCAACCAATTTATATCCTTCTACCACTTGTTAATGTAAACCTGCCATGTGAGTAATAAACACAGGGTACAATATTTATTTTCCTCCCTCATCAAATTGTAACCAAACAAACTGTATTTTTTTTTTCGTGAAAGTGAGAAAAAAAATTACTTGATTTTAAATTCAAACAACTTATCATCACCTACTCGTCTGAATAATATTTTTCATTTAAAATGCAGACATAAACATTATATATTATATATATATTACTTTTTCATTTAAAATGCAGACATAAACATTATATATATTATATATATTACTTTTTCATTTAAAATGCAGACATAAACATTATATATATTACTTTTTCATTTAAAATGCAGACATAAACATTATATATATTACTTTTTCATTTAAAATGCAGACATATACAAGTACTAGTGACACATCCAATCACTCACAGGATATTTTTAAATGACATGGGGAATTTTCAAACTAATAAATAACAAGTCACAATATTCCATTATAACATTAAAAATTTTATTCAAAATTCTTTTTTCAAAAAATCATCCTTAAGAGCTAACATATTTACAAATACTTTACAACAAACATTGACACACTAAAATACATTTTCATTCACAATTTTTTTTTACAAATTAAACAAATATCTACATAAACCATTTCTTTTCATACTTTAAAACAAACATAGCATGAGAATGCAATATACAAGAATCATGTTACAAACTTAAATACCAATTTTTTTTAAACCAATAAGACATTTGAACAAAAACAAGGCATTCATTAAAAATAAGACATTTTATCAATAACATTTTATGATTTAAACTACCAAACATTTCATCGAAGTTACTTACATATTAAACCTACAACTAACACTACTTCTGCTGCTACAACATTCCAAAATCTTCTAAGATAGATAACATAATAAATAAATAACAAGAACAAAATAATTACGAACAAAATATTTACAAATATATTACATCCTTGTGGTTGACGTCCTTTTCCTTTCTATTTACATTAACGAAACATTCGGGGGGTGTGTTCGTTGATACGCACAGAGGGGCGTTCATTTGTCACATCCAGGGTAATTTCCAATCACTCACACACGCCAACGACAGGGTATAAGACACTCACATGCGCGGAGTTTCCAGTAGATGATTTGTCAGACTGCGAATTTCTTCTTTTTATTATTATTTTGTTAAATGTATTGAAGACAGGTGTATTTTGGATATAGTTTGCCAGGCTTTACAGATAGGCTAATAGACAGCAGCAGCATTGATGTTGTTGTAAGAGATGTTGCAAACAGCTGTAGATATTTGTAGAAGTTGTAGACATCTGGAGATAGTGGTGATGTTGATCGTGGAAAAGGAGGTACGTGTCGTGGCGGCAGATGGACGTCATCGGTGGTGTGGTGGTGGTGGTGGAGGTAATTGTGGTGTCGTGGGTGAACTGCTTTTATTGTGGTATTGATAATATTGTAGGGAGGAAAAAAATTTACTTAGGTGTTCTGTAGTGCCCCCAAGGTAAGGTTGATATTCCAGCTGCCTCAATGTACCGCTTATAATCCATACCTGACAACAATACCTTGGTTACGCGTTCGGTGTAGACTTCAGGAGCACGCGGATGGAACTGATATTGAGTCCCCAAAACCCTTGTGCAATTTTCGAGGCAATCTCGATAATCCTTGTACCTGAGTGACTGTAAAACGTTAGGTTTTACACCCTTCGCCTTGCATATATATAGTTCATTCCCAACAACATATGCGTAAAGCTTGGGATGTAAACCCACAAAGTGTGTGATGACGCGCCCAGCACATTCATCTTTCATCACCCAGGTAAAGCCTTTGTTCTCGTGAGGGAATCCTTGCGGGTTATCGAGCGCATAGTTAAATGTATCAAACCATGCCTTTAAATCTGCGGTAATTAGTTTATAGATTTTCTCACAAGCAACAGAATATACCAAGGAATCGGTGTCACAATGAAGAAGGTGTAAGGCTGGCGGAAGAAAATTGAATGTATGTATTGATAATGGAATTCGAAGAGGGTTAATTTAGAAAGATCAAGAATGGCAACACCAGTGTACAAAGGTTTGCTGAATGCAACAGAACTTTTTAACATATCGACAAGGAGCAAGTTTTCATCGATAATCTGCATTGCCTGGAATGTTGGACGTCCTATCATCTCTGCAACCCCGTAGATTGTCATACTCGAAACGACTCTGATGTCCCTTTCCCAGTGGACATTCTGCAAGGTTTTTCCATAAACGGAATTATTCATTAACTTGTAAAACGATTTTTCAAATGCGTTCACAGCCTGGGCACGTTTCTCAATGTTAAACCCTATGTATGGAGCCATCCAAGTCGTCTGCTCAAAGTGCAAAACGCGATGAATAGAGTCAAGTTTGGCTCCGTACATCAAGTACTGCCTCAGTGTTTCCCCGAGTATAACATATTTATTATGCGGCACGAGTGTTGAAATAAGTTTCTCATGCAAACTGTTCGGGGGTACGCCATTTTCTGGGGCCAGAGGCAGATCAGATAGTGCATCATGACACTCCTCTGGAAAAGACAGATCAACATATGCAAAGAAACAAGTGTCACAATCATTCAACCTTCTTTGAAAAATACCATGTTGAAAACATGTCAGCCTCGACCCACTCAAAATTGCCAATCGGAAGCTTGGATCGCATCGTATGACTTTACAGTCCAATTAACGTCGAAATGACATACATACTTCGATGCCACACTGGGTCGTAGTCCTCACCCGTATAAATATTGTTGGCTTCTGCAAGCCTTTTTGAAACCAGGGTAATCACGCCCCTAACCCCTCATTCTACAAAAAGATGCATGTCAGGATAGTCAACAGCTCTAGTCGCACACGTGTCATTGACAATAAAGTGTCCCATGAAAGAGATGGAACTGTGATGTACATGGCGGGGTCAAGACCGTAATGAGCCAAACATACGGTCCTGAAATTCTCAAAAAATATCTGCCAGCAAACAAGTGTCTACACGTAAGTAGTAACTGGCATACTGCAGCAAGTTTATGCAGTTGAACACATCCCATGTGGTTTGGGCGTGAGCGTAATCCTTGTCGCTAATGCCTTCGCCTCTCATCACATTATGAAATGTGTCCTTTGGTGGGAGTGACATGCACATCATAATGTCTGGCAACTTGACAAAGTCATAAGGAAAAACTCCCTTCTGTTTTGCCAATTCGAATTGGGTGATGTCTGGAAACATCGAGCAGGTGATACTCAATGGTGCAGGTAACGAATTGCCTGCCAACATTTCCAGAGAGGCGCTCATGAATTGGAATGATTCAATAAATGGTAACTTGAAATGTTGCGCCTTTCCATTGAAATCAATCCCATTGGGAATTTGTTTTGCAATATATTTGTATTTTTCAAGGGTCATTCCAATCACTTGAATTTTACCCGGGATTTCGATTAGCAGGGTTCCATCGGGTTGTGGTATGTGACGTTCAGCCAAAGGCTTTATAAGAAAGTGAGCATCATAGTTTTGCAGGTTTGAAAAACAGCGACAATTCATCAGCAGTGGATTTTGGCTTCATCAGAACAATCACGCTGTAAATTCCTGCAACCCACTTTGTAAGTTCAACTAATTTATCAATAATTAGTACACTCAATCAACACCCACAAACTCGAAATACTGAGATAATCTTGGATTGTATGGACAGACCAACAAAATGATACAAGCATATAGAACATGTTGGTTGATGGTAGTTGTGTTACTCATTTCATCATTAGGCAGCAAGTGGACATGGATATCAGGCAATATTTACAATGCAATAGGTGACGAAACCCAATCTCTGCTGTTGGCTGTAATCTTTAAATTCCAATCCTTATCATTCCCAGTGGGGAAAGTACTGCGAACAGCCTTTTGTTGCTGGCAAAGAATAGCGTTACTTGCGAGTTTATCCTCAGTTTGGAAGTATTGGAGCCATTAATTGCAAACAAATTTTTTCTGATGTCTCTTACACAGCTAATTACCAATGAATTGCCAAAATATTCACATGTTTGTCATGACATACAGGAGAAATATGCATGGGTAAAACCCACCTTTTTCGCAAGTTTCGTTCATTATATTGCTATCTTTGTCCACCACACAGTAGACATTGATAGAAATAGAATTGTTCTCCTCGAACTTGCGAATATCCTGTATGACTACAGATGTAGACAGACCTTCGATAATCAAAACCTGGCGAGGTTCTGAATATGAAGTCATTCTCATGCCGTGGAACAGGATACAAATATTCTATGACTGCGTAGTAGAAACACATTCCCTCCAGGCAGTGTACATCGACACAAGCTTTCCTATCAGCAATAAATAAACTTTGGTAGTTTAGTGTGCGCAGCAACGATGGTGAACGACCAGTATTGGGACACATGTACATTCATGTATGTCAGTATTTGCAGACTCCAGAGAGATCCACACGAACTAAACTTATCAAGTCTGTTTGTGAGATTAGGAACAATATCATCATCATAGATTAAACCCAAGTAGGATGAATGTAGGACAGGGAGTGCCTTGCTTTCCAAATAAAAGGTTTCTGTAGCGCCTTCCTCCACAGTGAGGGATTTCGAGTACTTACCTGCTACAGTAACTGAAACTAACTGGTAGTGGTGATTTGATTATTAAGTTTAATAAAGCGACCTTACACCTCTGGAAAAAAAGTAGAAAAGTATGTGTCACTGTTGAGCCCATTGTTAAATATCCATGCATCATTTAGTCTTCCCGCGAACGCCATAGCCATGAGCTCGTATGTCAGGTGTGGCAAAGCTTCCACTCAGGCTGGTGAGTCGGAAAACGAATAATTTTCCGACTTCCTTGGCAAAATATTTCGAATTGACTCGTAAGTCGGTTGTGTAACGGATTGAGCACTGTCCAAATCACACTTATTTTAAGAGTCTGACAGAAATAAGTAATCATTAAGATCAACTTTTTCATGTTTGGGGGTAGCAGCATGTTTTGACCTTTGGGTGTTGACAATCTCTCCGTAAGTGAATCTGTGCTCGATTATAATGTTACAATTTTGAAAAATTAATAATTTAGAAGTTATGGCCGAAAAAGTGAAATTTAATTGAAAATCAGATAAGTGATGATAAGAACTGATAAGGCAAGCATATGTAAACTCAGCAGCAGCTCTCCATAACTCTATACACTTAGCCGCTACATAATTTCCCACCTAACCACCCCCAAAAAAATTCCTCCCTTACCAAAATGGTCTGTAATGACATGAACATTTTATAATATCAATATTATGTAGTTTTTTTATTTAAAAAGGTATTATTTCATTCCTTAACATACTTTTGTTTTAAGCATAATTCTTTAAGTACATGTTAAAGGGATCAGGAGTTGGTTGGTATTGGTATCAAAAGACACATAAACTATGTGCTGATCGTTTTATTATAAGGTTACAAACCTTAAAAATTAATAGTATAGAAGTTATGGCCGAAAAACTGAAATGTAATTTAAAATCAGATAAGAGATGATAGGTCTTGGATAGTTAAGATCCTGGATATAGAAGAGAGCTATATTTTGTTGTCTTTTTTGTACCATTTTGGTCTTCAAGGAATAACTGCTCAAATTGACTGATTTGTTGGAAAATTTTTTCTTCAGAAAGTCTCATGTCTAGAAGGAAACTGCACCAAAGGATATTAGTGAGATTGATCCAAACAGGATAATCTGTTGGAAAACTTTTCCAGTTCATGAGGGCAAGGCAGACAATACTGCTGTAATTAGTGTGTTTGGTAATGCATCTATTTATTCACACAAGAAGATAAAGATGGAACTTGGTGACCAGATTTGGTTGTATCGGAAATTAGTTGGCACTACTGGCGACATGCATGTTCTTGGTAATGTGGAATTGTTTTTCAATCCATGATTATGTGTTATGGATTATGTGCTATGTATTTTTCATTTTGTAAATAAATGCTTTATCGGTGAGAAATGTACTGCTGAATTTTTCGTATTTTTTATATATTTTTTTCCTTTATATTAAAAAGGGCGGTATATTGAGGGGGAATATTTGAACATTTATTTTATGCTAATAAACATACAGAGTGATATAAATCCACATCAACGACATCACACTAGATACTCAAAAAGTGCACCCTTCAAAAATCCTATTATTAAAATTAATAGCGAAATTTATGGAGCTTCCTTAGGTAAATTTCCAACATGGTATACAGAAATATATATTAATAACGTTACATTGGCAATTCATTCCCCCTTCTTTTCCTCTCGATGTGATCCCTTCAACATGTCCGAAAGGAGTAATTATGTTTAAGTTGGTAGATCAAATTTTATGTGTGTCCAACATGTTTGCACTTTTATGTAGACTGTCTTTGCATCTGCAATTCAGAATCTGAATCGGTTATGTAAAGATCTTCAAGCAAAATGGCAATACTGGATCACTTACACTCATCCATTTAACCTAACTATAAGTGCCTTTTGTTTCCCCTCAACAGTAACTACAAGAACACAATAAATAAATATGCAGTTCCTTGTCGTTCTAAAAACATAGAAAATATGGCACTTTATTCCCTCATCACGACATAGTTGTTATTAATACAAACTTAAAACACTGTACTCGTTTATGTAAATAATTTTTTTGAGGGAACTTCTGTTTATTTGGGAAAGGCAGTCGACTACAGCGATGTGTTTTTACAAAAGATACAGTGAAGAGTTATTCTAAAGCCTTGTCATCAAAGCCTGGCAGCAGATGTCTGAGAATTAAGTGTGTGGGGAGCAAGCGAGAGAAACTTAGGTCTGAAGAGCTTATGTGGGTGTTTCAGGCAGAGTTGGAGCATTGTAAAAGACAGCATGTGCGGGCTGGAGTTGGGCTGCACATGGAGTGGACGAGAGAAGGAGAAAATGGTTCAGTAAACTGTCACTTCCCACACTGCGCAACACCATTCAAGCATGCTTCCCTTTCCCTGCCTGACAACCTCCACTTCCTCCTGCTAATATGCTCATTGCGAAAATCCTATGGGTGCACATGCGCTCCAGCGAGAGGGAGAGTCGTTATGCCCCTCTGGCCACACCACTCCTCTGCCGACTTCAGTCCACAACGCGAGTTTCCGTCACACAGCTCTAGGCACTATACAATTGACTGTAGCCTGGGACCAGCCTCACCTTGCCTGTTTTTTTTACAAGTCTTTAAATTTTAAAGCACTCAGACTATGTTTACAACCCAACATATAATTCTAAGCCAAGTATTAAGAACATTATATTTTTTTAATGTGCTTTTTTGAAAATATTGACTCTTGCATCATCAAAGTAGTGTACATCATAAAAATTGTTTATTCTGTAAAAACCAAATTTATGATTTTTGCACCATAAAAAGTATGTACTATGGTATATAATTTACAATGTTGAAAATACATTCTAGGGAACAGTGTAAAAATTATTTATGCAATCAAAATATTTTCATGATTTCAATAATTATGAATGTCATCTAAACGTTTTAGCAAGGGAGCAATTCACTAGATATTAATTACACTAAATAAACACTGTTAGAACTAAATATTTTTAAACTGAATTTTTTTTTAAATTTTACTAAAATACTTCTCAACTCTCGCTTACCCCCTCTTGCTTGCTCACTCTCACTCTCTTTCTCTCTCCCTCTCTTTCTCTCTCCCTCTCTTTCTCTCTCCCTCTCTTTCTCTCTCCCTCTCTCTCTCTCTCTCTCTTTGTCACACTCACAGTTATCCAAAAACTTTTAAAATGAAATGTCTTAAAATTAACATCTGATACACAATGCACTCCGCCACATACACATAAAAAACATTTCATTTGTTAGAAATACTCCAGGCTCATTTATCCACCTTTCAATTGCCCTTCACCAAACAGCTCACTCAGAACAAGCTTGGAAGCTGAAGTTATACACCTCCTGAATACATTAGGCATATCCAGCTTAGTTCTTCCCTTTTTTTAGCTGTTCCATATTTCATACCTCAGTCATAATATCAAAACCATACCTCAAACATATCTTTAAAAACTACGCAAAACTAACTAAATTTATTGAAAATACTTCCCCAGCACTCACACTCACAGTCACCACCTATTTTGTCTCAGAGTACTTTGTATTTTATTTTAGATGGTATTGACATATATTTACGATTATTTAACAGTGTAGAGAAGGCCTGAATTCGAGATGCCGTCTCGGCCTGCTGTCCATAGTGTGATACTACGGTGGTCATTCAGTATCTCCTTCGAAACTCTGTTAAATTCCTCTAAAATACACATCAACAACCACCTAAAGTTTATTAAAAACACCTTTCACCTGCACTTACACGCACACACACATATATATGAATTATCATTAATTAACACTAACAAATTACACAGAAGGGTGGGACTGCATCGCCTCAAGCACCCTTTCGACTTATTAATTAACACTAACAAGCAAACAAATTACACTTTAAAGAATACTATATATATATAATACTCAGAACAAATTTTTTGTAATTTTCATTAAAAATCTAAAATAGGCTTCTTTAAAAGTTTCTAAAATTTCATTCTGTTGTTAAAAGTTATAATGATTTGCTGAAAGTTTAATATAATCATATAAATGTTAAAAAATCTGATAATAAAGTTACAAATATATTTCAGATAATACTGTCAAAGTGAAACAATTTTTTGTACACTTTATGAAAAGTTTTAACAAAATACCAAAAAATTATTAAAAAGCTCGAAACTTTATTAAAATTTTTCAGTTCCTCTAACTCTAGCAGCAAAGTTGGTAGGCTTCGAACGAAACCTAAACCCAAGGTCAGGTTGGTTGAGCACCAGCCCGCTCGGGCAGGCAGGTGAAAATCCAGGTTGTCTGCTGACTTCCCAAGCGAGGGGTTCCTTCACCAAACAACCCCATCGTGTCAGGTCCCGGCAGAGGTAGCAGCTGGTGGACAGGCGACTGGTGTCCTTGAATAATCAAGGTTAGGCAGGCAGCTCCTAGCAGTCTGGACCGGTTCACAGGTGTCTGCGAGTGAGAGAGTAGAAGGTGTTGACCCCATGAAGTCATAGAAGCAAATGACGTGGAGCGTATGGGAACCCCTATTTATAGTCCACCTCTCGTCCTCATTTCAAAAATATTGATGTTGTGCAATTCACTCTTAAAATGTATAAAACAACATACTACATAGCTGAAACATTTTTAACCCTTTTTCAAAGCAAATTTACACATTTAAAAGGATTTTATGCAGTTTTGAAATTTAGCATGTATGTGTTAGAATTTAACGTAGAATACATGTATTCATTCAGTTTTAAGCCATTAGATTTGAATTATGTTCTTATTTAACAATTTCGTACATGAATAATTGTAATTCGAATATGGGCTTTTTGCATTACAAAGTGAAATGAATTTAATAATCAGTTTACACCCTATCACAAACAAACAATTATCAAGCTATGGTATTTTTTAAATTATGTGTTTCATTCATTATTCCTTTTATGATTATATGTCCACTGACTATCCATCTAAATAATATTATACATGACCTATTTAGGACTCGAACCCAGAATCTATATATTACAATCACACCTATCTGGGACTCGAACCCAGCTTATATCAACCATGCTTTATCTGGGATTCGAACCCAGATCCTCCTGGTATAAACTGATTACTCTACAGAGGTTTGCAAACATTTAAGAACTTATTTTATGTATTAAAGGTGTGTTGTAAAATATTATTACTCAGGTTTTGCAGCAGATATCTTTTTGCCAGAAGACAAGTTCAAATATATATTTTTGTGAACTAATAGTTTAATTGTTATCTGATTAATTTTTCCCCTGGCTTTTTTTCTTTACACCACTATTTCGTATTAATGCAACATACTTTTTTTAGAAAATTTAAGATTTTCTCTCTCTCTCTCTCTCTTGCTCTTTCTCAAGGAAATATTTTTTCTTAGGAAAACAAGTTCACTTTTTACTAAAAAAGGGATAGGTTACATAAAAGTAAAAATTCATTTTACATCATATTTATTGACAAAATATATACAAACACAAGCTGTTTCAAAAAATAATTTTAACACTGAGAAAGTACAAATTTCTTCATAACATACACAAGTAATGGACTTCCCAAAACATTATCACACAAAGCATCAAACAAATACAGGTTGATTCGAAACACATAAACAAGTACAGGATGTCACACAAATTACACACTTATTTTAAAAATACAGGTAGATCCTTAATTTATGTACACCACTATCTAGTAAATGTTGATTCAAAATAGATACAACATTTTTCTTTAAAAACAAATATTTTTTATAAACTGTTGGTAACTTCTGTGAACAAGGTTTTCATACATTTTCTTAATATTGGATCCAGATCCCCTTCTTGAACTCTTCTTTCAAGGAGTGAGCATTTTTATGCCCTGGTTTTAATCTTGCTGTTTGGACAGAAATGTCTTCACAACTAGGAGCATGTAAAACAATGCTTTGGTCCACATCTGGGTATGCTTCAACATAATGTGAGTGTACATATTCAATACTAGATGGAAGAGGTGTGGTAGAAGTCAATAAAACACTGGACATTTCTTGTTATCACTGCATTGAAAGAGTTTGTGACTCTTTTAATCTCCTAAAAAAATAATTTACTTTAAAATGAAGAACACTGTCGCAAGTCTCTGTAAATTCATGCAAAAGGCCATAACACCACAGGGCATAATCTACATTAGACTTTCCTTGTTTGACACTGATGTAATAATTTGCAGGATGAAAATATGTCATGTTACTACTATGACATCCAACACTCAACTGAGAAGATTTAGCAAGGAACAATGCATGTATATTGAAAAATGCATTCTTCCTCTAAATTTGCAAGTTGAAATGAGTTTTAGGGCTAAATTTTATTTTTTCTATTTCTATTGCTCGAGGCACATAACATTATGATGAATCACACCCAGTATGAGATGTGTAACCAAACTTGGTTTTGCTATAATGATATGAAGTGTGAAGATTGTTATCACATTCTTCGACATAGTGATAGGACAAAACCATGTCTGTATTATAAACAAGTTGTTTCAAATATTTTTCATCCTCACAGTATGATGGTATAATGTGTTTGCCCTTAAGCTTGCACTAAAGATGTAGTATGTGGGGTCTGTACTGATTTACAAGACATTCAGAACTGTTGCTGTTTGTTAAAGTGGAATCATAACTAGGTGGTTTACTATGTGGTGTCAAAGTTTGAGAGAAATGCATACATTTGAAATGAATGTCTGACTCACATACCTCCTTTCCAACATAATGTGAATATAATATTCTGTAAGTTACAGAATACAAACCTTTAGTAAAATATGAATATTTGTATTTCATTGTTAACATTATACTGCATTAGCCATTTCACACACATATAAATTACACATGGATGGGAAAACTAATCCTCCTTGTTCGAAAATAAAATTGTGGATGATCCCATCGCAGGTCTCATTCCAACGAACAGTGATTCCCTGGTGAGGTCTGGCGAGTTGGTAGGGCAATTACTCAATTTCCCTGCTCCCCTTCTATCTCCTCACTAAGACTGGCAATCATCAAATCTTCTAATGTTGTTGGTAAGTCAATGTTGGGGCGAAGATATCTCACAGCACAATCATTTCATGCTATTCCTTCGCCGAAGCGAATTGTGAGACAGTTGTCGAACGTGTAGCACCAATGTTCTATATTGTTGCAGACTTGAACTTGTAATATACCATTGTATGATTTAAAGAACACTCTTCTGTATCCTATTTGCAGGACCTTGTATATATCTGTAGGGTAGATGATTATAGCAGTGACTTACAATTAAATATTGCATGCACTCCTTTATATAGCTATTGTAATGCGACTTTATCTCTTTTTTAACTGTTCTTGCTAAGGCAAACTTTACAATTCCACATGCCACAGGGAGAAGTTAATTCTTGGTCACCAATGTACGTAAAATGTTGTTTGTTGTTGCAATGTTCTGTCCAAACTGTAGTAAGAGAGCAACAACTATACTCCTTCTGCATGATGTAATTGATTTTCTTGTAGGACTTGCATTTCTTGATGAATCCACTTTGAGCTTTAAATTCTAGTTGACATTTGTTACAAGGTAGTTTGCTGTAAGGATGAAAATTATATAAAGGACAAGAATTTCGTCCATAATATACGTCGAAAACTTTAAGGGTTTCTGTTCTACTGATAAACAAGAAATGCCAATGTTCATCCCCTTTGTACATCTGTATCTGTAGTGGACTATCTTCATCTTCAATTCGAAACCACACTTGCCTGTACCCTGGAGTAACACTGGCATAAGGAAGTGATGAGTCGAATCTCTCCATCGTAATTGAAGCTCTGGTGTACGATTCTCTCTCTTTATATAGAGTCAAATATTGGAAAGATATTAGTTCTTCAAAGACTACTTGGTTAAATCAAATTTACAAACACAAATATTGCAGTTCCAAACCTCACAGTCACACATTCCACATGGTGCTCTTAGAATTCCGCTACTGCCTTGCATTTCCGTGATGTGTTCCTTGTTATTACATGGCTCAGTCCATAAGGTGGGGCTGTTGTAAAATCCTCTATTCAATTTATATTTTATTTGATGAAAATTTGGTTCTTTGCTTATTTATACACTTTAATTTTTAAAACACAGGTCCCAAGAAGAAAAGGGCAGTTCGCTGTCAGTCCGCATATTAAAAACTGGACGGTTTTCTTCTTCATAACACAACACTCGCTCTATATACATGTTTCCTCCAAAACTTTTTTCGAAATTCCAATGTTCATCTCCATTGCACATCTGTGTTTGGAAATATATGTATTTTAGAGACTGGAACCATACTTTCTTGCATTCTCAAAAAATACCGGAGTATGTCTAGTCTGGGTTGAATTTTTCCATTTTGTTCTAAATCAAAGCATTTTTTTTTTCGACAATAATATCTGTACACATAGGTAGGATGTTTGTACAAATATTCCCTTAAAGTTTCGTTTTTGCATTGTAAACATTATTTTTTTCCTCACAGTGATTAGTGTTATAGCATTTGACTATTGAATTAATGCTCGAACAGGCATGATATCTTCTCACATTTATCACTTCTACATTGGTTAAACCTTTTAGAATTTCCTTCTGCATTTTTCCTAGCATGTATATAGGATAATCTTCCAGTAGTGCATCATTTACATGTTGAAAACGTTTTTCTTATGCTATGTCACCAGTGTATCAATTCAGATTATGTATCTCGTAAGTCTGACCCGAAACATCATTTTAGCATCAGGTTTTAAACTGTACCAAGGTCTGGGAGATTTAATGCATAATACTTTAGAGTCATTAGCATCAGTTGCATAAGAAAAAACGAGCTCCTTAATTACAAAGGAGTTGTCTTGATAGTTTTCGAAACCCCGAGCATAGCACGTCATTTTTACGTTATTTCTTTATACACTATATACAAAAGGTCTCTCATAAAAAATATCTCATAAAAATGTTATTTATAAGAGCACAGTGCTCGCCTCGGAATCTACTTAATCGAAACCAGAATCTTCCTTTACTACATCTGGAATAATTCTAGTTTCAAGTAGCTGTTCCAGTCTTCTCAACATACAATCCCGCCACATATGTTGCACGTTCCTATCATTAGCAAAGGCAGGCATGTCATTAGGACACTCTTCACATGGCAAATATGATATGTTATCCTCGTCAGCTTGTAACTGTTAATCAAGAAATGGTTACACTATTTTTATTGTGTGGTCAGCAAAAAAATTATAAATTCTTTCGGTAGCACTCGCAGTTCGGAGCAGTGTAAACTCAATAACTCTTTCGCCTTCTCATATGCTAAAATCGCATTGAATACTTCAACACATTCAGAATCACAATTGTCACAGCAGTGACCTTGATGCATTGTACCTATTGCAAGCTGTTGCAGAGATGAAATCCCTTGTAGATCTAGATAATATAGTGAAGTTGTAGTAGACATTTGGTATCATTCTCAGTGTGGACTCCTATCATTGTTGTAGATGTCTAGCATTGATGTAGACATGATGGATGCCTGGTGTTGTTCTCGGTGTGGACATTTGTAGTTGTAGTGGATGCCTAAGTCTCTCTACTGCTAATGCAATGCACATGCATGGACATACACATGAAGTGAGCTTGGCAGATGGTGACTTAACACTGAGAAAGAATTAATTTATCCATCCTTATATGGTAAACGGATTCAAAATGGCTGCCATTTTCTTTTAAATTAGCTTAAATTTGTACCTTAGGAAAGTCAGTTGAAATATTGTGACATTAATAGATTTCAGCTTCGCTAGCAGTAATTTCAAAATGGATACATGCTATTTCAGTAATATCACGACAATATTTATTTTCTAGGGCCAATAATTTGTAAATATATACTCATTTTATGGCAGATAGTAGAATCGAAATTCAGAACTGGGAAAACTACACGTAAAATATGCACAAATGTTTAAAAAACAGATTTAAAGTAAAAAACTTTTCGAACAAGTTTGTTTCATGTCAGTTTTCAATGGTTGATAAAAGTTTAACTTCAGTATTGCTTAAATCTAATAATAGTGTTCTAAGTTTAACTTGTGTAAGTGGAAATATGTGTGGTTTTCATAACTTAAAATTTTTCTTTTAGCGAGTTAAATATGTCTTATAGTTGTGTTGGTATGAAAATTAATCATTGATTACTTTAAGCTTCAATAAGTTTGCGGGAAAACGGAATAAAGTTAGCTGGAAACATTAAATAAAGTTTACCGGAAAACGGTATAAAGTTTGCTGGAAAACGGAATAAAAGTTTACAGAATTAAAATATAAAGTGTTTTGGTTGGAACGTAATTCTTAGTGATAAGGAAAATAAAGTTTCATCTGCGAGACTTGTGAAATTTTTATTTCGCTGGGGATACACAATGTTCTTGCATTTCCAAAAATATGACGAAGCTTCAGTGTTCGAGCGAATATAGCAGTTTGTTGTGAAGAGGGTGGAGGGGGAGCTAGCCCAGGTCAGTTCAAAATCCTCTGCTGGCCCGAGGGATGGAGACTTCCCAAACGTTTTGCACAAGAGACACGCTTTGACCTTGAAGCAAACCTCCGTCCCTCGCTGAGACATCTCTCGGGTCACAGAACACATGCTTTGGGAGGGGGTTTGAAGGGAGGGGGTCTGGGGCTGTGTGGGCCGGGCATTTCTCGAGTTATCCGAAAAATGTGTTCTTGAGTGGTGTAAGGGGATGGGGTACTTTGTGGCCTTGAATCGATAGCGGGGGTTGTGCAGCACACTCCGTGGACAGGCCAGTCATCCAAAAATGCTTTCAGACCTTGAGGAGGGCCGTGGGCAGGTTTTGCGAAGTGCGGCGTTGGAAGGGGCCAGTCCTCCTGAAACAAACTCTGGGATGGTGTAGGCAGAGGGGGTGATTGGTGGAGGGGGTGCTTGGCGGAGGAGGTGCTTGGTGCTAAACAGGTTTTTGCGGTGTTGGATTGATGGTAAGGTGCGTAGGCGGGAACTTTAGAGTGGTGTAGGGGAGGAACACATCACCGAACATGCCCTCAGGGATGTTGTGTGACCTTGGACAGAGCACCCCTCCGAAAACGAACTCTGTGTTGGAGGGTAGGGGGACAGATCGCCGAAGACGCGGTCTAGAGAAGTGGAGGGGAGAGGGAGTGCAGTGAGGAGCGACGTGAACAGTTCTCGCAGTCTCCAGCCATGTTAGTTTCACGACAACCTTCATCCTGTATAGATGTGACACTGGACATCAGCTCTCTCAACTTCACTGGGCGCAGTGGCCAGCGGGCTCCCGGCTTCGTTTTTATATTTAAAAAAATTTAATTTATCGAGACTAAAATAATTTTTGTGTAAACTCTGTTTCTGAGTTCGGTCGACGAAACTTGGTGTGACTTTCAACTGTTGTTCCGGTAACTAGTGTCGTGAATTTCAGGGACTTAACGGAAATAATGTGTAGTAAATCCTTTATTTTAAATAATATATAGTGCGTTTCTATAGTGTTGCATGGTTACACTTTGTGGGATGAAGTTCTTCTTCACGTTATCCGAGTGTCCGTAGGCTTCGACGGAAATAATTTGTGTTAAAACTGAATTGTTCTTACAATAGTGAAACTTTCGTTAAAAATGTATCATTTCGTTGTTTGTTGTAGGACGAATACAGAGTTTTTCTCGTAAATTTTAACTCAGTTGCCTGTCAGCCTCCGACCGCGCCCCACGCATATGCAGTCAGGCTCTCGATGTAATCTGGCTTCATTCATTCACCAGCCTCCAAGGCAGACTGGTGTGTTTTTGGGGAGCTCCTGGTGCGATTTCATTACGTTTTTAGTCATTTTCATGTACTTGTGTTAGTTAGCCATTTTGTATTTGCATTAAAATTTTCGAGTTTTTCACCTGAGTCTATAATCAAACGTAGGTTATGTTTGCTATCAACACAGTTTATAAGTTGATGTAAGTGCTATATCAAAGTCAGTGCTGCAGCGACCTCCCAAGCGAATGGACATATATTAAACGTTTTATTTTTTACATGTGTTAATCAATTAATTTCTTTAAACATGTGAATTCTGTTTCTAAAGTTCCTCACCAGTCTCACAGGCAGACACACATATTTTAAACTATTGTCAGGTATGTGCGAGAGGTGTCAAATAGTGTCACTTTTTTCATATATCTTGTGCTTAGGAAGACTGCCGTTTAATTTATAGGGACACTTTTTCATTCGTTAATTAATCCTATATTGGAGAGTCACGTGACTGTGATTGTTTAGCACTTGTCGACACCAGATATTATTCACGTACTTGTGTTCGTTTGAAATTTGCGATTCGATGTGTGTAATTAATTCATAGCTAGAACTGGTTTAAACACTCTGAAATTATTTTTTCTCCCTGGCAACAATGTTATTCATTCGGAATAATACTATCTTTCAAATTCTCCTATCTCCCAACACAGTCTACGAGCAATATCATTACCAACCCAAAAAAAAATACACTAACGGCACTCTTGCATAAAACTCACCACATATGTACCCTGTCCCCAACATGTCACACCTCATCGAGTGCCAGTCGTCTTGCTGGCAACACCTAACGGAGCTGCTCCCCATCCCAAAAAGGAAGATAGAAAATTGTCCCTTAGCACACTCTTGCGCCCAAAAAATGATCGGATTAAAAATTGTCCCCTTTGATACACTTAACCCTTTCAATACATTTAACCCACGCCCCTACTACTTAGGCTATTCACGGTAAAATGAGCACTTCTGGAAGCCCTCTTATGTGGAATAATAGTCAATAAATATGTTTTATTTTAGCCTTAGATGTTAACCTCTGAGTGTTGGTGGAATATACACACTGTGTTTATTACTTACATGGCAATATTTATTTAAAAAAGGTGGTTTGAAGGATAAAAAATGGCTAAAAATAAAAAGTGACTAGGGTCTCAAAAGTGCTCACTTTACCGTGAAAAGCCTATAATCGTATGTACACAACGCACAGGAAGGTTATTTTTGGTGATTTGTGTACACTACGAGGCCCCATGATCTTCCAAGTGGGCAGCTGATTCGAAACCTGGCTCGTTTATTTTAGTACGGCCGTAAACGAAAACCTACAACACATCGGTTCTGCTGACAAAACCATAATTCCGTGTCGACTTTAGTACAGGACGAATTAAAACAAAAAAGAAAGTCTTGTTTGAGGCTCCTGATACAGTAAATTCATGTGGGGTTTTTCCTTTCTGGACTCTTCAACGAAAACATTTTGCAAAATAATATATATATATATATCTATCATGATTATTACGATAAAGACTCTTTATGTAATAAAAAATTAGTGATAGTGTCTACAAATATTTCAAATAATTAATCCATTTTAGCACCAAAAATTACTTATAAGTGAGATGGATGCATGTAAAATTAATTATTAAAAGTATTTGTCAGTGACATTACTAATTTTCACTACACACGTTCAGAAAAATTGTTACAATAGTCTTGCTTGACAAAGTTTTGTTTTACAAAATGTGCTTTGTGAAGCATTCAGAATGGAAATACACCCAAACTTTGATTAAAAACTGACATTTAATATCGGATTTTCATTACATTTAAAGGAAATATCTTCGCGTTTTACATAGTGTATGCGGTCGTCTTTCAAATGCAACATAAATCGTACATTTCTGGCAATTTTTGGCAGTGTCGTTATTACTTGTTAATGAACTCTGCATGTTTTGTAATTGGGCGCAGTTCTCCATTAAAAGTCGCTCTATTTCTCTCCCTTAATAGAATGACTTAGTTTGGAAGATAGAGACTGATCAATAACGAGCTGCATTCAGAAAGTCTACACGCCAGCTCCGAGTTGATAAAAAATATAAATGATCGAACACCCAAAAAATTCTTAAAGGAACAGAAAATAAATGGCTTGCTCTAGTTTTGTTTGCGATAAAAAAAAAACTCCTAACGCCAAATATATATATATATATATATATATATATATATATATATATATATATATATGCTATTTTATAATACAAAGTTATGTGAAGTTTTTCAAATTGCGAAATCAAAAATACTCAGATGTTGCGGATAACTGATATAAGTTTAATAATTTAAACCTCGTTGAGTATATTTTTACAATTTTTAACACTTCGTAAATATTATACACACGTGTTATTTAAAACAAAAACGATAATAGTCATGGCAAATCCATGCACTTGTCTTCTTTAACACAATGGTCACGGAAACGAATATCAACCAACCAAAAAATCGATTCCTATTGGCTGCACGGTTCCACGGACACGGAAGTGTTGGTATTTGCCCAATTTTCTTACGTGTATTCTTACGTTATGCCCGCACGCACGGCTCCCATTGTACGTGGAGTGTGTAGCATGTTCCGCTTCTGTGATATGATCAGCATCCGTGCCATTGTCGAACGGGCTTTAGCAAAGTGCAGGCGTGCTAGCGGAAGGGATATTGATAGCGGGAAAAATTGTCGATATTATATATACTGTTCATTTATTGAAATATCATTTTATGAAACAATGTATCGAAAGAAAAATGTCGATTTTCGGTACATCGAAATTCGTTATTTTTGTATTAAAGGGCTTGACAAATGTACAATTGATTGAAATATTACATAGTAAGGACACGAGGCATTGCAGAAAGGTGTGGCGCCTCTTTTTGGTGCATTTTGTATAAAAAAAAAAAAAAGTAATTATCAAATTAGTTTTTGTTTTCAAAACAGAGATTATTAAGAGAGCATTTTAAAAATATTTATCTCCGATACCTGAAAAAAAAAAAACTGATTTCGATTAAATATAATTTAATTATATCGACGATTGATATCGATATCGTTGATATAATATCGTCATTTCGATATATCAATATTTTCCCCAGCATTCCTAGCGAGGAGAAGGCAGTGTGAAGGAGGTGGTGGCTCACCAGCGGATACTCCTCTTCTTGAGCGCGGCGGCGACGCGGCGAGCTGAGTCGATGTCGTTGTGGGAGGCTGCAGTCATGGCGCGCACCACGTCCCCGGAGACCAGGATGACGACGCCGCCGACCAGGCCATTGTCCGCCGCCACCAGCCCTCTGGCGCTGCAATACCCCATGCACGTCCCTTCTTACAACCACTACACTCTCAACCGGCGAAACAGTACACACGACAAATCATATTGCTTTATCTATTCTTGACAGTTCAGTTTGTAATTCTACATATTAACTCACAATTTTTTCCCAGACACAGAATATATGATCAAATCTCAAGTTTTGTAGAAATATCAGTACAATTTAATTCCATTGTTGAATACCCTTTAAGTGTGAAGGAAATTTTCATTTGTATCTTATGAACTACAAATATAACTACAAAGCTACAGAAACAGCACATATCAATGTCAATTGCACTGATATAACTACAAAGCTACAGAAACAGCACATATCAATGTCGAGTGCACTGATATAACTACAAAGCTACAGAAACAGCACATATCAATGTCGAGTGCACTGATATAACTACAAAGCTACAGAAACAGCACATATCAATGTCAAGTGCACTGATATAACTACAAAGCTACAGAAACAGCACATATCAATGTCAAGTGCACTGATATAACTACAAAGCTACAGAAACAGCACATACCAATGTCAAGTGCACTGATATAACTACAAAGCTACAGAAACAGCACATATCAATGTCAAGTGCACTGATAAAAAGACGTCACGGTGATAAGGTCGCACTTTCCAATATGCTGAATCACAGAACAAATTTTATTTTTTTCAGATTTTTACGATTTTCTCAAACATCTGTTTATACATACCTCATTATTACAAATTGCGAAAATGCAGGCCCATTGTTGTAGTATGTGGTATTCTGTACGCATCTCTTTACGGAGCCTATGGTGATGTCCCACTGGTTTGGCAATACTGCAGGCTCTATTTTGACTGTCTTTATTTAAAGACAGATGAAGGGAATGTAATAAGGTCCCCTGGTAGTATACGGGTTCAAATGCACATACAGTACTACCAGATCATAATGAGTTCAGTATGAACGCAGTAACACAATACTCACAGATATTTACCATAGGACATAAATATAACACTGCTATTTCCACTAATTCTGATACGTGTTTCAAAACATTATACAATCCACAACAAAAGTTTGTTTTACATTTGAAAGCGTAGAAGGGTGTTTATGCTGACTTATACTTACTTACAGATATGATGGCACAATTCATAAAAGTTATATACACCTTACATTAAAACATCGTGTAAAGTAAAAAAGACAAAAAGGTCCGAAATTAGTTTGCATAAGTAGTAGGACATAGTCTCAAGTATATAGTACGTGACATGAATATAATTTAACAAATGAACTTCATTTTCTCAGATATCCATTAGGCCCTCATTCATACGATCATATAATGAAGAAACTCAGGAAATGCCATAAGTAGCCTTATATGCTTTCATAAGCTATATTTAGTTCCCAACCACAGTTATGAGGTTAGGATTTTCACATACAGAAGATTGGCATATCCTCAAAAGTAGCAGGGTATAGTTTTTTCTGAGCTAGGAGCTGAGCCCAAGAGCTGGCTATCCCCGCTCTGGTTGCCATCTTGGTTTTCCATTTTCCCCTAAAAATGTCCTTTTCCCTCAAAATCATTGCATGTTTCAGCCGAAAAACCATTAAAATTTCCTTTTTTTTTCCTTACAAAATGCCTATTTTTTTCTTAACAATTTTCCATTTTTCCTTAAAACTGTGCAAAAACAAGCCCGAAAATCCAATTTCAGCCAATTTCTGGGGCTTCTCTAATACTTGTAGGCTATCATTCCGTTTTGTATATTCACGCCCTATTATTTCTTCTTGTTTTTCACAAAAAAAATCTGTAACCCAAAAAATTCGAAAAAATTTATTAAAAAAATTTAAGGTGTAAGTATTAAGTGTTATAGGCCTACATCACCGGATTCGTATTTTCAAGGCGCATACGATCGTGATGTCACATCGATTATGTAACCCACCATTATCGATTTAAGAGGTATGCCACTACTTGCTGCCCGGCACCTCTTCCCACACTACTTGCAAGTCTTTGAGCTCGCGAAGCTGTCCGGCCTTGGCAAATCAATAATACATCTAGGAATCGATGCATTTATAAAAATTAATTAGAATTGTTTTTAATTTAAATTTATCAATTGAAAAAATGCTGAAAACTTTTAAAAAAATACAGTAAAATGTATCGAAACTCAATTTTCAGGCAAAATCGGTTTAAAAAAAATTATATTATAAATTTCATACTTTTCCATGACAGCTGATAGCATTAAAAGGAAATTCTCATGCAAGCGTGGGATTAGAACCCACGTCATCGCCTATAGTAGTCCAGCATGATAAATACTCACAGAGCCACCATGGAGAGCAGTGCTTAAATGTAGTACAGTAGCCACCAAACCAAGATCATGCCAGTTTTTCGTATTAATTTATCTATATATTTTTTTCAGTCAATTCATACATAGCTTATGAATACTATATTTTAGACCGGTTTTGTTTAATTTATTTCAAGATAAGCAATTCATTATAAGGTCTCGTTACTTTTTCAGTCTTGATCTGAATCATATGTGCCTATGGTCACATTAATTGTTTTTGTATATTCGTTTCAAATAATTTTGTAACAGTGCGCATTTTTTCGCAAGCCGGCTTCTAAACAAGCAATATATGTGCAAGCGTTAAGGTAGGCAAATAAAATTTGAGTTTACAAGTACAATTTCTGATCTCCTCTCTTCAAGACTAAAAATATAACACAATGTCGGTATCTGTTAATTATTCACTACATCAAAGGTTTTGTAGGCATAACTATCCTACTCGGATTTTATTAAATGTATGTATATGTGAATAAACCAAGAACCATGATATTCTCTACATCAGAATATGTAGGCAGGATACAACACCCGCGAGAAATTAAAGACTTTTTCATTGAAATGATATATTTAAATACTTCAGACTACAAACATAATATATTCCAGTTGCTTACACGAGTTGAGATGAAGTGTCTTTCACGACCGCCACTGTCAAATCTAAGCTTCCTAACTGGAACCTGACTCCTTATATACCCACACACAGTTACCATACCTGCCACTGTAACCCAAGCATGCCTTAGCATTACAGGACTCGCCGACCCACACACACAAACATACCAGCACACTTTGTGTTTTACATGCACTTTTTCCACCTTGTGCCAAGAGGTGTTGTGAAATGGAGTTTGTGTGTCGGTTCCAAAGATACAATAAACCAATCTGTGATTTAATACATTCGATTTTCGTGTATCACGAAGCCTTGCGTCTTTCCTTGAATGAATTCGTATTACTTAATATGATTTTTGATAATTTTGCCCCCATATAAAGGCGCATTGTATAATGGTGTACGTGCCTCTGAATAGAGCTAAATTGCGACAGTTTGCTGCAGAGGTTCATATACGCCTTGCTGGCGCCATGCAACACCGAGCTATGTTCCAGCCACCAACATATTCTCAGAATGAGGCTACCGGAGGAGTCGCCTTTCGTGTATTACCGCTTCAGGGTGTCAAACAGCGTGGCCTACTTGTACACTGTGCCAACTATAGTTGTGTCGGGCATGTAGCTGCCTTGTGTGACTTAGAAAAACGTAGCTTGGCATAACGCTGTTGTTTTCATTGTGATCAGCTGGGATATCTCTGTTGTGCTTGTAATGGCCAGGAAATGGCTCGTGACTGGTGGGAAATCTTGGCTTACCAGTCGTGGGGGTGTTAAATTTCCACATTCCATCCAAAGATGTATGGTTACCGTTACCTGCGGCGAGCGGAATTTTCTGGTTCTCATTGACAACGGTGCTACCCAATGCATCATGAGTGAGGCATCTCTTAAGTGCCTTCTTGATGGTAAAATTGTATCTAAAGGATGTATTAGTGTTCTCCACGAGAAGAATTTATGTGTTGCAAATAGCGACATTGTAAAGTCTGATGTTGTTGTACACCTACATTTTAAGATTGGCAGGTATTCCTGGACCGATCCATTCAGGTTTTTTTCACACCTTTCACAAGATTTAATTTTAGGTTTAGAGTTTCTGGAGGAACTCAGGGCAGTGGTTAATTTGGATCAAGGATATCTTTCCTTTGGTTTCGCACCCATTATAAATATTGGTTTGCATGTCGAGGAACCTCCTGCTATTTTTACGTCTTTACCCTCGGTGAACTGAGCGAGGCCGCATTTAAGTCTAAGCTAGTCCACTATAACGAATAATTTAGTGACGTAATGACGTCACGGATCGAGAAGTGTGACATGCTCCTGTGTAAGTTCTCTTTAACCGATGATATTCCGGTGCGAGGTCCACATTTTAAATGCCCTCCCCCGAAATTATGTGCCTTTCGGGAAATTATAGATAAATTGGTAGCTGCCAGTGTTATTGTCCCTTCTACATCTAATTACTCTACCCTGAATTTTTAGTGAGAAAACGGGATAGTGACAAATATGTCCTTGTCGTTAATAATTCTTTAGTAAGGAAATTCATAATTCTGCCAACAATATATTGCGGCCCTTCAACTTCTAGGCAAGACCCAAGTGTTTCTGTCCTCGATCTGAATAACAGTTTACACCAGTACTTAATGGACCCTTCGGGTAGAAAATATACTGCTTTCAGTACACAGTGGAGTCAGTGTGAGTTCATTACGACACCTATGGTTCCAATTTTGGAAGTCAAGCTCTATCCCATGTTCTTGATCACTTTCTTTCGGAGTTCAAACTTAAATTTTATTTTCAAATATATTGATGACACCATAGTGTATAGCGACGATTTAGAGTTCCATTTAACTCATTTGCGACAGGTTTTTACAAAGATGCAAGATGTAGGGATTACCGTGAACCCGGATAAGTTCACGCTAGGGTACCATAATGTTAAGTTTTTAGGATATATGCTCTGTGAAGGTCGTTTACTTATTGATACTGACCGTGTTGCTCCCATTGTGGGTTTTCCACACCCCAAGACATTAAAGGGTGTCCAGAAGTTTCTCGGGATTATGGGCTACTTCGCCCGTTTTATTAACCATTATTCCGAAATCGCAACTCTCCTTAATGGGTTGAAGAAAAGGGTGTAGAATTTCATTGGGGTACAGAGCAAGAGTCTGCATTTACCACCCTTCAGGAAGAGTTGTCCTCGCCGCCTACCCTCCATCTTCCCGACTTTTCCAAACATTTCGTCGTTCAGGTTGACACTTCATCACTGGCTCTAGGTGCGGTTCTGAGTCAGCACATGGAATCTGGTCTTACTCCAGTTGTATATGCCAGCCGAGAAAGAAACCTTAGCCTGTATATACGGCCTGGAAAAGTTTGTGTTCTCTATATAACACAATGAATGTGATTTGTATACTGATAACCAGGCTCTCAGTTGAGTCTTAAGTCATTCTCTGCAGTTAGGGAAGCTAGGCCGATTGGTCTTGCGTTTATCCAGATTTCGTATTAAAGTGCACCATGTCAGTGGCTCCGATAATCAGGTTGCCGATGCACTTACGCGCATTTTTTATACATACGATTTCGAGACTGGAATTGGCGAGACACTGGTTGCCTCAGTTAACCTGATACAGGCCTTCCCCGAGTTTTTTTTTTTTAAACTGTGGGAGGCACAGATTGATGATGCGTTCTGTTCCAAGGTGGTCAGTGATTTGAATTCAGGCATAGTACTATCTTATATTGTGTAGAAATATATTTTGTATTTTACCTGCATGAATGGATGAGCACGTAAGATCGTAGTTCCCTTATTTATTTTCGGAGGACACCAGGGATTTAGTAAAACCTTTCATAAAATTGCTACCTATTTTTCCTGGCCTACCCTCAAGAAGGAGGTTGCTGAATTTGTTCGTTCCTGTGATGCCTGTCAGAAATTTAAACAGGTTCAGCAACAAAACGTGGGTCAAAGTGTAGTGCAACTCCCCGAAGCCCCCTGGGATACTATCTACTTTGATATTTTTGGTCCCCTTATCCGCTCTAAAAAGAGCAATATTTGTGTGTTGATATTGCTGGATACTTTCTCTAAATGTGTAATTCTGTTGCCGCTAAGGAACATGAAGTCAACAACTATTGCCAAGACCTTGAGTGAGCAAGTGTGGAAGGTGTTTAGTGCTCCGGCAGTGATATTGACAGATAATGCCAGGTAATTCACCTCGACTGTTTTCAGAGACATGTGCTTCAGATGGGCTATCAAACAGTATACCTCTAGTCCATATTAACCAAAGGGTAACCAGGTGAAGAGATTTAATAAAAACCTTAAGGCTTGCCTCACAATTTTTTATAACCACAATCACTCGTTATGGGATCAGTATTTAGATCTCATAAATTTAGGGTTTAATAGTGCATTACAAAGTTATACTGAGGCACATCCCTTCTTTCCCTTGCTCACCCGTTCAGATATTCTATTTTAAATTTTTGGTTTATTCCTCCCTTTCCCTCTTCGTTAGATGATGCCGACCGGGACCAATTGCTTGGCCAGGTTCACAAGCGGTTGGGTGTGGCCAAAAATTTTATAAATGATCAGTTAGATAAATATAGGACTCCCCCACAATTAAAATTAGAAAATCTCGTGGTCTGTAGGAGTTTCATTCTCGCTGATCTAGGAAATAATTTAACCAGTATACTTTTGCTTAAAATTGTGGGTCCTTATCGGATCCACAAATTTCTGGGACCGACCACAGTCAATTTTGTTTCACCCTCTACCAGCAGGTTATTCAGGAAAGCCCATGTCAGCCAAAGGAAATTGTATAAATCGCATCAATGGTGCCGCTGTTGCCTTGGTTCTGTGTACTGTATATTATTATTATGTTGATTGTAATTGTGCACACGTTCTTCCTCATACCTTGTTCCTTCCTTTTAGGTTGGTTATTATTTCCCTTTATAATTACTTTATTTTGGCTTTAACCATGTTCTGCCCGAGCTGTTCTGAAGGGGCCGTCTCTTCCGTGATGTTGTCTACACTCCAGCTGGTGGTGTCGGTGGACTGGTCTGCTTCGCCTTTCAACCCTCCCCTGTGCACTCATGAAGACGCCTGACTCTGGCGCTGGGTTTGTCCATAGCCCACCGATTTCACCCCCAGGGAAGGACTGTTTGCTCTGCCTGTCGTGAAGAGACGAAGATCTGTTGTTTGTTTCTTGGTTGCTAACTGTGCGATGTTTGACTTTACCAGATCTTGGGACTCTGCCCTCTTCTCTACACTTCAAGACTTATCTTCAAGATGTGTTGTTGAAAACATGTACTGTTATGTGTTTGTTTTGTTTGTCAGGGCGCCCAGAGTGCAAATGAGACAGACTGATTTCACAGTGATGGACATTCAAGGTAGGAGGTTGTACCGCGGCGGCGGCACAGTCGCATTTTAGTTTGCTTAATGATCACAGAACATTAGTGCCGCGAGTTGTCTATGAACACTTGGTATCCATCTCCCTTCTCCTTTCATTACCCCACCCCTTGTCCCCTCCTTGTGTTGTGTCACAACTTTTAAATCAAAGGGCCATATAATTTTACCACCTGCATTCAACTTCAACTTCTTGTCCCGATGCCTTTCATCGTCGTCCGAACTGGTGGAGTAAGGATCACCGACAAGAGTTCCGATCTTATCTGATTTTTGTGGCACAGTGTACGGCACGTGATAGATACGTCGGCATATTGAAATACCTGAATTTAAATAATTATTTAATTTAAATTTGTATGCCGGCGAGAGGGGGAATATTGGTGAGTTGTGGACGCATTGTATTTTTCTCTGATTGGCACTTAGATTCGTGGTTGGTTTTTGCCTTTCTAGCAGAACTAATTCATCGAGGGCGTGCAGTAATAAATATTTTTGCCAGACATGTTTTGGTAGCTCGTTGGAAATTCAAGTATTTATTTTACTATAGTTGTTGGTGTGATTTTGAGTGCATTGTGTGAGTATAACATTTTCCCTGCTGGCGCCTCCATTTGGCTTTGTCCCGAGCTAGCTTGTTTTGTATGGTTATACCCATCGACTGCTTATCATAAATTCATTTTTAAATATGAGCATTCAAATTATTTTACAACGGATTGCTATGATGGACAGCCAAATATTCAGCTGCCACTCCGCTGACATGTCACTTTTAGTAAAGGTTTTAATATTATTTTTTAATTAATAATTTTTAAAGTAAAGTGTTTTAACGGGCTTTACTCCCACTTCACGTGTTCAAGTGTACTGTGGTGCCTAGTATACGTGATATATGTTGTGCAGTGTAGGGCGCAACGGTATCCATGATCAATTACTTGTTAAATTGATTAAGAATTAATGTTTAGCATTTAAGAATTAAAGTTTTTGCCAGTAATCCTATAAACACATTGGTGCTGATGCACGTATTTAATGAAATAAATGGTTATCCACGCAGGACTTTAAGCCTGATTAAGAAATATAATTTTGAGGTTTATCGAAGGGAAGGTGTCCAATTTTGCCACATTTTTGAATTTACATTGGATTGTCATTATTCAGTTGAGTGCTGAGCAATCTTCTAGTTCTTTATATTATATAGGACAAATTGATGAACCAGCTGTACTGGTCAGTATTGACTATTATGTTATGATTCAAAGCAGTGTAAAACACTGATGGACGTTTTAACGTCTTAATTATGTTAATTCTTATAACATCATTAATTTTTTGGGTGTTAGAGAATAAGGCAAGAGAAGGCAATAAATATATTTATTGTCTTGTTATTTGCACTGCTGAGGCCTGTCTGGATCAATTATGGTCAGAGTGTAAACTCAATAATATTTTCTAGACATTGCCTATTTAATGAATGGTTATCATAAACCATGCTGGCACATTTTTATATTGAGTGGCAAGATGCATTGAAAACAGTTTTAAAGAAATATTTTTAATGGCACGAAGTATAATAATTACTATTGTTTTAACCTTAGCGTTTTTTGTAAACTTTATGCACCTGTGACTTTTCAAGTACCTGAATAATTTTCTTTCAATATTTTTATCAATTCAAATAAAATTAAAATGTTATGAATGGAAGTGTTTTGTGTAATATTATTGTGTAATTTTAGCACCCTTTGTAATTGTTTGTGGAATTTCATTCTATAATTTGCACCGGATGGTACAAGATCGTCACATGAGGTTTTATGCCACGTCTCGGGACAAATAAAACGATTCCCACCAAGTTTAAACGATTCCCACCAAGTTTAAACGCAAGCAGTGCTACGGTAGGGCGCGTTTTCTTACATATTTAAGGTGGGTTAAGCCTTGTTTTTAAAATGGCGTTAATATAAATAATTTAGTTTAGTATGTTCTATCTATTAAACAATTCAATAAAATACAATCAAATCTTGTATGATGACAGTATTCGTTAGAAACATTAATTATTGCCGTCCTTTTGGTAAAATAGAGCTAGGTGAGAAAATGGAACATTTTGGCATATCTCCGGAACTATTCAACTAATTTCCACTAACTTTCGCACACCAGTAATGCTACATAAGGCCATGTAAACTTACATGATTTAAGTGGATCAGACACTTATTTTCAAAATGGCGGGTACTGGAATGATTTAGGTAAGTTTGTCATGTCTATTGACAATTTAATCAAATTCAACCGAACTTTGTATGCTGACAATATCTCTAAGCTGCATCGTATAAAGAGCCTTTTTTTAGGCGATTTTATACGAAAGTACGAGATAAGAAATGAATGTTTTTATGCCATACATCAGGGACCAATCAACCAATTTCCACCAAATTATTCACACAAGCAGCATTAACGTTGGCCATGTAAACTTACGTATTTTAAGTGGCCCAGACGCCTCTTTTCAAAATGACGACCATATAAATATTTTAAGATTAGTATACCCTACCTTAAAAAACTTTAGACTGATTACGCCCTAAGTCGTTGCTCCAAATACTACGTCCATAATGCAGATGATTACACGCTAGCTCGTGGCACGAGATTTTCTGAGTTCGTGTCCCGGGTAATCCACTTGTATATTGGTAACTTTCTCGTTATTGTAGTATGTGTTTCATATTCGAGCTCTAACTACACTGTTATCAATGAGACATTAAGGCCTACCTACCAACTAATATTTTAAAAACTTAATTCAAAAGTATGTAGAGGAAAGTAGGCTCATTAGTTATATCAGTAGCTTCTTGTTTATGAAGTCTCTTAATTGCTCTGAAAATAGATGTATTGCTTATTTGCTTATTTTGTTTGAAGTTCTGTTGCAACGCAATTTATTTTAAAATTTTCGCCCAACTAAAAAGCTAAGAGAAATGTTCAATGCAGTGTTGGTGTTTTGCGTATCTCAAACAGAGTTTGCGTTCAGGAAGTAAGGCGCTGTCCACAATCGACATGGCGCAGATAACATGCAAAGCATATACATATGTTGAAACTTGCAATGTCCACAACTAGAGTTTGGCTTGACTTCTTGGCGTAACTTGATTGACTTGGCGTTAGGATTGTCATCTCTGAGCATTTTACGCTAAGTTTTTAAGCGGGCCAATGAGAATGTGAAACATTATAACAAGTGCAGTAAAAAAAGATAGCCAACTTATAGGTACACAAATTCCTGTGCGAGAAAAAATATTTCTGTTCGTCTGCGCTATTCTAATTGTTCAGACAAGGTTTTTGTAATATTTCACGTTAACGCTGATTGGGGACGGACGATCTCGTGTGTTATGCACGTCGATTGTAGACGGGGCCCTACATCCACGAGTCTCTGTGATTCATTTAAATTTGTTAAGTTATGTTTGGCTACACTGTGTAAACTGTTTTTTTTGCTGGAACACGTTATTTGTTACTATAAAGAATTTTTTTTTTTTTAAGGAGCAATGCAAATTAGCCTCTCCACAAACGTCATTTTTGTTTGATGTATATAGTAGTAATGATCACGATCACTTTAAATTGTCGTAACAACAGTTCAGCAACATGTTTTGTGATAATGTAAGTCAAGTTATACTGCAAAGAAAATTTGTACTTTGAAAAACAACTGTGATTAGTTAATAAGAGAACATTAACCAATTTTTCAAAATTATATTCACTAAAAAATGCTAGAACAACTTCGAGACTCGAACCCGCACCCCCCGCGTTATTAACCTAACAGCCTTCACAATACGACCAGTATGTCTTATTGTGTTTAGATTACTTTGGTAGGTCGATTGAGGCATGTATTGCCAGACTATGATGTCACATTTTGGAAAGAATTTAGGTTAATAATTTGGACAATCACTGCACTTAAGGATTGCACTAAACGTCTGCAGGAAGACTGTACATTCGCTCAATTGCAGTTTTGTAACAGCAGAATATATCGGTTTATGAATGTTTGCATCGGGACAACAGTTACGTACTCACCTTTGGTGAGAAGTAACTTTTACTTACTGTGAACAAAAGCAGTTCTAAGAATGTCCATTTCTTGGCTATAAAAGAAGGTAATACTACCACAAACAAAAACGCACAAAGAAAACACTTATTAACAGCTAACCTATGTTTATCTAACCTTTCCTATTAGTTAACGCAATATTGTGTAAATGTGAACAAAAGCAGTCCTAAGAATGTCTATTTCTTGGCTATAAAAGAAGGTAATACTACCACAAACAAAAACGCACAAAGAAAACACTTATTAACAGCTAACCTATGTTTATCTAACCTTTCCTATTAGTTAACGCAATATTGTGTAAATGTAAACAAAAGAGCCTCAATAACGGCTCTGCCTGCCGTACAGACAACTTCGAATGGATTTTTTTTTAGAGTTTAGTTGTACTGATTATCCAAGGGGAAATATAACTTTCAAGGTCGCGAAAATTAGCAACGGCTCATCCACAATTAGCCGTATCGAGTACATAACGAAACAACATTTTTCTTTCTCATTTTCACGGATGGCTACGCGGAATCTACAATGTTATTAATCTGTTTAAGTTTTTCTTTCAGAGCAGACTCACACTGCACAAACGTACACAACCACAATAGTAGAATGTAATTTAATTAAACCCATTATCTGACGCGTACTGATGTATTTTTAGCGAGGAATAAAAGTATATGAATTGTAGTTTCCGCCCCAATAATATATGCGGCTTGGTCGGGAGCATTCATACGCCTTGACTCAACGTAACATCAGCTGATTTTGCACAAGCAATACTGAGATATTAATGCTCCAGTAGCCTCGAAAAGTTCGCGTATTCCAACTTACACGTGCTAAACCTACAGACTTGTTAAGTTACTATGCTAGAACATATATTAGAAAAGTTAGAAGAACAGCCACAAATAATTTTTGTGGCTGTTCTTCTAACTTAATGTAAAGGAGATTAACCTGTGTGAGAGTTAAAAATCATTCGTGTCACATCAAGAAGGAAAGGCATTCTCTTCTAGAAGTGAATTGCTACTTTAGCAAGTTAAGTTGGGAATAATTTAATTCGCACCTAAATGATGGCGTTAAGTGGGCAAAGGAGGAAAAATAAAATTTCTATGGGGGTAGGTATGCCGTAGAATTATGTGAAGTAATTTCCTGAATCATTCGTTTATTAATATAGGACCTAAATTATTGCCCACATATTTTTCTCTCATTAACTACATTAGTGAAAAGTGACGTGGTAGAAAATACATGTATAACGTTAGATTTCAAACTAAGGAACGAAACGCTCCTTCCAACAATTTCAAACTAAGGAACGAAACGCTCCTTCAAACAATTTCAATTTACAGCAGTGAGGATTTTTCATTTTGATCGTTTTGTCAGATTTAGTAGTCAATAAAAAATTATTTCCATGTAAAATTAAGTTATCGGAATAGTATTGATTTCGGCTATGGTGATTTTATAATTTAGGAGCATTAAGAAAAATGTATTTCATTTCCTACGGCAGAGAAATTATAGAAGTTAGCCTTTGCAAATCTTCACAGCTTTATTTATTTAAGACACGTCTTAAATTATTTTTTTCTTTAGACAAAACGGTTTGATGTAGACCTACACAGATACGTGCGCCTCTGTGTACTTCAGAGAGATTTTTCTACACTATATATATATATATACATACACATTTATATATTAAACTGGAAAATATGGATTTTCCTTTTTTGCACACGATTGACACATCGCTGTTCGCTGCTGCCTACGAAACTAACGAACTTTTCATTTTTTGGTGTTATGGCCAAGGGAATGGCTCGGGTATTTAAAAGATAAGAGTTGAGGTACGTGCAAAAGCAGCTAGCTTATCGCTCCCGCCGCCATGCCATACACGCTGACGTAATGGGACTAAGCCGTAGTCTACTGACACCAAGCGCAGTTTCTTCTCTCTTCCCGCTATTTCCTAGATACGCCATATATTACAAGCGTATTAAGCTTATATCTTTGTTAACATTTAAGTATTATTAGTTTGCACGAGGCGGAGGAATATCTTGGAAGTAGAACTTCAGCAGGGCTTCAGAAAAGTGTGAAGTATCCGTGAATGGATTATAAATCTTATTTGGCTACCGGCATGTCCCGGAATTATCCTTTTGTAAACAATACCACACGGAGCGCAACTTGAGCGTCGTTCATGAAACGAACTACGCCGTGCATTTGTTTTCGTTCCGTCCTACACGTGGCGACATCTGACAACGCCACTTGCAACTAACAGCGGCTCTATTGTACGACGTCGGTGTATCTGTCTTGCCGGCGCGGCGACTATTTTTTTTAAAGTAGGTTTGATTGTGTTGCCCTGTAACAATGAGACCGACACTCTCTTGTTCACAGAATTTCTGGTAGGAGACTTATGAAAAAAAACCAACATTACAGTTCCGCGCGTGCATAAAAATATGTTACTTTCAGCGTTATTTTTAGCAGTAAAGAAAGCACAACTACGTAAAATAACATCAAACTGTTGTTATTTGCTATGGCACAGTTATTTAGCAACATGCGATAAAGCGGTTCTATACGTAACTACATTGCACAAGTTAAAATTTGCTGATAATAAACGTGATTCCTTTTTTTTTTTTTTTATTTACAAACCTTATTGCCATGTTCAGCGTTTTCGCCGTGGTCTCTGGACCGTGGAATTTGTATTCGTCGTTTATGTTGGTGTCAGATTCTCTGGACGCACTGTTTAAGACCACGTTATAAATCCACGCCCTTCAGACTGAATTTTCTTCTTGACATCTTGGCTGCAAATTCAAGGTTATGCCCTTTGTTTATCTTTATGACGCAAGTCTAATATCAAATACCTTCCGCATAACAAAAAATAAACTTTCCGGCACAGAGAAGTTAGAAAATTTTGCAAGTTTACACTGTCATTTTCCACGCTTTACCGTGCTGAAAAAATGTTTTTAAAGCGTTTACTTGACCTACGATTACGCTAACAATAAAGCGAATTTATTTTCACTTCCCCTACCTCTTTCAGGGGTAATTGCCCGCTAAACGCCCCCTCTCACCTTTTGTAATGTTTACTTTCTGACTTCCTATATACGTCATCACGGCCCTGGCCAATCACGACACGGCAAAAGTCTTGACAACTGTTCAGTTTATTGATTGGATTACATTTACAACCAGTTGTTTAGTTCCATTTACGAAACCAGGTCGAAGCATACAGTGTGACCTAGCAGGTGATTGTTGAACTACCAACATCGCTGCTACAAAGCAATGCGCTGCTGCTCTCTTGCGGTGATTTGTGTACACTGTTGCCGACTAGGAGGTGAACCTCGGTGACTGAAAAGAACAAATCGAATACTTTATTTATATAAATATGTAACCTATACATCTATTAAGTGTCAGAAATCAATGGGTATGTTAACCTCAATACATACATATTTTTTACTCAAACAATTTGTCTATTGAAATAACCCGACCAGGTTTTCAACGTAAAAATTAGTCTACGAATTATTTGAGAGATATTTCCGTTGCTGAGATGGAAATGTGACTGGTGCGGAAAAGGTGGGAATAACTAAGTAATTCCCTTTCTCATAATTTTTGTCTCTCTGGCTCAAGTCAGAAAAAATAATTAATCTTTCAGAATAGAGATTTCCCTCCATGCATAATGATTGAAGATATTAATCGCTCTTACGTAAAGTTACCTATAACAACTAAGTTAGACGCCTATTTCATATGGTACAGTTGGCTACAAAACACACGAAGCCAAAAACGACTGTTTTCGGTTAAATGCAAAATTTCGTGTCGCCCTTGGTGCACATTACTTCACACCAGCACCAGGCATACATTGACGACACATAAAGCTGCAGTTTGTTTATCGCCTATACGTCTCCACAAGTATGGAGTTCACTATTTAAAAAAGTCCTTTCCCAATCCCGCCCACGGGAAAAAGTTTAATTCGCATTTGTAACTTGTCTGTCAGATAGCCTAAAATCATCTTTCCTTGTTACCTCAGCACATGTCACTTTTATTTATTAAATACCGTGGATCTACGTCTTGAAAACTGTCACCTGGGCTTTTTTTTTCTATTGAAGATAACTGGCTGCTGTTCTGGTTGAGCTGCTGTTCTGGATGAGTTTGCTAGCCGTCTTGAATCGAAAGCATGGCAGGACTGGAAGGTATCATAAGATAATTACATTGTGGCTTAGGCAATTTTTTTTAACAACGATTTAATTAACAGATCCTTCCCATTTAAAAATAAGGAACTGCTTGCAAGTAAGTTAATTATATTCTAATCAGATTCATATTTATTCCCGTAGTAGCCACATGAATAAATAGCGATCTGACTAGTTAATGATCTCGGGGGTTGATGCACGGAAACTAATGCACTTCCTGGAACATGGGACTCCGTTCTCTCTTGGTTCAGAATCGGCTTGAGCGTGAAGTCATAAAAACTTACATGAGGTTGTACTACTGAGATGTGGATGAAAATATTCCGTGCGATATATTTATAAGTGGGTTTCGATGTTCTATGTACTTGCTCAAGGTAAAATTAAACAATTAACGGTACGTTCGTTACGGAAAATGGGAAGAAATTATAACAGTACCTATGACTAGATATCCGAGAATTTCGCGGGTTCATTTCTAGAAAAGTTTAGAATTCACACACATGTACGTTCATGTCACGTTTGTAATTCGTCAACGTGTTGTTTGACACTTCTTAGAGAATGAGCCAATCCAATAACAAACATGCAATAAATTGTGCGCCCAACCACCACTTTTTACTACCATAACAACCAACCAATAAATATTTGATATCTATATGAGAGTATATAAGTCTGTGAAGTCTAGCCTACAGGTCAATGAACTCGCGAATTTCTCTGGTCTTTACCTATGATTTTAAGTGGTTACGAAATTAGTAATGGAGAAAAACACACTTGAAAGTCGGGAATTAAAACTAGTTATTTGTAATATGTCTGAGAAACTACGTAAGATAAAAGAAGACAAATTCGTGAATAGTGTCAGCATATTTTGGCACCTGCCAACTGTCAACATTCGGCCTGTGATAACAAGTCAACAAACTCCTTGATTGAAGTTTACAGGTTTCTGGTAGTCAGTATAGAAAATCAGGACAGGGCAATCCTCAATAGGCTCACAGTTTCCCAACTCGACAGGAACGCATCTCGCTGGAAAAATATTTGCTAACAAAATAGAGCGAAAAATAATACCTAGGCTTGCTTTCCTTAGTTTTTCTCGCTTCCAAAAACTAGCAGATTTTTAACACTATATTTAGTGTTTATTAATGTACTAAAAACAATTATAGACTGCTGTAAAGTGAGCACTTTTGAACCCCTAGTTACTTTTTTCCTACCAGCCATTTTTTATTCTTCCACCACACTTTTAAATAAATATTCCCATGTAAGTAATAAACACAGTGTATGTATTTCACCGGGCTTGACAACGATTTAAATTTATTTATTAACTATTATTCCAAATGAGAGAGCTTCAAAAAGTGCTCACTTTACCGTGAACAGCCTATAGTCACGAAACCTTTTCGCGAATCATAGACAATGATAAGGAGGGAACGTGGGTTAGGGAAGAAGGGTGAATGAATCGTCGTTCTGTTGTCGAGCATTTGGGACAGCGCTGCTTCTAGGTTGGTAGGTAGACGGGCAGGTTGCCTAGCAACGACGCAGCCGGGTGGAATCTGTGTTGCGTACTACAGGGCACGGGTCGTCAGATCGCTGTGCGAATAGTCCTCCCCTCCTTTCCCCTCCCGGTACACTCCGCTCCCGGTGGAAAATTGAACACCGCGATAGTTAGCTGGAGGAATTCTGCGCGTCCGGGGACTACACGTATATTAGAAACACGCAGCTTAAAACTGTTAGATAACAGAATAAACAAACGAGATCACATAATTTAGAAATTTCACATCTGAGAACAGCCATACAACAGAAACACACAACTGAGAACCAATATTCGTTAGCAAAACACAGAAAACAGAACAGTCACACCAGAGAAACAAAGGCTTTAGAACAGTCATACAAAAGAAACACAGATGTTAGAACTATCGTACGGCAGAAACAAACAATTTAGAACCACATATTGCAGAGCAACATATATTTTAAACATCTTACAACCCACATTCACACTTTAGAGCTATCATACAACAGATGTTACAAAGATCGTACAAAAGATACACACCATTTAGAACCACATATTGCTTAACCACTTACGTTAGAAACGTCGTACAACTGAAATCCACAACTTAGAACGATCATACAGCCAAAACACAGATGTTAGAACGGCCGTACAGTAGAAACACACTATATTAAAATTAATTTAAAATGGATGTTTAATGATTAAAAAATGGCTGAAAGAAAAAGTAACTAGGGTTTCAAAAGTGCTCACTTTACCGTGAACACGCTGTAGGTATTAATAAAAGAGCAAGGTAGCTGCATGTCACTCTGCTTCTTCAAGTATCCTGTTCCCTACTTTTAAACATTAATAGATATCAAAAACACCCATTTTAGAGATTTTCGCTTCCCCATTTTCAAGAAACGCACAGTAGAGAAGGAAAAATAAAAATAAATTGGTATTAGAATGAGAAGTTTTATTGAGTGCTATTCGTAAGATGACACCACAAAAAAATGTTGAAGAATATTTTTTAATTGCAGTTATAGGACTAAAGTTGAAAGCATCGATTGCCGGCACCGTATCACTGAAAAAGTTTAATATAGGCTGTTCACGGTAAAGTGAGCCCTTTTGAAGCACTAGTTACTTTTCCCTTTCAGACATTTTTTTTATTCTTTAACAACCTTTTCCTTTTCAAATTAAATATTGCTATGTAAGTAATAAACATAGTGTGTATATTCCACCGCACAAAGTGTAAGGCTGAAATGAAATATGTTTATTGGCTATTATTGCAAATGAGAGGGCTTTCAAAAGTGCTCATTTTACCGTGAACAGCCTATATAGCAGCTGCCCGCCATCGGAGTACTCTGACATGGTGTTCGTATGTGCGTGTGGAATCTTGAAAGAGCTCGACAGCCCTCGTTTGCAGTGTATGTTCTTCCCGTAGATGTGCATATTGGACGCACATTTTATAGTTTCGTTGAAAAAGAAATGTGTATTTCAAACACTTGACAATGCAGTTGGAGTGATAGGTAAGCGGAAACCTTTATTAAAGTCGAAACTCGGCGTTGAGAAACTTCTATCTTACGTCGTATACTACGGAGGTTCGGGATTTTTTAATTTGAAAGTTCAGTCATGAGGTGATGAGACCTTGCTTGATAAGTAATATGTAGAGACCTGCACAATTCCCGTTATTGTTTAAGGACTGACTGAACTGCAAACTACTGTTCGTTTAACCGACTTCATTCATTGGCTATAAATATGTCTGGCAAGCCTCGGAGAATTCTTCAGCCAGTAATATTAGTTCAGCGGTGAAGTGGCTAATCTCTTTTAAGGAGATCAAAAGTAATTTAGTCACTCAAGTTAGGTAAACAACCCTACAGTGTTTTTAAATATTACTTGTCTTGAAATCTTTTCGCGAAATTTCACTTCCCCTATCTATGAACCCTTTTTTAGTTCAGTTTTGCCGAGTGTTTATGGCAGGATGTAAAAGCATTATATTTTTTTCCGGTAAACTTCCTACAAAGATTTTAGCCTATACGCTGCATAGTATAGAACATTTACCGTACATCAGGCTGCGATTGTATAAGTTGATACTACACACGATTGTGAACTTCACTACGCATTTGACTCTTTCACGAAACAAGTATAGGAAAGCTAATATGGCTGTTCGGGAAAATAGAAATAAACACTCTTAATTTTTCAGCTGTTTCAGTATTCGTATACAATGATGATGTAAATTTGCGAGAAATTTCTGGCTTTGTAATTATTTTAAGGAACAGCGCTTTGCTTGTTAAATTTGTCCAGCTGGCGAGACACAACATATTCACGAGTAATTTTTACTGATCCCTCATGTTCGATTTACTTATTAAATCAAATATTTAAATACAAGGGTTGTCAGAATATACCTATAGGGCATAGTATAAAAGGTATTTTCAAGTTCATAATATTTGGCCCATGTTGTTCTGTTGTATCTGTAACTGTAATAAATCAATTATTCTTTTCCAGTCTCGCATGGGGAAATACACTTTAAGGAAGACTGGTGCCTTTTATTTATGATTGATTAGTTTTTCGCAGCAACTTTTGTTATAAATTGTTGTACGTTCTCTAGTTTAATTAATTTCTGACTTGTAACTGGTGAGAAGTGTGACGATTGGTCGCGGATAACCTCACGGGTGATATTATAAGCAGCAATCAAATAACACTGACTTCAAGAATACGCTCTGTTCCTTGTCGGGCAAGAAAACTAAATGTTAGATATGACAGTCAGTTTTCAACGGAAAATAAAAAGAAAGTTCTTTAATGGTGTAACCGTGATGGCTTAAGCGGTTTCTAGTTCACAGATGGTGGCCTGTTTTTGTAATCAATATTTCCTTTGTGAGTCGACCGCGATAGCGTATCATGCAATTATGTTTGAAGACGCTGCTGCATTTTTTTCTTCAAAGATAGATTACCGAATAGAAAAAATAGTAATGAAATTCCTTACCAGTTCGTAATGAAATCTCAGGAATAAGGCATTCTAATTTCTGCTTAAATTGTTTCCAAATAAATGCGTTACGAAAATTGCAGAGAGGGTTGTAAGCAGAACTGCATTAATAAAGAAACGGTGTTAAACTGAGAGCAGGTTCGGGTAAGTGAGACTTCAAGATTGTATTTAACTATGACGTTGTGAGTTTTACAGTACGCGTTCTGCACAGAAACACCAAAGACACTGTCCCTCCTACTCGGAAATGGGTTCCGAACCCCCATGATTACAAACTCTGTGAGGATTTAAAATCACGTTAACCCTTTCAATCCCAAATGCATTTCCCAGCTCAAGTGTTGCAATCGTTAAATTGTATGGTGTGTGCTGTACGTGTGTAGAGAGTTGTATACAGTTTTTATACTTCCCAGAAGTGTGTTAATGATCGTGGACCACCTGTTGTCGAAGTCACATAGCGTTGTGGGCAACAAGAGCCTGTCATCGCTTCGAAACCGTCCGGCACCTGGCACTCTCTCCCACGCCCGTGCTCTGATCAAGAAATTGTTGGACTAGGTCACTGATACACGTTTCTCAGTATTTGTGTACATTTTCTATGTGTATTTTATCGGCATGTTCCGCAAAAATACTAGCCACCACGTGTCTCGTTGCCTTCGCTAGCAAAGGCGTTTCGTAAACTAGGCTCAGTTATTACACTAGTCAAAAAATGGTCCAGTCAGTTGAGTAACAGTAAAAGGTGGTTTAGACGGAACTCAAGCGTAGTCTCCAGTGCCAATGGCGATACGTGAGACTAGAATGGTGAAGTGATGGAATACGAAGGAGGAGGAAACGGGAGCACCCCGAAAAAAAACAACATATTTAAACGGCGAAGTCCGCTAAGTCTGCCTAATGCGAAAATAAGGGTTGACCTCGTCGGGATTCGAGCCGGGTTCACCGGGTAGGGGGGGTGACATTGCACCACTACACCGCGACCCCTTCCCTTATTGGTAGAGCCACGAGTAGTTCGCGAATTCATTCGGAGGCGAGGTAGACTCCGAGCAAACCCTTGTTCTTTTCTCCTACTGTTGTGATTGGACGACAGTTGTTTATACACGCCCCATTTAACTGTGAGCCGGTAATAGTAGGAAGCAGTAGTGTGAGTGAGTGTTTAACAGTTCTGTACAGAGGCCTCGCTTGATCACAGCAACCAATAAGCATACGACAATGTCTGGAGTGTATAGAGGGCTGTCCAGCCTAGCTTGCTGCCAACGCAATCCGCGAAATACTCGAGTCTCTACCTATTGGCTCCAGCTTGGTGATCATGCAAACCAACTGATTACTCGATCCGCGCCAGACCTTGATGAGATGGTGCCATAAAGCGAGGTTGAATATTGCTGCAGCCCCGTCGTGCACTGATATTTTGTCAGTCGCTAACCTCCGCGGGAATGTATAGTTAGAAATGTTTAAATCGCGTGTTGCCTAAGTATACCTGTGACTTATAGACGCCATACAATTACGTGTAGGGTATCCGACATACAACTAACTCACTCCCTGTACCATTCGAATTTCTCTGCAGTCTATGCACAGATGAGACACGGACTGTATACATGGAACACGATGCATAATTCTGGTAAATATTCAAGTATTACTAGTTCACAGTTGACTGGATTGTACTTTAATTAAATAGAAAAAAGTCACTGCCTTTGCTTGCATGTATTCTAACGAGCGCACTGAGTGACATGTACCCAGTAAAGTTGGTAACGATGGAGAGAAAGTAGTTCCGTATCTTAAGATCGAATAAAAAGTGTTACGTAAACATTTGTGATAAGTAAAATTATTTCTTTCACTTTCTTTTTTTTTAAGCATCAAGTGTAAAAATGAACAGATTTTAAAATATTTGGTTTTTAATAATTTCTCAGTTTCACTTGACTGGTGCATGAATAAAGTGACGAGGCCCACTGCAATGTTAATTTTACATAAGGAGGAAGAATACACATCGTGCATACAAGTAGATCTTAAGCAGGGTTTTCAAAAGTGTTCATTTTACCGTGAAGAGCCTATAATTGTATTCATCCACCACAGTAAAAAATTACATTGCCACGGAAGTGGTAATGACTGCTACGTAAGCGCAGATCACGTGAAATTGACGGATTCTCTGTTCTTCATAGTACATATTTTTTACGGACACACTGACTGGCGTGCTCCGGGCAAAGATGACGGCGATTTCGGTTAAGTAGTTTCATGTCTTAACGTCGTATTTTAAAAATGTATAAATCTGTGAACGCTGACATTACTGACTTTTGCATCTGTTTGTTTTGTGTTCATGGGAGTAATAATTAACACATTAGTGACGTACTTAAGTCTTTAATAATTCCACAGTTTTATTTAATCGACTAAAGCAAAAATACTGAGATATGGTCAACGACAAAGTTAACTAAATTTGGCGGGATGATATGAATTGGGCAGTCAGAGAACATCCTAACCAAGGCTTTCAAAAGTGCTCTTTTACCCGAGAACAACCTATAATATTAGCGATTCGCTGCCAACGTAACTGCAGATATGCCAGTGAGTATTCAGATTAAATTACGCGCATTATAACGTAAGGTTTATTTTCAAAGGTTAAGTTTGAAAGTGTCCAGTTTACCGATATCCAGCTTTAAAAAAAATATCTGGGTAAAGTATTCATCACAGGGTTCCTTAAGGTGGCCGCCTGGTTGACGAATTTCGCAAGTCTGAGGTCTAAAAGTGTGGGAGCGCTAGGGGTGACCGAGACATGCGCATCAGCTCTCTCATCGCCTCTATGCGCAAAGCAGCGCAGACCCTACAACTTTATGACGTAAGCCTAGTAATAAAAATATAGGTCGATGTACGCCCCTATTCCTTTTCCAACGTATTGTACCGGAATGTTCATATTTATAAAATGGCGGAGAAAACAACCGTTTAAGCTATTTTCACTATCACAAAAACATGCTTTAGAGAGAAATGGAGGGACTGATAAACGTATACAAACGCGCAACGTTTCTTAAATGCTATTCGTAAGCAGACCTCAATCAACCACGTTGGGTGATTTTTTGAACAGAACTTTTTCTGCTGGAGCTCTGCACGCCGTTTGGCGGCCACCTTAATAGCGTTCACTACTATTGCGTCCTCTAACATCCTTGTAGTTCAAGGACGTGAATTATAGAACACGATTCAGAGAAGACGTTATTGGGATTTGCTCTAGACTTTCCGCCTGTGAAATTATGGATTTAAAAGACAAAGTCGTCGTGGGGCTGAAGTTTAGTGCCTTGCGCGTAAAGGCTACAAGGCACCTTACAACACGTGCCAGTGTCGCCCTTATCCCTTCAGTTCGCCATGACGAATCCCAGACGAGGGACGTCTGCAGCCCTGCCAGCCGCATCCCGAGAGTGATCATCGCACCCTCCCCTCTCTAGCGCCCTGCGAACGTTGATATTCCTCACGTCGTGGTCACGTCTGGTATTTGATTCCAGCCGTCAGCGGTCGGCGTACAGCCTTGGGGATCGCCCCCCCCCCCCCCCCACCGCAACAGGACCCTCATCGCAAGCCCTTCCTCTAATAATTGTTTTCCAACTGCCGGGAGAAAAACATCACGTTCCATCCGCTATACCATCGGACGGTTGCCGCGGGCGGTTCGCGTCACGGACAAACGTGTTCCCCATCGATTGGGACAGAATTTCGCTGACTTGTAAGATACCTACTTCACTGCCCTATGTATTTTCTAGCTTCCGCTGTTTTTCGTTCATGCTGCTTCCCAGGCCAGCTGCTGCTGTATTCGTGTCTTATTTCCCTGCAGTCCTGTTACTGGCACAGTTTACGCCGTGGCCGTGCCTAACAAACCATGGCCCACAATACAAAATACGCGTGTTTTATGACTGTCAAACTCATGTGGTCAGTACTGATGAACGTGTTTTTTTACGTTTGAGTTCTCAACAGGCCCACCATTTTACATTAATAAAATATTTTGGCAACTTCAATATAATCTACCTGCATTTAAACTTTAAAGGAAATGTACAAACATCACAACACACTTCCTTAGGTAGCCAAGTGTACTAATCTCGAATGATATCCACGTTGTATTTTTATAGAGCTGTTATAGGCTGTTCACGGTAAAATGAGCACTTCTGAAAGTCCTGCTTAAGATCTACTTTGTATGCACAATGTGTATTCTTCCGCCTTATGTTAAATTAACATTGTCATGGACCTCATCGCTTTATTCATGCGTCGATCAAGTGAAACTGTGAAATTACTAGAAAAGTAAACATTTTATAAATCTGCTAATTTTTACACATCTGATGCATTAAAAAAGCAGAACTGAAATAAATAATTTAAGTTATCGCAAATTGTTTCCTAACACTTTTTATTCGCCGTTAAGATATGGAACTACTTTCCCTCTATTGTTACCAACTTTACGGGGTGCATGTTACTCGGTGCGCCCGTTAAAATAAATGGCAAGAGGGAGCAATGACTTTTTTCTAATATTGATTTTAAAAGTGCTAACTTTATTGTGAACAGCCTTTACTAAAAAAAGCAGTCCAATATTGGGACGCGGAGAGCGGCTACTGCTCATGCAGTTCGCCCGAGCACTCAATTCTATTTTCCCTCTATGGTGTTTCCGCGCTCGTCGTTGGTCCAGCGGCCGCGGTGGTGTAGCTGTTAGAAACTTCTCGTCTACTACCAAGGCAAACCGGGGTCGATTCCCGGAGGGGTTGCCCCAGGACGTTTGCATGAGGAAAATCTTGCTGGACGATCCCACCGGTCGGCGGGTTTTCTCGAGTGTATCCCGTTTTCCCCTCCCTTTCAATCCGGTGCCCGCTCCATACATCGCTTCAGCCTCATCGGCTTTCAAGACGTCCACGTTAAGAGCCGGCCAATTCTCTTCGCTTCTCCGGTTGTGACTAAGATGCACTGAAAACTGGTGCTCGGTTGTAAGGCGTTATGGTGCTTTCTCACAACTGAGTCGGTGTGTATCCTATTTGGGATATCAATTCAAATCAATGAAGGATTAAGTTGGTCTAACAAAAAACCCGTTTCCCCATGGCTCACGAAAACATTTAATTTTTGAGTCGACTAAATATTTGGTTTTCAGGCAGAAGAGTTCGATGAACTAAAATATACGTTTTGTTGTCTGGACAAAAATCCAACTGTTTGTTGTATTTCGAACATTGTTTAGCCAAATACATATTTCGTCAAGAACAAACTCATTATTTGTTTCACCATATACAAATGTCGTCTATGTAACTGGCGCACATTACTCACTTCGTTGGCGAATAAGGTAGCTCGTGTCTAACCTACTGTCTGTTATGAGAAAACAGCGGTCTGCAGCAAACATTGAATTGGACTATAGGATGATATTTAAAATTATCATTGTCATGGGCCTCATGGCTTTAAGTATGCGTCAGTTAACTGAAAACGTAAAACTTTTGAAGACCTAAACGTATTGCTAATATGCCATGTTGTACTCTAATATATATGAAGCAGAAAACACCAACTTGATAAACCATAAATTTAAACAATACACTCGAAAAATAACCTCAAGACTAGAACCTGTTTTCTTAATTCGCTGCCAACTTAAACAATAAAACTGCACGTCAGTGTGTCTAGTAACGTAAGGTGCAGTTAACGGACAGCGATTTTTTTTTCAAAGGTTGAATTCAGAATTGCTTATTTTATCGTGAGCAACTTATGGTTTCCAATACTTGTATGGCTCCCTGCAGTTCTGGATCACTCAGAAACTCGGTGCTCTGTTTTATCGTGCGCCGGACTGTATCCGAAGCGCCGCAAGGGGGGGAGGGGATGGTGTATGTCGGGATGACGTACCCACCCCAGGAGTGAAAAGGGATGGTGCGGGGGGCGAGATGAATTCCAATGATGAAATTTTTGAATAGCGAGGGCTGGATTTACCAAGTAGAATGTTCAACTACCCTCTCTCCCTCCCTTCGGCGCTATCTCCCCTACACTCGGTACCTTGTAGCAAGAGGGAGGGTGGCGCCCCCTTCCCCTCGACATCACATTACACGCGAGTTTGCAGGGGGTGGAGGATGGGGGTGACGTGCAAATTGCATAGGCTGCTGGAGGCGGGTCCGCGCGCCTAGCTACAGTATAATGTGCAGTCGACTGCGGTACAGCGCAAGCAAGTCTCTTTCCACGGGAGCACACGAGACAAGTGGATGAAAACAACAGCCTGCCTTTTGCTGACGGAATAACGAAGGGATTTCGCACGGACAGCTGTAGCTGAAACACGTGGCTGCAAATATTTGACACGCCCTGGGTAACAATGCGCCAATACGTTATATGCCCCAATCACGTGCCGTTCAGTTAGAAAGGTAGTGACTTCATGACTATGCAGCCAATGAAGAAACCACGTCAGCTCCAGTATATAAAATACTGTGAAGTTTAGTCTGATGCCAAACGAAAACGCGAATTTTGCAGGTCCCTAGTAATCAGACATTTAAAGTCACATTTGCAAGCAGCCGTTACGAGATTCGTACACAGTTTCGTATTATTTTCTTCACCGGGTGCCATCACTAGGATATTATTAAAGCTGTATTTCACTGCGGAACTCAATGTGAGTTAAAAGTATGGGCCGATATCGTATAACCAAACTTCACGTATCAGGGAGAGGCAGAACGATTTTTTTATGAGCGGTTGCAATCAGACCGCATGCTAGTCGCCGAGATTCTCTTGCCTGGTTGACTACGATATTAAGAGAGGGGGGCGGCGCCCTCGCTTCACAACCCCTGCTGGATGACGACCCTAGGGGTGGAACAGGGAGGGGGTCGATAAGTGCAACAGTGTCGCGGCCACTTCATTTCGTGAGGCTGATCCCTCAGGGGAAAGTTCCTGGTGGCCTTGATAACCAAGTCGACACGCTCGTGTGGTGGACCTGTGATATATACCGCACGCTATAGCGGTGTCCGAAATGACAAATTTGGGGAATTAGGGTTTAAGAATTTTGGGTGGATGGTTTCGAACGGCTTGTAACAGCGCTACATGCGACAAAGTTGGAAACTACAGGCTTGTGGAATTTCGACGTTATTTTGTTTGTCAATAAATAACTTTCTCCCAAACATTTTTCACGTACCCCCGTTGTTTTGTGAATAACTGATCATATTTATTTCTAGCCAATATCAATCTTCTCGTTATTTCTTCGCTCCCTGCAATTAACATTCCATTTCAAATAACCGACCGCCTTTTTTTTTTTAAATACAACGTACGAACTTTATTTTAAAAAAACTTCACGTGGATTTTCCATTTTTCACGTGCGTGTATTGTGCAGTGTTTCAAGAACAGTAAATACCCACGGTTCCACCACGACACGGGAAATAAGACGTAAATAAACAACAGCAGACGATTTTACGGACCTATTAGGGGAATTAGTGTGCTACTTTACTTCAGTAAATTTCAACCCTGAATCTCCAAATATTTAGGGCCTAAACTTGGTCACGTGGTCGATTTAATAACCCAAATAATGGTCTCGTAGCCGTTTCGGACACGACTTATATATCTGCGAGCCTGGATGACGTTTACAAACAGCCCTGCTATCGGCCATTATCTCTTGGTGGTGCCACAGGTGGAGCAGGTAACCCGAGATAAAAGCGCGGAATTCTTCTTACCAACTAATAGAAAAATATCAACTCTTTCAATAAGTTCTACATTGCGAAGCTAAATCAGTGTTCAAAGTTCAAACCATCTAGAAAACCAAAGTAATGTTAGCAATGAAAATATAGACGGTAGTGATGTACTATTGTCGACACAAGGGGATGGCTTTGAAAATATGAAGGGGCTATGAGCGAAACGTAGTCACCACGGATAATGTTTTCTGTTATTCTTTACACGAACTCGCTCAGTCTCCGTGTCCACGATTAACGAAATGTAGCACGTGAAGTATTATCATGGCCGCCACTGTACACAACAAGGCATCAGTTCCCCCTTAACATTCACAGAAAGCTTGGTGTATCCCCGTTATTTGATCGTATAAGCGCTAAAAATGCACGGTATACAAGCAGGGAATAGGCCGTCCGTGTTATTGCCGTTGTCGAGAATGAGCCATACCGAGCTTCCATTAACCGGCAACTGGCCCAATGATGGAAGCTCTGTGTGCTGCCGTGTGCAACGATTATTTCGGACTGGATAACACATAATTGTGTCCGCTGATTTATTGTTATAGTTAATGAAGCGTTGATATAAGCCTAAACGCTATTTGCAAAAATCTAAAATAAGTTTTCTGTTGTATACATAGATGGCTGCAGGGCTGAAACCCAGTCGGTGGAAGTTTGGCCAGTCAGTAGGGACGTGTTTCAAGATTATCATTTTGTAGCAGCAATGCAATATTTAACAGATGCCATCTTCGTTGTGGAAGGAACAGAAACAGTCGTGTCAGTCAGTAGTCACATTCAGTCCACAACTGTCAAAGATGTTTGTCCTCTTCGAGTACCGATGATCCGTAATAACCTCCAATAGTAACCTATTTTTCGTGAATAGATTTCAGGACAAGTTGAGTTCCAAAACACTTTATTTCAGAACTACTTTGGTGATTGGACCATTTGAATTGTTACGCGTCTTATTTGTCTGCCTGCGAATTACGGACGGTTAGTCTCGGAGAAACCTAATTCTGATTGGCTCACTCATGTAAGAGGACTCTCTTCACACACAGACAATTGGCCAATAGCCAATTAAGTCTTCAAGTGTGAACATAGGATGTTGAATTCTAGCCTTCGATAAAATCTTTTCGCGAAAAACAGGTGGCCCTATCCATTAGGTTAAAACACTGGCATCACAAGTGCATGCTACATTGGGTATAGGCTGTTCACGGTAAAATTAGCACTTTTGAAAGCCCTGCTTAATATCTACTTGTTTGCACGTTGTGTGTTCTTCCGCCTTATGCAAAATTATGATTGCCATGCGCCTCATCACTTATTCATGCGTCGTTCAAGTGAAACCGTAAAATTATTAGAAAAGTAAATATTTCACAAATCTGTTTCATTTTTATACTTCGATGCACTGAAAAACAGAAAGCGAAAGAAATAATTTAAGTATTCACAAATGGTTACTAAACTCTTTTTATTCGTATTTAAGACATGGAACTACTTTCCATTCATCGTTACCAACTTTACAGGCTGCATGCCATCACAGTGCATACACTGAAATACATGCAGGTAGGAGTAGTGACTTTTTCTAAGGTTGATTTAAAAAGTGCTCACTTTATCATGAACAGTCTTTACGTTCTATCCGTTACTAGTAAAAGTGCTCCTGATCGAGGTTCAAATTTAAAAGCACAGAAAGCGATAGTTTACAAGAAATCCCTACAAGCAGAAACTGGACGATACTGAAATCAAGAAACAAATGACCAATAAAAAACAGACACTAAGAAAAGACGTCTGCGAAATGTTACTTCAGGAAAGTCAGCAAGAGCCAAGCTCTATTTTCCGTCGGGTGTTTCGACGAAGCCCCGTTCTGAGGAAGTGTCATGATATTGTGTAATCTGTTCCCGCGACATTGAGAAAGACGCAATTCAACATTTGTCGTGCGAGTGGGGCATGAATATGTGCTGGTGTTGTGAGAAATATTTTTTTTGTCAAAATTGGTACTGATTTGTAGAGGAACTTTAAAACCGTTTAATGCGCTGATTTAACTTCACTGATCCTACAAATAAAATTTAGCATTACTATTTCGGTGTGAGTTTTAATGATAACGGGCTTGTGTATTCGGTTAATATTTTCAAAATTAAAAATGGCTCTAGGCGGGTTACAATTTAACCAAGCCCCCAAATGTAATTTTGAATGTTGACGATACGATATATTGACTGTTATTAACATGTGTATTTTGTTAACAATTCTTATACAGCAGCTCATTTATGGCAACTGCCTGGCCCAATGAAGGCGACTTGGTTCCCTTCATTAATCAGTAAACACCTTTTTTTTTTTTTTTTTTTTTTTCGTAGACCTGAAATCCTTTTGGCTGATATTTTTCCAAAGTGACGATCAATGGACACTGTTCACATTTGGTACAAAACTTGCCAATATAGTTACATTTGACGGAGTATTTAGGTGTTTTCTTCAAGTGGCCCATATGGCAAACTTTCCTTAGTTACGACGTGTAACAATTATAATAAACCAATACTGAAAGTGGATCTGAGCTAAAGTGATTTAGAATACTACTGTTCGTGGAATCTTTTAGTGAACAACACGTGCTTCCGCCAGTAGGGAATATTTCGCAACAGGTAACTATGCGGATCACGCACAAGGCCCGTCTCCAGAGCCTTGCGGAGCCAATCAGCGCACAGGTACGTCACACGAAAGAACCCAACATTATATTTCCCTTTCGTATAGTTACCTATTCTCTGCCCAGGCACTGAAGTTGGAGTCTGACACACTGCTACTTTTTTGCGCTCGCAGCAGTTCACTACACTGTTAAAAATACACGCAGAGTGTGTGTGTGTGTGTGTGTGTGTGTGTATGGGGGGGGGGGGAGTATGGTCTAACGTTAATTTAACTTTCTTGTAACGTTGTCGTAAAAATTCATGGAGATTTTCCGGAGCTCGTGTCCGGAACTTTATGTTGCTAAATATCGATATTATTAGATTTGTACAAGAAAACTTGTTATAGCTGTGTTGTCACCAATCTCTTGGTTAATCATAAACAACATTCTGTATATTATTGGCTGTTCTGTATATTTTAAGTTTTGTTGTAATTTAATTTAATTTTTCATACTGCAGTGTCCATTAAAATGTATGTTGTGTAAGCAACTGTAAGCAAACAAGATTATTTTCCTGGTACTTAACTTTCATATTTTATATGAACAGATGATGGGAATTTTGTTTTGTGTTATTAATTAAAATTTTGAAAACTTCATTAAACTTCTCTTTTTATTTTTTCCCAACATTATTGAGATTAAGCTCTATGCGAAAAAAAAATTGTTGTTCTCAGGAATAAATTATTCTTCTGCGCGTATGAAATTGTTTTGTCCTTGTTTTTTATTTTTTTTATTCAGTGTGTCTGGCAATGAGACGAAGGGTATTGCCAAGTATAACTGGCTAAAGGCTTTTCACGATCAAGTGAGCACTGAAATCTACTTTAGAAAAAAAAAACTGCCTCTATCTGCATATGTTTTAACGGGCGCAATGAATGACACGAGTCCAGTAAAGCTGGTAACGATGGAGGGGAAAGTAGTTCCATGTATTTGCGTCGAACAAAAAGTGTTAGGTGATCATTTGTGCTAACTTAAATTATTTCTCTCACTTTCTGTATTTTTTTATGCATTGAAGTTTAAAAATGAGCATATTTGCAAAACATTTTATTTTGTAATAATTTCACAATTGCACTTGACCGACGTATGAATCAAGTGATGAGGCCCATGGCAATGTAAAATTTACACAAGGCGGAAGAACACACAAAGTGTAAACAAGTAGATAATAACATATTGAGGTCTATGCACATTTACTGGCACTTAAGACAAATTAGAAGTGAATCACCTATTATTCACTATTGCAAGAACACTGGTTTTGTTGGTGTCTATGTTAGAACTCACCATCGTCCTATTGGTCCATACCACACCGGACCCTATCCTGTACTTTAAAGCGTTCATTATTGGCCGGTAATCAACCAATGGAGAGCCGAGCTTATATTGACCCAATAAAATGCCCTCTATCGTTCAAAAGGATTTACAAACAATCATGTCCCATTGAGTGGCTATAAAAAAAATACTATCGTTAGCAATATGATTGTTGCTGTGCTTTCGTGTTCTTGTGAGGTCATATTAAACACTAGCCGAACAAAGACTACACATCCATGCGAGTTTTGTTCTGAACAACAAATAAATCTTCAAGTTAGCTTTGCTCTAGCTACACTCGAGCATAGTCTACAAAGTGTTAAGCAGGGCTTTCAAAAGTGCTCACTTTACCGCGAACAGCGTATACAGTTTGTCACGGACGGCCTAGCAGTGTAAGGAGGTGGCAGGCAGCAGGGAGGTCCTTGCGCTGCAGACCTTGCTCGCTGACCCCAGGACACAGTCGCCCCGCCGCGATAAGATAGCCGTATTGGGAGGCGGCGACCAGTCGGCAGCCAGCCACCGATAGCACGGCCCTTCGCCTGCTAAGTGCATGCGCCTGCCTTAACAACATCACAAACAAATAATTACACCAGGCCATAAGCGAAAATCCACCTGAATTCACTACGCTATATAAGAATATATCTAACCATATCTCGAATAACAGTCTCATAAAAATAGATTGAACAAGAAATTAAAATTTTAAAATACTACTAAAACTGATTTCTTTACACGATGTTTATTTCATATAACTACAGCACGAAAATGAAATAGTAATTAAAACGTGAGAAATAATCACAACTATTATATGCAACCAATTCATAAATAACATCTATAGAAGTTATCTATAGGCTGTTCACGGTAGAGTGAGCACTTTTTAAGACCCTCCCAAAAAGCATTAACCAATAATAAATATATCTTATTGCAGCCTCAGGCATTAAATTTTAGGGGTGGGGATATGTATACACTGTGTTTATTGGTCACATTGCAATTTTTATATTACAAAGCAGCAGGAAAAAAGTGCTCACATTAACGTGAACAGCCTATAGACATAATCGCTTAATGACAAACACACTTTAATATAATTCTTGGACGCTCCAGGTATATTTTTCCCCCCCCCCTTTTTTTTCAGGAAAATAATTGGACACAACCACCGACTATTAGAAAGAAAATCCTCTAAATAACAGTTCTGCCCACAAAGTAAGAATTAAAATCTGCCAAATTCGGTGAAGAATCCACTGAGTTGGCAACACTGGCAGTCAGTGTTGTGACGTACACACGAGCGTCTATTGGCTGATGAGTTCGTGGCCGATACGCATGCACCTCCGAAAACGAACCACTCACTCATTCACCAACCAGCATATAGTTTCGTTTAGACCTCAGAGTACTTTGGAATAGTCGTATAATTGTGCAATTCGAATGAATCGATTACTATTATTTTTTAAGCAATAAATAATCGGTAAGAATAATAAATTGTCTTGTTTTAATCCATACATAAAACTTGACCACAGATACTGTATATTTCTATTTTTTTTTTAAAGAAGAGAGTTTAAACTATACTCACCAAAAACTTTTTTAATTCTTAATAATTTCTTCTATTTTGGAAATTTGTTGTTTCTAAACTATATTTTATATTTTTTAATAAATGTGAAACATGTAGGTATCTGCATGGTTTGGTTTTGTTAATGTAAAAACAGCTGAAAATCGTGAATAATCGAATTTTTTGTAGTAATCTTGGAATCGATTATAATTTAATAATCGAATAATCGATTACTTTACAAGCGGATATCCCTTTACTACCACAGAGTACCTAAGAATAAAGAGGTGAAACAGCCGCTTATACCGCGAACTCTAGCACCAAACACCTTCATAATGACGTCACTGGCCAACAACATGCCGGAACGTAGTTCGCCAGTCAGCGCCCGTAGCCTACTCGCCTGTAGAAACCCTGCCAATAGGGCTCATTTTGCAGCATGCAGTAGCCAATCAGACACAAGGGACATTTCTCAGAGACTCGCGCTGCTAATCGGCGAGTGGGCACGCCCACATCAAAATAACCGCCACGCGTTTTTTTTCGTCGCTGTGTACTGTATAGTATATTCGCGGTTTCTTCACAGTTTAGAATTAAACCATTGAAGATTTAACCCCACGTGTGACGTGTTTGGTTATTTCTAACATATGCCATCTATCACTAACGTTTCATACTGCATCTAGCTAAGAGTTAATGTGTCATTTGCTGGAACAGCATTACATTGGCGTTGCCGAAGGCTGATTGATATCTCGACTACGGCGGACGAAAGCCCATCTGCTGGTCCATCTTGTTCCGTTGTCTGCTTGATGTGTTAAGGTCCGACTTTAACTTCCTCGCTTCCTTTTATACTTGTTAGTTTATAAATGACTCAGTTTGTTTGCGAACTGCTCCCTGGTTGTCATGGCGACGCTTCGCTTCTGTCGTTGGATGTGCGCTGGTGTGTTCAGGCAAGCGCCACAGCAGTGGCTTGCCCACACCGTAACATTATCCAAACACTGAGTGCGCACGAATGCGGATCGTTGTTCATTTGGTGAAATTTCATAGACTTGGTTAAGCTTTGTGTGTATGAGTAGTAGGAATATCTTGGATGTAGAACTTTAGCAGGGTATTAGAAAAGTTGGAGGTATCCATAAATGGACTGTGCTTATCAATTCTGTGGTTTAAAATGCGAAAACACTCAGGCGATGTTCCAATTGGAAGTTTTTGATGACAAAATGGATTACGTGATTTGTTTTGTCTGCAAAACCGATAACGTATTTTTGTAATTTGCGTTTTGCGTTTTTTCGAATCCGGATATTATCAGTTACCAAATAAAAATTTCCGAATTAGCCGCCATGTAACCTTTGTTGACTTTATGTGTAAATTACATGTTAAATGGAAGATATTGTAACAAAATACTGTATTTCGAACGCGAAACAGCTTATTTATTTGCAACAGAGGGTCCTTAGTGTGCACCAGGCCACTCTATTACACGTATAAATCTCGCCCCCAACTCCACAACCATGTCATCCATAATGCACATAAAAGGAAGCAAATACAAATTATGACAAGAAGTGAGTCAGTAGCAGCCTTATGATAGTCAGTTTAAGAGGGTGACTGTAAAAAAAAAAAAATTACTTTTAATTAGTGGGCAGTACTCTCTCTCTCTCTCTCTCTCTCTCTCTCTCTCTCTCTCTCTCTCTCCCCCCCCCCCTCCACCTCAAGAAAAATTGAACTTTTTTCAAAATAATTAACTTTACAAAATGTATGCAAAAATTTCATCAAAACATTTGAAGAGTATGATTCCACAAATTACTTTAACAACATATAACATTTAGGTGTTACAATAAAAAAATACGTTGTTACAAACATATATAGTTACCGTAATATATACAATTACTTAACTGGCACAATCTTCCCCATTTGCAAATATTTCCAAACTTACATGTTTCTAGTGAAACCCAAAACCCCTAGGTATGACCTCTCCTCCCCCCACACCCCCCCCCCCCCCCCGCCGAATGTCCTCCATCGCTTAGTTTGCCAGGGTAGTTATAGCGAAGATCTCGTAACGGCCGTCCACCCCAAAGCTGTGGAGAACATCCTCGAAACGGAAGCTGACCTTCGTCCAATGCAATTCAAAGGCGGTGCTGACGTGACAAGGTGATCCTCTCTCAGTCGTTCCAGCCACCGCTAGGTAGAAGGAAAGGCCGGAAGCTCAGTAACTATAGTTCCGACTCCTACATCAGACGAAACCACCAAACACTCGCATAACGCAGCCTAACATTCCTCGGCTGTTGTCAACGGGCAACATCTTCGGATACGTAAATACCCATGATCGACATGAGTTACCTCCGTTACGTATTCAAGTCGTACGTCAAAATATTAATTAAATACGTATTTTTTATCATCTAATTATTTTTAGTAATAGCTTAACGTTTTTTTTTTTTTTTTTTGTTTTGGTGACAGTCACTATTATTCAGTACTCTAAACATGGTTATATGAAGAGATATTGTTTACTTTGTGAATGTATTTTTGTTTTGTTTTGAAAATGTTATTATACTTTTATCCGGTACAAGTCAACTTGTGTACAGCGGTATTGCATGCTAAGCAGTTGACAGTTGACTGTTGTAATGTTCAAATTAAAAACTTACAAAAAAAAAAAAATTGGAACACGGCCTCGTTCATCTAGTATAAGTTAATTTAGGTTAGTTTAAACTATAAAATAAGTATTCACTAACAACTTTAAGATAGTTTTGGGAGTCCTGTTGGGTAGAAACACTGTTTGAGAAATGATGGCTGGAAACAGGAATGCGCCCAAACACGCATGGACAGACTCTCGTCACATATAATGAGCAGTGCTGTCAGATAACGGGATTAACATAACACGGCACGAGAAAATCTTCGAAAAAAAATTTCTAACAAATATCAAATATTTTGTATATATTTACTATCTAGTTTGTGTAGAATTTCTTTAGTAGCCCCTTAACACAAAAATTATGCAGGTAAAGATAAAGGTGTATGTTGTGATTTGAATATGGGAACAAAAAGCTATCCGTTTTCCACAGTCTTTTACCAATTTCTTTATTTTATTCCACAAACTTTCTATTTCTAACTATTGATAACTGTATTTTACAGATTTTCAACAACGAAATTAATTTTTCTTACTTAATATTATGCCTGCCATAACGAATGTAAGTCCTACAAGATGTCCAACATAGCGCCTTACTTTGTTTCTTCTACCTGTCCTCCCATGGAGCTGTTGAGACAATGCTGAGAAAATGCACATGTCGTAAGGTAATTTTCCCATCCATGTATGGAATTTTCCACTGCCATGTAAGTGAAATTTACTCCAGAGGGTGGTAATTCTATCTTACATGTAAAGAAAAATATGTTTCGCAAATTAGTTTGCGAATAATACCTTACAATTACTTTTTCCAATATTATTTGACAGTACATAAAGATTGTCATTCGTACAGGGATAGTAAAGAAAATTTACAGAGCAGTTCTGTAATCGGTTTTAGAGCTGCAGCAAACAAATTTTCAAACAGTTAGTGAATTATCACTGTGGTAGTTATAAAGACAACTTGGTATTTCTGAAGTTACTCTTTTGACTGCACATTTTTCTCTGTAACACAAGGAAAGTGTTCCGCTGTAATGATTGTTTGCAATCACAGGCAGTTTCACCACAGCCTTCTTGTAGTTCACGAAACTTGTTGGTATACTTTTAAATGAAAAATTTTGAAGATCTCCTTATTTTCTACTTTCACTACCTCGTATATCTTTACGCCAGACTTAAAAATAAAGTATTTCAAGGAGAGCTTAATTAATCATTACTACTCATGGGTAGGGAAACCCTATTTTTGCGAGAAAAAATGCTAAGTTTAAAAAATGAACGTATAAGAAGTTCTCACTAAGGACGACCTCGAGAGGGGCTGTGGTGTGTGGAATCACCTTTATTCACATGCCACAGTTGCATCTTACTACTCGAGCGTTGATTCTCAAAAACATTACTGGTGATTCGCCTTCAGCCTGCGATTGTTACAAAGAAATCGTGCACATCTGAAAGATATTCCCTTAGCCGATCCCGAATTTGCCTCACCTGGTTGCATTGGCATGTTACTGGCAGCAGATGTAATGACTGATGTGATGACTGGCCACAAGATCAAAGGAAAACTACACAGAATTTGGTTGGGTAGTCGCCAGTGATGCTCAATATGCAAGTGAATGTGAATAGGTTTCCCTATTTTTACGAAAGGATACATCACTACAGCAGTTTTGGGAGGTAGAAGAAGTTCCATTAGTGAAGTTTCTGTCAAGCGAGGCCCAACAGTGCAAGGATCACTTCATAAGTACCCAAACATGTGGCGAAGATGATAGATTTGTCCTGGGACAACCATTCAGATCACCAACGTGTAATTTGGGTAACTCGTCTTCAACAGCACTGCATAGACTCAGTGGACTAGAACGTCAACTTGCAAAGATGCCAGAGCTGAGGCAGCACTACCAAGACGTCATGGAGAAGTATGAAAACTTGGGCCGCATGACATGCATTGGACAGTTCACTCCCACAAGTGATGGTTAATATGTGTCCCTTACTACAGGCGAGTTTGCTCAACCATTCTACTTTATTGCTCATCGAGAAGTAATCAAGGAGGAATGTGTTTCCACAAAAGTGAGGGTAGTATTCGATGCATACTGTAGGCCCACTTATGGACAATCACTGAATCTTATATGTTCTGGGCCAAAATTACAGAAGGAAATTTTTGGTATAATTTTGGATCTTCCGAGCATTTCCTGTTGCTGTGACTGCCAGAGTTGAGACAGGTGTATACAAGATGTTCAGTCAAATAGTTGTTGATCCCAATGATAGGAAGAACCAGTATATTCTTTGGATAAATTCAGTGGGTGACATTGTTAGTACGTACAAGTTGAACACAGTCACGTATGGGCTGGCATCTTCACCTTTTTAAGCCCTCTGCGGCCTACAGCAACTTGCAACAGATGAGGGTAACCAGTTTCCAGTGGCTGCTCATGCTATACTCAATGATGACTGTTGACGATATAGTTACAGGAGCTGCAACTGTTGCCGACGCTCAGATGCTAAAGACTCGGTTCATCGGACTCTTGGCAGCAGGAGGGTTCAAACTACACTAGTAGTGTTCCAACCACGAAGAGCTCTTGGATGACCATCGGCATGAAAGGAGGAAATCCTTTCGTATGTTTGGTTGCTCTGATTCTGTGAAAGTGTTGTGTCTCTGACGGAGCCCAGTACAGGACCACTTTTAGCACAAAGTGATCGTCTTTGACTTGCCAGTAACAAAGCATAGTATACTCTCAACTATTGCTCATCTTTATGACTCATGTGGATGGGTAGCACCTGTGGTCATATCCTGTAAGATTTTGTTACAAACCGTGTGGACTCAGGGCATAGTTTGGAATGAGCCAGTTGGGGAAGAGATAACGAGTGTGCGGGTTTTAAAGACTCTTTGCCATCTTTGTCTAAGGTTAATGTGAGCGGATTCGTTCCAGTCCAAGAACATTACATGCAGTTACATGGTTTTTGCGATGCCAGTGAGAAGGCATACACTTCAGTCATTTATGTTCATTGTGCTACAGCTGCTTGTGCTGCTGAAGTTCATCTGATTGTCGCTAATTCCAGGTTGGTGCCACTCACTACTCTGTTATAAAATTAGAGCTGTGTGCAGCAGTTTTGTTATTCAAACTTTGGCAATGTGTGGTGAGGCTCTGAGACAAGGGGTCTCATGATTGAGAATCCTCGCCACTCCAATTTAACCATCGACTGTCCTGCCCGTTACGATTTTTGCCTGTTTGGTGGGCTGGTCACCATCTCAGCTTTGTTCATCAATATTACACATTTGTCTACACTTAACACTTCCTAATATGACATGTTTATTTATTTATTATACTTGAAGACACTTTACCTTTTGAAGAAATTGTGTGTGTTGACACCAAATGTGAAAAAAAAATACGTATTGCTGCAGTGACATTTCCAGATGCATATACATGCGACCACTTGGCTCGCGCACTCGTGTAGGACTGAAAATTGCCGGCGCTCTTTGCCTGTGTGTTTACTGACTTGCCCGTTTGGGGTGCTGGGAGTGCTGGACAGTCACCAGTTGTGGGCAACAGCCATAAAGAGAGCGCTACTGTGTCGGAAACTATGTGATCACCAGAAAATTCTATACTTGTAGACTAGATCTTGAGTGGTATTTTCGATAAAGGTGGCACTAGTTTCGCCGGAAATTATTTTGATTGGAGGACAGGGTAAGCCAATTAGAAATTTGTGGGGAAGTTTTCCCTTGTTAATATTTTGACTGTAAATAGTCCCTCCAGCGGGCTGGTCGGGCAGAGAGACCTGGCCTTTGGGGGTGACCAGTCAGCACTGCAGATAATGAGATAAGTAACTTTAGGGCCATAAGGCCAGATTTCTGTAGAAATGGGTGTTGTAACCCTGTAAATTTGGTAGTCATTTTAAAATTTCCAAGTGACATCTAAGTTATTTAAGAACACAAAAAAATTACTCAATGTAAAATCCAAGATAAAATTTTGTTATCTCAAAATTAAAAGGTTCCTGTATCAAGGAAAATAAATCAAGCAAAAAAACATTATGTTAATGCATTAATGTTTAAAGTTTCGAGTAAATGAAGTTGAAAATATTTACTCATTTATATAGTATTCTGCTGAAAATATAAATATTTACAACTATTTTGTAAAATATTTGATTAACTTATTAATCATTTATCAATATACAGAAGTTCTTTAAGCTTTTGTGCAATTACAATGCATAAAGATCCCCTTGTCAGTATTAAATATCGAGGTGAGAGCGTTTATAAAATAAGTTATTCCCAGTTAGAAATAACATACAATGTGAATACCCAAAAGAATTTTTGGCTGTTATAGTGGGTTTGTTTTTAAAAGCCTACAAAATATTTAGGTATTGTGTTTGCAGGCATTTTATACACTCATTTTTAGCCTGTTATAAGCTTATCAAATGTTTGACATTTTATGTAGATCTTTCGAATTTATTGTAGGCCAGGAATTTTTTCTTTTGGGTGTAAAATGTAGGTATTTTGTATATGAAGTTTGTAGAACTATGTGATGAAATGTTTCAATATAGAATTTTTCTGAACTCATGTATGTTTACCTGGTAGTTAGTTTATTTCACCCTTTTAAGCCATTAGCCCTTAGGGGATATTTATGTCTGTTGGTTAATAACTTGGTCGTTGATGCGTCTTTGCAGAAAGTCTCCTTGCTTGGTTCTTAACCGAAGGGCTAAGCAAGGGCCTCAACTCTATGATTCAAAAGATGTTATCCTTATATTGCGTACCTGGACAGACTCCACAGTAGTTCTGGCCTGGTTAATATTGTCACCACAGAGTTTAGAAAATTTTGTCGCCAACCGATTTGCAAAGATCCAGTCCATGTACCACCTTGCTCCTGGAGGCACGTTCCATCAGAACACAACCTTGCTTATGTCATTTCACATGGCTTTCTTCTAGGCCACTTGGTGAACATAATATGGTTTTCAGGGCCACATTGGCTGTTGCGACCTCATGGGAGCTGGTCTGTGCAACATTCTCGCGAGAAAGTACCTCTTCCCGAAGTTAAACAGTGATGTCCGAAGTCTTGGTGGCAAACACCAGTCACGTGCAGAACTCTGATAATCGTAGTCTTTTTCTGGACTTCGGAGAGTCATGGCATGGATCTTATGAGCGGAAGCCATTTTTGAAAGGCTGCCCCATTCCACTAGCAAGTTGCACACAACAGAGGAGTTGTACAACACTCGTGATTACTGTGTCAGGATTCTGCAGGTCCATTACTTCAAGGAAGAGATTAGAGCCTTGTAAAAGAGAGAACAACATTCTAAACCCATTAAAAGCCTTGTACCTTTCTTGGACTCGGAGGGTGTTTTCATGGTAAGCAGCAGGCGGCATAATGCACCAGTGACTGAAGAAAGTAAGCATCCCATTCTACTTCCGAAACAAACCAGTCTGTCCGAGTTGATCATAATGCATTGTCATGTGACCAACCTACACACAGGTTCATCAACCACACTGTACCTGACACATTGAGAATACTCGATCATTTCTGCTTGCACTTTGATTCGTAAGCTCCTGCACAATTGTGTCGCATGTTTTAAAGTGAGTGCTGCTTCATCGGCCCCACTGATGTGCACACCCCCTGCTTCGCGATTCGCCCTGGGTAGGGCGTTTTTGCAATGTTGGAATTGACTTAGAATGTTAGAATGAAAAGGTGGACCACCCAGAAGGTTTATCTGTGCCGGCTTATATGCATGGCGACTAAGGCTGTGCACCTGTAGCACATGTCCAACCTGTCTGTAGCAGCATTCCTTGCTGCACTGAAGCATTTTGTGTCCATTTGACAGTTTCCATCGGAGATATCCTCAGACAATGGAACCAACATGGTGGGTGTCAGAAACTTCCTGAGGGCCATGTACGAAAACCTCCTCTGGGAAAAAATCTAGCAACAAATTGTCAGTGAGACCAGTTCGAGAGGGATAAAGTGGCAGTTTTGTACCCATGCCAGTCCCACTTTCGTGGCCTCTGGGAGGTGGCGATTAAAAGTGTAAAACAACACCTGAAATGTGTGGTGGGCACACAGCTGCTTACCTTCGAAGAGCTGGGAACCCTGTTTGCACAGATTGCTGCAGTGATGAACTCTCAACAACCTTCTGCCTTGTCGGAGGATCCTTGAGAGTACGATGTTCTCACTCCTGGGCATTTCGTATTGGGTGATGCTTTGGTAAATCTGCCAGGTTACAACTTGTCAGACCTTCCTCAGAACCATCTTGGCAGTTGGGAGCTAATCACTCAGTTCCAGTAGATGGTGTGAAAGTGGTGGAGTGATGAGTATCTACACACATTGCAACAGAGAACCAAGTGGACCTCACAAAGAGTCCACTGCAAAAATGGTGGATGTCAATATTTAGTGAAAAATGAGTTAAAGGTGGCAATACAATACTCTGCATGTGTAGAATCTACCAAAATATATAGGTAAACTACAAGAATGCTAGATGTCAGTGGCAGACAGGGTAAAATGCTAGATGTCAATGTGTTACCTAACCTGTATTCATATTATCTGTGGCTGTTTACATTGTGTTTGTTTACATTTTACATATCGTTTCTATTACAAAGTATGTATTTATCACGTTGCTGTGATTGTGATGTGAAAAGAGGAAACATGGAAGGTGGAGAAAGTGAAACAGAAGGAGAAAGTGAAACAGAAGATGTTACAAATGCTTTACTCACTGTAAATTCCGCCGAGAAGAATAAATACAGTCGAATGACTGATGTTATGAAGAAACTTCATCTGTCATCTCATGAGACCGACCCAGATTGCAAATGTAGAAGATTGAAGTGATTTCAAAATGTATCTGCCGAAGAGACTGCTAAAAATTAAAGAATTTAATGAGATATATGATGAATTGAGTATGAACCTACGGTATTTGATCTGATGTCTATTAACCAGATAAAGCAATGTAGGCCTAGACAAAATGTGATTTATATGAAATTCCATGACAATGCTTATTCCTACAAAGTGTGTGTCTCAGGTGGTCACAAGGTAACAGAGATACCTGTTTGTGCTAAAGTCTTTATTTCCATTCGTGGTATCACATTGCAAAGAGTACGAACCTTACATAAGTCAGGAAATGTCTAAGGTGTACCACCCAAGGATAAGCGTGGGAATTACAAACACGTGAACTAAATAGTACCTCTGCATACATAAAGCTGTGAAAGAGCACAGTGCTTCTTTCAAAGGTGCCCTAAGATATTACAGTAGAAGTACTAGTAAAAACCATACCTGTCACCTGGGCTAAATGTGAACAAAATGAATCAGATGTACCAAGATAAATATCTCCCTGATGTGTCCTACGAATATTGTAGAAACATTTTCAACACACATTTCAATATAAATTTGGGTTTCCAAGATCTGATACATGCAACACGTGCGACAAATTTCAAGCCGAAACCCATTTTTGGAAGAGAGATTGAGAAGTGCTCCTAATGAAGAAAAAAATAATATTCTCTTAAGCGAAGAGAAGAAACTGATGGTAGAAAATGATGTTCACAAGGCTAAAGCAGAAAACATTCTATACCAGAAAGAGGAATGCAAAAATCAGGAGTAAAAAACATACAAATTATGCAGATATTGTTATTGCTTTCCAAAAAAATCTCAGTATGCCCAACATTTCCACAAATGTCGTGTACTACGACAGCTGACTGTGCTCACACTCAACATTCATATTTTTTCTAACAGTGAATCTTACTTTTACTGCTATGATGAACTATTGGAGGGAAATGAGCATACGAAGTTGTATCTATGTTGCATCACTTCTTTTTTACACAGCTGAATCAAGAGGTCAAACATTTTGAAATCTTCTGTGACAATTTTTATGGACACAATAAGCACTACTCCATTTCCAGATACTTGCACTATGTTGTGCACAGTACAAGAAGACTGGACTACGTTCAAGTAACATTCGCCATTAGAGGTCACTAGTACTTGGAGTGTGATCACAATATGGCCCTCATCCAACTCAAGACTCCTGCTGAACTTCCTGAACACTGGTGGCACCATTTTTCTGTAGCAAGAGTGCATCCTTCAGCTTCTGACACCATAGAAGTAGATAAGGCACTTCTCAGGGCGTGGAGAAACTTTCTATCACCTCTGTACAACAAGAAGTGTCCATTTGCCATTCGACCTGTGAAAGTGTTGTTGTTACAACATGTTTTGGGACCCATTGTTCACCACAGAAGCACCTACAATGGTGCTTGGGAGAGTCCATCACTGAATGAGCCTCTTCGTCGTTCATGTCTACAGGTTGACCAGGCTGCAACTGCAGAAGATGGGGAATTTTGTCTTTCCGATTATTTGTATGATGGTAAATTATCTGCTTTTATATTATTCTATAATGTTACCTGTTACTGTTGGCTTACAGAATATCCTCATTGCAGTCATGGATACATGTTTGATTGAATTATTTTTATGTTTATATAATAATTTCACATTAGTTCCCCTATTTCTTATTTGTTTTAAACAATCTAATTGTCTTAATACCATCTCTACTAACCGCTGTTGCAAGTTTGATCCCACTCTCACACGAACAATTCAAGGATGTACCACATTTCTACTCTAAACTGCCACATTGTCAGGCAAAAAGGGAATCAGTATCGGCCAGACGAAGGCGGGGTTATGGTAATATTCAATAACGGGTTTATATTGTACTCGGATAAATAGAATTCTTTGTAATGATGTGTTGTGCAGTACATTTTACAAATAATGTAATATATTTAGTTTCGTACATATTTAACTCGTCTCCTATTCATCCTTGACAGTAAAACTTACTCAGGTGTAAGTTCAGAAATGTATAAATTAGAATATACACCTTTCTTAAAAACGGTACTATGCTAGCGCTCGCCGCGCCAGACTTCATTCTTTTCTACTCTGCGCGATGGCATGCTCTTTGCTCGGCTCGGATCCGCTCCCTTTCTCTCCACTGTTCAACCTCCCTTGATTTCTCATACTCTCATGAGTCATAATTTTTTTCTGTCAGCGGGGCAGTTTATTTAAGTCGTTGCACACCCGGTCGTCGCTGTTCTAGTTCCAGAGGAGCTGCAACATGTTTTAAGCTGTTAGATTTGTCGTTCGTAAGACGTTTGCTGTGATGAGGCACCATCTGTTTTATTTCGTCGCCTGAGTTGCCGCGATGTTTAAGCAATTTGAAACGGTGAGTCGTGGACTGCGAGTTGTGTGTTAGCTAGGTCTTTTTCAATTGTTTTAAATGTTTGTGTGGCGAAGATGTGTTGTCTTGGGCATGCGGCATGTCAGTGTTTTTTCATAATTATGGTTTCGGTGACCAGACCAAATTTGGTTTCAGTATAACTAAAACTCTAGCTTTGCAGTGCGTTTCCAGTTTTAACGTGTAGCGTCTAGGCTTGTTTGCTACCCAAGAATGTTTCAACTTCTTTCAATATGGTTCGTGTCCATAACTCTCGTGTTGGGCGTAGTTCACTTTTAAATGTCCCTGTTCATAATTTTAATCGCTGGAGCTGTGACGGATCATTTGATTGCCTCCGTCGATACTTAATTTTTATGGTGGATTTTCAATAAAGATTTTAAAGTGTTCATTTTATAAAAGGGAGGCTTTACTGGATGTATTGCCCACATTTACAAGTCTAGTCAGCGAAACGCTTTATTTGTATTTTGCACATTACAATCATTTTAAATCATTGTATTCTATTCGTAATTTGCATATCATTTATTAAATATTCTCTATTTTACTGAGCAATTAATTGATTTATTCTGCGTTTTATAATATGTTTGTTAAAATCTATACATAGTTTAAAACAAAGTCGTCCGGATCACGCGTGTATGTGTATTCGGCTAAGCCTTCTAATCTACTTGATGGATTTTGATGCGGTATTCACCGTCATTTAGAGAATTTCTTGAGTAAGTATTAGGCGTATAATAATTAATATTTAATTGAAGGATAGTAGAGAAATGTCGACTTTTAAATCAAGTCGGAAAAAGCCACTTTTCGGTCGCATACATGACTTACGCTGACTAAACCATAGGAGATACGCCGAATTAATTGCCTACATAATTGAATATCGCCAAAAAAAGGTCTACAAAAAGTCTGCAACAGTATGTGTTTATCTTTTAAGGATGACCCACAGTAACCAATTTGTCTTTTATAATTTGATTAAAAATAGGGGTTCACTTACAAAGACTTTGTGAACAACACAGTATTAATTATATGTTAGTTACCTTAAGAATTTAGTGTATATACTTGCTGTAAACCTAACCAACGCTATGTTTGTAAATTGCACCCGAGCGAGGCCGAAGCGGGTCGCTGGTGTTAAATATTTGTATGGATCTGGAATCTAGTAACGTTTGTGATCTTCAGCTTTAATAATTGCCAAAATGGGTTGCAACAGTTTTTAGGGTGCTGTCTGTAATTATAAATTTTTATTCGGCTTAATAGAGGTAATGAATCCGATTTGTTGTTTGTAATTAGTTATACTCCGGCACAACGGGGTTTTCAACTTATATCCGTTCTCCTGCAAAACTCATTCCTGGTGACAACCATCATTTCGGCCTCTTCTTATTTATATTATATATATATATATATATATATATAATATATATATATATATATATATATATATATATATATATATATATATAGAGAGAGAGAGAGAGAGAGAGAGAGAGAGAGAGAGAGAGAGAGAGAGAGAGAGAGAGAGAGAGTTATTTACATCAGGATAGTTGGAAAAAAGTTTATTTTTGGTGGGCGGAATGTTTACAAACAGAACAACTTTCGAGATATGGTTGTATTCTCAATAAGTGACTTGTGACTTGTACCGTTGTATTGTGGTCAGACATGTGTTAACTGCTTTGTTTGCCACGAGAGGGGAGTAGGGTCGCAAGATGGCGCGAATGGAGAATGAGCATAACTGCTTGTCCTAAACACATGAAGGTTCGGAATTGTTTGATTATTTAAGTGACCCCGGCACAGTTTCTTAAGCCAAATGGGAGAAAATAAATTATTATAGTATTTATCTTTGTAAGTTCTTAATATAGAATTCGAAAGTAGCGTCTGAATTGACGCCAGTCATCAGCATGGAAGGTCGGCGGAACTGGCGAGGAGCTTGCGAGCCCTAGGCGCCTGGCAGCAAGTCACGTGACTTGTATGCGTTCCACTCCCGCAAATAAACAATCCTCCAGCTGCAGACCTGCGAGATTTCGTCTGGCGACAGGCGGAGGAGCTCCAAACGCCAGCGCGTTCTTCGTGTGTCTCCGATAACAACATGTCCCGCTGTGTAAGTCTCCTATCTGTGACCGGGTCATTCGTGGCTGTGATTACTAAGTTGTCACGCTCAGCAATTCACAGCCCTATGTACACACCAATAGCCTAAGTTTGATCGTGGACTGTTGCCAACACTGTCAAAAATTGTGTAATTTTACACTAAATGTATGTGGAAGCAGTGTCTCCACTGATAAAGGCCGTTCACGTTAAAGTGAGCACTCTAGAAATCAACCTTTGAAAATAACCACCGCCCGCAACTGCGTATGTATAACCACGTGTGTCACCACACAGGCTGGGGATGAACACACCCAGTTATGTTGGCAGCGAAATGTGAAAAGTAGTTCTACGAAATAACGCGGTATTGCAAGTTGTAATGTTTAAATTTATGGCTACTTAAGTTGTTTGGAGTTTATTTTAAACACTTCAAAGTAATTATTGGAGTAAAGATAATGTATTTACTGTAACTCATAATTATATTGTGTCACGTGATTGGCGCAGCGGTCAAAACCAAAGGCCCGTTGTTGTGGTTCCTTCATGTTTGATGCTTGGCTTTGCTAGTGGTTGCGAGGCAAACTACAGATTTGGAAACTGGAAGTTGTTGTGTTTTAATATTTCTCATTTATTTTTCAGCTCATCTGCAATCAGCATTGTGTTGTTATAGTTCTTATAGCATTGAATTTGTGTAAAGTTATGAGTTCCAGCAAACGACGTACAAATATTCAGCGCCAGGAGAACATTATAAATCTCGCCGAAAGTATTTAATATTTAATTCGTCGAGGAGAGATGAAGCCGTGCAAGGTGATCGAACGAGTTGCAGAAATGATGAAAATTTCAACTGCAACTGTCCGGAGGTAAATGTAAATGTGTTTTTACGACGTGTTTTCGCCGCCTATCCCCAGTACGTTATTGAAGGAGATTGTTCTAAAAGAACAATTAGAAATTGACAGTTAGAAACGTGATATTATAAACGGAAAGTTAAATCACAATAATGAAAGTAAATGAACGACAGCAGAAATGCGGCATCAATATATTGATGTGAGTTTGCGAAGTACATGTTATATCCTAAGCTTGACAAATAATATTAAAAGTTATCTGTACCTATCTACCTACGCCCATCTGTTTAACGTTTCTTTCAAATATGTCTTTATAACAAGTGCAAATAATTATACGTTAATTTTACACGTTTTTATATCATTGTGTAGTTTTGTAATGTAGGCCTAACTTCAAATACATCTGTACGTATCTATTTACGCCCAGCCATGCAACCTTTCTTAAATCTGCCTTGATAACAAGTGCAAATGTGCCTGTCAATAATTATTCATTAATTTGACACATTTTGAAATCACTGTGTTGTTTTGTAATGTAGACCTAACCTCAAACTTGTGTTCATTTAGTTCTTCATCCCAAGTTAGTGTTAAGTTTTACAATTGTGAACATAACATAGACGTCGCAGTTTGATGCTATACCAAAGGTGTTCGTACATATAAACTATAAAATCTTGAAGCTGGTTTTGTTAACTATAGAACTATAGCTGTGCTTGTTGCCGACATTCTTTCGTGATGAAAGTGTAGGCCTAATTGTTTTATTTGGTAATGCTTGCCGTAATAAGAATTAGAAAGTATTTACGAATAATTGTCCACAGTTAGGCTTTTAGAAACAATTCCATGTTTAAATTTCGAAATGGATGTTCGGCAGGACAACTTGCTACCTTTTGAGAAATATCAACAAAAATAGTATGCGTTAATGAGTAGGCATAATTGTTTATAATATCTGCCACTTTGGCAGCAAAAATATTTTATTTATTGAAATTTAATGTAACTGAAAATTGCACGTCATAGTCAACACCCCAGACTCCCAGAGCTCCTGTTTACTTGCGAATGCATGGTTTTTAAAGGTTAGATTACATTATGCAGTGTATGTGTTAAATTAAGTATTCCTAAAGAAGCTGTATGAATTAGCTTTCAATAAGGGCTGGGCTACAATTAACATACCTAACACATTCACAGTTATAGCGATAAGCACATACAAACACAAAAGCACAGTGGCCTGGCTACCATTGATATAATTATAATATAATTAGTTTGTTTATGTTGCTACATTTGTACCGAAGAAATTAAGGTCTGTACATATAGTTGGTAGTGGATTTTTTTCAAAAATATATTTTTTCAATTGATCTGAGACATTTTTAAAATGGTAAATAATTTACGTTTCAATTTTTACTTTAAACATTACCTAAAAGCGTTACAAAACTCCCATGGTTGTGATTATCCATAAATAAACAAAATGAAATATCTTCCTGAGGAATGAAATCAAAATTCACACTTTCTTGATTAGTAAATAAGTTTTTCACTTGATAACATAGTATAAGTGTCGGGGCTTCTGATTGGTTGTTTATTGACACACAGCTATAGTAACAAGGAAAGTTAAACAAAGTGCTTATCGCTATGCACAGTAACTTGTCTGTAAGTATTACTTTTATAATTTGTCCTTTACATTATCATTTTGCTGTCATTTGTTGATATGTATTGGTTTTACATTAATAATAAGACGTTTATTTCAGCTTTGTGTGCACGCATGAACCATTTTTGTAAGTATATTAATTTTCTGTAAATACTTTTCTCATTTAAGATTTTAGTTTTGCTGCAGTCATTGAAATGAAGGAACCACAACAATGACGAGAGTATATGCACGTTACCTGTAAAATTGGTTTCTTGAGGTCTGTGTGGGTTTGACAAAAAGGAAATGTCGCACCCATTTGGGTCACAAGAGACAAAGGAAATGTGGCCATCACCGGATCGGCATTTCACTTAGCTATAAATAATATACATTATTTTTAGAATTATTTTGAACAAATGAAGGTGGTGCCAGTTACAAGCCTGGTATACCCTTCATTTACCACTTCAATTCACAGTATAAATGTTCAGTTCTTTTTTGGAGGGTCTCAGAAGGGTACGAACACAGAGTAACGGTGTCAAGAAAGACTATATGTACATATACACAATTGCATTTGTTGATATGTTTATATTTTTAGTGTAAATTATTTTTATTTTATATATACCTTATTGGCCTACGTTGAAATATATTTATTACCATTTATAAAGGTGCATATAAAACTATTCTTAAAATGTACATATACATGCACATATTTTATATATTTTTCTTTTTTATATATTACATATTTTTATATACTGCCACGTTTGCGCCGTCACGTTAAGATTATTAACACCATCTACTTCTGTGCAGTGGTGTACTCTTTGCTTGGCGCAGATTCCCTCGTTTTTACTTGCCTCCCTGCCTTCCTCTTTCCCCTTCGTGCGTCATTATTTTTTTATTTTTCATTTTTTATTTGAGTCCTTGCACGGCCTCGCTCTGTCTACTATATACGCTTCAGACATCTGCTACGTTACGCCGCTACCTTATGCCTGCAGGATGTATGTTTTTTCCTGATGGCTTAGTTGCACCTAACTTCAGTCAGCTAAGGCCAAACACAGCTGCCATGTTTTATAGCTGACGTTTTACTTGTCACGCTACAGAGCGATGGGGTACTTAGAAAACGGTGAGTCATGGGAAACGTTAAGTTTGCGGTACCGTTTTTAAATGTTTGGTAATTTGTGTGACAAGTGGTGTTGTACCTTGGGTGTGCAGTAGTGCTAGTCTATTTCAAAATTTGGATTTGGCTGCCCTTCCAAATTATTTTTCGGTTTAACTAATGTGTGTCCTTTTTTAACGTGTCGTGTTGGTCCTTGTTCATCACCAAAGTTTAATGTTTGCTTTTTCACAGTTTCCATGACGTCATTGCTAGGGCGTTAATTTTTCAATAGTCTGTTGTGTAAAGTTTTTGTCTATCAGATATGTGAGATGACCCGAACAATTATATATGTTACATATTTTATTTACATTGTTTATTTTACATGATATATATGTATATATGCATACATTTATACATATATATATCCTATATGTTACATGTTTTATATATATATAACATACGTATTACATTTAGCAGTCCTAAAATGTAAACATTGCGTTTACTAACTTGTGGCAATCACATGGCAGTCACTTGGCAATGTTTGTTTACATGTGGTGGAAGGATACATAATGGGCAAGAAAGTAGAATTTTAGCAGGGCTTTCAAAATTGCTCACTTTATCGTGAACGGCCTATATCAGTGTAATTTTACACATACATATGCTATTCTTTTTTTGCTATACGTCCAAGTAAATGTAGCCTCGGAATTAGTAAAATATCATACACTTTGTATATAACTAACTTTACCTAGAATGTTGTAAAATTACTATTACTACGTAGCAGGAAATAAACTGCAACATTCGTGTTTTGACTCCACGTCAAGTCAATTTACACGCACATCGCAATTGTAATTTCACCACTGTGTAGGTATGTGTATTTCGTCACTAACAAAATAGTAGGATCACAGATTCACTGTAATTGTAATTACACAATTTCTGTACATTTTTCACTGTTTTACTACGAATTTTATACTCAGTATATGTTCTTTTACGACTGCGTCATTTTAATTCTCATACTTTGTATAGGTAGTTTATCATTTTCATGTTATTTTGCCCCGTTTTGGAACTTGGTAGTTTAATATGTGGGTGACAATTGACTTCAAATATAGAATACGCAGTTATATCCAAAAGCCAGCATATTCCATCAGCGGGAGTTGAGATTTCCTTTTGAACACACAAAAGGAGTCCCCTACTCCTAGATCGCATGTTTTAAACAAACACTTGTAGTAACATTTGAATTTACAGGAACATTAGTGAAAAATTACATATACTGTACTCTTTTGAGCAAACTGCGCATAAAAATGTAAATGATCGAAAATTTGTATGTGTAAATATACGCTCACAGATACTACAGAATGTAATGCAAGTTTACACACAAAAACGGACACAATCATTTTAAAATTACACAATTTAAGATGTACAACTATACTGACATCGGGTGTTCATACGACTACGTAGCAGTAATAAATAGATAACTTAAGGTTTTAATACAGCGAGTGGGTGTATTTTTATACATACTTCAAAGTGTGTAAATTAACACCAAAATTATGTTTGTTAAGCCATACATTTATGTATTATCACCAAAGACATGTAGTACTCTGTATTATTAAGAACATTTGTGTAAAATTACACATATGTATTGTAGTTGTTTCTACAAATTTCACATACAAAATGTAAAATTGCCAAAAATGTATATGTGTAAATTTACACTTATTTTTTACAGTGAATGCCAGAAGAAAACAATTTATATTTTGATCCGGCTGTACGTGATTCGACCAGCCTACATTTAAGCATGTAAAGGTGAAACAGCCACTTACACCACGGACTCCAGCCGCACGCGCCAGCAAAATGGCGCCACTGGTCAGAGAAATGTATTGAGGCCGTGTCTCAATGGGCCCAGAGAGCGCTCTCTCGTGCTCTCTCTCTCTCTCTCTCTCTCTCTCGCGACGTCACTATGACGTCAGAGAGAACGCTCTCTGGTGATCTCAATTCGCCGGAGAGAGCGCGAAAGAGCGAGAGCACAGAGAGAGTACGAAGTTGTATACTCGCTGGCGCGGATTTCAGACTGTCACGTTTTTTTTCATCACTTTGGAAATAATACTATTTTATGTGCTAATGATTGTTCTGGTAGCGCTATAATTATTCGTGAGTTATTTTGAACACACATAATTTACATACAATAGCTATGACTGCGATTTTAGCTTAACATTATTTCCAGTCTGTTGGCATCAGCTGTTTGCCTGACGTCGGAGAGAAACGAGAGAGTGGTTGTCTTAATTCCCAGAGAGAGAGAGAGAGAGAGAGAGAGAGAGAGAGAGAGAGAGAGAGAGAGAGAGAGTATATTCTTTAAAGTGAGACACGGCCTGAACGCAGGCCTGTAGTCTGCTGGACAGTTGGCAGTGTTGCCAATAGGGAACTTCTCACAGCATGAAATAGATAGTCAGACTCGAGGCCGATTCCCAGAGCCTTGCGCAGCCTATCAGATAACGATTACGCCCACATAAAACGGGACACTACGTCATTTTGTCTCTGTATACATACTTTCTCTGTGCTTTCATCAACTTGTCTGTCCTGGTGCCGGAGCTGTGTCATCACTCTCCATGTTCGCTCTTCAACAGGAGTTGTAACCCAGTAGAGAAGTCAACTGATAATTCACAGTGGCAACAAGCGACAAGTCTTAGAAACCACGACTAAAAACGAATCTCGTATTAGACAGCTATGCCTTGCGGTAGAAGATATCCAAACACCACTGATAAAGGTCGTACACAGTAAATTGAGTACTCGCCGGCTGCGCACAGCCAAACTCCGTGTCCCAATTTTAAACCGCTTTACTGCCAACACGTCTTGCGAAAACGGCATGGTTTACATGTTCGGTTAGAAAACTCATTTGTAAACGACTGTTTTAAGATGTTTTAATACTTCGTGTGACCAATTCGTTATGCAGTTTGTGTACATTCAATTTGGTAAAAATCTTTTATACATATGATAATGCTCGTCAATTAAAATTTAAAATTAATACTTTCATCACTGTTGACCATGTAACTTTGACAGTTGTGTAGGATTGGGGTAGGTCAATGTTGGGTACATGCGCAGAATACGAATACGCGGTCTACCTGCTCTTTAGTCCACGCTTCAGCCGCGAGAGAGTGATTCACTGGCTAACGTTACGACCAGTTAATGTAAGTGTATAGCCACGAGCAGATAGAACGCTTTACAGGAATAGGGGCCGCAGTGGCTGAGCGGTTAGCTTGCTCGCCTCCTACCAAGGCGAACCGGGCTCAATTACTGCCCCTGGGCACCCGATTTTCTCATGTGGGAATCGTACCGGACGACGCCGCTAGTAGGCGGGTTTTCTCGGGGATCTCCGGTTTCCCCCATCCTTTCATTCCGGCGCTGTCCCATACTCACCTCAATAATCCTCATCGACTCTCAAAACCTCGCTGTTAAGGGCCGTCCAAATCCCTTCACTCACTCACTCACTTTCGCACGTTCGTCTCAAGGCATAATCGGCGTTACCAATTTGCTGGGGCATTTGGGATGCATGCAGGGTATTCCGCTTCTGTATATTTGAATGATTCGTTGCCGCAGCTTCCCTGCACTGTTGCCACATGCCCCGTGATTGGCGGAGTGTGGAGCGGACCCCGGGACCCACAAAACTGCAGCCTCTCCCCCTTCCACTTCCCTAACAGGCCTCCTTCCGCGCCAATCATATCGCGGCGGGGCGGCCAGACGTAAGCCGATCGATGTTCCAGCCAGTCAAATTGGGTTGGTGCTAATAGGGTTTCGCGCCCTTGATTGCCAGTTAACCGTGAGCTATATTAGCTCTGGGACCGGGGTCCTAGCCTTTCTTCCGCCCTTATTCTCTCCCCTCCCCCGCCAATTCGAGACTAGTTAGTTAGCCTCGCGCTGCACAGGGTGCCTCGGAAAAGCCATCTCTATACAACCATCCTCCTACTATCCTACTCCCTCTCCTCCCCTACATCCCATGCCATCCTTTTTCGAAGTTCCCATCTCTCTTTTTCGTAATCAAATAACAAAACCGTAAATTGAATTCTTCGTCGCTTTCAAATACAGGTAAATATTTGATTTATGGTGTTTCATCTGCTGAATGATTTTATTACCTTTGTACTACCGCTGTAGCTATCGTTTAAATTACATAAGAAAGAAGAATATGCATACATTCAAACAAAAAACAGCAATCTTTACATATCTTAAACAATCTTTCCATCAATCTTTACCAATACTTGCCAATCTTTCCATCAATTCTTACCTATCTTTAACAATCTTTACCAATCCTTACATATCTTTACCAATCTTTGCCAATCTTTAACAATATTTCCCAATCTTTATCTATCTTTAACAATCATTCCATCAATCCTTACCAATCTTTAAAATATTTACCAATCCTTCCATCAATAATTACGAATATTTGCCAATTTTTCCATAAATTCTTACCAATCTTTAACAATCTTTATCAATCCTTACAAATCTTTACCAATTTTTAACAATATTTCCCAATCTTTACCAATTTTTCCATCAATCCTTATCAATCTTTAACAATATTTCCATCAATCTTTACCTATCTTTAACAATCTTTCCATCAACCCTTACCAATCTTTACTAATATTTGCCTATATTTCAATTAATCCTTACCAATATTTACCATTCTTTCCATCAATCTTTACTAATATTTAAGAAATGTTTTCCAACCTTTACCAATCTTTCCATCAATCCTTACCAATCTTGACTATATTTACCAATCTTTCCATCAATCCTTACCAATATTTACCAATCTTTCCTTCAATTATTACCAATCTTTATCAATCTTTACCAATCCTTGCCAATGTTTACCAATCTTGCCATCAATCCTTACCAATCTTTAACAATCTTTCAACCAATCTTTAGCAATATTTACCAATCCAAGAGTCTATAGGATCTCTCTGTCCATAAGTATAAAAAACGTTTCACCTAATGTCTCCTAAAATTTATACATATCGGTGGAATGAATGTTTATGTAGACATTCAACTATACATACATTTTTATATTAAAGTCTTTTTTGTCATTCTCTTAACCTTTATAAGAGATTGCTCATGGCATCACTTAAAAGTTGGAAGGGATAAAATGAATAAAAGCAATAGTCTTTCATAAACTTATCTTTATTTCACACAATTACCAAAAAAATCCAATCATATTATAATTTCAACAAAAGTAGTTATGCTTTGCTCTAATTATAGAGTACAAATCGTATTGTGAACAGTCAAGGTACGCTTATTCGCATATAGAGCATTGCAGTTAACACGTGTAGGTCTTATAGTTAACGGCAAATAGACATTTACTATCTTCGTGTTGTCTGGCGCTAGACCTAGTTGAGAATGTTTTGTTGCAATACTTGCACTCGATTCCCGATGAACAACAGACATTAACTTTACACAGCTTGGTATAGTTTTCAAGTATTTAGTTTTGCTTGTAAAGTTTGATGATAAGGGGCTTTGCAATTGCCTGGTATGGTATGTGCAAATGAGTTGCGTGAGTGTGTGTGTGTGTGTTATGACTTTCATACCTGTAGCTTTGGTGTATGGGGAATTATGAGTTAGTATGCTTATAAAAGGGCTTTATGTGTGTTTGACCTGGTAGTCTTGTTTGTTGTTAGGGTTGATGTGTGTGTGTGTTTTCGCTATTACATGATGAAATGGTTTATCAGAGTAATTCACTGAAATATCCTGTCTGTGGTTGTTGGTAGATGTTGAAACCGCATACACAATTCTTTTTCCTGTTAGGGCTTGTTGACCTGATAGGAATAAACCAGGGACTGTTTTCGCTTGAAAATATCATATGAAAAATATGATTATGGTAAGGTTTTAGTCTTGAGCTGTAGTTCCTCAGGAGCGGACATATGCCTCTCTACATATCATGTGCATACTTGATAAGTGTGTATAGTGAATGCTAGCACAGTGTAAGTGTAATACGATCCACGCCTAATAATAATAAAAAATAATACTAATTGTAAATACTGAAACAAATGAAAAGGTATATGACAGTCAAGTTCGGCTGTTTAGCTGAAAGGATATATTACTTCGGTGAATCTTTAGTTGATATTTTTTCATGTGTGTACGTGGATACCTAGTAAATATTCATTGCATGTCTATGAAAGTATGGATTTTCACGATTATGTTAATTACACAATTACATCATATAACTGCATTCTCCACCATTCTCGGCCTTCGACAGTCGACATCGAACATATAACACGTGAGTTGAACAGTATACACCGATCAGGTAACATGATAGATAGCGATCGTAAGTGAATGAGTAAAAATGGATTTCCCGGATTTTTTTTAAGTGTACCCCCTGGGAATCGATCTCGGCAATCCTAAATATACATTAAATTAATTACTATAAGCAGGAATATAAAACAAAACAAAATATTTGTTATATTCGGGAATAAAATAATATTAGGTGTTCTGACCGAGACTCGAACTCAATAATCCGAAATTACCATAACATTAAGTAAGCCTGGCACCTACCCAAGTCACAAATAATATTAGGTTAAAATCGGAAATGAAATAATATTATGTTGGTAAATATGTCCTTGATGAGTATGTACTTGGTGAGTTTATGACTAACTGTTTTTATAAAAGGGCTTAAATGAATAACTGACCTTGCTAGAAAGGGTTTAGAGTCTAAATGTCCTTACCATTATGCTGGATATCAGGTATGATGTATATGTTATGAATTTGATGATCATAGCTTCGCTATTTTGGAAATCATGACTATAGTTACAAAAAGGCTTAACTCAAATTAAACGTTAACCAGAAAAAAAATAATATATATTTTTTGTTTAAACCCATGATTTTTCTTAAACATTATGATAATCCTAACCCCTAAATGACCGAACCTAACCTCACTTTTTAGATGATTGTCGATAAGGGCGAACAAGGTTAATTCCCTATGCCAACCTTACCTCCGACAATCTCTCCCCAGGTTAAACCTTATGGCACTACGCATGCCGATGTCGATAAGTCGGAGAAAATCCTTGGAATGAAAAAGAGGTAATACAGAATAATAGCGCGTGGAAAAACAACTTGGGATGATAGAGCATGACAAATTGTGTGCTGGCCACCAAAATTGCGACTTACTGGCTACCAACATGGCCGCCGGGAGCAGAGTAAAATAAGGGAAATTATGAGGGTAAAAGGGAAATTTTGAGGGGAAAAGGGAAATCAAAGATAAAGCCCGTATCCCCCGACCACCTCCCTCCCCCCACTCCCTTCTCCTGGTACCGCTGGTGCCGGAGGAACTAAATTATACTACTTCCATATTCACTTCAATCAACCTCATCGGCTCTCATGACCTCGCTGTTAAGAGCCGACCAAATCTCCTCACTCTCTCAAAGTACTAGCCCTTCGACATGAATAAAATACTTTAAGCCAATTTGAATTTAATCAAAATGCATCAAAAATGTATTAGAGAAGTGTACAAACATCTCAATGCTCTAGCATCAAATCCTACCCAAGTCGTTTATGATAGCCATATTGGTAAAAGTAAGTTGTTCAATATTGGGACACGGATGCTGGTATTGCGCAGCTAGAGTGAACATACTGTGGCATCATTATAAGGTGTCAGCAGTCTTGAATGACCATCAGAGCCGAGTGAGAGTTGTAGAACGACGGGTGATGTCGCAGCGAGAACAGTGTGGGACTACAGGAGAGGAGAGCCTGGGACTGACAGTCTTGAAAGAGGGGTTTGTTCGGTGTTTGGCGGATACGTGGAATATGTACATGTATGGCAGTGGACATTTTATAGTAGATTTGTATATAATGAGTGGAAATTAAGTGATGAGGCAGTATACAGTCAGTTCATAAGACTTCATTTAAAATTGATATTAGCACGAAAATAACACTCGCTGATAAAAATAACAAGAACTATAAAATTAATAATTAAATTTACTTCTTTAGTTTTATTAAGACATACATTGCTCAAGAACTTGTATATGCCGCAGGTGATTTTTGATAGTATTAATTTATGTTTGCAATAACCATTTGACTTGGCGTTATACTCAATGTACAAGCTTGCACGCCGAAAAAATTGAACGTACGTACATGCACGAGGTAATTACAGAAGGGGGGGGGGGGGGATTGCTGCAAATATGAGTTCATGAAATTAAGTTTTGCCCCGCGGGTTTTTGAAATCACATTCAAATTTTGTCATTCGTAAGGGTATTTTTAATGGTATTTTCTGTAACTCAAGGGGTTTTACTATCTATTTTTGTATTTAACGTTGGTATTTTTTGAAGTAAATGTTATATTTCTTCATGACCGTTGGTGGTCTGATTGTACCTGTTTTTGGAAATTTTTCAAAACCTAATTCGTAAATAAAAAGTTTCCTCTCTCTCATTTGGTAAACCTAAATCAATATACTCTTTGAACCACGCTATTGTAAAGGGGATGGGGAGGAGGTCTCTATTTTGTGTTGAAAAAAGATATTCCAGCCGGTGGAAACTAGAGACGGAGTTACGGTGTGCATATATCGGCAAGCTACCGCCACAGAGGATTGAAATTAATATAGAGTATATTTTTGCATTACGTAGAAGCCTGCAAATTCTCTTTATTCATATGTTGCAGCGTCGTTACCTTTTGGATTTCGAAGTTCGTGATACGGTTACACAGCTATAATGGGACATACAACATTTTGATACAATCACAATATTCAAGCACAGTTTTTGTGTTCTAAAATGCATCTAGACGCAACGTACTTCATGAAAAATAAGAAAAATCTTTGCCCCGAAATCAAAACTCTGTCGTTTCCAAAAAATATCAAATAAGTAACTTATTGCTAAGGTTTACAGATATTTTGAATGAGTGACACAGACATTCTCATTTTCAGTTCTGTGAGGTTAATGAACAATTAACGGCGACTGTTTCTTTTCATTAGGTACATGTCGCCATAAACATAAAAACAAACTGAACGTATCGTGTGTATCTGGGTCACTAGGCTGCACAAATACTAGAACTGACTGGTGAATTGTTCTCATCACGAAGATAACAAGCGTGCATGTATCATTTCCGAGGTCATTGCTTTTAGGCTTACATGCACTATACGCGATATCTACGTGATACTCTGTCACTATCCTGTTGCAAAATTGAGAAAATATTGTTTAAGAACCGCATTTAAACAAGAAATTTTGTCTTAGGGAAACTTAGATGCATGAACATGTGTGTGTATGTGTGCAAAAAAAATTGTAATAATTTTTTATTACATTTTCTTTGTGTCCTGTAGACAGAAAAAATACGTTTTGATGAATTGTGCGTTATTACTTTTTCTTACATTTGATATTATACCTCTGCCTTGCTCTTTCATTTCGCTACGGGAGCCAACTTTTTATATTATTAATTTGAATGCTCGAAAATATCAGTCGTAGTGCACCCAAACCCTCTTCCTCGACAGTTTTTACGAGTTTTTTTTTCTCGACCTCCGTTTGAAGAGCGTCTCGCGACATTGAATTACGAGCGACGAACATTTCTCATTTTCCGTACTTAGGAGCGGGACGTAAAGTTGAATCACGTCGCGGGGGTGGGGGGGGGGGGAGGAGTCTGTCCTATCTGACGGCGTTTCATCATTCCCTGCGATCGGGAAACACAGATTGTGCCTGGCAGTATGACAGCCAGCTCACTAAAAGAGAGCTAATGAATGATGACTACAGAACAGTTCTGGAATCAGTTGTCAAAGTACAGCAACACTCGTCTTTTTTACTAGCATCAGAGTGAGTGAAGAGATTTGGGCGGCTCTTAACATCGATGTCGTGAGAGCCGATGAGGGTGGAGCGAGGTGGGTATGGAGCAGCGCCGGAATGCAAGGGTGGGGGAAACGGGAGATCCCCGAGAAAACCCGCCGACCAGCGGCATCGTGCGGCACGATCCCCACATGCGAAAATTCAGGGGCGACCCGCCAGGAATCGAACCCAATTCACCTTGGAGTTAAGAGCGTAGTCAAACCACTGCACCAACATGGTTCCACTAGCATCAGACTAGCGGTAGTTAATTAGTTGTAGCTGCTGCATGAAAACTCTATATATCGCTGAAGTTGTTCTTTTGAAGGATCTATAGGCTTACTAAGTCCATTCGAGGCTAGAAACTTGTGTAACTGCACCTTTCCTCGTACTATCCGCCATCTTGCACGACACTAGTTATTATTAGACGCTTTTTTAATTATGAAACAAAACCACAGATAAAAGTATTTCCGAGCAACAATCAAACATACTAGTCAGTACAAAGTAATATAGACTACTTGCCTTTGTTTTATATTCTGGGAATTTAGTATAATGGCATGTTCATTTTTAACTGATAATTTTTGAAAACCAGATTAAATTTATGTATCACAAGTAAAGATCAGCAATTTCGTTCTCCCAGTGACAGCAGCTATGCGGTGACGCTACTTTTGCAAGGCACATGTGACCTAAATATGCTACTAATAATTTAGAAATTAATATAGTTGAAATAAAAGAAACCTATTTATGCCGCCGTTTATTTAACACTGCGATTTTAATAGACGTCAAACCGTGAGACTACTTTTCATAATTTTCTGGTCACAATTTCGGTAAGAGTAAATACAAGCAATATACGTAGACCTCAGGGTGGTATTTTTTTCTTCTTCATAGTTTGATTTCAGCTCAGTGACTATGCGAGTAAAAGTTTATGACTAATTACTCACGTGCATTTTTGCGAAATGACGTAATGACTCTCGACATCCCAAGTCCCAGAACTGCACTGCTTCTTTTTACTTTTCGAATAAAATGCACTAAATTTTGTTCACGTTTGGCCGCACTAATATGCAGAGTTAGGTAAGTTATGATTTGGTGGGTTAATTCTGTGGTGGAAACTAATTTTTGTTTGAATATACCAGAGATAATTCTACTTCTTTACTACTGAACATCTGTTATTGGTCTGACAGAAAATACCTACGAAGTGTCGTAGACTGAAGATGATGATTCACTATGTTTTTTTTTTTAATTGGCATAAAATATACTTACAATAAATCACTGCCGCTTCGTATTAGAAGAGTACAACATATATTTATCTTCAAATTGTTGTCAACCCATTTCGGTTCGGTTGCATTTTCAAATTTTTCAAAATCAAAATGACACGTATGTTACTCAAGCTTGCTATAAACGTCGTGTTTTTTTTTTTTTTTTTTTTTTTTTTTTTTGCGAATTTTCTACAGAGTACTAACATTTTAAAAATTTGCTTCAGTAATAGTAAGGTTTAGAAAGTTTTCCACATTGAAAAAAACAAACTGGTAATAAAAAAGAAAAGTAGCAGTGATTGCGCCTGACAGTTCCAGCACGCAATTTGCAGAGCAACATTGCTCTCTGATTTGCATACCGAGCAGGCGCGCGTGCGCATTTTGGTCGGCCTACTTCGTATCGATCCGTGCAGACTTCTACTCCTCCCCCCCCCCCCCCCCAGGTCATAGTTGAAGTTGCGGAAGATATCGGAGCGAATGCCCGACATTCCAGAAGTTTGCAGACTCGCCTCTTTTTTGTCATCACACTACATCGTTACATAAGAGAAGGAGCGAAATGTTGTTTCGGCGTGCTAAAACACACGAGTAAATTACTGCGTGTAAAGAACAAACGAACATTTGATTTTCCTCACGTTGATGTTAGATAACTTTACTAAATAAACTGAATGAATGGTAGCATCAACGTTAGTATCTTCTTACAGCTGTAATCATTTCAGATTGCTTCCTGTACTTTTGACTGGCTTTTGTAGGGTATATTTCACATCAAGGTCAAGAAAATTACAACCATTTCGCATAGCACAATCATGTGTTTTCTCAGTCAGACAGAAACTTGTTATATCCGCGAATTCCATTTCAGTTATGCTAATTCGAAGGCAACAGATTCGAAGATATTCGCCTACCCAGTGCGTGAAATAAGTTTCAACAAAGTTATATCTCTAGCGTTTCTAAGATACAACACTAGGAGTAATTCGTGGTTGGTTTCCTCAGGATTATAAACTATACTTAATATGACATACACGACGGAATTTTGGCGTCGCTGCATTTTTCCGAACATACGTGCGCCGAAGTTTTACAGGAAACAGCACTGAAATTTGCTACGGCCATCCACCAGAGTTTTAAGTCACGGCATTAAGTTCACCGTCAAGAAATCTTCTTTGTGACTTAACTGGTGGAAAACTGTAAAAGCAGCAGTTTTAAATGAGATATTTTGAAATGCAGTGTGTATTCCAAGACTTGAAATCATGCCGACATTGAACATAATGTGTACATAGAAGCGAAATGCCGTGAAGGTATTTTTTGTTGAAGTATACACATTCATTAATCCGCTGGGTGAATCCTAGTAAACAGAGTTGATGTTAGCTATAGGGACACTATGATTTTATGTGATACTGTAACGCCAAGCTGGGCGTGAAACCACTGTATCCTATATTTCTATTGGTTGAATGGGTGGTCATGAATACGACAACCCTTGCAAGAGTATGAGCGAGGCAGTGGTAAACGTTTATCGCTCGAGTTTGCAAATTCCATGTAGTCGGGCTCAAACTCGAAACTGGCATTTAGCGTCAGCTTTTAGGTATTAGCTACAAGCCATTCTTCAGAAAAGAGTATAACAGTTCGACTGGCTTCTGGCCAGTTCGTTTGTATAGTATATACAAAGTTACTTCAAACTTTCCTTAATACCTGCCAAAGTTCCACATTCACGTTATTCCTCCGCCTCATGCAAACAAAGGTTAACCGAGTCTACAAAATTACACCAAAGGGACAGCGCACCGTATTTGTATGCACTCAGTGAAATCATATGTTGCATAAGAACTATTTTTACTAGGCATTATCAACACACCTATTTTATCACTGTTTCTATTCTTATTAATTATGAATAAATTATTACAATTTATAGGTAAAATATAAATAAAATTTTAATTTAACCAGAAATACGGCTGTTTTATGTCAACACAAAAATGAAAGGCCTGCAATACAAGATCTATTTAGTAAATAACCAAACTCATCGTAAATGGGGTAATTTTTCAATGGTTTGATATAAAAAAGTGTGAATAAACCGTTACTAAACTATATCTGTGGATTGGGTTATGCAGTCCTACGAGGCTGCTGCGAGTAAGTCTTCTTTACCTGTGTGTGCGACTGTTTCCCTTCTATATTATTGGCTGTTCCGTGAACCCAGCCGTGCAACACGCCCTTATCTTTATACCGCGAGATAAGAATGGTGAGTCATCGCTCTGAAATCGTATGGCAGCCGACAGACAGCGCACGTAAAGGTCACATGTATTCCCAGATCACGCAGGTAAGCTCATCCCTAATTAAGGATAGTTCCACTTAGGTTAACAACAGAACGAGATTTCTTATGGAAGAATTTGGAACAAGATAAATTTTCGCCGCTAGGTGTGCAGTGTCCGAAAAAGTAACTTTTAATTGAAATTTTAGACAAGGTAAATAAAAAAAAGGAAGATTTTGCTTAGCAATATTCCTGTTTTTAACGTAGAAAATCGAGAAAATCTGGTATATTGCTGATACTGGCGGTTACCTAGTGGCGAAAATTTCCCCTTTGCCAAACTGAAACATTTATCTTCCCTAACTGTAGAAGAAGTATCTGTACCCTTAATGATGCGGGGCTCTTCGAGTCTTGATTCCGTCGAAAGCCTCTGCATTGAATGTGATCGTGGAGAGTAGATAGATATGGGCGGCTCTTAACATCGAGGTCTTGAGAGGAATGTGGTTGTAAATTACATTATAAAAGCAACATAGTTCATACCGCAAGAATATGTGCTGTCTACGGACGACTTTAAAAAAAATGTATGTTTTTTTTCTAACCAACCAAAATAAATCACTAGTGATCAGGAAATTTAGCGGATTCGTTTACTCATACGAAATATCAAACACCTGTGAGTCTTTGTAATTGGGCATAAATTTATTTGACAAGCCCTGGAGGCCGTTGAGCCAGTGGCACACAAATTGGAAGTAGAGTGGCCGAATAATGTACAGACAGCCTAAGAAATGCAGCCAATGTGCAGACGTAAACTCGCGCAAGTATTTACAGTACAGTGCTGTGAAATAAAACCTACTTCCATATGACTAACACCCATTCCTGGGTTTCATTCAACTACCGCAATAATGTACAGACAGCCTAAGAAATGCAGCCAATGTGCAGACGTAAACTCGCGCAAGTATGTACAGTACAGTGCTGTGAAATATAACCTACTTCCATATGACTCCCACCCATTCCTGGGTTTCTTTCTACTACCGCAATAATGTACAGACAGCCTAAGAAATGCAGCCAATGTGCAGACGTAAACTCGCGCAAGTATGTACAGTACAGTGCTGTGAAATAAAACCTACTTCCATATGACTAACACCCATTCCTGGGTTTCTTTCAACTACCGCAATAATGTACAGACAGCCTAAGAAATGCAGCCAATGTGCAGACGTAAACTCGGCAAGTATGTACAGTACAGTGCTGTGAAATAAAACCTACTTCCATATGACTTCCACCCATTCCTGGGTTTCTTTCAACTACCGCCATTTTTTTTTTTTTACTGATAGACATTTTCGCACCAACAGATTAACTATATTGAATATTTAAATTATTTAATTTTAACTAATAATGATTTTTGATTTAAATGTATATTTTTTTAGAACACGTATAACATTGTAATGGCACAAAACGTGAATATTTTGCCCAACTAATAAAAACGATTTTTTTATGATAGGGGAAACTCATTTTAATGTCTACATTTCGAGTCACTTATATCCCATTTTACATACCTACAAGCCTGATTAGACAGCATAAATTTCTGAGACTTTTCGCATTCCGTTCCGTTAGTTTTAAAACCCGCCATCAGCAAATGAAAGATGATGTGATACGTTATGAGTAGAGACATGCAAAATTCGCGTTATTATTTGGCATCAGGATGAACTTCACAGTACTGTATATACCGGAGCCGGCGTCGTTTCCTCATTGGCTGCTGCATAAAAGTGAAGCCACGCCTATTTTTACCGGACTGCATGTGATTGGGGTACACAATTGTGAAGTTTATTTACTGGCGCAGATTTAGCCAGGGTGTATTAGATATCGTACTGCCCAGTGTGAAACTGATTGCAAAGATACACATGTTGGAAGTTTAACTAGTTCCCAAATAATAACGAAAATTTTGCGGGGTCTCTTGTTATGAGGCTACGGCACACTGCGCGAGTGTTATACACTCTCGCATTCTCGCTGTACGTGAAATTTCCAAATATAAAACCAAGAACTGGATTGAAACTACTTTTTTTTCGACGGAGTTTGTTTTATTGACTGTATATTTGATTTGATAGAACTATCACATACTGCAATAGCTGATAAAAAGTTGCAGTTTTCGAATAAAAAAACTATTGTCTGTTTTTCGAATAATAGCGTGTAGAAATTAGAAAATCAGTAGGTATGTAAAATTAAATTTGTATATTTTTTTAAACTATTTGTAATGTAGAACTTCATAACAACAAACTGAAAACCTCTTCGTGACTTTAATCGAATATCATATTTTAAATCTCATGTATTTTTCAAAAGTTTCTTTGTCTGCACGATATGTGATGTGCAATATTATTTTATTTTGTCATTTCTAACACGATTATTTTATCACATTTACTGACTTTGTCATCTATCCCTTTTTTTTCTCAAAAATAATAGGAAATCTTTACATTGTAAACTAACACTGTATAAAATGTTTCTGTGCATGCTATTTACCAACATTAAAATACCTCGTGAATAAATCTAACCCCATAAAATATGTTAATAGTTCAAATTCAGTTCCTTATTTTAAGTTTTGGGAATTCGCTTACTGAGAGACCTTTCAGTCCCATAGGATCGCCCAAAATATGAGAAGGGAACTGCAGATCGTGATAAAAATAATTCGCTTACTGAGAGACCTTTCAGTCCCATAGGATCGCCCAAAATATGAGAAGGGAACTGCAGATCGTGATAAAAAGGTCCTGCTAGGCAGACGTGTTCTTTATAGCAGGAAGAATGATATAAGATCCGGAGTCACACTGATATTCCATGCTGGACGCCATTTTCCTAGATAGCGACGAAAAACGTGAAAGGCCTATAACTTGGATATCGTTTGGCCGATTAGATTTTTTTATGAAAGTTTCTAAAAGATAATGGAATTTAGTCTTAACATATTTTACAGTAGACCTAATAGTTTCCTCATAACTTGCTAAAATAGTTTTATTTATATTTTACAGTAGACCTAATAGTTTCCTCATAAATTGCTAAAATAGTTTTATTTATATTTTACAGTGGACCTAATAGTTTCCTCATAAATTGCTAAAATAGTTTTATTTATATTTTACAGTAGACCTAATAGTTTCCTCATAAATTGCTAAAATAGTTTTATTTTTATTTTTTTCTGATTTCATAAATGTTATTTTTTTGCTCAAAATGCCTCAAAAATATTGTTTATGATGTAGATCATGTAAGTCAAATTTATTGCCCACTGAAATGAAGGGTACATAATTAAAAAAGACGGCAATATCACAAATATTTACTAGGTACAATGATAAATAAAAGGTGAAAAGGGTTAGCTTCAGCCGCTAATGCATATCCACTGTTATACACCAGGTCAGAGCTTATTCGCAGTCTTCAAAATCTGGAGCACAGATTCATTACCGAAAAATAATGTTTCCAGAACATGTCAGTTAAGTAAGGGCCATATTTGAAATACATGTATTTAGAACAAAAAAGTATTTTGTAATGGAAATCAAAATTAACGTGTAAGTAAAAAACATAACATGTGACTATAACAACAAAACATAAGCGCATGTATTATAATAAAAATAAGAAAAAGTGGGAGAGTACATATTGTACTCCGGGAGTGTACAAGGAAGATCAGTAATCGAGCAGGAACATCTTGAGAGACATCCTATAGGCATGCTTCCCAAATGGCGGGTAGATATGTCCACTGTGGTGTCCATGCATCATCGTTCTTGTGTCAACCCCAAACCTCAGGTGAAGGAATATGAGCATCCACTAGGCGCGATTGTCCCCATACAAGACCCGCTTGCTACCATGCTCGTAGAATATGTTGATAGAGAGTAAACTTTGTAATGGACGATCTCTCGTGGTAAAAAGGGTTTTCCTAGTTTCAATCAAAGAACGCTCCGTACAGGCAGTTCCGTCATATAGAATGGCCACAAAGGTTTCAAGTGTGTGAATTACATCAAGTGGAATGGCAAATTCATTCGGTACAGAACATGAAAGTTGAACAAAAGCCTCTGTTGCTTCAGAAATTGATTTCCATGTCTTCCAGAAGGATAAAGTGATTTTTTCCCATGCTGTGCAAACCCAGAAATGGCGTCGCACACTGAAAAGCCATGGAATCGTTTTCTTCTCCGAGAGACAACGCGATTTGGTAAACAGCAATATACATTAGAGATTTTCCTGCTCCAAACAGTATCCATAATTGTTGCAAGCTTAAACAGCGAAAGTATAAGAAGATTGGTACAGCAAGGAAGCAATAACAAAAACGTCGCTGTCAGTTCTACGGATCACAACAATCTTTCCACCGTGAACTACTGCATCCTTAGTATGTAACGTTATTCTTCCACCTGCTCCCTCGGAGTACTGACACATAACACTTACCAATAAACTGCCACTTGTCAACGAAGACTTGATGGTTTCGACATTGTTAATTACATGAACAAAATTGAAATATTCTCAATGGCCTCGGAAACTAAACGATCAAGCAACTGCTGTTTATTGATGCTATTTCTCAGAAATTCTCTCCAGTTGTTTGGAAGAGGTGAACCTGGTCTGACTTGAAATTTTATTCCTTTCCCTCTGATATCCTTCACAGTAGTCTTTAAACAATTTCTAGAATATATGTCTCATAAAATATATATTCTCTTGACTTTCAAACTATCCACGTCTTTCTTCGCAGACGACATGACTCCCGACTTGATTATTCCACAAGTATCTTTGATGTTGGGGGGGGGGGGAGGATAATGTGTACAAGTGCTGCACCATCATGCACGATTGCATCGCAGTGTGCGCCGAATCGTACGACTTCTATACCTTTCTCCAGGATATCAAAAATGTCCTACTTTTGAGATGGCCGCAAATCTCCGTCTGAAGACAACACTGGGGGATGTACAGTATAAAAATGCATTAAGATCTAGTTTTCTGTTCCTACTAACGATAAAAAGCCGAGAAAACAAGTTAACACCGCCTTTGAGAGATTTCAATGCAGTGTTAATGGTAGAAGTTGTCTATGCTGCATGGAATATCTTTGTGTTCGCCCTCATAATTGGATTGTATACTTTTTTGTAGATCCATCTTCCAAATGCTAATAAAAAATGTCTTATATGTCGGTGCCAATATTTTATAATTGCATGACAATTTTTGCATGCTCTGCATCCATAATGCGAGTATCTAAAAAGTTGATTATTTTGCTCGTGTGCTTGATCAACAGCGAGAGCTGATTTTGAAATCACAAATTTTCCATGCGAGATTTCATCAATAGGAGTGATCATCGGTAGTTGTTCCAGATCTTTCATATGGACTGAGACCTACCTTGCGTAGTGATGATGTTAAAATACAAAAAACTACAGAAACATGATTTCTATGCATTTCTTGAAGGGGCTAAAAATTTCCTTGCCTTTTAGAGAAAACGAACAGAAGGAGAAGTACTTCTGGATCCAGTACTGTTTTCCATTACATAAAATTTACAAACTTTGTAGCTTGGTGTTGCACCCAATCCTCAAAAGATTTTTCTGATCTCGAGTTTTCGTGTGCATCTACAAGAAGATGCTGTTATCTTGTGTATGTCTCTACCTTTTGTTACGTGAGTAACTTTAAGAAGAGCTTGAGCAGATCCTTCAGTCGTGATGTTTGATTTGACAATCGAATTAATACTTCCAGAGCCATCGAGAAGCTGTCAGAAAACATTCAGAAAAGCCTGTTCAGTGTGAAACTGTGCAAACATGGTCACCAATTTTTCCTCACTATACTCGGTGGGCCAAGTCCACAGGACTAACTTTGAAAGAGCATAGATCGGTTGGTCGATGCACATTACTGGAACATGACCTTGGTTCAGAAAGTTTGTTCTACATTTTATTATACCCATACCATGTTTTAGCATGAAAACGGAAGTAGACTCTTCGTGAAATAGAGGTGATAAGGAAATCATTGATACATCTATTCGTGATATGTTCTGTATGCTTGCATGAAATGTGACCCATGATATATCCAAGTTTTTAGAGTTCTCATATATTTCCTTTGACTTCATATGTTCCAGCCAAGCTATCTTGTTTATCCAGTGCTACTCATTTTAGGAGGAAATCAGTTTATCACACAGTGATGGAGAGAGTTTAGAATATTGTGGTAGTTTAGTAGGCATTAGTACTGTTTTGATGGCGGCATAATATTCAGGAATTGAATTGTATTGTAAAGGACTTTTTAACGTCCCCCGATTTTATGCCTGATAGCTTAGCAGGGGACGGCCTACAGACTAACTTATAACCTAACGTAAATTAACTCCCATACCTTACCCGTGATTCGAACCCAGAGCCTACCGCACTCCAGATCAGTGGAATGTTCAGGTAACTCATCCACAGTGCGATCTCGTTATTGAAACAATCTTGGAAATCAGAAGTAAATTTCATTTCAACTCCTGCATTACCTTGTGGTGAATTCTGAAAAATAGAAATTTCTGTACCGTGAAATGAATTCGTAGATGTGATACTGGAAGGGTTTTATTTAATGTCGTAAGCGCTTACTGTAAATAAATCATATCTCAAATGTGCAGAACAAACAACTTTTTCTTAATCAGCATGCTTGTGGCATAAGATTGTTGTTATTTCAGTTACTCTGTTGGAAGAGATTGGCAACCCTAAGTTGTGTTAGTCATCGACAAACTCTCTACTCCTTGTTCGGCCATACGCTGACAAAGAGAGAAAAGTATACAGGTAGTGGGATTTCTTAGCTTTTCTTGTAACGAACATATGTTCCTGAAGGGACATTTTCACCGTACTTAAATGTAATAAGTTGGCTTATGGTGACGCTAGGTTGCCTTGCCTTACAATAATCTTTTGGGATAGATGGTGAACCATACAGTCAGAGATTGACTGTCGCAAGAAGAGTAGAAGATACAGATTCTTCCTGACTACCACCTCCAAATTTACCATTGAGATGGGCAGAAGCCTGTGGAATCTCTTTTCTAGTCATTTTGAGAAATTGCACAAAGGCAACTGCATCTTAGTCGTTCTCTTCTAGGCAGGTATCGTTGTATATATTAGCACCGTCACTTAGCAGTATATATTCTCTTCCTGAATTGTCTGCCCTTAGTTACGGAAAATGAATCAATATTCTACCTCGCAGCCGGGAAGTATGCACTTCCGTCACTTCGGACTCTGAAACACCAAGAAGGCTAGACAGTTGCTCTCTGTAATACGATGTAAGAGTTGCCATTTTGAAGACATACTCAACACCTCCACTGTTAAGCTTTCCATCAATATACTGAACTAGAAATGTGCATGCCATTGCTTCTACGGCTTCGTTCGCTGGCCTAATTTAACTTTCGCAGCTCTGCGTCGATTGTGAGGATTGGTAAGACACTTTGCTTGAAATTTGGTATCTTTAGAGACTAAATCTCCGCTAGACAAAAATTTACACAATATCTCAATTTTTCATCCAAGAAAGTTGCAACTGTGAAAAGTGGTGCATTTACAGCTTTTCTTCAATACAAAAAAAAAAAAAAAAAGTTTACCTAATTTGTGAAAGCTGACTGGAGATTGACGGAAAGGATACAGGATTTCCACCTGAATCGCTCTCATGAGGTAATTCCAGGGTTGATGTGGATGTGCTTAAACGATTGATTATATGCACTTTCGCGCCCGATTAAGCTTTTGAGAGTTAAATTGCAAATAACATTATTTTTGTCATTTTGCTGCTTTAGACATAAGTATTCTCTCCAAACCACTTCCGTCACCTAACGTTTTAAGGTTTATGCTTGGCGGAAGAGCACCAATGGCCTTAAATCTTAATAAATCGGCTGCCAAAGAAACATATCTAGAGGGTAAAGTGTCACTTTTCAGAGTTTTTCGTGTAGGACAAATCAAATCTTCACTCTTCTGGCACAAACAGCAAAGATCCCAGTTGAACTGGGAAGACACATCAACAACGTCTGCAAGTTTTATAAGCTTTGGTCCCATCTTTACTCACTTCGCGAAGGTCAAATCTGAAACAAATGAAAAATAAATGTTAATATCGGGGGGAAAAAAAACAGGCATTTTGTACACTTTTAAAAAAATTCTGTTTTCCATAACAAATCTGAAAAAAAAAAAAAAAACTATTAAAAAAAATTTACGATGGAACTATCAGGTCTACTGTAAAATCTGTAAGGACCAAAGTTATTTTATTTCTTACATTTAAAAGCAAATTTGAATATCGGTTAAAGGATAGCCAAGTTATAGGCCTTTCACGATTTCGCCGCTACCCTGGAAAATGGCGTCCAGCATGGAATGTCAGTGTGTCTCCCGCTCTTATATAATTCTTCTTGCTATAAAGAACACGTCTGCCTAACGGCACGTTCTTATCTCGATTTGCAGTTACTTTTGGTGAACAACTTCCACTATTTCATAACCCTTAAGAGTTACTTGGACCTGCACGTCTGTTGTGTAGCCTAATAGTTGTTTGTGCGAATAAGCGTATCTCGGTAAATAAAAGTTTTGCAAATAAGACTTTTTGTCAGAAAAGATCAAAACAATTATTTATGTCCCTATTATTTAACTTCTGTCATATTTACGAAATTCTTGAAAAAAAATCATCAAGATGGTCTAATATCGCATTCTTAAAGCTTGCCTGAACAGTTTCCTTAAGCGGAAAAAGAAAAGTACAAAGATACGGGCGTTGCTTAATCTGTGCTGTTTCATCGCGTGTAATAAAACTCCACTGTTACAGATCTGAATTTGCACAGTACAGGACCACGACGGAAACACTGCACGCCTTGCGCGTAGGAGCGATGAGGCACTAGGCGTGCGTGTTAGTGTCGCCCGTATTGCTCCCTCGCTTCTTGACCTTGGACGCGCAGCTCCAACTATCTCTTAAGGCAGAATTAGAGCAACGTATTAATGGAACACTGCATCCGACTGCAGATTGTGCCAAAACCATTCAAAAGAAGTACTCATACTACCAGAATTATAAATAAAAAGAATTTGTATATGGAAAAGGATGCACATATTTTGTAATTCTATATTATATTATGCTGAAATTTTCTTCCTTAACTGTTTTGAAAAATCAATTAATAGAAGTCTATTTTTAATACAATTTAAGCGTATATCCATTCTGGATGCTTCCAAAAGCACATTTTGCAAGGAAACCTTCGCAAAGAAAGACAATCATACTAATAACTATTGACATTAACATACATTTATTTGAATAATAATTTATACAACCATTTTAGCAACTTAAGTTAACTGAAATAAACGTACAAAAATCAGTCCTTGAAAATATGTTTTACATTAGTACCAACATCGTCTCGCATACAGCCCTACGTAAAAAAGTTTTTTTTAAATTTGCTATTTGAAACATGAAGAATGAAAACACGTACACAATATAAATCTGCAAAGTTGGTAGCGTGTGCAGTTTTATGAAATGAGTTTAAATGAGGGGGGACCAATTTTAAAACATCAATTTTGAAGATAATATTTTGTAACAAAAAGTATTATACCTGGCACTTCTTAAGGAATACTCGCACATTCAGAAATATTTCCAATTTTTATGTTCAATTTTTTTCTCTTTAAAAAATTTCAAATTAAAATTTACGTTTTTAAAAAAAAAGTGATGAATTAATACAGTTATTCAGGAATTTTCTTAATGTGGCAGCATTTTCTGAGAAAGTTGCGTTGAATTTGTTTTTTGTTTGAAACAGCTATCTTTAAAATTTATAAAGACTGTTCACGATAAAACGAGAACTTTTGAAACAACCTTAGAAAAATGTCACTGGCCCAGTCTGCGTATATTTCAACTGGCTCACTGGGTGACATTCGCCCAGTCAAGTTGGTAACGATGGATGGAAAGTAGTTTCATATTTTACGTCGAATAAAAAGTGTTACGTAACCATCTGTGACGACTCAAATTATTTATTTCTCTCTTTTTTTTTTAATGTACCGGAAGTGTAAAAATAACCATATTTGTAAAATATTTACTTTCCTAATAATTTCTCAGTTTCACTTGACTGACGCATGAATAAAGTGATGAGGTCCACGGCAATTTTAATTTCACATAAGGCGGAAGAATACACAGTGTAGATCTCAAGCAGGGCGTTCAAAAGTGCTCATTGTAGCCATTACATTGAGGAGTTTCTTTAACATTGATACCCTGTCATTTAAACTCCGTTGTTTCAGGCCTGGCAGGCAGGGCCATAAACAACAGGTATACATTTCTGTCGCCGCAGTGCGTCACTGGGACGGGGTGTCGCCTGCAGGAGGGCGCCGACGGGCTTGTTGACCTCGGTGACCCCTGGCGGTCAGCAAACAAGCGTAGGGGAACTAGGCCTCGTTACAACGGCAAATATTTGGCGTCGAGGGGAGCGGGGCGGTCGCAGAGGCGCCAGAGACTGTGACTCCGAGCCGGCTGGCTACATACATCTTCGCCGCTCGGCAACAAGCGGAGTATCAGTTACCTTTGACCTAAACGTCGCCGTCGATATCACACAAGAGCGTAGACATGGGAATTAGCGATGAGGAGGAGGGAGTTCAGGTTCATCATCGCCCCTCCCCCCGCATACGAAATACGAGGTTTGATCGCGTGGTACGCTTTTTCTGCTATCTGAGAGCAAGTGATATATTTCACGAGCCGAAAAGTAGCAGGAACAGCAGTTACTCTCGGCGGGACCAAAAGAACGACCAACAGCAATAAATTAGCACGCCACAAATAAATAAACAATATTTTATTTTCAATAAATTTAAAATAATTATTGTCTCTGTGTAATTTACGTGTATTAAAAATTTTGGCTACTCAAGATTACTTACTTTAGAGGATAAATGTGTCTTGGGTATTTTTATTTCCCTTTGCACTTCTTACATGATACCCAAACATATTCTCTTCATCAATATGCGTAAAAGCAAATTACTATTTGCAATCGGCACTCTCAAGACACTTCGTCAATTGTATTTCTTTTTGGCGGCCATTTTTCCACCTTGCTCGTTTTGATATTTCTGCTGTACCTCGGCGAGCAACAGCATAAATTGCTGCTATTTATAGCAAAAATAGCAATTGCTGCCGTCACCCGAAAAGCGTACAAAAATACTTCCGGCAACACGAACGGCAACTAAATAGCAATAAACTAGCAGAATAGCAAACCACGCGAACACACCTGCGATGGCCACATAAAAAAAATTAGAATTGTAACTGGAAGGGGATTATTAACGTCGCCTGGAGGCTAATCAGGGAACGGATTACAAACTAACTCATGACCTAACTTAAACTAACACCCATGCCTCACCCAGGATTCTAACCCAGGGCCCCCCGTATCGCAGACTGCTGGTGCACCAAACGACTGCGCCACGAGAGGTTGGCAAAAAAATATGCATATAGTCCATTCACGACTGGAACAGACTTGTGAAAATCAACCTTTGAAAAAAACACCCTAGCCATTATCTGCATGCATAGCTAGTAGTAATGAAAGTGGCGTGAGCGGGTACAGTATCCGCACTAGTCACTTTTATTACTGGCTGTACATGCAGCTAATGGCTAGGGTGTTTTCTCAAAGGTTGATTTTAATAAGTCTGTTCCAGTCGTGAATGGAATATAGATAATTACCAGAAGTGGCACCAATTTCTTGCGAAAAGATTTCATTGCTCGTTGTACTCGAAAGCACGTTAGTTTAGGGCCACTGTCGTGTTTCGATGGTTTTAACTCTCACGTGACTTTCGTGTCTGATAGTGAATCAGGGACGTTCAGTGTCAGGTGACGTGTTTCTGATTGCCCTAGTCAGAGAGGAAATGTCTCCTCACAAAGCCATGCAGCCAGCAGACAAAGGAAATTTGCAAATTTGCGCGTAGGTTATTGAAGTCTAGCCTGCGCATAAATCTTTTCGCGAACAAGAAGTTGCCGTAGTTGTCAGTCAAATGAAATAAGGGTTAAATAAAACCATATAATAAAACAATAAAAATAGGTAAAATAAAAAAGTAGGTGTTCATATATCTACCGTTGTTCTTCAGCTCAAAAATCTTAATAGTCGGTGTTTTATCAAAAATAAATGTATATTCTGCGTACGCCACTGATATATCACATGAAGGTTTATGGTGCCACTCTGCTTCCTTCTGCAGTTGAAGCATCGCTACCCAGTCGTAGACTAGAGAAGAGGAACTGTGGGATATCTGTGCATATCTACAAAATAGGACTAAAGACTGTTCGCAATAAAGTGAGCATTTTTGAAATCAACATTAGAAAAATGTCACTGCTACTCTCTGCATATATATTAACGGCTAAGTAAAGTTAGTACCGATGAAGGGGAAGTTAGTACCGATGGAGGGGAAGTTAGTATCTATGGAGGGAAAGTTAGTACCTATGGAGTGGAAGTTAGTACCGATGGAGGGAAAGTTAGTACCGGTGGAGGGGAAGTTAGTACCGATGGAGGGGAAGTTAGTACCGGTGGAGGGGAAGTTAGTACCGATGGAGGGGAAGTAGTTCCATATTTTAACGTCGAATGAAAAGCGTAAGGTAACCATTTGTGGAAACTTAAATGATTTCTTTCGTTTTCTGTTTGTAAAATTCATTAAAGTGTAAAAATGAGCATATTTGTAAAATATTAATTTTTTAAAATAATTTCGCGGTTTCACTTGACCGACGTGCGTATAAGGTGGCGAGGCCCACGGTAATATTAATTTTAGATAAGACGGAAGAATGCACAACGTGTATGCAAGTAGATCTCCAGTAGGGCTTTCAAAAGTGCTCAGTTTACCGTGAGCAGCCTTCAGTAATTTTGCTTCTATGGACAAGAAACAGTCCGCTCACCAGCTCTTTGTCCCTGAACTGCATGGGGAAATACGGCGAGCAGGATAAAAGAGCTTGTGAGCGTATTGTAGGTAGGTTGGACTTAACGTCTCTGTAACAGCGAGGTCGTTAAAGACCGAGCAAGTTTCTCAGATAAGCAGAAACAGGGAAGGAATCGGCCATCGCCTGAAGAAAGGAACCATCCCAACATTCGCCTGTAGTATTTTCTGGATACCATGGAAAATCGAAATCCGGACGTTACTATTATCCATCCACGATCTCTTGTGGCGTTTACAAGAACAAGTAGTAAAATACAACAGTGTTTGGCATTGGGTGTACATAAGCAAGCTTATTTCAATGGAAAAACATCGCGAATTTATGTGCGAAACGAATACAGCCGACGAATACTCCTTTTTCCTTTAGGAAATTGCGCAGAAGGTCCCTAAAATGATAGTTTTAGCTTTATTACTATTTTATTTAGATTGATTCATCATGTTTAAATAAAGTAATTGCGTGAGCCAATGTATTCCTACCGCCAATTTTACGACAGAATATTAAACAAGATGTGGACACATTTCTTTTTATTTCCACGCTAGTGCGAAGAAAGAAATTTATTCTTTACATAGGTTCGAACACAATAAAAATAAAAATTTTGCACAATAATATTTATTTTATGAAAACTGCAAATGACCCATTTACATACATACAAAATGGAAAAATCAGGTGCCATGCTACAACAGTGCACTCTGGCGGCGATAATTTTTAGTTTACAAAAAATAAAAGCGTTGAGCTTCCCAATCTGATTAGAGTTAACCTCAGTAGAGCCTAAGTAGAGTACATAAAATTATATGATGATCACGGCAAAAGAGTACTTTTGAAAGCCCTGCTTAACATCTACTTGTATAAACGTTGTGTAGTCTTCCGCAGTATGTAAAATTAACGTTGTCATGGGCCTCATCACTTTATTAATGCGCCGGTCAAGTGAAACTGTGAAATCATTAGAAAATTAAATATTTTACAAATCTGCTCATTTTTACATTTCGGTGCATTTAAAAAACAGAGAGCTAAAGAAATTATTTAATTTGTTCTAAATTGTTACCCAAGACTTTTTATTCGACGTTAAGATATGGAACTACTTTCCCTCCATCGTTACCAACTTTACTGGGCTCATGCCACTCAGTGCGCCCGTTAAAATATATGGAGGTAAGAGCAGTGACTTTTTTTTAGGTTGATTTGAAAAGTTCTCGTATTATCGTGTACAGCCTTTAGCTAATATGTTTACTCCATGACTGTGACAAAGTGGTTTTTCTCGGGTAATTCCCAGCAATCTGCATGCGCACAAACCAGCCTCTATCTGGAAGTGTTTGCGAACGTGAAAGGGGCGATGTGGTCGACCTTCATGTATGTTTCACAACTAATCTCGCTCTCATGATTACCACGCGAAAATTGTGCCTGTGCTGCAGCTGTGTGGTACGGCGTTTCAGCACCTCACAAATATATGTCTAACTAAATATATTTTTGAATAAATAAAATCTCTCTGTTGAGCCAAATAAAAATTATACTGTATACATTCGTTTGGACACTCATTTGATTATCACCCTTCGAATATACAGCTCGAGAGGTTGTTTGTATCTCCTGGGACAACTCAGATAGTAACAGTGTTTGTTATTGTATCTATTGTAAAAATCGCAATGCTGTAAAATTTTAAATATGTATTTACACACGTTGCTCAGTATATGTTGTATTTCTATTTAAAAGCATTCTGACGTCAGCAGTTGTCACATTTGCTGAGGTTTCCAAGGCGTAGTAGGTGATCTAGGTTTGAAACTCGGTCGAAATTGTAGACTTTTTTTTTATATCGGCCCAAACTGTTCAATGTACGTGGAGACAAACAAATCTTTATTTGCACCAACCAACAAAATGCCAACAAAATTAGAACAACAAAATAATTTGGTTTCAGCAACACAATATTTTATTGCCCCTACACAAACAAATAATTTGGTTTAAACCAAACAAATCTTGTTTGGGTCAACAAAACCTTTTTCTCGGTGTGATTTCTCTAAGATGATCATAAATATTTGAATAAAAACTTTGTTGCCGCAGAACCTTCTCGGTAACATCCAATTGGCGTGTTTTCTGGGATATTTCCATCCTCCCCAGTACCAGAGACACAGGACGAACTTCATGCCGTAAGACTATGCATGTAGGAGCATGCCATACAAAACCTAAGCACGCAAATCTTCGCAGCAACACATGAATTGGCGATCACGTTGGTGGTAGCGCATGTGAAGAGTAGGTGACGATCACAACCAGACTAACGCTTTCCTGGAGTCACTGCAAGTTTGAGGCACGGCAACACGGGAGAGCTAAGTGTGTTAAAGGTTTGTTGCCTCTGTGCGCAAGGGAGTGAGGTCTTGCAGTGCTAAAGTCTACGAACACCGGAGTTTGGTTGGAGCCCATACACATTTATAAAACAATAATGGTAAATATGTACACTCCTCGTCATAGCCTATATCGGGTGCGGGCTCAGAATGATAGTTACTATATATGCGTTACTTGTCGAAAAGCTTTGTGAAGGATAGTGGACATAAATAAGCGCCAGTTGGTTTACCAGCTTAACGGAACTCCAGCCAAAGAAAATGCTGTATGAAGTATAGTAGCAACAGTTGAACACGTCACAGAACTCCGAATATCTTTCGAGCAGTTCGACCGAACTTCATCAAGAGAGGTTCAAGTTATGTAACGATTACGCTCGACGCCACGCCGTGTAAATTCTTGACATTGTGCAGGGCATTATAGCATTAACATAGACGAACTATCAATAGGTACTCTGTCCTGTTCTCGTAGCAATAACAGCTGTAGTAGGGGCTCGCCGGTTATACCCCAAAGGGATGCCGCCTTTTTTGATCGACCTAATTAAATTGATATAAAATTGATATCAAAGGGTTAATTAAATTGATTGAAGGTGCTAATAAAATTTAAAGGTTAGTAAAAAGGGTTAAATGTATGGAAATGGTTAAATTTAAATGAAAGTATTAAATGGATAGAAATGGTTAATTATTATTTATGTGTTTGGTGCAAGGGTGTACTAAGGGTAGATTTAATTATTTTCTTTCTTTATTTTTGTGGGGAGCTTTGGTACGTCCTCACCCTGTGAGATCTGACACTCGCTGAGGTGTGACGTGTTGGGGATGAGGTATATATGTTGTGAATTTTGTGCAAGAGTGTCATAAGTGTCGATTTTTTTTGGGTTGGTAGGGATATTGCTCATAGACGGTGTTGGTAGATAGGCGACTTTGAAAGAGAGTATTATTCGAAATGAATAACAGCATTGTACGAGAGAATTTCAGAGTGTTTAAACGATTTCTGTGTATGAATAAATTATACACATCGAATTGAAAGCTTCAAAAACTATCCCAACTACACGACCAACAAGTGCAATTACGTGACTCTCCAGGTGTCCTAAACATAAAGAGATAAATTAGTCTACCCCGCGCTGTATGCTAGCAATATAATTTACACGAGAGAAGTATAACGAACTAACACAATTACATGAGTGTGCAGTATAAAATAAATTTATTAACGAAGCAAAAAAGTGTCCCGATAACTTGAATGACTAACGAACACAATAATAAGATATATGTAATACTACTTGACGCCTCTCGTACATACCTTACATGTCAGTCTGCCTGTAAAACTGGCGATGAACTTTAGAAACGTAATTCACATGTTAAAAGAAATTAATTTATTAACATGCATACTGAAATCGTACCTCTTCCAAAACACATCCGTCCGCCTCGGAGGATAGTGAAGGAATGGCGTTAGTGTGTGACGTGCAACTACCTATATACGTGGAGCTTGCGGGCGAGTTTAAATTATGGCAAAAAACTCTGAATACGATTTACACACTACTCATATTCATCCTGAATATCTAGAAAAAATGTATCCCTACCAAGCACTGCGTGCAATTTAATTAACGAAATGCACAATGATTTAACACTTCCGTTAACACGGAAAAAATAAAGATTTCCAACCTGCATTTTGAATTTTAAACAGACACAAAGGAATACACGTAATGATATCGTGCAAGGAGTTCTCCCAAAACACATCCATCCACCTCAGAGGTCAGTCAATGAATGACTAGATCATATGATGTGCGCCTGCTCATAAGCTGTTATATACGTGGAGCGTGGCTGAGTTTAAATTTACGACTGACAGAACCTAATTCCTTACCAAGCGATTATTAACGACTTGATTACAATATCTGTCCTACAAGTATATGAAGGTATAAAAGTTAATTATTTAAAAATAATGGACGTTCTACAATTTTTTCCTGTCAAGTCTGTGAAATTTACAGCACTAGTTAACAAAAATGCGATTTGAAAATGCTACGAAGTTTTGTCTACCGAACACAGAAACGGGGTTTACATGATAAACACACTATCACATGATAATTTAAAGACTAATTAAAATAAATCTTTCGCACTATAGTTTACAAAGACTGTGAACGAGATCTGAACCTAGGAGCATATAATATCGCTTAAAGAGAATCGCAGTTATCACACTCTGAAGGCCAGTGAAGTCGAGATTTCATGTGTCACGTCAATGCAACGTGAGGGTTGGCGAAGAACATAGATGGCTGAAACCCGCAAAAAGCCTCCGCATCTCTCCTGCCCATGGTCAATCAACCCCTCCCCTTACACGGGCCAAGAACGTGTTTTTTTTCAGAGGGATGCTCTGTCCAAGGTCACACAGCCCACTGTCGAACCGACGACACTGTGTGCAAAATCTCTACAAGACCACACAGTCCTGATCCCCTCCCTTCACCATCAGCCCAGAACATGTCTTTTGTCCTACAACTTCGGGGACTCTTCAACTGTCAGTCACCCCTCAAGACACCAAGTTGGACTCTTCCAAAGTGATGACCTGTTTGTAAAACTATGCATTACCCATGAATTGTCGACTCTACTGAAAATATGCCCTGGCCGGTTCTGTGAGAGGAATGGTTATTCCCTCATTTGCCCCTTCCCCTGACTCGCCATACTTAGAGCTGGTCAACAGCCTTCAAACCTTTCTGCCAGGATATTTTGAAAAATTCTCACATTTATACTTTCCAAGTGTTTAAATGATTATGACCATTGAATAAATTTTAACAATTCTCACTTTTTAATTATTGCACATTTTTTGTGAGAAAATGTACAAAAATTACCTAATTACGATCTATACAAACGACTCGAATGAATAATGCATATAAATTTGACACAAAATGAATAAATCTAGGAAATATTTGAGTTCCTGCAACTTAGTGGAAGAAAAACAATGAAATAAATTATAAGTTACTGAACACAAACACATTTATAGATCCGAAATAATTTTAACAAAAACTCAGTCGAAAATGAATCGCAGAGAAAGTTTTTACAAATTCTCACAGTGAACACACGTAGAATAGCTTCAGAAATCCATATTTATGAATTCTAGCCGAATCAGGTACATTTTATTTAAAAGAAATAAAAGACACACACAAACTTTAAAATAATGGAAAAGATTTCTACACTATAAGCTATCGAAATAAAATCTTAGTGACTCCTGTAATTTACACTAGTAGAGAAACTGAATTCAAAAGTTAATCAATGATTATTAAATAATAAATAAATATATTAACACCTGTAAAAATATTCTAACTCCTATTGTATTTTATGTTACAATGGTTAAATATGTGAAAAACAGAAATATTTCGAAAAAATACTGCTATCAATAATGTGAGCGAGGTGTGAACCGCGAGCAGATAGATGATGTTATCACCTAACAAGTGTTGCAGGTTATGGGGCGGCTAGGCGAAGTAAGGGGTCTGTGCGAGTTCGTAAACAGGATGGGTCACCACTGTAGCCTGAGGCGACATGTCCGTCTTTTTTCTATCCTATAACACACTGCTATTCGATGAAGGACAAGCTTGCTCCTTTGTTAAGGGAATGCAAGACCCTGGCGAACTGTCTTCAAGCATCCAGCCTATCTTGCTTGGGACACAGGCTGCTAGCAATGCTTTAGTTTATACATGTCCTTAACCCGTCCCAGCTGTAGGAATCCTACAGGCTTCACACAAAGTGTTAAACACATTTGCTTTCTGAATAAACACAAAATTAACTGATTTACACAATAAAGTAAATGAGTAAATGATATTTCTATGTGTTTAAAATATCTCGTGAAAATCACCAGTGTTTGTTAATACCCATGAACTGCATTATAAGTTTGTCTTTCAAACTCATTTACCATAAGTAAATTATTTATTTTGTCTTGTTTTCTATTAAAATGCAAAATTGTTAACCCATTACGAATCTCTGTAGTCTTTCGTGTTAAATATTAACGATTTCGCTATTTTTAGGTGATATTCACGCAAACTGATTTCACAGTGAGACTGTATTGTTCGTGGTTATGGAAAGCGCTCAGACAAAGTGATTCGCCAATTTTTGCGAACAAACACACACTCGTCAAACCGCCAGAAGGAAATATTACGTATTCAGTTCACATCCAAATATTTCTGTTTACTTAAAACATAAAATTTAACCAAGTAATTTTGGTTTTGTTGTGTTGAAATACCATTTTCAAGATATATATGTGAAAAAAAAAGATAACACACATGAATAAATAAATGTTCTTCACATAAACAAACAGAAAAGCTACAACCACTGGTGGATAGAGTACTAAAATATATTTTATATTTTCTTTCAAAAACATTTACTCACGCACTCATTTCTCTAAGAAATATGTTTTATAAAATTCCAGATCTACAGATTGGAGATAAATTAAACACACATTCGCTTTGAAATACACTTTTAATATATCCCATTTTTTAAACAAACACAATATTTATTTACATATACAAGAATCACGTTCTTAAAATATTTATTTATATACAGAAAAAAAACTCAATCTTCTTTTCTGGGAACGAGATTGATAATATTTGGTTGATGTTGCAGGAAGAAGAACTCGTTATTCTCAAATCTTTGTGAAGTTGTTATTTACAGTGGATTCTAGATGAGTTGTTGACTTGCTAACTGTTAGAATGGATCATTGTCATAGAATTTCAGATAAGTTATTTTGAGAGACTATATATATCAGTTAATTGCTTCACTCTTGATACAGCTGACAGTTTAATTGACTTGCATGTGCTATTGTGACATTTACCTACCTAATTGGTGGTATTGCATATAGCAGAGCTGAATTTGCTATGGTATTGAGTGTAGTGCGTTAGGAAAAATGTAGACAGGGCTACACAAGCCGACTACATGAAGTGCTGAATGAACTGCTGAAATACAAGAAGTGTAAAGTTTGCAGAGGAAATTTGACATGCACATCGTACTGACATGAGCGATGGCTTTCAGAACAGAGGCTCTACACATTGTGGGTTTTGTGGAACAAGTAAAATTTATGGATTTCCAATTGTATTAAACCACAGCAAAAATATTTTATCTATACATCGGAGCAAGTGAAGAGATTTTGGTGGTTCTCGAATCCAGGGTCTCGAGAGTCGATGAGGGTGAAGCGAGGCAAGTAACGAAGCACTGTTGGATTATAAGCCTTCTTATCACTAATAAACTTGAATTATTTACCACCAGTGGTGAACAGTTGGTATTAGGAGATACGCACATCCATTTTTTATATCAGCTGTAAAGCCCACCTGCTTCCATGAGCACTAAATTCTTCAAGTCTGGTTATTGACTAAGGGATTATGTTAATGTCATAAAGTTTACCAACATCAGATGAGTGTAGAACAGGGAGGGAATTACTTTGAAAATAGAAGGTTTGCGTAATGTCTTCCTCCAACATGAGGGATTTCAAGTACTTACATGATACTGTTAAACTAATTCTAATAGGTTGGGGTGATGTTTTAGTCACAATTATCAAAGCAATTCTGCATCTCTGGAGAAAACAAGAAAAGTCTACGTCACTGTCAAGCCTATCGTTAACTATCTGCACATCAGTTAACCTGCTGGTAAACGCTCTAGCCAGTATCTCATATCTGAGATTGGATGATGAATTTTTTTTCACTGAAGCTGGGTAGTCGGAAATCAAATTACATTTTATCTTTAAATTAATGTATCGAATTTTTGGAGGTAATTCAGTAGGTGGAGCTGGAAATGATAATTGCAGAGCTAACTGTAAAACTGCCTTAAAATGTGGAGCAGATTGTGGAGCTAACTGTGGTGCTGCCAAGGCAGCTAACTGAGGAGTTGTCTGAGGAGATAACTGAGAGGCTAACTGAGAAGCTGTCTGAGGAGCTAACCAAGAAGCTATCTGAAAAGCTAACTGAGGACCTAACTGAGGAACTAATTGAGGAGCTGTCTGAGGAGCAAACTTAGGAGCTAACTGAGAAGCTGTTTGAGGAGTTAACTGAGGAACTGTCTGAGGATATGATGTTGTTTGCATAGTATCAGTCTTGCAAGTTTTACAATGTCTCATAAAATTATCGCTCTGTGTAAAGTGTCTTTGGCATAAATCACACTGAAATTGCTTTCTTGTATTTTTCACTCCACAGCTCGCTCATTCATGTCGTTGTAGGTGACACAGAACTGTAAATTCTTTACCGCAGAAGCAACACAGCAAATACATAATTTCTTCCGTACTATTCAAAGATGAGAATGAAACTGCTAGGCGTACACCTTCCTAAGGTAGTTATAGGCAAATCCAGGAGGCAATTTGATTACATTATCCTTTTTAAACACAGTATGTCTGAATTGTAGAAAGTGTTACATGTACATGTTTTTAGACATAAGAAGTTTGAATCATATAATGTAGTTTAAAGGGGAATTATTTATTAAATTGCTTTAAAATTACTAAAGGTTTATTTAATAATTATCCCACACACAAACCTTTATGTGCAAACACATCAGATTAGATTGTTAAATACACACAAAGTATATGTAACATTTGATTGTCATAATATGTGAATATTACAATTCATGCATTTGAAAAGTTATTAAAACAGAAAAATAGTTTCAAACCATGTATTTCTATACATTGTTCTTACATTAGCTTACAGAATACATTTTCTCATCACTGTGTGCTTACAAAACAGATGTTTACATCATATCATTTCCATTCTCTCCTTGGCGATATTTATAGTATTTTCATCTGTTTGATTGTTATCATTGTTAGTGTATTTGGGTGCATGTAATATTATACATCATTCTGGTAAATCAGGAAAAGTTTCATAAAAGTGCGAATACACTTCTTCGATGCTTGCTGGTATACTTATATTCGGACACATATGGTATACAGGACTTTTTTTCAGATCTGGATAAAATATTAAATCATTACATTTTAAACCCTCTAAGGGACATTGGATATGTTTTTAAGAAACAACTCATCACATATCTCTCTAAAATGGCACTATTATTCCATTAGACAAACAACAGTATTCATACTTGAGTTTGCAGGGGTGACAGGCAAGTAAATACCAGTTGGGTGGAATTAAGACATGTTTACAGTAGGAATGTCGTAAAGATATTAAAACTATTTCTTTCTAATCAAACTCTAAATGGTTTACTCCAATGTGCTAATAACTTGTTAATATTGAATTTGCACTTAGATTTCTGTATGCAAGAACATGTAACATTGTTATCTTGATCCATCTTTACAAACTAGTGTAAATCACACAAGCGAATAATTTTTATATATAATTTCACTCATCCTAAATAATGTAATATCACTCGAATAATATCCACAAGAGATTCGGGAGTAGAATCATCATAGTCTGTTTCACCCCTGTCAAACATCATTGCCCAAGTTAGCATTAATTTTGAGTTTTCCTCTGCAGAGAAAACCATTGAGTTAGATCCATTAGTTTTAAATAATTTTTTGAACGAGGGGCAATTTTATTATTTTTTAATATATATTACTTTATCATTATACACACTATCGAAAATGTATTTTTGCTCAACTCCACCTACATATATTTCACACTTGCTTAGGTAATGTTTGCAAATATCTTCAATATTCTCATACTCTATCCATCCACTTTCCCAGGTTAAACCGTGGTGATGCTTAGTAACCCATCTATTACTTTTCTTGTATTTGGGAGTTAGCTATTTCCAGTCAAATGGTGGTTTGAAGCTGAATACAGTTGTATCTTCATCCATGTCAGTAATAGCTAATTCCTTAATAATACATTTTTTCTGCAGATTGAAATCCTTGCACATTGCAAAAAATTTCATATCAGTGGTTCATCATCTAAAGACTCAATTTATTATTTTCACTAGCTTATCTATTAAATTGTAACTTGCTAATCTATTGTGAATTATCAGAGTATAAGCTTGTGTATTTGCTGGAATTGGTGTAATTGCAATAATTTCAATTCGTGAATCAATAAAGCTATTTGTAATCATGTTGTATTGTTTGCTTACATCAAACACAAATAATGCTTCTCTACTTTAAATGTTTAAGGTTCTAGGATCGGTGAACAGTTTTTGTTATAATACATTACCTGAAACTTTGTATACTTATCACTGGAAATAAGGTATTTGCCATTAGCATTGTTCATATTTAAATACACATAGGGGTTGGCTTGACTGTTAAGGTACAGTTGAACATTTTTCATATCACAATTATCGAATACTGATCTACCAGCTTTTAAATTGTTCTGTTTATTTGTTTGAAAACAAATGACAACATATCTTGGTTGTTCCGACGAAATACTTGATTTCACACTCCACACTATTTTTTGAGCTAATGGTAGAATTGGAAAAACCTCAAAACCCACAATCTGAATGCAATGTCTAAATTCTTCCCTTTTTCGATAAATTTTAAAAACTTTACATGTTCACGAGTGTTAATTTCAATATGCGACATCAACCATTCCACACTGCTTAATTCAAATGTAACACCTTCCTCATTATTAGCTGTATCATATATGAAATTCAAATGCATATTGCCAAATCGAATAACTAATTCTTTTTTAGTATTTAATATACTGTGTTTGTAGTCTTCAGCAAAGACCAAAACCATACTTAATGATATAACAACTTTGTATGTTCCACATGGGTTAATTTGTAGTGAGTAATCACTATCTTTGCTCCACCCAGTCATAAGCACTGTATAAAGATTGTTTACAGTTCCAGAGAGATAGTTCTTTATTTTGGAAGTAAACATCTCGTGTTTGATGGATTTCCACTCCATTTAGCAGATATGCATTTCTATTGAGTAAATCAAGTATTTCATTTCTTATTATTTTTGTAGTTGCTGCATTACTTGCATTAGTATTCTTTTTAATTGCTCCTCTAAACCTTAAACATGATTTCGATGGTAACGAGTCAATATCGTGATTTTGTATTGAAATTCTCATTTCCGAAGGAAAAGTGTACGGACCTGCTAGGAATGGTTCATACACATGTATTTCCGTATTAGGGATTGCATTTTCATAGCTGATCAGTTATTCAAAATTAAGTATTTCTTCCATTTCTATTAACAGTATATCCTAATTCTTTTAAAGACAATTTGTAGCCTTGTGTTAACATCATGGGTAACTTAATTGAAGTGAGTGTTTTATGCTTGCATTTGCATCTTTTATACTACCTTTCTTCGAAATATGTTCCTTAGTGACATAGTTCTTAAAAGAACCACCTACTTTACATCCAAATTTAATATTGTACAAAATACCCATTATGATTGTAATGCACAACAAAATGCAACTACTCATATAACTTTCTTTAAATGTAAACAGATGGTAATTTCTTTGTTTCTAAAATTAACAAATTTTCCTATCTTGATCGACAATTGTAACAACTATTTCATCAACACGATTCACTATTACTGGAAGATATATCAAAGTATTCAGTGTTTCTATTATTTTATATCTGGGAGTTACAGTACACGTGAATTCATTTATTGTATTTGTCAGTTTTCCATTCAAATATTAACCGCCTACAATATTAACATTTATATGATATGCATGTACCATTAATACATCAACCAGTTTTGATGATTCGTATAATTGTTTAGCTGGATATACTCTCTGTTCTTAACCTAACAGATTTGCAATCGAATTGTCTCCCCAGAAATCGATATCGACATTACTATACATTGCACGAGTTAACGTATTTGGATTTTCACATAAACGGAAATGTACAGCTTTAGGTAATGCCGCTTTAATGAATGTTTCTAAGTCATCCACCTCATAAGATCCGACCAGTATCACAATCTTGTGTGGTTTTTCACCAATATTAGCGATAAATGATTGGTTATTCATATCAATGTTTGGTATGATGATATAAGTAATGAATTCGAATAGGTTTATTTGCCATTTTTCATCTAACTCCAAAGCTAGGAAATATACTGCACAAAAATTCGAAAAATTTCCACTTAATATCAACATAGTTGACATATTACCATTATGTTGTACTATTATGTTTACTTATATATCCTATTTATAGTCAAAAACATAAACATAAATGTCCACAATTGATTGTATTTGTTAATTGTTCCATTTTGTAACTGTAACTTTATTGCATGTTTTTAAAAATAATTACATATTTCAATTGGAGTACAAAATTCGTCGAAACTATTGTAATAAAATGAATGATTTACGGTATTTTACTAATACAACCCAATTCGTTCCTTCATTTTGTATGAAATCTAAATTAACAATCATACATTCACAAAGATTTAATTTCTTTGGTAAATCGTCTCTGATATACACACCTCAGAAATAGGGAATATCCAGTTTCTTTACAAATACATTAATATCTTTGTTTCTTAATGTATGTTTTGGAAGACTATTTAGGACTTTCTGCATTTTTTCCACGCTTTCTGCATTTTTTCGCCCTTGTTCAACTTTAAATGGTTTCAAATACATTCCATTACCTTTTAATTTAACTGGTCTACTTATTGCCGAAATTCCTCCGAGGATTGACCCAAGTGCTGTTAATGCTGGAAATAGCAATGGAATGATTCTTCCTTTCTTTGTGTTTTCATTTGGTTTTACATTTTAAGCCTATGCCTCTCTTCACCTTTGCATGCCTAACTTTATCAACAACCCATGCTCGAAGCTTTTCACCTGTAGATGTAGATGAATTCGTCCTTATATTTGCAGCTTTATCGACTAGAATTGTATCTGCTATATAGCTTTCTTTCAAATCGTTTGTTAGATAGTAAACCAAATCATATTCTTTACCAGCGTTATCCAAAGAGTTTATTCCTTGATCGATCAATGCCAAATGTTTTGCAAGTTTAGTACCTGATCTGCAATAATTGTATCTTGGTAAATGCAATACAAATAATAATTTATTGCTCAACGTATTCAATACACCATGTCCTTTTTTGTTCTTTAGTACAAGCCATAGTTGTCAACTGAACCCAAACCTATATATATAGAACTACATTAATACTTTTTATGTTATTACATTACGATACATTATATTAGTATGTTGTGATACATTACAATATGTTATGTTAGTATGTTATATGTTTACAATATGTTACATTAGTATGTCACGATACATTGCGATACATTATATGTTATGTTACTATGTTACAATACGTTATATTGTCTATTTGTGTAGAAATGAAGGGAACATAAACAAAATGTACATCTGCTGGTAATAGTAAATACAAAAGAAAGCATAATTGAACAGAAACACAGCATTCTTTTACCATCAAATATATGTTGTATAATAAGCAGTCCTTCTTCATGTGGAAGAACTTGTGTTATTATGTCGCTGTTGGAACATCCAAATTGACTTAAATATATGTGTTTTCTCAAACAATACAACAACAGAAATATCAACGATTAGCGACCATTTTCTCATTAATTGAAGTAATGTGATATTTCAATTTCACAAATAAAGAAGATTAATGCATCCGAATGAAGTATTGCCCAATTCCATATTTATTTTTGACGATGTTTGGTGTGAACTGCAAGGTCAAATACAACACTATTTTAGTTTTGGTCGACATTCAAAAGTTGATTGATTTTATCTATCACAAAGTTATGCACATACACCACAACATAATTTGTGCAATAATGCAAATATGATATTTGTGTTTAAAATGGACAATATGAATCTGCAACATATTTACAATGATTATGTTTTAGGCGAAATAAAATTGACAAAGTTTAAAGATATGTGTTTTTACAGCTGGAAAGAATAATATGGTTTTTTGGTGATTACACCAACACTTCCCCTATAGAAAGGCAGAAATGGGTCTGGTTTCGACAGTTTTTTACTTCCAGGCGAATAACAATGAGTATTTCAAAGTTTGGACATAGCGGTATAAAATGCAATCATTACAATAGCTGTTTAACCAAAAATTGAGATGTGAATTGTGTTTTGAAAGGATATATATATTACATAATATGAGTATGACTGTGAAATATAGTGTGCGGTAAATAAATGTTACATGGAAGACTTAATCACTATTATGCTAAACGTATTTAAGTAGCATTAAAACAATATTTGAGAGAAATTAATCAAGTTAGTGGATTTGAATGATAATGTTTATTAAAACACGAGTGTATTTGCAAACATTTTAACCAATATTAGCAATGATTTGCAGACTAATGAATTTAGAATAGAAGAACATTTAAATGGGTTTAGTAAATACTTTAATGATATGGCAAACATAGTTTCTACAATATAACTGACAGAAATGCAAGAAAATTTAATAGTTGTAATTAATGAAGTGGTAAGGGATACTATTACAAAACAGCATGAAACACAAATAGAACAAATAACACAATATATAAAAGACGAATTCATTAATAGAAAATGTGGTTAAAGTTATGCAAACAGATTTGAGAAAACAAAATAATGATTTCGAAACAAGAATAAATTAATTTATTAATGATTTGAAAGCTAAACTGTAACTAAGTTGGATGCTGTTTAAAGTAAATTCGATAAGAATGAAAAAATGCAAACTATTCGACCTACTGCATCAGTTAGAAAAGCAACAACTTAATTCATATATAACTAGATTGAATTTAATGCAATATAATAAAAACATGTCTACCTTTACTTCGGAATTACATAAAGTTATATCTGCTCTGAAGGGAAAATATTTACAAGCCAAACGAGCTCATATGGAACAGGATGTTTTAAACGAAGAAATATTTAAATTTGTTACAACTAGAATGTATACATTGCATTCTGTGTTGAATAAACCTAATGAAACAGTTTTGTAAATTAAAACTGAATACGAACCTTTAACATAGAAAAAGCAAACTCTTTCTCATTTAACACAATGGTATTATCTTTACAACATTCTTCACCTCTCCACGATACGACCTTTGGTGTTTTTCAACATGTTGTCTGGTTCATATGAGATTCGTTAATAACATTTCTGCCTGACAATAAAATTAAAAGTGGTGATTACGTAACTGATGTGAGTCAAGTATTGTTCAAATAATTGTTTAAAACATTTTCAAATCGATATTCCGATACTGATTTGCAGAAATATAACGAACTTATTCATCGAACATATGCTAACATTCGTTAAGGAGATGAAAACCACCCGAAAATACATTTAATAACCAATATTTTCGGAAGTGGAACATATAAAGATGATGATGATTGTTTTTCTCCTGTATATTGGAACAATCCTAATGAATTTGTTCATAGATTAAAATTTCTCATTGCTTCGAGAGAGTCTGGAAATAATTCACTTACGAACGAAATTGTTTCTCTTATTGAAGAGTTGAAAGAAGACGGTTATATTACAAATTGAATTTAGTAATATTTCTAAAGAGCTTCATGCTCCGGCAAGGATAAGATATCCTAGTAGAAGAGTTATAACTCATGGTTTAAATAACCTTTTCAAGCAGATTTGTGTCAATGACATTGCTTTCCAAATACTATAAGGGATACAGGTATATTTTAACTGTAACAGACGTTTATTCAAAGTATGGTTGGGTATACCTTTGAAAAACAAAACTGGTAAACAGGTTACCGATGCAATGAAGATTGTTTTGACACAGAGAAACTCATATTCGCTCCAAACCAATAGCGGAACCAAATTTTATCTACACCGTTCTGGAAACTAATGACTGAATATGGCTTAAAGCTTAAAGCCAGTGTTGTGGAATGTTACAATAAATCGATTAAGCAGTTAATATATAAACATTTCACATCGAGGGGGACTTATAAATGGGTTGATATTTTGCCTGAAAGAGTTCGATTTTATAATTCTAGATGTCATAGAACTATCAAGATGGTGCCCAAAGAAGTTATGGATAATAGTTTACTGAAAGCTGTTTATAACAATATTAAAGCCATCGACGAAAGTTACCCAAAGTTCAAAGTTGGCGAATTTATATGTATCTCGAAGCAGAAATTAATATTAAAAAAAAATTACTCTTAATTCATCTTATGATATAATTAATATTATTTAAATTAGAGAAACACATCCCAGAGTGTATTACATAGAAACCTATGATGGAGAACCAATAAAAGGTGGATTTTACGAATATGAACTGTAAAAAGTCAGTTCTCGAAATGGATATTTGGTTGATAAAATCATTAAAAGGAAGAAAGATACGTCCTTGGTTCGATGGAGGGGTTACTCCAAAGCACACGACTCCTAGGTTAAGAATCAAGTTTGGAATACAATGTTTATAAAATTATGACACTAAATAAATTTTTTTAAATAGTATTTGATGTGATATTATATTTAATAAACCTCTGGATGGTTTTTGGGGACACAATATATTGTGCAATTAAGCTGCTTGTTGAATGGAATATCATTTGATTCATTTTAATTGTGATGTAATTTGGTGCATTTTATTTGTAATTCAATTCGTAACTATCATAGATTCGTTTAATTGGTCAATTGCATTTAGGTGCTAATTGGGTGTATTTGCTACATATTGTAATTCATTGTGTTTGGGTGGTATTCCGTTGTATTTGATTCCTTTTAAATGTGATGTAATTGATTAATTTTGATGTTACATTTCTATTAATCGGAATAAAATTTCGTGGAAATTTCAGATTAAAGACATTAAGGACATGATTTGTTTAAATTGTTGTGGTAATTTCCTGGAATTGAAATATTTTTTCGCTGAATTTTTCGACTTAAAGGCATTTGGAGCAGAATTCCATTTTAATGTTATTTAGAATGTATTTGTAACATGATATATTTTTTAGAACTTCGATAATGTTTCTGGAATTTGTTTCTCGGATTAGATTTCTACGTTATATCGTGTTTTTTATTTAGTTGTTATGTAATTGATCGTTTTAATTCATTAATGTTGGAGTGATGGTTAGTTTCATCAGAATACATTTCTGAGTTCATTATTGTTTGTGCTAGGTTATATTACTTTGCTTGTAATTATACAGTTCTTCGAAATTGGTAAGTTTTAAGAGAGCAAAATAGTATTCGCCGTACAAAAAGTTTTTATAAGAAAATAGTTATTAAATTTTTTAGTTTAAAATTTTATAAAAAGGAGTTTTTAAGGTGTAAATTATATTTATGGTGAAAAATTTCTAAATTGTGTTTTACAGCACAAAGGATTTATTAACGTTTTACATCAGTTTTGACGGTGTACACTAGTTATGATGGTGTCGAGTTACTCAGAGTATTTTTTTCAAAAATGTGAATTTTATAAATGTAAAGTTTTCCTCTCAAAGAAATAATGTTTAAACTAGTCTTAAACTGCAATGCAGTAGTAAGAGTTTAAATTTTCTATGTTATATTATAAACAATGGCACGTGCTTGCTTTAAAATTGTGAAAGCCAGGCGAGGCGAGGTAGATCCCAGGATACGGTTAATTGTATAGTGGATGCGAGATGAAGGCTAGTAATACATGCCACAGAGAGAAGTTGAAGGACTGGCATGGCCAGAGGGAAGAGTCCTGTCTACCTCCTGCTGGAGCACATGCATGCTCATAGGCTTTGTGTGACAGCGATGGAGAAGGGGAGGTTGTCGGGTGGATGGAAGCAGGCGGGTATCGATAGTGGTGCGTGATGCTTTTCTGAACCATTTTCTCATTTTCTTGCCCACTCCATCTCGTCCACAGCTCCACAAGTGCCCCAAAACTCTGGCCTGCTCACACTGTCTTTTGCACTGTTCCTCGCGCAGCTCATCTGCATCAGCTCTTGAGACTTAAGTTTTGCTCGCTCCCCACACACCCAATTTTCAGACATTCACTACCTGTATTTGTACATGAGACTTTAGAATGGTCTCCGTATCGTTTGTAAATATTTGTTGCTATAATCAACTGCCTTTCCCAAATAAATTTGGAACTTATTATTACTTAACATAAATATTAAACTTTACCAAGATTATATTATATTTTCCTATACGATACTACAGTTAAAACTATAGCCTAGGAAAATGTGCACACATATTTTTAGAAAAACATTGAAAGTAAAAAAAAAACATTTCGAACAAGTTTGTTAAACATATGTTTTAAATTTTTAAAAATAAAGTTTAACTTGAGTATTTGCTTACATAATAATAGTTCGAACCTGTGTAAGTGGAAATATGTGTGTTTTTCATTTAAAAAAAATAAATGTCTTATAGCTGTGTTGGTATGAAAATCAATCATTTATTAGTTAAAAGTTTGCTGGAAAATGGAATCAAGTTTGCTGGAAACTGGAAAAAAGTTTAATGAAAAACTCTTTCTATTTTCTTAATTGAATGTATTGTGTGTTAAAGACATTTGGAATGTATTTCTTAGTTATGAAGAAAAATAAAGTTTAGGGACAGAGTTGTGAAATTTTTTTATTTTGCTGGGAATACGCCAGGCTCTTGTGTCCCGAGGAAACTTCAATGTTCCAGCGAAAATAGCAGTTAGTCTAGAGGAGGGGTGAGGGGAAATAGCCCAGGTCAGTTCAAAATCCGCTGCCACCCCTAGGGAAACCGTAGCTTTGACCTTGAAGCAAGCTTCCGTTAATGGCCGAGGCAGCACTCTGGATGTGAAGGACTGGGCCTGCGTGGACCGAGCATTTCTACGGAAACAAGTTCTGGGCTGACAGTGAAGGGTAGGAGGTCCATAACCTTGAATCTATGGTGAGGGTATAGAACCCCCTCCGTGGACAGGGGGCAGCAGGTTTTGCGAAGCACAGCATTGTAAGGGGCAGTTCTTAAACAGTGTAGGCAGAGGGGATGTTTGCCACTAAACAGGTTCTTGCAGTGTTGAATCGATACCAGGGTGCATGGCCCGGAGCTTTGGAAAGGGCGAAAACAAACTCTGCATTGGAGGGGGACAGGGGCTGCATGGACAGAGTATCCCTCTGAAAAAATGTGTTCTTGGACGGTGTAAGCGGAGGGGGCTGGTTGACCTTGTGCAGGAGCGATGCCGAGGCTTCTTGTGGGTTTCCACCATCTTAGTTGTTCGCCAACCCTCTTGCTGCATAGACGCGACACTGGAACTCTCGACTTCACGGAGTGTGATAGCTGCGATTCTCGTTAAGCGTTATTATATGCTACGGGGTTCAGATCTCGTTCACAGTCTTTGTAAACTATAGTGCAAAATATTATTTACAAGTCTTTAATTTACTGCGCGATAGTGTATTTATCATGTAAACCATGTTTCTGTGTTCTGTAGACGAAACTTCACATTTTTGTTACCAAGTGTCGTGAATTTCACAGACTTGGCGGAAAATTTTTTTTTAGAATGTCTGTTATTTTTAAATAATTCATTTTTATACATTCGCGTAACTGTAGGACGAATAGTGTAATCAAGTCGTTAATAATAGCTTGGTAGGGGAATAGGTCCTGTCAGTTGTAAATTTCAACTCTGCTGCGTTCCACGTATATAACAGCTTATAAGTAGGTGCACGTTATATGATCCAGTCAGTCATTGACTGACCTCTGAGGTGGATGGATGTCTTTTGAGAGAGCTCCTTGTACGATTAAACTACGTGTATTTCTATTGTCTTTGTTTAAAATTCAAAATGCGAGTTTGGAAATCTTTATTTGTCCATGTTAACTGGAAGTGGTAAATCATTGTCTGTGTGTTTTGCTAATTAGATTGCATGCAGTGCTTGGTAGAGATAAATTTTTTGTAAATATAATTTAGGATGCATATGAGTAGTGTGTAAATCATGTTCAGAGTTTTTTTGCCATAGTTTCAACTCGCCCACAAGCTCCAGCTATATAAGTTGGTGCATGTAACATGATACATTCATTCAAATACTTACCTCCGAAGTGGACAGATGTGTTTTCGGGGAGCTCCTGATGCGATTTCATTATGTATGTTTGATCATTTTCATGTTCTTGTGTTAGTTAACCATTTATTTATTTTCACCTCTGTCTATAATCAAACTGTGCTTTACTGAGCGAATAGACGCATATTAAAAGTTATATTTTTTATGCATGTTAGTCAATTAATTTCTATTAACATGTGGATTACATTTCTAAAGCTCCTCACCAGTCTCACAGGCAGACGGACATGTAATGTATGTATGAGTCATCAAGTAGTGTTACATATATCTTGTTATTGTGTTTGTTAGACATTTAATTTATAGGGACATTTTTTTGCTGTGTTAATTAATTAATTTTATACTGCACACTCATGCAATTATGTTCTTTCATTATACTTCTCTCATGTAAATTATATTGCTAGCATACAGGTCGGGGTTGACTAATTCATCTCTTTATGTTTAAGACACCTGGAGAGTCACATAATTGCACTTGTTCGCGTAGTTGTGATCATTTGAAATTTGTGATTCGATACATGTAATGAATTCATTTGTTGAACACGTTCAAACACTCTGGAATTCTCTCATGCAATGCTGTTATTCATTTGGAGTAATACTATATTTCAAAGTCGCCTATCTACCAACACTGTCTATGATCAATATCACTACCAAACAAAAAAATTTATACTTGGGACACTCTTGCACAACACTCACCCCACACACATATATATACACACACACCTTCCCCAACACGTCACACCTCAGTCGAGTGTTAGAGCTCATAAAGTGAGGATGTACCAACGCTATCTACAAAAAGAAATAAAGAAAATTATAAATTTGAGCCTCAGTACACTGTTGCATCAAACACAAGAATACAACAATTATTTAACCCTTTCAATCTTTTGAACCCTTTCAATAAAATCTAACCCGTTCAATACATCTGACCCTTTTATCAAACGTTTCAATTTGGCTAACCCTTTAAATCTAGTTAATTAACCCCTTGATACCAATTTTATATCAAATTAATTAGGTCAATCAAAAAAAGTGTCATCTCTTAGGGGCTAGAACCGGCCCGCCCCTACTACTAGTATCACAGAGGATGTTTGGCATTTCGTTTGGTCGCATAAAGTCCATGCACGCCAATTAGATTATTTATGGCGTTGTGTCTTGAAATGGCTGGAGTCCTTCAAAGTAAATAGTTTGAAACTTTTCACCCCCTCGATTCAACGAGAAAAGGGAAAGAAGTTATCTACAACATCGTGAAAGAAACAAAATATTGTCAAACCACGCTGTTCTCGGTTGAGCCGTCATTTCTTTGCGGAGTTGTTATTGGCCGAGGATCATCCAGTTCGCGCCAGATAAAATGTAAACCGATCTGAAATGCTACACAGGATACAATGTCCGTAAAATTACGCCCCTAATTTTTTCTGTTTTTAGGAGGTACTCTGTGGCCACGCCGCTAACACGGCGGCCTTCTACTTGGGCGATACGGGTTCAGCCCTCGACGGAAGAGCCCGAACTTCGGCATGTATAAAACGCAGTGGACGTTGCCGGTTACATGTGGATTTCCTAGGGCTTTTCTCGTTTCCTTGCTGAGGTCGCGGTGGCTGAGCTGTTAGCCTGCTCGTGCCCCACCATGGCGAACTGTTCAATTCCCGGCCGGGTCACTCCAGGATTTTCGCATGCGGGAATCGTGCCGGACGATGCCGCTGTTCGGCAGGTTTTCTCGAGGATCTCCCGTTTCCCCCGTCCTTTCATTCCGGCGCTGCTCCATACTCACCTCGATTGCCCACATCGGCTCTCGAGACACTGTTAAGAGCTGTCCAAATATCTTCACTCACTCACTCTCTCACTCGTTTCCCCGCTGATGTATTCCGTCACTTCTCCAGTGCATAGACGACTGTAGCCAGTGAAGATATCCTGAAATATACCACCCATGTCCTATTGGGTGCACCAATCACTTGTAATTTGTTATCCTGTTTAGTCAGACGAAGAGATCTATCGGAGCCTAGTAGGATCTGAGGCGCGCGGAAGCTTTGCCACAAATCTGAGAGAATCCGCAGCGGTGTCGAGCGGAGGGCTGCAAGAGCTTAGCAGTGACTAAGTACCTGTTTCAAATGAGCCCCCTCAGGCACACTTCCACTTGTGTGAGGGGACAGACGACTGAAAGAAAGACCTGGGGGGAATGTCACCCTCAACACGCCGAGCCGAGGAAGGAGTCGACGAAAAGTTTTATGATGCGCCAAGAATGCCCCCGATCTTTAGTAAGGGGGGTGGGGGTTGAAGCAGGGTGTTAGAGCAAGGGAGGAGGCTCGCAATCTCAGGCGTGATCTTGTTTCCACCAGCGTTGCCACGTCTCCGGAAACAGCGAGCGTCGTTGTGTGAAGTACAGCACACACGGCATGGCTGTCTCGTATAGCCAGCAGGGTAATTATTTGGTATATGCTGTTCACGGTAAGATGAGCACTTTCGAAAGCCCTACTTAAGATCTACTTGTATGCCCGGTGTGTATTTCTCCACCCTATGTAAAATTAACATTGCCGTGGGCCTCGTCACTTTATTCATGCGTTGGTCAGGTGAAACCGTATGATCATTGGAGAACAACGTATTTTACAAATATGGTAGTTTTTATATTTCGATGCATTAAAAAAAAACAGAAAGCAAAAGGAATAATTTAAGTTGCCACAAATGGGTTACCTAACAGTTTTTATTCGGCGTTAAGATATGGAACTACTTTTCATTCATTGTTACCAACTTTACTGAGCGCATGCCACTCAGTGCGCCCGTTAAAATATATGACGTTAATAGCAGTGATTTTAGGCTGATTACAAAAGTGCTCACTTTATCGTGAACAGCCTTTAAGCAACTTTAGGCTTACGTCCCGTATGCAATGTAACATATGTAGTACAGTCAGTATGTTCGTGGGCACCGTGATGCGTGGCTGCCTACACTCTGGGCGCAAATATATCAGAAATTGGGTCTATCCGCGTGAAGTAAAACACAGCCAAAATACACACATCATGGAATATTATATATAAGAAAGTGTTATACAAATATTCCATTGCTAGACGTGTTTCTATTTACATCCATTGCTCTTTTAGACTGAAAGCAAAAATTTAAACTTGTACATTTGAAGTTGGGCTTTTCTAAAGGGAAGGAAATACATCCATATTTATTTTCTCAATTTTTTAGGTAAATACTTCAATTTTACTGTAAATATCTTCGTGTGAACTGAAATAAAAAAAGTATTTATTACTTTCTGAACATAACCGCAGATGCGAAAGTGGCAATGTTAGCTGAATATTAGCAGCATCGGAAAATACAATAAAGTTTTCCCTCCGCCATACCGAATTAACACTTCTTAGAATTAAATCCGAAATACGAGTAAATTCATCAGAGATTAAGTCGAAGCTTGCCACAATTAATTTTGCACAGCGTCGTAAGACAGGCAGTGTACAGCTTAACTGTGTCAATTATACGTAATAATTCGAAAAACAGTATGGCTACAGGGAAACTTTGTATGTGCGATCATGTTCAACAACACCTGAAGAGCATGCGGAACCAACCATGAGTACTATCATACAATGGCCAGTTATCAAGATCAGTTTTAATTCTAGTTCCAGCTGCGACAAGAGATAAGTCTAACTTTCATGTCAATAAGCACTGGAGTCTTACAAATTGCCGTGCTATGGTAAGCTGAGTCAGTTATTTGTACCGCATCAAGTTTATAAAAACAGTTATTATTGCTTACAAGGAAGTGTAAAATTTAAAAATAAACATGTTCTGCTTCGATTTAAACAATTTGAAATGCAGTGCATATTACGTGAACAAGTAACTTTTTTTGAAATTATAGCTAGCATCACATTTTATTCTAAACGAAAATGGCGGGTTAACGTTACCCGCACTTCGTTAACAATTTTATACGGCACATATAAGTTAAATGCCTTGAAAAAATTTCATTTTTTGAACTAAAGCAGACCTATGGGTCTAAGCCATTGCGTGGAATAACACCACTGTACCGTTACTGCATAGTGGGAAAACCCCACTGTACCGTTACTGCATAGTGGGAAAACCCCACTGTACCTTTACTGCATAGTGGGAAAACTCCACTGTACCGTTACTGCATAGTGGGAAAACCCCACTGTACCGTTACTGCATAGTGGGAAAACCCCACTGTACCGTTACTGCATAGTGGGAAAACCCCAATGTACCGTTACTGCATAGTGGGAAAGCCCACTGTACCGTTACTGCATAGTGGGAAAACCCCAATGTACCGTTACTGCATAGTAGGAAAACCCCACTGTACCGTTACTGCATAGTGGGAAAACCCCAATGTACCGTTACTGCATAGTGGGAAAACCCCACTGTACCGTTACTGCATAGTGGGAAAACCCCAATGTACCGTTACTGCATAGTGGGAAAACCCCACTGTACCGTTACTGCATAGTGGGAAAACCCCAATGTACCGTTACTGCATAGTGGGAAAACCCCAATGTACCGTTACTGCATAGTGGGAAAACCCCACTGTACCGTTACTGCATAGTGGGAAAACCCCACTGTACCGTTACTGCATAGTGGGAAAACCCCACTGTACCGTTACTGCGTAGTGGGAAAACCCCACTGTACCGTTACTGCATAGTGGGAAAACCCCACTGTACCGTTACTGCATAGTGGGAAAACCCCACTGTACCGTTACTGCATAGTGGGAAAACCCCACTGTACCGTTACTGCATAGTGGGAAAAAATTAGGATTATTAACAACATTTTTTAGAAGAGAATTCCTGCCAAAAGTTTTGTTATGGCGAACAGTTTTTAATATTTACCAGGAGCTGTTTATTACTTCGAAATATGTTCATTTTCTTTGTTTTCTCGCATTCGTCACAGGTTTTTGTTTGTATTTGTATTGTTCCGCGTAACTTCCCGTTTTAAGAGCTTGTTGTTCTTTTGCTCTTTCATTGATATTTGTATCAAATGTGTATGGGATTAATTTTGCCGTTATACTGGTAGCAATTTTATACACGTTGCTTGTAATAGCTGCTTTTATGTTGAGTAAAATAATGTTTCTTTCAATTTCTTTCTTTCTTTTTTCTGGTATAGTTGTATATTTTTATTTGATTCCTTTTTGTAGTCAGCGTAAGCAATTGACAAATTCCTGTCAAATTCTAGTTGTCATTCAATTACGCAGTTGCCATTTAAACGCATGGAAAACTACAGGAGATTTTTTCAGGGTCTCTCCGCGGAACTAATTAGGATAATGAACACAACAAACTATCTCCTGAAGTTCTCGGCTGTATTTTACGGCGTACCGGTCTGAAGTAATTTGGCAACACTGTAATCGTCGCAACCCTTATCTCCCACCCCTACAGGATACGTGTCATTCTCATCCTGAGCTAGGGTCGTGCTAACGAGACGGAAATAGAAGGCTAAAATAATTACATAAAGAGTGTCTTTCTCGAACGTTAAGTTTAAAGGCACTGGAGGACTCACTCCAGAACTTAGTTACGCTCACTGAGCCTGGGTTAACTGAAATTGTTCAAACTCAGAATCGGTTGGGTAAAAACGTGATAAAAACCAAGATACGCATTGATACGTTGGATTGGAATTTCACTTATGCAGTAAAATATTAACCTGAGAGTGATAAAGTGGGCCCAGCACGTCCTGGCATCATTTTCTGTGTTTGCATACCGTCAAGAATTAATTTAAAAAAAAAAAAAATTGGAATGGCGTTTTACTGGACCAAACGTTCTAATTTAATTATAATTTTTGATTGTTGGATATTAAGACTCCAGTTTTAAGCTGATGGACTTATCGGCTTAGGACGAGAAGAAAGTGCCTAGATTATACGTAAATTATTTACATAAAATTTAAAGCTTCGTGGCTTACCTAGGATACGAATATGAAGCACTGTGAACTTCAGAGTCTTTTTTAACGGACGTCCAGTTTTGTTTAATGAATTTGTATGTTTTTACAAGTGCCCATTTCATGAAAAATGTACCAGCAAAGTTGAAAATTTTCCATTTGAAGCTCGGGTAAAACCAAACTCTCTATAAACATTTTGTCTTCTGGCGAACAAACGCGCACGTGTTAATACGTTCATTGAATGAAAAGAGGACGACAGTTTTAAATGCAGCCGTATCAATGTACGTGACGATTCTGTAACTTGCCCTCAATTTTCGGGTCCTTGTAACAATAAGACTAACATTGTAACATTTTCAGGCAGCTTGAAAAAAAAAGGACGTCAAAAATTCCCTCGCCGCAAGGAAACGAACATATTATTGAAGAGTAGTGCTAATGTTATTTGTAACGTATTCTATACACGAAGGGGGGAGTGGTATTACGTGTAATAAATAGCAGAATGTTGAAAAGCACGCCAGTCAGAATGACGTCATGTTGTCGATTCGTCCCTCGCGTGATGTCGTTAAGACGATACAATAGTCTATACAGAGGTAGCTGCCTTGTTTGCTTTACCACAAAGGCAAACGTCTGGGAAGGGTCTATCCCCGCAATGGTCTGTCAGTCATGCAAGTAATTCCAGACTAGGTGATAGCCGGAAATGTCGTAAAATGCAGTCGAAAAGTTGCGAAGCACGCAGTCCAAGTGATGGGGCAAACGTATGTTTGGACTATAATTCCCGCTAACAATGATTGGTGGAGACAATACAAACAGATACGCAGATACTAATGTAATGTAATGCAATGTAATGTATGTAATGTAATGTATGTAATGTAATGTAATGTATGTAATGTAATGTAATGTATGTAATTTCCTCCTTCAAATAACCTTACGTTCTCAAACAAACAACTTGAAAACAGTGAAAGAAAGAACTTACGCGACATCAAATTGCGTAAATCCGAATAATTGGTTACAAGATTCGATACTAAATCTTGTTTTGGAATTAATGACAGAAGTCAGTTATTTCAGAAGTATAAATTGTGGTTCTCTTATACAGGGCGGACATTTTGTGAAAACTTGCTTTTGATTGTAGAAGCGACGACGACAAATACATACACGTAGGGATAAGCATACGCAATGTGACTATTTGATCAAAGCATTTTCCTTGGAAATAAAAAAATTCCGTGCAGATTTCAATAGTCTTAAGAAATATTTCCTAGGGTAATTTGTAAATATAAAAGTACTTCATAAGTGTTTAAAATTATTTTCAAATTTTTTTAAACACAATTGTAAGATAATTTGCCATTACAGTGGTTTCATGGGCGTCAACACCAAGATGGTCAGTGGGTCATTGCCCTCCCCAAGAGTCCGGCAAGGGAGGCAAAGTGGGGAGCAAGGGGATGGAAATATCATCTCATGATTAAGAGAACTTTTAAAAATGCATACCTACACTTGGTCAGTTTAACCAAAGCCTTTTCATTTATCTATAAGGATTCCACTGACATCACGTTTCAAGGATTCACGTGTGTGACTATGACCAAGGCAATACTACCTACTTTGCCTTACCATGATTCCTGAAAGGTATTTGCACGATTGTATTTCTACCTGCTCATATCCTCTGCTCTTCTCCGTCGCGCCGTCACATTCTTTCGTGGATCTCGGCGACCATCCATTAGTCCTAAACCAACCTCCACCCCCCTCCCCTTCTCGTATGCCGGATGTCTTTGCTTGCTTCGTGCTCCGCAAGCAAGAAGCCTGGTGTGTTAGTATACCAGGACCCGCATCGGAGTGAAGTCGTACGTATTGAATAGTGTCTCTTAATATTCGGCTCGCATGAGCTATACTGATCAATTTAAGAATGGTGCAAGGAAGTGCCAGACTATTACATCGTTCTTTCAGGAATGTGAAGATAAAATTGGTTAGCATACCCATATATGTTTATCAATTATCATATTTTATAAACAGAACTTGACAATACAAATGTGTCGGTGTATTTTGAATGTATAGATTTTTTGTTGCTTGCTACAAATTTTACAAAAAAATTATTTCAAATGAAAATTAAGGTACAAACGTTAGGTATATGTGCTTATATTGGCTAGAGCTATCATAATGAAAATTCACATTCAGTGAAAATACGTATTGATAAAGATGGTGACACATACAGTTAGCCTCTATAGTACTAACAGTACTCGATTATATTTTCTGTACAGTAACATGATAAGATTTTCCCCTTACAAGGTTGGGTCTACTAATACTTTCAGTGCTGTACACTCCGATGTACATTAGGATTGTAGCGTCTTTCATAAACGTGTGCAATTCGTAGATTTAGCTATCACTAGTCATGTCGTGTTAATAAGCTTGCTTATTGGTGTTGCAACTATTTATTTAACAAACGAAATTAAAAATTATATAAATTCATATGTTGTGCACCCAGGCAGATATTTTTACTTACAACACCACTTGTATTAAAATGTGCTGTAGCCATTTTTGTTTTGTATTTAACACATTTAAAAGTACGAAATAAAACATACGCTTACATTGAAGTACAGTATACGCGCCGAGAAACAGAATTTCAAAATTTCAGTGCAGATTGCAGTACATTAGTTACTTAGACTGCAGTATAGATAGTGTGTGCTGTTGCCAGACTCTCTACCCCATTAGTTACTTAGACTGCAGTATAGATAGTGTGCGCTGTTGCCAGACTCTCTACCCCATTAGTTACTTAGACTGCAGTATAGATAGTGTGCGCTGTTGCCAGACTCTCTACCCCATTACGACGTCTAGAAGATCGCTCGGTTTGAAATTCTGTGTGCGTAAGCAAAACATTTTAGGAAATTGTACATCTAGTATTCGACGAGACACTTATTCCTACCTACATCTAACATTAAAACCTAGCGTTGCCTCACCCCCCCCCTCCCCTCGCATTACCATCGAAATGTATACAGGTCGACGCCCATGAGTGGTTTGCAAAGTTTGATATGATATTTTATAAATCAAAATAACGAATTCAGGAGACATTGTTTTGCTCGCGATTGTGTAAAGTTTGAAGTATTTTACAAAGTAATTCAAAGTAAACATGAATCGGCCAATATTTATTACAAATTTCAAAACTGTGGCACTTACTAGCACAAACTTAGCAACCGCGGGAATCCACTTTTTCCCGCCACAAATTGTGGGTTTAAACTGAAGCTTAGTTGGCCATCAGTCTTACAAAATGTATGTATTATTTTCAGCAACATAAAGTCTGTGACTGGGGAAAAAAGTAACGCAAATGAGTGGGCGAGTGATTGAGTGAGCGAGATATTTAGGCCGTACTAAACAGTTTGACGTTACTGACACAAATAGGGGCGAAGTTAAGTGGAGATGAAGCAGCGAGGGAAATGCAATGGTTAGCGTAACGGGAGCACTCGGAGGAAACTCACAGACAACGGCAACGTCCACCACATTTCCTACATGCGTAAATACAGGCTAGACTCAGTCAGGAATCGAACCCGCTTCGTCGTGGTCGGAGGCAACCATCCGATCACGACGAAGCTGGAGTCGCAATACCCCGACGAACCCGTAACAACGACCTTAACACGCCGAAATCTGAGTAGCAGCCAATAAAAAGCAAGGTCACTGTGACGTCAGTCCGACAAATAAGTAGCCCCGACAGCCCGACAAAAGTAGATCCTATTTATACTTTCCGTCGTGTCAGACTCGTCGGGGCGCGCAAAAAATAAAAATACAACACCAGAAAACAAAATTTCGTGCATATTTCTGTACTCTAGTGAATAATAAATTAATTTTCCGCCAAAATAACGTGCCGGGTTTTTCAACATGATTTTTATCTCTCTTATAAATTCGAATATTGTCATAAGTAAAATAGTCATTTACTTTACAGCGAGTTTCAAAAAGTAAATATTGGATATTATAAGGATAACTTGCCGTTTTAGAATTTTCCATCAGCCAACTAACACACTTGTAGGGCAGATTTCGTCGGGGTATAGTGAACACTGAATAATATTTATTTTGAAATTCCATCGAGCTCTGACGTAATGTCCGTCTGTCGAGTAGTCTTGCGTCGGGTTATTGCGACTCCAGCTTAAACCACCGTTGTCGCAGAATAACATAAATGTCGTACTAATTGTCATGTAAATCTGAATAGGAAATTCTAAAGTGTGTAGGGACTGTCGGTGAATCAAACCACTAAAATGGCGTCACCAAGGCGGGCGTTCTCCTACAATTACGAAACTGGGTCAACGCATCCTTCACTGCCCGCGCGGTGTAACAGAGTTATTTTTGGACGCGCTGGGAGGATCTGTACACGGCCAGAACTAACACGAAGAACCTCGTTGTAAGTACAGTCGCTATATAAACTGTGAAACTGCGGGCACTCGATGGGTGTTTCGGAAGCTGCGGACGACAAGGTTCACTGTATTAGAATCGTGTACGACGCAGACGACCGAATTACGAATACAGTTGTGTGTGCGTACTCTTGCAAAATCATTCGATTGCAGCCAGGGGCGTGGGTTTGAATCTCACTTCGTTCGGCTCACATTTTCCGACGTTTCATTGGATTCTGTGCATGCAAAGTACCCATAAATTATAAAATAATCATTTGATTTTATTTCTACAGGAAATAAATAATATTATAGTGCGTTTTTTTTGGGTAAGATGTAAAATCGTCCTTTTTGTCAACGTACACTGGGTGCACGTTGATTTATGCATTGGATAATTTTTGATTTGCTGTACCATAGTTTTGATTTGCTGTACCATAGTTTTGATTTGCTGTACCATAGTTTTAATTTGCTGTACCATAGTTTTAATTTGCTGTACCATAGTTTTAATTTTGTGACTCGCTAAACTTTTGTTTAAGTGGAACGTTTTTGCTGTGCGAACATCCAAGGCATACTGAATATTTATATGACTACATTTATTTCAAGCTACAGCCAAGTTCGTATCTAAGAGCCTTGAATTATTTATTTCAAGCTACAGCCAAGTTCGTATCTAAGAGCCTTGAATTATTTATTTCAAGCTACAGCCGAGTTCGTATCTAAGAGCCTTGAATTATTTATTTCAAGCTACAGCCAAGTTCGTATCTAAGAGCCTTGAATTATTTATTTCAAGCTACAGCCAAGTTCGTATCTAAGAGCCTTGAATTATTTATTTCAAGCTACAGCCAAGTTCGTATCTAAGAGCCTTGAATTATTTATTTCAAGCTACAGCCAAGTTCGTATCTAAGAGCCTTGAATTATTTATTTCAAGCTACAGCCAAGTTCGTATCTAAGAGCCTTGAATTATTTATTTTAACTACTTTACGTCACGAAATTGATAAGTGCATTATTAGTTGAGAATATCTCAAACAATGTGTGCTTACACGTGGGGGGTTTCCACGCATTACAATAATCATCAGTTTTGTGTTAGTTTTGATTAAAGGCATAGTTCATAATAAACCTCTTATTTTTCGGTGTTTCGCAATGCATACTCTTTTTTATCTGTCTCATTTATTTTAAATTCTTACAAAGGGTACACCACAGTTATATTTCTAGAATAAAAAAATATTAAGGTACGTAGGACATATTGGAAAAAATAAATTAAATATGCATGGAATTTGGATTCTTCTGAAATTTGCAAGGAGCCGGTATGAACGTAAAATAAATATGTAAACAAATCTCTAACGTATAGTGTTAGATAACATGACGGAAAACCACAGCTTATTTTACATGTGCAAGGCGATTCCGGTTGTGACATCTTGATCTCGTGTCGCGGGTGTAGACTGTTCACGACTGCTTCAAGCTTTTCTGAAGCCCTACTTAAGTTCTAGTTCAAGGACATTTCTCCACCTCGTGTCTAACAAATTAAACCATAGGGACTCCGTGTCGGATTCGTGTGCACTCAGTGTAATATTATTTTCCATAAGAACTATTTCTTCTAGACTGTTCACGGTAAAATGAGCACTTTTGAAAGCTCTGCTTAAGATCTACTTGTATACTCTGAGCGTATTCCTCCACCTTATGTAAATTAACATTGCAATGGGCCTCGTCACTTCATTCATGCGTTAGTCAAGTGAAATTGTGAACTTATTATAAAAGTAAATATATCACAAATCTGCTCATTTTTACACTTCGTTGGAGTAAAAAAAAAGCGGAAGAAATAATTTTAAGTTATCAAAAATGGTTACCTAAGACTGTTTATTCAACGTTAAGAAATGGAACCATTTTCCATCCATCGTTACCAACTTTACTGGGCGAATGTCACTTAGTGCGCCAGTTAAACTATTAGTGTTTTTAGAGTAAAATTTCGGACTTGATCGAACTCGGATTGGAATCAACTCGTAGTGAACTCGTATCGCCAATAAGTGTTTAAAGTTAAGTTTCGAACATGGACTAATGTGTAAACATGACTGAATTCGGATTGAAACGGGATAGAAGCACTCTATTGGCGACTGGCAGAACTATAAAACAAACATAATATAAAATGAATGTCACATATTTTTCCGTCCAAATATTTCTCAGTTCCTTCGTGGCCATTTATTTTTCGCTTCACTTCCAAAAAAAAAAAAATCACTTAATTTGCTAGTCTCAGAATGATTCTAACCTCTTACATAACCAAACTAACGAGTCAATCTGGCGGCCACTTCTACTTTGTTCTAATTTCAGTCCGATCAGTGTTTAAAGTAAAATTTCAATCCGTATTCTACATTCCAGTCCACCTCGACAACTGGACTGGATTCTCTCACTCCACTCCTACTTCAGTCCAGTACGGATGTGTTTATACTAACACTTCAATTTGGATTCTTCAGTCCACTCCAGGTTCAATTAGAAATGAAATGAAATGTTACCGTAAACGCACTATATGTGCATGCAAGGACAGTGACATTTTTGCAAGGTTCATTTCTAAAATGCTCACTTTATCGTAAAAAGCTTTTACTAGTCATTATAAACATACTTTTTTTCTCCCTGTATTTATTCATATGAATTATTAATTAAATATATTTTATAGCCATAATATAAACAAGATTTCAATGTTACTAAAGAAAAAAAGGGGGGGAGGGGAGCACTTTTATACTAACACAATTTTAAAAAGGCTTTTAATACGTGACATTTCTAGGGAACAATCAAACACGTCATACATAGAGTAATTTTTCACAAAGGTTTGATTTAAAAAGTACGAAGAAACCGCGAATAGACTATGGTATAAATCTTTTTAAGGACACAGACATAGTTTAACTAGTTCGGTCACACATTCATTTTCAGAGTTCACGTGTTGCAAACACGTAATTTATGGCGTGCGCTGTACTTGTGCTCAGCGCTTGTCTCACGACCAATGAACATCATGTTCCGTGTTCGATGATGCTGGCATTAACCATTCATTTCAAAGAGGCGTAGAGATTTTCGCAAATATAAGATCAGCCAGCAAGGAGATTGGGCACTGATGCCTTGCTGTGTGCTGTTCCGGTCGTAAATATCAGTTTAACAGGTGAACATAATAAATGGCGCTCCTCACGGAGTGACAAATAGTCCCACCTGCAGCAATCATTAGTAGCGTTATTCACTTTCACAGGAAACGGAACAATGATGAATAAATGTTGGTCATGATAAAGTAAGCGCTTTAGAAATGAACATTAGAAAAACTTTACTGCCCCTGCATGCATGTATTTCAATGGGCGCACTGAGTGACATTCGCACAGTAAAGTTGGTAACAATGGATGGAAAGTAGTTCCATATCTTAACGTCGAATAAAAAAGTGTTAGGTAACCATTTGTGATAACTTAAAATTATTTCTTTCGCGTTCTGTTTTTTTAATGGATCGAAGTGTGAAAATGAGTGGATTTGTAGGAAGTAATTTACTTTCTAAATAATCTCACAGTTTCATTGACCGACGTATGAATAAAGTGATGTGTCCCATGGCATCGTTAATTTTACAGAAGGCGGAAGAATACATAACGTGTATAAAAGTAGATCTTAAGCAGGGATTTCAAAAGTGCTCATTTGACCGTGAGCAGCCTATATCAACAAGTCTGCAACAGCTTGAGGCAAATAGACAAGCGGGCGTTTACTTACATTCTAGCAATTCATTTGATGGGCATGGGTTGGCTCGGAGCCCTATACATTCTAGCAATTCATTTGATGTGCATGGGTTGGCTCGGAGCCCTATACATTCTAGCAATTCATTTGATGGGCATGGGTTGGCTCGGAGCCCTATACATTCTAGCAATTCATTTGATGTGCATGGGTTGGCTCGGAGCCCTATACATTCTAGCAATTCATTTGATGTGCATGGGTTGGCTCGGAGCCCTATACATTCTAGCAATTCATTTGATGTGCATGGGTTGGCTCGGAGCCCTATACATTCTAGCAATTCATTTGATGGGCATGGGTTGGCTCGGAGCCCTATACATTCTAGCAATTCATTTGATGTGCATGGGTTGGCTCGGAGCCCTATACATTCTAGCAATTCATTTGATGGGCATGGGTTGGCTCGGAGCCCTATACATTCAGGATTGTTTTCATCTTCCCATTTCAACGAAACTTTTAATAAACGTCGACTGCGTAACACGGAGATGATCCGTATCGGGATAAGTTAATCATGAGACAGCCTCGCCCCGAGTGTAATTCTACGTTTTGCCGTTAGGGAGCTCTGAAGTTCTGCTTCGCCCCCAAGCTAATCCCAGAGTCGTCGCATTTTATTGGCCTCGGGCTCCCAGCTACGCGCTGACGTTATTTGTGACGCGCCTCGCTTTTGATCTCGCTGCCAGCTCAATTCCGCTTCCCAGACACTGAAAAACACGCGCTAAAATGTCGTTATATTTTTTGTCATTTAATAATACAAATGTTGACACAGCTGAATTCATCAGACAAAACAGACTGAGACGACAGAAGCAGATACTGCTGTATTAAGAGGACGTGGGACATGCATTGACTCATCATATAGGCTGTTCACGATAAAGTTAGCACTTTTTAAGGTCTTCCCACAGGCACTGACCACTAATAAATTTGTTTCATTGCAACCTCAGGCATTAACTTTTGAGAATATAGAAAGTATACACCGTGTTTATTAGTCACATGACAATGCTGATATTAAAATGTGGCGGATATATAAAAACTGGCTTAAAAGAAAAATTTGGAGGGGCCTTAAAAATTGCTCGCTTTACCGCGAATATCCTATACTTCAGTTAACGTGCGCAGGTTTTTGGAAAGCAACGTAAAAAATAAAAAAGTCCAACTTAGATAACGGTATTTCCAACTTCGTGATCAACTATTTTGCTATATCATCTGGCGGGCCGCGATGACATGAAAAAATTAGGGCGTCAGAAATAGCTAGGTCGAAGCACTTCGCTCTGATAAAATATTTCTTCTTATAATTAGTAGAAACAGTTTTGTATGATCGTTCTTTCGTTTTTCTTTATTGGCTTGCATACAATTGTAAATATGATACTTCTACAGCGTTTATTTACCCCCAAGTCCTCTTAACGTAGTCGCGATTACAGTACTTTGTAAACCATACACACATATGTGAACACATGATAATAAACTTCGGAGTAGAGTACAAAGGTGCAGATGGAACATTTTGCTGTGAAGAAACAATATTCTGACGCGGACCTGAAGGATAATTCGTCGTCTATATGATGAAAGGGCGTAAAAGTCATAAATACGAAAATTGAGATATGCCGTCTGTGGACTTTCACATACATGGATCTTTGATCTAACGAAGTGGCTTAATGTTGCCTCTATTGTGTTACCTGGAATATGAATTATTGTCATAGGATTACAATCCAACTTCAAGAAAAATATATTGCCGACAGGCGTAAGAAACATGGCAGACTTTACAAGAGTATAGTTATTTCTTTTTTTGGTTGTTATTACTTTATATACAGTTAGGAAGGATATTTGATTTTGTCTGCTTCCTACTTCATTTGAAGTGTTAATATGTACACAATATAATTGTTACTTGTTCATTTTTTAATAATAGAAAGGAAACAAAACGTAGCTGTTATTAATGTGGGACGATGGCTCAACAGATGTAGTTCCTTCCAATGAAATAAATACAGTTGATGGTAACAGTGTGTTGTCTGAATGTTTTAAAATACAGATTTACTGATTACCATAAAAACTGTCATTATGAAAAGCACCTCAGAAAATGTTGACTAAGAAGTCTCCCAAGACGTCGTGCTCAGTGTTCTAACGGCTAGAGTGCAGGAAGAAAGAAAAGCGATGAGCAAAATTATTACCACCGCTAATGAAACCTGACCGCATCCTGAACACTTGTACACCAATCTATACCCATTACCTCGAGTGCCATATTCTCTATCCAGTACTTCAACAGCACATCCTATACCACCATCTCACAATATTTGCTAGTCAGTATTCAGTCGATGGAAAACGGCGGGAAGTACCTTCCCAAAAGAAGAGAATGGCAAAAAAAATCAGAAATGTCTAGCAGAAGGAAAGGTTTAGGACCTATGTCAGTTCCAGTGCTGGAAAGCACATGATAATTCTTTGTTTTAAAGAGCATTGCTTTGGAAATTCATGCTATAAAGGTTGCAAATAATATAACAACCTAACAGACGATGATTGAAAAAGGATTTCTGAATGCTTCAGTGTAAGCGATAAGTTGCAGTTAGGACATGAATAATTTTGTTACACTCGAAGGCCAGCGTTGTAAGTAGATGAACAAATAATGAAAATTCAATTTACGTGAGGATTAATTACATCGCAATAAAGAAAATACCCCGAAGAGAAATATTCTGGATGCAATGCAAACAAAATTCTTTCTTTCATTTAATACGTTTGGTCCTAAAATATCTGCAGAGAAATGCTATTGATTTGCAGGCTCTATGTACAGCGCAAATTCCTCTCATCCGTAGAAACATCTGTAGAAGAACGTTGAGTTAAAAAAATCTTATCAATAAATTTACAAGGAAATAGGATTGATCGAATAGTCACATTGCCGATGCTTATCCCAACATGTATGTATTTGCCGTCGCCGCTTCTACACCCAACAGCAATTCTCACGAAATATTCATTCTGTAGTGCATTCAGAGGAATCGCAGATACACGTGTCGCCACTGAGTAAAGGACTTTGGTCTTTTTCATGAATATGACTCAAGCCAATGATTGTAAGAAGTCTACTGTGTATCTTACCTGTATTTATGTACCTTCACCCACTGCTAGAAAATCGCATGGAAAACAATGCTGTTACTGTGCCAGTCCGTTAGTAAAAGTTGCAATGCTCGTCGGCATGAGAGAACGGCATGTATGAAGAGCCCTCTTCACGCGATGAAGCAATACGACATTGGTCCCATGAAGTTTATGCAAGGTGATACAAGGAAGGAACACAGAGATCTGCAGTGGTTTTTCTACTGGGAGCCAGCAAGTGATATTACCTATACCTCCTGCTACATCGATGGGTACTGTTTCCCCAGACGATTATGACGGGACAGTTAATGCTAACGATGGAATGAATGCAGTAGAGTCGGTATGTGTGGAATGTATGCACGCTTGCAAGATGTTCGCGTGAAGTCGACGAACATCAGAATAAACAGTCTTCGGCTCTAAATATTGATGATGATCACGTGACTCCTACAAAGAAAAGTGAATTTAATATTGAGGATGAAACAGGAAGTGAAGACCATCATGAAGGCAGCATTGATAACAATGAACATGAAGACAGTGATAATGCTGAAGACCATCACGAAGGCAGCATTGATAACAATGAACATGAAGACAGTGATAATGCTGAAGACCATCATGAAGGCAGCATTGATAACAATGAACATGAAGACAGTGATAATGCTGAAGACCATCATGAAGGCAGCATTGATAACAATGAACATGAAGACAGTGATAATGCTGAAGACCATCATGAAGGCAGCATTGATAACAATGAACATGAAGACAGTGATAATGATGAAGACCATCATGAAGGCAACATTGATAACAATGAACATGAAGACAGTGATAATGCTGAAGACCATCATGAAGGCAGCATTGATAACAATGAACATGAAGACAGTGATAATGATGACCATCATGAAGGCAGCATTGATAACAATGAACATGAAGACAGTGATAATGATGAAGACCATCGTGAAGGCAGCATTGATAACAATGAACATGAAGACAGTGATAATGATGAAGACCATCATGAAGGCAGCATTGATAACAATGAATATGAAGACAGTGATAATGCTGAAGACCATCATGAAGGCGGCATTGATAACAATGAACATGAAGACAGTGATAATGATGAAGACCATCATGAAGGCAGCATTGATAACAATGTACATGAAGACAGTGATAATGCTGAAGACCATCATGAAGGCAGCATTGATAACAATGAACATGAAGACAGTGATAATGATGACCATCATGAAGGCAGTATTGATAACAATGAACATGAAGACAGTGATAATGATGAAGACCATCGTGAAGGCAGCATTGATAACAATGAACATGAAGACAGTGATAATGATGAAGACCATCATGAAGGCAGCATTGATAACAATGAATATGAAGACAGTGATAATGCTGAAGACCATCATGAAGGCGGCATTGATAACAATGAACATGAAGACAGTGATAATGATGAAGACCATCATGAAGGCAGCATTGATAACAATGTACATGAAGACAGTGATAATGCTGAAGACCATCATGAAGGCAGCATTGATAACAATGAACATGAAGACAGTGATAATGATGACCATCATGAAGGCAGTATTGATAACAATGAACATGAAGACAGTGATAATGATGAAGACCATAGTGAAGGCAGCATTGATAACAATGAACATGAAGACAGTGATAATGATGAAGACCATCATGAAGGCAGCATTGATAACAATGAACATGAAGACAGTGATCATGATGAAGACCATCATGAAGGCAGCATTGATAACAATGAACATGAAGACAGTGATAATGATGAAGACCATCATGAAGGCAGCATTGATAACAATGAACATGAAGACAGTGATAATGATGAAGACCATCATGAAGGCAGCATTGATAACAATGAACATGAAGACAGTGATAATGATGAAGACCATCATGAAGGCAGCATTGATAACAATGAACATGAAGACAGTGATAATGATGAAGACCATCATGAAGGCAGCATTGATAACAATGAACATTAAGACAGTGATAATGCTGAAGACCATCATGAAGGCAGCATTGATAACAATGAACATGAAGACAGTGATAATGCTGAAGACCATCATGAAGGCAGCATTGATAACAATGTACATGAAGACAGTGATAATGCTGAAGACCATCATGAAGGCAGCATTGATAACAATGAACATGAAGACAGTGATAATGATGACCATCATGAAGGCAGTATTGATAACAATGAACATGAAGACAGTGATAATGATGAAGACCATCATGAAGGCAGCATTGATAACAATGAACATGAAGACAGTGATAATGATGAAGACCATCATGAAGGCAGCATTGATAACAATGAACATGAATACAGTGATAATGCTGAAGACCATCATGAAGGCAGCATTGATAACAATGAACATGAAGACAGTGATAATGCTGAAGACCATCATGAAGGCAGTATTGATAACAATGAACATGAAGACAGTGATAATGATGAAGAACATCATGAAGGCAGCATCGATAACAATGAACATGAAGACAGTGATAATGCTGAAGACCATCATGAAGGCAGCATTGATAACAATGAACATGAAGACAGTGATAATGATGACCATCATGAAGGCAGCATTGATAACAATGAACATGAATACAGTGATAATGCTGAAGACCATCATGAAGGCAGCATTGATAACAATGAACATGAAGACAGTGATAATGCTGAAGACCATCATGAAGGCAGTATTGATAACAATGAACATGAAGACAGTGATAATGATGAAGAACATCATGAAGGCAGCATCGATAACAATGAACATGAAGACAGTGATAATGCTGAAGACCATCATGAAGGCAGCATTGATAACAATGAACATGAAGACAGTGATAATGATGACCATCATGAAGGCAGCATTGATAACAATGAACATGAAGACAGTGATAATGATGAAGATGATGGCGACTCCCTCGACGTTCCCTCACATTTCACCAACGAGTTTCATTCGACAGGTGATGTGAAGAAGCCAGAAGACGACAAGAACATTCACTATATGTTTACCGTAGACCCGAATGAACTTTTTGATAGACTCGCAGGTTTGATTGACCTTCATTAACGCGGTGATTTCTCGCACATTTTTTTTTTTTAGAAGTATTCAACATTAGAGAACTTAAGGAAAGGGGCTACGTGGAATGATAAGATGAACTGTTTTCTTCTAAAATTGTATTTACAAAATAATATTGAATTAATATTTCAAAATAGTTTTTTCTTTATTTTTGTGTGTCGTATTCTTCTATCGACCTTAGAGTTTTTAATAAAAAATCTATATTTAATAAATTATGCATGTAGGTATACTGTTGATTGGAAAAAATAATTTTTTAATAGGATGAAAAATTACTTATTTTTTCCCATGTCTATAAATATGAGTGCCATCAGCTCACCTGGTGACGGAATTTAGAAATTAACATCACCTATGTGTTGAAAACAGAATCCAACATAGAGTGTGCTGACAGAGCAACCTAACTTTAAAAACATAAACAAATATGGCTGCCACATGGTGTGTAAATTAATACACTAGCGCCACCTAGGGAATGCCAACATATGAAATCCAATATGGCAGTCGAACGAAAATATGAAACAAATTCCAGCAGAGTATAAACAAATGGCAAACAAAAGACCAAGATGGCGTCCTCCAGCTATGTACAAACAAGTGATAGACGAAAAACCAGGATGGCATCCTTCAGAATTGTATAAACAAATGAAAAACGAAAAAACAAGATGGCAGGTATTGGTTATGACTCCTATCAAGATGGCGGACTGCACCGATCAACATGGCTGCCGGCCGCGCCTACAAGATGGCGGACGGCTGCACCTACCAATATGGCGGAATGATTATGGGTGAGGGGAGCCTCAGGAAATTTTAGTTTTTAAAAACATATTTTTTAAAATAATTTATAATAATACATTTTCAATAACTTATTTATTTGTTATAATTTTTTTGTGAAAAATGGGAAATTCTGAGGGAAAAGGGCAATTTTTTTTAAAGGAAAAACATCTCTCAGGAGACTAGATTTTTTTAATAATTTTAAAATAAGTGTTTAATACTCTTAATAATTTTGCAATCATCATTTGATAGCACGTTTTTCATTTTTTTTTTTTTTGTTTTTAGAATTATTAGGATTTTTTATTTAATGTCAAAGGTCACCGAGATCAAGGTCAAGGGCACTAACTTCCAATATTGTGGACGGGTGACCAGGATGACAAAGCATTATCAGCTCCGGGGCTCCGAATCCATGTATCCCTTGCGCCAAATTTCCCTTTTGTCCTCTACTACTATTATTGATTTCCCTTCGTGGGAAAATTTGGTAAAAATTTGGATGTAGAGTTAAATGGCAATAAACTTATTAAATTCAAGATGGCGGGGACTGATTTCCATCAACGGGACAACTCACACTTTTTGCCTGCCCAATACTGTATTTTGCGATCGCTCCTTTTGTCTTAGACGGATCTCGCAATTGCGGAACGTTCCATTTGCACACTTCTACCATTCTCTGGTGTTTATTGCCACGTGTTCAAATACATCCGGTATATAGGTAGTGCGAAAGGATCATTCTCGCGTATTTACAAGACTTGCAGCAACTTTTAATATGCGTTTATAGTAAATATCGAATTCATTTAGGGCTCACGTACTGCTTCCTCCGTCAATAAGAATCAATGTGTAAGCCCGCACAGGTATTCGTGCGTCTCACTGATCTGCAAAACGAAGGATGTGAAACAAGTAAAATTCTCAATGGTACTCATTTCATTGTAACCATCCTGATTTATGTTCAGAGTGCATGGTATGCAACAAATAAGTTTATTTCTTTTTTTTTAGGAAGCAGTTACGGGTAACTCGGTATGTAAATAACTTCACAGTTAACCTGGCTATTTGAAAAAAGAATCTCAAGAAAAGATAGCACAAACATAGGGATATTTTTGATTCACGTGCATGGCCGTAATAACGAGGGAGAAAAGAGTAGCTGTGTTGCTACGGGGCTATTATCCACAGGTAAACGCTCAGAAGGGTCGTTTCGAGGCGCCCGGCCCGCAATTTCCCAACGACGCCAGGTGCCCTTAAAGCACATAAACACGACGATTTCATGGAATAATTGTACTGGAATGGTAGCTTCCGAAAAAGAATGGGATCTTTATAATGGCCGGCAAACCCGCATGGTTTCAGGCTACACTTCGATACTCTGAGCAGGGGTGTTCTTGCTTTTCAGTAGGAACGTGATTGTACAAGTAGAATTTTAGCAATGTCTCTCTCAGGCTGTGTCCGAATTCACCAGTCGATGGTCCTTAACTGGCTGCGTGCCCTGAAAACGTGCATCAGGGTTGTGACGTCACATTTTCGCTGTCCTAATTCGCGGTAAGGGCGCATATGCACCCTAGCGGCTCCTTCAACTGAGGTCCCCTTTGCGTACCCTTCACTGTAAGTTTTTTTTTTTTTTTTTTTCAACAGATTATAACACTGCAGTTTTGAAGCTCCTTACTAACATGTTCTGGGGACACGTTGCTCGTACACGAACTAAGGCAACTTAATAATATCCTGTCATTTCGTTTTTTTTTGTATGTACATTGCAAATTGCGAAACGAAGACAGGAGTAGTAGGATTTGGGGAAGTCTGGAATAAGGGCGTGGGGCGTGGGGCGCCGAAGCCGGGGGAGCCACCATATTGTTACGTCATCAGACCACCATCTTGGATGTCATTGACCTTTTACCCCTGACCAGTGTGACCTTTGACCTTGATCTCGAGTACCTTTGACCTCAAAAAACACTAAAAAAAACATTTAAAAATCCCGAAATCTCCTAAAAAAAATTCTAAAAATTCCGAAAAAATGATTTATTCAAATTATTAAAAAATTATTAAATAATTTCTTTAAAAAGGATTAAAAGGATCCTCAGAAATGACCCATTTGTTCCAGAAATGCTGACAGGGATCAGCGACTCCGAGTCAGGTGACCGGGATCAGTACTTATGACCTTGACCTTTGACCTTAAAATTAAAAAATGGAAAAAATACAATTATTAAAAAAATTATCTGAAAATTAATTTTAAAAATATATTATTAAAAAATTGAATTAAAAATATTTTTAAAATTTAAAAAGTTGTTAAAATATGTATTTTTATAAAATTTTATTAAGAAAACTTTTTAATTAAAAATATTTTAACCCCGGCAGCCATTTTCTCTATTTTTCCTCGAAATTTCCACTTTCCCTTTAAAAATTTCCCCTAAAATCATTTATAAAAAAATTTAATTAAAAAATTTACATTTCCTGAGGTTTCCTCCCAGAACACCAATTACTCACCTCTGTTCAAATCCAACAGACGACTGACTCCCTCGCACCCGCTCCTCTCACCTATACTCATTCCACCATATTGATTTTTTCGATCACTATTTGTTTACATGCTACTGGAGGCGGCAATATTTGATTTTTCGTTCATAATTTGTTTATACATCACTGGTGGCCACCATCTTGGAAGGCGACAGCCATCTTAGCAGACGACGACTATAGCAATTTCCCATCCTATGTTTAAAACATATTTTTTCGAATAAATGGCATAGCTACATGCATGATGCATGACTGACTGCATGCTCAATTTATTAAATATTTAAAATACACACTGTTGTCACTAAGAACTTAAAGGCCAACAGGAGGATACGACACTCAAAAACTTAATAAAAACAAATAATTTCATAACAATTTATTATCATTTTGAAAATACATTTTCAGAAGAAAGCACTTCATCACATCGTCTGATATAACCCCGATCCTTAATGTTCTTATGATCGAAACCACTTCTTTAATGGTCGAGTAATCCCAATATTGTTGTCTATCAAGCAAATATTTAAGTCTGTCTACAAGTTTGTTGGGATCTTCGGTAAACATATCGTCAGTATACTCGATGTCTTCTGCCTTCTTCATATCACTTGTGGAAGGAAACTCATTGGGGAAATATGTAGGGCCGTCGAGGGAATAATCATCGTCTTCAACACTATCACTGTCGCCATAGTCGTCATCAATGCTGTCTTCATGATCGGCTTCACTTCCTGCTGCATCCTCAATATGAAGTTTACTTTTCTGTATAGCAGGAGTTGTGTGTTCGTCAGTATTTAGAGCTGATGACCGTTTATTTTGAAGTTTTTCGACTTCGCACGAACATCTTACAAGTGTACCTTCCGCACAAACCGAATGGACTGCACTCATTCCGTCTTTAGCGTTAACTGTGGCGCCATTATCGTCTGCAGACATGGTACCCATAGATGTAGCAGGAAGTGTTGATGACATCACTTGCAGGTTCCCGGTAGACGAACCCTCTCGACAGAGAGCCATGGATTGATCGAACCCACGCCTGTACCTTCTCCTATGTAGCAGACAGTCCTTAACGACCGTCAAAAATCCATATTTCTCTTTCCAGCACAAGGCACACATATCTTTAAAATCTGATTTAGGCATGTCCGTACTAACATGATAATCGTAAACATGGCGTAAATTCATATCGTCCATGAGAAACAGCACCAACATGTTTGCATTGTCGCGAGCAGTTGTTTGGTTTGGGTATGCGTGAATAAGTGTGTCCGAGTTACACACAGTCAATGTTCGCGTGTCGACCCATGCTAAAGTATTCTTGAATGCAAGTTTGTTTCTCGCAGGCAATGTCGTCGAAGACAAATATCGAGTTTCGCTGGGCTTCGCTCGGAGGTACGACGGCTTCGTTATCGCTGCATGGGAAATAACCCTCGCCATCCCCAGCTTGCAGTGCTTGTGCCAGTCGCTGGTATTTCGGTTGCTGATGTGATTTGGAGTATAGGCACACGTTCTCGAACCGAAGGCCGTTCTCTTCTACCAGCAGGCTCAGTAGGACACATGTCTTGCCACAACCCGATGGTCCCGCGATGATGCAGCGCACAGTATTCAGAAATAGGCCTCCATGTCGCGATTCGTGGGAGATAGCTCCATCTTCAGTATGAACGCGTATGGGTAGAGTAATATCTTGCTTGGCGATCTGTATGTTACCATTACGATCTTCTGGATTACAGGTGGAGCCGATTGCAGCTTGCAGAGAACCAGTGCTACAAGTTTTTGAATGTTTCTTCAACGCATCACTCCGAGAAAAATGTGTCTGACAGAATTGAGATTCAAAAGTCACACTCGAACCTTTCATTCCGCAGGTCGTTATTTCATGTTGTCGTAAATTCCGCAAAGCTGTGAATTTTTACCGCACAAGCGGCACAGCAGATGCATCATTGACATTTTACGTCTGTACTGTTCCAAGTATAAAATGATACTGAAACTAAAATGTATAAAAGGATCGCGTTTATACCTTTTAACCGGCCTCGGCCATGCGCCATACGACAAATGGCTGATACATTCATGCAATACATTGATGCATGCAATGAACGTGATGAATTATCTGCATATATAAACTAATCTATGCATGCATCATACAGTTGGTGAACGAATGTAATTTCTATACATATGGACGGAGGGCATAAACCGAAAGATTGTGAAAGATTGCGAAAGATTGATAGAGCGATGGAGCTATGGAGCGATGGAGCTATGGAGCATCCAATCCAATCCAGTTAGCGATGATGCAGGTCACAACCCCATGCTCGTCGAGGTCAAAAGGTAGCCATTCATATTCGCAATTCATCTGTACCCAAACATGTCAGCTCCATCAGTGGGCCAAGTATGGCAGCAGTGGCCCCACTGGCTTTCTGCTTCTGGTCTGCCGTAAGTAAACCACATGTCGTCAGCCAACTGTTGGAAAGCTACTCATTGCCCAGTTATTGCCCGCTTGTGGCCCACATAGAAGCAGCTTGCCATGCATTTTTCAAGCCAAAATATAATTATGATTCACCCCAAATAATATTGATTAATTTACCATATTAATACATGTTACCTTTAACATATATTTACAGTTATTAAATATCTTTGGAAGAACCTGGAATCAAACTCACAAACCTCTCGTTTGCAATCTAGAATGCTAGCAACTACTCTACCATGTAATCATATAATTTGAAATTAATCTTAATAGTTTCTATACATATAAGTGCGCATTATTACCTTTGATATAAATACAATTAATTTTAGTATCAGAAGTCAATACTGTAATTTCTGCATTTTGTTTAAAAGACTAGATCTTTTAGTTTAGGACTGCTTTCAGGTAGAATTTAAAATGCAAAATAACGAATTATTTTACGTGTTATGTTTCGCAGGTTTCCAGTCTAAACTCTATATTTTCTATTTAAAAAAATGTCACATGATACCTTTACTTCATATATGCGTGAAATAAAAAATCAAATGAATTCACATATGCTATTTGCTACTGCACAACAACATATAATTGGCATACCATAGTACATAATCTTGCTGATAATGTTTCTTCTGTACAAAGGAACAGTTGGCATACCACATGCTGCTATTATGTTCCCAGCAGTACGCATAGTAGGCATGTCATACGTGGCCCATTAGCAAGCTACTAATACATCAGCGGTATAAAGTAACAGTTGGCATGCCGTGAGTGTACATAAGTTTACTGTTTGTATGTCCCCAGCAGTAAGCCATAGTTGGCATGCCGTAAATGGTTCATAAACATTTCGATAATATTTTCCCAGCAGTGAGTAACAGTTGGCATCTCGTGTATCATCTGTTTGTGGGGATTCCGTTGAAATATTAAAATTATTATATATATTAAGATTATTGAAAAAAATAAGTAAGTACTGTTAATTTTGTTTACGTGGCATGATTGTCAACTTCATAAGAAATGCTGACAGTCATAAATGCGAACATATTCCACCACTGTCAACAGTTGGCAATTGTTAACTGACTGTTGTTTGCTACTTGATATATTCATACTTTTAGGCATACATCAGCAATGCGTGCTATGCATACTCTAAGATGCCTGTGGATATTTCACAGACATTTGCTTGTGCGCCATATATGAAATTCCGTCAGTTATTTTGTGTTAAATGGCCCACAATTTCTCACATGATGATGCCCAACTATCAGAATTGAACCTGTCTACCACTGAAGGTTTTATAAGGAAAAATGAAAAATTATCTTATTTTCATGCTCTTTGGCATACATCAGCCACATGTTTTCCACGTGTTCTAATATGCCAGTGGGTGATTCACTGATGTTTGTTTGTGTGCCATGCATTAAATTCTGTCAATCATTTTGTTTTTAATGGCCTACATCAAAAATAATTTCCAAGCAAATACAGTCACTATTGTTCACGTGGTCTTATTGTGTACCACATAAGAAAACACAGTCATGTGGGCGAACATGTACCACCCGTGCCAACAGTTATCTGCTTGTTGTTTGCTACTTGGGTATCTGGCTCGGTAATTGCACAACATCACTCGGTACTGTGCCACATCACTCGGTACTGTGCCACATCACTCGGTACTGTGCCACATCACTCGGCACTGTGCCACATCACTCGGCACTGTGCCACATCGCTCGGTACTGTGCCACATCACTCGGTACTGTGCCACATCACTCGGCACTGTGCCACATCGCTCGGCACTGTGCCACATCGCTCGGCACTGTGCCACATCGCTCGGTACTGTGCCACATCGCTCGGGCTATATTAATTCAATATGTCATGGGAGAACAGCCTCTTATTGGATTTTAATTCTACAATTAGACAATCCACTTGGAAATAGCAGTGTAAGAAAAGTGACCACACATGTACGACGGCTGACAAATTTTTTTTTGTTAAAACCGCTGTAGAAATTTGCATCACGTACATTGCGGGAAGATGAAAAAATATATATTTTTTTTCTTAAAAGAAGTTCTTCAGAAGACAGCTACAAGATTATTGTTGCAATATTACAAATAAATTAGATCAACTACCATGACACCAGTGTTGTGTAAAATAAAGAGAAAATAAATAATTATTATTCAGTAAGCAAGACCTGTAACTAAAAAGCTGATGCCTCATGGTTGCATGCAGCTCAGTTATGAACTGCACGCCAGGTCAGCGTCTTGCGCATAGAGGCGTTGGAGCACCTGGTGCGCATGTCTACTCCTGAATTACAAAGAGGCTACCCCTTCTCCTCCCCCCCCCCCCCTTCAGCCAACCTCCCAACATTCCCGCATAAAAGGAAAACGTGAATAGACACTACTGAAATGTATAAAAATAAAATACTCAGAACACTCCAGGCAGGAAAGTAAGGGAAAAGGAGAATACCCCAAATAAAAACAGCTCATATTCACTGAAATGCACAGAGAGCTCAAACATTTAGCTGACAGAAAAAGATGTCGATAAAGTTATGCGAAATGGCTAAACCTTCGTCTTAAATAAAGCAAATCTTTTACTTCCCTATTTACTCATTCCTTTTCACGTTACCCCTTCTTCCATCACAGCTCGAAAATAGCTTACACAAAAATAATTTTGCTGACGTTGAGTGTACACTTGAAAACATAAATAATACACGTCAACTCCAATATTTTTATTTCCTTTTAACTACGCTGTATTTTAAGTTTAAAGAAGTGAGAGCTAATTCAAAGTTTGTAAAAATGGTCTAAGACTAAAATGAAATATATGTATTGACTATTACTCCAAATGAGAGGGCTTTTAAAAGTACTCACTTTACCGTGAATATCCTATACCGACTGGTGAGCGGCGTTCTGATTTGTGGTTGTGCGGTTGGTGTTAGCGAAATAACCAACAACTTCACATCTGTATTTTTATATACTGTGCGGCAAAGCTAACACGGACATACAGCACATGTATAATCTGTCACAAAATCATTTTCGCGTATTTCTGTGGTCTCCTTTGAAAGTAACTTACAGAAACAATCACCAAACACGATATATTCATTGCCACTATATATCTACTGGTGTAGCCTAAGTAAAAATGCGTCTAAGTGTGAAAATGACACGCGTTCAAGCACATAGAAACATTTCAATTCGTCATAATGTTACATTAATGCCTGAGGGGCGTATCTGAGTCCGTGAGGGATCGAGGTCTTAATAAAAATAAAAGAACTAAATTTGATTTTTAATTTATTCACTCAGCTATTATTTACAGCATTGAATTATCTGTCTCCCATATAATTCTTTTTATTTCACAGTGAGCGCAATATTTAACTTATATTTCAACTCTAATTAACGTACTTCTTTATGTCTCTGTTTGGTTATCGTCAATCAACTCATACTCATCATTAACACACGTTAATTGTATGAGTTGCCATCATTCTTAATGTCTTTCACTCACGCATCCAATCCAATAGTCCAGCCTGCAGTCGCACTCATCACTGCTCTGATGTTCGCAGTCGCAGATTTCCCACCCGCTGGGCCCTTCTATCGCCGCGCGCTTATACTCTCGCTAATATTCTATCGCTAAAACTCATACATTCAAAAACTACTGCCGGCTCGGACGCCTGCTACACTTTTATATCGGTCGCCATGATCCATCTGGAATGTTCAACGCACCCCGAGTCACGCTGAGAGAACGAGGGCAGTAATTTAGAGCATAATTAAGATAAACGTTAAAATCCTATCCGCCGAAGGCCAGCAGCACCGAGTCGCCAAAGGGTTATCGCGGCAGAATGCCTTCAGAACTCAAAACGCTGGTAGGATTGAAGCTCGCTTATCATTCAAAACACTCCAGTGACTTGCTGCCTTGCTGTATGTCACTACTCCGTCCTCTTCCACCCGTTCGCGGGGGCGGGCCAATGTCAGCGGTGCATACCAGCGACACATATAATTTATAATAGAGGGTCTGTGGTATCCTGCTGTGCCGAACTCACAGACGACAGTGGAGGACATTTTTAACACGTAAACAAAATGTATCATACATCAATAAGCTTACAATTCTGAAGCTTCATGTTGGTTTTTTGGTGTTAGTAAGTATGTGACTCATTGCAGCAAGCATTGATACTGCCTACGCGCCTGGAATTACATCCCTGCCATAGAGAGTTTTGTGTTTTATACACGAAAAGCTGGGAGTTATTAAAAAGATTTTGCTCCTCGGTCGAGGATCCTGATATAATTGAACAATGTTCGGAGAACTGTAATTTACTTTAACACCATTCCCGATATTTCGCAAATACATAATTCAAAAATTCGATTTTCATGAACGTCTACCTCCCTTAATATTCAGTTTATGTATAAAGTGTCTTGCATATTTCTCACATGGTTTTGCATAAGGAATCACCTCACGAAGTTTGCTTGTCGAATTCCACCTCATTCTGTATACACACAACACATCCAACCACAAAGAACACGCGACCTACTTCAGATATCTCCTTTACAAAAAGAGTTTTGTGCCTGGGGAACGAAACGTAAAGAAACAGGCCTCGTTGTGGTTCTTTGCCCCTGGGAAATAACCTGGTTAGTCCATGTCAACCAGAATGAGCATGCCCATTCTCTTTCCCGCTCCGGCTAACGCTTTGTACAATTCTGAGCCTTTCAAATTTTCACACGCTTGTCGCCACGAAACAAATTATCACAACGTGAAAACATTAAATTCACATTACCTTGTTGAGATTTTCTGTTTTGATACTAATACCGTATTAGTAGAAAGTAATTTAGAAATGCCCTTCAGGTAATTACGTCATAATGAAATGTCCATTTGCTTAGCAAAATTTTGTTTAGATAATGTTAACTGAACTCAAATTGATTATCTCAACCAGATAATTTGTCAGAACGGAGAGTATTTTGTTTCTGCATAAAGATTCAGACATTTCAGTTTCATGTTTGGTTTGCACAGAAATGTCAGTTTTTTCCCCTCTATCTTCTTCTCAGCGAACAACATATTTGGTAACACTAACTACATATTTTTGACACCTTTCAAAAAAGGGTTTCGTTGACGCAAACAACTTATGAGTAGCTTGTAGCATAGTATAAACGGCAAACAACTTATGAGTAGCTTGTATCATAGTATAAACGGCAAACAACTTAGGAGTAGCTTGTATCATAGTATAAACGGCGAACAACTTAGGAGTAGCTTGTATCATAGTATAAACGGCAAACAACTTATGAGTAGCTTGTATCATAGTATAAACGGCAAACAACTTATGAGTAGCTTGTAGCATAGTATAAACGGCAAACAACTTATGAGTAGCTTGTATCATAGTATAAACGGCAAACAACTTATGAGTAGCTTGTATCATAGTATAAAGGCAAACAACTTATGAGTAGCTTGTATCATAGTATAAACGGCAAACAACTTATGAGTAGCTTGTATCATAGGATAAACGGCGAACAACTTTCACAGCGCAGTCAGCAAGGTCACAGAAAAATTTTGATTAATTAATAAAATAAAATTTAATTTAATTTGCAGCAGTAATTCATCGACACGTTCTGTAATGATTTGTGACACACTAAGGAATGTTCTTTGCATTTTCTTTAAAATACTGTTACAAAGTGCGCCATAAACTACACAGTTAGACATTTCTGTAGATTTACGGAAACATTTACGAAGATGTATCTAGAGTTAGTTTACGGAAAGACACTCCGTAATGACGAATATCATAAATGAGCTCCGTAAACATAAAATACGGAAGCACTTCGAATTCTTATGTCTTCGGTTTTGAGACCGACTAACGCAGATGATACCTGCAGCCTATGAAATTCCATCTTCACAAAACTACTTCGTATAAAATAGTAGTAGGTGAATGGCGAATCGCTCACTCATGGAGTGCCAGTTCGTTGATTCTTGTTCAAATTCCGCTACAGGACAAAACATTTTTTTAAAACTTTTTTAATTTCTTTGTTATATACAGTGAAATAAATTACGAAAATTAAACTTTTTCATTCCCCTGTTTGTACTACTGAAATAAAAAATAACAAATCACACACATGACTAGAAACTAAGAGGTACATGCATCACTCCCTACAAATGCCGTATTTACAACAGAATTTATTGTAATGTGTTAGGTGCGTCGATAATGCATTGGATTGTTAAAGTTTAAAGTTTGATTGCGAGTTCAAATCACGCCACCAAAACAAATATATATTAATTTTTATACACAGTGAATCACACACATAACGAAAGTAAAATGTTTTTTGTTACTCCTTTTTATAAAGTGCAGATTACAAAAAACTGCAAGTTTGTGGACACGTTTTGTGAATTCGCGGAGATTTATGTGAAATTTACGGATAGTACGTTATTGAAAAAAAAAAACCAAGAGACCATAATTTAACGCAGACGTCTGGATAATTTGTAACTGGTATTTTCCGTAATTTTAGGGGAATTTTTCTAACAATGTAACAGAGTTCTATTTAGGTTAGTAAATGAGGGGAATATAATTATTTGTACATAAGAAGAGAAATACATTTTTAAATCTATTGTTAGTGCGTTTACGGGAAATGAATTGAACATTCAGAACCAATTAATTAATTTTTAAATGTGACTTGCGCGTAGAATACGCGATAACGCGCCAGTAAACTTAAAATATTTCTGTCTGAAAGGATAATTTAACATTCACTTCGCTTTAAATTCATTGGACCTATTAGCATCCGGTGGACAAGAAGTCGCTTCACCTACAGACAGTCGTTTTTTTCGAGGGTCATTTTGCCAGAATATCGTTTAAAACTTAAATAAAGTAGTTTCCTTTGCCGTAATTTAGAACGGTTTTTGTTTTAATGCCTGGTGCCCAAACAGGCACCACGATTTGTTTTGTATGCTATTTCAAGACAAGTGTACATGTGAAGTTTCCTCTGTCAATTTTCGACTGAAGTCCGATTGAAGACAATACAAAATTTGCAATACATCACTTCCAATTTCACGCGTGCACCGACGTTTTGAATATGTGTACACGCAATTTTAATTTTTTACAATAAAACTAAGGAATACATGTGACAAGTATTTTAGGATAGTTAATGTTCCCACCACATATGCTTGGTGATGAAAGTTTCGCACAAACGTAAACAAAAAACACGAATAGAAATTGTTTCGAAATAAGATAAACCATACACATGTTTGAAGATCGTGAAAAGTTACGGGCTTCAGTCAAAAGAGTAATAGATTTTGCGAGTAATCTCACGGAAATCTGAAAGCGACAATAAAGGGTGATTGATACAAGAGAAATTACTTAATATACTGAAATCGGATCATGACACTTTACGTAGATTTTTCTGTTGTATTTATCAATCGTTACTTGTTATTTAATAATGTTTTTGCTTTAAATTATTTTCTGTGTGTTTACACACAAAATTGACCTCTGTATTAAATATTTTAAATTCTAAAATTATATTAACTACATTAATGTTGATGTAGTTTTGTTCTGTACTGCTTATTACCAAGCTGCCTTGCAAACATGCCTACGTACATATAAGTAACCAGAACAAAGAATTATTAATCAACTCATACACACATCAAATATAAATATTAGTCATACAGCTGACTGATTTGAAACTTTTGCTGTACTGTGTGCATGTCTGAAAGTCTCCCTTCCCCTCCCGCTATTAGGTGCCGTCTGGGTGAGAAGCTGGCACACGTCTTGACTGAGCCTGTGAGAATGCTGTGGCTGTACTGTGTGCATGTCTGAAAGTCTCCCTTCCCCTCCCGCTATTAGGTGCCGTCTGGGTGAGAAGCTGGCACACGTCTTGACTGAGCCTGTGAGAATGCTGTGGCTGTACTGTGTGCATGTCTGAAAGTCTCCCTTCCCCTCCCGCTATTAGGTGCCGACTGGGTGAGAAGCTGGCACACGTCTTGACTGAGCCTGTGAGAATGCTGTGGCTCTACTGTGTGCATGTCTGAAAGTCTCCCTTCCCCTCCCGCTATTAGGTGCCGACTGGGTGAGAAGCTGGCACACATCTTGACTGAGCCTGTGAGAAGCTGGCACACGTCTTGACTGAGCCTGTGAGAATGCTGTGGCTGTACTGTGTGCATGTCTGAAAGTCTCCCTTCCCCTCCCGCTATTAGGTGCCGTCTGGGTGAGAAGCTGGCACACGTCTTGACTGAGCCTGTGAGAATGCTGTGGCTGTACTGTGTGCATGTCTGAAAGTCTCCCTTCCCCTCCCGCTATTAGGTGCCGACTGGGTGAGAAGCTGGCACACATCTTGACTGAGCCTGTGAGAAGCTGGCACACGTCTTAACTGAGCCTGAGAGAATGCTGTGGCTATACTGTGTGCATGTCTGTAAGTCTCCCTTCCCCTCCCGCTATTAGGTGCCGACTGGGTGAGAAGCTGGCACACGTCTTGACTGAGCCTGTGAGAAGCTGGCACACGTCTTGACTGAGCCTGTGAGAATGCTGTGGCTGTACTGTGTGCATGTCTGAAAGTCTACCTTCCCCTCCCGCTATTAGGTGCCGTCTGGGTGAGAAGCTGGCACACGTCTTGAATGAGCCTTTGAGAATGCTGTGGCTGTACTGTGTGCATGTCTGAAAGTCTCCCTTCCCCTCCCGCTATTAGGTGCCGTCTGGGTGAGAAGCTGGCACACGTCTTGACTGAGCCTGTGAGAATGCTGTGGCTCTACTGTGTGCATGTCTGAAAGTCTCCCTTCCCCTCCCGCTATTAGGTGCCGTCTGGGTGAGAAGCTGGCACACGTCTTGACTGAGCCTGTGAGAATGCTGTGGCTGTACTGTGTGCATGTCTGAAAGTCTCCCTTCCCCTCCCGCTATTAGGTGCCGACTGGGTGAGAAGCTGGCACACGTCTTGACTGAGCCTGTGAGAATGCATGTGGCTCTACTGTGTGCATGTCTGAAAGTCTCCCTTCCCTCCCGCTATTAGGTGCCGTCTGGGTGAGAAGCTGGCACACGTCTTGACTGAGCCTGTGAGAATGCTGTGGCTTACTGTGTGCATGTCTGAAAGTCTCCCTTCCCCTCCCGCTATTAGGTGCCGTCTGGGTGAGAAGCTGGCACACGTCTTGACTGAGCCTGTGAGAATGCTGTGGCTGTACTGTGTGCATGTCTGAAAGTCTCCCTTCCCCTCCCGCTATTAGGTGCCGTCTGGGTGAGAAGCTGGCACACGTCTTGACTGAGCCTGTGAGAATGCTGTGGCTGTACTGTGTGCATGTCTGAAAGTCTCCTTCCCCTCCCGCTATTAGGTGCCGATCTGGGTGAGAAGCTGCACACGTCTGACTGAGCTACTGGTGAGAATGCTGTGGCTGTACTGTGTGCATGTCTGAAAGTCTCCCTTCCCCTCCGCTATTAGGTGCCGACTGGGTGAGAAGCTGGCACACTCTTGACTGAGCTGGAGAAGCTGGCACACTCTTATGAGCCTGTGAGAATGCTGTGGCTGTACTGTGTGCATGTCTGAAAGTCTCCCTTCCCCTCCCGCTATTAGGTGCCGTCTGGGTGAGAAGCTGGCACACGTCTTGACTGAGCCTGTGAGAATGCTGTGGCTGTACTGTGTGCATGTCTGAAAGTCTCCCTTCCCTCCCGCTATTAGGTGCCGTACTGGGTGAGAAGCTGGCAACACGTCTTGACTTGAGCCTGTGAGAATGCTGTGGCTTACTGTGTGCATGTCTGAAAGTCTCCCTTCCCCTCCGCTATTAGGTGCCGTTGGGTGAGAAGCTAGGCTGGCACACGTCTTGACTGAGCCTGTGAGAATGCTGTGGCTTACTGTGTGCATGTCTGAAAGTCTCCTTCCCCTCCCGCTATTAGGTGCCGTCTGGGTGAGAAGCTGGCACACGTCTTGACTGAGCCTGTGAGAATGCTGTGGCTGTACTGTGTGCATGTCTGAAAGTCTCCCTTCCCCTCCCGCTATTAGGTGCCGTCTGGGTGAGAAGCTGGCACACGTCTTGACTGAGCCTGTGAGAATGCTGTGGCTTACTGTGTGCATGTCTGAAAGTCTCCTTCCCCTCCCGCTATTAGGTGCCGTCTGGGTGAGAAGCTGGCACACGTCTTGACTGAGCCTGTGAGAATGCTGTGGCTCTTACTGTGTGCATGTCTGAAAGTCTCCCTTCCCCTCCCGCTATTAGGTGCCGTCTGGGTGAGAAGCTGGCACACGTCTTGACTGAGCCTGTGAGAATGCTGTGGCTGTACTGTGTGCATGTCTGAAAGTCTCCCTTCCCCTCCGGCTATTAGGTGCCATCTGGGTGAGAAGCTGGCACACGTCTTGACTGAGCCTGTGAGAATGCTGTGGCTGTACTGTGTGCATGTCTGAAAGTCTACCTTCCCCTCCCGCTATTAGGTGCCGACTGGGTGAGAAGCTAGCACACGTCTTGACTGAGCCTGTGAGAATGCTGTGGCTGTACTGTGTGCATGTCTGAAAGTCTCCCTTCCCCTCCCGCTATTAGGTGCCGACTGGGTGAGAAGCTAGCACACGTCTTGACTGAGCCTGTGAGAAGCTGGCACACGTCTTGACTGAGCCTGTGAGAATGCTGTGGCTGTACTGTGTGCATGTCTGAAAGTCTCCCTTCCCTCCCGCTATTAGGTGCCGACTGGGTGAGAAGCTGGCACACATCTTGACTGAGCCTGTGAGAAGCTGGCACACGTCTTAACTGAGCCTGAGAGAATGCTGTGGCTATACTGTGTGCATGTCTGTAAGTCTCCCTTCCCCTCCCGCTATTAGGTGCCGACTGGGTGAGAAGCTGGCACACGTCTTGACTGAGCCTGTGAGAAGCTGGCACACGTCTTGACTGAGCCTGTGAGAATGCTGTGGCTGTACTGTGTGCATGTCTGAAAGTCTCCCTTCCCTCCCGCTATTAGGTGCCGACTGGGTGAGAAGCTAGCACAAGTCTTGACTGAGCCTGTGAGAAATGCTGTGGCTGTACTGTGTGCATGTCTGAAAGTCTCCCTTCCCCTCCGGCTATTAGGTGCTGACTGGGTGAGAAGCTAGCACACGTCTTGACTGAGCCTGTGAGAATGCTGTGGCTGTACTGTGTGCATGTCTGAAAGTCTCCCTTCCCCTCCCGCTATTAGGTGCCGACTGGTTGAGAAGCTAGCACACGTCTTGACTGAGCCTGTGAGAATGCTGTGGCTGTACTGTGTGCATGTCTGAAAGTCTCCCTTCCCCTCCGGCTATTAGGTGCTGACTGGGTGAGAAGCTAGCACACGTCTTGACTGAGCCTGTGAGAATGCTGTGGCTGTACTGTGTGCATGTCTGAAAGTCTCCCTTCCCCTCCCGCTATTAGGTGCCGACTGGGTGAGAAGCTAGCACACGTCTTGACTGAGCCTGTGAGAATGCTGTGGCTGTTACTGTGTGCATGTCTGAAAGTCTCCCTTCCCTCCGCTATTAGGTGCCGACTGGGTGAGAAGCTAGCACACAGTCTTGACTGAGCCTGTGAGAATGCTGTGGCTGTACTGTGTGCATGTCTGAAAGTCTCCCTTCCCCTCCGGCTATTAGGTGCCGTCTGGGTGAGAAGCTAGCACACGTCTTGACTGAGCCTGTGAGAATGCTGTGGCTGTACTGTGTGCATGTCTGAAAGTCTCCCTTCCCCTCCCGCTATTAGGTGCCGTCTGGTTGAGAAGCTAGCACACGTCTTGACTGAGCCTGTGAGAAGCTGGCACACGTCTTGACTGAGCCTGTGAGAATGCTGTGGCTATACTGTGTGCATGTCTGAAAGTCTCCCTTCCCCTCCCGCTATTAGGTGCCGTCTGGGTGAGAAGCTGGCACACACGTCTTGACTGAGCCTGTGAGAATGCTGTGGCTATACTGTGTGCATGTCTGAAAGTCTCCTTCCCCTCCCGCTATTAGGTGCCGACTGGGTGAGAAGCTGGCACACGTCTTGACTGAGCCTGTGAGAAGCTGGCACACGTCTTGACTGACCCTGTGAGAATGCTGTGGCTGTATGTGGCATGTCTGAAAGTCTCCCTTCCCCCTCCCGCTATTAGGTCCCGACTGGTGGAAGCTGGCAACGTCTTGACTGAGCCTGTGAGAAGTGGCACAGTCTTGACTGAGCCTGTAAAATGGACATTACGGGGGGTTTTTGGACGAAAAGTCGCGTTGAAAATACGTCACCAAATAAAAACAGCAAGGCTGTGCAGCGTTTGAAACAAATGACAGCGGGAAGTCTTTCGCACGTCACCGTTATGCCCCCGAGTACATAAGAGTGGGATGGGCCCCCCGTCCCAAAGGGCAAGAAACGAGGGAGCGATACGGGCGACACTAACACGCTCTTCTAGCGCCTCATCGCTCCTACGCGCAAGGGTGCAGTGTTTCCGTCGTTACGCTATAATGTGTAAATTAGATATGTAACAGTGGGGTTTTATTGCACGCGATCAAGATAAGATTAAAAATATGCCCGTGTATTTGTACTTTTCTCGTGCCCCTTAAGGAAACTTCATAGGCAAGCTTTAAAAATACGATGTTTGACAATTTTCATGATTTTTTTCTCCGAGAATTCACTTAATATGACAAAAGTAAAAAAAAAATGGGCATAGATAATTGTGTTTTAACTTTTCTGACAAAAACTCGTATTTGCGGAACATTTATTTACCCAGATACGCGTATTCGCGCAAACAACTTTTTCACAAAAAAAAACCCTGCGGTCCATCCCCCTTTAAGAATACAGAGAGGAGATGAAACAGTTGCGCATACTGCGAACTCCAGTCGCACTCGGAAACAAAATAGCGTCACTAAACCAGCGAAACGTTGGAAGCCAGTCACCAATCAGCGCCAGCCTGCGGTGCATAGTCAATAGGGGACCTCTCACAGCATGCAGTATAGGCATTCGGACACAAGCCCTTTCTCGGAAACTCGTGCAGCCAATCAGAAACGTGGGTACGCCCCAGCAATGAAACCACCACACCATGTGTACTTGTCTACTCTGTGATTATTATAGGGACAGCTGATGTTCGCGAAAAAGAGTTCTAAATTACAAAGATCTACTTGCACACCCGCAGATTTTATTTTGGTTGCTCGCTGGATCTCTTCGTCAGACAAGGTGTTATTATCTCGGCCCAATTAGAAAAAATATTACTAAAGTTCTGGACATCTGTGATGCGCTCGTAAAACACCTAATAAGCGTGGTAATTAAAATCAGCCAATCGCGAAAGTGGACTGTGTTATAGTGTTTATAGAGGGTCTCTAGGGCCACCTGTTTTTCGCGAAAAAATTCCACGACTCGTACTCTAAAACAGTTAGATGAAAACCGCTGTCATGATTAGCTGATTTTACCCGTCTCGTGTCTGCTAGCGAATCAGGAACGTTCATTGTTGGGAATAAATTGTTTCGTGAAAAAACAGATGGCCGTGAGGATCTCTTTTCGTGAAATTCGGATGTCCCTGCTTATACTCAATGAGAACCGATAACCACACGAATACCTGGTGCTTAAAACTCCCCCCCCCTTCCACATCACAACCGAGGACATTCTACGCTGTAAAACTAGTATAGGCTGTTCATTATTGATTGAGCATTTTAGGAGTCAACATTGAAAGACGTCACTGCCCTTACCTGCATATACAGGATTTTAACAGGTACATTGAAAGATGTCACTGCCCTTACCTGCATATACAGGATTTTAACAGGTACATTGAAAGATGTCACTGCCCTTACCTGCATATACAGGATTTTAACAGGTACATTGAAAGACGTCACTGCCCTTACCTGCATATACAGGATTTTAACAGGTACATTGAAAGACGTCACTGCCCTTACCTGCATATACAGGATTTTAACAGGTACATTGAAAGACGTCACTGCCCTTACCTGCATATACAGGATTTTAACAGGTACATTGAAAGACGTCACTGCCCTTACTTGCATATACAGGATTTTAACAGGTACATTGAAAGACGTCACTGCCCTTACCTGCATATACAGGATTTTAACAGGTACATTGAAAGACGTCACTGCCCTTACCTGCATATACAGGATTTTAACAGGTACATTGAAAGACGTCACTGCCCTTACCTGCATATACAGGATTTTAACAGGTACATTGACAGGAATGCGCTCAATAAATTTGGGAAGAACGTTGGAGAAAAAGTAGTTCCATGTCTTAACATTAGATGAAAAGTAGTTCCATGTCTTAACATTAGATTAAAAGTAGTTCCATGTCTTAACATTAGATTAAAAGTACTTGGTAAACATGTGCCAATACTGAAATGATTTATTTAGCTTTTTATTAATCTTATGCATGTGGGTGTAAGAATGAGTAAATTTGTAAAATGTTTACTTTTATAATTATTTCGTAGTTTCACTTAACCGACGCATGAACAAAGTGATCAGGTCGATCGATAGCGATGTTAATTTTACATTAGGTGGAAGAATACACAATGCGCCTACAAGCAAACCTTAAGCATTGCTCAGTGTACCGCGGGCCGGAAGTGTGTGACGGGGCATCACTTGTCCTGACAATCTCCTTCAACCCTTCCTCCACTCTCTTTCAACCCCGAGAGTCTTGACCGGCCCCCTGAAAGCATGCTTGCTCGGCTGCACATCGGGGACCGGTGGCTGGCAGCCTAGCGCCATCGTGGTTGGTGCGAAAGGATGATAGGCTGGAGGGCAGGGAGTTGTTTTTCAGGCGGGTTCCTGGAAGTCGGCACTGATGTGGGTCCACGCGATTGTCGGCGGCAGTTGGGGCGTGCTAAGCCCCTGGACAGCGAGCGGGTCTCCGCTGTAACTTGAGGAGTGGTCCGGGGAATGCCACCTCGCTGCGAGCCCCAGCCGCTCCCACGAGCTTACAGCGCACATGGGGTAGAATGCGCATGCGAGCAGCGCACTAACTACTCTCCATGACCCAGCGTTGGAATGCTTTTCTACCAATGGCACTAGCCAAAACAACGTGGGGAGGATTTGAGGTTAGAACACTTTGGGATGTTCGTACATTTTCTATAAGATAGTTTCAATGCAACTAGAATAAATTTCAATTTAGTTAAACTACAATACAGGTCAAAAGTTTAAAATAACTAACTAAACTAATGAACAATTTACTCTCGTCTAATCGATAATATGACGAAGTCGCTTCTTCACACAGCATAGTCTGTTGTGTTGGAATACTGGAGGTGTATACTTGTGTGTACTTGTGGTCTCTTCTTGGTTTGGAGTTATTACTGTTGGCGGAGCGCTGCGCAGCTTGTCAGTAACAGTACATGACTACTGACATTCAGTTATTACTCTTGGCGGAGCGCTGTGCAGCTTGTCAGTAACAGTACATTGCTACTGATATCCAGTTATTGTATTCTCATGCGTTTTACTTATGTTTAACTTCTGTGCGATTTGTATCCATATTTTTTATTTATTTCAAAACCCCTTCTATTTCCTCGGCGAATTACATAGAAAAATAATAACTTTACCACTTGTTCAAGTACACAGCTATTGACTAAGAAAAACAAACTAAGTAGTTTATTTCCTCTAGGGACGTTTATTTCCTCTAACACGTGTAATTTTTGTTTCTTTTGCAATTATATCACACTTTACCAGGGATGATCTGGGTTAATACATGCCAATAAAAACCCTGCAAGGAAACAAGTAACGAATATCATCATATCTTGTTAACTATAAATCACTGTGGTCATTGCCCTATGGATAGTAAATTTAGACTCAAGGATACATAGGACTATAGTATCTAGTCTGTATGTACCTGAACTTGCTTCATTTTAGTCGTTCCTTGAGAGCACGCAATCAAATGCGAATCAAATAATTCGGAAGTGCGAATGAAAATAGATATTGTACACGAATAAATACATGCACACAAATACTAAGCATTTAATGCTGCATGTAAAAATGATGACGTAAAAAATTATTTATTTTCACCGTAGGCCTATAATGAAAGCAGTTCTTATTTTTCGTGGCCTTTTTAGCTGTGGCAAATATCTGTTTTGTTTTGGTAACACAAAAGTGAGCTAAACTGAATTCATTCAAAGGATATGCAAATTTGCTAGAAGCTGTACGCAGTTCTCGGTAAAGTGAGTACTTATGATGCCCGTGTTGCCTTTTTCATTCCGCTATTTTTTATCCTTTAACAACTTTTTAAAATATATATTGCCACGTAAGTAATAAACTAAGTGTGTATATTCCACCGCACTCGGAAGTTAACGATTAAGGCTACAATAAAATATATTTATTGACTATTATTCTAAATAAGAGGGCATTCAAAACTGTTCACTTTACCGTGAATACCCTACAGTTGCATATTTCGCATAGGACAACATTTCTTTTAACTTCAATCTCCGTGTAAATGCTCTCATCTAGGAGAAACGGGTTCGATTCCTGGCGAGGCCGCTTCCGGATGCACGTGGGAATTGTGCGGAACGATGCCGCTGAACGGCGGGTTTTCTCAGGTACCTCCAGTTACCCCCGCCCTTACATTCTGGCGCTGCTCCATACTTACCTCCCTTCACCCTCACCGGCTCTCAAAACCTCGCTGCTAAGAGTCTCTCCACTCCGTATAAATGACAACAGACGGATGTCGAAACGAATTAACGCGTTGTCGGCTTCAAAATGCAACTTTCAAATAATGAAGAATTCATTAGATCGCAGAACAATATGAGAGCACGCGTATATTAGATCGCAGAACAATATGAGAGCACGCGTATATTAGACTAGTTCAGGTACTGAACTGCGGCACTTTTTAGAAAGTTATCCGAACTGTAATAAATTGTAATTACAGAATTGTAAACACAAATTAACATATTATAATTTCTGTTAAAACTTGAAAACCGTCCAGCAGCTGCTGCACAAACTGCAAGTGTTAGTGTCAAACAAGTGTTAGTGTCAAGCAAGTGTTAGTGTCAAGCAACTACTTTAACTGACACTTTTTTTGAAAAAAATTTATATATAGACTATTCACAGTGAAATTATCACTTTTAAAAGCACTACTTAAGATCTATAAGATCTACTTGTATGCATGTTGTGTATTCTTCCGCCTTATGTAAGATTAACATTGTCATGGGCCTCATAACTTTATTCATGCATAGGTCAAGTGATACCGTGAAATTATTAGAAAAGTAAATATTTTACAAACCTGATAATTTTTACACTTCCATGAATTAAAAAAATAGAAAGCGGAATAAATAATTTAAACTATCAGAAATTGTTACATAACACATCCTAGCCATCGTTACCAACTTTACTTGGCGCATGTCACTCCGGGCGTCCGTAAAATATATGCAGGTAGGAGCAGTGACATTTTTCTAAGGTTGATTTCAAAAGTGCTCACTTTATCGTAAACAGCCTTTAACTAGCATTTCTTTATTACATCTCAAACAGATAAAGAACATTTGTTATTGAAAAGAAATGGAATGAAAATAAACTGAACATGTTGGGAGGTCGTGTAAGACAATTAATAGCTTTCGCATTTACTATACACTATGCTGGTGTTAAAATTTACAGAAAAATTTCGCTGCCTGCATTGGGCCTCTTAAAATATCTATTAATTTCGGCTTTGTGTCAAATTGCACTGGTGACAAAATTTTAAATATTTCACAAAATATTAAACGACAGATACGTCAAAATTAGCTCCTGAAAGTAGCCAAAACTTTACATTCACATAGCGCACTTTTCATCAATTTAACCAAACTAAATCACTGCAGAATTTAAGAGTGGAAAGGACGCCAGGTTAATCCCTCACACGTTGGGGTAGTGCGGCGTTTGATTGGCGAGGAAATATATCGTACTTTGTTTGTATACGTCATACATGTGTAACAGCTTGACTATAGCCACGTCTCAGTTCTCCCAGAGAGCACGCACTTGGTCTCACACCCACGCCAGAGCTATGGCACAGGGAATACTCCTGGGCCGTCCCAGCTGCTCACAAAGTACATAGGAAAGAGAGCGAGAGCGAAAGTGCATCGAGAAAATGAAGTTGGATATTCACAGGGCTCCTCCCTCGCGCGTCTTGGAACCCGCAATGTTTGTCTACAACCACAGGTCTAGATTATTGCAGAGTCGCAACACCTCGCATCTATACCTTCCAATTAAGAGATCGTGTCGCCCCCTATTCAGAAATCATTCGTTTTAATCTCAAACCGGAAGAGTCAAGGTCATTACTGAAAATGTTTCATTGCAGGAGCATTACATTTCATAGTTCTGTAGGCAAATTTTTGTACTTCACTGTTAATAGGTGTTCCCACGTAATTAAAAGGTGAGAATGAAATAATATGTAAAATTTTGTGTTAATTCAATTGTTACACAAATATACGTTTGTAGTTCATGTATTATGTTCGTAATGATGTCCGCTATGCCTCAAATGTCACATTTTTCAATAAATCCTTTTAAATTTGAATTAGGAAGAAATAAATAGAAAATTCAATATGGCCGGTAACGCAGGCTCTTAAAAAATATATTTTAATTAGTGTTACATATAATATTTTGGCTGTAACGACTGCTTGTTAAGGCAGGAAAATGGCTTCCGGGTGAGATCTGTACCCGAATGTAAAACACACAGAACTCATTACAAACACACTACCAACATTATAAGAAGAGTACAATTTGTGTTGCACATGCAAGAATAATGCATACAATTTATAACACTGAAAAATATTTTGCTTTACTTTACCTATTTAAATGTTTTTTTATATTTTTTATAATTTAATAAGAGTCTATTTTAAATTAAAATTTAAGAGTATTTCCATTTTGGATATTTCAGAAGGCACTTCTTGCAAAATAAAATATTTATCAAGCAAGTCTATCATAATAATCACTCTGGTTGTATGTAATAAAATATTTATCAAGCAAGTCTATCATAATAATCACTCTGGTTGTATGTAATAAAATATTTATCAAGCAAGTCTATCATAATAATCACTCTAGTTGTATCTAATAAAATTTTATCAAGCAAGTCTATCATAATAATCACTCTGGTTGTATGTAATAAAAATGAGTGATAATGTTAAAAAAATATTTTAAACAATTTATTTCTTGCAAATCCATTTCAGCCACGGAAGTTGTCATTTTAATAACTCAAATGAATGCATATGAAATAAATTATTAAAATGTAATTATAAACATTAGTACCAATAATTTTTACATAGAATCATAGGGAATTATTGTTATAGTCCTGTTTGAGGATTATTATTTTTTTAAACTGTTCTATTTGAATATTCAGTGTGGAAAAAAAAAAACAATAAAATTTGAGTCACAAATCGACTCTTATTAATTTATGTTGAAATACTTAAACAAGTAAATTCTAGTAAAATATTTTTAAGTGCTACAAAATATATGTATTATTTTGTCTTATTATATCGCACTTTTCCGACAATTTTGGTAGTGTGTATTACTTTTTAATGAGCTCTGCATGTTGTACGTTCCTGTAGAATGCTCCACTGGTATACACTCTACATCTATGCGAAGAAAGTATGGCGGCACTGTAATAAGCCTACAAATGTTGCTTGACGTTACTTATTATGGCCCCACGTATGGGCGTTAATTAAATTATGTAACACCACAAACTATGACTGCTACACAATTATTAGTAAGTTTGAGTATGCAAATATTAAACATGAGTTGGATAGGATATGTGAGTGTGTGCATGCCTCGGCTGTGGGGAATATAATTTCTGTCAAAGATATTCCAAAAGAGAACCAAACAAACAATTATGAGCTTATATGAAAAACACCTTAAAATTCCATATTACAACTAATACTTGAACGGGTTATTAATAACCTCAGTATTCGATTTCTGTCATGTTAAACATATTTAGTAAATTTCACGATCAAAGAAAAAAAATAGTTGTTATATTCGATACGCCAAACCTCCAAATGATGTCATACAAGGAAATTAATATTTTCAACTCTAAAACGCTAAAATTGATGAACTTATCCTAAAATTACTATTGAAAGTTTAAACCTTATTACACCAGCCGGAAGGACTGCCCTTGCACACCTGCCAAAAACACGAGGAATAATCGTGCGTTAAACGTAAAAGGTGTCAACAATTATTTAGCTGTTCTTGTATGCTAAAACTTATCTGGTGAGGACACTGTATGGTAGCGCGGCCGTTCCACTGCATGTGGTCCTTCGGGATGCTGGACGACCTGATGTCTATCTGCAAACCGGACCTCCCAGAGTTGAACACAGGACTGGAAAGCTGCACGACGATGAAGTACAGTTATTTTCTTCCAATGGTCAGTTTATCAACTATTCTTTAACTTTTCTTCTTTTAATACGTAGTCGTTTCAAAGTACTTCCATTTGACAAGCTTACAGACATAAATCTTGAGTACCTTATCCTAGAGCCCTTGGTGTTTCACATCACTCCGTCAATGAAGCTACTTTTACAATCCATATTGTAAGGCTCTATTGTACTGATTATTCCTAATAAAACAAAATTTTGTTATTTCCAACTGTTGTAGCGCGATTTAACGAGAACATTAAAACAATCAATAAATTAACAAAACTCTTTCCCTGGCATAGACAAAACTTATGAATAAATGTAACAATATTGCACACTACGAAACAGTAAAACTGTCAAAATAAACCCTCTTACATGCTAAATCTATGCGAACTAGTTCACACATCAAACATTTGCGAAATTTACATGACATCAAGGACATTCATAGTATTATCATAACATTTGCAAACTGAAGTGTTACAGCACTTTCATTTCTATGCAAAATTAGCATCTTAATATCTGAAACCAGACTCCACGAAACTAATATCAGGTATTTCATTTTTCTATTAGCAAAGATTGTAAACGCCATTAAAAACATTCACGTGTCTCCTGCATATGCTTTGTTCGTGCACCGAATATAGTGTATTGTTACATACCGGGAAGTCAGGACGCCAGGAGCACGAGAAAGCACTCTTATTACAGGATAATCTTAATTTTCTGCAACGAGTCTAATCACGATCTTAATTACTATAACGTGTGAGAACTGAGTTCATAGTAACTGTAGTGGAAACATAGATAGCAATACAACGTATGACGAAACAAACTAGGCGGGTAAATATATTTAATAAGACTCTGCTTTAGGCAGGTCGAAGTGAGTGTATACATAAGACAATCTCACTTAAACTTCGACGCCGTCAGTGATTGGACTCGAACCAACAACCTACCGACCTACAGTTCGGAACGCTGCTAGGGCCCCGAGTTGTGACAAGAAGACTAGGTAAGTTCACTAAATAAGAAGAGGCAAGATCGGTTAAGTGGATATTCAAGCAGTTTTGAAGGAGTGCCAAAAGAGGCAATCAACAGACTCAGGACGAAGTAGGTGGGAAAAACATATTGCAGAAGGATGTTAGAAGAGAGGCGGAAATTGGATGCAATTTCAGAAGGCACTCAAGGAGGAAATAAATGTGTCGAGTCAGTCTCGGGGCAAAAGACGGAAATGCATGAACAGTAGAAAAATAAAATGAAATGCAACCGATGATCGGTAAGATAAATTGAGTGATAGATGTCTCGTTACCTTCACTGAAGTACTTAAAATTGGAGTGGGAATCGAAGAACACGATGGAGAAAGCCTCCCCCTGTACAAAAGATCTGGGTCCCACAGTAAGATCTCATGAACGGAACGTTTATTTCTGCCCCATTCTCTGTATGTACGTCTAAAACGGCACATAATATCTGGAACAAAATAATACTGGATACTTTCACATTGAAAAATTAATAATCAATATATTTTTCAATTTAGATTAGGGTATGATAGGTTAGCTCAATGTAGGAAAGACAATGTTAGGTTAAGTTTAATTAGTTACACGTTGAGTTGCTTGGAACTGACCACGTTCATAAGAAGAAACAACTTCATTTGTGAGGACCATCCAGTGTTGTACAGAGTTCCACTTATTTAAGAGTTCTGTAAGGAGTCCGCATATTTTATCCCGATATATATGAAAGTTTGCCAACATTAACACGTATAGCAGAGACGTTGGGAAGTAACCGTGAACGGACCACAGTGTTTTAACGAATTAAGCACAATGGAAGTCGTAGTTATATTCTTCGAAAACAATAACAACGTAATGTTTATCATTGAGGATTTGAAAAGCGAATCTTCCGACATCGGGATAAAATATGCGGACTCCTTACAGAACTCTTAAACAAGTGGAACTCTGTACAACACTGGATGGTCCTCACAAATAAAGTTGTTTGTTCTTATGAACATGGTCAGTTCCGAGCAGTGCCAACGTGTACAGGAAGTGAGCGGAAGCAGCACAGCCGGCGCCGACATGGAGGAGGGCGGGTCGCGTCGTGTAGCACGGCCTGGCAGGGCGCTAATATCTCGTTTGCTGAGGGGCGGCGCAGGGCGCTTGTAAAAAGGGCCTCGCCGCCGCTGCAAGAGGCAATTACTCGATGGCTGCGGTGTTCAGGGAGGGAGAGAGAGCGAGAGCCCGCGGGTGGTAAAAACAACGCTCGGCCGAAGCCCGGGTTACAAGAGAGCCTGTGATGTCGGCAGGTGCTGCGGGTCGTAGCTGAGGGTCGGAGGACACGCCAACCAACACTTCTACGTTCTAACCCCCTCCCCAATATTACTTTTTTAAACTCTTTCCACTGCTCCACACACATACACACACCCTCACAGCTAATTTTGGCTATTCACGGTAAAATGAGCACTTTTGAAAGCCCTGCTTAAGATCTACTTGTATGCACGTTTTGTATTCTTACGCCTTATGTAAGATTAACATTGCCACGGGCCTCAGCACTTTATTCACGCGTCGGTCAAATGAAGCTTTGATATAATTAAAAAGTAAATATTTAACAATTATGTTCATTTTTACACTTCCATGCATTAAATAACACAGAAAGCGAAGAAAAAAAAGTTAACATAAAAGGTTGCCTGACACCTTTTATTCGACGTTAAAATACGGAGGTATTTTCCATCCATCTTTACCAACTTTAATGGGCGCATGTCATTCAGTGCGCCCGTTAAAATATACGCAGGTAGGGGCAGTGACTTTTTTCTAAGGTTGATTTTAAAAGTGCTCACTTTATCATGAACAGCCTTAACCCGCTAATACCGCTAACTCCAGCGAAATGGGGTCACTATGCGAGGCAAGGCCCGTTCCCAGAGCCTCGCGTAGCCAATCAGAGAACGGGTACGTTGACGTAAAAAACAATCGCCATGTAATTTCGTCTGAGCGTACTTCCGCTACTCCGTGGGCACAGGTTGTCTGCAGTTAGATGAACTATTTTGAAAGCCCTGATCAAGTGTACTTTTGCCACAAATACAGTTGACACTGCCTTGGAACTTGTCACGATTCAAGCGTCGATCAAGAGAAACTTTGAACTAAAGTAAACATTTCATCAATACGCTAGTTCTTACTTCTGTGTTGATGAAACGAACAGATATTGAATGTAGCACGTTCAGTGTACACACGTTTTAAATTTTATATTTTTTCTGCGACGCTAACACACCGAAATAATTTTACTTATATCGCTGCCAACTTTGATGGATGGAATACAACTAGTATGAACGATAAAATATATTCAGTTAAAAGGAGAGACTTAAATTTTACTTCATCTTCACACACTGAAAAATAAAATTTTGGCTCTCTGCGAAATATTTTAAGTTTTACCCTGCCAGAAAACGTGATAGCGAAATTGTGTTTTTGCTTATTAAGTTCAGTTGGTTAATAATTACAAAATAAGAACTTTTGTTTTAAGATCAGTACAAAACAGTTTTGTGTTGACTACGAAATAATTTATTATCACCCCAAAACATTAGTGATGCCAGATTTATTTGGTAACTTAAAGTTTTTTTTTTAAGAGACTTAATATAATCCTTTTTTTTTTACATACTGTGAAATTTCAGTTCACGTTCAGCACGAAATGGACTAAAGGATTTCAATAGAAGGCTGTCTTAAAAACTCTGAGACCAGATCACAGCAGGGCTGGAATGAAATGATCCAGTCGACCTTGAAACGTCTACTGGAGCGTGGAATCCGGAATGAAAATGTACTGGAAGCCCTCGGCGGAACTGAAGTAAGGAAAAAAGAAACAATAAGCGGTTGCCATTGAATGGTTATTGTTCATAGCCCGCAGTTTGTGGAGGACAGAACAAAGGAGGCACCTTTGCCGTGGCAAATAAATTGATTGTATAGCAATCAGTACATAGTATAAGAACCAACCCAGTATCTGGTGTTTAACACAAAACAAGTATTTCATCAGAATTCTGTGTATTTCAAGGCCTTGTCACAAGACGGTCCCCTAGCTTTTTCTACACAAATGCAATCTATCTCCGGTCTTGTTTACTTTTATATCCAAATCTTAAATGTAAAGGCAACAACGACATTCACATCATGATCAGAGCTTATTGATGCCAGTCTTAATGACTCTGTTATCCTTAAACAAGATAACTCTGTGCTGCTACAATGGAGCAGCAGTGCACTCGTAATTAATTAGGATATTTGGACATAATTGCTAAACAATTCCAACAACTCCTGTTTGCAGAATATTAATTATTTGAAAAATATAATTTCTCATTGTGTATCACATGCTTTTTGTACCTTAAAAATTAACATTTATTAATACGTAATTTTTACTTTTAACAGTCTCAATGTTATTTTTCAAGTGATTAATTTAAAGGCAAATTATATATATTTGTTTTGAAATAGAGTACTTAATATTAATCTTGTTGGTTTCCAACTGTATTTTTGTTTGGCCGCATATTTATATGTATTTCAGTTTTTGCGTTAAATATGTATACTTACGAAGCCATATGGTTCTGCGCTGTTTTATCGCTCGTTACCCCCATCCACCTTCCCCCAAAACTCCCCCAAATATGTCGAAACTTTAAGATTTAAAATCTCGCTGTAGTAAATTCCGTCGGGCGCCTGCCTTGAGTAATCATTCGCTCCCCAAGTCAGAAGGGCGACAAAAAAGACGGCAGGAAACCATGCCTCGTGCTGATTGCAACGCGCTGTTATCATCGCCTGCTGCGTAGTTTCCAGGGTCGAAAGCAGACTTGTGCAACACAAGCGCCGAGTAGGAAGATGTAGAAGCCGCACAAGGTCGTTCCAGTGTTTTAAAGAATCTTACGGCTTTCTTTTGACATATAAAACAAATTTTATAAAAATATTCCAAAACGAATTTGAAACTGGCTCAGTTATGTGGATTTTAACTTTGAAAATATTGTAACAAATAAATATATAATTTATATAGGTATTTAAGCTGACTGCAACTACGAAAAACAGCTAAATTTCTTACATACTCTACTTATAGTTCTGAAATCAATATAGCATAAATACATATATAAAATTCCTCACAGTTCGCTCAGTTGGATTTTGATAAATTACCTTGACATTTTTCCTGAACACTCGTCAGATTATTATTAACAAATGTAAGGACAGGGTTTCCTCTGGGTGCTGAACTTCGCCCGCACTGGTGATTAGAAACGGCAGTGGCTGGAATTTCGTTCGTTTAACTCATTGCATACGTGCACCATAAATATTTCTTGTAAAGATTGCTCTTTGCTTGCTCATTTTCTTGACATATAAGGGAAAAAGAAAATAGACCGATATTGCACATTATGGAATGTTTTACGATTTCCTTCTTAACAGAACATAGTTGCATGATAATTTGCCGTACCAATATGTAAAATGTAAGTTAATCATTAGTTTAAAAATAGTATTTTTACTCCCCCATGCATGAATGACTCTATCTTACACAGTTAGAAAATTACAGTCGGCTATGCTTATACGAGGGCTTAAGGCCCAATTGTCTGCACTGTCCTATTCAGCATCAAGAGCGATGCTTATGTTATGAATTTGAAGACTATGCTTTAAACGGTTCGTAATTGGCGAACAGCTATGCTTATATGAGGGCTAAAGGCGTATTTGTCTGTACCCTCATATTCGACATCAGGGGTGATGCCTATGTTATAGATTTTTTGCGATGACAAGTTTATTGTCTGGTGAGTGCATAGACTGATGAGGACATTTAGTTTATTTATTCTCCTAACCATGCAATGACCGCCTCCAGTAGCCGACTGGTGGCAGGCGTGGGAATGAAAGATGTGGGAATCAAATATGGCCGCCTACAGCAGACGACTAGCAGCGGTGGGTGGGAGAGTTAAATATGGAGAGTGTAAAAAGCATGAGAGAGAGAAAATAAAGGAGATGAGAAGGAATATAAGAGAACCCCAAGGGACAGAGGAGGTGAGAGAGAAGAGGCGTGGTGAGAGACTGGAAGGAATGAGAGAAGTTGCATGACAGCCAATGAACTCGAACAGTCTTCAGACAAGATGGATGATGCTGGAATTGAATGACAGAGCATGCTTGTAAATGATTCCACACTCTGGCGGCGGACATTTGCACAATTTCCGTCGCATTCATCCGGATTGAGCAATTGCCAGCCGAATTTTGCAAGTGCATTTTTTTGTGGGAAATGTTACAAGTTTTGAGGGAAATTTTTTTAGGGAAAAAAGAGAAACGTTAGACATGTAGAGGGAAATAGGGACATTCCGAGGAGAACAAAGTCTTAAAAGAGAAATCAAGATTGCCGCAATGGCTCCGCAGCCAGGAACCAGTTTCGCCAGCTCTCTTCACTTACTACTACTAATAAACCTTAGCAGTGGCATAGCCTGGGCTGTTCACAGACTCTCGTTTGAAACAACGAGCATACAAGTACCAGAGATGCCACTCAAGGCAAAGCAGCGGAACGCTTACTTTTTTGCCCAGTGCAACTCTGGCAATGTGAAAACAAAGAAAAATTGTGTTCACAAGTTGGCACTACTGCACATGCACAGTTTTTGGTACAACATTTCAATCGTCTAGTTCCGCCCATTTTAATAAAAATGTGTTCAATGTTCTCATTTAAAATATGTAGAATTACATACAAAAATAAACGGCCACTGTGAGCTGTCAAGTGTCCGTACACAACGCCAAATCGTTGCTAAAACACTTAATTAGCTCACATCATCGACAAACACGGCCATACGACATGCAATGCTCACATCACCACCAACATCGTGAAAAGAAATATGGATTTATATAAATCATTATACTTCAGTCTCTACAATTGAATCAATATAACTACATTTTTATTTTCAATTACGTTGAAAAATATCGATAAAACGATAAGCAGTTTATTTCCATTAAATCAATAGATTCAAATAAATTTCGCTTTTATATTGCCGATATTGCACTGGGCAAATAAACAAAAACCGATTCGGAAATAAAAAAAGCGTTCTGTTTACACCTGTCCAGTGTCTAGGGGTTGATTTCAAAATGGCCTACAGGGAGGCGAGCAGACGCAACGCCCGACCTCGCGGACGGCCTGACCGGCCGAACTGGAGCCCGCGACCTTCGACCTCTGGCACAGGCAGACGCGAGGGCATGCCTCCCACCACCAAGGACGCCAGGTCTGCTTGTTAAAATTGGGCGTGGCGTCGGGGCTTGCTCCCCGCCCCTTTTTCAAACCTCGCAGCACGTGCTTCGCTGCTGTAACGTAAATTCTCACCGCCACGAAAATAAAAGGACTAGCTAAGTGACATTTTTTTGCCCCGTTGCATCTGCCGTCTGCAAGATAGATGGGCGACGGAGAATGGCTGTAAAGATTTACTAGAAAGAAGTAGTACTTAAAAAAAAGTCTTAAGCGTTTTTGTGTCGTATTTTAAAGCTGATGTCTGGTTTTACCTCTGTCTTGAGATAGTTTGTATCACGTTTCTAAAACACGAAACACGGAGCAAAGAGAATAAAAACACTATCCCAATGGTGTCCTCGCTAGCCAGGCCAGCGGTGAAAATAGTGGCCTAATAGCATCAAGAAGTTACTGATACTTAATGAGCCTCCTTTACTTAACATGGGTGCAAATAATTTCTCATTAATTTCTTTAAAGTTTAGATGGTAGGTAGGTCTTGATGTCTGGTTGACAGCAATATCATTAGAGATGAAACAAGACACATATGCAACAATACCGAGGCAATTACAAATACACATGTACCTTACCCTAAACTCTAACCCAGAATTCCTGAAAAAAAAAAAAAAAACTAGCGTGCAATCAACTACATCTTAGGAGGTAGGATTTGGGGCATCGACTTCTGATGTAGTCCGTCTAATGTTTCGAATGATAGCGTTCACTAATCTGAAATAATTACGTGGCAATCATTTATAAAATGTCTGAGCCATTTAAAACTATTAAGTTCACATGGCCTACCGCAGTGTGACGTGTGTTAAAAATTTGGTGGAATCCGGTTAATTGGTCCCTGAGATATAGTACAAAAACCTGAATTTCATGATTGGTGATATCTTACAAAATTGCCTAAAAAAATGCTCTTCATACTATGCTTCTAATAGATACTGTCAGCATAAAAAGTTTGTTTTAATCTTGTTAAATAGTTAAATAGATGTCAATTTATCAAAATATTTATACTGCCGCCATTTTGAAAATCGTCTTACCCCACTTAAATCATGTAACTCTACACGGCCTTCTGTAGCACTAATGATGTACAAAATTTGGTGGGAATTAGTTGAACGATTCAGGAAATATGGCAAAATGTTCAACTATCTCACTTGGCTCTATTTTACAAAAACGCCGACGTAAGAGTTCCTCTGTATGCATTACTGATGCTTGTAATGAATACCGTTAGCGTACATGATTTGGCTGAATTTTGTTCAATTGTTTCATAGTTATAACATATTATAAATTATAGGCTGTTCACGGTAGAATGAGCACTTATAAGGCTCTCCCAACAGTCATTAACCACTAATAAATATTGCTTATTGCAACTTTAGAGGTTTACTTTTGAGATTAGGGGAATGCATGCACTGTTTTTGTTAGTCACATGGCAATGTTTATATTAAAAAGTGGCAGAAAGATAGAAATTGGCCGAAAGGAAAAATTTAGCAGGGCCTTAAAAAGTGCTCACTTTACCGCGAACAGCCTATAGTTATATTAACACCATTAAAAAAGTGCTGCCACATATCTACCCTACCTTAACACTACTTGCGTGAAAAATGTTCTGTGAATCGGATGATTGTTCCTTGAGTTATAGCATGAAACCTCCATTTTTTCATTGACAATCTTCATAAATGGAGGACAAAAAGTTTATGTATAACCTCATTCGATGGTTTCAATAGATACTGCGAGTATAATAAGTTAAGTTATAATCGGTTACATAGTTTCGCAGATATTGCACACCAAGAAAATCGTTTTATAGCCGCCATTCTGAAAACAAGGGTCTTGCGCATTTACAAAAAAAAAATATTATTATGGCCTACCATAGTACATCGTCTTCGTTAACTTTGAAAGAAGTCGGTTCATTGTTTCCCGAGATATGACACAAAAACTTTATTTTTACATGTGGGGCTATCTTATAAAATGGCAGAGAAATTAAGCTCTATAAAGTCGGATTTTACTGATATAATAGACACTACCAGCAAACAAAGTTAAGTTGAAATTTGTTTCCTAGATATAACATACGGTGCTAAAATGTACATATGGCCGCCAATTTGAAACAAACTTCAAAACATATAAGTTTACATGGACTGCCGTCGTGCTACTAGTTTCCCAAATTTTGTAAAAATCTGTTGGTTTTTTTTTCTGGAGATAAGACATAAATTTTAATTTATCATGTTATGCTATTTTACAAAATGGTGCACAAAAGTGACTTTGTGTGGGCACATTAGGTGGTTATATTATATACTGCCAGCATACAAAGTTACGCTGGAACTCATTAAACGTTTTCGACGATATAGTATACAAATACTAAATATATATAAATGGCCTCCATTTTGAAAATGTGTATCTGACCTACTTAAAACATACTGATTTGCATCATCTGCCGCAGGAACTACCATTCTTACTACTATATAATTGCGCAAGTGTGTTTGTGGTGTTTGTGTGCTTGTTTGTTTGTCCTTATTTCACGTCAAAACGGAGCAACGGATCAACGTGATGATTTTTTGCACAAATATAGTTGGAGGACCGTAGAATGACATAGGCTACTTTTTTTCTCCGGAAAATATCTCAAACGGTTCCTAAAATATGATGATCAGGGATGTACGTAGGTACTAGATTAAACTTTATCTTAGGATTACTGCATAAAAAAGTATTGTTAAACATTCCTCCTTTCTTTTTTGTCTATGGGCTGTCTCCCATTTCCTCCCAAGAGCCGCAGTAGCTCAGTGGGTAGAGAGCCCTATAGTGGGGCCGCAGTAGCTCAGTAGGTAGAGAACCATATAGTGGGGCCGCAGTAGCTCAGTAGGTAGAGAACCATATAGTGGGGCCGCAGTAGATCAGTGAGTGGATAAACCATATAGTGAGACCACAGTAGCTCAGTGGGTAGAGAAACCATATAATGGGTAGCTCAGTGGGTAAAGAAACCATATAATGGGTAGCTCAGTGGGTAGAGAAACCATATAATGGGTAGCTCAGTGGGTAGAGAAACCATATAATGGGTAGCTCAGTGGGTAAAGAAACCATATAATGGGTAGCTCAGTGGGTAGAGAAACCATATAATGGGTAGCTCAGTGGGTAGAGAAACCATATAATGGGTAGCTCAGTGGGTAGAGAAACCATATAATGGGTAGCTCAGTGGGTAAAGAAACCATATAATGGGTAGCTCAGTGGGTAGAGAAACCATATAATGGGTAGCTCAGTGGGTAGAGAAACCATATAATGGGTAGCTCAGTGGGTAGAGAAACCATATAATGGGTAGCTCAGTGGGTAAAGAAACCATATAATGGGTAGCTCAGTGGGTAGAGAAACCATATAATGGGTAGCTCAGTGGGTAGAGAAACCATATAATGGGTAGCTCAGTGGGTAGAGAAACCATATAATGGGTAGCTCAGTGGGTAAAGAAACCATATAATGGGTAGCTCAGTGGGTAGAGAAACCATATAATGGGTAGCTCAGTGGGTAGAGAAACCATATAATGGGTAGCTCAGTGGGTAGAGAAACCATATAGTGTGGCCGCAGTAGCCCAGTGGATAGAGAACCCTATAGTGGGGCTGCAGTAGCTCAGTGGGTTGATAAACCATATAGTGGGGCCATATTTGCTAGGAATCGGTCGATTGTCAACCAAGATATTCGTGTGGCACTGTTTTACAAAATAGAGGACAAAAGAGTCGCCGTGTAAACACATTTGATGTTTTTTTTTATATAAACTCGTAGCATATAAAGTTATGTTAGAATTGTTTACATGTTTTCGACGATATAGCATACCATGCTAAAATGGTTAGATGGCCGCTATTTTGAAAATGAGTGCCTTACCTATTTAAACTGTACATGTGTACATAATCTGCTGCAGTACTACTTGTTTGTAAAATGACTGCCTTACCTAGTTAAACTGTACATGTGTACATAATCTGCAGCAGTACTACTTGTTTGTAAAATTTGGTACTATTCGATTAATTGTTTTTCGACATACGGCATAAAAAGTCAATTACCTCACGTGGCGCTATATTATAAAATGGCTGAATAAAGTGGTTATTTTTCGGCATATATAATACTTATAACAGATACTGCAAGCATACAAAATTTGGTAAAAATTGGTTGAACGGTATGGTATTTACACGAAATAAACCTTAAATATTTCTATAGCCGCCATTTTGGAAACAAATGCCTCGTTCATTTCAGTCGCATACGTGTACATGACATACCATATTATTTTTAAAGGTCAAATTTCGTGAGAATTGGTTGAGTAGTTTTCGAGATATAACGTAAAAGCTAATTTTTTCACTTTGTGCTGTCATCTATAATAGCTGATCAACAACAATATCGATTTCTAAACTCAATGCTTACATGATGCGCTATCAATATACAATGTTTGGTTTAAATTGGTTGAATGTTTCACGAGACATGGAATATCATCCTAAATTTTAAAATGGCCGCCATTTTGAAAGTAATAGCTTGACGTGGCGGAAAACTATAAAAGTCAAGTGTCCTTATTAAGTATCACACATGTACCGCGCTTGGTAAGATTCTGTTTACGCGTTCAGAACTTGAAAAGCAGGGACACACACACACAGGCCCACCCACAGACACTTCCAGGCACATATACACCCACGTAGTCTAACACTTTTTGAATCCAAACTTTGAAAAATCATCTAGTGTATGACATGTTGGTTGTTTCCTAAATATGTCATTTATCACAAGCATTGTGTATTTGTGGTAACGTAAAAGTATCTTATTTGTTGTTACATTGAACTTTTAATTAAAGGCTGTTCACGATAAAGTGAGCACTTTTGAAATCAACCTCAGAAACAAAGTCACTGCCCCTGTCTACATATACTACAAAGGGCACACTGGTTGACATACGCCCAGCAAAATTGGTAATGATGTGTGGAAAATAGTTCCATCTTTTAACGTCAAATTAAAAGTATTAGGTAACCATGTGTAACAATTAAAAATATTTATTTCACTTCGTACTTTTTTTTTTAACTAGTCGAAGTTTAAGAAAGAGCAGATTTGAGAAATGTTTACTTTTCTCATAATCTCGCTGTTTCACTTGGCCGACGCACGAATAAAGTGATGAGGCCTTTAACAGTGTTAATTTTACATAAGGCAGAAGACTATACAACGTGTAGATCTTAATCAGAGCTTTCAAAAGTGCTCATTTTACTGTGAACAGTTTTTATATGTTATCCATAAATTATAAGAGTTCATTTTTAAGTAATATGAAAAAAAAAACCAGAGAGAAAATAAGGTTTGTTGGTAATGCCTAATAAGAAATAGTTTTCATAAGCAAAATATCGTTAAACTCAGTGCGTACGAATGCGGTGCGTTGTCCCATTGTTGTAATTTTATTAGTTATTACGAGGCGAAGGAATATCCTTGAAGTAGAACTATAGTAGGGCTTCAGAAAAGTTGGAAGTAACCGTGAATGGATTATACATACAGAGAGAGTAAAAAGTGATCTCACAAGCCTTTATATCTAGGCTAAAATTTGTCATCCAAGCAGCGTAAAGTACACCAGAAATCAAATTAATTGAATCCAGTAGTTTATAGTTTTGGGGAACTAAGAGTTATACTTGACAGCTATATTAGTGAAGCCAAAGAGAAAAAATAACCGTGAATTTACCCGTTTCATACGCACACATTGAACTCTGGACTGAGCAATGTCAATTAAAAGTATCATAAATACGTTCAGAGAAAACTGAAGCACGCAGAAATGAGATATGAAAGGAACACAGTACCCAGATGGAAGTTTTATCCTAAATGCCTGAATTCAATGAAATCAAAACGTGGGAGCAATGCTCTGGAGCACGTTTATGTTTCTTCCTCCTCTTCGTAAGGACATTTTAACTAAGACACCGTTCAGATAAAAAGACTGAGGAAAACAGTCGTTAGGCAGGACATAGTTTCTACTTTTTAGGCACAACAACTGTAGGCAAAGCGTTGTAACTAGAAACTAATTTAGGCAATGGTTTTAAGGGCAAAACGATGGGTACTCGCGATGGAATATAACTCTTACGCCGAGAGAGGACAGCTGCTAGAAACCTGGAGCAATCGCAGTTCTGTCTATGTCAGTGCGCGTATGGCACAGTGCATAGCCAGGATTAGAAACAGGAAGCGGAGGAAATACGGCTATACTAGGTAAAGCATTTGGGTCTGGGCCGACAGCCGTGTAGAAAGAGCCTACTCCAACCCTGGACTGTCGGCATCGAGACACACGAACCCCAGGATGAGTATGGTTTGTTCACAAGCAAAGTCGGGCACGCTTATGTTGTAGTCTTTCTCACATCAGTACCGTGGAAAGTGTCTGGCATTCAGTCACCTGTTGCCACAGTAAGCCACATAGCAGCGAAACTTACCCTAAACTCCACCCGCGCAAGCCAGACAACGTAGCAAGACGTCATTCACAAATCTCTGCCTAAGAATGAAGTTTTAATTTGAGACGAGGCGTCTCAAAAGTTGGATTTTTTACCGCCCGAAAACGCCTGCCCGATCTAATTCCGTATCCGTTCCGGCCTGCCCGACCAAACTGCGCAATAGCGCCCGCCAATAATTACTGACTGCTTTCTGCTGAAAAATCCTACTAAATCGACGTGTGGTGTGCGTTTGAAGAATTCTTCCTATACACTGTTCACGGTAAAATGAGCACTTTTGATTTCCCTGCTTAAGATTTACATGTACGCACGTTGTGTATTCCTGTGCCGTATGTAAAACTAACATTACCATGAGCCTCGTCACCTTAATCGGGCGTCGGTCAAGTTAAAGTGAAGTGTGAAATTATTAGAAAATTAAATATGTTACAAATCTGCTCACTCTTATACTTAGATGCATTAAAAAAACAGAGAGGAAAAGAAATAATTTCACTTTGCACAAATAGTTAATTAACACTATTTATTTGACGTTACGATATGGAACTACTTTCCCATCCATCGTAACCAACTTTACTGGGTGAATGTCACTCAGTGCGCCCGTTAAAATATATCCAGCTAAGGGCAGTGCCCTTTATCTAACGTTGATTTCAAAAGTGCTCACTTTATGGTGAACAACCTTTACCTTAAATTAGTGCAAACACTTGAAGTTCTGCGTAGAAGCCTTGCTTAATGGCAAGGTCGGCACTGGCGCGGCAAAACAGTTGACTGGCGAACAGACATACGTCCAAACTCATCACTTTCCGAATAAAAAAAGGCTACTGAGATCACTTTTATTTTTTGTGTCTTTTATGTGTGTGTGTCCCTAAAAACTTTTGAACGCCTGAACCGAATTTTACCAAAATCAGCAACATAGTTATAGTAATTAGTCATTACATCCCACTTTTACAATTTCTGACCACGCCAAAACATTATTTTAAAATTACGGTCATTAAAAACTTTAGGTTAATATGTCACATATCGGGAACCACTTACACGATTTGAACTAAATTATGTATGTTCTTAGTGCGCCATGTAATAATTGAATTTATATATGATATCGATGTTGGTTAGCCATTTTGGAAGATAGCACTACATGGAAAAATAACGCCTTTACATTATATCTCGAAAACTACCCAACCGATTCTCTCCTAATTTGTTACGCGATTAATGCAATTTGTTGCGCTCTAGCTTATGGTACGAGGTTTACTGGGTTCGAGTCCAGGATAAGGCACGTGTGTATTTGTAATTGTCTCACTACTGTTGCATATGTTTTTGGCTCCATCTCTAAAAATAATGCTGTCAACGAGACGTCAAGGCCTACCTACCATTTAACCTTTAAGAACACCATAAAAAATTATTTGCACACATGTGGAGGAAAGTAGGCTAGTTAGTTATATCAGTAACTGTATGTTATTAATACAACACATTATTTCATGTTATTAAATACATTAGTTGTACATCATGTATCTAAATTATATTGACAATTTTCGGCAGCAGGTAAATCATAAACGTGAATAGTACGGGCGATACACAACTTTGAAGCTGGAACTGAATTATTAATTTATTACAAAACTATCAAAAATAAATAAAAAATACTGAACACTCGATGTCTACATTATTTTTAAAAGTTAATTGTGTAGTACGGATTATTATCCATGTCTTAAATCTCAAATTTGCTACATCGTCATGGAGATTAGGGCGAAATGAGGGTAATAATAGCGATTATTGGAATGAGACAATTCGATGACGGCGACAAACAGCTGTTGTGGCGTTTACACAGCTTTGTTCCGTAACACATTATCCGGACACTCAGTGTTCCACCTTGAATATTGTCTCAAATTTTTGTAATACTAGTTGTTCCAAAGATGTGTACCACACTTTCGATTCACTTTGGCGAATGGCAAGTTAGTGTTGGAGGACACGCACATAAGACGAAAAACACTCTACCTCAAATGAATGATATGACTTGTATCATCGATCTTCTGTCTTTTCGCAGTGTGGTAATGCTTAGACATTAATTCAGGACATATCCAAGACGTACCGAAAAAGAACAGAGGGAGGAAAGGATCCTTAAGAGGGCTTGAACGCCCAACTATTTTTTTTTTTTTTGCTCTGGATAAAATAGATTTATTCTTGAAATTATATACATTGTTAATGACGCAGTACAAATACTTAACTCTAGGACAGTAATAGCAAATTCCAGAAAACAGAAAAGTATTTACCTAGCTTGAATCCACCAAGTCGGATGTTCCATTATCGGCTGTTCACGGTAAACTGGGCATTTTCGAAAGCACTGCTTAAGATCTGCTTGTATGCAAACGGTGTATTCTTCCATTATATATCAAATTAACATGGCCGCGTGGGCCTGGTCACTTTATTCATGCGTCCGTCAAGTAATATTGTGAAGTTATTATAATAGTTAATAGTTTGCTTGCTAATTGTACAAGTTTACAGTATATGCATTAAAAACTTAATGAAAAAAAAAATTATTAAAGTATTCATAAATATTTGCCTAACACTTTTAATTCAACGTTATGACGTGGAACTACATTTTCTCTGTCGTTATCAACTTTACTAGGCGTAGGTCGGGCAGTGGGTTGATTTAAAGGTGCTTATCAGTCAACAGTGATCGGTTTACAAAACAGAACGCTTGCTGGTAATCATGTGGTACGAACATAATGCACAGTGCCCTTCCTCAACGGGTATTTAGATCCTCAGGAGGATCCCAATAATCCCAATGGAACAATTTTCAGTGGCAACCTGTTTAGTTTATGTAACGTAGCGAGTTTTCTTCCCCCTCTGTTCAGGTTCGTAGCGCGAGGAAGCCCCACCCGTGGTTGGGCTCTGGGATCGACCCGAGGGCTGTGGCCGCTTCCTGAAAGGTCAGAGGCCAGCGAGCTGGAAAACGCTCGCGATATCGAAGTCTTCAAGCTCCGCTCGGAGGATTCACCGACCCTTGCCGCGAGTGTACAGCAGACACGAGGGCCTGCGTACAGTAGACTACCTGCTTGCAAAACATCTCCAGTCAAAGAGGTGATATTTTCTTGATAACTGCTGTCCTAGTGCAAACATTTATACAAATTATTTTGTGCAATTTATTATAAAACTAACTGTGTAACTATGCAATCCGCCTGCAGAGTTTTTATGTCATCCTAAAGCGCAGCAATTATCTAAATAACTAACCTCAATTCTTCATAACAGCTGAAATTATAGCTGTTTCCCTGAAGTCAATATATATTTATGAATACATCAAAAGAAGCCATATTATGAAGCTAAGTGATCGTGTGACAAAATCCTTGCAATTGATATACGAAGGTCGTGAGGTTCGGTTAAATTATTTTTACCTCACGAGTACAAATAGTTGGGGCGGGGGCGTTCTACCCAAAGCTGATGCCGCTTTTATTAATCGGATTAAACCTTTGATATCAAAAGATTAATCCTTAATCCGCTTTTAATCCGATCAAAAATTGTTAATCCGACGAATTTTTGGATTAAACCTTAATCCGATCTTAATCCAATCGGTTTTTTTGCGTTTTCATCGGATAAAATGGTATGAGACTTTTATTGATTGATCTAATTAATTTAATTCAATTAATAAATAAAAAATAGGTGTGTGATAAGTGTATAGTTGTACTTTATTATTTTCTTTCTTTCTTTTTGGGGCGGGGACCAGCTGTGGTACGTCCTTACCCTTGGAGATCTGGCACTCGGATGAGGTGTGGCGTGTTTGGGACAGGGTGTACATATATACGGTGAGTTTTGTGCAAGAGTGGTATGAGTATTTTTGGAGGGGATATTGCTCATAGACGGTAGATAGGCGATTTTTTGGTAATTATACAGAAAGAGACATATAGTTAACACAAGAGAGAAATAATTTCAGCGAGTTCTACGTATGAATAAATTACACTCGTCGAATCGCAAATTTCAAATGAACACAACTACGTGAATAACATCGACAATTAGAGGTAAAATATCACAATTATGTGACTCTCCAGTATGGAAAAATGAATGAATGAATGAATTAATAATCTACAATGAATAAAAAAAGTCCCAATAAATTAAATGGCTAACGAACACAACTACATGAAAATGACTAAACACACAATGAAATCGCACAAGGAGCTCCCTCAAAACACATCCGTCTGCCTCAGAGGTTGGTGAACGAATGACTTGATTGTATGACGTGCGCAGGCTTATAAGCTGTTATATACATGGAGCACTGTCGGAGGCTGACAGGCAACTTTATAAGCGATTTACACACTACTCATACGCATCCTGAATTATATTTAGAAAACAAGAAAGGGTATCCCTACCAAGCTAGCATTAACAATGTGCAATTTAAGCAGCGATATGCACAGACAACGTTTACCACTTCCAGTTCATATGAACAAATAAATATTTCCAAACCTGCATTTTGAATTATACGATTTAAATTTTAAACAGACACATCTCCCTCTCATTTGTATACATAACTTAAGTATTTTTAAAACACATCCATCCTCCTCGGATGCTAGTGAATCAATGAAGCGAGCTTACGTCGAGAGCCTGACTATATATACGTGGAGAGCGGCTGATTTGAAATTTACGAGAAAAAGCTATGTATTCATCCTACAATAGACAATGAAACAATAATTTATAGACGAAAGTTTCACTATTGTAAGAATAATTCACTTTTAAGACAAATTATTTCCATCATAGCATAGGAACACTCGGATGGCATGAAAAAGGACTTAATCTCGCAAAGCGTAATTGATCAACACTTTATAGATACATACTATATATTATTTTTAATAACGGACAAACAACAATTTTTTCCATTAAGTCTGTGAAATTCATGGCACTAGTTTCCGAAACAAGAGTTGAAAATCATTCCTAGTTTTGTCGACCGAACACAGAAACGTAGTTTACACGAAAATTATTTCATTCCCAATACATTAAATTCTTTTATATTAAAATGAGAATTGCTAAACAAGAAACACAGCTAGCACTCTCTGAAGCCTGCTGACCGCCGTGCCCTGTGAAGTCGAGAGAAGCCTATGTATATGTGTATCCTGGACAAGTGAAGTCGTAGAAATTACATGGCGGCAGAGTTCGCTTTCAGAGGGCTGTCCTTTCGAAGACCACACACCCTGCCATCAATCCAAAATTGCAAAAACTTGTTTAGTGGCAACCAGCCCTGCCCCTTCAACACAGAGTGTGTTTTTCTGCTGGCTGGAGAACTCCCCAGTCCAAACACCCTACCATTGCTGTCGATTCCAGGCCATGCAGTCCCCCGTCCTCTTACACCAGCCAAGAACGCGTTTCCCGAGAAATGCTTGGTCCACCCAGCCCTGGCCACCTCCCTTCATCACAGACTGCTGCCTCAGCGAGGTACGGAGGTTTTCTTCAAGGCCAAAGCGACTCTGTTGTGTAAAATGTCGTGAAGGCTCCAGCCCTCAGGACAGCAGCTGATTCTGAACTGACCTGGACTAGCTGCCTGTTACTTTGACTTGGAGACTGAAGCTTCCTCCTGTTTTTCGAGATGCACTGGCGTATTCCCAGTTAAATAAAAGAAATTTCACAAGTCTCGCTGATGAAACTTTATTTTCCTCATCACTAAGAAATATTTTCCAAATGTCTTTAACACACAATAAATTAAATTAAAATATAAACAATTTAAAATTAAATTCTAATTCTAATTGTGTAAAAATACAAGACATTTTAAAACATTCCATTTTCTAGCAAACTTTATACCGTTTTCCAGCAAACTTATTTAACTTTAAACTGATCAATTATTAATTTTAATACCAACACAAGAATAAGACATATTTTTAACTCCCTAAAATTTTTTAAGTAATCAAAACCACACATCTTTTCACTTACACATGTAAAACTTAGAACACCATTATAGATTTAAGCAATACTCAAGTTAAACTTTTTTCAACCATTAAAAACTAATGTGAAACAAACTTGTTCGATAAATTTTCACATTCATTAATTTTTTTTTATATTTGTGCATATTTCACGCGTAGTAAAGTTGGTAAAGTTTAATATTCTATGTTAAGTAATAATTAGTTCCAAAATGATTTGGGAAAGGCAGTCAAATACAGCGATATGTTTTTACAAAACATATGTGGGACGAGTCATTCTAAAGCCTCGTCTTCAAAGCCAGACAGCAGATGGTTAAGGGCTTGGGGGAGAGAGCGAAACCGAGATCCCGAGAACAGATGAGGATTAGCCGTGCGAGGAGCAGTGTAAAAGACAGTGCACACGGGCTGGAGTTTTGGGCTGCACAGAGCTGTGGACGAGCCAGAGCGGGCGAGAGAATGAAAAATGGTTCAAAAAAGCATAGCTGTTCGTAGTGCGCGTCACTACCGAAATCTGCCCATCAACCCCCCTTCCCCACAATAGCACTCCGCATGCAGACCCTACAGGTGCCTGCACTTATGCGCGGCAGTGGGAGAGAGAGTCCTTACTTCCGTTCTGGCCACACCACTGTGCAATATGAATTGACATCCCCACAGCTCGCCTTAACTAAACACTGTGCTTCACGACCTGCCTTGCATAGTCTATCTTTCCCAGCTACACGTTTGGAACAAGTAGACTGGGTTTACAACACAATATTGCATTGAATTTTAACCCCAATTTAAAATACCAAAAACATTTCAAGTTAAAACACCTTTTTTAAATATTGATTACTACACCATCAAACTTGGGCACAGTGTCAAAATATTTGTTTACACATTCAAAAACATTGATTTTTACACAGTCAAAACACTTTAAAAAAATAAAATTTTAAACTAGAAAAATATAATTACGAATTTTGTACAAAAAGGTTTTTAGCGTGGAGTATACTATTTCGCTCTCTTAAAACTCACTAATTTTCAAGAGCTGTATCATTACAAGCAAAGAAATATAACCTAGCACAAACAATTATGAAACCGAGAAATGTATTCCAATAAATTAACCATCATTCTGACATTAATTAATTAAAACTGTCAATTATATCACAATTAAATAAAAAACACTAAATACCATAGAAATCTAATCCAAGAAACAAATTCCAGGGAATATTATCCAAATTCCAAGAAATAAAATATATCACATTACAAATACATTCTAAATAACATTAATAAGGAATCGCAACCCCAAATGCATTTAAAATGAAAAATCGAGCAAAAAAATATTTCAACTCCAAACAAATTACAACAAAAAAACAAATCACATCCTAATTGTCTTTAAGCTGTAAAATTCCACAAAATCTTATCCCATTTCCAAGAAATGTAACATTAAAAGCAATTAAAAACCACGAGATACAAGTTTCAAATGAATAACAAATTAAACACAACTAGTTAACACCCAAATATGATGAATTACAATATGTACCACACACACCCAATTAACGCCTAAATGAAATTCACCAATTAAACGAATCTATAACAGATACCAATTGAATTACATACCAAATGTAACAGATTATCACCTAAATGAGAATTATGTCATAAATAAAAGGAAATAAATGCAATGGATTATCGATTAAATCCTAATCCAATCCACAAGTGGATGGATTGCTCAATAAATTGTGCATCCAAACATGATCCAGAGGTTTATTAAATAAAATTACACAAAATATTATTTAAAATATTTTATTTACTATCAGAATTTTTTACAAACAATGTATTACAATCTTTTAAGATCTTGATTCTTAACCCAGGAGCTGTGTGCTTGTAAAAATCCTCTCCATTTAACCAAGACCATATCTTTCTTCCATTTAATGAATTTATCAACCAAAGAACTGAATATTTTCAGTTCATGTTCTTAAAATCTGCATTTTATTGGTTCTCCACTATAGGTTTCTAGGTAATACACTCTGGGATGTGTTAGTCTAATTGTAATAATTTTAAAATTTTTGTAAGACCAATTAACAGTAATTATTTTTAAAATATTCCTTTCTGTTTCGAGATACACATAAATTCGCCAACTTTTAACTTTGGTTTTATTTTATCAATGACTTTAACATTATTATAAATAGTTTTCATTAAACTATTATTATCCATAACGTCTTTGGACGCCATCTTAATAGTTCTATGATATCTGGAATTATAACATTTAACTATTTCAGGCAAAAGTCAACCCATTTGTAAGTCCCCCTCGATGTAAAATGTTTAATTATCAAATGCTTAATCGATTTGTTGTAATGTTCCACAACACTGGCTTTAAGCTCTGAATATGTTGTGTAGTGATTAATACCATATTTATTTATTAGTTTTCGGAACAGTGCAAAAAAATTCATTTCCTATATAGGTTTGGAGCAAATTTGTCTTTCACTCTTTCAAAATTATCTTCATTGCATTGGTAACCTGTTTCCCAGTTTTGTTTTTCAAAGCTATACCCCAGCCATACTTTAAATAAACGTCTATTACGGTTAAAATATACTTGTATCCCTTATTGTATGTGGAAAGCAATGCCATTTCACACTAATCGGGTTGAAAAAGATCATTTAAACCATGAGTTATAACTCTTCTTCTATGATATATTTACCTTGCAGGAGCGTGAAGCACTTCTGAAATATTACTAAACTCCATTTGTAATATAACCATATTCTTTCAAATCTTCAATAACAGAAACAATTTCGTTCATTTGTGAATTATTCCCAGACTCTCTCGAAGCAATGAGAACTAATCTATCAACCAATTCATTAGGATTGTTCCAATATACAGGTGAAAAACTATCACCAACTTCATCTTTATATATTCCACTTCCGACTATATCTCCTATTAAATGTAGCTTCGGATGGTTTTCATCTCTTGAACGAAAGTGAGCATTCGTTCGGCAATTAAGTTCTTTAAATTTCTATAAATCAGCACCAGAATATCCATTTGGAAAGTTTTTAAACAATAATTCATTCAATACTTCACTAACAACAGATATGTAATCACCTATTTTAATTTTATTGTCAGGCAAAAATTTAATTACCGAAACTCCCAGGCACCAGATGTCATGTCAATAAACATCAAATGACATATCGTGCAGAGGTGAAGAATGCTGTAAACTTAAAAAACGTAGTGTTAAATGAGAAAGAATTTTACTTTTCTTTGTTAAAGGTTCTTCCGATTTTAATTCCACAGCTGTTTCGTTAGGTTTATTCAACACAGAATGCAATGTATCCTTTCTACTCGTAGCAGGTTTAAATATTGCTTTGTTTAAAACATCCTGTTCCATACGAGCTCGTTTGACTTGCAAATATTTCTGCTCCACAGCAGATATAACATTATGTAATTATGATTTAGAGGCAGAGAAGTTTGATTATATTACATTAATTTCAAGCTATTTATATATTAATTAAATAATTGCTTTTCCAACTGCTGCAGTACATCGAATAGTTTGGAATTTTTCAATCTTATCGACTTTACTTAAAACAGCATCCAATTTAGCTATAATCTTAACTCTCAAATCTTTAATAAAATTATTTATTCATGTTTCCAAGTCATTTAGTTTTCTCATATCTCTTTGCATAACTAAAGCAAATTTTTTATTAATAAATTCATTGTTTATATATTGCATTATTTGTTCTATTCGTGTTTCAAGTTGTTTTGTAATAGTATCGCTTACCTCTTAATTAATTACAACTCTTTAATTTTCTTGCATTCTGTAAGTTGTGTTGTAATATTGTTTGTCATATCATTAAAGTCTTTACTAAATCCATTTAAACATTCATCTATTCTAAATTCATAACTCTGCAAATCATTGCTAATATTGGTAAAAATGTTTGCAATTGCACTCATGTTTTTATAAACGTTATCATTTAAATCTGCTAACTTTATTAACTTCTCTTGAATATTGTTTGACTACAATTTAAATATGTTTATAGTAAGGTTGATGAAGTCTTCCATGTGATATTTAGTTACTATATTTTTCACAGCCATACCCATATTACGTAATATATGTCCATTTAAATCACAATTCCTGTCGCAATTTTTGGTTAAACCCTATTGTAATGATTGTGGTTTATACCGCAATGTCCAAACTTTTAAATACTCACTATTCTTCGCCTGGAAGTAAAAAATTGCCAAAACCAGACCTATATCTGCCTTTATATAGGGCAAGTGTTGGTATAATTACCAAAAAGCCATTTTTTTTCTTTCCAACAGTAAAAACACATAACTTTAAACTTCATAAATATCATATCGCCTAAATATGATCATTGTAAATATGTCGCAGATTCATATTGTCCATTTTAAACACAATTACCATATTTACATTATCATGCAAATTATGTTTCGATATACGTGCGTAACTTTGCGATAGATAAAAACAATGAACGTTTGAATGTCGACGAAAATTGGAATATTGTTGCATTTCACCCTGAGGTTCACACCAAGCATCTTCAAAAATACGGAAGTGGGCAATGCTCATTCGGAGGCACTATATATTTTCTTTATTTGTAAAATGAAAATATCGCATTCCATCAATTAATGACAAAATGGTCGCAATTCATTGATATTTCTCTTGTTGTATTATTCTAGAAAACACATATATGTTTTCAAATTTAAGTCCATTTGGATCTTCTAACAGCGACATAATAACAGACGATTTCCACATGAAGAAGGACAGCTTATTATACAATGTATATTTGGTGGTAAATGAATGCCATGTTTCTGTCCAGTTGTGTTTTCTTTTGTGCTTACAATACCCCTCAGATGTACATTTTGTGTTATAACCTTCATTTCTACACAATTAGACAGTATAATCATAATGTATTGAATCGTACTAATGTAACATATCATACATTATGTAACATAATGTAATGTATTGTAATGTACTAACATAATATATCATAATGTACTAACATGACATATTGTAATGTATTGTAACATACTAACATAACATACTTACGTTATGAACTAACATAAAAACTATAAATGAATATATAGATTCGCATTCAGTTGAAAACAATGGCTCCTACTAAACGCATCAAAAAAGGACATGGTGTATTCGATACATTGATTAATAAATTAGCATTTGAATTGCATTTACCGAAATACAATTATTGTGGACCAGGTAATAAATTTGCCAAACATTTGGCACGGAATGATCAAGAAATAAACTCTTCAGATAACGCTTGTAAAGAAAACAATATCTTTTATGAGCAAACAAATTATTTGAAAGAAAGACATATATCAGATACAATTCTGTCCCACAAAGCTGTAAATATAAGGAAGTATTCATCTACATGGGAATAGTTTAGAGCTTGGGTTATTGATAAAGTTATATACTCAAAGGTGATGGGAAACATGGGCTTAAAATGTAAAACTAAAAGAATACAAAGAAAGGAGTAATCATTCCATTGTTAAATACCAGCATTTACAGCACTTGGGGCAAATCTTGGAGGGGTTTCTGCAATTATTAGAGTACTTAAATCAAAAGGTAAGGTAATATATTTTAAACCTTATAAAGTTGGGCAAGGACAAAAAACTCCAAACGTGGGAAAAAAAAGCTGAGAAGTCCTTAATAGTCTTCCAAAACATGCACTTACAAACAATGATATTATTGTATTTGTAAATAAACTGGATATTCCCTATTTCCAAGGTGTGTATATGAGAGCTGATTTCCCAAAGAAACCAAATCTTTGTGTATGTATAATAGTTAATTTAGATTCGATACAAAAAGAAGGAATGCATTGAGTTGCATTAATTAAGAATGTAAATCAATAATTTTATTATGGCAGTTTCGGCGATTTACGCCCTCCAATTGAAATATGTAATTATTTAAAAAAACACGATTAAGGTACAATTACAAAATAGAACAATTGCCAAATACAATCACTTGTGGACAATTATGTTCATGTTTTTGACTGTAAATAGGATATATAAGTTTGTGTATTATTAAAACATATTAGTAATATGTCAATTACGTTGATATTAAGTGGAAATTCGTTGCAATTGTGTGCGATATATTTCCCTGTGTTGGAGTTAAATGGAGAATGGCAAATAAGTCTAATCGAATACATTACTTTCAACAAAATACCAAACATTTATATGCATAACCAATCATTTACGGATAATATTGATGAAAAACCTAAAAGATTATGATACTGGTAGGATCGTATGAGTTGGATGACTTAGAAACATTCATTAAAGCGGCCTTACCTGAAGATGTGCATTTCGGATTATGTGGAAATCCAAATACATTAACTAGTGCAATGTATAGTAATGTCAATATCGATTTCTTGGAAGACAATTCAATTGCAAAAATATTAGGTTATGAACTGAGAGTATATACAGCTAATACATTGTACAAATAATCAAAACAGGTTAATATATTATCGGGAAATGTATGTCGTATAAATGTTAATATTGTAGGATATTCATATTTGAATGGAAAACCAACAAATACAATACATGAATTCATGTGTGCTGTGGCTACAGCAGGGTATAAAATAATAGATAAACCGAATACTTTGATATATCTTCCAGTAATAGTGAATCGTGTTGATGAAATAGTTGTTACAACTGTCGATCAAGATGGTAAACTTGATAATTTTAGAAATCAAGAAATTACCATCTGTTTACATTTAAAAAAGGTTATATGAATAGTTGCATTATGTTGCGCATTACAATCATAATGGGTATTGTGTATAATAGTAAATACAGACGTAAAGTGGGCGGTTCTTTTAAGAACTATCTCTCTAAGGAACATATTTCAAAGAAAGGAAGTATAAAAAGATGTAAATGCTAGCATAAAACTCTCACTTCAAATAAGTTACCCGCGAAGTTAACACGAGGCAACGGATTGTATTTAAAAGAATTAGGATATATGGTTAATATAAATTGAAGACATACTTAATGTTGAAGAACTGATCAGTTATGAAAATGCAATCATCAATATGGAAATACACGTGTATGAACAATTCCGAGCAGGTCCGTATACGTTTCCTTCGAAAATAACACACCACACCTCATCCGAGTGCCAGAGCTCCAATGGCGAGGATGTACCACAGCTGCTCCCCGCCCCAAAAAGAAAGAAATATGATTGACCCTTAGCACACTCTTGCACCAAAGCTCACTATATATATATACACACACACACACACGCTCTTTTCCCTACACATCACACCTCAGTCGAGTGCTCCAAGTGCGAGGATGTACCACTTATCACATAACTATTTTTGATTGATTAGTTCAGTATAATTAATTGGATAAATCAATCAAAGTTTCATACCATTTTAGCTGATGAAAATACAAAAATAAAAATAAAAAAATTTGATCGGATTAAGATCGGATTAAGGATTAACCAAAAAAAATTCATCTGATTAAAATAAGAATAAGGTTTAGCCCTTTTGATATCAACTTGATATTAAAAAGTTAATCTGATTAATAAAATCGGCATCCACTTTGGGGTAGAACTCCTCTACTACTAATACAATTCGAAGAATATTCTTTCTGACTTTTTTAATTTATTCATCATAGCTTTTGTTTCTTTACTCGAAAGTTTAAGTTATAATAATATACGCTTATAATTTGTACCTTGTAAGTGTACTTAGAAGTCTACTGCAATTTTTCTTTTTACGAAAACGTTTTGCACACTGAGAAAAAGGTTTTGTTGAATCAAACAAAGTTTGTTTAGCGCAACCAAATGAATTTTATGTATGTGGACGATACAATATTTCATTGTTGAAACCAAATAATTTTGTTGTTCTTATTTAGGTTGCCCCAAACTGTAAGTCTTTTTTGCTGCAAGTAAATATTGGTTTGGCTATACGTACAAAGTTTAGGTTACGTAATATAAAAAAAAATCGAACAGCCGTGCGAGATTCGAATCTAGATCATTCGGGCACGAGCGCTGCATCCTAGCAACTTTAGTTAAAATTACTGCTGACGAAATGCGAATGTGTTTAAATATATACATTTGAAATACTGGCCAACGTGCATAACTAAACATTGTCAGGTTTACAGCTTTACTTTTCAATTCCCTGTTGAACTCTTTTTATTAATATTTTCATACCATTATTAAGCATCAGTAAATGCACTAACAAAGACAGTTACTATCCAAATTGTCACATAAATTACTAACATACTCTCCAGCTGTATTTTCGATCGAAGGCAATTAAATGTGGCGAGGCAAATATATACAGTTGGTTCAATTAAATATTTTGGTGACAGTCAAAATGTTTGGTCCAACACAGAGGTTAGAGCGGGTGGTTTGTAAGATGAACAATATATATTTTGTTGCTGTTCAAGTTTTGTTTACCAAACAAAGTATATTGTACGGGCAACTAAATATATTTTTGGCTCATTACAAACAAGCTTATTGTTTGCTGGAACAAACTTTTCTCTCGGTGTAGTCCAACAAAATATTCTCATGGCAACAAAGTTTCCGACAGATTTTCCTTGTGGAAGTAGAAAAGTGTTTTTTACCGTTCACTAAACTAAAGATTAGGTAGACCGCATATACGTCTTCTGCGCATATACCCAACATTGACCTACCCCAAAGAAACACAACTGTCAACATCACATGGTCAACAGTGATGAACGTGTTTGTTCATATCTTAATTTTAAAATGACAAGCAATGTTATATGAATAAAATACGTTTACCAATTTAAATTTAAGCTAAGTGCATTACAAATTGGTTAGACGAAGTATAGAAACATCTCAAATCACTTGTTTACTAAACAGAATTATAGCTAAGTGCATTACAAATTGGTTAGACGAAGTATAGAAACATCTCAAATCACTTGTTTACTAAACAGAATTATAGCTAAGTGCATTACAAATTGGTTAGACGAAGTATAGAAACATCTCAAATCACTTGTTTACTAAACAGAATTATAGCTAAGTGCATTACAAATTGGTTAGACGAAGTATAGAAACATCTCAAATCACTTGTTTACTAAACAGAATTATAGCTAAGTGCATTACAAATTGGTTAGACGAAGTATAGAAACATCTCAAATCACTTGTTTACTAAACAGAATTATAGCTAAGTGCATTACAAATTGGTTAGACGAAGTATAGAAACATCTCAAATCACTTGTTTACTAAACAGAATTATAGCTAAGTGCATTACAAATTGGTTAGACGAAGTATAGAAACATCTCAAATCACTTGTTTACTAAACAGAATTATAGCTAAGTGCATTACAAATTGGTTAGACGAAGTATAGAAACACCTCAAATCACTTGTTTACTAAACAGAATTATAGCTAAGTGCATTACAAATTGGTTAGACGAAGTATAGAAACATCTCAAATCACTTGTTTACTAAACAGAATTATAGCTAAGTGCATTACAAATTGGTTAGACGAAGTATAGAAACATCTCAAATCACTTGTTTACTAAACAGAATTATAGCTAAGTGCATTACAAATTGGTTAGACGAAGTATAGAAACATCTCAAATCACTTGTTTACTAAACAGAATTATAGCTAAGTGCATTACAAATTGGTTAGACGAAGTATAGAAACATCTCAAATCACTTGTTTACTAAACAGAATTATAGCTAAGTGCATTACAAATTGGTTAGACGAAGTATAGAAACATCTCAAATCACTTGTTTACTAAACAGAATTATAGCTAAGTGCATTACAAATTGGTTAGACGAAGTATAGAAACATCTCAAATCACTTGTTTACTAAACAGAATTATAGCTAAGTGCATTACAAATTGGTTAGACGAAGTATAGAAACATCTCAAATCACTTGTTTACTAAACAGAATTATAACCTCGAATCCGATCTACGCCGTGTTTGCTAATTGTACAGGCAGAAAAGCAGTTCAGCGATGGGACACGGAGTTTGGTTGTGCGCAGCCAGCGAGATCGATCTACCTCATATTTAGTGTATGGTGTTGTCACTGCCTGAGTTACCGTCGCCTCATGCGGTAACCACGGGCGGTATCTCCACGCAGAACTCTTGGCGCCGAGCCAGACCACCCATACCTTCCTCGGTTCTCACGAGAGAAGGATCAAGGTCCTCTTCTACACCATGTACACCGAAGCCAAGTGTATCGGTGCTCACGCCGACAGGATATCCTAATATGCTGACATGACAAGACTTCATTCAGCAATCGTGGCATCTCAATCGGTAGTGCGTTCTTGACGACGGGGCTGCTATGGTTGGTCAATATTTCGCTGCGTCAGAAATAAGCCTCGTTTGTTTACCAGCGTAAACTGTCTCGCCACCACCACAACCAAAGATCACAACATGCTCTAAAGAATTATCTGCATTCAGTTTCAGTTCTTTGCCACCTTACCGCCCCAGCCAGACAAAACAACACTCACTCTCAGTGTAATGCCTAAATACTGACTTAACACTCCACACGTCACGCTTGTGCCAGAACACGAATTGTCCTTTCACCCAACAAACTTCTCTGTTCACCATCATCAAGAATTAGCGCCGAGAGTTTGATCCCGGCTGCATCCACCACTAGGGCTAATTTCGAAACATGTCGACCATATCGGTATTGGTGCGATATATCGCTCCCAGAGAGTATTGAAAACCGATAGCAATATATCGCAAATATACCTACTTATTTTGATATCACCGTTATCTGCACTGAAAATATCGATCATATTGATATCGTAAATATCGCATATTGCTAACATCACTATACGCAATATATTTTCCCACACTGTTGAACCATATCGCAGTTGTGATATATCAGAAATATTGTTTCGTGGTCGATATATCGTAGTATCACACACCCTTGTTCACCACTATTATAACCTACCTCCGATGGCGCAGTCGGTTGGTGCGCCGCGCGCCGGCCTGAGGTGCGGGAGGCTCTGGGTTCGACCCCTGGGCTAGGCACGGGCGTTCGTTTAATTAAGTCATAAGTTAATTTATAAGCCATTCCTTCATAAGCTTTCAGGTATAACACCGGGGGACGTTAATAAGTCCAATCCAAACCACCGTTGTATCAGTCTTGACGGAAAAAAAATACCACCTACTATATCAACACACCATAATCTCCTACCACAATCATTGTAAAAAAAAATTCTGCTTTACAACTCTGTCCTGCGTGCAGACCACGATAGGTCATGGGTAAACAGGATACTATACAGAAGAAATAATTATCAAGTGTTATGGCGTGAAATTAGATAAGCCACATTTTTACAATAGACCTAATTTAAAAATCTCAGCAGGAGGTAATAAGCTAAAAACCTACTATGTGTAGTACGTTATGTGTAGTTCTCCTAATCGAAAGTTTACGGGTTTCAACCAAGATGGAATCTGTTTGCGTTCCCCTATTCTTTCCATATATTTCATATTCCTTCCCTATTCCATATATTATTTAAAGATATATTCTATTGACGAAACAGAAACCTGTGTAATTAAATTATTATTTTATACGTAATTATGAAAAATTTATATTTTCTCAAGAAGCGGTTAATTTTAATGAGTAAACCGAACATAAGTTGGTATGAGAAACGCCGAAGCCTTATTTCACTTTTAAAATTTAAACAGTCTGGCGGGAATCAGCCTCACATATTTCAAAATAACCTGTTTTGTGTAGGCCTACTTATAAATACTCAAGTCAGGTGTGCAATCCTCATATAGCTCGTTTGTTATATGTGGTGAATTTTATATCTTTCGCTGCTTTGATAATAGTAACTTCTTACAATTTGATGCATGGTTTTGAATATTGCATAAAATGTTTATTTTCGTCTTTCGACATGCCTTAAAATTAAAAGAATGTTAATAAAAATTGTTTTAGCTACGTGCTGAGTTTGGAATTATACCATGATCAGTATTAACTAATCTTGTGTTTAAATCCTCTATTCAACATGAAAGTAAAAAGTAATTAATATTGTTCAAAAACGTATTACAGAATTGTAATACTACCAACTTAACACGAATTTAGCAAGCAGCCTAGCATACAATATGTGAATAACTGATCAGTAATATTTGTAGCTGTAGTAGTATTTTTCGGTTTCTCTAGAGATCGTGGTAATAGGCGTATATGTATACGTATTAGAGAGTAAAATAAGCTTACAGTTCTTTCAGTTCTTGTTAGGTTTACTGTATGTTCTGGTAGGCACAGTATGCAAACCCCACAACTATTTAATCATTTAACCGAAATTCATTAAAAACTGGTTCTTTGAAATGCTTCAACTTAGATGAAAAATTTCCAAAACTATATTTTACCGTTGATGCATTCTTTGGGATTCGAACCTTGGGCTTGTCGCAGCTTACGGCGGAATGTAGCTGTCGGAAACGGATCCATAGAAATCTCTGATCGGCTGTAGTTCTTCGTTCCCATTCTGCAGCTATTTCGGGAAATACATTAGTTGGGCTTTCGGGTTTCTCCAAAAATGTATTTGTTTCTAATCAACGTTTATCGTAATTATTAAAGGCATTTACTGCTTGTTTCAGTTTTCGAAATTTCACGTATCATTTCTCTGGAATGTACTAAACATGTTTTTCATGAAATTATGAAAAAGTAATGCTTTAATTTTTTTATTGTGATTTTTAATGTTTGTAACAAATATGTGCAAACATATATTGGTATTAATGTGTATTAAGGAACCAGTAAATGTGTAAAGCTTGCTATACGCTGTTCACGGTAAAATGAGCATTTTTAAAAGCCCTGTTTAAGATCTACTTGTATGCACGTTGTGTATTATTACACTTTGTGTAAAATTAACGCTTTCACGGGCCTCATAACTTTATTCATGCGTTGGTCATGTTAAACCGTGAAATTATTAGAAAAGTAAATATTTTACAAATTTGCTAATTTTTAATCTTCGATTCATAAAAAAAACATAAAGCCAAAAAAATTATATAAATGATCAGAAATGGTTACATAACCTCATTTATTTGTGCGCCACTTAAATTAAAATGAGGTTATAATTAACTTAAATGTGTTACTAATATTTCAATAATAACAAATTATTCGTACTCAAAGTGAATTTTAAAAAATTGATTTGCCAGAAATTTAAACGTTAAAGGCTGTTCACGAAAAAGTGAGCACTTTTTAAATCAACCTTAGAAAAACGTCACTGCCCCTGAATGAATATATTTAAATGGGCGCCCTGAGTGACATCGCCCAGTTAAGTTAGTAACGATGGAAGGAAAGTAGTTCCGTATCATAACGTCGAATAAAAAGTGTTAGGTGATAATTTTAAATATTTATTTCCCTCTGTTTGTTTTTTTAAAGCATCGACATGTACGAATGAGCAGATTTGTAAAATATTTACGTTCATAATAATTCCACAGTTTCACTTGACCAACGTATGAATGAAGTAATCAGACACACGTTTACGTTAGTTGTACGTAAGGCGGAGGAATAAACAACGAGTATATAAGTAGAACTTAAACAGGGCTTTAAAAAGTGCTCATTTTACCGTGAACAGCCTATAGACGTAGTGTCAGGCGGGGTTGGCTGACACGGCGGCGCGGTGCTGAGGGGGTAGTTTCGCCCGTCGTGACGTCACCTCCGCTCACATGTCGCCTGGAGGCTGAAGGCAATTCGGAACGAAGGGCCGCTGCAGAGCTCGTGTAGCGACACTTGACGCGTGTCATGGACATCAGGCTCTGGAGCAGCTGTGGGTGATCTACCGCTCGTTACTTCTGCGGCCTGCTTCACCAGGGCTCGCTGCGACGGCGTCAGCAACCTGGAGGCTGAAGCCAATTCGGAACGAAGGGCCGCTGCAGAGCTCGTGTAGCGACACTTGACGCGTGTCATGGACATCAGGCTCTGGAGCAGCTGTGGGTGATCTACCGCTCGTTACTTCTGCGGCCTACTTCACCAGGGCTCGCTGCGACGGCGTCAGCAACCTGGAGGCTGAAGCCAATTCGGAACGAAGGGCCGCTGCAGAGCTCGTGTAGCGACACTTGACGCGTGTCATGGACATCAGGCTCTGGAGCAGCTGTGGGTGATCTACCGCTCGTTACTTCTGCGGCCTACTTCACCAGGGCTCGCTGCGACGGCATCAGCAACCGAGCGCTGGTCTTGGGATATTGTAAATATATCGATATATCTATATTACTATATTCTATTAAAGATATCTCGATATGAATCGATATATATATATATTACGATATTTGATCGAAATCAGTTTCTTTTTCCAGCTATCGGAAATGAATAATTTTTTTAACGCTCTTTCAATTAGCCCTCTTTTGAATACAAAAATTAAATTTAAAAGTTTAATTTGGCAACATGTACATATAACAGGCACCACATCTTTCTGCAATGCCTCGCGTCCTCAATATGCAATAATTGAGAAATTTTACATTTAAGTCCTTTAATACACAAAATAAGAGATTCCAATGTACCAGAAGTCAATATTTCTTTCGATATATCGTTTTATAAAATTCCATAATTTTATTAATAAGCAACATTAACCCATTGACTGCCACAGCCTTGTGTACAACACTTTTGTTTGGCCACACTCTGAAATAATGTCGTCTGAGGGCCACAATACTAAATTGGATTAAATGGTTCAAAACATTTATATGTGTGCGTTGAAGCTTAAAAATGTTAATTATTACACATTATCATCAACATCTTAATGTGAGCCACCAGTGGCTCATGTGGCTCACACACTACATTTTCTAGAGGCCACGTGAGCCAGCAGTGGCTCATGTGGCCTTGCATACACAAAATGTATCTATAGAGATAGGTGTTGCATTCTTATAATTCTGTTGTTACTCTAATCACAGTCACTTTTATTTGAAACTACATTTATCACTAAAATACTCAATACACAAAGCTCATCGCCAAAATACACTGTATAAAAATATTCTTCACTAAAATACTCAACACAGAAATGTTTGTCTGTAAAATAGCAATACCGATAAAAGTGTTTCACATAAACATTGTGTGGTATCTCTCTTCAAAGACAGTGTAATGTGTTCATATTTTATGTGTTTGAAGGTATGATCATCATCAAAATGTAAAGATACAGAAATTTGTTGCACACTGAACAGTTTGTGATTTCTCTCTTCAAAGAGTGTGTTCATCTTACCGTTTAATTTCTTAAAATCTATATCTTCAATAGATAAGCCACTATACAGAAAAGTGAACAATAAAAATTCTGTGCTTACTGTCCATACACAGAAAGGCCTATTGATTTCAAGTTTACTTTTTTGTGAAAGGATGTTAATCACTAAAACATTAATTACACAGGAAATCGTCGTACATGGAACATTTTATGTTTACTCTCTTGACCTTTTCTGCTGCACTTTCTCTCTCCTCTGGACCTCGTAGTCGCTTATAGCAAACCGCTGCATCTGTGCCGAGCTGTTCTTCCTGGTCCCATTGCACAAGACGATGCGCCATAAGTTGCCGTCGGTCAGTTGATGGCCAAGGAGATTTCCCTTTTAGTAAATACAAAGCCAGCAATTCTCGAAATGTGACAATCTTCATTGGGAGCTTAGTTCCTTTATTTGCCATGTTATACAAAACCAAAGCGTTGACAACCGAGGTACCAAATAGTAATTCAAATACAATATTTCTGTACCATTTGATTTTGCGACGCAGTGCTGAGGAATAGCAACTCATCTGACCGGACAAATTAATAAATGGTTTTGCTTTATTGTAGTCTACAACCACTTTTGGTTTCTGTATACCAGTTCCCCTTTTTGTGATAGTAACTAACTCATATTTGTGTTTTGTAGTCAGCCTTGGGACTTCACGTTTATCTTACCATTTTGTTACTCCCACCTTTGAGCTACACTAAGCGACTTCGTCTCCCCTTTTTTCAGTCTTGTCTTGACTAGATTTTCAGGGTTAGCCTTACGGTTACTTCGAAGTGTTCCCACAAGGTAAGTGTTTCATTTCATTAGTTGTGTGGTCAATGAAGCGCTGGTGTACCAATTTTCACAATATAAAGTTCGTCCTGAATCTAACAAAGGTTGAATCAACTCCATTACAACTTTTTGTGGGACACCTACACCAGATGTCACCTCTTTTCCTGCATAAACTTTCAAATTGCAAGTATATCCACTAGAAAGACAAAGTTTGAAGACTTTTACTCCATAACGATGGTGTTTGTTTGGCAAATATAGCCGGAATGATAATTGGCCTCTCCATGCTATTATAGTCTCGTCCACACAAATGTCTTCTTGGGGAGTAATTACTGACTGATATTTCGGCGAAATAATGTTGATCAATGGTTGAACCTTCCCCACCTACTTCATTGTTAGCAGCATGGAACATTCTAAGCAAAATCTCAAACCTGTTGAGAGACATAATGTCACTGACTTTGTTTGTAAACAAAATATTGTTGCTCCAATAGCTGGCTAGGTTGGCATTTTTACTAACCCCATTCACATTAGGATTGCAAAGAAATTTCTCATTTCTGTGTCCGTATCTTTCCATTTGTTTAGCCGTGAGTGACTACTAATGTGTTGCGAGTTTATTTTCTGCCTAGCATAATGGTTTGTATCCTGAACAAGATACTCTATGGTGTCGCTGTCGACAAAAAACAAAGTATATACATCTTCGGGAGAACTTCGAGATATTTTCTCAAGGATTTCATCACTCAGAGGAGAAAGAAATATGGTAGGAAAACTTACAGGTTCACACAGCAAACCGGGTCATCAGAAACGTCAGAACTACTATATTCATTCTGGTTATGGTTTTCTACTTGAACTTCGTCAACAATAGTATCAGAAGAGTTCATATTATCTTGAATACCCACGTACCTATTTTCAGCACTTGTGGTAGCTGTAGTAGATGTACTGCTATTTACATGCCAGCTTGCTTCTTTTTGATGAGAAGTAAGTTACATTACTGTATCGTCTTGTTTGCTGGATTCATAATAGCTTTCTATAAGTTTTTGTATTTTAGTTCTGTCCCATACAACAGGTTGATAGTAAGGATCATCATCTGTATTGTCGCCCAAACCATCACTTTCAATATTACTACTATTCCAGTCTTGTTTCTTATTTTGTTTTGCTAAGTTAAATCACATTTTACTTCTTGAAAACATCATGAAATTAGTCAATATACGTCACATAAGCAAACAATAATAAAGAACAGCCATAGATGACTTATAAACAAACTTATGGCAGCAGAGAGGTAGGAGAATGACAAGCATAATAAGTTTGAAATTTTCCACCGATGAAAGTGCTGCCACATGAACAAATTTTGATAGCTAACAAAACCAGTGTGTTCCCTGAGGCCGAAGATTTTGCACCATATATTAAAATGCTATGTCTGTGGGCCACAAATGGTTCACAAGGCTTCTACAGATATGTCCCTCTGTGAGCCACATGGTGGATCACATGGCCCAATAAGACAGTTATGTGTGAACCACTGGTGGTTCACATAGCCAAACCGTTAAATGATGCGTGCGCCATCAGTGGCTCATATGGTAGTCAATGGTAATATCGATATTCTCTTCCGATATCATCATCTCTATTGCGGCCTGCGTCAGCACCTATTTTTTAAATGAAGGGGGAGGAAGTGTGTGTGGGATGAAGATACCAATCCAACATTAATATGTTAACAAATCTCGGTTCTAAAAAAAATGTTCAATATAGTGAAACTGATTATATGGTAAAATTCACTCATGGACATGGAAATTCCTACACCCCATTTAATGGAGTAGAGATTCCTCCTGCGGCTGTTCATATCGCAATGCAACGAGACATTGTATTATACAGGTGACAGATAGTGTCCTGAGGCACATACCACATTGCTTCCTACAACTGCACAAATAGATCAGCTGGTGTTTGGACAGGTGGTTGACTATGGTGCAAACGTCGCCCTGAATCGGGAAACATGGCAGGCCAAGGAATGGTGTTCACATCTTGCAGAGCCTGTTGGGTAACGCGAGCTATATGGAAACAAGCATTATTTCGCTGCATGAATGCGTTCTTGTGCTGTGCAAAAGTTACAGAGAATAGGGTCGCAAAACCTCACTGGCATATCGCTGTGCTGTCTCCGTGCCGTCAACAACCAAGAGACGTGACCGGGAGTCATAACTGATTTCACCACATACCATAACACCTGATGTCCGGGATGGCGTTTACAAATCAGCGCAGAACCGTTGCATTACTCTGTCAAATGTTGACGTTCCTGGCACTCCACAACCTGCAGGACCTCCTGGGGTGTGATGCAAAGTTCTGCTACTGCATTTTGGTGGATACCAAGACAGGGCCAATGGCTACTCTACGTGGCGTATCGCCCGTACGTACGAACCCCTGCACACATCGTGTCACAGTGGTGACTGCACAACCAAGATGAATGGCTATATGACGAGCCAACCATTCGGCTTCGTGTAGTCTGACTATATGATCACGTTCAAATGGGATTGTGGGTGTGATATTCGCGAGCACGACGCAATGGCATACTGATCTGTCGCTCATCACGCAGACTTTTGCCTTCTCAGTTTGCTGTAGCGTCCTTTTAAGCACTGGGTACGGGCCACAAGCACCCCTTGTATCGTATTCAATTTAACCGTTTGAATTGCGCAATTGGTACTGTCAGTAGTCTTTATTTTGTTGCAAATTGATGACACCATATGGATGTATCGGTTTCCATGTACAGCAGTGTATATTGTAACAATATTTAACATTGTTACATGCGCTGCAGCTCGCTCCGGCCGCGAGCTCCCGTAATGCAATGTCCGGCTCTGTGGCAGGTGATTCACCTCGATCCTCCCCGCTTGCTGTCTCGACGCCACCCCACGCTCCCCGGAGAGCATGTAGATTGACTAACAGCGGTTACGTAGCTGGCGTCTAAGCCCCTCCTCCTCCCCATGCTGGAGAAGCCGACAAGTGTAGAGGAGGCGCAAGAATGTTCTAGGAATTAGGACCCTCGATGCAAACTCGGCATTTAGAGAAATTTCTGGACGATGGCCTATGATCCTATAAATATTGCAGTGGTACAACGGCCGGCAATCTTGGTAGAAGCCTTCTGGTTGATTGCGGTAACCGGGACATCGGTGTAGAGAACGGACGATGACGGGACAGTGCGAGACGACGGCGGACGAGGTGTTTGAGGTGTGAATGGATGAGAGGGCGTGAAACCCGACGAGTGAAGGCTACTGTGCATGAGGGTTCTCGGGGAACATTGCGGACTGGTGGGACCTGGACTAAACTGAGATGGGACGGAAATGAGCATGTGATACGGACTTTATTGTAATTATTGGAACTGTCAAATATGGTCATATAATTTATAAAATACCTGAATAGGGTTGATATACTGTCTATTGGGACGGATTTATGATTATTTAATTACGTTAATTTCTTTGAGGTAATTGTAAATTGTATTTATTGAAGTCATTAATTGTAAACTGCAAGTGATATCAATTTATTGTGAGATGCTGAGCCGAGAAAATTTTGTTTGTAGTTATTGGGAAAAAAATTAGGAAATTATAATTAACTATTTTATTTAATTAAGACCTTCATCCCTTAACGAACTTGGTTCAACCCACTGACTTTGAGAGAAAATTGTAACAATATGAGATTCAATGCGGGAGAAGTTAATTTGATTAACTTCGAATTGCAGCCTTTTGAACATGCAAATGTGTTCTTCTGGAAGCAAAATATAAATTGTTGGAGATGATTTAGTCAATTTTTAAGAGATTCGAAAGGTAGGCCGCAGTATAGCCTAAGAAAACCCGTTTGAAAAACAAAAAAACAGAGAGCACTTTGTATCTGCAACTGTGCTCTTCTCAGATAAACAATTGACTAGAAAGCGTTCTTCTAACTGAGAAAATCCACTCCTACGTTACTTTGGAAGAAATCCATCCCGTCAACGTTTCTAAACAATTCAGCTTTTCTCACTGTCGCCATATTTTAGTTTGTTAGCTGGGATCGCGATGGCTGAGCAGTTAGCCTGCTCGCCTCCCACCAAGGCAAACCGGGTTTAATCCCCGGCCGGGTCACGCCCAGTTTTTTTCATATGGTAATTGTACCGGACGATGCCGCTGGTCAACGGGTTTTCTCGGGATCTCCCGTTTCCCCCGCCCCTTCATTACGGCGCTGCTCCATATTCACCTCAATCACCCTCATCGGCTCTCAAGACCTCGCTGTTAAGGGCCACCCAAATCTCTCCACTCTTAGTTTGTTAGTTTATAATGTTTGTAATTATGCGACGGACTGACTAAACTTAGCAAAGTTATAATCAAGAAATACTATTTTTAAAGCCAAAAATAAGTAGCTGCATTGTCCTATGGTCCCATGTAAATGGGTTAGTTGGAACGCCCGTATACTGTAACTTCATCGCTTACGAACATAGTGGCTACCACGAATATACGAACATTGGAAAAATTATATACTTCTTCTATTCAAAACTCTTTCTAATTATGTACCGGGCAAAGTTCGTTTACTAGCGGAATCAGTTGCTGTGATTCAAAATGGCAGCCGATCACGTAATTAAAATAATTTTTTTTTATTATTACCATAAAATTTATTTTTGATTTTGTTAGAGGGCAACTATTTCTTTAAATTTTTTGACGCAGTACATTTTTTTTAAATAATGAAAATATATTTCAGCTGTGGTCTACTTGCACTTTTTGCTGAATGACAGATAAATTAATTTCCTCCAGCATCGCTATACTGATTATATTTGCGAAAGAAAACATACAAGACATGAAACTGGGCTAATGAGTTATCGAAATGAAGAATACAATTTTAATATCTTCATAAAGTATGTACTAAATTCCTTTCGTATGAGGTAACAGGAAATGGTGATGGTTTGACTATAATTTATTTAAGTTCAAATACTGTTATTTTATTTTGCTACTTCGTCGTTTTTAAAGATGCGTACATACAAATGCGCGCACGCACGCACGCACAATTGCCATGTTCTGAGTTTCAGACAAGCTTTCATCAGCTCTACCTGAACTGACACGCTTATAACGAATTGCAATGTGCTGTTGATATCGGCATATTTGTAAATAAGACTGTAGAGTCTTGCATGCAGATCATTGAACCCGCGAATTTTTCAGGTCTCTACCGATAACGTTTAGCTTGAAATACCCTATAGTTAGTGCATCAAGCCAACCTACACTAAAATGTCTTAATGATTTTCTCTTATTTTTTTGCTACACCTTTCGTTTGCCTGGATCATCTTCCTTTAGACGTGAGGTTTATAAAAAGGAGAGGAAGGGGGAGGAGAATGGAAAGAGGGTGCTTATATACTAGTCTAATTTAAGATTACATCTATTAAGACGCTTATCCGTAACTAACCGGCATTTGAACCCTGAACCTCGCTCTACAAAAGAATTGCCTTAACAACCTCGACCACGGAAGTTAACTTTCCTTTTAACCAACCAAGTATAATAATAAATAGTGATTCACAGTTCCCCCTTTTTTGGCTATTTTTACTCTAAGGAAGTTTCACAAAATCATTCAGCAGGTCATTACCTACAATAGTTACTTTAGGTTTCTAAATGGTGGCCATATAGGCATAAATATTTTATTTCAAAACGTCATTTATACATATATATATATATATTTATTATTTTTTTCAAAGAAAACTTCGTACTTTAGCAGTATCTCGAAAACCATTAAATGTATGTATTCCGACATTTTACAATACAGCGCCAGACGTTGGCTGCTTGTGCTCGATTGTATTCAGCCACTTCAAATATTCCACCACTCTGTTGGTTCGGTGTCACCAAGTCGAGAGTTCTTTAGCTCCCACGAAGATTGGTTGAGATAGAGATTGGGTAGCTACGGAATGCAAGATTGTGATGCCGTATATAATTACCCCAGATTTAAAAGCGTGGTTTGATACATCCAACAATGCGCTCGATAACCCGTATAACTTCTCTTAAATCGTGTTTCATTATGTGTAAATAATAACTTGATCTAATGGAAAATAATGTATTTAAAAAAAAAAAAAAGAGGAAATTTGTAAACTCAATGCTTGGTGTAGCTTGTTCGTATATAAATGAGAAAATGTGTTTTAGTATGTGTAAAAAGTGATTGTTTGATGACTTTCACTGTGAATAATGAACTGTTTGTTATAAATTCAATCTTTTGTGTGATATTGTAAATACGTAGGTTTAAGGAGAATTTTTGAAAAAAGTATATTTTACAATAAAATGTTAGAAAATTAATAGTATGTGTCTTTTCATTATTTTTTGATACCTTATGTCCCTAACTTTTTTCAATAATATATTATGTAAATTGAGAAAACAAAGCTATGAGGAGATATCTATCAGTATTGGTAAGCTGATGACTTGTATGTAAATTTTATTAACTATTGCTTGCTTTCACGAAGAAGAAAATTTACTTTTCTTTACTTACAATACTTGCATAGACTTTGAAGGGCTGAGGGGAAATTACAAAAAAATACAAATAAAATTAAACATAGCTGAATGAATGAATGAAGTTTTGCACAGGAATGAGGAAGCAGGTTAGTACCTTGAGAGGGCCTTGGTCCACTCTGACTATTCTACTTGACAGTTGGAACAGGACACGAAGACTGGCCAACTTTTGTGACAGCCCAGGGGAATCTATTGAACGCAAAGTCCCGCATACCTTTATAGAGGTAGGTAGCAAAAACCTATGTCCCTCCTTGGCTTCAATCCACGTCTACACTGAACACAGTTCATGAACATTTAAAAAAATATTTCATTTTACATACAAACACACAAATTGTAAGAGTTCCTCTTAAAGATCCAATACGATGGTGTCTGGAGAAGAAGATAAACATAATATATTTAAACTAGTTTTGAAATAAAATTCAACTCAAGTAATGTAATAATACCAATATATTTTCCCATAAATTTACAAGAGTCTGTCCTACCTTCATCTCTAGCGATAGCCGCAATTTATGTAGTATTTTATCGAGAAAATATAAATTTTCGTGTGTTAACTTTTTTTTTCGGATCGATAAACTGTGTTTGTGATAAGTAATTGATTTCTGTGTTCGGTAGACGAAAATATCGTTTGCGTTAACAACTCACGTTTTCTGTTACCAAGTGACGTGAATTTCACAGATTTACCGAAAATGTGTAGCACGTCTCTATAAAGTGTTGCACGATTACGCATTGCGACTTAAGTACTTCTTCACATCATCCGAGTGTCCCTATGCTTCGACGGAAATAATTTATGTTAAAAGTGAATTATTCTGAAAATAGTGAAACTTTAGTTAAAAAATTATAGTTTCGTTGACTGTTCTAGGACGAACGCAGAATTTTTCTCTTAAATTTCAACTAATTTGTCTACCGGCTTCGCTACACATATATAATCACTCTCTCCACACACACACACACACACACACACACAGCTTATAAGACGACGTTATTGCTACGCTGGACTCCACATCAAATAGACGTGTTCTAAAAAATACTCAAGGTATCTGCAATAGATGTTAAGTAGTGTACGTGTATTACTATTATGCTATTTTGTCTGTTTAAAATTTAAATGAGAGTTTGGAAATCTTTAATTATTCATACTGACTAGCTGGATTTCGTTTAGTGAGTTTGCACTTGTCGATATCAGATGTTATTCACGTATTTAAAATTCTCTCTCGTGTAAATTAGTTTTCTAAGCTCGAGACTCACATTACGTTTAAGACTCACGTAATTGCACTTATTATTACTCACATAGTCGTTTGAAAGTTTGCTATTCGATGTGTGTAATTTATTCATACGTTGAACACTCTGTATTTCTCTCGTGTGTTAAATATATTAGTAAAAATAGCCTATCTACCACCAACATTCGTCCAAACACCTCAAAATTAGAAAAATTAGAAAAAATTTGCCTTAGCCCACTGTTGCACTCAACTCTACACCTATATAAGACATTGCAACCCACCACCGAAAGAAAGAAGTCCAACAACAAAAATTAACCTTTTCAAAGTTAACACTTTCGATAGATTTAGCCCTTTCCATTTTTGATCGGATTAAGATCGGCTTAAGAAATTCTAATCGGATTAAGAATTGTTTGATCGGATTAAAATCGGATTAACCCTTTCAATCGATTTAATGAACCCTTTTCATATCAAATCGATCATCCGATTAATAAAAAGTGGGGTGAGACCGGCCCGCCTCTAATACTGCACTTATTAATAAAATGAAAATATTTTCTCGACTTTTTAAAACAAGCAGATAACACACGATTAGAATTACGCACAAAAATACTAAACAACTTGTAAAATATAAATTTTATATAATCGTACATTTTCAGTAATTACTATGAATCCGAAATTATGACGCGAAAACGAAGAATTTCTAAGAAATGGGTGAAGGCAAGCCTTGAGGACTGCACCCTCCCTTACCAACAGTGCTCCCTACTTCCCCTAAACGTATTTGCCTTCTCCGGCTACAAAGCAATTTTTTCTGACGATTTATGGACCTGATATAAAAAACAATATTTATCACATGTCAGTCGCTTCGGGATCCAACCCGCATAACGTAGGTTGCATGAACTTGCTACCATATTGAATGAAGGTATGCTAACTCCAAAATCTGTTATTTTCATCCGACTTCAATATTTTAATCTCAGCATCAAGCAAGCCATAAAATATGTATATAATATTAATAGTATTATTTTTATGAAATATGCTGAACAGGCTTAAATTTATACATTTACTATAAACTTGCCCAGTTTCGATTAATCAAGTTTTTAGTAAACAATTTCAATTTTTTTTAACTTTTTAATAGGTTGTTACTTTAGAGTATATGTCATGAAAGAATCATACCTCAAACATAGATGAAAATTATCACAAATACCTCAGTCATACCCCAAATACATTTGACATCTCAAATACAATTTAAACTTAATGTAGCACCCTTCCTGTATTAATGTAGCACCCTTCCTGTATTAATGTAGCACCCTTCCTGTATTAATGTAGCACCCTTCCTGTATTTGGACACTGACGTTACAACAGTTGTACGTCAGAGTGATTGAAGCACCGCATTATGAAGGCGTTCAGAAAAAGGAGTGCAGCAAACTACAAGAAATGAAAGAACATCGATTTTTGCAGAAATCCAAGCCACGAGAAATAAGACATTTGTTTATGAAACTTAATTTATTCTAACTATTCAAAACGTCCGACTTTGCATCTTTCATCCGCATGCAGTTCATGAACAATATCTAATCGACTTCTCCGACAGTTCTTCTATGATAGAAGATATATTGTTAATAATATTATCCGGATAATAGTTTGGTTCATCCGAAAATACAAAATCGATACTCTTTGTTCTACGTGTCTCTTCTAGAGATAACATGTTACTGAAGATTCCTCGGAGCCAAATATAATATGATTGTGTACAGAAAATTGCCTTCGTCTTCATGTGCATCTTCAACAATTGAAATGTTTATCACAGGCTTCTTCTTCAGCATGTGCATTATCAAGTAATATCTTCTTTCAAGTTTAATTGTCAATGCAAACAATGTTCTGTCTTAGCTGCTGGTGCTGTAAAATTATTTTTAATTGTGCTCATTAAAATTCACAACTAGCACATGCATAGAGAGCTCTTCCATAATCGATGTTCACTTTTTACTATCCAAATAATTCTAAATGATCTGCTGTTATTGGAGTAGAATAATAGTAAGCCAAACTCAAGTCTGACAGCAACATGAACTTATGGTATCGTTTAGATTAATTAATGCATGAAATCCTTAAATTAAGAATTTTGCAAACATTTATATTGTAATATTGATACAAAAATATTATATTGTTTCAACTGCTTCAGCATGGCCATGTTCCTGAAGGAGTTGCTGTCTTAATTAGACCAAAGAACTAAATTTGATTTCCTGATTTATTTAAAATAGTAGCATATGTCTTTAACAGTGAACAATCGTGTACTATATTATATTATTCTATGAAATTTGACATCATTTATTTTCTTCGCTACGGCATTAACAGAGTTCGAGCCCCGTAAATAACATATTTGTCGAAAGAGAGTAAAAAACATGGGACGGATTTTGCTATCTAGTGTATTTGTTCCATGACCATACATGTTGTTTCACTATCAGATACTATTTGACTTGGAGTCCTTATCCTAGCTTTCGTCCACATCCGCTCATCTGTTCAAAGTCTCAGCAGGACTTTCGGTTGTCCAGGCAAACTTTTAACGAAATGTTATACGGGAGCAGGCATCGTGTTTCCTTTAAGAAACTTGACACCTGCGACCGCTTCCTTCAAAAGGTTTTCTACTAAAAAAGAACTCTCCCTAAAGAATATCAGTTAACCATTTGATACTGCACCCTCCCCTTGGCTGGCATTATGTTTCGTCAGGAAAAAATTCCTTTCATGTGTGAGAAGTGTTTTTATATATGATTTAACTCTCTTGTGTCCGCACGTAATATTAGGAGTTGCGGACTAATGGCTAGTTGCACTATTGAAGTTCATCGCTCGATCTGAGATCATGTCCGAAATTGATCTAAGACCGTCACAGAATACTGTTGCACTATTCGAGTTCAGAGCATGACTGGAGATCGAGATGAACTTCGTTACGACCCGCCGAACATGGTGGTTCTAGGCCTTGATCCGAGATCAGAGTAGTGTCGAAAATCACTGTTCCATACATTTACGTACTAGAAAGAAACTTTGTAATATTTAAATTGTTTATACATAGATTTGGTTGATATTTGGTGTTGTAAAATGTAAATTGGGGCATATTACAAAGTCTTCGAGGTTTAATTAAAGAAGTATTGATGTTTTCTAGAGAGATAACGAAATTTACGATTATCCCTCCAAGGAAACACAACGGAAAACTGGGATATCATAAACTGTCCTGATTTTCAGCACGAACTATGTCTGAAAGTGAATCTCACGTTGAAATTTGTACTCGCAGCCATCGCCACAAACGTAATTTGAAAATACCCAACATATAGGACTATACACAATTGTTTTTGGAAACATAAAACAACATTATATACACTTGAAGATTATTCAGTAAAATACTTTCAGCAACTATTTTGCTTAACAGAAATAGAATATCGCACCATCTAGTTTTCTGCCCACTGCCTTCTTCAATAATATTAGCAATAAAAATAAAGAAAAAAGTGTGTGCAAATTTTTCCCAATCAAACAAAATCTGCAACGGATATTTTGTAGTACATTCAACCAGATTATAAAATTTAAAAAAAAAACCTACTCTTAGGATACAATTAATGAGTTTGTGTGGACATTATCTCGTAACTTGCATCATGACGTCGCAAAATTAGAGCCAATCAAAAACAGTCGTTTATCCCAATCCTATTTCCGAACCTAGATCAGGATATCTACGATCATAACTCGGTCAGTCGCGTTGGTGGAACACTCGTACACTGGAACTCGGATCCAACTGAAGATCATGTTCGAACCAAGATCTTAGGATCTCGGTTCGGGGCAGTTATTGGTGCAACCGGGTATAAGTATCTTGAGTTGCTGTAATGTTGCCAGATAATCTTAGGATTAAGAGTGACATGACCTCCGTGGGAACCCCACGTCCAAGGTCAAGAAGCGAGGGAACGATACGGGCGACACTAACTCACCTCATCGCCCCTACGCGCAAGGCGTGCAGTGTTTCCCTCGTAAAGCTGTACTTTGGAAATTACATCTGTAACATAGGGGATTTATTACACGCGATGACAGACTGAAGATTAAACTACGACCGTATCTTTGTACTTTTCTCTTGCCGCTTAAGGAAACTGCATAGGTAAGCTTTTAAAATGGGACATTTGACCATTTTCACTATTTTTTCCCACAAGAATACGCTTAATATGAGTAAAGTAATAAAATAGGGGAATAGATAACAGCTTTTAAATCTTTTCTGACAAAAGGTCGCATTTGCAGTACATGTATTTACCGATATACGCGTATTCGCGCTAACAACTATTTCACAAAAAATGATGGGGTTCATCGCACACTCTTAATTTTGGCCACAGCATACAACACGAATATGTTTTAATATGCCCTTAATCTAACATAAACTAAAAACACCTCACATAAACCTAAATATTCAACTTGAACACTGCAGAAAAATATAGGCTACACGGATTATACAGTGGAAATATATAGACTACACGAATTATACTGTGGGAAAATATAAGCTATACGGATATTTGGAATGAAAGGGGAAAAAGATGCCATGAAACATATATTTCCTATAAAAAAAAAGTTAACACAATATTAGCTCGGTTACAGATCGAATACAGTCACTAACAATATCGTTACACGCTGCAGCTGGCGCCGGGAGGCTGTCCGGCGCCGGGGGGGGGGGGGGGGGGGGTGACCCACCTCGAAACTCCTCTCTTCCTGGAACGACGCGCTCGCTGCCTGTTTGCCCCTTCTGGAAAGCCCGTGAATAACTGCCAACGTCGAGACTTGCTTGCGTCGCAGCTCCTCCTTCCCCCGCTGAAGAACCTGACAGTAGGTGTAAGATTATTCTGTTGAGACCTGCTGGCGTCACAGGCCCTCCTCCTCCCGCCGCGGAAGAAGCCGACACCTGTAGAAGGCGCATGAATATTGTAGAAATTAGGACGCTCGGCACAGCGCGTGAGTTAGAGAAGATTCTGGCTGATGGCCTACGACACTATACATACTGCCGCGGTCCAGCGGCCAGCAGTCTTTGGCGAAGACTATCCAGCTGAGTGCGTGCGCGAAGTGGAGTGCGGCACGACTGTGGATGAGGCGTTCGTGAAGTGAATTAACGAGAGGGCGTGAAACTCAGCGAGTGAAGCCGACTGTTTTTGAGGGCGCTCGGAGAAGTTTAGAACATTGCGGACTGGCGGGGCATGGACTAAACTGAGATGGGACTAAGTGGACATGCAGTACGGATTTTATTGTAAATATTGGAACTGTCACATATGGACACATAATTTATCAAATAATTTAATCGCTTTATTATTTAATTTCATTGACTTCTTTGAGGTAATTATAAATTATATTATTGAGGTCAGTAATCGTAAACAGTAAGTGATATCAATTTATTGTGAGATATTGAGTTGAGAAAATTTTGTTTGTAGTTATTGTAAATAAATCTAGGGAAATTATAATTAACTCTTTTATTTAATTAAGAGTTCCGTCCCTTAACGTACTTGGTTTAACCCATTGAATTTTGAGAGAGAAATTGTAACAGTATAAACGCTTATCATATACCATACAACGTATATTATTTTCTAGCAGAAATATGCAATGTTTTCCAAATGGTAAACATGCATATAGGTTGTTCACGATAAAGTGAGCACTTTAGAAACGAACCTTAGAAAAATGCCACTGTCCTTTCATGCATATATTTTAATGGGCGCACTGAGTGACATTCGTCCAGTAAAGTTGGTCGAATAAAATGTGTTATGTAGTGTAAGTCCGAGCTAGATGCCCATATGGTAGAGATGGCTGATCGTCATATTTCGGCCACTAGAAAACGTCCCCATTCAGTGTCTGTTCAGTTCGTGCTAAGTTACGTGGAAAGCTTCTATTACGCCGTAGAAAATGTCTATAATTATGAGTATTTTTGCATTTTTACTTTTACTTTCAGCCTAAAAAAAATTCTCCCATTCGATATCTTTGCTTAACGATTAAAAAATAACGCGTAAACGTATGATAAAACACGTTTATAGGACTTTGTATACCTTCCACACGTATGTAACCCATGTCGGTTCACACCCATCATCCGCTAACTCCCAAGGAGGGAAGTACTCGCGGTAGATGGAGAGCAGATGACTTGAAACATACCTTCGAAGCCGTCGAAAGTGGTACAGCTGTCCGCAAAGCATCTGCGATGTTTTAATATACCCAGAAAAACTCTTGAAAGAAGAATAAAAATAGGAAATACCACTAAAGGGCCAATGGGACCGAGTTCTTGTTTCGGCGAAGACAACGAAGAAAGACTTGTCCGTCACATAAAAAAAAAAAATGCGAATCCATGACTTTCCTCTGACCAGAAACAGTGTTCGAAGTTTAGCGTAACATTATTCCACGCAGTCAGGGATTCAACATAGACTCAATAATGAGAACGAAAAGGCCGGATACGATGGTTGCAACTTCTTCTCTCAAGACATCCAGATATATTTGTGCGCAAGTCTAAGGGTGTTTCACTTGCATGAGTTCAAGGTATGGACCTCGACGAAGTCGGAGAATATTTTTCTCTTTTGAAAAATATCTTAGAGGAGAATAATCTGATTAATAAGCCATCGGCGCTGTTCAACATGGACGAAGAGAAAGGTTCTAAAGCAGTTCATACTATTACTTCAAGAGAAAAGGGAGAGAGAATAACAGTTATAGTGTGCTGCAATGCAGAGGGCATGTTCCTCCCCCTAGTTTCAATTATGTAGGGGAAAAACAAAAAACAAGAATGGGAGGATAACATGCCACCAGGAAACAGTCTAATGATGTCTGAAAAATCAGCCTATGTTAACAGAGCTATTTTTTTAATTGGCTTAAAAACCAGTTTTCCCTCGCAAGCCAGCAGGGAAAGTACTGATGATTATGGATGGACATGCTTCTCACTGCAATTCTATGGAAGTTCTTGAATTCGCTGACGAAAATGAAATCATATTACTATGACTCCCTAGCCACATGACACATTATTTACGGCCACTGGACTGTGTTGTATTTAAATCTGTGAAACACCACTTCTACACTGCTTGTTCAAAGGCTAACAAACCATACAAACCGAAATCTAACTAGGATGCAGTTTGGTGAGCTTCTGAGTGAAACTTGGGGAAAAGCAGCAACGCCTGAAAATGCGATAGGAGGTTTTATGGCCACTGGAGTCCAACTCTTCAAAGTAGATGCTATCCTAGATTTTGCTTTTGTTGTTAACCCCAGACCAAGTGAAAATGAAAATTGTGAACCCGCACCAGACTCTTTACTTGAAACGAATCTGGAAAAACCTGACTGTTCCAAAATATCTTCTGGTGTTCTCAAACAAGATACCCAGCAAAATTCACCCTCCAGTGTTGGCAGCGTGGAGATAAAGATTGACACTTCCCCTGCCATAACTGAAGAGCCCAGTACTTCATGCCAAAGTGTAGAAATAACCCTATTTAGTACAACAGTAGATCGTCAGCCCTTACTACAAATGTTACTTCATCATCGACTTGTGCAGCAGACGTTATCTCGCCTACCAAAGCCTTGAATGAAATTTCACCCATTCCAAAAACCACAAAACAGACACCGAAACGTAAAAAACTGAAGGCAACGCATCTTACATATCGTGAAAATATTGCAGAATTGAAGACAAAAACGGATAAGGCAAACAAAAAATGTCTCGAAAAGCAAAGGAAGATTAGGCCTATGCTGGCGTGTAACACAATATCAAAGCAGAGGAAAGTACTTCTACGCAGAAGAAATACTTCTTGAAGTAGCAGTTCAGAAGCAAAAGTAACATGGCAGAATGAATCTAGTGACGATCTTGATCAAGACGACGAGGAATGCGTCGGGTCTGGTGAAGACTACAATCTTACAATACTGAAATGTGATTGGATAAAATGTGTTCGCTCTTGTCGCTGGTTACACGAAAACTGTACTAAATTTACTGATGTGTGCAACAATTGTGGAAAAGCTATAATAAAGAAGTTGAAGATTGGTTGCAGCTAATTTAGTGTACTATTGAACCTTTGGGAATGTATTTTTCGTTTAATTTTTGTCCATCACTTTTTTTTTTTACTTATGAAACAGCACACTTCATTTCATTACGTAATAAAAGGGTTTCACTTGATTTGTGCTTAAAGCATGTGTTTATGGTTCTTCCCATTGAATTTCTGCAGATTCCTGGGCTGGCGATCTGTCCCTAAAGAATATAAGCCATCTCTACCGGCTATATCGGTGAGATGGCCAGGGTTTTGTAAAAACTATTTAATGGCATATTTTACAAAAGATACAACTTTGACTATCTTACAAATAATATTTCATAAATTTAGTATATTATGAACACTTTAACGATCAAAGCAGACCATTTTACGTAAAAAATAATATTTATTTTAGACACTTAAAAAAAAAACTATGGCCATCTTACCCTAACCATTTGTGTTAATTTAAAATTAATTCTTTCACTTTTTGTTTTTTTAATGCATCGATGTGCAAAAAATTGCAGATTTGTGAAGTCTACTTTCTTAATAATTTCACAGTTTCACTTGACCGACGCATGAATAAAGTGATGAGGTCCATAGCAATGTTAATTTTACATAAGGCGGAGGAATACACAACGTGTATACAAGTAGATCTTAAGCAGGGCTTTCAAAAGTGCTTATTTTACCGTGAACAGCCTGTAGCAGTAAACGCCACGCTTCATGAATTACTGAAACAGACGGCTGCCTACGACCTTACTAGGTAACGGCGTAGTATAAACGAAACATGCGCCACAAAGGAAGCTATGCATAGACGGCCAGGGAAATAAATTATTAATTAGCTGTTAGCCAAAGCAGACCCGGATACTTTTGAGGGCGAAGTGGAAATGGAGTTGATGGGCAAGAAAGACTTGCAACCACTTGGGTCTGGTATATTGTGTAAATGTCATTTTGTCATGTTTAATCGGTCCCCAGGTTGTACAAAAATTTCCATTTTTTTTGGTTCATAATTCCCAGTCTTCGTATAATTAATTTTTAAAAAATGCTACCTGTATGGTATTTTATTCACCAATTTCAATAGAAAGCAAATTTACAGATAAAATTAAAAACACATAATGTTGCTCCGCTTGAACTAATATATTTACATAAAAAAATGTTGTATCTAGGTAAATGCAAAATCAGCTTTTCCGCCCCACCTTTTGTGCCCAGAAAATCTCAACGAAAATTAATTTGTGCAAAAAAGCAGAAGAGCACAAAAAATGGTAATATTTCATTGTTATTTCATGGTAATATTTTACATATTATTGTAATATAAAGAAAAAACAAGAAACGTAAAACAACGCATATGCCAAAAGTATTTAACTTGGACCGACATTATTTCCTACCTATCATTTGTAGCCTTTTAAAATAATTTTGAACCATAATTCACATGGTTTATCAAAAAACATACTGATATTTTTATACGATTAACGAAGTGAATGTTGACATCCCAGCTGAAACAAGTTATCTGCACGAAGATCGTTAGTATAAAATTAACAAGTACACAAATACTATATCTAATAAGATGTGAAAAAACATACATTATTGGCTGCCACAAAAATCCGGTAGGACGCAAAATAAATTCTTGAAAAGCAGTATATATCCTTCTGCCGGACGTCTGATAACGCTGCAAACTGGGGACATGTTTCTTAACTTAGGAAAAAAATCACAGTGGCTTATTTATCGATACTTTTGTTACTGTAGCGAGTGTTAGAATATGGATTCTGCGTGTGTTTGAGACACGCTCCGTGGCTCCATCCAGACTCAAGTGGTCTATATCTATATATAGTATAAAACAAAGTCGCCCGGCCGAGTGTGTCTGTATTCGGCTAAGGATTCTAAACTAATTCATGGATTTTGATGCAGTTTTCACCAACATTTAGAGAATTTGTTGAGGAAGGTTTGGGTATATAATGCATTAATATGTAATGTAAAGATAGTAGAGAAATATCTACATTTTATTAAAAATTCGAAAAAAGCCGCTTTTCGGGCGCTTACATGGCTTACGCCGACGAAACCATAAGATATACACCAAATTAATGTACTACAGAATTGTAGATCTGAAAAAGGTAAAAAAAAAAAAAAAAAAGTGTGCGACAGCATGTGTATGTCTTTTAAGGATGACCCACAGTAACTATTTCTGTCTTTTATAAGTTGATTAAAAATAGGGGTTCACTTACGAAGACTTTTGAACAACACAGTATTAATCTTACGTTAGTTACCTTCGCATTTAGTGTATATACTTGCTGTAAACCTAAGTATATGCGACGTAGACAGAAGTTGCTCACGTGGTGGGAGATGTCACTCGTTGTTTGCACTGTGTTCCAGTTACATGAAGCACAAACACATATTTATTTGTTCCGACATACGACAAAGAGATTTTCACACATGCCTGAAAGAATTAGGGATGAAACGTATCGGATGAACCAAAAGTTGATCTCACAACCTGGAGTGTCTGCATGTCGTCCTGTGGTGTGTCGTCTCCAGAGAAGTAAACGAAGAGTTCCTCTCACCGCGGGAACATCTTGCGCCGTATACATACGCAAAACTTGTCTTTGAAGTAAACTGCAACAAATCAGCGTTACGGCTAAATCGGAGTAACACGAAATATCATTCAAGTAGACACATGTTATATATGCGAAGGAAAACACTCGGATAAAGATTTACTTTAAAAATTTCTTGATATTCATCTATTAGTTTTGTTGCTGTCAGTTTGTAAGATACCCGTACCAATGAGTAAAGTGAAATAATATGCTACAGCATCGAAATAATATTTACTTGAGAGGTTATTATGCCTTGTCATGTTTTAATTTTATTTACCATCTATATTCATTTTCACGTTTCCACAAACACGCGATCTGACGAGGGATATGTCTCTGTGAGAATTGCGACTACTGTAGGGGCATCGCTCCGGGGAAAAGAGAGCTTTTTATTAACGCAAAAAAAAAAAGAAATTTAAAAGTTTGATAAGCTATTGATTAAATCAATTTCGAAGATTACAGCAAAATGAGCGCAGTGAACAAAAAAGATAAACCTCAGTCTCGAAAGTCAAAACGAAAAGTCCGCTAAGGGGGGGGGGGGGGGGGGATTAAAGTTGATAAACTTTAGATCAAATCAATTTAAAAGTTTTTAGTAGATCTGGTAACGCCAGACGCGACTGAGGCTTGGGTATGACGGTGCATGACGTCTTGTGGGTGCTGTACCGGGCCGCCTAGTACGAGACCACGCAAGTTGATATTGTCCCAAGGTCACCGCGACAGGACGCCGCACGCCCTCCTCCTTCTTCCCCCACCCCACATATCCTGCGCACCTCTGGCGACAGCTCCTCCCCCCCCCCCCCTCTACATTGCTGGGTCTCTCAACAACTCCGGATCAACCTCCTCCCTCTTCAGAACATCCGCCCTTTGCAGTCACCGGGGCCGCGGGCCTACGCGCGGGCCGGCTAGAGCTCTGCATCGCCCCCCCCCCCCCCGGTCAATCTTTATACCCGTCGGAGACGAATCTGTTTCTATTCCCGGCGCGGTCACTCCTCGGATTTTTGCAAATGGGCATCGTGCCGGACGATGACGCTGGTCGGCGGGTTTTCTCGGGTATCTCCTGTCTCCCCCGCCCTTACATCAGCTCTCAAGACCCCGTTGTCAGGAGCTTCTCAAACACCTCTACTCACCCCAATTTCCTCTATATATATATATATATATATATATATATATATATATATATATATATATATATATATATACATATATATATATATATATATATATATATATATATATATATATATATATATATATATATATATATATATATATATATATATATCTCATTCTCCGGTAATGGGGAAGTTAGGATGATTAAAGGCTGTTCACGATAAAGTGAGCACTTTTGAAATCAACCTTAGAAAAAAGTCACTGCTCCTACCTGTATATATTGTAACTGGCGCACTGAGTAACTAACATGCGCACAGTAAAGTTCATGGATGGAAAGTAGTTCCATATCTTAAATTAAAATTAAAAGTGTTAGGTGACCTTTGTGATAACTTAAATAATTTCTTTCGCTTTCTGTTTTTTTTTTTAATTGTTTCACAGTGTAAAAATAAGCATGTTTGTAAAATATCTACTCTTCTTATAATTTCACAGTTTCACTGGACTGACGCATGGATAAAATGAAGAGGTTCTTGCCAGTGTTAATTTTACATAAGGCGATAGAATACGCAACGCGCATACACGTAGATCTTAATCAGGGCTTTCGAAATTGCTCATTTTACAGCGAACAGCCTATACAAGTAACATATACTATCTCGGGACACAATTATTTATTTTACTCGTACATTATCAATTTTTCAACGATTTCGATATTTCGTGTTGTAATAAAATGAACTACAAAAATATTGCCCAGGCTAATTGCTGCCTTCCATAGCTGGTACATCTTAGATTCTAAGCCCATGTAGCAACCCCTTCAAATTATGCCAACCTAACTGAACTCACAATCCTTAATTTTCACAGCAGTTCGCTCGAAAGTGGTTTCAGAACTCAAACATAAATAAATTAGCTGAATGACATTCTTTATTTTTATTGGTTTTTATTTAACGTGCATTACGAAATAGGTTTTAATTACACGTAATAAATATAAATACTTATTTAATGTCTTAGAAGAATGCTGAGCTTCTGGCTTGAGGTGGAATCGCGACTAGACTCGGGTATGCTGTACCAGGCGCAACATACAGTTTCCCCTCAGACGTAGCAGCCAAGAACGAAAATACACCTCAAGCCATGTAAACACGACGTCGAAAACCTAACAATCTGGCAACTTACTATTCGATAAAGTTATGTTTGCAGGGACATGTACACACCAGCCACTTACTATTCGATAAAGTTCTGTCTGTAGGGACATGTACACACCAGCCACTTACTATTCGATAAAGTTCTGTCTGCAGGGACATGTACACACCAGCCACTTACTATTCGATAAAGTTCTGTCTGTAGGGACATGTACACACCAGCCACTTACTATTCGATAAAGTTCTGTCTGTAGGGACATGTACACACCAGCCACTTACTATTCGATAAAGTTCTGTCTGTACGGACATGTACACACCAGCCACTTACTATTCGATAAAGTTCTGTCTGTAGGGACATGTACACACCAGCCACTTACTATTCGATAAAGTTCTGTCTGTAGGGACATGTACACACCAGCCACTTACTATTCGATAAAGTTCTGTCTGCAGGGACATGTACACACCAGCCACTTACTATTCGATAAAGTTCTGTCTGTAGGGACATGTACACACCAGCCACTTACTATTCGATAAAGTTCTGTCTGTAGGGACATGTACACACCAGCCACTTACTATTCGATAAAGTTCTGTCTGTAGGGACACGTACACACCAGCCACTTACTATTCGATAAAGTTCTGTCTGCAGGGACATGTACACACCAGCCACTTAATCCCCTACAAGTAATAGTCCGCAAATTATGTGTAAAACTTTTTTATTCCCTTTAATTTTTGTGAGCACAATTGTTTAAATAAGGGATTTGAAATGGGATTTTTAAGGTCACAGTTTTAAACCCTTCCTGCCCTCTTATTTGCCTCGTCTTTGTAACACTTGTGTAAGTTTAAGTACGGAATTTAAAAAAAAATTGGAAAACCTTTACAAAGCAGAAAGGTAAGGTAGATGTTTGATGTGAAAGTGGTGATAGTTGTTAATTAAAGAATATTTCTGGACTGCATTCTAGCGCCCTTTTATTATCGACTCTCTAAAAGCTAAGTAGCTTTATGCAGGCGATCACCTCGAACGCATCCCCACTATAAAGTTGGTCGGGTAGCTAAATGCTTGTTCAAACGTTACCGATTAAAGGCATGGCCAATGCTATTAAGTATGTTATTGGCTAAACCAAACCTGATAAGGGACTTACCTACTTCTTAATTTCAATTTTGAAAAAATTGTCGTTTGGGTGGAGAGGGGGGAACAAGATGAACAATGAACACCACTCTCAGCCCTTCTTTCGTAAAAAAAAAAAAAAAAAAAAAAAAAAAAAAAAAAAAAAAAAAAAAAAAAAAAACTTTTTTTTTTTTTACTATCAATTTTATTTTGGAAATTCATTCTAGCACTATGACGTCCATGGTAATGTCTAGACGTTCTGAAAATATCACATGAAGAGAATTGCCACATGTAAACGTATAAAAGTACTAGTTATGTAATTTTAATTGAATAGTAGCAGTATGTCTTTAATGAGCACAAAATCAATAACTAACGCATCACATGGCAGGTAATTCCTTCGTGTAAAGTGAGATCGCTAAATAACTCGATGTAGTTTTGATTACTGATGAAAAGGCAAGCATTCATCCTTACATACCAGATCAAGTATCATATGTGCGCATTTTCTAAAAGTATACTGACTTAGCTCGGAAGGAACAGGGCAAACAAGCCCGTAAGGTCCACAATCGTCGTGACGTTAACATAATGCATCGCACAAATAAATGAATACCCATGCTTTAAATAATATCATCTACAACTACAATTAAGTTTGCGACGTGGCATCACCGGCCGGCTTGCCATAAAGATGGTCATCTTTCATCTGAATATGGGACGTTTATAACTCCCTCCAGTAAAGATGCGAGTCGTAAAATGAGATCTTTATGCGAGGGAAAAAAATCGTAAATCGAATGCTTGTGTAGATCGAATGTCTTTTTCTGCCATAAACAGAGTTGTTTTTGTCCAGCTAGTTGTTCATCATTTGCATACAAAAATGTACCCGAACAGCAACGATAATTGAGATTAATGCATTTCCATTACCATATCAAACAATTTTATTGAGCCTTAAACCCCTGTCACGCTGTCAAATTTTTCCGTCAAACAGCTTCCAATAATTGGTCAAATAAAGTTGGACAGTTATGACGTCATTGAAACGTCGTAAACACCCCCATACTTGTCTGAGAAAGTTGAATGGCTTGAGTTCCCATCAAATATTTGAAGAATGAACTGGTTATAAATTTTTTTTAATGTTTTACGGTCTCACGCGATTAGAATCGTGCACGACAAAAATGGACGTCAAGATACTTTAAAATAATGAACTATTGCTGGAAACGAAGTAGGTAATGAAGATAATTCACTTATGTAGAAGCTGTCTGTGCATGAGTGCTTTTTTAAGTTAACATTGCACGTAATATTACGAACTTAGAGGCATTAAATCTCATTATGCGGGAAACATCTCTGATAAATAAATTCTGAATTTGGTAAAGAAGCGAAAGTAAATAACAACTTTCCTTTCATTTCTATAAAAAAAAATTTAAAAAAAGTAATAACTAACTATAAATTATTTTTAAATAATAATTCAAATAAGATTTTTCAGTAATAAAATTTGACAGTGTGACACATTTTCAAACACATTCAAGATTATTTGATAAAATTTGTTGGAAGGAAAAATTTGATGGCCGCATTTTGTCTTAAAATTTTATTGTCAAATTTGACAGTGTGTCAGGGACTTTGTGTTCACTCTAAAAAACCAAAACATTGAAAGTCAACGCAAGGAGACAAAATTTCCGTGCCTGCTAAAATAATATTCTATTCAAATACTTTATTCTAACTGGCCAGACAAACGGCCCCGTTTACGTTAACGCCGTTGTGGACGGCTGACCTACACTTCTATAGTCCATTCGCGACTGGAAACGACTTATGAAAATCGACCTTTTAAAAAAAGTGGCGTGAGCGGGTACAGTACCCGCTCACGCCACTTTTTGTACTGGCTGTACATGCAGCTAATGGCTAGGGTGTTTTTACAAAGGTTGATTTTAATAAGTCTGTTCCAGTCGTGAATGGAATGTATGCCTGTCATTTGCCACGCCACCGCAATTGTGGACGAGGCTTTAGGGGCGCGGAGGAACGCGTAGAAAAAGGCTTCGCTTATCGGAGAGGGGCGAGCGCGGGTGACCTTGGGACAACTCGTCCGTCTGGTTTCGCCTTCCAGTGTCTTTTGGACCTTCTATGGAAGCGTTTGCCGATTCTGAACAACAGCAGCGGGTCGTCTCAATACTGTGACATGCTCTGCTCTCAAGCCACTCAAACACGGGGTACTCTACGACCCCGTAGCGCCAGCACAGAGTTGAGTGCATATGTCGGCTGCGCGGTGAACAGCTCCTGCGTTGCAGCAGTTAACGTCTGTTTTCCCAACAGACATGATCAAAACTTATTTCGTAAACTCGTCATTAGAACGTGGTCTGACAGTACATTACACCTACTCTGAACCAGTTTGTAAGGTAACAAAGCTATGGTCAAAACACGGTCTATTCCGCCATGAATTTTCTATTGACGTGCCATTATTTTTTTTCTTTTCAATGAAATAACTTAATATTTCTTACTATAGCGCGTTTACATTTGACAAATACCTTCAAGTGTGGTTGGAAAATTTTATCCACGCATTTGTGAAACGGCAAGAACACTGTTTAAATAAGTTTTCCTCAGTTTTACAAGAAGTGCTACTAAAAATGTATCCAGAAGTGTCCGTAAACTCTATGGAAAATTACGGACACATTGATTTAAAAAAACAGACTAACATAAATTTCACAGAACTTTACGAGAATTCTCTGAACGTCTCTGTTAATTTCCTTGCTATCAGTACTTACAGTTAATGAATATATATATATATATATATATATATATATATTTATTTAATGGGAATGTTCTATTGTGTATAAAAAGAATACACAAAAGAGTAAAAATACTTCATACCTGAGCATCATCTGAATCCGAGTTAACAATCTGCATCTCTGTGGCTCTACCTTCTCACCTACGACTTTTAAACGAAGATTAAAGGTATAACTTTGGTATCGCTACTACAATCAGATAAGCAAATTTTTCAGTTTCTATTCAAGTTACCGCAGTGTATTTTAAGTGTTGCTAAATATTACAGACGCCTGATGTTTGCAAGACTAGCCCTTAGTGGCGTGGATAACTTAACAACTATAATCCATTCACAGTTGCTTCACACTTTTCTGAAGCCCTGCTAGAGATCTACTTCCATGCTATTCCTCCGCCTCACATGCAAACTAAACTTAACTAAGGGTAGAAAATTACACTAAAGGACGACGCTCACTCAGTTGTAATGATAGTTTGCATGAGAACTATTTCTTACTGGTGATAGTGGCGAAGGAAGCTTCGTGTGGACTCGGCACTGTTCGTCCCTGAAACCCGAAGCTATAGTAAATACCGAGATTTTCCCTATTTTGTATTTACGAAGCTCAGTTCCGTTCTTAGGCATTACCTATTGATAGAGTCACGAGTATTTCGCGAATTCATTCGGACGCGAGGTAGACTCCAAACACTTGTTGTTTTCTCCTACTGTTGTGATTGGACGACAGTTCTTTAGACAAGGCCCGTTTAACTGCGAGCCAGTAATAAGCAGGGAGCAGTAGTGTGAGTGAGTGTTTGACAATCCTGTACAGAGGCCTCACTTGATTACAGCAACCAATAAGCATACGATATTGTCTGGAGTGTATATAGAGGGCTGTCCAGCATCGCTTGCTGCCAACTCAATCCGCGAAATACTCGGGACTCTACATATTGCGTTTCCTTATATATACCGTACATTTCCTTAAAAACTTTTCCCAGAATGTACGAAAATGTTTAACAGTTAATCTACTAGAAATTAAAAAAAAAACGATTCTGCACTTATTCGATAGTAGTTATTTAAAAAAAAAAAAAAACGGCATAAATTACGTTTGTTCTACAGCATAAAGCATATTGTCATAGAGGTATAGTTGTAGTTTCAAAATAAATGTCTCTAACAACTGAAATACGCTAGAAACCAGTAATTCAATACGGCGTGTGAGGTCGAGCCTCAAATACTAATTTTGTTAAAAGAGTATGGATTTGTCGGAAATCAAAATTTAGCCAAACGTCATGCCACTTTTTAATTTTGGCATTACGATTAACAAGTATAGTCTATTAGTGGTATCTTCACACTTTTTGAATCAAACGTTATAAAAATCACCCCATGTATGACGTGTTTAGTTATTTCCTAAATATGTTATTTATCACAAGCGTTTTATACTTCTGTTAACATTAAAGTATCTAATTTTTCATTAAATTGAAGTTTCACCTATATTTAATTTATGAACCATAATATTTCATTAATAATAAATATGAATAAAAACAGTTAGAAAGCACTTGTGTTGGTAGCGCCTAGTAAGAAATAGTTCCCATACAAAATATCATTACTTCTGAGTGCGCACGAATTCGGTGAGTTGTCCTTTGGTGTGATTTCCCAGACTTAGTTAAGCTGGGTTTGCACGAAGCGGAGGAATATCCTGGAAGTAGAACTTTAGCAGGGTTTCAGAAAAGTGTGAAGTGACCGTAAATGGATTATAGTGACATGTGATATTGGCAGAAGACGAAAATCAGTCAACTTCCTACTTCATATAGAGTCTATTCGTAATATCTTCACATTTTTAAAAAATCAAACGTTTGGAAAACCACTTCCCCACGTAGGTACGTCGTGTTTGATTATTTCCGGAATACTTCATGTACATATCTCCATCAGTTGGTACTTATGTTAATGTAAAAGTATAATATTTTTAAATTAATTTTTGCTCTATTTTACTTACAAAATTATAATATTTCATTTAGGTGTAATTAATACGAATAAAAATAGAGAGAAAATAAGTATTTTGCCCGGTAAGAAATAGTTCTCAAGCATAATATTATTAAGCTGAGTGCGGACAAATGCCGCTGTCCGTTGTAACTATCTAGACATAGTTTGTTTGCATGAGGCAAGAAATCACTTGAAAGTATAACTTTAGCAGGCTTCAGTAAAGGTTGAAGCAATCATGCGTGCAACCATACTTACGAATGCTGACAAAAAAAGTTGCATATTAATGGTTCCGGGCATTTATATTCCATACGATGACAGTTGAACTTATTTATTTATGAGGTTAGCGACAAGAAGGAATACAGAATCAAAATAAACGTAGCAATGGAAGTATGTTTACGCGTGCAGAAGTGAAACGATGTGGCGTCTCTTTTGTTGATGAAGACGTATTTGTTCGCTGGCTGTTTGCGTGATTCCCTGTGTTTGATATGTGTCACGCTGTTGGCTTGGTCGAGGCCTGCCAGTTTCGTCCAAAGCCACTGACAGGACAAAAATCCTCCGCCATATTGTTATTGTGTAAAAAAGCACTTTTCCGTAGCGGGCGTTTGGAGTCCGAGATACCATAGGCTGTTCACGGTAAAATGAGCACTTTTAAAAGCCCTGCTTAAGACCTACTTGTGTGTACGTAGTGTATCCTTCCGCCTTATGTAAAATTAGCATTGCCATGGGCCTCATCACTTTATTCGTGCGTAGGTCAAGTGAAACTGTGAAGTTATTAGGAATGCAAATGTCATACAAATCTGTTCATTTTTACACTTAGATGCATAAAAATATGAGAAAACTAAAGAAACTTAAGTTGACACAAATGGTTACCTAACACTTTTTATTCGACGTTAAGATATAAAACTACTGTCCGTCGGTCGTTACCCACTTAACTGGGTGCATGTCACTCAGTGCGCCCGTTGAAGTATAAGCAGGCAAGGGCAGTGACTGTTTTCTTAGTGGATTTCAAGAGTGCTCACTTTATCGTGAACAGCCTTTAGCTTGCCATTTTCGCTCCTGTGCACTTGGTTGTATTATCATTTCAAAGCCCAGCTCACACGGACGGCTTCTGCACATTCCTAACTTTGCTGTATGTGAACAGTCGCCAAGCATGCTGTTGTTTAGCATGCGAGGACGTGTATACTAACGAGAGCAATGTAGAGTTCGGACTGTTTTTCAAACATATTTTTTTCACGAGTAAATAAAAAATATCTATTTGTTTATTAATTTAGAAGTTACAAATGAGATTTTAATATTGTTTAATTCACCATATATAATATGAAGAACAATACAGAGTGCACACTTTTTTACGTATTGTTCAATCCACTATCCATTATTAGGAAACCAACACGATTGTGCACTTTTTTTCGTTATCTGTACTTTCCAAGTAAATAAATACTACCATTAAAATATTTAATATGAGTCCATTTTTGTGACTTTTGACACTACCTAATAGGCTCTAACATTTATTTGTAACGTGTATTATTATATTCATCATTTTTTTAAATCTTGGTATACAATTTTTTTAAAGAAAGTTTGTCACTACTTAAGTGTTGTGCAGTATGTAAACAAAATGGAAATCTTAACAAATATGGGGCTAATTCAACTTCGTTTGTCAATTAATGTCTTACAACGCTAGGAGCCCCTTCTACAGCAGACATAAGTTACACGCCTAGGTGTTGGATCTGGTATACTGTTCAGTGTGTGTGAAGGGCTACAGGAAAGGTTTAAAATGGGATGGTGCCATTTTCACAATCCTCATTATTGACCTCGAGTCAAAGTTAATTGTTTATTAATTGCTGCCACAACAAACAGCCTCTTTAATGTATGCATCAAGTTTCACATAAATTGATCACACTGTCGATTACTGGCTCAAACCCGGACCTTACTTATACGTTGTATCTTAGTGACACCAGAGAAACGTTAACAGCGCTGGTATGAACGTGTAGTTCCAATAACTTTATCATAGCGTCAGATATATTTCAACCGGATATTACATGGTTGCATGCTTGAGCTCCAGATTACTGGCTCAAACCCGGACCTTACTTATACGTTGTATCTTAGTGACACCAGAGAAACGTTAACAGCGCTGGTATGAACGTGTAGTTCCAATAACTTTATCATAGCGTCAGATATATTTCAACCGGATATTACATGGTTGCATGCTTGAGCTCCAGATTACTGGCTCAAACCCGGACCTTACTTATACGTTGTATCTTAGTGACACCAGAGAAACGTTAACAGCGCTGGTATGAACGTGTAGTTCCAATAACTTTATCATAGCGTCAGATATATTTCAACCGGATATTACATGGTTGCATGCTTGAGCTCCAGATTACTGGCTCAAAACCATACCTTACTTATACGTTGTATCTTAGTGACACCAGAGAAACGTTAACAGCGCTGGTATGAACGTGTAGTTCCAATAACTTTATCATAGCGTCAGATATATTTCAACCGGATATTACATGGTTGCATGCTTGAGCTCCAGATTACTGGCTCAAACCCGGACCTTACTTATACGTTGTATCTTAGTGACACCAGAGAAACGTTAACAGCGCTGGTATGAACGTGTAGTTCCAATAACTTTATCATAGCGTCAGATATATTTCAACCGGATATTACATGGTTGCATGCTTGAGCTCCAGATTACTGGCTCAAACCCGGACCTTACTTATACGTTGTATCTTAGTGACACCAGAGAAACGTTAACAGCGCTGGTATGAACGTGTAGTTCCAATAACTTTATCATAGCGTCAGATATATTTCAACCGGATATTACATGGTTGCATGCTTGAGCTCCAGATTACTGGCTCAAACCCGGACCTTACTTATACGTTGTATCTTAGTGACACCAGAGAAACGTTAACAGCGCTGGTATGAACGTGTAGTTCCAATAACTTTATCATAGCGTCAGATATATTTCAACCGGATATTACATGGTTGCATGCTTGAGCTCCAGATTACTGGCTCAAACCCGGACCTTACTTATACGTTGTATCTTAGTGACACCAGAGAAACGTTAACAGCGCTGGTATGAACGTGTAGTTCCAATAACTTTATCATAGCGTCAGATATATTTCAACCGGATATTACATGGTTGCATGCTTGAGCTCCAGATTACTGGCTCAAACCCGGACCTTACTTATACGTTGTATCTTAGTGACACCAGAGAAACGTTAACAGCGCTGGTATGAACGTGTAGTTCCAATAACTTTATCATAGCGTCAGATATATTTCAACCGGATATTACATGGTTGCATGCTTGAGCTCCAGATTACTGGCTCAAACCCGGACCTTACTTATACGTTGTATCTTAGTGACACCAGAGAAACGTTAACAGCGCTGGTATGAACGTGTAGTTCCAATAACTTTATCATAGCGTCAGATATATTTCAACCGGATATTACATGGTTGCATGCTTGAGCTCCAGATTACTGGCTCAAACCCGGACCTTACTTATACGTTGTATCTTAGTGACACCAGAGAAACGTTAACAGCGCTGGTATGAACGTGTAGTTCCAATAACTTTATCATAGCGTCAGATATATTTCAACCGGATATTACATGGTTGCATGCTTGAGCTCCAGATTACTGGCTCAAACCCGGACCTTACTTATACGTTGTATCTTAGTGACACCAGAGAAACGTTAACAGCGCTGGTATGAACGTGTAGTTCCAATAACTTTATCATAGCGTCAGATATATTTCAACCGGATATTACATGGTTGCATGCTTGAGCTCCAGATTACTGGCTCAAACCCGGACCTTACTTATACGTTGTATCTTAGTGACACCAGAGAAACGTTAACAGCGCTGGTATGAACGTGTAGTTCCAATAACTTTATCATAGCGTCAGATATATTTCAACCGGATATTACATGGTTGCATGCTTGAGCTCCAGATTACTGGCTCAAACCCGGACCTTACTTATACGTTGTATCTTAGTGACACCAGAGAAACGTTAACAGCGCTGGTATGAACGTGTAGTTCCAATAACTTTATCATAGCGTCAGATATATTTCAACCGGATATTACATGGTTGCATGCTTGAGCTCCAGATTACTGGCTCAAACCCGGACCTTACTTATACGTTGTATCTTAGTGACACCAGAGAAACGTTAACAGCGCTGGTATGAACGTGTAGTTCCAATAACTTTATCATAGCGTCAGATATATTTCAACCGGATATTACATGGTTGCATGCTTGAGCTCCAGATTACTGGCTCAAACCCGGACCTTACTTATACGTTGTATCTTAGTGACACCAGAGAAACGTTAACAGCGCTGGTATGAACGTGTAGTTCCAATAACTTTATCATAGCGTCAGATATATTTCAACCGGATATTACATGGTTGCATGCTTGAGCTCCAGATTACTGGCTCAAACCCGGACCTTACTTATACGTTGTATCTTAGTGACACCAGAGAAACGTTAACAGCGCTGGTATGAACGTGTAGTTCCAATAACTTTATCATAGCGTCAGATATATTTCAACCGGATATTACATGGTTGCATGCTTGAGCTCCAGATTACTGGCTCAAACCCGGACCTTACTTATGCGTTGTATCTTAGTGACACCAGAGAAACGTTAACAGCGCTGGTATGAACGTGTAGTTCCAATAACTTTATCATAGCGTCAGATATATTTCAACCGGATATTACATGGTTGCATGCTTGAGCTCCAGATTACTGGCTCAAACCCGGACCTTACTTATACGTTGTATCTTAGTGACACCGGAGAAACGTTAACAGCGCTGGTATGAACGTGTAGTTCCAATAACTTTATCATAGCGTCAGATATATTTCAACCGGATATTACATGGTTGCATGCTTGAGCTCCAGATTACTGGCTCAAACCCGGACCTTACTTATACGTTGTATCTTAGTGACACCAGAGAAACGTTAACAGCGCTGGTATGAACGTGTAGTTCCAATAACTTTATCATAGCGTCAGATATATTTCAACCGGATATTACATGGTTGCATGCTTGAGCTCAAGATTACTGGCTCAAACCCGGACCTTACTTATACGTTGTATCTTAGTGACACCAGAGAAACGTTAACAGCGCTGGTATGAACGTGTAGTTCCAATAACTTTATCATAGCGTCAGATATATTTCAACCGGATATTACATGGTTGCATGCTTGAGCTCCAGATTCGTTAGCACAACCTTAGCGGTGTTAGAAGCACCAAGTCACCGGATGTGTCAAACATTCTCATTTTATGGGTATACAAGTTAATTCACCCAGGGACACCGAGTCAACAAGTGTTTGGGAGCTCATGAAAACAAGAATATTGCTACGTGCTGCAGCTGGCGCCGACTCAATTGTCCCGCGCCGTAATCGGAGACCCACCTCGCTCTCCCCTCTTCCTGGAACGATGCGCTCGCGGCCTCCTCTGATCTCCCCTCAGGGGAATCACGTGAATGCCGACAGCGGCGGGACTTGCTGGCGTCACAGACCTCCTCTCGCCTGCTACAGTTTCCGATACGTTTAGCGACGACGCAAGAATGTTCTGGTGAGACTGGCTGGCTCCTCAGCCCTCTGTGACGTATCAAGCGAGTTGGGGAAGATTCTAGGTGGCGGCCTAAGACCTATATATACTGCCGCAACCCAGCGGCCGGCAGTCTTTGACGGAGGCCGCCTGGCCAAGTGTGCGCGAGTTAAGTGAAGTTTGAACGACGAGAGGAGATTGCGGGACGACGTCGAGCGAGGTGTTCGTGGCGTGAATGGACGAGAAGGTTTGAAACCGACGAGTGAAGCCTATTGTGCGTAAGGGCGCTTGGAGGACTCTAAACATTGCCACTGGCGGGACATGGACTGAACTGAAGAGGGGCTAAATGGAAGTATAATATTGATTTTATTGTAAATATTAGAACTGTCAAATATGGATGCATAAATTATAAAAAAATTGAATGGGTTGATACACAGTCTATTGGGACTGATCTTCAATTATTTAATTTCATTGATTTCTTAGTGGTAATTATACATGTTATTAATTGGTGTTAATTGTAAACAGTAAGTAATTAAAATTTATTGTGAGGGTTTGAGTTCAGAGAATTTTGCTGTAGTTATTGTAAATAAAATAAGGAAATTATAATTAATTCTGTTATTTGATTAAGACCTCCATCCCTTAACGAACTTGGAATTACCCCAATTAATTTCTAGAGAGAGAAATTGTAACAATATGTAGTCATCTTCTTTTTTGTGCGTAGCCATGCAGTGCAAAGCCCAAACATTAAACTTATTTTAACATACATACGTGACGAAGGTTTAGACATAATGGAATAGAGAGGGATAGGAGAATTTCACGAATTTATTTTGGGACAAGACAGACATCAAACACATATACAGTGAAGTCACCTTCGCAGTTGGATCAGAGTTTATTAGACCCGCCCTGCGCTCCTCTAAGACAATTGCAGACTTACAAGGAAACACCTTGCAAATCACTTAACTGCTAGCTGCGGGGAAACAGCCAATTAACACACGTCTGAGGCTCCAATATGCAGAGGACTGAGGAGTAGGAATAGAGTGTCCATGCCAGCTGCACAGTAACCATCTCCGTGTTCCTCAACTGAACTGCTTTTCTTCCTATACAAATCTATCGAAGCAGACGTGTCCTACACCAATGTTAACACGCTGTTTACTCAAATAAGTAGAGACCTGCAAAATTCGCGTTAATATTTGAGGACATTTTAAACTTGAAACTCTTTTACCTCTGCAAATACGTTTGTCATTGGACAGTTCTTTTGTTGACACGCCCCAGGTAACTCTGAGCCAATAAATGAACACATCACATTCGTGTGCCCCAATCAAGTGCAGGTTACTCTGGAAGGGAGTGACTTCTACATATGTGCAGCAGCCAATGAAGAAACGACACAGTCTCGAGTATATGTATACAGTACTGTGAATTTTAGCTTGATGCCAAAAAATAACGCGAATTTTGCATGTTCCTACAAATAAGTGATCTGATATGTTAGTACACTACTTTTGACTAAGTTAAACCTCGCGACTCGCATTTGGGAGGACATGGGTTCGATTCCTTGTCCGGCCATCCTGATTTCGGTTTTCCATGGTTTTCCGAAATCACTCCAGGCGAATGCTGTTACAGTTACTCACCACAGGCTTATCCGTTTCTGTTTCCCTGAGCAACGCTCCGTCGCTAATGACCTCTGTTACGTATTAGCTTTTCAGTCAATTCATACCTCAAAGGGGCTATGAGCATAGCTAAATAATGAGTCATGACTAGGTAGAGCACAACAGTATAAGATGGGGTTTATTGAACATAAGTATTATACAATAACTACTAATAGTATACGGTGAATAGCTATAAAACGGAAATAACACCGAAATGTAAGTTAATACACCGCCTAACACCGAAATTTCAGTTAAAACACAAAATTAATTTAATTTAGCACAAATATATTATTTTATCTGTGAAACCATGACCAACAATATGTATCCAAAAATGTATAAACAGAGTGACGACAAGAATAATTTAAGTTTTCAGATGATGGGAAGAAACATATTAATTTTAAACTGTTGTCATTCTGGCTGAGTCAATAACAGCAGTAAATATTAAATACAATGTGGATGAATAATTATGATTTCATAAGACTAGCAAAATTGTAAAAGCAAAAATAAAAATAATCTTTTTTCCAGTATTGAATGTTTTTTTCTCTATAAAACCATATCCAAGCCATTGGTGTAAGACTGTGATAAAAAATTCACACTGTTTGTTCAAATAAATAGTATTCTCTTGTTTAAGCAATTGCATAAACGTTATAAAATTTTAATACATATGCATATAAGAAAAAATTGTCAACATTTTTTAATAATAAAATGTACATTAAAATAACACAGTACAATATTGGTTCTAATAATGCACAATTGTTATTATGTTATAATTTCTAAGACTTTCATAATAAAACCGATAATATCGAAGTCACGTATTTTTAAAAACTAAGTTTGTCTTAAAATAGCACCACAAAATCTTGCTCCTAACAATAACTATTTATGTGACTATTGATCGGGGGAGCGTAAATGGAATACCAAGATGCTAATTAATTATAATAAGTTTTATTACCACACGCCACTACTATTACAATATAGTTGGAAAGTCCCCACCTTGTACATGTTGCCAGAGGTCGATTCTAGGAGGCGGTTAACGACGGTCGGACATACCCATCTCCACGTATTCTTGGGCCGCTGCCCCTATGACAAAAGTCGCCGCTCCCAGTGTTACGTTGGCCTATATCGGGCGAGTTGTTTAATATTTTTAGCACAATTTACTGGTTGGTGGAGGGGGTTTCTGCAGCTGTCTTTCGCAAGGTGTAACTGCAATCACGCTCGTGTCCTGGTTCAATGTTTGAAGGTGTGATCAGGCTGGCCGCTCATCTAAGGCCTGATCACTTTATAACACCTCGCTGTCGACGAGACGTCATGCCCCATCCACCTACCACTACTAAGTGTTAACTCAAATACAGTACAATCAACTTACCCAAAATTGCATTGTTTTTCGTAGCAGCGCGGATTAGAGGTTAAAAACAAATGTACATTAAGGAAGCGTCACGTCATCGCTGAAGCACGTCAATCTGAGAGTCGAACGGGCAATCATTTAGCCATAGTCAAGGACGTGAGTAGAGGACACACATCAGCCTACCTCATCTTTAGTCCTTCGTCTGTACAAAAGCATTCCTCTCGTCGGCCAAAATGAACATTCGCAACGTGTGTCTAGCACGGTAGCCAGTTTAAAGTGGTAAAGGCTGTTCGCGATAAAGTGAACACTTTAGAAATCAACCTTAGAAACAAGTCACTGCTCCTACATGCTCCCTGAGTGACATACGCCCAGTTAAGTTGGTAACGATGGATGGGAAAGTAGTTCTGTATCTTAACGTCGAATCAAAAGCGTTAAGTAACCATTTATGTTAACTTAAATTTATTTATTTCGCTTTCTGTTTTTCTTAACGCATCGAAGTGTAAAAATAGCATATTTGTAAAATACTTACTTTTATAATAATTTCTCACTTTCTCTTGACCGACGCATGAATAAAGTGATGAAGCCGATGGCAATGTTAATTTTACATAAGGCGGAAAAATACACAACGGGCATACAAGTAGATCTTAAGCAGGGCTTTCAAAAGTGCTCATTTTATCATGACTATACTATAGTTCACTTTGTTGTTCAAACACTCTGCTATGAAAACCGCTCTTGTGTAACAGATTTCTACCTCCTTACAAGTCTCAAGCTGCAACAGGAGGTAATTTGCGTAGAAATTGCACTTATTTCCTGTTGGCAGAGTGCCACATCTTTTCTTTCTCTCGTGAAAATTATTTCTTCCCTTGATTATTTATATCGGTCTAGTGAAGTTGTCTTTGAATTAAGCAATGATTAAGCGATTATTGATTAATAATTTTATATATATGATTATTGATTAATAATATATATGATTATTGATTAATAATCATATATAAGTTGTTCTTCATATTCCTAATTTACGGAACAATATTCGCAAGGAAGCGCACAGAAATTTTCCTGGTGAGTTTTCGAGGTACGCAGAAGCTATATATGTTCTATGTGCACACTTGCAGTCTTCAATCTTCATTTAACTGTTGACCGATTGTCTATCTGTCAAGACAGTCTGTTGAATGAGTGAACCTATCGGAATTAAGTTTATCTGATACTGGCAGACAGATAAGACGCGTAACTGTTCAAATGACCCAATCACGAAAATGGTTCTGAACTAAAGTGCGTTGGAACACAGCTTCTCCTGAAAACTTTTCGCGAAAAATCCGTTATTCGTGGACTGTAAACTCGCGTTTTTTTTAATGAAGGTGCAAAATTGCTTTCTTATTTTCAGCGTTGAAAATTCGACCTCTTTTATACTCCTTATTGTGTTATATACCAGATACTAAATTGAATAAAAAAAGGGGGGATGTATTCTCCCCTTTTTGGGTAATGTGGTAATATGTAGGATGCTCGGAAATTCCCCTTACAAACTTCAAGAACTTGTACAAGGGACTGAGTAGACGATCTTTCGAATAGGAACCTATGCCCGGATACATAGCGTTACCGTGCTACAGCCATATCAAAATCAGGCGTATCACTCGTCCAGTTGCACTGAGGGAAAGGCCGGATTTAACTCCATTGGACTACTTCTTGTGGGGTTGTATGAAGAGTATGGTGTACGAGACTCCTGTAGAGACAGAGGAAGATCTGCTGGCACGAGTTATGGTCGCTGCACAACATATTGACGGGACACCAGGTGTGATGGAGCGAGTGTACTGGAACATGATTGGTAGTTACAATGTATGCAACGACGTTGGTGGTCGCCACATCGAGCCGCTGTTGTAGTGAGTGAGTGAAGAGATTCGAGTGGCTTTTAACAGCGAGGTGTTGAGAGCTGATGAGGGTGATTGAGGTATGGGGCAGCGCCCGGGGGAAACGGAGATCCCAGAGAAGACCCGCCGACCAACGGCATTGTCTGGCACGATTCTCAAATGCGAAAATCCGGTGACGCGGCCGGGGATTGAACCCGGTTCGCCTTGGTGGGAGGCGAGCAGGCTAACCCGCTCGGCCACCGCGGCCCCGCTGTTGTACTGGAACAGTACCGTATGCTACACACCCTTTGCAGAAGACAGAAACCGACTGCTCCGTTTAACTGTAGACAAAAGTGTTATTGTGATAAATGAATACGTTTCTTTATTGCTCCCTTGGCATTGTTACTTAATGAATTTGACTGCTAATTAAATTACGCACACAGAAGTGAACGCGTGAAACGCCTGATTTGAATTGGTTGTAGCACGGTAACGGTATGTTTCCGGACATGGTTTCCTATTCGAAAGATCGTCTACTTAGTTCCCTCTACAAGTCCTAGGAGTTTGTTAGGGGAATTTCCTATCAACACACACACACACGCGCGCGCGCACACACACACACACACACCGTCGGCACCGATGTGTAGTTATATACAAACTGAGCAATAAAAAAATCTGTACTTGTCTCAAGTGGAAATAGGTTACATCAGAAGTCTACATTGTGAATATGTAAAGTTTGCAGACATGCAAAATTAAGAAAGCTTAGTTTTCCAATAGCGTATGAGTATGTGTGGGTGTTTATATATATAAACACCCACACATATATGGGGGGAGTGGAGAGATAGAACCATTGAACCCCCTTTCCTTCACATTCTGATTACAATACCTGTAGGAGTAGTGAAATTTCGCGAAAAGATTTCAACACAAGTTATATTTCGAAACACTATTTGGTTGTTTACCTATCTTGATTGGCCGAATTATTTTGCGACACGTGTTAACTTTCTGCACACGAATCACGTAGGAGTCGTGCCCATGTTGCCGAATTCCGAGTGGCCCGGTCTAATATGAAAACGCCTACTTAAGCAGACAGCAACCAATGGCAATAGAGAAACTGCTGTTGGATGCTTATAGTATTCAAGTCTACCGTGTACTCACTAGCTCTAAATATCTGTCAAAAGCATTGGACCAAATTAGCGAACAAAAATGCCCATACCCGCCCCCAGCATTCGGCATTCTGAAAACTGGAACTGTGGAAAATCAACAAAATTGTTTCCCTTAGGGTAAATAGTATTTTACATACAAAATATTAAACTTTCACAAATATATGATAAAATTTATTAAGCAGTTGTTACTTTAAAAAGAAAAACATCAGTTTATCTACAGGGCGGAATTTTAACAACGTATGTTGTATTAATTCAGAAGCTGTTATTTTGAATTCATGCGTCAGTATACAAAAACGTGACTTTAATTTAAACTGAGCGAATAAATGATACTATCGCGGTAAAAGTACTGCATACTATTTGTGACAATGTCTATTGATTAATGCTGTAACGACTGCCAAGAATGATGCCTCGCTAGGCATTAACCTTTTTAATCCATTGGGTTTTTCATTGTTCTAGTCTCTGTTCATGGCAGTCCAAGGAATTGTAATGCACGGAATGTTTGTGAAACTTGTCTTTGAACCGAGACATATTTAATATTTATCGCGAAAATGTTTGGTTCTGCCGAAGCATATTATTCTTATAACTCCGTGGATTGTTTTAAGTTAATATTAAAGGAACAATTTTGTTAAATTACTGCGTGCTATCGATGGGACGTGCACTGCAGACTATTATAAAGGATTTCTATAAATATTTGATGGTGCCAGCGTAATTAAAAAATATCGATTCTGAATTTCCACTTAAGAGTTTTATCTGCTGCAACATGTAATTTTTTCTAGAATTTCAATAAAATATATATATTTGTGATGAAAATAGATTAATTGCGTTTTAATCGACACGTAAGCTAAACCTCACGGTCGTATACTGTATTTCCGAACCTCAGCTTTCTGTTCATTTGCTGCTGACCCATTGTGTGTAACCTGTTTTTTCCTCAGAGCAGGTAGCACGGGATTCGGTTCTGGTTTCCCTGCAGGTCTGCTATTGGCTCAGAGTTGACCTGGACGTTTTCATACACTGTGACCCAATTGAAAACATAATAGACATGTATATGTGTTTGAAGTATAACTTGTCCTAAAACTATTGGCGAAATTTGCCAGTCCCTAACCATGAGGCATTAAAAGGGGTTACTGAAAAATCGTTTCCATGCCCGTAAAATGGGCTTGTTAGTTACAACCAGACCAGGGTATCAGCGAACGAAATACGGATGGAATGGCGGCAGAATGTAAACTGCAGAAGGAACGAGAGCACCTTGAGAAAACTCAGAACACTTAGTTGTTGTTACCATCACTGTGAAAAAAAATCCGAGGTAGAAATCCCTTACAGGTAAGAAAAGCTAGTTACTTCTACATGTAAGGTAAAGTTATGTCTTTAATGTAGAGTAAATTTACATATGCTATTCTCCAATCGTACAGAAAAGTACCTGGCAAAAGTGTGGGAAATGCCCATACAAGTAAGGGAATATCAACTATACCGTGTATGAAAAATATATTAAAAATAATCTGGGATTGTTAGTAGTGACAACTTTTTTATTTCCCATATTCTCAGGCGGATTGTAACTGAGCCACAAATCTAAAATCCTCAACACTTTCTGGTGTGTGGGCACGGCTAAAACTTCACTGTTGTAGTGATAATAAGTGTAATAAATAAAGTCACCACGAAAAATAAAAAATGTATTAATTTAAGTTACTTCTAAAATTATGTATTGATATAACTATACACGTTTTCCCTAAAACATGTCTTATGATTAGCTTGAACCTGCTTGTCATTCTAAGGGCAAATTACTCAGTTTTTTTTTTTTGCACTACAAAGTAAAGTTTGTGTAGAATTCCAATGATCTTATTAGTGCTTTGAAGTCAATACTTTTCGAAGTCTTTTAATAACTCCTTTATAACAGTTACGGGGGTAAATATAAAGGTACATATTCAGATTTAAACACGGGAACAAATGCTATCCATTTTCCACAGTCTCTTACAATCCCCCCCCCCCTTTTTTTCCCCTCCAAACCATCAATTTGTAATTATTTGATAATTGTACTTTTAGAGATTTTTTACCTAAAAATTAATTTTTATTGCTTGGTATTATGCCTGCCCTAACGAATATAAGTATCACAAGTTGTTTAACCTGGTGTATCGTTTTGTTTCTGACTTCCGTTCTCCTATCGAGCAGTTAAGACAATGCTGTGTGCACACGTCGTAAGGTAATTTCTCGCATCCATGTATGGGATTTTCCATCGCCATGTAAGTGAATTTTACTCCAGAAATCACTAATTCTGTATTACGTGCAAAGAAAAATATGATTGCCAAAACAAGTTGGCGAAAATAACGAACTAATGTCGCGTATTTTAACCAATATTTTTTACAATGACACTAGCTTTCTACGTACTTCTTGCGTAGTTCTCACTTGCAGTACCTGACATAGGGAATTTCATTTGTCCACCATTTTGTAAGATAGCTTACTGCATGAAGAAATAAAATTGTAGGCCATATGTTGATAAACAACCAGCAAATTAGCTAACTCTTACTTAACATTTGACAACCAAGTAGTCATACGGCAAGCGATCTAATTTGGCGTGTTTTAAGTGTGTCAGATACTGATTTTCAAAATGATGGCCTTATGATAATTGAGAAAAACTTAGAATGTTGACAGTGTTTGCTAGAAGCATGGTATACGGAACCAAATTTTAGGCCTTTTTGTGCGACATCGCCAAATGAGATAATCAAGCTTTTATCCGACAACTCAGGAACCAATCAATTGATTTCCACCAAATTCGTCGCAGGAATAGGTAAGCTATATAAATGTACACGACTTAAGTGACTTATTTTCAAAATAACAACTCCGTAAATATGTCAGGTTAGTAACCCCTATATACCAAAACATCCGAAGTTTATGTTCTGAATCCTGCCTCCGTAAAGCAGTTAGTTGTACTCTATCTTATGGTAGGGAGTTTTCTTAGTTCGAGTCCCGGGTAAGGTACGTGTGTATTTGTAATTGTCCTATATCTGTTGCATATATTTCTGGCTCCATCTCTAATAATATTGTAGTCAACGAGACGTCTAAGCTTTTAAGAACTTTATTAAAAATGCTTTGCACCCATATATTGGAAAGTAGGCGTGTTAGTTTATCAGTTACTTCTTAGCAATGCCAGATATAAGTGTGGAAATGACGTAGCTCGAGCATCGCTTTATCTTACCGGAATTCTGGTTTATATAGCATGTGACGACTTGTTCGCCCCAATATTCTTCCGTGAAGTAAAACCATATAAATTTAACAGAGATGACGTGCAACTTGTCAGTTTTTTTTTCCAACAAAGAAATTTTGTTCGTGGCGCAAAAAGTATGTTCTTGACAGTGGGCTGGAAGGGAGGATTATTCTGAAATGTATAAATAATTCTACAAAATAATTTTTTTTATGGACGTGTGTTATACACTGACGTTTTAGCGTTACATGTTTTTTTTTTTTTTTTTTTTTTTAATGATATTTTGAAAACCTGAAATTTTCAAAATGTATAGCAGAGTTTTTTTTTTTTGTTCTAGGCCCAACGGAGCCTTCTCCATTCCTTTTTCATTCTCACCCTTTCAGCGTTTCATTGTCATTGTTCTCTGTTCAATCTATCGACGAATCTTGACGGGTGAGATTAAAACAGCCATAATAGCGCCGCCAGATTATTTTGATATGAAAATAATTCTCTACTCGTTACATATTATTGTAAATTTCCTTGTTTTTATCTACTATGGTTAGTTGACGGTAACGTGAAGCATTTTGAAAGCTCTCCCATTCATGGCTGAGCGCTTATGAAAGCCATGCTTATGGCTTGCTTTCTCTCTACTCTGTCCTTACGCCATAAGTTAAATTAAATTGTCTTAAACAATATGACTTTTTTATGCCTCAATCAGCTGTAACAGTGAGATAATTAGTGAAATTAATATGTTGCTGATATGCTAGTTCTTACATTTATTGTACACTCTCCAAATATGAATCAGTGAAAATTTCATTGTTTCAATCAGTTAACAGTGTCTGACTGATTCAACAGTCACTTCAGTGAATTTAACTGACGAATAATTGAAAAAATGTAAGTTTTTCGTCACTTATATATTCAGTGACATTTTACACTGATTCATCAGCATGAGTGTATAATTCGTTATATATTGTTTGGGCAGGGCGTATTGGCAGGTGTGTCTGTAAATCAAGTATATTTATTACAACATTTATGTGTGTATGTGGGGGGGGGGGTGTATGGGTGCGTGTGTGTGCATGGGTTTGTGTATGTTTTGGAGTAGAATTTAATCTTTTGTGTCAATTGTGGGTTGATTTGGGTTGTTTTGGAACAATTTGGGTTAATTTTGGGTCTCTTTGGTTTATTAGGAGCGAGTCTTGGGTGGAGTGGGTTTGCTAATTGGAATATTTTAGGTTCTTTGTACATTTGTTTGCTTGTTCGTAAATATATATATATATTTTTAACAGCAATTGCTTGTAAGTATAATAACATTTTTCAGTAGTGGGTATACTGTTTGATATTTGGGATACATTTTTGTAATAGGCAGTTAAATTGTTTGCTAGGAGGGATGAATTGGAATATTTGAAGGAAACTATAAAAATTTCATGTATGGTTAACAGTTTAACAAATATGTATGTAAGTTGCGTATAAAGCAAACGTTAAATTATATTTACTTGCAATAGTTTGGGAAACCTTCGACATCTAGGAATCTGTTATATTTTGACACACTCACGGAAATATCATGTAGCATGAGAGGGAGAAATCTCTTTCACTCTCTAACCTTAGTTTTGTTTAGATGAGTGTTAAGTAGAGTACTAATTGAATGTAAATTGATATGGTGAATTGACTAATATTCCATCATTTTGATACGAGTTGAATGGTTTTGTTTGCTGATTATATAAACATGATACGGAATGCTGGATTGATATCTCCTTAGTTAGGATTAACTAATGCACATAATTAGGGGTGCTGTGATGTATATTCGCGAAATTCGTTTCCCGTACAGTACTAATATATTGAAATGTCTAAACGGTTAATGTGAATAGGTGTTTATTTCATTCTGTTTGTGTATGTTTTCATGCAACCTGGAAAAAAGAATTAAGTGTACGTATCATGCATTATATAGCCTGTAGCTTAGACACATCCCTCTATGTTAACATTTATTTGAAGGGGTGATAACATTTAAATCATATAACTCACAGAATCATTTCTGGTTTACGATTTTTTAAGACCAACAGTAAAAAGAAATAATAAATTTTAAAGAGACATTTTTCATATATAATTCTGTCTCTTTGTATGATAGTTACTTCATGATAAAGTATAAAGGTATGTTGTGTTTAGAGTAATATTATAGGATTGTGGAGAGATGTTTACGTTTCGGTGGTTTAAGATCGAATGAGCTCCGAACAGTAGTCGCATTGTGTTTGATAAACTGTGTTTGTCATTGTATCATTCAATGGATCACCAGTAGATTGGATCTCTAACTATTGATTGCATTTTTTCCCTCGTATATTACTACATTTACGAAATGTATAAAAGCTCGTTGTCTTAAGGCATTTAGCTCAGTCTGTTTAGGATGATGGAAGTGAACACATCGGCTCTGCGTTCTTCAGAAGAAACCTCGCACCAAGCATTAGGTATGAGGCATAAGTGTTGTTATTGTGCCAAGGAGAATTTCGATGAGGGAAAGTTATGTTCTCGTGTACGCTACTGCCGTAGTAAACCTACTCTCCATCTACATAGATGTTTGAAATGTCAATCTTTGTTTGGAAGTAGATAAACTAGATCTACATGTTATGAGCTGCTGTGGTGTTACTCCTGCAATAGGTGAACCATCCCTTGGATTACACTGTCAGTATTGCTATAAAAACTTTAAGCATATTCGCAGTATGCGGCGCCATGAAAGAAGTAGATGTGTGATGAATCCTGAGTGTGTAAGGTATTGCAGTGCAATCTGTGGACGTATATTTACGAGATAGCAAGGCATGTATCGGTATGTAAAGGTAATACATCAACGAGAATACAACATGTATGTCGTTTCTGTGGCGAAAATTTTACCACATATCATTATGTTCATCGTCATGAAAAGAGAGCCTGTTCCAAGAATCCCACTTTGAAAGTATACCGATGTGGAATATGTCTACGTTTATTTAAGAAAGAGAATGCATTAAAGAAGCACGAGAAAAAAATGTTAATTTTCCTTACAATAAAGTGAATTGATTACATAATTGGCAACTAATTCGTAAGAGAGTACACAAGCTTGTTTCCAGTGTAAAACTTGTGAGGAGTAATTTGCTTCACATCGCAATTTGAGAAGACATCAAAACAAAAATATTTTTTTAGGAAACATAGTTAGAAAGAAATATTCATGTAGTAAATGCCATTCTATGTTTAGTGATGATACCCAACTTGATAAGCATTTGTTAACTTGCGATGGAAGTGTTGGGGTGGATAAATCAATGATTTCTGGAAATCAGTGCCGATTTTGTCGGAAGTTATTTACATTATTTAATAATATGTATCGTCACATGACGAGCAATTAAAAAAAAAAAAATCCTGAATGTATAGTACATCGGTGTATGATGTGTGCACGAATATTTACCAGGAAGTATATAGTAGACAAACATATAGAGAAACGTAAACACAGTGTAATGCAGTGATGTGTATTTTTTCATGAAATCTGTATATATTTGTCGGTAAAATGTAATTATTATGAAATATTTTTAAGGTTGTAATAATTATGTTTGGACTATTTGCACCAATGTTTTGTTGAGTGGAGAATATAATTAAGTGCATTTATGTATGTAATTTTGACTATTGTGTGAAATAAAATTTGAAGTGTATGGAATACTATTGTATTTATTCATTTCCCTCCTTTTATTAACTGATTGGGAGAGTCAAAGGTGAATTGAAAATATTATCATCAAATACACATATTTTCTGATGGTTGTAGTGACTGTTATCATATATATCTTAGCTTACAATTAATTTATATGTATATATTTATAAATCTTAGCTTACAATTAATTGAAATATATATATAAATCTTAGCTTACAATTAATTTATATGTATCATAACAGTCTCTACAACCATAAGAAAATATGGATATTTGATGATAATATCTTCAATTCACCGTTAACTCAGATTAGATTTAGATTTAGAACATATATATATATATAGATTATATATATATATATATAGATGGAGTTATCTGGTAATTTAAATGGTATTTAGACGAGACATACGCGACTTAATTATGAAAGTTTTTTTTTTTAAGTAAATAAAGAGAAGAAAGGAAAACTTGTGTTAATTAATTATTTAAAGAGATAAGTTTTCCCCTCCTACTTATTATTGAATGTTTTGAATGTAGAGATAATTGCATGACTTCAGTAAATTCTCAAATGTTATCCACTTTCCAGTAGCATTCGCTTTGACACTAGATTGGGTGTGGGAGGTCGTATCTTTTTGAAAATGAAGTATGTCTCTCTGATGTTGTGAAATTGAGTACTGAGCTTATTTCTATATGCGAAAATTATTCGAATATCCTAACTTTAGATGGGGAAAAATATCGGTGTTTTTATTGAAAATCTTTTCGTAATATATCTTGTTGAGTATAAGGTGAATGAAATGACTTCCAAGATGTGATGGAGAATGTATGCGAATTAAAGGTAGTGTTTGCTTAGCTGGTTGGAATGTTTTGGAAATTAAGTCTTTCTGTCTGATGTTAGTATTATAAGCTGAAATGGTCTCATAATATGATCGTGTTGGTTTTGGTTAGTTTGAGATGTATGGTAAGTTGATATATTTGTAAAGTTTTTTTTTCAGTTGGCTGGTAAGTGTAGTTGAGTTGTGTGATTGTATGTGTGTGTGTGTTTGCGGTGCTGGCTTAGGACGTGGTGCTGTTTGTGGTGCTGTCTTAGTATGTGGAGCATGTGGAGCAGATTGTGGAGCATGTGGAACAGATTGTGGAGCAGATTGTGGATCAGATTGTGGAGCATCTTGAGCAGATTGTGGAGTATGTGGTGTCTGTGGAGCAATTGAGGAGCAGTGAGGAGCGATTGAGGAGTAATTGAGGAACAGTGAGGAGCGATTGATGAGCGATTGAGGAACAGTGAGGAGTGATTGATGAGCGATTGAGGAGCAGTGAGGTGTGATTAAACGGCAGTGAGAAACGATGAGGAGCGATTGTGGAGCAAATTATGGAGCATGTGGAGCATGTAGAACTGATTGTGGAGCATGTGGAACAGAGTGTGGAGCAGATTGTGGAGCATGTGGAGCAGATTATGGAGCATGTGGAGCAAGGTGTGGAGCATGTGGATCAGATTGTGGAGCATGTTGAGCTTATTGTGGAGCTGTCTCGGGATGTGGTGCTAGTGTGGTAATATGTGGTGTTAGTGTGGTGCTGTGTGGTGCTAGTTTGGTGCTATGTGGTGTTAGTGTGCTGCTATGTGATGCTAGTGTGATGCTAGTGTGGTGCTACTGTGGTACTACTGTGGTGCTAAGTGTTTAGTCTTAGGTGTGGAGGTGGATATGGAGGCGAATGTGGAGGTGTAGGTGAATGTGGAGGCGAATGTGGAGGAGGAAGTGTATGTGGATGATGTTGAGGAGGAGGAGGAAGAGGAGGAGGAGGGGGAGCCTTTGCATAAGTGTGAGGTCCCCTCACAAGCGAAGCTGTTCCCTGAGCAATGTTCGCGAGGTGTGATTACTTGTTACGCATCTTGTATAGGAATGTAAGGTATGAGTCTCGAACCAATATGTAAATGCTATTTTGTATAGTTATCCAATACTTACTACACCAATCTATTTACCTTGATGGGTTTCGCTTGTCGTTCACTGTTTAAATTACAAACTAATAAAACTGAATAAAATGTAAGTAACCCGAATGGGAATCGAGTTCAGTAGCAATCTGCTCATAAGTCATTAGAAACCCGAGTCGAATGACTATAGCTTCGGTAGATAGGAAATTATGATTTACTATGCTTATAAAAGGGCTCAAGGTGTGTTTTCCCTTGTAGTATTGTTTGTCGTTAGGGCTGATATGTATGTTATGAATTCGAGGTTTGAAGGTTTGGTAGGTGGGAAATTATCAGTTACTATGCTTATAAAAAGGGATTTACGTGTGTTTGACCTTGTAGTCTTGTTTGTCGTTGGTGTTGATGTGTGTGTTATGAATATGATTTTTGTAGCTTGGATAGATGGGTAATTATGAGTTACTATGCTTATAAAAGGAATTAAGGCATAATTGAACTTGTAAGAAATGGCTTAAGGTCTAAATGACTTTGCCATTGTGTCGAATATCGGATACGATTCCTAAGCTATGAATTTCAATGGTTTGGAAATTATGAGTATGTTCATAAAAGGGGCTTAAAGCATAATTGATGTTGTCAGAAAGGCCTTAGGACTTAAATTACCTTAGCACCATGAAATATGTCGGATACTATGACTATGTTATGAATTTGATAACTATATCTTAAACGGTTTGGAAATTATGAGTATATTTACGAAGAGTCTTAAACGCATAATTTATTGTCTGCACAACCAACGACCAATCACAGCACAGCGACTAGGGATAGCGCCAGCTAGTATCCCTCACTACAAATATGTGCAATGCCAGTTTGGTATCCTCCTGTTTGAGACTCTTTCCAGGTTAATCTTATGGCACTACGTCTACCGGTGACAAAAGTGGTCCAGAAGTGACATGCTGGCTCTTCATGTGGAGGCCACGATGACTGAGCGGTAAGCCTGCCCTCCTCCCACCAAGGTGATCCTTCTTCAATCCCCGGCCGTGCCACTCCGGATTTTCGTATGTGGGAATCATGCTGGACGATGCCGTCGGCAGGCGGATTTTCTCAGGGATATTCCGTTTCCCCCGCCCTTACATTCCGGCGCTGCTCCATACTCACTTCAATCACACTCATCGGCTCTCTCAAGACCTCGATGGCAAGAGCCGTCCAAATCTCTCACTCACTTCAAGGAACATATGAGTTGTTTTCATTTAAAGGGATATTTATTTCAATAAAATGAGCCTGGTTCGTGGTAATATAAAATAATATTTTCTTACTCAGATGCCGAGTGACTGCGTTTTGCTCTTGAACATGCAGCATGTCTGGCTGAATATCCAATGTTGTTTGCTGTTTCCCATACGTTCGGCAACCATCATGAGGCGCCGTTCTTCAGTGGCATAATTGGATTGGGGGCGAGCGAAAATTACTGATTCCTAATAAACATAAACACTAATTTCCTGATGGTATAAATTAAATTTAAAATGCTACCACAATTATACAGCTTAGAAGTAAAGAGTAAAGACTAGTCCGGGAGGACCAACAAGCGCCATCTTGAATTTACGAAATTTTACGCATTAGCCATCTGTTATTGCTTTATATAGTTTTAAGAGTCAGTTTTGCTGGACATATGTTGCTAGTATCATATATGTAATCATCCATAATAACTAATTTCTCGATATTCAACAGTTAAGAGTCAGTAAAGGGAAAGAAGTTGCTGCAAATTTGATTAATTTTGTGAAGTTACTGTTTGTGCTGTGACCAACGAAATATTTCGATAATATTGTTAAAATAAAGCTTTTGACGAGCAATGGCACAACTAAGATACACTCGCAGATGAGTTGCCTTTATTTTACTGGGTGTACAAAGGCTCAATAGTTCCGAAAGGCTTTTTAGTTCCGAGGGTGAGGAGTTTGCTATACTCATATTACCACTTCAGTTCCCGTGTCCATGACCGAGGACATGTTTCACACGAAGGATATTTATGGTCGGCACTGTACACACCAGAAGAATTAGTTGTAGTACTTTGAACGCCCTCTTTCCGACTAACCTGATTGGTTCAAGTTTCTGCAGTTTTCATTTGTAAATGGTCAATGCTGACAGCAATGAACACGAAGCACCTACGTTGTTTGCCGGATGCGAGAAGCGGCGCCCCATTCGAGTACAGAGCAGCACGTAAAAAATATTAACGATCCAAACACTCGAGCTCGAAAGTTAATTCGGGGCTGAACGAGTTAAGGAGAATGGGGAAAGGGGAAAAATCGTGGGAAAAGTTGTTCTCGAAAGCAGTTGGCTCTGCTCGCATCCTCGTCCTACCAAATACGATCCAGAAACTCTGCCGCGTAAACAAAACAATCTACAGTAAACAAAACCAACTGCAATATTACAAGCAAATTTTCGTTAGCAGAGGGAGAGTAGGAGGTCCAAATTTGGCCACCTGTTCTTATGTGTTCAACGCCTATCTTCAAACTGGTTGGTTCCTAGGCGCTGATTGGAGGGGAAAGTTCGCACCATTTAAACTACAATATGGCGATGCATTGGTCAAGAACAGTAAATATTTTCAAACTGGCGCAACTGCCTTATAGTCCGAAAATGTAGACACGTATAGTGCGTGGATCTAATAGCGTTAACCCTTTCAGTTCCCGTGTTCACAATGGAGGATACGTTGCACATGGGTGATATGTATGGTTACAGGCTGTTCACGGTAAAATGAGCACTTTTGAAAGCCTTGCTAATGATCTACTTGTATGCACTTTGTGTATATATCCGCTATATGTAAAATTAACATTGCTATGAGCCTCATCACTTTCATCCATCGGTCAATTGAAACTGTGCGAAATTATAAGGAATGTAAATATCTTATAAATCTGCTAGTTTTTACATTTCTATGTATTAAAAAAAACAGAAAGCGAAAGAAATAATTTCAGTTATTACAAATGGTTATCTAGCACTTTTTATTCGACATTAAAAGGTGGAACTACTTTCCATCCAACGTTACGAACATTTCTGGGTGCATCTCTCTCGTTGCTCCCATTAATATATATATACATACACACACAGGTGTGACATTTTTCTAAGGTTAATTTCAGAAGTGCTCACTTTATCGTGAACAACCTTTAGGACTGTACACAACAAAGGAATCAGTGGGCGGTGTTATGTATGTCTTCCTTGTAAGAAATCTGATTTGTTGAAGTTTCTGTATTTTTCGCCTATGAATGTTTAATACACTCATCAGAAAAGTCGTTCACATGGCTGCGAGAAGCACGCCCCACACAAGTACGACGCACGTCAAAAAAAATCTAACGATCGCAATACTCTTAAGCTCGTAAATGAACTCGGTATTGAACGGGTTGGTTACTATAAGACGTCACGCGTATCTGCGATGTAGAAAGTTGTTATTTATCGCATCGCTGCGTCCGGCATCGGGACGTTCCATGAGTGGGCATAGAAGCCATGTCGTCCGGACCGCCACTGGATTTATGGAGCCCTCCACCGGCCTCCAAATCATGCTTATCCTGGAGTTCCTTGTTCACTGTCACTTTCGTATTATATTTTTAAAACAGTATTTGAGTTCACTTTATATTTTTACTTTACTTCAATGCCGAACATGCTTTAAGGCATGCATTCGAAATGAGGCTAGCTTCACAAGCCAGTGCAGACTATGAGGAGAGAAAATTTTTTTCCCGCCTGTCAACATGATGACAAGAAATTGCAGTATCCACATAATGCATGAAGTATTATTTTTGTAAATGGATATTAATGTTCCATAAATTTGATTCCGCAAAATAAAATTTCTGCAATATGCTAAAAAAAATTGACTGCAGCGTTTAGAAAAGGAGTTAGTAAAACGTAACTCAACGTAATGGAGTGCTGAAAATATTTTATCAAGTAGAATATGTGGTAATAAATAAACTAATAACTTTTCAATTCCTTGTAATAAAAGTAATGCCAGTAAGTTGAGACCCCTGCGATGCTCTTGAACCCAAGGACGTAGCAAGACTGTAATCACCTCAATCCCAGCAAAAAATCTGATCACAAAAAAAAAAAATGGTATTAAATGCCAGCAAATAAAATCCATTGAGCAGAGCTAGAGTATTATTATGTGAAAAGTTCAAAACAATAGGAAAACTCATGAAGTTGGTAGAAAACTTAATTTTTATTATTTTCGTTTTTTATTTATTCCAACAAACAGCACATTATTTGGGGAAAATTCACCATATGCAAAAAAAAAAACTTCTTCAAAGAGAAATACAATATTTGGTATGTGTATATAAATATCTTTACAAAATATTATAGAAAAATACTCGTCATATTTACTGCCACATGTAGCTATTTTTAATACCTTCCAACTTACCGGAAAATTCAGGTACATTTAAAGTTAGATTAACCGATCTTCCTAGTAAAAACCACGCAAAATTCCAATAAAACCATTTTGAAATCTAATATAGTTTTTACTTGACAATCTTTTATTTCTGGCTAACAGGCTATCCTAAGGCCATGCTAAAAAAACTAATTTTTTACAAGTGAAATGGAAACATGTGATATTTTTTATTTGAAAATACCTTTAATTTTCTGGCTAACCAGCCATCCTAAGGGCATGCTAAATATACTTTTCATTTAAATAATTTATCTTGGCCAACCTGTATACATTTCGGGTAAAAACCATTAATTAAAATTGTCATTCCACAATGCAATTAAATTTGACATTGTAATTAATTTTGCCATTTAATATTTCAAGTTTTCTGTGTATGGCAACAGTTAAAAAATTTTAAAAATATTAAACTTCCAGGCTGGGTAGACATGACTGCCACTCAAAATTTATACCTCACAAAACATAATTTTAAATTTTTCCTCCCATCCCACCGACACAAGGCAACTGCTCACGAATAGCATGCCTTATCCTCCGAGAAAATGTTCCTATTTAAAAATCATCAGGTTCCTGCACCAAAAACGACTGCTTAGAAACATTCTCAAAACCCTTAAGTCTTTTTTGTCAGATTCCAATTTGAAATGTATTTGCAAAATCATGATACTTTGAAAAATTAAGCCCTTTCAGGCAAATATTCTTACGTCAAAGTGACGTCATGACCTTTCTCGCTTGAAGAGCCTAAAATTTTAAGGAGGTATATTTTCCAATACATAACTTATGTGGATGCTCCCTCGAGACCGAACGTCTGACCTCGACCGAGCATTTGCAAACAGTATAAATACAAAATCAACTCAATTAAATGTTAGAGGGGTGAATACAATTCATTCCCCAATAAACACACAATATTATTCTCCTTTAATTGAATCCGCCAGTATGGCACTGGGGACAACATAGTAGTGGGGTGTAATAAAGTTCGTTAGGCTTTAGAGGGATCTTCAATGGAATGGCCAATCACAGCCGCTTTCTTCTAAAATGTTCAAATATGGCATACACTGTGTCACTCGGAAAGTTCGTCATTTCGAACTGCGCGCTAGCTAGAGCGCACGTGACGTCACACCCACCAGACGGGGAAGAAGGAACGCTAGCGCTCCACGCCTCTGCACATGCGGCTGCTGGAACTACTCCCCCCAGTGTTACTTGAGCCATAGATCACACCTGTTACGCCGACACCGGGCCTGAATCATTAATTATAAAGTGCCGTGAAAACGGGTTTCCAACCATGCCGGGGCACACCAGAAGCAGTGTGCAGCTAACTGGTTTACATATATGTAATTTTAAGTGTGTTTCACCAAGTCCAATATATACATTTTCATTCTTCGAATTCCAGTATTTTTCCGTACGTGCAGCAAACGTGTCGTGTTGGTCGGGTGCGGACGGGAGACAACAATATCACGTAGTTTTAGATGCAGTTGTCTCAAAGTTATATAACAATAATCATTTTTGGAAACAATAATAATATATATTGTGTGTGCTTACAAAAACAATCAATTAAACTTAAAATGAAAATTCGTTCACCAAAGCAATTTTCGGCCAATAATGGTGGTATCGAAGGGGTGTAAAAAAAAAAGGCTTTCTTTAAAGATAGACGCCTGCTGGAAAAATGTGCTTTCTACGTCTTTGGGTCCATATTTCTGTTTTTATTTAAGTGATTTTCAAATTCAATAATTGCGATATTAGTAGGTTTGACCAGCGATTCCTGTGTCGATATTTCGTGAAATCAATGTGAGCAGTGTCGTATTTGCGATACCCGCTTGCATTATATTTGCAATGCCGACATAGTCATATGCGATTTTAATACGAGAAATATATGAGATACCAGTATAATAGTACTTGCGATCTACCGCCATCGATTTTCAATACCTCATGGAAATTATTTACCGCGTTAGTAGCGTTTTCGTTCACAGATATCGAAGGAATATTGAAAAGTGAATACGGAGTATCATGTAATCTCAACTAGCGCCTCCACAGAGTAGATGGCTAAACAGAGACGAAATTGTGGCGCTGTTCCTTTGATGTGAGCATACTCACTCTGTGATTATCCATTGTTAGGGTCACCTGTTTTTCGCGAAAAGATTTGCGCGGAGGCTAGACTTCAATATCCTATGTGCACACTTGCAGACTTCCTTTGGCTATTGGCCGTTTGTCTTTGTGTGAAGGAAGTCTGTTACATAGTGAGCCAATCAGGATAAAACTTCTTCGATACTGACTGTCCGTGATTCGCGGGCAGACAGATAAAACGCGTAACAATTCGAATCCTCCAATCACGAAAGTGGTTCTGAACTAAAATGTTTTGGAACATAACGTGTCCTGAAATCTTTTCGCGGAAAACAGGTGCTTCTCGCCATTGAGAATAGGCTGTTCACTGTAAAATGAGCACTTTGAAAGCCGTGCATAAGATCTGCTTGTATGCACGCTGTATCTTCTCCCTCCTTCTGTCAAATTAACATTGTCATGGTCCTCATGACTTTATTCATACGTCGGTCAAGTGAAAGTGTGAAATTATTAGAAAAGTAAATATTTTACAATTCTACTCATTTTTACACTTCGATGCATTAAAAAAATAAAAAGTGAAAGGAATAATTAAATTTATCACAATGGTTACCTGGCACGTTTTAGTCTACGTTAAGATTTGGAACTAATTTCCATCCTTCGTTACCAACTTTACTGGGCGAATGTCACTCAGTGCGCACGTTAAAATGTTTACAGGCATGAGCAGTGACTTTTTCAACGGTTGATTTCAAAACTGCTCACTTTATCGTGAACAGACTTAAGGATCTGTACTCAATGGGTTATCTGTGCAAGCCTGGGGACGGGCCTCGTGTCTGATTGGTAATTGCATGATGCGAAAGGTTTCCTGTTGGATCTGGGCTGTCGTTTGGCAAGTAGGTTACCAGACATTGAACGGCGAATGGCGTCCCGACATCTTACTGGCCAGTGACGCCATTTTCCTATCGTGTGCGAATGGAGTTTGCGGTACAAGCGGCTGTTTCACTCCTCTAAGATTTCTGTGAAATGTCACGTTGCTAGGGCGCCAGGACATCTTGTCGATGTGTGCGTCCAGAGTCTGCGACAAGAATGGCGATTCCACTTCTGTACTGTTGGTTGTTCTGTACGCGGGGAGACTCGATCCGTGGCCCGGCGCAGGAGGTAAGATCGCCGACAGCTGCCGCCATCTCTGTTGCCACGGGACCGGATGTGGTTATCGGTGCACGGCGGAGGCGGAAGTAGGCGCCATGGTCGACAACACGGGAGCGTCGACGTAAACACGCGAAAAACAAGGTCATCAAAGGTCAAACGCAAAAATATCCGGCCGCACATCCTCTGAGGTTGGCGAATTTTCCGCGCCAACGAAATTTCCTCGCAAACGGAGATCTGCATCGAAATAGATACAGACCCTGTTAGATAGAACTTGTTAATGTAAATCGATTTTTTGATAAATTGTGTGAATAATTACCTACTCATACATGATTGCCAAAAAGTTTTAAGGCCGCCATTTGAAGCCTGTTAATGAAAATTGCACAGAAAACTTTACAGTCGTATTCGTTAAGTTGATTTGCCATATAAGTGCGAGATATATCCATGGGCACTTCCCATTTTTCTGAAGCCCTGAAAAAGTTCTTCTTTCTCTCTATTCCTCCGCCTTGTTGCAAACGAGGCTTAACTAAGTCTAGGAAATTACACCAAAGGGACCGCCCCCCCCCCCCCGCGAATTCAATTTAGTAATAATTTGCATGATATTTCTTACTAGGCATTACCAACACACCTATTTTCACCCGGTTTTTATACATTTATACATATTAGTTAAGAATTATGTAGATATACAAATTAAAAGTAAAAATCCAATTTAACCAATATGTTAACAGAAGTATAAAATGCTTGTGATATATTTAGGAAAACAACCATTCTCATCATACATACGGTGTTTTTCAAAATTGCGGAGATACTGTGAATATACTATACCTGCACACCTTCCAAGTAGAATAGACAGTCGCAGCAGTAGATTTTACGAAAGAATGTCCATTAACAGTTACAAAAATACCCACATCAAAAGCCATACTACAAATATGTTTTCACCTCGGCTGTGTCATAAACTCCCGTAAGGTTAAGGTATTCAGATAACACCATGACAGTGCACTTATTCGGGTATAACACTTGGACATATTTTGGCAATTGAAAAGGCGTTACTTTAGTACTGTATATAACAACTTAAACTTCCGTAGTCGAACATAAAAAAAAAAACGAGTAATTAGAAAAAATATATATTGTTTGCAATTTTCGAAAGAAAACGTGACGAGCATATGAATCGCCAGTGTCAGAAAGGGAATGCAGGTAAAATACTTTAAAGTAATTCGAGTATGTCTCCGTCTTATTTTGAAACTTACACCGTTCGACTTTATAGCCGTTTAAGGATTTACCAATTTGTGATTTTATAATCTTTGAGATCTATAACAAGTTAAAATCAGTTATAGTAGGCCTACTTTTTTCTCACTATCAACAGTTCATCGATGTGGCCACAGCTAGAACTTTTAAATAAAAATGTAAGTAAAACAAAATCCCATTTTTTTTTTGGTATAGAGCCTATAATGATTTTCCGAAAATAAATTCAAAATATATTTATTTGCACCTATAGCAATTTGTAAGGAAAAAAATACTCGTCGTACCAAGAAAGCACACAATTTAACTCAGTGTTAAAAAGTTAACTGTGGTAACTGTGTGTAACCTACATTTGTGTTTTAAACTGTTTATTATTACTATACGTATTCACTTGAGTAAAGTGGAACTTATATTGCTGTTATTGAGCGGTTCTGTATTTCGGAAATTCTTAACTGTGTCACTTACGTTAAATGCAATGCAGGTAAAATAAAACTACTGTAGAGTGTTAACAACCGCCAAGAAAATTTCCCAGTAAATTATGAAATAGTTTTATGACATATTGGTTCAAAACTAGTAAAATAATGAGATTTGTGACTTGAGATAAGCAGGTCGCTGGACAGATTGGCAGGAATAAAAAAAACAGGTGCACTGAACTTTGAAGGATTTCAACGCGACACAGGAAATATAATACGACACATCTGGCAAATGGTTCATCAAATTAGCCTGGTTTGTAGTTAATATCGCCGGCTTTACTTGCAGGTGCATACACTTGGAGGCATGTTAGGAGGAACTTCGTTGATCTGTGATTCAGAAACTTATGTGGAATACACAAAAATGTAATTGTAAAGTGTAACGACATTCTGATAACCAGTATAAAATACCACATCCCTTGAATCAGGAATTTTGTTATGTGGAATCAGGAATAATTTATACACCACTAGCCATTAAAATCTTAACACCAAGAAGGACGCACCTGAAAGATTCCACATATAATCCATTCACGGTTATTTCACACTTTTCTGAAGCCCTGCTAATAGTTCTACTTCCAGGATATTCATCCGCCACATGCAACCAAAGCTTAACTAAGTCTCAAAAATTACACCAAAGTGCAACGCACCTAATTCGTACGCACTCAATTGTAATGATTTTTTGCATGAGAACTATATCTTACAAAGCGCTGCGAACACACGCGATTTCTCCCTGTATTGTTCATATTGATTGTAAATGAAATATTGTAATTTGTAGCTAGATTATAACTAAAGGTTCAATTTAACAGGAAAAAAAAGATACTTTTATGTTAACAGAGGTATAAAACGTTTGTGATACCTGGGAAATTTTAGGAAATAAAAAAATACGTCGTACATGGGGTGATCTTTCAAAGGTTTTTATTGAAAAAATGTGCATAGGCTGTTCATGTTGAAATGAGTACTTTTGAAAGCCCTCTCATTTAGAGCACTAGTCAAAATATATATTTTATTTTAACCTTAGACGTTAACTTCCGAGTTCGAAGGAATATACACACCGTGTTTATTGCTTATACGGCAATATTTATTTTAAAAGGTGGTTTAAGAATAACATATGGCTGAAAGTAAGTAGGGCCTCAAAAAGTGCTCACTTTGCCGTGAACAGCCTATAGAAGACGTGAATAGACTATAGGAGGATTGGGTAGAACAGGATATGCCAATGACGTGATTAGTTTTCCAGCCAAGTGGCGCAGTACGTATTCAAAACTGATAAGCGTTATATAAGTCGAGGTCGGTGAACCAATGAGAGATTGTGGCGTTTTGTCACCCTCCCCCCTTTTTTTCCAGCCCATTCGTGCGCATAGAGTGAGCATGCCGCGTCGAAGAGAACGACGACCACGCGAACAGGTTTCCACCTCTGACTGCAGGAGAATCGTGGACTATCGGGATTGTTGATTATCCTACCACGACAGCTGTTCATCGCACTGGAAGAAATGCAACCACGGTGAAGAAGATATGGGATTTCAGGAGGGGCGGGCTGATAGACGTTCAGGAAGCCAGCGGCTCCATAGCGCCAAAGAGTGCGTGGACAGACATCTGGTGTGCATGGCGCGTGCGAACCTTACAGCCGCATAAATCTTCACCGCTCAGGAGGTCAGGCACGTGGCGGATCAGTATGTGCCCTCACGCATGATTCATCATCGTCTGCAGCATCAAGGCATCTTGTCCAGGCGCCCGTTACTGCGGTTGCCAATGACTGATCGCCACAGGCACCTGTGGCTGCAATGGTGCGCGGAAGTCGGTCCGTGAAGTACGAATAGCATTTCAGTATTACAAATAGTGACATTTTGTGAAACGATTTCAAGACAAGTAATATTTTATAACACTGTACAGTCGTTTGCCTAACTTGACTGTCTGCACACAGATCGCGTATGAGCTGTGCCGATGTTGCCGGATTCTGAGTGGCCCGGTCAAATATGAAACCGCCTTCTTAAGCAGACAGCAACCAATGACAACAGACAAACTGTTGTTGGGTGCTAACAGTATTGAGGTCTACGATATACTCATATTTTTTCGTGAAAAATCACTGGCTGTATGCATTCTATTGCAGGCTATCGGTATCTGCAGCTCCAATTAACGTTAACATACATTGTTTACAATGACAATTAGGGTGATTAATAAAAATTTGAATCTAAGTATATGATTAATTTTTATTATAATATTTCATAACTCAGTACTATTGTTTCAGACATGAGAAGAAAAACTTTTCATGAAGACGAAAGAAAATGGCTAGAAAGAAATGTGAACTGTCCTTATAATACATTTCAGTTAATGGTGATGGAGAGTGCAATAGACGATTTCATACACATGGAATGTCTTCAATGGATAGTGGTGTAGGTTATCTACAGTTAATATTAACAATAACCCCATGTATGATGTGAAAACAAGTAGAGTTCTACAGTGTAAATATTACGTTTGGTCATTTTGCCCTACGTTTTAGGGCGTCATACCTGGAGCAGAAACCGATAGCCTGCGGTATTTGGGGGTGAAAAATAAATTTTGCTACTTTTATCCTCGCTACAAGTTGGAAGAGAAGGGCCCACCAGCCCACTTGTGTTACAAGAACTATGCAGGACCCGCAACAGAGATGGAGTAACGTATTATTGTTAATGGATTTCGTAATAGTATTGAACAACATGGACTGCAATATTCAAAACTACATAGATGACGGTGACTCCATTGTGTATACTCGCTTACAAGACGAAGTTTCATACGGTCGTTACATAACGGAAATAAAATGTGCCAAACATATGGCAATAGCTTTCAGTGATAGTTTACACAAACTTGCAGAAAATATGACTCATTTCCTAGATTGGAGAAGAGTTCTCACAGATAATGTAAATAAAATTTCCATTCAAAGGATTCTCAAAAATAGACGGAGTTGAAAGGAAGAGAATTTGGATGTCCGTCCGAAGTATCTTCGCCCATGCTGCTTCTATGCGACGCCCAAAGTTCATCGGTTATGGCCGCGGATGTCCTGTGACAGGCCAGTCGTAGTTGAAATTAACTATTCTTTTTATAAGCATGTGGTAAAATTTTATTTTTTGCCTATTTATTAATGCAACTACGGCATATTATAGGGTCAGGTGGGGTGAACATGAACAAAAAAAAACAAGCTTTACCTACTATCTCAAAAACTACTAGCCCTGTAATATAAAGAAAAAAAAATGACTCATAGTAATTTCTGCTTATTTCAAATCTTGTCATAAAATAAATGTTGCACCTTCGATAAGTATTTTTATGAAAATGAACATCTTATATCTTATTTTTTAACCTTTACAAGATTTTGGTTTTTGACTATCTCATTCATTCCAAATTTTTACCCATATCCCATTCACCTCGCTTGACCCTGCTTCTATATGATGTACATTTGTGCGATGATGTACATATGTGCGATGATGTACTTATGTATAATGCAATTCAAGCTGATATACAGAATGTCAGGTAATTCGCGGATATGGACTGCACAACACGAATCTGTGATCAGAACTTAGTAGAAAATACTCTTTGGTAAAAATGCACAAGGCCCTTCGTTTACGAGAAAAATGACATGAAATGACCGAAAACCACTGTAGTAACCATGTTGTATTCCAGCTAGATAAAGGTGAGGTGAGGTTGCAATGCTGCAACTAACTTGTGGATCGTAAGGCATACGGCGAGAGAACGAGCCCGAGCTGAGTAGTGTCAAAGAGACTACGGAGTTCACATGCAGCAGTGAGTACTGGGACATGGCAGTGGCCATGGGTGCATCCAGCGGCAAAGCTCCGTGCATGCTGCATGCATCCAACGTGTGGATCGTAAGGCATACGGCGAGAGAACGAGCCCGAGCTGAGTAGTGTCAAAGAGACTACGGAGTTCACATGCAGCAGTGAGTACTGGGACATGGCAGTGGCCATGGGTGCATCCAGCGGCAAAGCTCCGTGCATGCTGCATGCATCCAACGTGTGGATCGTAAGGCATACGGCGAGAGGACGAGTCCGAGCTGAGTAGTGTCAAAGAGACTACGGAGTTCACATGCAGCAGTGAGTACTGGGACATGGCAGTGGCCATGGGTGCATCCAGCGGCAAAGCTCCGTGCATGCTGCATGCATCCAACGTGTGGATCGTAAGGCATACGGCGAGAGGACGAGTCCGAGCTGAGTAGTGTCAAAGAGACTACGGAGTTCACATGCAGCAGTGAGTACTGGGACATGGCAGTGGCCATGGGTGCATCCAGCGGCAAAGCTCCGTGCATGCTGCATGCATCCAGCGTGTGGAAAAGTGAATTGCTATGGGCAGAGCAAACTTTGAACACCTGTTATGACGTTTAGTCGTTTTGTGTGCCGATACTGTATGCTGTGCTAAACGTGAAATAAAGTCATTTTATGAACAATTATTGTTTGTTGTGTCTCGCTGTTGTTTTTAAACGATGATCTACGAAGAAACTAAAAATAATTATAATGTCCAAAATTAAGTCGACCCATTTGTGTGAATTTATTTCAGTTAATTTAGCCAGGTGGTTGCATCTTGTTTTGTCTCTCACACTCGAGAACGTCGAAGAACAGTTAGATAAACACGCGTAGGGACGATATATACGACTCCTTACTACTTAAATGTCATTATTAAAAACCTGACAACCATATTAGACAATGGCCAGAAACATTTAATCTTTATAATATGTAAATGGAATGCTGTAGTATAGGCTATTCATGGTAAAATGAGCACTTTTGAAATTCCTGCTTAAGATGTAGATCTTGTATGCACGTTGTGTATTCTTTCGCTTTATGCAAGATTAATATTGCCATGGGTCCCATCACTTTATTCATGCATCGGTCAAGTGAAACTGGAAAGTTATTAAAAAAAAAGAAGATATTTAACAAATCTACTCATTTTTACACTTCGATGAATTAAAAAATAACAGAAAGCGAAAGAGATAATTTAAGTAATCAGAAATGGTTACCTAACACTTTTTATTCGACGTTAAGTTACGGAACAACTTCCCATCTATCGTTACCAACCTTACTAGGCGCATGTCACTCAGGGCGTCCGTTAAAATATATACAGGTAGGGACAGTGACATTTTTCCACGGTTGATTTCAAAAGTGCTCACTTTATCGTGAACAGTTTTTAGAAGGTGTGAGCTAGGCCTTGCCGCGATGCAGTGCTCTGCGTCACCTGGAGGGACAAACCCCCAGTCGGCGTGTGACGTCACGCAGCAGTTGTGAGGCCTCGTATCGATTCAGCCGCCTTCGCAGTGGATGTCTGTGGACAGGCGTGGAAGGGGCTGGCGCCTCACAAGGGGATTGGAGCGTACAGTTCAACTTCCCTTCGTGCCGATGTCAGGGAAACCTAAACTGTAGTTAGAACTGCTTTTAACTACCCTTCTCTCAAGGCACGTGTACAGGAATGTCTGGTTAATAATGGATATACTCATCTTACGTTCAACCAATGCGCGTTCCAGAAACCAAGACTCCTTCACAGACATAAATTTGCTCGGACCAATGCACAGTCACGAAGACAAGCATGAAGGTCGGTGCACGATGAAAAACATGTACGTAATGAGCTATCTTACAAAATGGCGGAGAAGTGAGGCTCTGTTTAAACAAATTTGATGGTTATAACAGATAACGACAGCATACAAAGCTAAGTTGAAATTTGTTTCGTAGTTTTGCAGATATAGCATCCAAAAAAAAATTAATATAGCAAAAATTTCGAAAATAAATGTCTGACCCATTGAAAATATACCAGTTTACACCACCCGCCGTGACACTACTTGATTGTCAAATGTGGTAGCTTCGGTGACTTTTTGTCTCGAGATATGACATAAATAACTTTTTTTTTGTGTGGCGCTATCTTACGTATTGGCGGACAGAATAGGCTCCCCGTACATATTTGATAGTTGTGATATGCACTGCTAGCATACAAAGTTAAGTTGGAATTGGTTACATGGATTTGACGATACAGCATAGTAAGCTAAACTGGCTATATGGCCGCAATTTTGAAAATAAGTAGCTGACCTACTTAAAACGTACCATTTTACATTACCTGCTGTACTACTACTTTTCTTTACCAAATTTGGTAGGAACAGATCAATTGTTTCCCGAGATATGACATAAAAACTTTATTTATTCGTGTGGCGCTACCTTACAAAATGCCAGACGAAAGTGGCTATATGTTGACATTTTAGGATACAAAATTTGGTCGAAATTTGTCCAACGGTATGATCGATATACCAAATAAACCTAAAATATTTGTATAGCCACAGTTTTCAAAATAAGTGCCAAAATTATTCAAATCGCATAGGTTTACACGTTTGTGAAAAATGCAACACTAAGAAGGATATATGTGATAGAAATGAACTTTATACCACAAATTAGGTACATGACAATACGCAATTGATTAGGATTACAGAACTGTTTTGATCTCTGTTCTTGAAAATTCAGTATGGCGTGAAGCCCCCATATGCTGCGATATGAGCCCCTGAATGTCGTGGCATGGAATCAAAGATGACCTGGATGTGTTCCTGGGGTATCTCCCTTTACGCGGTTTGTATGCGAGTCCACAACGCATCAACAGTGGATGCTGGAGGACCGTGACGAACAAGTTACCGACCAACCATATCCCAGACATGTTCGATGGGCGACATGTCAGGCGAACGTGTAGGCCAGAGAGCAGTGGTACTTGTTTATTGAAGAAGGCTTGCACATTCCTCGCCACATGTGACCAAGCATTTTCCTGCTGAAATATGACATGTGGAGTTGCCTGAAGGAGGGGCAGTACCTCAGGCTATAAAACCTATCTGATGTAGCGGTTGCTGTTCAGATTGTCTCTCAATACGTAGGAGTTGAGATCGCATGTTGTATCCAATAGCGCCCTACACCACCACACTTGGCGTTTGTTCGCTATGCCGCTCCTCAATGCAGGCTGCCAGATTGCGGTCACCATGATAGCGCCTAACCCATTGCGGTCATCACTGTATGACAAGTTGAAGCGGGACTCGTCCGAAAACACATTTTGCCACTCAGCACCAGCGAAGGCGTTCATGTGCCCATTGCCGTCTGAGGCGTTTGTGGTTTCTGGACAATGGAAGTTGACACAATGGCATGCGTGCCACCATCCCAGCCTGCAGCAGACGGTGTCGAAATGTCGACGCAGACAGATCCACACCCGTTGCAGTGCTCCAGTGTCGAGCCAACAATGTGGACGTTGCTGTACGGTCCGTTAGGGCTATGCGGACAAGATGGCGGTCATCCCGTGCTGTGGTCACATTGCGTGGTCCAGTACCCGCTCGTCGCTGCGTACGACCCTCTTCTATGCACTGGTGCCACACACGCATCACTGTCGTAGCAGCATGCCCTGTAAGAGCCGAAATGTCACGGTATGACAAACCCGTTTCCCGGAGACCGATCATTCTGCCCCGTTAGAAGTCGCTCGTATGCTGGTTTGGCGCCCTTTGGCGTCCACGAGGCATACTGACACTTGCTTTCACTTCGTTTGACGGCTTTAACTAAACTGGCCGAGCTTGGCGTAACACTTACCTTTCCGGTCACACATGAGAGGGCACTGCTGGGCCTACGTGTACGCCATCTCTCTACAATCGTAATCACTTATTGCTGGTACACAGTTCTACACATCCTCCGAGTTTGGATTCATTCGAGCCATTCTTTCTGAGAGTTGCAAATTTCACAAACAATAGCGTAAAAGATTGTTTTTTTTTTTTCATGTAGTGCTATCTTCCAAAATAACGGATTAACAACATATACATGTTAATTAAATGCTTACATGATTCACTGCCGGCATTCAAAATTTGGATTAAATCGGTTGAATGGTTCCCGATGAGAAGCCCTATACCCCCATGGATGGAGGGGGGGGGGGGGGGGTTGTCAGGAACCTCAGGATTGCCTCACCCTCAACCCGCAATTTTACTCACAACCTACCAACCCCACCGGGGGAGAAAAGAGTTCTCATCATAAAATTCCCATTAACTGTACCCAGTATCAGTGCAAACATTTCTACAGACATGTTAGCAACCTAATCCAGTAAATAATAGAGTTTTTAACTACGCTTAATATTTAAATGGCCATCATTTTGAACGTAAGCCCCAGGCACGGTCGAAAACTATGATGTCTCTAGTAAGTACGATATGTGTGCCGCGTCTGGTGAAATAAGGTTCAAGCTGAGACACCTACACACACACACACACACACACACACACACACACACACACACACACACACACACACACACACACACATACACACACACACACACAGGAAGTGATCTCATAAGTCTTTGTTTCATTAGGAAAGTAGTCTAAAAACGCATGGAATACGAAAAGAATGTTAAACTAGAGTTTTATCAAATATCCTTCAGTTCTTTCCTTCTTTAAGAACTTATCCATTCTCGTTTTCAGTTCAGCGAAATTGCTGCATTTCTCATCCATAATATTTAAATGCCATGAACGGTAACGAAACAGTATGGCGATCAGTTATCTCAGGTTTTTAAAGTACGTACCGTTCCGGGTGTTAGAGACTGAAGGAATTGTCTCATTCCAGTCCTGCTTCATTGCGGTCCTGAATTACGTACTGTTCCGGGTGTTAGAGACTGAAGGAATTGTCTCATTCCAGTCCTGCTTCATTGCGGTCCTGAATTACGTACTGTTCCGGGTGTTAGAGACTGAAGGAATTGTCTCATTCCAGTCCTGCTTCATTGCGGTCCTGAATTACGTACTGTTCCGGTTGTTAGAGACTGAAGGCATTGTCTCATTTCAGTCCTGCTTCATTGCGGTCCTGAATTACGCACCGTTCCGGGTGTTAGAGACTGAAGGAATTGTCTCATTCCAGTCCTGCTTCATTGCGGTCCTGAAGAACTTACTGTAAGTTTGAGTTGGGACACCTCGGTTGAATCCGGACTTGAAATTTACTCTAAAAAAATCGTTTCAATTAAGGTTGTAAATAATTGTTAAAGTTGTTTCACAGTTAAATTTAGAAACAAAATATCTAAGTGGTTTACCAATTTAAAACCGTACGATGAATATGGGTAGAGTGTGTACCTGCGAAGCAACGGGACACGGGAAAATACTACCGTTGAGTTGGCTGTAATAGAAATACGATGCAGTCCAGTTATGAACCTTTTTTTTTTCCTTCGGAAAAACGTCTGACATGTAAAACAAAAGATATATATATATAATTAATTTAAAAAAATAAACTAAAGCGAACATCATCGTTCCAACACGAGTTTTAGGCAGTTCTGATGGCTGATCGGGTTACCAGACGTCCAGCAAAAGAACAGTCCTTATAAGCATTTTTTTTTACGTTCGACCAGATATTTTTGTCGTGATAAAAATGTCCGGCTTTTTTCCCCTGATAAAATATAGTTATTATTAGTATTTGTACAACACAACATACTACAACTATGTTGTCAATATTCACTTTGATAATCACGTCTTTTAAAAACAAAGTAAATTATGTTTACGATAAATTTTATTTCCCCGTTTGAATTAAGTATGTATATATGTAATATTTTGTTGTGTAAAAGTTAATTTTCCTCGTACGTAGGTTTCACATTTTTTGTTCTGTTATAAAGGAAACGATAATTTATGTTAATTATTTAACTATTGAAATCTTTCTGGTTTAAATGCCAACGACGTGATTAAACTATTTTAAAACGTTTTTAATTAGTATCAAGTTTTTTGCGAAAAAAAATTAATTATGATTCTCCAGAGCAAATAATTTGTGGTGCTAGTAAAATTGCATTGTTCTCCTTTTTCAAGGGGCCTTTCCACTGACTCCTGTCCGGGGAACACATCACTCCTGACGTCACGGGTGGGATGTGTGCGGAACAGCAGGTTGTGGAATAGCCTCATTTGCTGTGCGTTGGGCGTGTGCGGGAGGATCCGTCTAGAGGCGATCCTCCAGGTAGCTGTGCATATACATGAAAGATGCTGTGATGAGAAACCCTTGTTCGGAGGGAGCTGAGGCACGCAGTGGAAACAGCGCCCGCACAGTGTGATTGTGGATCGTTTCCAGGAAGGGCCAGGCCTTCCCCCCCCCCCCCCCCCCCCGCCACTAAACCGACCTCGGACAATGGACCGCTACATCTGCATGCCACTGCTCTAGGCTTCTCACGTCGCTTTCTGGTTCCCAAGATTTTCTGTTAAATATGGCAAAACTATTCCCCCTATTGCTGTTGTTTCCCAAACAAAGGAATTCAGCTAGTTTAAGCCAGATTACTGTATACTACACGTAACTAACACCGTAAGTCACTCATTTTCAACAACTTCATAAACTGCCTGATAGTTAACTTAAACAATCTTTAGGCCCTTTCACATGATCAAAGTTCACTTCAAATCTTGTTCAGAAATATTGAATTCTGTTTATTGAATCCTGTATGACGTTACTTGGACGTCATAATCACGACAATCTTGTCTTTCAAGCCATTGAATAATTCAAATTCCTCCAACGTTTTTCTTTAATAACATGTTCTATGTTTTCTTGAATCAAATTTTTCAACTAACACTCCGAATAATTTAAAAAGTATAGATATAAAGTTTTGTGCTATAATATAGTATTTAATAAGTATTTAAGCAACAAAAGTATTTGCATATAATTATTTCATACAAAATAATTATATCATGTTAAAAAAAAAGTTTGTTTTAACTTTAATATTTATTGAATACAACTGCATGTGTGCTTGTCAAAACCCTGAAGTATTCCATTGTATTCAATTCCATTGATTGAACTGCATGAGTGTTCAATAATTTGAATTCAACTGATTGAATTTAATGAAACATTTGACAGTGTTAAATGCTTTTTAGAGTGATATTAACACACAAAATATTCATGATTTTTTTTTAAATTTTATTATACACGAACAGCTGTGGAAAAATACAGATTCCTAAGCTTCAGTTAAATCGCCTAGAGATAAGAAATATAATTGTACATAAAAACATTTGATGATATAAGTTGTCTTCAGCTAGGTAATAAATTACAAATATTTTGAAGATACATGCGTGTTGGTACAAGCTTTGGAATTTTATGAGAAAAGTCTGTTCTCCTAAAAAAACTTTAGGTGGAAATTGTAATGTTGCATTTCATACGGATTATTTTTGTGGATGCATTTTCGCAAAACGTCTATTGAGTGTTACAAACGAACTTGAGTGTCGAAGTTGGAGCTACATATTTGATAGAGCTTCTGAGTTGTAACTAACAACGTGTACATGGAACATGTTTTAGGAGTTCTAATTTGTCGGTAGTATTTAGGTAATTACGTCAAGTTTCAGCTACTAGAACAACATAAGCTGCTGTAACGCCAGCACATACTTCTGCCTCCCGATCCGTGTCGACTGAGTAGGTTACACGCTTACGCTAGGGATGTGTTGAACCAGGTCTAGCTCACTCGCTCTCGCTCATGTTGGAGAGTCGTTCATATAAGGGTCGTTCGAAAGAGTCATCTCGCTCGCAAGTCAGTCGGGTTTCAAAGAGCAGAGCGTATAGATGTGAAGAATGGCTCGTATCACTGCGCTGATGTAGACATGCGATCTACACAGTTGATGGTACTGTAATTATTTTCGTAACATTTTTGTTGTTTTTGAATTCATTCAGAGCGTTAAATAGAGCATAATTATTTTGTATGTTACTTTTAACATTATTACTAGAGTCAAAAAAGTCGGTGAATTGAAATTTGTAAAAAAACTCGAGAGCATGCAGTGAACGATATTTACGTAATCCTCCCAAACAATTTGATGTCGGAATATTAAAAAAATAATCAATGAAACTATTTTGAAAACATCACGCTTATTATGCTTGAGTGCTTTTGTCCACACTTAGAAATACATGTCCACACTTAGAAATACATGTCCACATTCGTTTTATCCATATCTCCTGTTTACAGTTTGAGTGCTCGTGAAAAGAGGAGATACGCCCTTTGAACGCGATTGTTAAATTCTACACTGGCAGTTTTGTTATCTCTCCCGAGCCGACGAGTTGTCGCCTGTTGGGCTGACTGAGCTGAGCGACTCGCCGAGCCGTGGCTCTCATCATTCATGAATGATTCGACTCTCTAAAGACGAGCAACTCGCGAGTCGCTCTCGACAGCGAGTCGTTCGGTTTGAACGGCTCGTTCGCGAACGACCCGTCACTACTACGCTACGCTGCAGTATCTGCTCGGTTGGGAGACACGTGTGTGGCTCTCAGGTAGAAACCTTCCTCCACCACGAGCCATCGCCAGTAAGCGGGTCGTGCGTAGTCTGACCTGCAGTGGAAAAGGCCTGGTCGTGAGAAGGCGGACGTCGTCTCGGGGGCCCCACGAACACGTGACGTCACCTTGTGCGTGCGGACACGCACCAGTGGAAAGTCCGCTTTAATGAAATGTCCTCCTTTTCCAGAGTGAACGTCAATTTTTCTCCTGTGTGTCTGGTAACCCTATTCACAGTAGACGAAAATAGGCCTACCTCATCTTTAGTCTATTTTTAAAACATCTACACTTTAATAGGGACTACTTTTCATTATTCGCCGACCGGTGCTATAACCTGTTAATGTTCTAAACTCTATCTAAGTTAACGTTTATGTCCGAGGGATATATTGTGTGTGTGTATGTATAATATGTGTGAATAGATACCTATAGGCTATTCACGGTGAACTGAGCACTTTTGAAAGACCTCTCATCCGGAATAATCGTAAAAAACTATGTTTAATTTTGGCCTTAGACATTAACTTCCGAGTGCAGGGGATATACACACTATGTTTATTACTTATACAAGAATATTTATTTCAGTAGGTGGTTAAAGTATAACAGATAGCTGGGAGGAAAATGTAATTAGTGTTTAGAAATGCTCGCTTTAACGTGAATAGCATATTATGTCCGCTTTCCGTTACTCACGGATTTGACTGGTCAGTAATTTCAGCAACGTCAGCTATCGTTCCGATACTGCTTCAGGCACTGATGGTCGCACCTGAGAGGCACCCTGTGCGAGGCTACCCGTTGCTGAGATCGCGGATTTTACTGGTGTTTGAAACGTCAGTGTTGCTAGGTAAACCCTTGGTTTGGCGAGACGTTCAAGTAATGTTCGAGGATACTATACCAAAGGAAGGTACAGGTGGTGAGGCAATCACTTACAATATTATGGTGCCGTCAAAAGATGTCCAAAAAACAGCAGTAGGTGAGTAACATTTTTACTGTTTTAGTCCAAATGCTGTACGAACATTAGTGCCGCCATACTTGTTTATATTTTCCTGCAAGCGGGAATACTACTGCCAGACGCTCCGAAACAATCAGTTTACCGATGAAGAGAAATATTAGCTGATTATTGACTACTGTTCCCTTATTGCTGCCGGCGAACGCTGATAAACCATCAGTGATTTCAGTGATCGTGGCCTACATCTGTATAAGGGACGTTTTGAGATCGGGAACGCGTGGTCGGCGAAGCCAGCGGAGAGAGATACCGGCGTAAACATGTCCAACATGAATACAGGTGTCCGGATTGGTTACGTGTATGACTGACATTGCGCGTGTACTCTATCGACAGGCAGGACCATCCCATTGACGGACCGACGCGACGTTTACGTACCTCGCAAGAGTTGTCAAAGCGATGGCGACCAGCCTCGACGCAAGCGTGGAGTGATTTCGCCGCACCCGTTCCGATATCGCACGCGTGTTTGGTTTGTTGTTGATGCACGCGCGCACTGTGGAAATGTAGAATGGATAAGGACGGCAGAGCCACCTTGTGGACAAGTGAATCACGCATACGTCGTGGGGTCTCGTATGTTTACGCTAGTATCTCTTTTAGCTGACCTCGCGGACACACGCGTTCTTATGGGTAGTTCGCGGTAAAATGAGCACAATTGAAAGCCCTGCTTAGTATCTAATTGTATGCACGTTATGTATTCTTCCACCTTATATAAAATTTACATTGCCATGGGTATCATCACTTTATTCATGCGTCGATCAGGTGAAACTGTGAAATTATTTGAAAATTAAATATCTAATAAATCTGCTCATTTTTACAATTCATTGCATTAAAAAATAAACGGAAAGCCAAAAAATATACCTTATGTTATCAGAAGTGATTACCTAACACTTTTTATTCGACGTTAAGATACGGAACTACTTCCCATCCATCGTTACCAACTTTACTAGGCGCATGTGACTCCGGGCGCCTGTTAAAATATATGCAGATATGAGACAGTGACATTTTTCAAAGGTCGATTTTAAAAGTGCTCACTTTATAGTGAACACCCTTTAATCTCAAAATTTTTCGTGGTGCGGCCTCTATCCCCAGTTTCATTTGTGCACGTTTCTACTGAAACATCCTGTATAGACACACACATACAAGCACTCTACGCAGTAATCAGGCCAAGTGTGATGTGACGTTTGTGGCTCCCAGGCCGGGATTCGTCGCTGTGAACAGGAGTTTACAGATGCTCCCAACACTCCCGAGTCCCACATTTCCCACGGGCGCAGGCGAGGGTACACGAGGAGAGAGAGAGAGAGAGAGAGAGAGAGAGAAAGAGAGAGAGAGAGGTCGACGAGGAGCGAGACAGAGAGATGAGAAGCTATGTGATGCGCATGCTCAGCAGATTCCTCCTCCCCAACACACGTCACTTCCCCCTCCTGTAAATGAGTGGATCCGTTTCCGGTCCAGAGCCACCCCTTCCCCATCCCCGCAACCCCACAATCGGTAAAACCACCCCTTTCCGATGTCACGCGCTACGTCACGTGAATACATTCCCACAGCACCCCCTTTTACACAGAGGCAGGGATTTCTGTTTTTGTAAAGAGGGCTATGAAAAAAAAGACCAACCTGTCTGTAGTGTAAGTCATACGGCTTACGTGAATTCTTGCACTTGCTTCCCACAGTGCACTAAAAATAGTAAAGTAAAAATGGCTGAAAGCAGGCTATCGAGACGGATAAAGTTTCGTCGTATCCACAAGATGCATAATATGGCGGACGTCTTAGCGATGGGTCAAACAGCTTTAGGGCGTTCACGGTAAAGTTAGCACTTTTGAAGGTTTTTCATCAGACATAATAACCAATAAATACATTTCATAGCGGCCTATGACTTTTGGTTTTGGGTATGGTGAATGTATACACTGTGTTTATTACACACACGGCATGGTATACATTAACAAGTGGTGGAAGGATATAAATTGGTTGAAAGAATAAAAAGTAACTAGGGCTTCGAAAGTGCTCACTTTATCGTGAACGGCCTATACTTTCATGTAACGCGTTCTATCGTTCCGGTTTTAAGGAAGTAACACGTTCCAGTAACACGCAGTTTTTACGACCGCTCACTGTGAAACATTTCTCGCTTGTCCCGACGTTCCGGGATATAACGATCACAGATTTTTTTTCTAAGTCTACCCTATTTCTAAGTGTTAAGTGAGCGTCCGCTGTAGAACAGAAGCTTGTTGCGTCTCAGGGCTGTGCTTCTTACGTCTTGAAGGAAAGGAATTCATGCGAGGAGGCGTGCATCTCGGCCGATGCGATCACGATGTCCAATATTCCAAAGATTGGCGTTCCAAGAAATAACGTTTGCGGATGCGCACAGTTGCAAGCCAAAACGTTCCAAATAATAACCTTTACGTATGCGCAGTAGTCAAGCGTTGGTTTAAGTGAGACAATCGAAGACGTTCCATAAACAATGGGGCTTGTTACTCGTGTAAGACGTGCCAAATTTTAACAGTTTATTATAACTGTTACGTTAAATAACGCCTATATCTATGGCGTATATAAGTTAGCCGTTTGAATTCTTGCGGAAATTTCTTATGGCATCCAATGGGAATATGCGAGGAGGCACACGAACTGCTACTGTCAAATAAGGTATGTTACAATACACACAAGGAAAAGGCTATAGATGGATTTCCGCCGTAAGAGAAATGCCTTCTCCTGACTGACTGGTTTTCTACCGCTGCGGCTAAACAGGATGAGGTTTGACGGGATGGGCACAACATATTGATGTAAATGCGAGGTGTCACATAGTGAGCGCCACACTACTGTGACACCTCGCATTTACATCAACGCGTTGTGCCCATCCCGCAGCAGCGGCACAAACGCCTAGTATGACGCCGGCCTAATATATATTTTATGCGTACTCTACCAACAAAACGATTCAACGACAACCACTAGTCTTCTTTCTAAACATGCCTGATTTGGCATTAAAAGCCAAGACAGGTAATCAGAATGGTCAAGTTGATTCCCCTTTTGTATCATCAATTTATATGCAAAATGCAAAATCAAATCGTAGAACCATTTTACTTAATACGCTGCTAGCATACCTATAGGCTGTTCACGGTAAACTGAGCACTTTTTAAATCAACCTTTTCATAATATCCTGCATATAAACCGGCACACTAACTAGTAATAAACCCCGTAAAGTTGGCAATGACAGAGAGAAAGTAATTCCATGCTTTAAAATCGAATTTAAAGTGTTGGGTAAACATTTGTGAATATTTAAAAGATTTATCGCGTTCATCTTAATTATAAGCATTTTTGAATGCATATGAATGTGAGAACCAGCAAGTTTGTGAAATATTTAGTTTTCTAATAATTTCACAGTTTCACTTGACTTACGCATTAATGAAGTTACCATGTCCAAGAAAATGTCAGATCTACATATGGTGGAAGGATGTATACGAGAAGATCTTAAGCAAGTATTCCTAGAACTACTCAAACTACTATGCACTGTAACATACATGCAGTTATGGGCTGTGATCTTTGCCCCTATAAAAGTTACTCATCTTTAATAAATACAGTATGAATTTTAAAGGCTGTTCACGATAAAATGAACAATTTTGAAAGCCCTGTTTAATATCTACTTGTATGCACATTGTGTATTCTTCCGCTTTATGTAAGATTAACATTGCAATGGGCCCCATCACTTTATTTATGCATCGATCAAGTGAGACTGTGAAATTATTAAAAAATTAATTATTTAACAAATCTACTCATTTTTACACACTGATACATAAAAAAAAGCGAAATAATAATCTAAATTATTACAAATGGTTACCGAACACTTTTTATTCGACGTTAAGATATATAACTACTTTACATCCATCGTTGCCAATTTTACCGGACGCATGTCACTAATTGCACCCGTTGAAGTATAAGCAGGCAAGGGCAGTGACTGTTTTCTAAGGATGATTTCAAAACTGCTCACTTTATTGTGAACAGCTTTTAATGGGTCGGTCTGTAAATACTTTTTAAGGGCTTCAAAATAAGCTATACAACTTGAGAGCTTTATTACTGACTAATCTGAAGTGCTCTTTCTGAGAAAAAAAAAAGAGGTTTGCGAATACGTTAAATTGGTTTGTGTTTAAAACATAGAATTTTTGAGCTTATATTCCACCCAGGAGACTTGATTTGAAGGACAACTGTATACTCATATGCAACACACCGCCTAACAACCTTTTAAGGGGTAGCTTATGTTAAAAAAAAAAACAATATTTTATTCTTTAAAGGAAATTCTAATTAATATTAGGTAGCGTATTTGTATCAATATTTTCTGATCACGAGGTGAGTGTGTTTATATGGTAACTTGTTAATTAAATAAATATTAATATTTCCACTCGATCATTATCTCCCAGCTGTAATAGAAATTAGTTAATTAAACTTTCAATTCCCAAAACACCTGGCAGCTTCACACGGACCACAAATTGTTTGGTAGCCGCAGCAAATAAGCAGTACAGGAAATATCATTTTTTAATGTGCATGCGTATGTGAGCTTTTCGGGCGTAAATACGATAATTATTTTGAGCACGTTATCACTACTGCACAGATTATGTTGGTTTAACGAGTGCAACGTTTGCACTTTTCTCCTTGTCGTTAGAATGTGTCCGTCTACACGAGGAACTACGTTAGCGAATGTGGTAAGGCCGAGTCATACTAACAAATTTCTCCGTCAAAGGGCTTCACAAATAAAGTTGGTCAAATAAAACTGGCTGTTTCTGACGTCACCTAAACGTCGTTATCGCCACCATGTGTGTCTTCTGGAAAATTTGGATCGCTCTAGTTCCCATCAAACACTAGAAATATTCAAAAAGCAGGTGGGAAATGAGGATGGGGGGGGGGGGGGGCTATGGATTAACTATGACTCCTCTTCTTTTCCTCGCAGAAGAGAACTAAAGACTAAGGTTTGCAAAGTTGTTTGTTATGTACCTGAATATTAGATTTTAAAAGCATGGGGAAATCATCTGAAGCAGCATTGGTAATACAGTTAAGTAGCATACAGTATAATTTGCAACAGAACCTGAAATAAACTACATTAGTTAAAGTTTATTTATTTCTACCACTTTTGTTGTAAGTAGGGAGGGGTGCAATGAATTTGAAAAGGCGATCATCCCTACCATTATTAATATCGCCCCTTCAAAATCTGGGCGGCCCTTATTATCATTTAACATCTAATATTCTCGATTCGATAAAACTGGTCGGAACGTGGACAAAACACGAGAAACATCACTACGTAAACATCACTACAGAAACATCTCTACAGAAATATCACTACAGAAACAGCACTACAGAAACATCACTACAGAAACATCACTACGTAAACATCACTACAGAAACATCATTACAGAAACATCACTACGTAAACATCACTACGTAAACATCACTACAGAAACATCACTACAGAAACATCACTACGTAAACATCACTACGTAAACATCACTACAGAAACATCACTACGTAAACATCGCCAAAATAAAAAGGCACCGAGAAGAATGTTCTTATAAATGAACTGCCAAAGTAGGGTCTCCCCTTAAGTTCGCCTGAAACATGTACTGTATTTATGTACTATTCGTAAATGAATCATGTCCTACCAAGTAGTGTTATGATATCTGCAGTGATAAACTAACACTTTCAAAAGCCCAGATTAATTTATACTTTCGGTTGACTGGGTATTCTTTCTCAATACAAAAATAAATCAACAGTGGTATGAATGTAACGACTAGGATTCGTGAGTGAGTGAAGAGATTTGGGCGGCTCTTAACATCGAGGTCTTGAGAGTCGATGAGGATGAAGCGAGGTATGGAGCAGCGCCGGAATGCAAGAGTGGGGAGAACGTGGGATCCCCGAGAAAACCCGCCGACCAGTGGCATCATCCGGAACGATTCCCACTTGTAAAAATCCGGGGGTTGCCTCACCGGAAATAAAACCCGGTTCGCTTTGGTGGGAGGCGAGTAGCCTAAACACTACACCACCGCGGCGTCCTGATTCGTGATTCGGACAAACAATACTGTGAAATTATCAGAAACACAGAGGCACAAGGACTGTAATTTTTGTATTAGTACAAGAAATTATTTGGAAATTAGTTGCGAAAGATTTTTTTGTAACACTAAAAATAAACAAGAGTACATTTCACATAAACCCTGTGTGAAATGTGTGAAACTTTTGTTGAATTAACAATCAAGTGTTGTAGATTTCAAATTTATAATAAAAGTTGCGCTGCATAAACAATTTTGTTTGTTTTCCAAAATGTTATGTTGTAAATGTACAGCATTTCAGCTGTGGAGTTACTGAATAAAATCGTGTTTCGAAAGAACTGTTTATAACAAGCACATAATTTTTTGTACTGCGTGGTCACGCGCCGCCGCTTCTTTGCAAGGGCTGTTTCATCTCCGCCTCTATACCTCAGGCAAGCTCAGAACTTGTTCCTCCCCAAGAAGATGTAATCTGTGCCACTGGTGGAGTCCCAGGGGGAGAGGTGGGGTGGCCCCCACAATTAGCTTATCGCCTGCGATGCTGACGTTACTCCCGCTTGCCTCGACTTGGGAGCCACTGCGTGAATTCTCTCGTGCATCACCCCGGTCTGCGCCATTTGAGGCGTGAAGATCGTTCTGGACCAGGTAATCTAATCAATAAAAGCCGCGGTGTCTCTCTGTATGAGTTTACTACGCCATGGGCAAGTCGGAAGACGACGGGGAACAGTGCAATGGCGAACGAGTACTGAGCAAATGCTGGCGAGTGCAATAATTTTTAATATTATATTATACAATATATAACATAAGCATTTAATTATGTGTTTGTGTATCATACATTTTTTTAAATAATATCTGCATGTATTTTTATACATATTTGTGATTTTGTTTCGTATCTTTTTTTTTTGTGGCGTTCGCAACATTACAGGATGTTCACAATAAAGTGAGCACTTTTTAAATCAACCTTAGAAAAAAATTCCTGCTCCTACCTGCTAAAACGGGAGTCCTAAATGACATGCGTCCAGTAAATTTGGTAACGATGGATGGGAAGTACAGTAGTTCTGTTTCTTAAGTCGAATAAATAGCTTAGGTAACCATTTGTGATAACGTAAATTATTTATTCCGCTTTCTGTTTTTTTTTTTATTGCATCGGCGTGTAAAAATGAGAAGATTTGTTAGATGTTTACTTTCCTAATAATTTCACAGTTTCACTTGCCCGCCGCAAGAATAATGTGATGAGACTCATCACAATGTTAATCTTATGTAAGGCGGAAGAATACAAAACTTGCATACAAGTAGATCTTAAGCAGCACTTTCAGAAGGGCTCATTTTACCGTGAATATTCTATACCTCAGCATTTCTCCTGTGTAATAATTGGATACGTTTTTTGTTGCTCATCTCCCGAAAATTCCCCAAATCTTCAGTCGTTTTTTGTTTGCTATACAGAATGTACGTGAATAAGTGTTACAGATTAATAGGGGTGGTACATGAGAATAAATGGAACATATTTGATCAAGGTACCCATGTCCGGAAATGCCTCCCTATACCAAACCACGGCGATACCAGAAAGCAAGGTTAGTCGGCAACACGGTGGCTACCGGGCATGTACTGGACATTATAACCCATTTCACGGGTTACTTCACACTTTTCTGAAGCCCTGCTAAAGTTACGCTTAGTGCAAACTAAGCTCAACTAAGTCTAGAAAATTACATCAAGGGACATCGCACCGAATTCGTGCGCACTCAGTTGTAATAATATTTTGCATGAGAACTGTTTCTTACTAGGCACTGCTACCAGCACACATGATTTCTCGCTGTTTCTATTCATGTATATTATAAGTGAAATGTTACAAATTTCAAATAAAATTAGGGCATATCTTCATTTAACGTAAAATAAGATACTCTTACGTTAACCGAGGTAATAACGGCATTTAGGAAATAGCTAAACATGATTGTAGGAAATAACTAAATCCGTAATTCATGGGATGATTTTTCAAATGTTTGATTCAAAAAGTGTGAAGAAATCGCGAATAGACTACACATGTGTGAGTTGAAGGTGTTTTGCACTGCCCCATCTGACGCACAGTAGGAGGTTCCATTGTCTGGTCACCTCGCTCCCCTGGCCTAACGTCTTTGGATTGATACATTCAGGGCCACGTAATAACACTGATGTACGAGACTCCTGTGAATACCAGAGAAGAACTTGCGGCCAGGATTCCTGCAGCATTCGAAAACATCAAGAACACACCGGCCATCTTCAATGATGTGCTCCGCAACATGCCGTGGCGCTGCAGAGCATGCATCGAATGCGGAGGAGGCAATTTTGGGCAGCTGTTGTACTCTCTCTCTCTCTCTTTCTCTCTCTCTCTCTCTCTCTCTCTCTCTCTCTCTATAATAAAACAGATTTACGAAACTGATTCACATGGTGCACCTTTCTTAATACCTGACGCCTCTCTTGCACGCTAAAATCGCCATTTTGCGTAGGAGGCATTTCCGGACATGGGTACCTTAATAAAATATGTTCCATTTCATCTCATGTACCATCCCTTATTAATTTATAACACTTATTCATTGACAACCTGTATATCCAGCTACTTTGCGGCATACTGAACGTGTATATAGGCTGTTCATGGTAAAGCGAGAACTTTTAAGGCCCTAATTCCATATTTTTTCACCCATTTTTTTGCCCTTTAGCAACTTTTTCAAATAAATACTGCCATGCAAGTAATAAACAAAGTGTGTAGATTCCACCGCACTCAGAAGTTAACGTTTAAGACTATAAAATAAAATATATTTATTGTCTATTATTCTTAATAAGAGGGATTTCAAAAGTGCTCACTTTACTGTGAACATAATATAAATATCACACCGTATCAGTTGTGTGACAAGCTTACAAAGCACTAGGGGTTGTGGTGGTGTAATGGTTAGACTACTCGCCTCCCACCAAGGCGAACCGGGATCGATTCGCGACGGGGTCGCCTTCGGATACGGGAATCGTGTCGGACGATGGCGCTGGTCGGCGGGTTTCCTCGGCGATATCCCGTTTCCCCCACCCTTTCATTACGACGCTACTCCATACTCACCTCGCTTCACCTTCATCGGCTCTCAAGACCTCGACGTTAAGAGCCGTCCAAATATCTTCACTCGCATACGAAGCACATGTCCATCACTCTGATAGGTGTTGCTAATTCCTGAAACGTATTGTTCCCTACAGGAATATCACTGTGGCCAACCTTGCGCCAGCCAGTGGCCTTACATGAAACGTATTGTTCCCTACAGGAATATCACTGTGGCCAACCTTGCGCCAGCCAGTGGCCTTACATGAAACGTATTGTTCCCTACAGGAATATCACTGTGACCAACCTTGAGCCAGCCAGTGGCCTTACATGAATCGCCCATCCGAGCCTTGGTTGACGGGATGTGGGGTGGGGTGCTGTCACCCCCCCCCCCCCCTTGTGTACTTGACTTCTCGCGACTGATGGCAGCCACGTCTTCCAGAAAGTCGAGGATTACCTCCTCCGGGCAAGAAACGGACACAACTGGGTCATCGGGTGCATGGTACGAGTGTAAATATAACGTATTCTCGATTACTTCACACTTTTTAAATCGACCACTTAAAAATCACACCATGAATTACGTACTTGGTTGTTTCCTATGTAAATCTAGTGTCACAATCATTTCATATTTGTTATAACATAAAAGTACTTTATCTTTGGTTGAATTGTTCTTTTACTTATATTTCATCTGTCAATTATAATACTTCATTTTTAATTAACACGAATAAAAGCAGGGAGAAAATGTGTGTGTGGCTAATGCCTAGTGAGAAATAGTTCTTCTGCAAATTATTATTATAGTGAGTGCGTACGAATTCGGTGCGTCGTTTCTTTGGTGTAATTTTCTAGGCTCGGTAAAGCTTCGTCTGTATGAGACGGAGGTAATGTCCTGAAAGCAGAACTTCAGCAGGGTTTCAGAAAAGTGGGAAGTAACCGTGAACGGGCAGTCTCCAGAAATGGTGGCTGACGAGTATAAATACAATCCTCGCCCTGACAGCGGGAGGTGCTTCATAGTGTTCAGACAGGTTTCGACAAGCAGCGATGGTGAACTGAGAGTCGCGGAGTATGCGTCGAGACATTTGAATTCTCGCCGAGTGCGGTGGTTTTTGTAGTCAACACGGACGTCGGATAGGTGGTGGGAGATCACGAGATATTGCAACATTGGCATGGGCGTAGAAGCCATGGGGGTCGTGGGGGTCCGGACCCCCACTGGGGTTATGAGGACCCCCACTGGAGTAATTATCACCCCCCATGGATGGTAGGACTTTTGAAATCAACCTTTGAAAAATGTCACTGTCCCTACCTGCATATATGTACACGGGCTCCCTGAGTGGCATGCATGCAGTGAGGTTGGTAACAATGGATGGAAAATAGTTTCATGTCTTAACACTGAATTAAAAGTGCTTTGGTAAATATTTCTGAATACTGAATTTATTTACTTTGCTCTTTTTTTATGCATGTAGGTGCAAAAAAGAGCCAATTAGTAAAGTATTTACTTTTCTAAAAATTTCACAATTCCACTTGACCGACGCATGGATAAAGTGATTAGACCCATAAAATGTGTAAGAATACACTACGTAATGTGACTGAAAGCGAAAAATTGATAGTGACAGAAGCGTAAGCAAAACTGTAATGTTGAAATACAAATATTTGAGTGCGTGTTCAGTCCAAACTTCATATCATGTGGTGCAGAACTACGAACAAAAAGCATACTATGCATTCGTGGAACGGCACGTATTACACACCCCTCTCTCCTCTGCATACCTCAATTTTGGTCATACTGCTACAACAAAATTCAACATGAAACTAATGGCATTTGTTCTATTTCGCAGAGTGAAGATAAATTAGACGAAGTTGTTGATCATGAAAAAGAAATACCATTGCCTTCGTCTACTTGTGAAATGACAATAAAATCAAAAAGAGACGAATACTATTGAGGACAACATTTCTGAAGAATACTCTCAAATTCCAATATTACTGGAAAACTAGGTATCCATGGATCCTCCCCAAACCAAAAATTGATGTACTGTATCAGTTCTGCCATCAAGTGTATGCTGAAAATCACTGCAAACTGAAGAATTCGTCTGAAAATACCTTTGTTGCTGGCGGTTTTAGAAATTGGAAAAAATCCCTTGGAAAATTTGGCGTTCATCAGAAAAGCAAAGAACACATGTTTGCCGATACTGAAATAAGCCATTTCAAGAACAGTTTACCAATCGATTCAAATTTCTTCAAAACTTCGCGTGGAGCAAGAGAAATCACAAAGGTGCCTATTGAGAATGTTGACAGCTTTAAGATTTCTCCCAAGGCAAGGTATCGTAGTGCGTGGTCATGAAGATGATGAACGTAATCATGCACAGGTTCTCTCAATTTTATCTAAAGACTATGTGGATTTTCACTCGTGGTTGCTAAGAAAAACAACATGGACAAGTCCAGAGGTCCAAAAGGAAATTCTTGATATGTTTGCAAGAGAAATACCGCTGTCCATATTTAGTGAAGTGAACGACTGTGGTTCTTATGCTGTAATAGCTGATGGAACTCTAGATATAACTGGTACCGATCAGCAGTCAGTGTTCATTCACTGCGTGGACAAAAATTTGCAACCCCAAGAACAGTTTATTGGGTTACATTCAATGGTATCAACTACTGGTGAAACCCTAGTGAAAATGATTTTGGATATACTGTGTAGACTACAACTTCCTTTAAGTAACCTGAGAGGTCAATCATACGATGGAGCAGCGAACATGTCTGGGCAGTATAATGGAGCACAAGCCATTATCAAAATGAAGCAACCATTAGCGCATTATGTTCCTTGCACTGCTCATGCATTAAATTTTGCCGCAGCTTCGGTAGCAAGAAGTTGTTCTGTTATTTCTGCAGCACTAAAGTGTGTTAATGAACAGTGTGTTTTAATAAGTCAGAGTGGGAAATTAAAGGTTGGGTTATGCGAACTTTAAATTAACAATGGTGATCCGTCTCCTAACCAAATAAAACCACTATGTCCAACAAGATGGCACTGTCGTGTGGGACCAGTTCGGTCTACCTTAGAAAATTATAGTGCTCTCCTTGGTGTTTTGGAAGACAATAAAAATTACAGCGAACGAGCCAATAGATTGTTGGATAAATATGGCCAAGGAAACACATGTCTTGGTATGGTCATAGCTGTGGAAATATTTTCGCACTTAGAGAATTTAAATAAAGCACTTCAAGGGCGCAAACAAACGGTTTCTGGGGCTCTAGCAGCAACTGAAACTGTAATGTACATTCAAAGATCTTAGGAGAGAGGAAAAGTTCGATGACATATTTGAACGATGTAACACGTATGTTGAGGAATTGGACTTGGAGCCTGTTAAAATATCACGTATTAGAAAACCACCAACGAAATACTCCAGTGGAGCAAATTGCCATGTGAAAACAGATGCTAGGTAATACTTCCGCAATCAGTTTTATGAAGCACTTGATACTGCAGTAGTGCAAACAGAGGTTCTGTTTCAGCAATCAAGCATGGAGCAATACAAGAAACTTGAAACTATTTTAATGTCTGGAGAAGTTTCGAAAGTTATCGACAGTCACCCCGATTCGCTCAAACTCAGATCCGCTAAAACTTCAGGTGCCATTATTTAGAGCCAACCTCCAGTGGCGCAGTCGGTTGGTGCGCCACCCATCTGGGGTACAGGAGGCTCTGGGTTCGAATCCCGGGCAATGCATGGGTGTTAAATTAAGTTAGGTTATAAGCTAGTCTGTAATCCGTCCCGTGCTATGCTTTCTAGAATAAAACCGGGGGAGGTTAAAAAAGTCCTTTACAATTACATTTTACATTATTTAGAAAACTGCACAAGTTGTCATCCCTTGAGCAAGCTGCTACAGAAATTCCATCTTTAACCACTGAGACTAGTGCAATGCTTTAAAAGTGTATTAATTTTTTTTCCCCGTGTTAAATCAATTACTGAAATTTTCGCTACCTACAAAAGTGTTTTGTTTCTATTATTGCAGGTGAGACAACTATTCAGTGGAGTTGAACAACGTTTAACAACTTTTAACTCGTATGACGAGCCCTGCTTCATCTTGTGAAGCCGAGAGAAGTTTCAGTACACTTAGAAGACTGAAAATTTATCTGAGAAATACCATGTCACAAAAGCGACTCAACTTCTTAAATTTGTGTCGTGTTCATAAAAAGGGGCTTGATAGATTGAACTTATAGTCATTGTGCACTGAGTTTATAAACACAAGTGATATCAGATTTTTTTTTTTTTTTTTTTTTTTTTCGTGAAATAGCTACTTAAATTTCCTTTTCGCAAATGTATATTACCCTCTTTATCAATAACTTATTTTTCATGTGCTAGGCTTTATATTGTATATTTTTATAATTTTATTTATAACATTTAGAAAAATATCAACAATCCATAACATTAAGAGTTATTAAAGTTCAGTTCAGTTCAAGAAATAGTTTTTAAGTTTAAGTGATTAAATAGTCCAATTATTATTTTTTAAATTTGATTTAAACACTTTGTAAGTAAATTGCTGAAATATTACTCAAAATAACTGCATGTTTTTATCTTTTTATCAAATGCTACCAGTAAGTGAATGAAAATTATTACTTACTTTCAAAGACTTGAGTACAGGTGCAATAATATCATCAGCAGTCTAATTTAAATAGCCGTTCGAAGATGGAAGCAATAAAAGCATGTTATGTATGAGCTGTAACACAATTTTTAAAAATTAATCTTAAAAGTATGTTTCTTCCCTCGCTAACGAGTGGGGAAATAGAAGACACGTGATCCTCGTAGCTTTAAAATAAGTCACTGAAATATGGACCCCCACTGGGAAATACGCTGTCTATGCCCATGAACATTAGTGCAAGTGAACTGATAACGAGACTTAGTTTACACCTTCTATATTAGCAGGAAGAATTTTTCATTAAGTTGATTAACGTAATTACTAGTATGTTGGTCTATTATAGTAGACAGTGGTGGTAAGGTAAGCGAGTGAAGAGGGGCGGCTCTTAACAGCGAGATCTTGATAGCCGATGAGGGTGATTCGGAAAAAAGAGATCCCCAAGTAAGCCCACCGACCAGCGGCATCGTCCAGAAAGATTCCTACATGCGAAATATCAGGGAGTGACCTGGCCGGGGAATGAACCCGGTTCGCCTTGGTGGAAGGCGAACAGGCTAACCGCTTAGCCACCACGGCCCCTAGCGGTGAGAAAGGCTGCACAATTTATTTTTGTGAGAATCGTGAATAAATGAGGAAGTATGGTTTTAGTTCCTTTTTTTTTTTTTTTCATCAGGACCTCAAACCCCCACGAGCCTGGTAACACACAGTTGCACGCAACAATATCTATCTTTCAGGAACATTTATGCCTGGAGAACACTGCTGTGTGCCGCACATCCAAACGAGTTGAAAAAAATTATCGATATATAGAAAATAATATTATACCAACGACGTATCGATATAAGGCGTCAATATATTTCAACAATATTCTATCGAAATCAATGTTTTTTCCAGGTGTTGAAAACAAATATTCTTAACATACTCTTTCAATAAGTTTTGTTTTGAATAAAAAAAATTAATTAAAAAATTACTATGTTTACTTTGACAAGGTGCACCAAAAACAGGTACCACATCTTTCTGTAATGTCTCGGGTTCTCAATAGGTAATATTCCAAGCAATTTTACAGCTGTCAATTTTTTAGTATATAAAATATCAAATTTGTATATACCGAAAATCGATATTTTTCTTTCGATATAACGTTTCGTAAAACGATACCAACATCCCTAGGGCAAGTATCGAGACCCCTGCTCACTCACCGCTCAGTTAACGCCGTCCAAGGCGGGCGGGGCAGGCTGGTATCCAGCCGCCAGTCGTAAAAGCTCGATTGAGATTTTCTGCAGTTCCCTCGGAACGAGTTCCGAGCCTCGTGGCTTTGTCTACAATCGGGACGTGGTCTGCCTCCAGAGATGTCCCTATGCCAGGTGCATTGTCGTCGATGGCATGCGGGATTGCTCTCCTGCGCCGAAGAAACGCACGGCCAGCTTTTTTCCTGTTGCTTGCGGTGATTGTTCGACAATCCAGTAAGGACACTTTACAAGTAAGCTTTAATTGGCGAGGTGTTTGCCACGACGCAATGTATCTATTGCAGCAGGAACGTAAGCTTTCTTTTATACGCCGAGGGAAATGAAAGCAGTGTCAGGATTGCTCTGCCGTTACTATGTCGCTAGACACGAGGTCATAGATAGAGGCCTGCGAAATTCGCGTTAATATTTGAGGACATTTTAAACTTGAAACTCTTCTACCTCTGCAATACGTTTGTCATTGGGCAATTCTTTTGTTGACACACCCCGGGCAACTCTGCGCCAATTGGGACACACGATTGTGATGTGTTCATTTGAGCACATCACAATCGTGTGTCCCAATCAAGTGCAGGTTACTCAGGAAGGGAGGGACTTCTACACATGTGCAGCAGCCAATGGAGAAACGATGCCGGCTCGAGTATATACAGTACTCTGAATTTTAGCCAAAATAACACGAATTTTGCATGTCCCTAGTCATAGAGTAAGGATAAGAAGAAACTCAGTTAATATTTTTTAACTGGCTGCTGCCATTTTTCAAGAGAGGGAACACTATGGACATTGAGAGTTTCAACATAAAAGTCAAATCGTTCGTTTTCTCTTAATCCTTTCAGTCCCGAATTAATTTTCTACCTCAAGTGTTGCAATTGTTACATATTTTGATGTGCACTGTACTTGTGCCGAGCGTGCTTTTGGGAATCAGTGAACTGTGTGCTGCGTATTCGTCGATGTCAGTATTAACCATTTACAGATGAGAGATGCAAAAAACTTTAACAAATCAGATCTCTCAAAGGAAGACTCTCAGTACACATGTTACTGATTCCTTGATGCGTACAGTCAAAATCGTTTTCTTGTTAGATTCCAATCAAAAAAATATTTGTAAAATGATTAGTAATTTGAAAATTTTAAGACCTTTCAGGCATCTATCCTCACGTCAAAGTGACGTCATGACATATTCTCGCTTGAAGAGCCTAACATTTTAAGGAGGTATATTTACCTCAACATAACTTTTTGGATGCTCCTTCGAGGCCGAACATCTGACCTCGAACGAACATTTTCACACAGTATTTATACAAATTTAACTCAATTAAGTGTTAGAGGGGTAAATACAATTCAATACCCAATAGTAACACAGTATCACTCTCTTTTAAATGATTCCACTAATAGAAGCGTATTTGCCCGAAAAAGGAGACAACATATTTTCACTTGGTAGTGGGGTGTTACAATGTTCATTAAGCTGTAGAGGGATTTTCATTGGAACGTCGAATCACAGCGGTTGTCTTCAAAAATGTCCAAATAAGGGAGACACTGCAACACTCGTCGGCAGAAAGTTCGTCATTTCAAATTGTGCGCTATCTAGGGCGTACGTTACGTCACACCCACCGGCTGGCGGGGAAGGAACGCTAGCGCTCCACGCCACTGCGTATGCGGGAGCTGGTACTACCAGCCTCAGTTGTTACCGGAACCATGATCGCACCTGTTGTCACGATGAAGAGTGTGCATTCATTATTAAAAAGTGCAGTGAAAATGTTTTTTCAGCTACGCCGCGCTACATCAGACTCAGCGTGCAGCAAACATGTTTGCAAATATGTAATTTTTAAGGATAAATCACCAAGTTCAATATATGTTTTGTCCATTTTTCACTTCCAGTATATTTTTGCACGTGCTGAAAAATGAACTTGGATCGTTGCTGGGTTTGTCAGGTTGAACGGGGGTGGACAGGAGGCCCCAAAAACACGTAGTTTTAGATGCAGTTGTCTCAAGTTGAAAGTTAAAGTCAATGTCAAGCCGCTATTTGCCGAGAATCTTACAGAGGTTCTGTGGAAAGTGTGTTATTTTATTGTAGTGCAATTTTTATTTCGGAATATTAATTAAAGTTAGTCTTAAATCAAATAAATGGCAAACGATTATAATGTGAAGAGGAAATATACTAATTTACATTATTGAATAAAGTAAACAAGTGAGTTTTTGTTTAGAAATAAACTTTAAATATAAATTGGAAGTCTTTTTTATAAAGAAAAAATGTCTTTAAAATGCTTTCCTGGATAATTTGATAATAATTTACATAACATGATACACATTTTTACGAAGCTCGCAGAACCAATGTTTAATCGTCTGAACTCTAACTTTACAATTGTATTGTGTATTGGTGGTTTCGTCATAGTAAAGGAAACGTAAAGTCAAATGTTAAAGATTTCTATTGTATCAGGGCCTTGCACGGACGAAGGTGCCGCCTGGCTGCTATTGTATATTCACAGTTTCTTCACACTTTTTGAGGCAAACATTTGGATAATCACGACGTGTGCGTCTTGTTTGGCCGTTTCTTAAATATGCCATTTATCAGACGAGTTTTACACTTGTTTTAATATAAAAGTACCATACTTTATGGTAAAATTGAACTTTTGTTTAAATTTTATCTATAAATTGCAATATTTAATTCATAATTAATGTGAATGAAAACAGTGATTAAAATATTGGTGTCTCGTTAATGCCCAGTAGGAAATAGTTATTATATAAAATATTATTACACCGAGTGCGCATGAAAGCTGCACGTCGTCCCTTTGGTGTAATTTTCTAGACTCTGTTAAGCTTTGTTTGTATGAGGAGGAGGAATATCCTAGAAGCAGAACTTCAGCAGGGATTCAGAAAAGTTCGAAGTGACCGTCAGTGGTCTATGCTCGTTTTTCCAAGAAACTATTAAATGCTCGTCCAATGTGTTGATGTACGAAACGAACGCGCACTTCACACGAGGGCTGTTGAGTACTTTCGAGACATCATGCACACTAGAGACACCGTTTAAGAGCACTCCAAGATAATTAAAACAGCTTAATATTTGTATTTCAATACCTAAGCATCAGATACATACAACACTACCCAATCTGACCTGCATCGAAACTTTCTACAGACTTTCCACCAATAATATAGTAGTGTTACAGCTGAAAGTCCGGTAGGTATATGCAGTGTGACAAGAATACTACAAAGCTGATCAGACACTTGCGCTTAAAGGCGATGGCGCATTGCAGCCACGTAGTTTTTAGATAGGGAATCTCATTGTTAATGAAATTCCTTCTCTATGCATGAATCTTAAAGATAACTGTCCCAAATAAAATTTTCGACGCAACTTCCTCAGAGAATACTGCCACGTTGAGAAAAAAAAATTGTAATATGTAAATTTTAAAGTTAAATCTTAGAAATTAACATAAAACATAAAAATTTGGGAAGACTTCTTAACCCAGTATCCCTTAATAAATGTCACGTAGAATACTTTTTTGTTTGAAACGGTTATCTTTAAAATCGATACACGAAGATAGAAGGGACTGATTACCCATGTAAACTTTACTGCTTCACGTTTGGTTGAAACCGCCCTTAAGCTACAGTCACTGGCTTTACTTCAACATTTCTACATGCAGTGTTAGTTTTTGTCAGTTCTAATATACTGTGGCCTATAAAAATTTTCTCGAAACCAGAGGTTTGTGCAGCCACTTTGATCAAAATTCTGCAACACTTCCAACCTACGAGGTAAAAAATCTTTGGGAACTAGTTCTTGAATATATTTTTGTAACACTGCAAATTAATTAGAGTAAATTTCACAAAACCTTTGTGTAGAATGTGTAAAACTAATGTTGAAATCTAATAAATAAATGTAGTAGACTTCAAGTTTACTATAAATATTGAGCAGCATAAATTGTTTTGTATGTTTCTCACGGTTGCAATTGCACAATATTTCAGCTGTAGAGTACAGAGTTTTTTTACTGTTCATATTCAGCTTCGCTGTTAGATGAGAAATAGAATGTCGTGCGCTTAACAAGAGTGCCTTGAGCAAGTTTGATCATGAGTGGCTGTAACAAAAATGAAAATACAGCTACTAGAATATGATCATATACTTGCACAGTCTATGCATGAGTTTGTCACCGAGTCACATAGTTTAGTATATATTTCGACATAAACACATTCCGAAGTGTATTTTACAAAAGTCATGTTCACTAATATATTACTGCAGGATGGTAGCTTTTTTTTAATGTGAGTGAGAAAGCCTACTACTCTTTCTTCAACCTTACACGAGGATCGCATTCTCATAAGAATAGATTAACAAGCAAGAGAGACCTGCCTATCCTTGCCAAAATAGTAGAAATTAATATGGGTATAATTTAATGATGGAGTCCCACGAGAGGGCATTACGCTCAACTACCAAGCCGTTTATGCTGACCCTGATGTGAATACAGATGGCTATGAGCCCCTCAAGGCCTGGACAGCTGTGATGCCTCGCTGGTACCTCGGCGTCGTCGGCTCCGACTGGTAGCTCACACTGACACGTCTTGAACGGCATTGCGCGCCTGGAAAAGGGGGGGGGGGGCGTCGCGGTCTCAATATATACCCATCGGGTGACCGTGTCAATCACCTCTGTTTATTAAATAAGGCGGGTGCCCCAACTCTGGCCTCCACACTCCGCTGTATTAGTAAAGATTGTGTGAGGTCCAACTCTGGTCGCCACAATTATATCTTAAAAGTACGATTCTGTCATCTTCTGGGGTGTCTTCTTTTTGAGAGTGAACATACTGCAGACAGATTTAAAAGTGTCGTCATAGAAACTCACATTTAAATTACACTGCAATGCATCTGGTAGGCAGGCGAAGCCCGCCAAATTTAGGCCAGTGGTTTTTTCCTTTACTGAAAATTATCTTTTAACCACAGATCACATTGACAGATTTCGTAAAAATCGGTTATTCACTTGTTTTCCTCAAATATGTCTCACTAATAAAATGGTGGAATTATATAGGCTACTTCATTTTGATTTTTCATTTAAAAAATTCATGCATTTATATTTGGAAACTGGCTTGCAAATCACCAGAACCGAACAGTCAAAAAACTTAAGGGAGATTTATGTTCACAGAGTTTTCCCAATGTGCAGCAACAATACAACATTTTATCAGCGGCCTTCACAAGACTGGGATTTCTCAGTTCCGAACCGGGCGTATACACGATGAAAAATTTCTACATGCGAGGTTGAAGGTGCAATCGGGGAGGAATCATCGCCACATGATCTATTCACAAATTAGACCTTTCAAGGTTGGAATAGTTTTTCCCACTGTGCGGAAAGTACTGACAACTCCAGCTTAAAACCGTCCCCGACTTAAATATTTTTTACCAGTATTTTTCACTTGGCAGGAAAATTTTCATGAAATCACTAAATGTTGAAGCTGTTTATAGAGTGCATCTGAATTTTATTATAAAAATAAAAACCTTTATACGATGTAGGCCTATTTTAATATTTCAGAATATGTGGTTGTAAACAAAGTTATTTTTAATCTACTGTACTCCATTATCTAGTGTGTCCAATTCGAATAATAAACATTAAATTTCCCAACCAAACACGGTGGGACAAGGAGTATCATTACAAGAAAATTATCGCATGCTTGGCACTCTAACTATACCATCAGTCACCCGCCCACTAGCTACGAGTCTGCCTGTCTTGTCGGCTGATCGCTGACCCAGCGCTTTTGTTCGTCAATACTATGCAATTTCCTACACTTTAGTACTCCCTAACATGACGTTGTAATTACGTAATTATACTTGAGGACTCCCTACCTTTTGAAGAAATGATGTGTGCCGATGCCGAACGTGAACGACAAGTGTTGCTGAGATGACACTCCAGACGCCCGGACACGTGCGACCGCTTGGTACACGCACTTACACATGACTGGAAATTGGCCAGCACTAGGCACTGGTGTGTTTACTGGCCTGGTAGTTTGGGGCGCCAGTAGTGTTGGACGCCAGTAGTGATGGGCGCCAGTAGTGTTGGGCGCCAGTAGTGTTGGACGCCAGTAGTGTTGGGCGCCAGTAGTGTTGGGCGCCAGTAGTGTTGGCGCGCCAGTAGTGTTGGGCGTCAGTAGTGTTGGGCGCCAGTAGTGTTGGGCGCCAGTAGTGTTGGTCGCCAGTAGTGTTGGGCGCCTATAGTGTTGGGCGCCTATAGTGTTGGGCGCCAGTAGTGTTGGACACCAGTAGTGTTGGACGCCAGTAGTGTTGGACGCCAGTAGTGTTGGGCGCCAGTAGTGTTGGACGCCAGTAGTGTTGGACGCCAGTAGTGTTGGGCGCCAGTAGTGTTGGACGCCAGTAGTGTTGGACGCCAGTAGTGTTGGACGGCCGGTGGTGTTGGACGCCAGTAGTGTTGGACGTAAGTAGTGTTGGGGTGGACGCCAGTAGTGTTGGACGCCAGTAGTGTTGGCGCCAGTAGTGTTGGGGAGTTCGCCAGTGAATAGTGTTGGGCTGGCCAGTAGTGTTGGTCGCCAGTAGTGGATGTTTGGCGCCAGTAGTGTTGGACGCCATAGTGTTGGGCGCCAGTAGTGTTGGACGCCAGTAGTGTTGGAGCGGACCAGTAGTGTTGGGCGCCAGTAGTGTTGGACGCCAGAGTAGGGTGTGTTGGACGCCAGTAGTGTTGGACGCCAGGTGGTTGTTGGACGCCGTAGTGTTACGGTATGGACCCTAGGGCGCCAGTAGTGAGCGTTGGCGCCAGTAGTGTTGGGCGCCAGTAGTGTTGCGACGAGGGCCGGTTGGTAGGGTTGGCCATAGTGTGACCCAAGTGAGTGTTGCTTGGACGCCAGTAGTGTTGGCGCGGGCGCCAGTAGTGTTGGCGCCAGTAGTGTTGGGCGCGCCAGTAGTGTTGGACGCCATTAGAGTTGGGCGCCAGTAGTGTTGGACGCCAGTAGTGTTGGACGCCAGTAGTGTTGGGCGCCAGTAGTGTTGGGCGCCAGTAGTGTTGGCGCCAGTAGTGTTGGGTGCCTATAGTGTTGGGCGCCAGTAGTGTTGGACACGCAGTAGTGTTGGACGCATAGTGTTGGCGCCAGTAGTGTTGGACGCCAGTAGTGTTGGACGCCATTGTGGTTGTCGCCAGTAGTGTTGGACGCCAGTAGTGTTGGGACGCCGGTGGGTAGTTGGACGCCAGTAGTGTTGGTCGCCAGTAGTGTTGGACGCCAGTAGTGTTGGTCGCCAGTAGTGTTGGACGCCAGTAGTGTTGGAGCCGACGCCAGTAGTGTTGGACGCCAGTAGTGTTGGACGCCAGAAGTGTTGGCGCCAGTAGTGTTGGGCGCCAGTAGTGTTGGAGCGGCCGGTGGTGTTGGAGCGACGAGTGTTGACGCCAGTAGTGTGGGCTGCCAGTAGTGTTGGACGCCAGTAGTGTTGGACGCGGCCGGTTGGGTGTTGGACGCCAGTTGTGTTGGGCTCAGTAGGAGTGTGTGGGCGCCAGTAGTGTTGGGACGCCAGTAGTGTTGGACTCCAGTAGTGTTGGTCGCCAGTAGTGTTGGACGCCAGTAGTGTTGGACGCCAGTAGTGTTGGACGCCAGTAGTGTTGGACGGCCGGTGGTGTGGACGAAAGTAGTGTTGGACGCCAGTAGTGTTTGGACGCCAGTAGTGTTGGACGACAGTAGTGTTGGACGCCAGTAGTGTTGGACGCCAATTAGTGTTGGACGGCCGTGGTGTTGGACGCCCGTAGTGTTGGACGCCAGTAGTGTTGGGCTCCAGTAGTGTTGGGCGCCAGTAGTGTTGGACGGCCGGTGGTGTTGGACGACAGTAGTGTTGGACGCCAGTAGTGTTGGACGCCAGTAGTGTTGGGCGCCAGTAGTGTTGGGCGCCAGTAGTGTTGGACGGCCGGTGGTGTTGGACGACAGTAGTGTTGGACGCCAGTAGTGTTGGACGCCAGTAGTGTTGGACGGCCGTGGTGTTGGACGCCAGTAGTGTTGGGCGCCAGTAGTGTTGGGCGCCAGTAGTGTTGGACGCCAGTAGTGTTGGACGCCAGTAGTGTAGGGCGCCAGTAGTGTTGGACGGCCGGTGGTGTTGGACGCCAGTAGTGTTGGACGCCAGTAGTGTTGGACGCCAGTAGTGTTGGTCGCCAGTAGTGTTAGGCGCCAGTAGTGTTGGGCGCCAGTAGTGTTGGACGCCAGTAGTGTTGGACGGCCGGTGGTGTTGGACGCCAGTAGTGTTGGTCGCCAGTAGTGTTGGACGCCAGTAGTGTTGGACGCCAGTAGTGTTGGACGCCAGTAGTGTTGGACGCCAGTAGTGTTGGGCGCCAGTAGTGTTGGTCGCCAGTAGTGTTGTACGCCAGTAGTGTTGGTCGCCAGTAGTGTTGGACGCCAGTAGTGTTGGACGCCAGTATGTTGGGCGCCAGTAGTGTTGGGCGCCAGTAGTTGGACGCCAGTAGTGTTGGACGCCAGTAGTGTTGGGCGCCAGTAGTGTTGGGCGCCAGTAGTGTTGGACGGCCGGTGGTGTTGGACGCCCGTAGTGTTGGACGCCAGTAGTGTTGGGCGTCAGTAGTATTGGGCGCCAGTAGTGTTCTACGCCAGTAGTGTTGGACGCAGTAGTGTTGGACGCCAGTAGTATTGGTCGCCAGTAGTGTTGGACGCCAGTAGTGTTGGACGCCAGTAGTGTTGGACGCCAGTAGTGTTGGGCGCCAGTAGTGTTGGACGCCATGGTGTTGGACGCCAGTAGTGTTGGTCGCCAGTAGTGTTGGACGGCCGGTGGTGTTGGACGCCAGTAGTGTTGGTCGCCAGTAGTGTTGGACGCCAGTAGTGTTGGACGCCAGTAGTGTTGGGCCCCAGTAGTGTTGGGCACCAGTAGTGTTGGACGGCCGGTGGTGTTGGACGCCCGGTAGTGTTGGACGCCAGTAGTGTTGGGCGCCAGTAGTGTTGGGCGCCAGTAGTGTTGGACGCCAGTAGTGTTGGGCGCCAGTAGTGTTGGTCGCCAGTAGTGTTGGACGCCAGTAGTGTTGGGCGCCAGTAGTGTTGGTCGCCAGTAGTGTTGGACGCCAGTAGTGTTGGACGGCCGGTGGTGTTGGACGCCAGTAGTGTTGGTCGCCAGTAGTGTTGGACGGCCGGTGGTGTTGGACGCCAGTAGTGTTGGTCGCCAGTAGTGTTGGACGCCAGTAGTGTTGGGCGCCAGTAGTGTTGGGCGCCAGTAGTGTTGGTCGCCAGTAGTGTTGGACGCCAGTAGTGTTGGACGCCAGTAGTGTTGGACGCCAGTAGTGTTGGACGGCCGGTGGTGTTGGACGCCAGTAGTGTTGGTCGCCAGTAGTGTTGGACGGCCGGTGGTGTTGGACGCCAGTAGTGTTGGTCGCCAGTAGTGTTGGACGCCAGTAGTGTTGGACGCCAGTAGTGTTGGACGCCAGTAGTGTTGGACGGCCGGTGGTAGCAGCCACGGGCGTTCAAAAATGCGAAAAGAGTGAGCTACTGTGCCACAAATAATGTCATCACCAGAACGTTGTATACTAGTTAAGATTACTTTTGTGCAGTATAATTGATAGAAGACGCTGTGTTCGCCGGGAACTATGTGTAATTGGAGGAGTGGCCTAGCCAATAGGATTTTTGGTGGTGTGGTTATATCCTGACAGATTTAGGACTATAAATAGTCCCTCCAGCGGACTGGTCGGGCAGAGAGACCTGGCCGTTGGGGGTGTTCAGTACAGCACTACAAGAAATGAAATAAGTAAATGTCATTAAGGCCATAAGGCCAGATTTCAGTAGAAATGGGTGTCGTAACCTTGGAAATTGGTAAATAATTTAGAATTTTCTGGTGATATCTAAACCTAGCACTTGAAAATCACTCAGTGTAAAATCACAATGAAAATAATATTTTCAAATTGGAAAATTGTAATCTAAAATATGGTAATTATAAAGAAGTTGAATTCAAAATTGTTTTAATGAGAAAACAGTTACAGTATTTAGCATTTTAATGATGCATAAAATATTGAATTATATGTAGCATTTTGCAGAAAAATATCATATTTTCATCAAATGTCAAGTACATAATTTTTGTAAAATATTTCATTTTGTTATAGTTCAGAAACTTTTGAAGTATTCTTGCATTTATGTATGAAATTTTTTTTTAAATAGATACCTTTGCACTTACCAAAGATGGAGTGTATACGAAAATAAAATTGAAAGCTTTAAAAGAATTTTTCCCTAGTTCTAATAAAATAGGCTTTTGAATACCAAAGAGTATTTTATGAGGCTACTGTAGTTGTTTTTTTAAATAGCCTACATGATATTCTAGATATTATGTTTGTAAGCATTTTATAATCCTGTTTTTAGCCTGAATTAAATAATACAAGATTGTCATTTTTGGGAATGTTACATGTGTATTTTGTACTCATGTATACCAGGAAATTCCTTAGTCCAGTAGATGGGTCGGAAATGTAGAAGTATTTTGTATTTTGTTTTATATAACTTATATAATCATGTGGTACTGATGTTTCGAAATAGACAATTTTCAGAAGTCATGTGTGTTTACCTGGTCAGTTAGTTTGTTTAACCATTTTAAGCCCTTAGCCCTTAGGGTTTTTATATGTTGTTGTATACGACTTAGTCGTTGGTTTGTCTTTGCAGAAAGTATGTCCTTGCTTGTTTCTCACCTGAAGCAAGGGCTTCAACGGAAATTATCAGGCTTCCTATTATCAGAACCTGCTGGAATAATTCTCATAGAATTACATTCTCTAGATCTTGATTTAAGATTTTCAATCAAATCTGTATACGTTTAACAAAGAAAAGAATAAACAATGGCACACTGATTTATTTAATTGGTATTAATAAATATAAGCAATTGTTCATTAAAAACCAATAACTTTAACAATTACTCTAATTTTGTTACAAACAATTACATTATATTTGCCGGTAAAAACCAGTATTTTCGGACAAAACCCAATTTTTTGCGAGTGGCATGGAATTTACTGAAAATTGGTGGTTTTTTGCCAACCCTGAGACCAGCACACAGAGACGAAATGGAGTGACTGTTTCTTTGATGTAGGTGTACCCATTCTCTGATTGGCTGTACGATGTTCTGGGAACGGGCCTTGTATCTGATTGGTTACTGCACACTGCGGAAGGTTCTCTATTGGTGGGGCAGCTTACCGATAGGTATGTTAACAAGGCGCTGATTCTCGAACGATGTTCCAAAATTTTGTTGGCCAGTGACTCCTTTTTGCGGTCGTGTGCGGCTGAAGTTCACGGTATAATGAGGCTGTTCAAACTCTGTATTATCTAGCATTCTGTGATAAAGTACATGTCCTAACTACGAGGGAACAGACAGCCATCCAGGAAGTTTATTCCATAGACAAGTTCACAATGGACTCTTCAAACCATTTGTTGTTAGCGCCACAGCTATTCGAGATATCCCCGCCATTCCATTAACATCCAGCATATGACGAAGCCCAGCATTCCTTGTTACAGGTTCTCTGCACAAGCAAAAAAAAAAAACAGACGAGAAACAAACGAGTCCTACATCTGGAGATGGCAAGCTTCGGCGAAAGTTCAAGAGGCAAAGGACAGAAAGAAAAAAACTAATGCTCAAGTAACCGGTAAAAAATAAGTGCTTATCAGTTTAACAGTTCTGGACACTTTTCAAACGACCTTGAGAAACAAAATAAGTGCTTATCAGTTTAACAGTTCTGGGCACATTTCAAACGACCTTGAGAAACAAAATCAGTCGTATGGAGTCACCCAGTGAAAGCGAACAAGTGAAGAGGATCTCAATCTTCAGGATTTGGAATTTATTCGGTTTGGTAGGATGAAAAAATTAGTAACATACGGGTAGCAACTTGAATTTGATGCACTCGGCGTTTCTAATGGTGTCATTGCGCTGTGTAAACACACGATTGAAACAAGGAAAATTTGTATCTGTTTATGCCTAGCCACAAGGCTTGATCGCTTGTTTTCTGCTTGCACGAGCTGAAGTGCAAGCTTCTGTATTTTCATAACGTTATAGTTAAGGAATGAAAAAAATCGTGATTTATTTTGTGACAAGATATAAGCTAAACACATTTACATCTGTATTATATTCGCAATCGGAACACAGTTCCTTAGATACACCCGAGTGAACTCTGAAACAACAACAGCCCTGTAAGGAAACAAGCACCAATTACCATGTTATCTGGTCTTGAGGTAAAACTGGCTTCACACTGAGATAGCAGCCAATGAACACAACTAAGACTTGAAAATTGATAGGACAGTGGAGATTAGCCTTCAAGTAGTTTGAAATACAGAATTTTTGCTGTCCCTAGTTATAGTTAACTAGAATACTTTACACCACTCAAGGGTGCAATTGAACGAATTAGATATAACACACACTGACACAAAATTCCAAAAATTTCAATTTAGATTTATTAAACAGTTATTTAGACCTTCTTACAAAAAGATGTACTATCACACTATCTACTGAGATCATTATCTTCAGTATGACAGGTGAGTAATTAAGAATCAGAAATTAAATTACTAATTAAAAACATTATAACATTCAGTTACTGACTTCAGAATGCAAAATATCCGTGGAAATGACTAGAATTCTGAAGTTGAACACTCTCAATAAAATGAAAACATTAAAAAATTTGGAGTGCCAAAACATTTATAATTACTCTTTCAAAACCAAAGGCTGTTGTGGTAAAGACCTTGACTCGTTTGGGCTGGCCTTCGACAAGTATTTTTCCACCCTCAAACAATTTAACGTGTATAGCCTCTTATTGCACATTAAGTCGACCCGACAGTCCTATCATGTTCCAACATCAGGACCAAAAAGGCTAGAAAGCACTTCAAGTAACTTTAAATATTCCGTGATACACTCGTCGAAACATCTTTTAAGACCCTCAGGTCAGAAGGGCTGTGACATTTAATTATTCCATGCGCTAACATCGCACCAAGCTGCAAGACTTTAAATTGGCCTTAATACCAGTGCCTGAGAAACACGTAGACAACAGCTCACAAATTGGCTTTAGGTATGAAATTATGACTCTTCGGTATAATCTAATTAGATTTAAATAAAGGACTTCACATTATACATGCGCTGCAGTCAATAGACCCATAAAAAATCGCCAGCAATAAAACAACACTTTAAAACTTAAAAAAAAAAAAAAGGCAAATCCGTGCGGTGGCATCCCAGAATAATTTACTAAAAACATTCTGAAAATAATTAAGGGGGACTAAAGACAGCACTCTGCTGTAAAACTTTACATACACAATTAAAATAATATTAAATACCAAAATCTCTTCCCCGGCGCGAGTATGGACAGCTAAGTCTAGACACACATTGCTGCAGTGGGCCAACCAAATGGGGCAGTTGCAGGCAACACTAAAGGAATATTCATTAAGGCTTCAAACATATCAACCAACTAAATATACGCAATTTTCAAACTAGCGTACCGCAACATCAAACAAACCATTTACTTTTAATGCCACTCAACCCGCCAACTACCTTGGCTATACGGACTAAATGCATCAAAACTTCTAAAAACAAATTACGACAAAAAGGAGTTTGAAAACTGCCGTCCAGACTCACCACCTACTATTACGTCTTGGGTGCACATTTCCCAATAATTCTAACATTACCACCTCTTGATACCCTTCAATTTAAACGCACTTATTTCGTGAAACGCCATTAACTTTTAAAGGCCGCACATCAGAATCGTTGCCGATGGCTCGTGTCGTTGAAGATTCCATCGGGCGAGCTGGTGAGAGGTGAGGTACGCAGTTGGTATAGCAATCACATTACAAATTGAAAACTGATGTGCGTGATTGGAGTAGGAAGGTAGACGGGGAAACAAGGAACAAGGAATGGAAGCCGAGCTGGCCGTGCATGACTCTCGGCGCTACCAATTGTAGCGGTAATAACAAGCATAGCATTGCTGCAACTTTCTTTGATTTTCACCCTCTCCTCTCCAACAGAAAAAACGGGACGGAATCAAAAATAATTGTTTGAGAAATGGAGCCAGAACCAGCCGTGGCCTGACTTACGAAACCATCCCACAGTTTTCGTAGGAAGCAGAAACGCATGGACGCTGGACCCAGAATAGATTCCGTGTCCTGCCGATTTCCCACCTTACTCTTATATGTGAAACATTGATTCGACTACTTAACCCTTTCAGACCCGCATTAACTTACGAGTTCAAGTGTTGCAGGCGTTAAATTTTATGATTTGCGTTATACGCGTGGCGAACCTGCATCTCGCAGTCAGTGAACAACGTGATGTACGTTAGTTAACCCAGGGTTGCCAGATTGGGCGAGTTGTCACCGTTTGAGTTACTTCAAGGCAAAATTTGTGACCAAAAATTACGAAAATGCGACTATCGCAATTTGGGCGATTTGTGTTATGAATTTGCGATATTTGGTCTACTTGGAATTATTTACTTAGTGTTGGTATATTTTTCGATTGTGAACAAGATCAGTTTTTTAAACGGCGACCACTGTGGATATAACTGAAGAGGGTCTCCTGTTCAGACTCCTGTTGCTCACTGCGGACTATTAATTGGCGAATTGAATATCACGCGATTGTTTATGCGTTTGACATATATTTTTAATTTTGTGTAGGCCTATATTATTTTCAAATTTTAAAACAATTCGTGTTTCATACATATAAAATATTACATGAAAAATTTACAACATATTTTTTTAATGCATTTAATATAAAGCGTAATCAAATTGGGCGAACTTTCGGCGACAAAATAGTGGCCATTTAGGCGACTTCAACAAAAAAAATCTGGCAACCCTGCATTAACCATTCACAGATGAGAGATGCAAGAACTTCGAACAAATCAGATAGAGACCTGAAAAATTCGCGGTGTCAATTCGGGACAAACTAGAATTCAAAACCTCGTTCGTTTGTATTGATTGTGCTATTGGCCCAGCCGTTAGTTTACGCCTCATGGACAACTCTGAGCCAATAATAAACACCCAATAAAATGCATACCCAATCACCGTCTTCCGCTAATACAACAATGAACCAATGAACAGTGATATTTCCATGATTTTACATACGACTGTTGAATATAGCCTACAGGTCACTGATCTCGAGAATTTTTCAGGTCTCTACTAATTTTTCAAGACTGCTAAAAAAATTTTTTTCCCGTTACAGTATTTCTTGACATTTTCATAACTGCATTGAACAAATTTTGGTCGTATTTTCATGGTACTGGAATAAATATTATGTTACAAAATAATAAAATATTCTCTGAGGAAAGTAATTGTAAAGGGGTTTTTTTTATCGTCCCTCGGTTTTATGCTTCAAAGCTTAGCAGGGGACGGCTTTCAAACTCACTTACAATCTACCTTAAATTAACTAACATGCCTTGCTCGGGATTCGAACCCATAGCCTACCGCACCGCAAGTCGGTGGCGCACCAACCATCTGCGCCACGAGAGGTCGACGAGGATAAGAGAATTTATACAACTGAACACCTTTAGCCCTTTCAGTTATGATGGTGTCTGTATGAGATGTTGCAGTTGCCAAAAATATTTGGTCGTTGCAGCACCTAAAATAGCATGCTTATCTTTGACACAAAGAGTTAACTCAGGCAATCATTATTGAGTCGACTCTTGCGTAAAATACATGTTGCGGCCTCTGGAATCGTTGCAGGAAAACGACTAATTTCCCTGGAATGTCAAGATTGTAAGTGCGGGATGAAGATAGGATATGTAGTTTCACTGAGTCATCAAAATTGGTCATGTGCCAACACAAGTTTTAACGTTAAATTTTTATAATTGCAAGTAACTTTTCGTATTTCTCTAAGTGTTAGAAACTCACATAGAACTTTAATTAGAAGTACTTTTATGAAACTGAACAAAGTTAGTACATATTGTATCGATATTTAAAAAGTAAACAAATAATTTCTTGAAAAGAAACAAACAGACGTAAAAACGCAAATAAGTTATTTTAATATTGTAAGAGGAATATTCGCTCTGTGGGGTTTCATCACCAATAAATATTAGTTGTACTGTCAACATGCAGGAGGTGACTAAATATGTAACTCCAGTAGTACCAGATAGGTTTCGTAAATGGCACAGGCAGTTTATCTAATTACTCTTACATGTATCTAATTACTCTTACATGTATCATGTCTGTCGGTCACTTAGAGAACGCAGTTGTGTAAAGTCAGAAAATGTGGCTTTGTTACAACATGTGAAGAAATGCTTTTTTTTTTTTTTTGTTTCGCAGCAGGTTACTGGAAGTGAAAAATGGACAAAACATATATTGAACTTGGTGATTTATCCTTAAAAATTACATATTTGCAAACATGTTTGCTGCACGCTGAGTCTGATGTAGCGCGGCGTAGCTGAAAAAACATTTTCACTGCACTTTTTAATAATGAATGCACACTCTTCATCGTGACAACAGGTGCGATCATGGTTCCGGTAACAACTGAGGCTGGTAGTACCAGCTCCCGCATACGCAGTGGCGTGGAGCGCTAGCGTTCCTTCCCCGCCAGCCGGTGGGTGTGACGTATCGTACGCCCTAGATAGCGCACAATTTGAAATGACGAACTTTCTGCCGACGAGTGTTGCAGTGTCTCCCTTATTTGGACATTTTTGAAGACAACCGCTGTGATTCGACGTTCCAATGAAAATCCCTCTACAGCTTAATGAACATTGTAACACCCCACTACCAAGTGAAAATATGTTGTCTCCTTTTTCCACTAATAGAAGCGAATACGCTTCTATTAGTGGAATCATTTAAAAGAGAGTGATACTGTGTTACTATTGGGTATTGAATTGTATTTACCCCTCTAACACTTAATTGAGTTAAATTTGTATAAATACTGTGTGAAAATGTTCGTTCGAGGTCAGATGTTCGGCCTCGAAGGAGCATCCAAAAAGTTATGTAGAGGTAAATATACCTCCTTAAAATGTTAGGCTCTTCAAGCGAGAATAGGTCATGACGTCACTTTGACGTGAGGATAGATGCCTGAAAGGTCTTAAAATTTTCAAATTACTAATCATTTTACAAATATTTTTTTGATTGGAATCTAACAAGAAAACGATTTATAGTTTTTAGAATGTTTTCTAGGTAGTCGTCTTTGAGCAGGAACCTGAGGATTTTCAAACAGGGATTTCTCCTCGGAAGTTAAGGCTCCCCATTCATGAGCAGTTGCTTTGGTCATTTGGACGTGAGGAAAAATTTCAAAAATAATGTTTTGTGAAGTATAACTTTGAGGGGCAGGCATATCGACTCAGCCTAGAGTTTTAATATTTTTAAAATGTTTTACTGTTGCCATATATTGAAAATGTGAAAGATTAAATGGCAAATTTAATTGTGATATCGACTGTTAACTTTAATTGCAAGAGGGAATAGCAATTTAAATTATATGGTTAGCCAAGAGAAATAATTCAAAGTGAAAGTATTCTTAGCATGGCCTTTGCATTGTCAAGTAGCCAGAAAAATAAGGTTTGATCAAATTAAAAATATATAATATGTTTCCATGTTGGAATTTCATTTGTAATAAAGGAGTTTAGTTAGCATGGCCTTTGGATGGCCTGGCAGTCAGAATTTAAATATTGTCAAGTCAAAAATATTAGACTTTTAAAATTCTTTTAGGGGAATATTGCTTTTGCATGGTTTTAACGAGAAATTTTGTACTTGTTGGTTATTCCTAAATTACATGTATCTGCATTTTCCAGTACGTGGGAAAGTATTTGAAATATATCTGCATTGTGGCAGAAAATATTGCGAGTATTTTTCTAGGATATTTTGTAAATATATTTATGTACACATACCAAATATTGTATTTACACTTTTAAAGAAATTTATTTGCATATGGTGTTTTTCCCGAATCATGTGCCGTTTGAAAGAAAGAAAAAAACGAAAAAAATAAAACACAAGTTTTCCACATACTTCATGTGTTCTCATAATGTTTTGGACTATTCACATAATACTACTCTTTCCCTGCTCAGTGAATTTTACTACTGGTATTTTGTGACCCTTTGTTTTGGTGTTTAGATTTTTAGGGTAATTCCAACCTTTCTACGTCCTTGAGTCCAAGGGCTTCGCAAGTGTCTGAAACGTTTCGAAATAGTAAAGTTAAAGAGTTCTTGTCTTTAGCTTTGACATTTCCATTGTGTCAAGTTCCATAAGAAACATGCCAGAAAGCAAACGCAAAGTCAAATAGTAACGTCAAATGTTAAAGTTTTCAATTGCATAAGGGCATGTAGAGTGTACACGTTGTGCAAGGATGTGGTGACGTGAGCGCCATTTCTTTGTCTGTGAGTTGATGACGAGATCAGCGGGACGCGATGGCGGGTCCACGCGGTGGCGTCCGGCCGGAGATCCTCGGGTTTCATTGGCCAGGCGACGTGACACTGGTACCGACCACCACTGCCGCGAAAAAACTGCAGGAATGCAGCGAGCCCCGCGCCGACGAGGAGGCTCACCGCGCGCAACAACTTTTGATCAGCCGCCACGCTGGAGAGCATAGCTCCTGATCTTTATTTTTGTTAATTTTTTTGACGTGAATACGTCTTTAAATTTGCCACGATAGGGGGAGGCAATCCAGAAAATCCGATAATAACAAAATTTAGGGGATACAGTTTGGCATTTCATCTCCGATTCTATCGCCTACTTCCAAAATTCAATTATACCACTCGATTGCCAAAGGAGAAAAGAATATTTTACGTTGAGTGAAGACTGCGAATCATCGCGTGGTGCAAAAAAAAAAGAGGGGGAGGGGGAGCGCCGCAGTTTTGAGTTCGTTTTGCCGCGTCTCATTAGTTCCGCGTAGTATAACTTTTGACTAGGAGAAGCTACGACGCTCGTTTAGATTTTAATCGACAGCTTGCGTCAAGATCAATCGATTGTGTGTATAAAAATATTTGTATGGAGTGGTTATGGTGAAATTGTACGCGTTTAATATAAAAATTAAGATAACTTAACACAATTTCGTCCTATACTCGTCAAAAAGCCAAGTCGAAATACAGAAATCGTATACGGTTTGAAAGAGCATCTCAAAAAAATCCATTGATACCCGTATGATCAAATGAAGCGGTTCCGGGAACGTAAAATAAATATCAAGGCTTCCGAGCACGTCAACGTATAGTAGACGTATTCACGCAAAACTAACTGCCGTGTCCCCAACACAGCCAAACCCAATCTCTTCACCTTGTTTTCTGTGTACGCATTACACGCAACGTTCGCCTTCTGCATGACTGAATCCATTGTACACATGCACACATTAAAAACTAACTAATACAAACAATAATAACACACACGAATCGATATCATCTCGATGTCACGGCTAAACGTCACACAGTACTTAGGAATACACGGGAGAGACAGCCGGTTCTGCCGCCACGCCAATCAAATGGCGACACTGGCCAGCAGCGTGTTAGAACAACGTTCGCTAATCAGCGTCTGGTAACCTACTCGCCAGCAGGCAGCCCAGCCAATAGGAGCCCTTTTCAGCACGTAGTAGCCAATCAGACACAAGGCCCGTTCCTAGAGCTTCACGCAGCGAATCAGAGAATGGGTACGACCACATGACAGAAATTGAACTGCCACGCCATTTTGTCTCTGTTTACTTACCTTCTTTGTGATAACATGGCCGATACTACCTTAATATAACAATCGTTGATGATATTAATAATGTAACCATTTATTTCATCCATTTCAAGTGATTAGTTCATCAACCCGCTAGGACTGTAAAGTCTGTTCACGATGAAGTGAGACACTAGCCTTGCCTGCATATATTTTAACAGGCGTACTGAGTGACATGTGTCCAGCAAAGTTGGCAACGAAGGATGGAAAGTAGTTCCATATATTAACGTTGAATAAAAAGTGTTAGGTTACCATTTCTGATAACTTTTAAATTATTTATTTCACATTCTGTTTTTTTTTAAATATGTCAAAGTGTAAAAATGAGCAGATTTGTAAAATATTAATTTGTCTAATAATATCACAGTTTCACTTTATCGACGCACGAATACAGATATGAGGCCCGTGGCAATGTTAATTTTACGTAAGGCGGAATAATACACAACGTGCATACAAGTAGATCTTAAGCAGGGCTTTCAAAAGTGCTCATTTTACCGTGAACAGCCTATACAATATTAAGACAAACATGAGAATATTTAGTGGTCAATAAAACAAGATAGTAACATGTCGCCCAAATGCAGACTAATCATAAACGTTGCAGTCAATTGTTTTGTTAATAGATACAAAGGCAATGACGTAACGTACAATGAAAACAAATGAAATGATCACAATGTTGTGTCAAGTCTTACTTTTTTATAACAATATTTACATTTGTTTGTTCAATACACAAATACGGTGCATTAATTTCTTATTTTCTCCTTGAAGTTTCCGTCCAGGATTGTTTACGTATTGTTTTACATCGGGTGGAAAGATACGTAGAGGGTAGCCAGATATTAGTACTTAAGAAGAATTCTAGACAATTTGGAAGGAGTCACGAATACACTATGATTAGAGACCCAAGAAATTAGCGGGTTTATTTCTAGACAAGTTGGAATTCACACACATGTACGTTCATGTTACATTTGTAATTGGCCGACGTGTGGTTTGGCACCTCCTGGAGATAAATGAGACAATAACAAACATGCAATAAATTGTGCGCCCAACCACCGCCTTTTACTACCACAATAATCAACCTATAAGCAGTTGATATCTGTGTGGGAGTATATAAGACTGTGAAGTCTAGCCTACAGGTCATTGAACTCGCGAATTTCTCGGGTCTCTAACTATAATTAAACGCCATCCATTCCAAGGCGGTAGCAGAGGTAGACATTATTTGCGAGGAAGTAAAAGTCATTTGCTGGCTAGTCGGTTCGCAGCAGTATTGCGGCAGAAAATAGTACCAACGACATTTTGAAATTTTTGAAGCCAAACGTAGGTGTGTTGCAGGTATCTCCAGCTCGTCAGGGGCACTATGCAACCCGCAATAACCAATTTAATATTAGAGCTGTTTTGTTATTGTTATAGCAACAAAAATTTTATATTATTATAAATTATATTTACTTTTATTAGACTAACAGCGGTTTCGATTTGAAATGTGTTCGTCAAAATCAGCCATTATTGATGACTTCATCATTAACTTGAGGAATAAGAACAGATGCAACGATTACGTTTAAATCGATCTTTATAACTGACTTCTCAGAATGCATTCCAAACAAGAGCGTCTGAATTCTTAATATATACTGCAAAAACAAATTATAACATTTATTACTAACCTTGAAATCAATGAGGTTTGTGCTGGTTGTGTGATGCGCCTAAAATGTTCTATTTGCCTCTTAATTCTCGATAATTGTTCGTGGTTTGTTTTATGTCATAGTAAAAACACATGGTAAAATGTGAGATGTTGTGCAAGATGGCGGCTTTTAGAAGTTAGCATGAGACCCAACCACGTTCCCAACCGCGGCCATGTTTGCCCAATAAAGGAAAAGCCGTGTCCTGTAGTAGGAACATTTCCTGCGTGGCTAGGCGTATGTGACTCTGTCCTTAAACGCACATAGGTCGCACACATCCCTACCTAGAACATCCGGCACACATCCGTACCTAGAACATCCGGCACACATCCCTACCTAGAACATCCGGCACACATACCTATCTAGAACATCCGGCACACATACCTATCTAGAACATCCGGCACACATACCTATCTAGAACATCCGGCACACATACCTATCTAGAACATCCGGCACACATCCCTACCTAGAACATCCGGCACACATCCCTGCCTAGAACATCCGGCACACATCCCTACCTAGAACATCCGGCACACATACCTATCTAGAACATCCGGCACACATCCCTACCTAGAACATCCGGCACACATCCCTGCCTAGAACATCCGGCACACATCCCTGCCTAGAACATCCGGCACACATCCCTACCTAGAACATTCGGCACACATCCCTACCTAGAACATCCGGCACACATCCCTACCTAGAACATCCGGCACACATACCTATCTAGAACATCCGGCACACATCCCTACTTAGAACATCCGGCACACATCCCTACCTAGAACATCCGGCACACATACCTATCTAGAACATCCGACACACATCCCTACCTAGAACATCCGGCACACATCCCTACCTAGAACATTCGGCACACATCCCTACCTAGAACATCCGGCACACATCCCTACCTAGAACATCCGGCACACATACCTATCTAGAACATCCGGCACACATCCCTACCTAGAACATCCGGCACACATCCCTACCTAGAACATCCGGCACACATCCCTACCTAGAACATCCGGCACACATACCTATCTAGAACATCCGGCACACATCCCTACCTAGAACATCCGGCACACATCCCTACCTAGAACATCCGGCACACATCCCTACCTAGAACATTCGGCACACATCCCTACCTAGAACATCCGGCACACATCCCTACCTAGAACATCCGGCACACATACCTATCTAGAACATCCGGCACACATCCCTACCTAGAACATCCGGCACACATCCCTACCTAGAACATCCGACTCGCCTCTTAGTTTTGCGGTAGGTTAGAGAAAATATTCAAGATGGTGGACGCAGAAGTTCAGTGTGTTACCACATGTCGAGAAACATAAAATAGGAAAACGTTAACAAAGCATACAGATCAGAGTGATGGCTAGAGCCAGCGATTTTTAGCGATAAACTCTGAGCACATTGTACACTTCAATACTGTAAGCACAAACAGAAAGTTTTATTTTGCCATTGGTCGCCCTCTGTATGAGAAGCCGTTTCTGTTTTTGACCGGGCCAATTAGAATTGAACAACCTTGGCAGTGAACCAAAGTGATTTGCGTACATGTTAATGGGGTCAATCGAGAAAAGTAAACAACCACACAGTGTTTTGAAATATAATTTGTCTTGAAATACTTTCGCCAAATTTCACTGTCCCTAGTGATGGCTAACATATTTAGTGCTTAGTGTAAGTGACTCTCTAAACTGCTTACACGCGAATGAAATAAACATCGTTTTTATAGTGTAAATAGACAGGCTCGGGGTTTCTGACATCTGATTGCTCACGTCACATGTGCACGGGCAGGTGGAGTGATACAAGTTGTCACGTTGTAACAGAGCACACGCTGTTCCTACACGAGCTGACGGCCGTACCGTATTGACAAGTAAAATATTTTCCAAGAGTTTACTAGTTCAAATATTTAAAAAAAAAAAAAAATCAATCATTGAATGTCTATTTTTAATTAAAATGTAAATGCAGACCTATTTACGTTCGTGTGCTTCAGAAAGCACATTTTACTACCCTCTCTACATCTACCTTCCATCAAACAAGATTATTATAAAACTATCCTGTATGAATGTATTGAAAATTAGTAAAAACGTTTACAGATGTGTACGTACATATATTCAAAATATATTTTTTATACATCGATTTCGGTCACGAAAGTGAACACTTTTACTAACGAAATGGATGCGCATAAAATCAATGTTTGAATATACTTGTAAGCATTATTATTAATTTTTATTCCATACAATTATAGTAATTATTATAATGATCTTGAATTCGGGTTTTGATTGGATCTATATAGCCTACAGTAACTACGAAAAAAGTGACCAAATAAAAAACGAAAAACACAATATCTGGATGAAACACAAATGCAATAAAAATGTGATAATGTAAATAAACACATATATGGAACAAGAGACAACGATCCAGTTAGACAAAGTGCGGCACAGAAACACAAGAAGACAGCACAATTATGACAATACGAAAAAAGCAAAAACCACAAGCGAAACAGCCACTGTAACATATGAGCCAAAGCAATCGATAAATATTTCTTGCGAGGCCATGTTGGAAGAAAGTAATTTAATTATTGAACAGTGTCATATGTTGACGTCATGAACGACATTTTGCTCGTCCTGTCTTTTCTGCTGTTCAGGCTAGGTGTAGAAGGTATTCCCTGCATCTGTCACAAATATGACGATACCGAGTACTATGCGTGTTGAATGTGAGCGAACTTGTTAACTAGACAAGAGTATACAAGGCAGAATCTTGGCACAATGATACCATGGGCCTGATTAACAACTAGCAAAAAACTTGTTCGTGTACTTGTACATGTTCGTGTACTTTATTTTTAGTGTCTCAAAGTCCTTGCTATTTTACCCGGTCCTTTTCTGTAACGCAACGGGTAGGCATACTGAGATGGAAATGGGTTCCATATTGATGCCTGGCCTGTCTGTGTTCGTTACATCAAATACTCACTCGATGAATTTATTTGCTATTAAGACAAAATGTCATATACAGCACTGTCATAATTAAGGTATTTGAAGTTTTTTCTTTGGTGTAGCTGGAAACGAACCACGCCTCATTCTGTGTAACGTTTAATTGAATCCTTCAGGCTTAATTGAGAAATGGTGACATTTTAATATGTAGTGTATTTATAAAATTATGTTCTACCACCAGTCATAAGGGCCGCTGCTAGTATGGGAAAAAAAATTTGTGGACATTTACTTTTGCCGAATTATTTGTAGCAAATACAAAATTGTTTTCGTTACTGCAATGCAATTTCTTTTTGTGATTTAAAAATAAGAAGTCTTTCTTGTGATCATAGATCAGTGAGCACTAAAAATAATCATTGTTTATCCAGAACAAACAATTTTGTATTGGCGATGCGTGCTATAATTTCATGGGCAAGCTACTGTGTGCAGGGGCTGTAGTGGCGTTGATCTCCCCAATAAAGGGGGAAGAGGATCCGGGAGTCCTCCCCCGGGAAACTTTGGATTTCAAGGTGCAAAATGGTGCCATTTAAACATGTTTCGTACCTAAATATAAAATACACCGCTTGTAAAAATATTAATATTTTTTTAACATAAAATTTGCCCGAGTGGAAAATATTACAAAGATACCTTCATCAAACCCGGAACCCTGTCCACTCAAAATCAATATTATTTTTATACCCGTCGACAGTGAGGAATTTACATACGGAGCAATTTTGTTTGCACGGAAGTGTAGACAGGAAAAATTATAATTCGTTTGTGTAAAGATGGAAAGAAGACACCTATATTTTTACCAAATTCTTTAAGAGAGAAAAACGAATTTATGTGAACTTCAGAACGCTCGTGTTTTTGAACAGAATTGCACGTATTGTTAAGGCCACAATACCCAGTTGCAGTCCATGTGTTAATATCGTTTGAAAACAATAAACATGGTCAGCAAAACAATTTTGTTTAGGCTGTTGCATTCAGCTAACCACGTGTGTTTCTGATAAACATTTTTTTCGGAAATGACGTACAAAATTACCGTTTTTGCGTGTTGTTGTGATGGTAAGTTCAGGTGTTGGCCTATCCTCTTTTATGACGTCACATCTTTCCTGAAAAGTGAAAGCACTACTGGAAAAATGCTTCGCTAGTAATCCACACACACACACACCACACTTACATCCACATGTTTCTGTTTCACTCATTCTATCTACACGGTTCTCAGTCCCACACTGTAATATTATCATATTTGTGGAGGATATACATCGCCACGAATATGTATAACATTCTCAGCACAAAATTAAATTAAATAAAAACAATACGATTCGTGTTGTGCGCGCGAACTTGCCCACACATCGATCTAGTTACTGTAAACTACACGACGTCAACTGCCTGCGGCTAGGCCAGCTTCGGCTATGTCCGCTTCAGTTCGGTGAAGGGAGCACTACCATCGTAGCTTCTAACACAGGTTGACACAGCCATAAGCCCCCGCCCCTCTCCGGGCGGTCTTCCTACCCTCCGTTGGCTGGGAAACCATTGCTACCGCCTACCTGCTGAAAGAATTACTTACAATGCTTCCAAACATCTTGGTTTTGCTACCAAGCAAGTTGTTTTCTTATAGTGGACAGTATTGTTTCTTGAGTGGAATGTGTACCGCATGAGTGAAAAGTTACCTTAAAGTAAATATGAGTTATAATTTAATATTTATTTTAAATATAACATTGTCAGGGAACTGTCTGGATAAGCACTGCTTGCCTTGCTTGCCCTAACGAGACGCCATAGCAATTTTGAAATTGCCCTAATTTTTGCTATAAAAAAGAGGAGGTGTTTACCCTGGAGTTCATCTTACAGAATATGCGCGAGCTGGTGGAGCTGAGAGTCCTATTTTAGAATTCAGAGTAACTAACCGAACCCAAAATAATCGAATCCAGATCAAAGGAATTAAAAGCACCCCTAAAGAGCTTATTCATCCAAGAGTAGGAGTGATAATCCCTTCACGTTGCCTACATTGCGCTGTCCATTAGTCAGTTGTTTACAGTAGTGGTGGTTCCTGTCGTTTGCAAAAAACGGACAACGTAAGAAAAACAGATTTAATTCGTAAATTTAAAATGTTATATATAATAGCATAAGTTTTAAAATAATAGTGAAAAAAACAAGAGTGCTCGAATGTGAGGTTGTGCACTTCGCCACGAAAGGCACAAAGCCATTGTGGGAATCTAACGGTATTAAGGTCTAAAGTAGACGTGAGCAAGAAACTTTAGAGCTGTGGATTTTTTAATAAATCAGAAATCTAAAATGTAAAATTCAAGGTGTGAGTGCTAATCTGGTTAAGAACACCTTACCTACACCAGCCTCTATAACAAGTACACTGCACTGAAATATTACACTTACTCACTATCTTCCTTTTTTTTCTAATGGCCTCCGTTTGTAAACTGCAGAATCTTAGTGCGGCCGGCGTTGCAAGTCAAAATATTTCTGGTTTTTTGTTTGAAATGACTGTCCATTCACAATGGTCCGAAAAAACGTTTATAGAATCACGTATCATCAAATTCGATACAATATATTACACTGAAACTCGGCGCCCAGTTTGTTAACATGCGGACAGCGATACGCACGTCTGTTTTGTTAGGCAAGCATTCGATGGTCAAGCAAACAAAAGAAGGCCGAGTACAATTGTTGATTGTTCAAGTGGAAATTGTTACTGTTTCCAGTGTGAAATGCAGTCCGGCATGCCACTGAATAATCGCTCCACTGCCATAGGCAAGGCACGCTCGTGCGAATGTGTTCGCCGATATTTGTTTGTGTAAGAAAATAATTCCCACTGTTATTGCTGAAAATGTGCTCTCGTCACAAAATAACCAGCAGAACCTGATGACTTGGTAAACAATAACTTTTTGACTTCTTTGATCAGGTGAGCCTTGAAAAGTTGCCCCCCTCCCCCCCCCCCCCCCCCCTTCACACATCACCCGCCCATCCTCGTCAACAAACTCATCAACCACCAAAATGTTTTTGGTTAGGAGTAGAGCTTTCTTTTAACTTTAAAACAGTCGCTTGACAAAAAGTATAAGTGGCATATTTACATTTTGTTAAATATCAAGGGCTCTTGATTTACATTAAAATTGTTTACTTCCTAAGTTCGTAAATATTGAATATCGAAGAAAGGTGTTTAGTAGGAATAGTGTACAAAAGAACTCTGGATGAAGAAACAAATCTTGAATCATTTTACTTTTTCGCTACGTTGATAATTATTATCAGGAAATCAGTATAGATATCTGAGGAACAATAACAATTTTTTTTCATTTTATTTGTTAATGACAGTTTTAGCTTCTTTTTTGCTGATGATTGTTCAACACCGCAGAACGGAATAAGTAAGCATAACATAAACGAAATTACATTTCTGCTCCTTTGATGTAAACGTCATGTTAGGTCACTGATAGCCTGAGTAATGTTCTGCAATAGTGATTACATTTGTTTCTGCACCTATGTGGTTGTTTTCGCTTTTAGGTTCTTAATTTACTATCGATTTAGTTGACAAATGTTAAGTTCGTCTATATGGAATATTTGGACAGTGCAGGACATCGTCCCGTTAACTGGATCATGCCGGTGAATGTTGGGATATAAGCGCCCATTCTGTATACTTGGTTATTATTGCGTGACAATTAAGGGCGCCGAATATACTTATCCGCTTGTGTTTCCATATTTGTGTGAAACGTTGGATCAGTTTATAATCACTATATTATCATATTTCTCATTCATTAAATTTTTAATATATAGCACAATTTGTGGTTAAATTATCGATTTTTTAATTTTTGTGATGTAATAATAAGAAAATATTTAAACAATGATATTGATATTTTACCTCGAAAATACCTTAGTTGATTTAAAGACACCCCGCGCCAATGCAGAACTTGACAATTTTAGACATTTCCTCACAAGTAGGTTTAAATTATTCTCAGTTTCACAAAAATGCCCACCAGAAAGTATTTAAAAAGTTAATTTTTCTAAAAGGAACTAGGCATAATATGAGTTGAAGTAGGCACGACTTAGAAACCAAACCAATGTTGCTTCATTTTGGTCAGTGTTTTAGATTCCTTTCTCTTTCAAGTAAATAGCGTTACAATTTGTCACTTTTGACAGATACACTAGCTTTGAATTTAATGTATTGTTCACGAAAATGACGACTATGTTTAACATTGTTTATATAAGACAGTCATGAAAACGAGCAAAGCATTGGAGACACATCAGTGCGAGTTTTGTCGTCAAGGGCCGACAAATTCGAATGAGCTGGATGATCCCCAAAGTGGTAATTTGGTGTCCAACTCGACACGATAAAAGTTGGCAAAAATATAATTTAACTTTTTTTTACGCAGTTTCTTGAATCATACATGACTTCGCTAGGATGTCGTTATCTTGGACATACTGCCTCATAACAAATTAATTCTAGCTGCCTGCTAAATTGCTCTCAAAAAGCGTTAAAAAAATCGCGAATTTCACCGAGTCTCTAGTGATGCCGTGTTGTGGTCCACCGTGCGATTGTACGTTGCCGGAGTGTAAACAAATATTTCGCTGGTCGGAAAAATAATTTCCCTCTGGAGATGCAGACGCAGGTAAAAATGAAACGTAACTCTTCTGATTGCGAAACTTTTCGGCTGGCGAGCTTGTTCGAAACGGGTCGAGAGCTGCAGTTGTGAACTAGAATACGGCTCCCTTTCCTAAAAGTCGTCGAACTTCCTCCGGAGCGTGCGTGCGTGAGCAAGGTGCGCGCCTCCTGGCTCAACAAATAATCTGGTGAATTGCGATGCAGTGGATGTGTTCGTAGAGTTGTTACACGAAGGGCGCAGGACGGTAGGGAGTGCGAGAGTGTGTGCATTGCGGGAGGGGGGGGACCCAACCCCTCTACCCACCAGACCCCACGCGGTGTTTAACAAGTTCCATACCCTTGGCGGGAACGTAAATATTTACAGTGCGCTCCCCCAGCGCCCAGCAACCCCGTGGGTTGCGTCACAGTCGGTGGTCGAGAGGGCTCAAACCCGCTCCCCCCTTTTCTCCTCACCCTTATCACTCACACACACCGCCATTTTCAAGGGGAAAACTTACCTACCACAAGTCACTCAGATCACAGCCGGAGCTTGTCCACGAGATTGTGCACTCTCGTTTCTCGCAGAAGGAAACAGTATCCACCACGTAGCACCGGGTGCACGGATCCACAGACTAAAGATGAGGTAGACCGCTTATTCGTCTTCTGCGCATGTACCCAACATTGTCCTACCCCAATCCTACACAATTGTCAGAGTCACGTGGTCAACAGTGATGAACGTGTTTGTTTACATCTTAATGTTTAAATGACAAGCACTATTATATTAATAAAATACTTTTACCAGTTTGAATGTAATCAAAAAGCATTACAAATTGATCAGAGGAAGTATAAAAACATCTGAAAAGCACTTGTTTACTGTACAGTGTTCTAACCTCAAACTAAATCCACGCCATTTTCGCTAGACGTGTAGGCAAAAAAAAAAAAAAAAAAAAAAAAATCAGTTCAATGATGGGACACGAAGTTTGGTTGTGCGCAGCCAGCGAGATCTGTCTACCTCATATTTAGTGTATGCTCGGAACGTACTTGGAACATTCACGGGAAAGCTGCGAGCATCGTTACGCTGTGGCGTCAGCTGCGGAGCTATGTCCACTGTAGGACGCGCGTCTCTTCGCAGAGACCACGACCATCGCGAACCCAGGTAAACTAAGAAATAGCGTGGTACGGCGAGCAAACATTACCATACCCTGCAACTTTTCGCAGAGACCACGACCATCGCGAACCCAGGTGAACTAAGAAATAGCGTGGTACGGCGAGCAAACATTACCATACCCTGCAACTTTTCGCAGAGACCACGACCATCGCGAACCCAGGTAAACTAAGAAATAGCGTGGTACGGCGAGCAAACATTACCATACCCTGCAACTTTTCGCAGAGACCACGACCATCGCGAACCCAGGTAAACTAAGAAATAGCGTGGTACGGCGAGCAAACATTACCATACCCTGCAACTTTTCGCAGAGACCACGACCATCGCGAACCCAGGTGAACTAAGAAATAGCGTGGTACGGCGAGCAAACATTACCATACCCTGCAACTTTTCGCAGAGACCACGACCATCGCGAACCCAGGTAAACTAAGAAATAGCGTGGTACGGCGAGCAAACATTACCATACCCTGCAACTTTTCGCAGAGACCACGACCATCGCGAACCCAGGTGAACTAAGAAATAGCGTGGTACGGCGAGCAAACATTACCATACCCTGCAACTTTTCTTCTGGCACGAGTGTACTGCTACAATTTCTCAATGGCAATGGGCATAGCCATATTATTTAACTGATAAAGGTTTTAAATAAATAAAACATGTAATAATATTTGCCAAATTAATTTGCAGACCATACAAACAAATCACTTTCTACTTAATAAATCAAAATAATTTGTCATCATTTTCTGTTTACAACTAGTATTAGCATAATCGCATATCACCTCACAGACATTAATGCAATCAAATAACTAAAATCAGTCACAATAAAAACTGTCTCGACCCACATTGAATGATGTTATAAAGTATATGTACATATTTGAATGCTCCAACATTTGCAATAAAGTCTGCATCACACGACCATACAGTTCCACCTCCATTCAGTCAAAATCCAACCAATCCGGAATGTTCTAGAGTTCTCCGAGCGTCCCCGTGCGCTATAGTCCTCCACGCATCGGTATCAACGCCCTCTCGTCCAACCACACCTCCCACACACACTCGTATACCGCTGTCTCGCACACTCCACCGTCATCCTTCCTCTCAGCTGATGTTCCTCGCTACACCTAACTTTACCAGTTTACCGCACTTCAGCCAGATGCTACCACAAAGACTGACTGCTCTCAGGGTGCGGGCTTATTTAAAGTATAGTTAGCCATTCTTTACATGTCAGGTGGTACAGAGGAAGGAGATTACGAGAAGTTTCATTTCAAAAGTCCACCGCCGCCTTCGACTTCTTCAGAATGGTTACTGGGTTGGGGGGGGGAGGGGCTACAGTCCAAGTATGTATATTACTGTGTATTTCAGCCAATCAGGTGGGCCTCCTGTACCCGGTCCTATGATGTTCGACAGAAGAAACTTTCAGACCAGTTCAGTGTGCACAGGTCCATTCTCAGATCGTACAAGCCACAAATGCCACCACAGCCCACCAATTGTCACTTCAGTCATATTAATTAAATCCAGACTGTGCACGCCTACAGGGCGTTAACACCACAGACAACACAAGAATGTTACAGCACATTACGCTTAATTGGCTGCAGTTGAATGCAATCCACTAGAAGGAGAAGCACTCCTTCCAATCGTAGGGGGTGGAGTGATATAATCCATTCACGGTTACTTCAGCCTTTTCTGAACCCCTGCTAAAATTCTACTGCCAGGATATTCCTCCGCCTCGCGCAAACTAAGTTTTTCTAAGCCTGGAAAATTACACCAGAGGACAACGCACCACACTCGTGCGCACTCAGTTGTAACAGTATTTTGTATAAGAACTATTTCTCACTAGGCGATACCAACATACCTATTTTCCCCCTGTTTTTATTCAAATAATTTATAGATGAAACATAATAATTTAAAGATAAAATATGAATAACATATCAATTTAACAGGAAAAAAAAACTTTTTTATGAACACAAGTACAAAATGCGTGTGATATAGTGCATATGTTGGAAATAATAAACACGTCATACATGGGGAGATTTTCAAAGGTTTGATTCAAAAGGCCGAAGAAACAGTGAATAGACTATACCACCTCACCTGTAGACATATCATGCTTCATTTGCCGACGTGAGCTACCTTGATGGGGTCGATGCCTATCAGACCTCTACTATAGGCGATTCACGGTAAAGTGAACACTGCTGAATTTTTCCATTTATTAATTTCTGTCTTCATGCCACTTTTTAATATAAACACTGCCGTCAGATTAATAATCACAGTGTATACATTTCACCATTAATGAAAGTTAACGTCTGGAGCTGAAATAAAATCTGTTTATTAGCGGTTAATGCCTGTTGAAAGGGCCTGAAGAAGTGCTCACTTTACCACGAACACTGTATAACTGGCTTAATGACCAGGCCCCCCTTCACGGCGGACCAGATCTCCGCCGGCCGAGTTTTCGCTTCGGAACGCACTCACTCCTGTCCGGACGAGTCAAATCCGTCGTTCGCTAAGGAATAGGCCTAGTGCAGGCGTCGTTTCCACAGACTTTGTTTTGGTTCTTGTTGAAGTGTTGTTTTGAGTAACGGCCTCGCGTTTTGCTGCTTCTGACGATGAGCAGCTCATCGTGTTGGCAGCTGGACACCCATGTCTTGGGATATGCCCCGTGACGAATTTAAGAACCCTATAAAAAGAGAGCTAATGTGGAAATAAATTGGTGGCATACTGATTACAACGTTTTTAAATTTGTTTTCGTAATTGGCGTATTGTACTTAGAATTATTTATGCAATTGTATTATACCCTTTTGCCAACGTGCGATCTATCGCCAGTCGCCGAAGATGACACGTAAATGTCGTCATAATTGCAAGGTTGGAGATAAAAATCAATAACCACTTTATTTTTAATGGTAGATTGATAATCTTAATTTATATTGTAGGGTATTAAGTGTATAACCAATATCGTAACAAACTTTAGCCTATGTGTATTGTAGGCTATAAAGTGTATAACAAAATTGGTAGCATAAAAAACTCTTAGATATAAAAAGAAGAATTTATTTTAAATGCTGAGTTAAATTATTACTTTGTAATTTGTCTTGCTTTGGACATCCATCCTCAGAAAGTGTAATAAAATAATTTACTAATGGAAGCCAGTGTAGTTTGTTAAACTACTATGTTGTGAACACACATAAACACAACGCGTATTCACTTTGGTTCATTAATAACATAGGTAACGTAGTTTTTGTTAAAACATAGGCCTGTTACGCAAAAAATTTCACGTAACGTAAGATAGCTTACAGTCAATACCCATGATACAATAAAAAAAAAAAACACTTTTTGTACTAGGTTTTTGTATGATATGGCGTAGTACACATATCACCATCACCAGACCATGCGCAAACCTCATTAGGTTATTTAGGTGTAGTGCCTTATAAATGGGTTAATGTTTTTTTTTTCATGGCGGGTTTTCCCTTTAAGTATTCAGTAAACTGACTCCTTACTGTGAACCCTTTAACTTAAGTATTCAGTAAACTGACTCCTTACTGTGAACCCTTTAACTTAAGCAAATCCACCCGTTCTTGTTAGAGCGGTCATATTTTCAGCTGTAAGTTCATGTCCGGATTTTTGTTATTCGTCACGGTTAAGGTTTTTGCTAAGGTCTTCATTTTGAAGTAAATTGTGCAGTCAACAAGATACCATAACAATCAGATCTACTGTTACTGGCTTAACAGAAACGGGCGTAAATAAAAATTCCGATTTGCGAACACATGATACCAAATGCATTCTCAGAGACCCTCGTAGCTTTCTACAAGCGATAATTAAAGTTTCTTTTGTCTGGGCTTTCCCGCGGTGTGTAGAAAAACACTTCTTCGCAACGGAAGAGCAGAGCGGTTTTATAAAGCGGATTCCGTTCTCCGCTGCGGGTTATAACACGCAGCTCTGAAAACGCGTCGTAACTCTCCGGCCGGCTTCCCCTGCGTGATAGACGAACGCGCAACTTGCGAGGCAAGGGAGACTGCATGTAAACAGTCACACATAAACCAACCCTCCTGATTCCATGCAAGAGGCGATGTCAGCTTGTAATGTGGATACGTGTAGAAGGATTCTAATTATTGCGTATTTACGCCTACATGTCATGCCAGCGTGCGAATCTTTGAGAAAAAGAGCAAAACCCATTATACACAAAATTATTTCTAGTTTACTATAAAAATAAGCATAAACAACAATGTCTTTCCAATTATTCGAATCCAGTAATCTTAGTCCAGAAGTATTGTCTCAGCGTACCTCATTCCGTAGGTATAAGTTATGTAAGTTGTTCACATTTGACTGACTACTTTTGAAAGGCCCTGCTTCAGATCTACCTTTTCTACCAGTTTTTGTATTCTTCCGCCATCGACACAGTTACATTATTCATACAGCAATCATGTGAAAGAGTGAAATTTTTGCTAACATGCGTTTCAATAACAGACCGATTATATATATATATATATATATATATATATATATATATATATATATATATATATATATATACACACACACACACACACACACACACACACACACACACACAAGACAAAAAGTAATTTAGTGTCTTTTATAAGTGTCCTCAGATTTTAAACACAGCTCAAAAATACAATTTTATACGACTTAAATATCGAACTAGGGGTAGCATGCCAATACGTGTGTCCGTTAAAATATATGCAGTAATGAGCAGCGCTGATTTGAAACGTGCACAGTCAGCCGTGAGCAATCTATAGTCGCTATGGAATTTTCTTTACAAGTTCAGCCTGCGTCTGGCTAGTGTATGTTAGACACTAATTGACTAACGTGCCCATGACATACTGCTTGCAAGAGTGACGAATTTCCTTATACAGGCTGTTCACAGTAAAGTGAGGACTTTTTATGTTATAGTTACTTTTTCCCTTCAGCCATTTTTTATCCTTCAACCATCTATTTAATTCAATATTGCCACTTAAGAAATAAACAAAAATTGCATATTCCACCACACATCAAAGTTAACTTTTAAGGCTAAAATAATTTTTTTTATTGACTATTGTTCCAATTTAGAGGGCTTTCAAAAGTGCTTACTTTACCGTGAATGGCGTATAAGTGCAGCTGGAGTTCAAAGTACACGAAAACAGGTCAAATATTGGAAGTAAAACGACTAAAATTCAGGTTTTATTGCCATCAGTTTAATTGACGTGTTAAACTATTACATTTTCGAAGCCATCATTTCCCAGCCAGAGCTTCAGTTCTTCTAATGGGCAACAGCTGAAAAAATAAAACCAATGAGAATAAATATCATAACACTGTCAATTTAAAGTAACTTCGGAAGAATTTTTTTTTGTGTGGTTAATAGTTTTATCAGAAAGTATCAGTTGTATTTAGTTAATAACACATTATTTTCTTTTAAAACGAACCAACCAGCTTATAGGCGATAGCACCAACAACAAAACAAATAATTCCGAGAGTATCAGAACATAAACATTTCTGACTTCTTATTGTCACGTAGTATATAGGCTGTTCACGGTAAAATGAGCACTTTTGAGAGACATGCTTAAGATCTACTTGTACACACATTGTGTGTTTTTCCGCCATATGTAAAATTAACATTGCCATAGGCCTCGTCACTTTATTAGTATACGGAACTACTTTCCAGTCTAGCGTTACCAACTTTACTGGACACATGTCACTTATTGCGCCCGTTAAAATACATGCAAGTATCGTGCGTGAACTTTATCATGAAAAGTCTTTAGACTGATGGTGTTTAACCCGGTGAATGAACAAGGTGCGGGATTTTTTCATACCTCAGGTCACTCAGCTCATGTTCCGTAGTTTTATCGTGAACAGTCTTTAGACTGATGGTGTTTAACCCGGGGAATGAACAAGGTGCGGGATTTTTTCATACCTCAGGTCACTCAGCTCAAGTTCCGTAGTTTTATCGTGAACAGTCTTTAGACTGATGGTGTTTAACCCGGGGAATGAACAAGGTGCGGGATTTTTTCATACCTCAGGTCACTCAGCTCATGTTCCGTAGTTTTATCGTGAACAGTCTTTAGACTGATGGTGTTTAACCCGGGGAATGAACAAGGTGCGGGATTTTTTCATACCTCAGGTCACTCAGCTCATGTTCCGTAGTTTTATCGTGAACAGTCTTTAGACTGATGGTGTTTAACCCGGGAATGAACAAGGTGCGGGATTTTTTCATACCTCAGGTCACTCAGCTCATGTTCCGTAGTTTTTGATGCGTGGGGTTTGCCACTGTCTGTCGAGAGCGGAGTACGGTCTTATAGACAGAACTTCCGAACTGTCGGTGTGAATTTAGCCAATTTCTGCACAGAAGGAGACAGAGGGGATGGTTTCAGCTGGATTAAAAAAGTGTAAAGGATGTTCACGATAAAGAGAGTACTTTTGAAATCAGTCTTAGAAAAACGTTACTGCCCCTACCTGCACATATTTTGACGGGCGCAGTGAGGGACATTCACCCAGTAAAGTTGATAACGATGGATGGGAAGTAGTTCCATATCTTAACGTCGAATACAAACTGTTAGGTAACAACTTGTGATAAAATAAAATAAATTCTTTCACTTTCTGATTTTTCCGATACATCGAAGTGTAAAAATGAGCAGATTTGTAAAATATTTACTTTACTAATAATTTCGCAGTTTTACTTGACCGGCGCATGAATAAAGTGATGAGGCCCATGGAAATGTTAATTTTACATAGGGCGGAAGGATACATACAAGTAGATCTTAAGCAGGGCTTCCAAAAGTGCTCAATTTACCACGAACAGCCAATAATGGATAAGACCACTATTGTCTTCACACAAACAGCAACAGCAATGACAACCATGTTTCTGGAAAGCATTTGGAGGTTTCACCAACATCCTACCACTGTCAATTTCAATTGCGGTGATCTTCCATTATCAACTTCTGATCACATGCCCCTATATGCTTGAGTCGCTACCCAAGTAGCAAACAACAAGCAGTTAATAGTTGGCCAAGTGTTGGCAGTGATGGCAAACGTCCGAATTTATTACTGTCAGCATTTCTTAAATGGTTGACAACCAGGCCATATCAATAAAAGTGCCTTTACATAATTGTTAAATAATCGTAATTTGGACCAGTGCTCTAACAATTATTGTTAGAATGCAACTGAAGCCCTACAAGTAGACGACAGATAAAATGCTAGGCTAATTACTTACTGCTGTGAAAATATTAGCAGTTACAGTATGGGCCATTTATGGCATGCCAACTGCTACCTTCAGCTAGAAAAATATTATCAGCAAGTTAACGGGCTACTTATGGCATGCTAGGGACGTATTATTAGCTGGGAGCTTGTGGGCCACTTATAGTATCTCAGCTGTTACTGCTGCGGGCTACTTATGGCATACTAGGGACGTATTATTAGCTGGGAGCTTGTGGGCCACTTATAGCATCTCAGCTGTTACTGCTGCGGGCTACTTATGGCATGCTAGGGACGTATTATTAGCTGGGAGCTTGTGGGCCACTTATAGCATCTCAGCTGTTACTGCTGCGGGCTACTAATGGAATGCTAGGGACGTATTATTAGCTGGGAGCTTGTGGGCCACTTATAGCATCTCAGCTGTTACTGCTGCGGGCTACTTATGACATGCTAGGGACGTATTATTAGCTGGGAGCTTGTGGGCCACTTATAGCATCTCAGCTGTTACTGCTGCGGGCTACTAATGGCATGCTAGGGACGTATTATTAGCTGGGAGCTTGTGGGCCACTTATAGCATCTCAGCTGTTACTGCTGCGGGCTACTTATGGCATGCTAGGGACGTATTATTAGCTGGGAGCTTGTGGCCACTTATAGCATCTCAGCTGTTACTGCTGCGGGCTACTAATGGCATGCTAGGGACGTATTATTAGCTGGGAGCTTGTGGGCCACTTATAGCATCTCAGCTGTTACTGCTGCGGGCTACTTATGGCATGCTAGGGACGTATTATTAGCTGGGAGCTTGTGGGCCACTTATAGCATCTCAGCTGTTACTGCTGCGGGCTACTAATGGCATGCTAGGGACGTATTATTAGCTGGGAGCTTGTGGGCCACTTATAGCATCTCAGCTGTTACTGCTGCGGGCTACTTATGGCATGCTAGGGACGTATTATTAGCTGGGAGCTTGTGGGCCACTTATAGCATCTCAGCTGTTACTGCTGCGGGCTACTTATGGCATGCTAGGGACGTATTATTAGCTGGGAGCTTGTGGGCCACTTATAGCATCTCAGCTGTTACTGCTGCGGGCTACTTATGGCATGCTAGGGACGTATTATTAGCTGGGAGCTTGTGGGCCACTTATAGCATCTCAGCTGTTACTGCTGCGGACGTATTAGTAGCATGCCAATAGGCCACATATGGCATGCGTATTGTTGCTTACTGCTGGGGACATAATAGCAGTTAGGTGAAGGGCCATTTATGGCATGCAAGCTGCTACTGCTGGTGACATATTAGCAACACATGGGCAATTTATGGCATGCCTACTATATGTTGTGAAATAAAAAATATCATATGCGAATTCACTTCAATTTTTAATATTGCTTTGCCAGGTAATATTACTAGTAACAAAAAAAATCGTTTCTAGACAGGAAACCTAGATAGTGTATAATGAAAAAAAAATCTTTATTTCGCATTTTAAATACCACCTTAAAGTAGCCCAGTACTTATATACTAGTCGTTTAAACACAAACACAAAAATCCCAGTACTGACTTAAGATACTAACATTAATTGTGTCTGTAGCAAAGTTAATAATGCAACTTTTTATGTGTGCAAACTTTTCCGATTTACTTACAAGGTTTAAGAGTGGGATGGATCCCCGTGGGAACCCCGTGTCCAAGGTCAAGAAGCGAGAGAGCGATAGGGGCGACACTGACACGCATTCCTAGTGCCTCATCGCTCCTACGAGCAAGCGTGAAGTGTTTCCGTCGTAACGCTGAACTGTGCAAATTATGTCTGGAATATAGGGGCTTTATTACACGCTATGAAAAACCACAGATTAAATTACGCCCATGTCTTTGTACCTTTCTCTTGCCGCTTAAGGAAACTGCATTGGCAAACTTTAGAAATGCGACATTTGACCATTTTGACGAATTTTTTTCTCCAAAAATACACTTAAGGAGAATGGTGCACGAAAATAGTATATTTATATCATTTTTGTCACAATTTGTTTTAAATTAGATTTTTCGAAATTTTTGGTTCCACAAGACGTAAATAACAATTTTGAACACCTTATTACATCGTTAAAAATTCTGTGCGTACTTTATTCTCGAAGCTCTGGCTGAAGAAAAAAAAATAAAAATTAATTTCTTCCATCAGTGCCCCGAGAATAATGAAGTCAGTGGAAATCTAACAACGGAAAAAGGTATTGAAAATTATTATTTACGTCTTGTCAAGCCAAAAATTTCAATAAACCCTTTGGAAAACAACTTATATCGAAAATCGGGTAAATATAATGCTTTCATACACCACCCCCCTTAATATGACAAAAGTAAAAACTTGAGGCATGGGTAATTATTGTTTTTTTTTCCTGACAAAAATTCGTATTTGTAGAACATTTATTTACCGAGATACGCGTATTCGCGCAAACAACTACTTCATAAAAACTGCGGGGGTCCATCCCACTCTTAACGTATACTTCATAGAGCCGTTGGTAGCTTTCACATCTGGCAACTTAAGATTTGTGGGTTCGATTCCATGCTCTTCCAAGAAAATATACTGTTTGTGAACTAATATAAAAGATAACGGACATGAAGTTGAAAACCGAACAGTTATTATTTATGCGAAACAGAATAATATTTTTGTTTTTGAAAATGCATGGAAAACTGTTTTCAAGTGGCGAACAGCTGGGCTGTAGGTGGCAAATAGCTAATCTGCAAGTGGTCGATAGATGTGCCACAAGTGACCTACCAATAGTTGTCTGACGACAGTTGGCTGACTTTTTTGCAGGTCAGGAGTAGCAAGCCAGTGGGCTACTGCTGTCAGTCATGGCCCATTGTTGGTGCCAGCATGCTAGCGGCACATTTGCCTTCGCAGTATCGGGTCGCTTATGGACGGAATGTATTTGGCTACATGGAAGTTAATTGATGGGGCGAACTGCACGTAACAATCAAGAGGCATCGTGTGGGCCACGTGCATCTGCGGATGAATCATGGAAGTTAACTGATTATGTAAACCGTTTATTGGCTGCTCGTGTACAAGTAGATTTGCTCAAGTGGGCCAACTGACTTATGTTACTTGGGTAGGTGACGAACCACATGTTTATTGCAGTTGTTCACCCGCTCTGTTTGTGGTGTTCCGTCAGTTCATACAGTGCCCAGTCACCAATTTTTATTTCACTCTCCCTGGGATGAACTGGAAATGCTGAGTTGTCGGACAAGTTTCGCGATTATCCTTCACACATGCCTTGAAAGCACCGTTATAACGCTCTTGATCTCCAACCTCTACTTGGAGACTACTGGCTGGTATAATTATTTTAAACAAGTGACCCACTTGCTTGCTCCAAAGTTGCGTTTACGCCCCATGCGGTCGATTGTATTGTTACAGGTGGCTGCCACGCTTCCGCGTCTACCCATACCGAGTATGCCTTGCGGTGGTTCCCACAAGGATGACGTCATCGGTACCTTGTGGAAGCAAGTGGAAGCCACCTTAGCAGCTAGCGGGACACACGTTACTGTCGCGTGCTGGAAGAGTCAACAACTTGGAAGCCATGGTGCTAATTTCCTGGGTATCACGTCCATTGAGGTACAACAATTTATGGGCTAGGTCGCCTCAGCTGTAAAACCGCGGCATGTCTCTGGGTCGGCAGTCTTGAATGATCACTAGTGCTGAGTATGTGTAACGGAGTGGGCGAGTTTGGAGATGACAGGTGACGGTGCATCGATCAGCGAGTGCAGAGCGCGACTATCGGCAAAACAAAGACTGGGACTGACTAACCGTCTGAACTGCAAGAGAGAGGGACATGTTTCGTGAGTGACAGTCATTCAGGTGACACGAATGAATGACAGTGGACACATTTGATCACAAATTTTGTAACCAGTGAATGAAAATTGAGTATATGTAGCTAACATAAAGACAGTGGTTAAGATGTTAATTATAAATTAGTTACTCTATCATTTATGAAAATAATAAGTGCTAATAGGAGTCCATATTTGTATGTATTTTGTAAGTAATAGTTGAGCTCATTTTTACTCTGTTTTAAAGAAATTAGAAAATTAAATATAGTTATTTAATTTCTTTAAGAACTCCTTCCTTCACTATCCTGAATGCGCCCTAGGCGATTTGTAACAATATGTTTTTGCTGCTATATGTCTCAGTTTGAATACATGTAACAAAATCGTGATATTCCAACATAATACATGGTTCGGTTGGTATTTATTTGGCAAAGTTAATTACTAGCAGAGAAACTTGGTCTCCCATATCCGAAATTTTAGACTTTTCGGTGCTATATTTTGAGACCTATAATCATTATATACAAATATTTACATTCATGTGGTTCTTATGTAAGTCTCTTTGAGACAATGAAATTTAAAATTATCCTGAAATATGGCCTCAACGAGAGCCAACACAAAAGCCACTAAATTGCAATACAATACTGCCGTTATCATGAAACGGACCACGAAGTTATTCGAAACAAATTTAAGCACCAATAAACAGCACCAAATGGCCAAACTCCGCCTAATTGCTCCACCTTAGCAGATGGAGATCTTGATTTTACAACACAGATCAATAACCAATAGGCAAAGTTTCTGTGAGTGTACAGTGTGAGCAAATACCAGCGCCCCTCGGCAGCTGCGATTACTAACTCGTGTTTCTTTATGTACTGTTTCTTTATGTATGAGTCAAAGAATTGGCGTCTGGGTTGGAGGCTACATTTCCTACTCAGGCTGTGTTCCAAATAGCCAGTACTCACGCTCGCACTTACACTCGCACCCCCCCCCCCCCCCCTTATGGAACTATCGTCAATCGCACTCTTCAAATTAATCGATAAGGTCTGCAATCGACTGTTATTCTGCATAAACAAAATAATATTTACTTAAAAAAAAATCATATATTCATTAGCATTTACATTTCAATTAACAATGGATTGATTAGTAGGGATGATAATGGGTATGATACTAATGTCTGAAGAGAGTCAGGTATAAATTCTATCTTAAATCTACAGTTTGAACTTGGGATTTCAGCACCGTTTATTCTACAATTATGATTTAATAGTTTCCGAATTTATACATGTATTAAATATTTACTGAAAATCCTTTATAGTGAAAGAATACTTGTTCCTGTGTCATTCCACTGTTTTCAGGAAGGTAGTATTGCTTAATAAATTCGTAAATTGTAATGCGTAACCCAAAATAGGCCTATAATATATTTGCTTAAAAAAGTCACACGAAGGAGAATGAAATTAAGGCAGTTAATTTATTTTTCCTGATTTTAGAAAACAAACAAAAGCGAGCACGGATAGAGCATATGCACGTGCACACACTCGTAAACAAACACTCGTAAACAAACACACGTAAACAAACACTCGCTCTCGCACTCGCACTCGCACTCGCTCTCGATGGACATTTGGAACAGCACTCTCTGACGTCATTGCCGAGTGCGAGTGCATGAGAGTGCGCATTTCTTGCTATTTGGAAAACGGCCTCAGACTACTGACGTGCAGGAATGGGGTTCTCAGCAGTATCAGGCGACCAAAAATGGCGGTGGTAACCATTAATTCTAGCCAAGAAACTGCTATATTGTATTCCATGGCAATACTGACAAGTGTTTCACCACTGATACCACTGACTAGCTGTTTGCGTTCAACATTTTTATTTTAGTTCTGTACTCTGCGGACCTCCAAATCCCGCCACGAACCCCTGCATCTGCAAGCCCTCCGGTATGCATATTTGTTGCTGAGTCGGTAGGAGAATGGGATGCATCGCAGGGAAAGCCCTGTGCACCTTAGGTCGGATTTATTATGTTGAAAAGAACGTATGCATCGCATCCTGATCAAGGTTGTCTGGTGCAATGGCCGCAATTGTAGCCATAGACACACCTCGAATAAGGAAGTTTCCAGAAGGAAGGGCACAGCAAACTGTAGCGGCAACTAAGACGCCGCTCACGAACCACCTAAGGTACGACGGAATATAGATTGTGAGCGGGCGGACTGTTTAGAAAACATGCTCCACATTGCCAGTGAGACGCCGAGTATTTAAGCATCCCTTAAGGTGTCACCTCCCCCACCCCCTCAGTCTTTTACGGCGGGCCACAGATACTTCAAGAAGTCAGTCAGATTGTTACATGTCGGAGTCGACTACGAAGCAAATGACAACACCCTAATCCAGGCCTAGAGGAGCTCTAGGCCATACTACAGTCAGATATTATACGGTGAGCATAAACCCACGCAGCAGTGAGACGTAAGGTTACTTATCGCTTCCCGTCACCCATTAACGTAAACGTAATAAGCTGGTAAGGCTAGACAATTCATTAGAGTCTTGTGGTGAGAGAAACTTGTACTTATATTTATATTTTGATGAGAGTAATGATTGTATATTAAGTCTTGTGTATTGACTTCTAACTTGTAGTATTTGTGTAATAAAGAGGTTGTGTTGTATGAATCCTAGTTACCATCAATCTTAGAGTTACGTCCCCTTGAACAGCCCCCTCCTAGAATGAAGATTGAGTCTTATGGTAATCAATAAGAGTTGAACTAGAGTGGCGTACAGATAGTGAATTGGATAGTAGGAGGGTGGACTGTTACAAAACCAACGCAAAATGGAGAAGGCGCTGGGAAAATTTGAGCGACAGTCGCGGAGGATGAAAGTACGTATTTAAGAGTGGGATAGAGCCCCGTGGGAACCCCACGTCCAAGGTCAAGAAGCGAGGGAGTGATACGGGCGACACTTACATGAATTCCTAGTGCCTCATCGCTCCTACGCATAAGGCATGCAGTGTTTCCGCCGTAACACTGTACTGTGCAAATTAGATCTGTAACATAGGGGTTTTACTACACGCGATGAAAGACCACAGATTAAACTACTCCCGTATGTTTGTAGTTTTCTCTTGCTGCTTAAGGAAACTGTATAGACAAGCTTTGAACATGCAATATTTGACCATTTTCGCGAATTTTTTCTTCAAGAATACACGTAACTTGACAAAAAAAAAAAGGCGTAGATAATTTTTTTTTTTTATCTTTTCTGACAGAAAGTCTTATTAGCAGAACATTTACTTAGCGAGATACGCGTATTCGCGCAAACAACTATTTCACAAAAAAAATGCGGTGGTTCATCGCACTCTCAGTCTTTTACTGATTAGGTCGGGTTAATGCGTTGTTATTGTTAGTAAGCGAAAATAGACATTTGTGTGGTTAGTACTTAAGGGCGAAATAAGTTGGGTTCCTAAATGGTTTTCTGCTGGTCAGTAACCCGAGTGTTGCCGTTAGAAAATTGAACGTAGCGTGAAACTTACCGATGCGTGCGATAGAATGAGGGAGGTTACTCGGGAGGCTGGCAGGTGGCGCCACAGCCGTTACCCAGGCACTGGCGGGGCTTCAAGCAGTTGTAGCAGTCGATAACGCATGATGCCTGGAGGCTGGGGTCCACCATCAGGCTAAACAGAAGCACCCACACACACAGCAGCACGAACAGTCGAGGCATCCTGACGATCGTGCACGGTTTGGCATAGCCTAGAGGTTAGCGTCGCCTTTTAAACCGCGGCTGACGGGGAAAACATGGGAGCCCCCCCCCCCCCCCCCCGGCGCAACGACAGAGAGATACGTGGCCTCGTGGCAACAACGCCCCCCCCCCCCCTAGCAGCCAGGAGTGTCTCGTCTCCTTCCCGATAAACTCTATCTAGTCACTCACCGCCGCTTTTCCAAATGTCCCAGCACTCAGGCGACTTTCCGTTTTGCGTCGAGTGCTACGAAGATTGCTGACTAGCCAGGCCCTACTTCGTTGTAAATAACAGTGCTCCAAAAATATCATCGCGGATGCATGTAGTTTTGTGCAGTTTTTATGGTCGAACTACAAGCGCAATTCCGTCATAATATGCCTTCCTGCACGTTTTTTAAATGTTGGAATGTAATCACACTAAAACTAATGGGCAATGCTTGGATCGTTCTGATAATTTCCTGTCCATCTCTTCAACGCCTTTTTAATAAAAGTTGCAGAGGCAAAGTATTGCTCACGTCATTCCAGTGCCGACCTCCTGTGGCAAATACAGTCTGTTGGTGCACCGCCAGTCTGGGGTGAGGGAGATTCTGTCTTCGAATCCTAAGTAAGGCTTGGGTGTTAGTTCATGTTTGGTTATAAGTTCATTTATAAGCCGTCCCCTGTTGTTCGTGAAGAGATTTACTCCGAGGCTAGATTTCAATATCCTATGTGCACACTTCCAGTCTTCATTTGACTATTGGTCGCTTGTCTTTGTGTGGAGACAGTCGATTACATGAGTGAGCCAATCAGAATTAAGTTTCTCCGATGATGATAGGTAAGACGCGTAACAATTCAAATGATCCAATCACGAAAGCGGTGCTGAACTAAAGTGCGTTGCAACACAACGCGTCCTGAAACATTTTCACGAAAAACTGATAAGCCTTCCGGCATAACACCGGAGGATATTAATATGCCCTTTCCAATTCAATCCAATACATGACATTTCATTAAAGATCATTATTAGAATCTGTAATTACATGACCTTTGGGTAGAGACCAAGAAATTTCGCGGATTTGTTTGATGACAGGGTAGACTTGAAGATCTTATTCATCTTCATCAGATCACTTAGCTTAGAACGACAAGCTCTGCATGACTCTGAGAAAGTAACTGAAAACAACAGTTACCGGATCGTACAAAACTCAGTCCAAATTACGAAATCCTTCTGACATAGACAAAACTCAATGAGGAAACAGAAGTCGCAAGTATACAAAGGTCCGTGCAGTTCTGCATGGTGCAAAAAGAATTCTCAAAAACTCCGAGCCTCCAGAAATGACCTCGGCTCACAGAATTGTTGGTGCTCAGGAGAGATGACGTCACGTTGGCACGATATAGTTCTAGCAACGTGAGAGACGAAATTTAAGTTAGGGAGCTGAACATTTTTCAGGCATGTTGATGTGTATTAGAAGAAGAGTGTTTTTTTTTATTTGTAGATTTTTTTGAGCTATAGTAAGTTACGTGCAGCAATACCTAATCATGTGAAGTATGGTAAAGTTGTACGTTTTCTGAATTTGTTTCAATGCACCACGATGAAAACGTCTCATAGCAGCTGTTCCGTGATCTAGACTCTGGTGAATTCATGCACGCATTGGATAACACAACACTGTTTCTGCAAAGAAATTATGTAATATAACATATTGACGAATATAAACGTATATACTGAACAGATATCGGAGGATTTATTTCTAGCCTGTGTATTATTTCTGTAAGCATTCAATTCGTTTCCAATTTCATCTGGCCCGAGCACGAAATCTGTGTGCTGTTTAGGTGGCACATTACTGTACAAAACTTGCATGAACTGACAGTATGCCATTCTGGGTAACTCATTGTATGACTTAAAGCTTAGACTTTCCTATGTCGCCTATGAACTTAAATTACTACCAACACAGACGATAGGCTTACACCTTTGTTTTCGTTAAATGCACGTAATAATGTAAGTAAATACATTTTAATGGCTTTATAAATACGTTGAAAGTTTATAAAAGCTGCGAATTTTTTTCTCATGTCGTGATCTAAACGATTTTCCCTCCCTACCTACGCAAATTCCGATGTATTTGCTCAATGTCAACTTCCCTTCACCTCATTTCACAACTCCATAACCGGCTTGATAAGAGTAGCCTATAACGGAAATATATGTCATTACTATCTCTGAAAAATTAATAACCCATTTGTTTAAGCTATAAATGATATGTATTGGACATTCTTTACCGATCATTGAAGTTAGCGACTTCAAACATATTTCAAATTACCGATGTTTCAAACACGACGGAAAATGACAAATACTTCTGCGTATTCTTAGACTTAGCCGACGTTTCTCACAGCAGTCTGCGTCTTATATATGCGGGTAATTACGACGTCAGAAAATGTAGTTAGCTATGTTGAGTAACTCAGTGATCTGCGAAAAGTAAATTAAAATTTGTTCATCTAAGTTAAAAAGAGAAACTCGTACATAATACAAAATGGTGTGTCTCGAACCTCTTATGAAATACCGAATGCAAAGTAATAAACAGTGGGACGGTCTTGCAGGTGGGAAAAATACTAACAACAGTACATTCAGTTGACTTTTGTGGTTTACGCTAATTTTCTGAAAGGTCACTGTCTTACAACAGCCTGTGATAATGTTGAAATCATCTTTTTAACATCTCCATAATAGAAAATAAATAATACTCTTTTGCAGACCGTCGAGAAATGGGCTCTAACAGAAACACATTTAAAGTTTGTTAGTTGCCTTTGGTAGACAAACCCAGTAACATCACATACAATTGTTCAAGACGAGACAGATTTATGTAGCTCTGCAACTCTGCACACATTTTCGCTCTTGGCGCCCTAACTTGTAATGTTTCGTATGGTGATAAACTCAGGCCGTGTTCCAACGGGCACTTCATGTTAACAAAATGATCACGTGATCAGTTTCATGTACAAGATCTATGACGCATTTTTGTAATTTGCATTTTTGCGTTTTGCGTTTTGTCAGCTCCGAAGATAAATAATTTACAAAATTCAAATTACCAAACCTTCGCCACATTAGTTTTGCCTGTTTGAAACGTTTAAATACACGTATAGACGAGGCTTCTGAAGTAAACAAATGTGTATTTTTCTCACAGTAATTATTTTACAAAGCAAGTTGGTGAAATAATTTTTGGAATATGTATTTTCTCGCAATTTTTTTTTTAGAACATTAATGTTTTTTTTAAGACTTCGTGTACTTTTAGTTTTACAACCACAATAACACCAAAATAATACCAGCGTGGCGTGCTGGACAGTTGAATGTCGTGGAGTTCGACTAAACCTTACAAAATGCGAAGTACAAATTACCAAAAAAACCAAACTCGAAACGAATTAGAACGCAGCGTCAGAAATACTGAAGTCAAAATTTAGGTGTTACGTATTACGGTTACGCAGAAAAGGTTAAAAAACGACAGGGCCCTTGATTACAGCGGACTCCGAACAACCTGAATTCCGACTCGTTACACTGTAAAAAATAATGGTAAAATCACGTGTAAGGTAAAATTCGCAAACGTGTGTGGGAAACATAGTTTTCCTTACGTGTAAGATAAATTTACCGCACTTTGGAGTAAAATTCACGTACATGGTAGTGGAAAATCACAGATATGGAAGGGAAAATTACTTTACAAGGTGTGGATCTCCTAGTCGATTTGTTACTATTTGATAATTGTAAAATATATATATATTACCTTAAAATTAATTTTTATTTTCTAGTCATACAAGCTGTCCAACATGACTCTTTATATATAATGTATAATTACAGTACTCTGGAGTCGAATTCACGTGCATAACGGTGGAAAATTCCATAAATGGATGGGAACATTTCATTACGACGAGTGCATCTCTTCAGCATTGCCTCAACAGCTAAGTGGGAGGACGGGCGGAAGAAACAATCCCTTAACACACTAATATTAAATTGTGATGGCATGTTGTCGTCGTGATGTAATGAATATTGCGTCGACCTATCGCATTAGAGATCCATGGTATGCACCCACTCGCCAGCAAGTGTCGAGGTTTTTAGAGTGTAGTTTTGGGTTACTATTCACCAGAGGATGTAGGTAACAATAATTAACAGTAAAAATACCCGAATGTTTTTAAATGCATTTTTTTATACAATTCAGTTAATATCATCTTAATTATATGGGATTTTCCTCCACTTTTGTCAGGTACTTTTTCCATACGATTAGGGAACAATACCTTACTTGTTATGCAAATTTACTCCGCATTTCACAGGTAATTTCACCTTAAATGTAGAGGTGATTAGTTTCCCTTATATGTAAGGGAATTTTACCTCAAAATTTGTTTACAAGGTACTGGTGAATTTTTTATGTAAGCCAGGTTTCAGGAATGGACTATCATTGTTTAGGCCTTCGACACACGTGGTCGTAACTCCCAATGCTGGAGCCACAATTATGCCAGAATCACATAGCCCCGACAATCATGACACGACAGCCCCGACACCACATTTAAAACTAAGCAGCCAATAAAATGCAAGGTAGAACTGACGTAAGCCCGACAAATTCTGTTGTCCGACCAGCTATTTTGGATTAGAAATTATTTATATTTTAGTCGTGTCGTGCGGCATGACGCACTGTGTACAGACTAGCAAAATTAAATTGTATTGCAAGCTTTCCCTAGAACGGTAAATACGTAACTTAAAAGAAAAAATATTGAAATTACTGTTTTTAACTCTTGAAAATACAAATTTTACCTTTGTATGCATTATTGATAACACTTTATCACCATCATGTATCCCAAATTTACCTCTTGCCTACCGCTTTTGAAACTAGTATAGTCTATCAGCGCCTTCTAAATAGTTAGGTAAAATGCCGAGAGCGGCGTGTCGGTTCTGTCGTGTCGTGCTGTAATTCAAGCAGTCACAGTGAAACTTTAATTGTCGTGTCGTTGGTGCGGTTTTCAGCGTATCGTTATGGGTTTGTCAGGGCTATGTGATTCCTGCTTATCATGACCAGCACGACACGACAGCCAGATACAACGACAAAGCACGAAGAAACTTCATATAAGCTGTTCACGGTGAACAGAGCGCTTTTGAAATAAACCTTCGGGAAAGGTCGCTGTGTTTACTTCCATACCAGCCACGCGCCCAGCCAGGTTGGTAGCGGAGGAGAAGTGTAGTTGAATTAAAGGCTGTTCACGATAAAGTGAGCACTTTTGAAATAAACCTTCGGGAAAGGTCGCTGTGTTTACTTCCATACCAGCCACGCGCCCAGCCAGGTTGGTAGCGGAGGAGAAGTGTAGTTGAATTAAAGGCTGTTCACGATAAAGTGAGCACTTTTGAAATCTACCTTAGAGAAAAGTCGCTGCTCCAGTCTACATATATTCTAACGGGCGCACTGAGTGACATGCGTACAGTAAAGTTGGTAATGATGGATGGGAAGAAGTTCTATATCTTACGTCGAATGAAAAGTGTTAGGTGACTATTTGTGATAATTTAAAGAATTTATTTCGCTTTCTGTTTTTTTTTTATGTACCGAAATGAAAAAATGAGCATGTTTTTAAAATATTTACTTTTCGTATAATTTCACAGTTTCACTGGACGGACGCATTGATAAAGTAACGAGGCGCTTGGCAATGTCACGTTTACATAAAGCAGAAGAATACACAACGTCCATACAAGTAGATGTTAAGCAGGGCTTTCAAAAGTGCTCATTTTACCGTGAACAGCCTATACAAGTGTTAGCCAAACATTTGTGAATATTGAAAATATTTCTTTTCCTTTCTGTTTTTAATGCACACAAGTGCATTAATGAGAAAATGTGTAAGACGTCAACTTTTTAAAATGTTACATTTTCACTGGCCGAACCATGGATTAAGCGATCAGGCACATGACGTTAATTTTATGTACGGTGGAAGAATATACACTATCTACCAGAAAGTAATTGGGCACCTGTCCACAATGTTTGCTCGGTGGTTGTCACCCCGTTAGAATCTCGTAGGGCCAACTCTTGCGGCTATAACAGCAGCCACCCTGTCTGGCATGCTCTCTACGAGTGTTTGCAGGACATCCACGGGGATTCGTCGCCATTCCTCTTGTAACCATTCTATGATTTGAGCAATGGATTTTGGCCGCGCCTGACAAGCTCTCGCCCGGAGATCCAATTCTTATCCAAAGATGTTCTATAGTGTTGAGGTCGGGGCTCTGGGCGGGTCAGTCCAATCGGAGAACATTGTTGTCGGCCTACCACTGCATAGTAGCCCTTGAAATACGGCACCTGACATTGTCATCCTGGAAGTAACACGGGTCCATTCCGTAAAAACGCCACAATTTTGGGAGCATTTCATTATCCAGAATGTTACAATAGGCCTCTGTGGTCATGCTACCACGGACAAACGCCAGCGGTCCTACGCCGAAGGCCGTGAAACACAAGTCAATTGACGTACTGAATTACCCATCTTCACGGGTGCCCAATTACGTTTTGGTAGATAGTGAACAATGTGCACTCAAGTAGATCTTAAGTTGTGCTTTTAAAAGTGCCCAGCATACATCGAACAGTATATATAATACTGTATTTCATTCGGTGTTCACAATACCCCGAAAATATCTGTTCGGCAAGTGTTTTACTTGGTTGGCTGTTTAAAAATCCCATAATTACAAGTCAATCATATTACATCCATAATTTACGGCATAAAACTCCCAATACATGAGTGATTTTTTTTGCTATTGACAAAATGTAAATGCATACGAGGACAAAGTATTTAAAAACAAACGGAAAGATTATTTTGGCGCCAAGTTCGTCTGTTTATTGTATTTGGTTCAGCAATGTGGTATTCGCCTTCTTTACGCACCCCGACGAGCCCGACACGACGGAAATTACAAACACAACATACTTTTGCCGTGCTGTCTCAGCTGCCATTTTGTCGGGCTGGCATCACAGCGACCTTGCGTTTCACAGGAAGTTGCTCAAAATTTATGCCGGGGCTGTCGTGTCGTGCTTGAGGTGCTATTAGCTTACAAGGCTACCTATGACCCACAACTAATGGACGAAAGAAAATTAATATCTCCTGCTACGTGGTTCCGCTGCAGGCATGGTCGGCATGCATGAATGGAGCTGAGGGCTGCGAATTACGTTCGCGGATAGCCAGGAGTGTGGCTGAGACTAGCAGTGGATTTCTTTCTTATTGCAGACATCGCACGACAGCAGCGTCTTTCTTCATCGTCATAATCCTTCGTCGTATCCGTCCGCTTCTGAAAGCTTCAGGCTCTCGCCATTTGTCCAAGGTGTGTGTAACATCGGGCGCGTTCTACTTGGTACTGCCAGCAGCTGAAATTACTGACAAGCGTTCATTTACATACTGATTTTGCTGATCAGTAACTGACGAATGGTGTTGTGGCGCCTGAGTTGGAGGCTATACTTCCGGCTGACGGTACTTACTTGCAGGAAGTCAGCGAGTCTCAGTAAATGCAGACGATGCAACATGGCGGCGATGGACAACGAGCAAGTTACGTTGTTAACCGCAGAAAATGCAGGTGGAAAGTATATTTTCACATTCTTCGATCTCATTAATTGATGAGTCAGAATCAGACGAAAATGAAAAGGAAAAATATATATCCCTATTAACAACTAGTTTAGTCATGTTTCCATTGACGCCATTATCCCCACTGAAAACTCTGATGACGATTGTTCCACTTGGTTCCACTACTGAACGCTACTGATACGGATGCTGATTTTACTGATGGTGTTCCTTTTGGTATGCTACTGATCAGCGCAGTCAGTACCAAGTGGAATGCGGCCATCGAAGAGATTTAATACCCTCTAGGGTATTCACACTTCAGCTTCCATTTCGTCTCTTAATTGTTTAATTTTGTACTCTATCCAAGCCTTCATTCCTACTGCATTTTAAAAATAAAAATGCACTTACAGTACTATAAATATTTTTTTCTCGTCTTTCGTCATGCATACTTCTGAGCCGTATGTCGAAATACTCGGTAGGGAGTAAACGGAGAAAACCCCGTTTGGAAGCTACTAGTCGCATCTCGTGAGCTTTACTTTCCAGATGGAGAGTCTGAGAACGACGTCCATATTATAATACCAGGTATTCGGCTCTTCCACCGGCGAGGTGGAAGAGCCGAATGGTGTGGAAAAAAAAGGGGGTGGGGGGTGGGGTGAGTCTGAACAAAACTAACCTGGGCCTCACGGGTTTGGGGGTTGGTCGTCGGATCTGTACCTCAAGATGTAAAAAATGTTGGCAAAATATCTCGGGATGAAAATGGATACTCTAAAAGGAAACTCTTACCCTAAATGATAATGTGGAAAGTAACTTGAAATATTCGAGGAAAGCAGTTAAGCAGGGAGTGTTCAATAAACTATGAAACCCCCCCCCCCCCCCTCCATCTAATGGCCTTAACAGAAAAAAAAGACGGATGAGTAGCCAAATAAAATGTCTACCCAGCGGAAGTGAGCAACATATAAGCCGCACGGGGCCGCGGTGGTCCAGTGGATAGAGCGATCGTCTCCCACCAAATCGAACCAGGTTCGATTATCGGCGGGATCGCCTTTAGAATTTTCGTATGTGGGAATCGTGCCGGGTGATGCCACTGGTCGGTGGGTTTTCTCGGGAATCTCCCGTTTCCACATCCTTTGTATTCCGGCTCTGCTCCATACTTCATTTCAACCTCATCGGCTCTCAATTCCCCCATGTTAAGAGCAGCCCAAATCCCCCCTACTCGATATAATTCACACGAATATTATCATAGGAAATATTCTCAGTTCTCTGGATGCTGGGAACCAATCATGCTGTATAATACATTAGCATTCTTTGTAGTTCAAAAATATTTTAAAATTACATTTCATTCGAGTGTTTTTAGTATTTGTGTATCCTGTAATCCTGTAATCCTGTATCCTAGAATCCTGTAAAAGAAAAATATTGATGCCTTTAGTAACACTACATGAAGTAAAAAATAGAAGTCAATATAGTCTAATACATTACGGTACATATTTGGTATTACAGTATAGTTTAGTGAACTGGGAAGTAATAGAGTCATTACTGTTTGAAATAATACGCCAATGTCAATGATTTTAGTCAAACTGCACGATTTAAATAGTGGTTACAATAATGGCCACCGTAATCACATAAACTTAAAAAAAAAATGAAAGCCGGTACCTACGCAGTAAAATAAATACAAGCTTGGTTTCATAGTATAACTGAATGAGTAAAAAATACGCTATGGGTAGTGAACGTTTCTGTGTACTGCAATATTGCCTTTAAGAATACGCTATGGGCAGTGAACGTTTCTGTGTACTGCAATATTGCCTTTAAGAATACGCTATGGGTAGTGAACGTTTCTGTGTAATGCAATATTGCCTTTAAGAATACGCTATGGGCAGTGAACGTTTCTGTGTACTGCAATATTGCCTTTAAGAATACGCTATGGGTAGTGAACGTTTCTGTGTACTGCAATATTGCCTTTAAGAATACGCTATGGGTAGTGAACGTTTTTGTGTACTGCAATATTGCCTTTAAGAACGAACAGCTGAGAGAATCAGTTTTCTTGTGGCAGGAAACTTGCCTACCTGTCTCACCACGTCTCCTCGTCGTCAACAAACAAGGGGCCTTGTCACGAGCTGGAGAAATCTGTTTCTGGGAAACACGCCGTGGACTGACAGCGAAGGACTGTTTGCAGGGTTCTGATTGATCGAAAACTCGCCTTCGAAAAACAAAACCAAGAAGAAAAATGGGGCGCAGGTGGCACAGCCCGGCGAGTTTATGGATTTTGTAGCTCCTGTTTACTCTCCCAGACGTCGCTCTATAGTAAACATTGCTAAACTGCTGTGTACAGAAAATAATAACACTATGTTGAAGAGCATTATCTCCTCTCGACAGTCGACAATCGTTTTCTTGTCCTAACATAATAACTTATGCATCGGTTTGAGCAGTACTGAAAACGAGAAAACAGACAAAATGGTTAAGAGTTGGAAAATTTAAGCTGAAAGCTAAATACGATGTTTCCACTGCAATTCAGCCAGTTAGGGAACGATCATTACTGCGCACTATTTACTCGTGAAAACAGTTTGCTTTGGATACAACTCGACAAACACTTTGCATCGCAATTTTGTGCCGTTTTCTTGGCCTGTTTGTCTTATAGTTTGCTCGATGGGACTGTAGGCCAACAAATCACCTCGCTAGGAAATAATGTCACCTATAGTATGCGGAGACGCCTAAAGATTCATAAACAGTTTGTGTGAATAAGTAAGTGTTTATCAGCTGGCATCTCTAAGTTAGCAAGGTTTCTCGCATACAATATAAATGCTTGGAAAATACTTCAGGAAATTCGTAAAGCTCTACAAATTTGGAAAACCTTTGCGAAATTTACACCATGCCTCTGATCACATCGACCAGCCGAGAGAAATTATACTTGCCAGAAATGCCCGTTGTGCATCACTTTAAATAATATAAACAAGATTTTCACAGAGAACGCAGCTAACAAAATAGTACAGATTCATCAAGAACTTGTTTTCATTTTATGTTATACTTTAAAATATGTGAAGAAGTTCGTTTAATATGTTTCATATTTGTCTTTCAAAGCCATATTAAAAAATTAAAAAAAATTAAATTTATAAAATTTAAAAAACAAAATACAAAGTGTATGTACACGTGTAATATTGCTAGGAAAAAAAAACAGTGTTAACGATTACGCCATTTCTCGCTGTGGTGTGATGCACAACAAACACTAACAAAACCCATTAGGCGCCAATTTAAACATTACATTTTACATAAGACGTTAAGTTGGCCACCTGGCAAGAGGTATTTTGTGTGTCCAAGGCATAGAAATACGGGAGCGCTAAAGCCGATATTACACGATACCTGGAGCCGTACTTGGGTTTTTGTACAAGCTTCTACGAGCCCTGGTGCACGAGCCGGTATACAAGCCGCCATATGAGCTCCATATAAGATTCATATTACACGACAGCAGTTTGCGTACTAGCATTTGGCACCCTCAGTGGATGCGCAGTGTGTGGTTTGTACTAAATAAGAACCCCATTCGTAGAACTGCTACCAGTTAGTAACTTGCGTAGGCCTATAGAAATACTAGTTAGCACATCTTACTATTGCTATATTACCGTTCGCCTTTTACATAAATTGATTGCTTACTAGTATAGTTTCAATTATTTTCTTGAAAATGACGCGAAGACACTAGAGTACGAGTGTGTTATTTTTCATTTGACGGAAATTACTGACTGGTTGCAAAATATATTTTTTCCTTACGTACCCGGATATTATCCACATGTAAAATTGGGCCCGGCGAGGTTTCGAACTCACACCCAAATGTTACAACTTATTAGCGAACGCCGTAACTTTACATCTGTACCACCAGTCTAAAAATGGTGTTTCGAATTTATATGTTATTGATACAATAAACTCTTTGGATTTATTTTTCCATAGAGTAGGCGATGTTTTAAGTATTTAGAACGATTTTCAAAAGTAATTAAAATTGTCATCGCCAATATCAATCGTTGTTGTATTTTAAATCTATTTGAAAGAGTTTCAACATCACGGATGTATAATCAAGGTGGAGGCGTCCTTTTCGGTTTCTTCATCAACTCGTTTCAAGTAGAAGCCACGGGGAACGCCCTACGCTCTGAAACTGCGATGTGGTTGGCCAGGTACGAAACCTGGTATGAGACCTGATACGAAAAATAGGACGTGTCCTATTACCAAACATGGTACGGAATCTGGCCGTACAAGGTGGAAAATGCCATGACGGATGCCTCATGAGCCTTTATACAGGCCGCTATGGCGGACCTTGCACAAGCTTTTACGGAATCTGGTATCGTGAAATATCACCTTAAGGGCGACCCAAACACGTACATCACACCACATCGTAACCCCTACAGTAGTAGGCGAAAAAGAGGGGGGGGGGGGGGTCATTTCACATATGATTAATCGGGTTAAAGCTTTGATATCAAAAGGGTTAGTCGTTAATCCGATCATAATCTGATTAAAAATAGTTAATCTGATTATAATACAATCAAAATGTTTTCGTAAATACTTAATCCGATCACTATCCGATAGATTTTTTGGGTAATATTGATTGGATAAAATAGTATGAAACTTTGATTCATTGATACAATTAATGTAATTGAAATTAATCAATCAAAAATTGTTGCATGATAAGTGTATAGTTTGTTGTGCTTTTTTTCTTTTCTTTCTTTCTGATTGGGGGTGGGGGAGATTCTCACTGGTACGTCCTCACCCTTGGAGCTCTGGCACGCGATGAGGTGTGGTACGTTGGGGATAGGGTGTGTGTGTGTGTGTGTGTGTGTGTGTGTGTGTGTATATATATATATATATATATATATATATATATATATATATATATATATATATATATATGCGTGTGCTGAGTTTCGTGCAAGAGTGGCGTAAGTGTTATTTTTTTCGGTTGGTAATGATATTGCTCGTAGATGGTGGTGGGAGATAAGCGATTTTTTGGTAATAGCAATTAAACAGAAAGAGAAAACGATGTATAGTTAACACACGAGAGAAATTTCTGAGTGTTTAAAACAAATATATTTCAAATGAGTTCTACCAATCAATATAAATAAATAACATGAGAGAGAAGTATAAGGAACACAACTATGTGAATAACCTGGTGTCGACAAGTGCTAACTCACTAAACAATCACAACTACGTCATTATCCTGTATGAAATGAAATAACGAGCTACAACGAAGCAAAAATGTCCTTATAAATTAAACGGTAGTCTTCCTAAATGTAATAAGAAGGTATTTTGAAAACACATAAAAAAAATTACACTAATTGACGACTCCGAGGTCTACACGTAGCTGGCATAATTTTAAAACACGTCCGTCCGCCTGTGAGAGTGGTGAGGGACTTTTGAAACAGAATCCACACGTTAAAATTAATTAATTTTTTAACATGTCTAAAAAATAAAATGTTTAACAGTCAGTGATTTTAATATACGTCCATTCGCCCAGGAGGTTGCTGCAGCACTGACTTGGATATAACACTTACATCGAGTTATAAGCTGAGCGAAGTATTGAGAGCAAACGGAAGCTGCATGTGCATCGGCTTATGTTTGATTATAGACTGAACTGAAAAACTCGGAAATGAAATAAAAGAGATGTGAATATGATTTACGTAAGAAATGGATAATAAATATGATTACGACACATGTACTAATATATAAATTGCACTAGTTGAATTAAAAAGCACGTAATGAAATCGCACAAGTCCCTCTCCCAAAACATGCAGAACTGATGCAGTAGGTCGACTAACTGGTGCACAAGATTGATTAGTTTTCCCTTTTTCAATCTTATCAACTTTACTTAAAACAGCTTCCAATTTACCTATAGTTTTAACTCTTAATTCATTAATAAAATAAGTGAGTCATGTCTCCAAATCATTATTTTGTTTTCTCAGACCTGTTTGCCATATTTTTTATTAATGTATTCATAACTGATATATTTTGGTATTTCTTCTATTCGTGTTTCTATTAGTTTTGTAATACTAGCGCTTACCAGTTCATTAATTACAGATCTAAATTATCTTGCATTTCTGCAAGTTATGGTCTAAAAATTCTGTTTGCCATATCATTAAAATCCTTACTAAATCCATTTAAACATTCTTCTATTCTGAATTCATTACCCTGCAAATTATTACCAATATTTGTTAAAATGTTTGTAATAACACTCGTGATTTTATAAAAATTATCATTTCCATCAACTAACTTTATTAATTTCTCATGGATGGTGGTTAAGTCTTCCACATACATTTATTTACCACATCAGTATCTTTCACAGCCATACCCACATTATGTAATACATGTCAGTTCCCATTTTTTGTTTAACAACTATTGTAATGATTGTGTTTTATACCGCTATGTCCAAACTTTGAAATACTCATAAATCTTGCTCAGAAAGTAAAAAACTGTCAAATCCAGACCTATATCTGCCTTTATATATGGTAAGCATTGGTATTATCACCAGAAAATCGTTTTTGTTTTTCCAATAGTAAAAACACATATCTTTAAACTTAGTAAATGTGATATCGCCTATAAAACATGACCATTGTGAATATGTTGCAGATTCATATTGTCCATTTTAAACACAATTATAATATTTGTACTAACACACATATTAAGTTTTGGAAAATCTGCATAACTTTGTGATAGATAAAAACAATCAACGTTTAATTGTCTACCATAACTAAAATATTGCTGTATTTAACCCTGTGGTTCGCACCACACATCATCAAAAATAAATATGAAATTGGGCAATGCTTCATTCTGAGGCATGATATCTTCTTTATTTGTAAAAGGGAAATATCATGTTCCATCAATTAGTGTCAAAATAGTCTCTAATCATTTATATTTATCTTGTTGTATTGTTTTAGAAAACACATATACATTTTCAAATTTACCTCCATTTGGATGTTCCAACAACGACATAATAACATGTTTTTCCATGTGAAGGACAACTTAATATACAATGAATATTTGATGGTAAAAGAATACAATGTTTCTGTTCAATAACATTTTCTTTTGTATTTACTACAGGAAGATGTACATTTTGTTTTTGACCTTAATTTTTACACAAATATACAGTATAACATATCATAATGTAACATAACATAATGTAATGTACTATTCTAACACACTAATGTGTTAAGGTAACATTCTAACATAAAACTGCAAATGAGATGCTATTTATAGACTTGCATTCAGTTGAAAATAATACTATGTTTTAAACATATCAAAAAAGGGTGCAGAGTATCAAATACATTGATTAATAAATTACCATTTGAATTGCATTTACCACAGTACAATTATTGTGGACCTGGTACTAAACTTGCAGAACGTCTAGCATGGAACGATCAAGGAATAAACTCTGTGTATAACGCTTGTAAAGAACACGATATAGTTCATGATCGAACAAACAATTCGAAAGAAAGACATATATCAAATAACCGATAAAGCTGCAAATACAAAGAATAATCAATCTACATGGACTGGTGAAATGCTAGGTGCCTGGGTTGTTGACAACGTCATGTGCGCAAAAGTTAAAAAAAGGCATGGATTTAAATGGTAAAACTAAACAAAAACAAAGAAAGGAGGTATCATTCAGTTCCTCAGCATTAACAACTCTAGGCTTGCTCCTTGGAGCAGTTTTGGCAATCAATAGAGCAGTTAAATCAAAGGGCAAAGGAATGTATTTGAAACACTATAAAGTTGGACAAGGCCGAAAACACTACAAACGTGTAAAAAATGCAGAAAGTCCAAAATAGTCTTCCAAAAGTACGTTAACAAACAAAGACATTAATTTATTTGTAAAAAAATTGAATATTTCCTATTTCGAAGGTGTGTATATGACAGATGAATTACCAAAGAAACCAAACCTTCGTGAATGTATGATTGTCAATTTAGATTCGAAACAAAACAAAGGAACACATTAGGTTGCATTAATTAAAAATGTAAATCAACCATTGTATTACGACAGTTTTGACAGTTTACATCCTCCAATTCAAGTATGCAATTATTTACAAAAAACACGCAATTAAGATACAATTACAAAACAGAACAATTACCAAATACAATCAATTGTGGTCATTTATGTTTACATCTTTTGACTATAAATAAGATATCTAAGTCAATGTATTAGTAAAACATACTAGTATTATGTTAATTATGTTGATATTAAGTGGTAACTCGTAACAATTGTGATCGATATGTTTTCCAGGTTTGGAGTTATAATGACAATGGCAAATGAGTCTAATTGATTTTGTAACTTACAACAGCATACCAAACACCGATACAGACAATCAATCCTCTATGGTAAACCTTGGTGAAAAAAATATAAGATTGTGATACTGGTAGAATCTTACGAGTTGAATGATTTAGAAATTTTCATTAAAGTGACATTTGCTGAAAATTAACATTTCTGATTATGTAGAAATCCAAATATGTTAACTAGTGTGATGTATAGTAATGTCGATATCGATTTCATGGAAGTAAATTCAATTACAAATATGTTAAGTTACAAATGGAGAGTATATCCAGCTATTCAATTGCACAAATCATCAAAACATGTTAATATATTGTCAGTTAATGTATGTCATATAAATGTTAATAGTATAGGCAGTCCATATTTGAATGGGAAACCGACAAATACAATATATGAATTAAAATTTGCAGTGGCTCCAGGATATAAAAAAAAAATTGAAAAACTGCATATATTGATATATCAAGATTGTAAACTGATTAATTTTAGAAACAAAGTAATTACCATTCGTTTTGATTTATGTATGTAAGGTAGACAGTTCTTTTAAGAAATACCTCACTAAGGAACTAATTTAGAAGAAAGAAGGTATTAAAAGATATAAACACAAGCATAAAACATTCACTTCAAATAAGTTACCTGTGAAGTTAACGTGAGGCAACAAATTGTTTTTAAAGGAATTAGGATATACTGTTAATAGAACTGAAGACATACTTAATGTTGAATAACAATAAGTTATGAAGACACAATCATAAATATGGAAATACATGTATGTGAACCATTCCAAGCAGGTCTGTATACATTTCCATCAGAAATATGGATTGCTATACAAAATCACAATATTACACATTACCATCGAAACAAAGTTTAAGGTTAAGAGGAACAATAAAAAAGACAGTGGATGCAACTAATTCAGTAACTACAGTAATAGTGAGAAACAGAATACTTCATTTAATCGATAGAGTTGAATATCAGGTCAGTGGTGTTGAAATAGACCAAACACAAGATGTTGGAATCACATCCATGGTAAAAAGGACTATCTTTCAAGAACTGTAAACGATCTTTACTCAGGGCTTATGGCTGGGTGGAGCAATGATAATAATTTTACACTACAACTAAACCCAGGTGGAAAATACAAAGTTGTTATGACATTAAGTATGTTACTTGGCTTTGCTGTGGACTATAACATGTAATATTAAATGCTAAACAAAAATTTGTTATTCTATTTGGTAATATGCATCTAAACATCATATATGATATAGCTAATAATGAGAATGGTATAACATTTGAATTAAACATTGTTGAATGGCTAATACCAGATATTGAAATTAACATTCGAGAATATGTAAAGTTTTTAAATTATATATCTAAAAAGGGAAGAATATAGATATTGCATTCAGATTGTGGGCTTGGGAGACATTTCCAATGCTACAGACATCACAAAAAGTAATTTGGAATGTGAAATCCAGTTTTCATTTGAAAAACCACAATTTTCACTTGTTTAAAACAAATCGACAAAACAATTAAAAGTCTGATAGATCAGCATTCGATCATTTTGATATGAAAAATATTAAACTGAATCTTAACAGTCAAGATTATCCCTATACGGATTAGCAATTGAACTTTGAAAATGGGTATTTCCTTATTTGTTACAAGTTTCAGGAAATCTAGTATAACAAAATCAGTTTACTGATCCTAGAACCCAAATCATTTAAAACCAGAGGAACGTTGTTTGTATTTGATGTAAGCGAACAAGACAACACAATTACCAGTGTAAATGACTCATGAATTGAAATGATTGCAAATGCACCAATTTTGGCAAATACACAAGCTTATGCTCTGATAATTCATTATATATTAGCAAGTTACAATGTAAGATATAAGATGGTGAAGATAATGACTTGATTTAGTAGATAACAAGACACAACTACAATGAGATGTTTTGCAATGTACAAGGATTTAAATCTCCAAATAAATTTACCATTAAAGAATTATCTATTACTGATGAGGAAGAACATACAACTGTATTGAGCTTTAAAGCACCTTTCGACTGGAAATATCTAACTCCCAAATACAAGAAAACTAATAGATGGGTTACCAACCATCACCATGGTTTAACATGGGAGAGTTGATGTATGGAGTATGAGAATGTTGAAGATATTTGCAAATATTACCTAAATAATTGTGAAATATATGTAGGTGGACTTGAGCAAAATCACATTTTAGAAAGTGTGTGGAACAGAAAAGTTACAGATATTCAAAAAGAATACAATTGCCCATTGTTCAAACTATTCTATAAAACACACTGATCTAATTCATCATTCTTCCCTGCAAAGGAAAACTCTAAATAAATGTTAACTTGGGCAATGTCTCACTAGAGTAAAACAGATTATTATGATTCTCCTCCTGAATCACCTGTAGATATTATTCGAGTGATATGGATGAGAGAACTAATAAGTGAAATTTAGTATAAAAAGTATTATTATTGTATGTGGTCCAATATTTCTTAAAGATGGACCAACAAGACAATGAAATCACCTGTCCTTGCATACAGAAATCGAAGTGTAAATTGAATATCAGCAAGATATTAACCCATTGCAGTAAACAATTTCAACTGTGTTCAGAAAAAAAATTTTAGCATCTTTGTATCACCTTATACTTGCTATGTATATATTTTGTCAATAATTGTGTAACCTCCTGTAGTTGTTTATGTGTGTTTTTCAAGAACCTGTACTTGGTAGTGTTAAAATGTTGTATATATTTAGTCACTAAATTTATGTTATAAAATGAACTTTTTACTTGTTTTTATTTAACCTAGCCCTTTTTTAAAAGTGAACTTGTATTCCTAAGAAAGGCCAAAGATATAAAAATTGTCTTAATTGGTATATATATAAAATATGTTTGGTTTCTATCAAACTATGTTCATTAACATGTACTACTGTTGTAATGAAAAATTTAGATATTCTCTATATTTATAGATGCTTAAATTTAAATGAATGGCATGGAATATTTCTGCTTAAACATTATTAGCTAACAAATTTATACTCACTTCGAATTGGTATATTTATAGCATTTGTCAATATCTCCAGATGTAAAAAAAACATTATGTTAAGATATGTAAGGTCTAATGAGTGCTACCACTCCCTGTCCAGAGTCACAAACCTTCAAGGATAAATTTAAACGTTTTTCCAGTAGTACCAACTACAAAACTGAGATCTCAGAGTGTATCCACCTGACTCGAACAAGCCCATGCAGAAAGCATTTTGGTTTTATAATACTCTAGGGAACATATCTCTTTTCGCAAAGCAAGCTGCCAAGGTCCTTGGTTCATCCTGCAAGGGAGGCCAGCTCAGGTCAACAATGTTAACCGTCAAGGATACCAAGGCCAATACACTTTCCTAGCTGCGTTCAAACTCTCGAGAAAAAAACATTGTGTTTTCTACTTCATAAAATTAAAAATTCACTTTCCAAGTTCCATTATGCAGGAAAATATACAGAAATAAAAAAAACACAAATAAACAAGTTTTACTCGCCCATACGCACTAACCTTTACAAAAAATTTTAAAATATCTTATAAAATATAATTCTAACCATAGTGAAAACATAATTGTGCACATTAATGGAAAACATTTGTATATGGCAAGTGTAAATATGATTAACAATATATGCATTTAAAAATGGGAGCATATTCACATAAATTAGATCATAAAACATAACATATTCCTTGACTTCAATAGCATTTAATCAAAATACAAATTATTAATCTTAAGTTTAAGGTTTACAGAAATATGAGCTGATGTCTTAATATTACATAATGTAATATTACATTCTGTTAAAAAGTATTTACATCTAAAGTTTCGAAAGAAAGTAAATAATGCTACCTTTAAAAGTTGTAACTATTATTACAAAAGTTTAACAAGGTATTATAGCAAGCATGAATGAATTGTTATGGGGTATTACAATTTCTTCTTTTTTTAAATTAATCATCCATTCATTGAGTGTGTTGGTCTATAACACATTTGCTATCTGTTTTAATCGATTAATAATTAAGCAGCATTTATTAAAAAAAAACAGAAGTTATTTTAGTGATAAATAAATCTTATCTGTTTTTTTCGAGGATGAAACTTAGCAGAGAGGTTTGTCTAAAAAGGTTGGGGGTGAGGGTTGAAGATATTTGAAAGTCGAGGATACAGGAAGGGAGGGGCTGAGTGTTTGACCTTCTGTCTTCTGGTTGGAGGGGAGAAATCAGGCTTCTCGAGCATTTATCTGAGAATTTGAAATTTTTTAAAATAAATTTTTTGCCTCTACGCCCCATTCCATTGTTTCCAGTTGTTTTTCAGTATGGTTTGCCTCGTGATGTCGCTTTCCAATGAAGATTATTTTCTTGGCTTAACAGAGAACTTTAAGGTTTTAATTGGGATTATTTTCTTGATTTAATGAATTGTTCCGATCCTTTGGCAACAAACTTATTAGATTTTTGGAGAATGATGACAAAAAAAGTGGATCTACCCTACAGCCATTGCTCTTGTCAATACCTTCCTTAGAGCTGTCACAGTCACCTCCGCCGTTTGGATTAAATATGGCAATGCCTTCGACATCAAGGAGAGCTACAACAACACCTCTGCCATCCAGACTTACAGCTGTGCCTCTGGCATCGAGAAGAGCTATATTCATATCTGCAGTAGCGAGACCTACTGCGATGCTTTCGGCCTTAAGACCTACAGCGATGCCTTCGATGCCAAGACCTACAGTGCTGGCTTCGAGGTCAAAACCCATGGCGATGTTTCAGCGTTAAGACCTATAGTGTCGCTTCCGACGTCAAGACCTACAGCAATGCCTTCAATATTAAGACCTACAGCGACATCTCCAGCTTCGAGGAGAGCTACAGCGACGCCTTCGACATCAAGACCTACAGTGACGCCTCCAGCATCGGAGGGAGCTAAATCGACGTCGAGCTTGGTAGCTCTAGATTTAACAAAAGACATCAAATCAGGCGAGCGACGTTTACAAAAACCACAAATGTGTTCTTGTTGCACTCCATTACATTTAATGGTACACCCTGAAATAATGTGCGGAAGATATGTCTAACAACTGCTATTCTTAGAATTGGAAGAATATTTACAGTTCAATTTTATGTCTTCACCTGCTCCAAGTCTACTGTCTCCTAAATTATCACCTGAATCACTGCAACATAAATTAATTTCCCCACCTCCTCCTTCGTTCATACCTTCACCACTTGAAATAATATATAGTCCTACATTATCACTGATATCACCCCTTCACCTGCTTCACCACCACCACCACCACATGTTGTTCCTGTAAAGAAACGCAAATTCAGGTTATCTCTTAACCCAATAGAGACATTTTAATATAAATTCAAACCTACATGGTTGATTTTAATGTAAATTCAAACTTACAACAATGAAGTGATGATTTTAATAGTTTCTGATGCAGCATAAATTTATAGTTTTTTCAGTTTAAATTTATAGTGATCTTTAGATGTGATATGGTGACAAGGTTGAGTGATAAATTAAATGAATGCAATTATTTTTATTTGTAATATGGTTAGGACTTTCTTTTCTTTTTTCTTTTTTTACATTTTAAGCATTGAAAGTATAAAGTTGTCTAATAATTTCAATTTTATTTTACGATTTTAATAAATTTTAAGATTTAAAATGTAAAATAATGGAAAGTTTGTAATGACTTTAATAAATTTTTATGATTCCAGATTTAAAATTATGGATAGTTTGTGATTATTTAACAGTTTTAAGACATAAGATGGAGTATTGGTTAATAAGCTGCTATGACTTTGACACATAAATAGTAAAACATGTTTAATGATTTTCATTCGTGACTTGATTTTGTTGTTATTATTTAACAGTTTTAAGACGTAAGGTGGAGTATTGGTTAATAAGCTTCTATGACTTTCACACATAAATAGTAAAAATGTGTAATGGTTTTCATCTGTAACTTGACTTTGTTGTTATTATTTAACAGTTTTAAGACATAAGACGGAGTATTGGTTAATAAGCTTGTAAGGTTTTCAGTCCTAGCATGTTGAGAAAGTTTGTAATTAATGGTATGATTTGTGTAGTGACGATTTTTTAAGCTTGTAAGGGTTTCAGTGCTAGCATGTTGCAAAAATTTGTAATTAATTGTATAATCTATGAAGTAACAATTTGTTAAGCTTGTAAGGGTTTTAGTGGTAACATGTTTAAAGTTTTGCGATTGTAGCATGTTCGATGTGAATATGTAGAGACTTTGTCTTTCGAGTGTTAACTAAGGTGTGTTTTATGAATTTATTTAAATACAATAATTTTCAATTTTAATTTACGAATATTGTGACTTGTTTTATTAGTTTTTCACTAATTTTTTAAATATCTTGTTATGTCAATGATTGGAGATGGGATGTGTCTGAAGACGAAGTACTTGTATATGACTTGATATTAGTCTCTTAAATGTTTAAATGAAATTTTGGTAAAATTGAGACAAGTGGATGTCTAGCAATAATGGTAATATTTTGAGGTCTGAAACTTAAAAAGTTTTCAAAGCCAGGCAGCAGGGTACCTGTTTTCTCTCTTTCGCGGAAAAAAATACAAGTTTCTTGCTTCCTTCTTCATGAGGGTGAAAAAATGTTTATACATTAAATCATCAAATTTCCATAGACGAAATTTAATAAAAACTAACTTTTAAGGGCTTAAGAGGGGAATTACAAAAGTGATAGAGAAAAAAATAATCAAACACATCTGAATGAATTTGAAATTAAAGGAAAAGGAACTTGTAGTATCTTCATAAAACCTCCGTCGGCCCACTGGTCAGGTTGAAGAACCCTCGGGACACCACAGCTCCGAGAACATTTTCCCACTGCCCTTCAAATCTACAGCAGCAAGAGTCCAGCAAACTTTTAATAGAAATATTTTGTCAAACAAAAACAATTACAACTATTTCTGTTGCTGCTGAAGATTCAACACGGTGATATCTGGTGGAAAAAATCACAATCATACTTTACACAAACTGAGAAACCAAAATATAAGATTTTAAAAAGAAAAAAACTAAACTTATTTTTGAAAAAAGTCTCAGATTTCCTTTAAATTGGCTTCAATTTGGACCTTTTTAGAAATTTAGTTCAAATATATTGAAATTTAACAGATTTCAGCTTCGATAGCAGTCATTTCAAGCTGGATTCGTACTATTTAAGTAATATCACATTGAGAAAATTGTATTTTCAAGTAAAATAAGTTCAAGTATACACATTTTTAGCTAAATATTACAGTAGAAATTCTAGGCTGGGAAACTTATGGAGAAATATACACCTGAAATATGCACAAATATTTAAAAACAGAAAGAATATGTTTACTATTACCCTTAATTTAAAGACATTTGGTTTTAACGTGAGTTTGTTTAACGTAACTTTTCAATGGTTGAAAACAAGTTTAACATGTGTATTGCTTAAATCGAAAGATGCATGTTTGTCACTACTTAAAAAAAAGTTAAGCCAGTGAAAATGTCTCTTGTAGTTGGTTGTAGTTTCCTAGACTAAGTGTATAGGTGTTTGTTGGAAAATGGGATAAAGTTTATTCAATTAAGATATAAAATTTGTTGGACTGTCAAATCTGGGGATTAAAATTCATTTTTTGGAATTAAAATTTATTTCGACTTCAGGGATATAAAATTCATTTCGATTTCAGGGATATAAAATTCATCATTAAGACTTGTGAAAGGTTATTTTGGTACAAATAAGACAGGCTCTTGGTTGAAGAATCAGTTTTTCTCGACGGGTCAGTCTCCAGGCGAAAGTGAAAGTTTGTTGGGCAGAGAGGAGAGGGAATCTAGCCAGGCAGGGTCAGTTCAAAATTCGCTGGTCCAAGGGGGTGTTGGTAGTTGGAGAGTCCCCGATGTGGTGGACAAAAGACACACTTTCTGGGTTGGGGCCTGCCTGGCCGAGGCATGCAGCTCTCGAGATAGCCAAAAACGTACTATGGACTATTGCTGGATGATGGAGTGGGAGGTGCATGGTTAGCTGAGGCAGTTCTCGTCTCGGAAAACATGCACTCTGGGCTGATGGTTGGAGGGGTGAGGGATCTTTGTGCTAGGCAGGTTTTGCGAAGCACTGTGGTGGATCGATAGTGGGCGCAAAGAACCTGTCGTTTCGGACAAAGACGCAATCTGAGTTGGCGGTGGAGGGTGGGAGGGGTAGGGTATGCGTAACCCTACGTGGACAGGGAAGAGGTCCTTCTAGCAGAAAATGCATTCTGGGCTGGACGGGGGGAGGAGGACACATCGCCGAGACAGGTAGTGCAGACAAGCCTTGAGCAAACAAAAAATGCGGTCTGATGTAGGGGAAGAGGGTGTTGACATGTTGGAGCGATCAGATGATCTTTCACTGAGCAGCGCCATGTTATTTTGATGCCAAACCTCACCATGGATACACATATACAATGCTCTCTCCTCTGAAGTATCTATTCACCAGTTGCAGCATTCTGCTGGGGTCCTGTGCAAAGATCGAATGAGCAGGTGGTTAGCGGGCTTCGCCTCTTGTTAAGCATATATAGAGCGTCCGTTATTTTTAAATAATTTTATAAGTGTTTATCGTGTAAACCCCATTTCTGACCTCGACAGACGAAAGTTTATAGGATTTTCAACTCACTTTTGTTACAAAGTGCGATGAATTTCACAGACTTAACAGAAATTTGTAGTACGTTCATTATTTCTAATAATTTTTCTTCGAGGAAGTTTGATTGCTTGTTAAAATGTATACTACATTTCTTTAAAGGGTTACAGGATTACGTTTTGCGGGGTTTAAGGACTTCTTCACGCCATCCAAGTCTCCCTATGCTTCAATGGAAATTTTTGTTAAAAGTGAATTATTATTACAATAGTAAAATTTGCATTAAAAATAAGTTAAGATTTTTTAATTTCATGCGAAAATTTCAGGAAGACGTGATTAAATAGTTAATCGATAATAGTAGCTTGGTAGGGAGACCTTTATATATATATATATCATACGCATTCTGAATCATATATATATATATATATGATTCAGAATGCGTATGATTAGTGTGTAAATCGTTTTGTTGTCTGTTGCAGGACATAGTGTATTCAAATAAGTTCTTAGTAAGTTTGCATATTTTTAACGTGAGCTTTATTCCATCTTTAAGTTATCAGAATAGGTGATCAACGAGTTTGAAAATTCAAGTACGTGAGTCGTATTCAGAGTTTTTGCCATAATTTCAACTCAGTTGCCTGCCAGACGTCGACAACGCTACACATCTCATTCATTGACTGAACTCACAGCCGGACAGACGTCAGCTGCACTAAGTCTCCACACGTCATACACTGCAGTCAATGCTTCACTGAGCTCGCATCCGGACAGACGTATTTTGGGAGAGGGGGTTGTGTGATTTCATTATGTTTTTTTTTAAATTCAACTAGTGTAGTTTATATATTAGTACCTGCATCATAAACATAATTTTTATCCATTTCTTATGTAAATCATATTCACATCTTTTTATTTCATTTCCGAGTTTTTCAACTCAGTCTATAATCAAACGTAAGCCGATGCACATTCAGGTTCTGTTTGCTTTCAATACCTCATACAGCTTATAACTCGACGTAAGTGTTATATCCAAGTCAGTGCTGCAGCGAACTCCCGAGCGATTGGACATATATTTAAATCACTGACTGTTAAAGATTTTATTTTTTACACGTGTTAATAAATAAATTCATTTTAATGTGTGGATTCTGTTTCAAAAGTCTCTCACCAGTCTCACAGGCAGACGGACGTGTTTTAAAATCATGTCAGCTACATGTAGAAATTGGAGGCATCAAGTAGTGAAATTTTTTTATGTGTTTTCAAATACCTTCTTATTGTGTTTAAGAAGCCTGCCGTTTAATTTATAAGGACTTTTTTGGTTCGTTGTAGCTTGTTGATTTATTTCATACAGGATACTCATATAGTTGTGATCGTTTAGGGAGTTAGCACTTCTCAACACCAGGTTATTCACATAGTTGTGTTCCTTATACTTCTCTGTCGTGTTATTTATTTATTTATATTGATAGGTAGAACTCGTTTGAAATATATTTGGTTTGTGCACTCCGAAATTTATCTCGTGTGTTAACTATACGTCATTTTCTCTTTCTGTTTTATTACTGTTGCCAAAAAATCGCTTATCTCCCACCACCGTCTACAAGCAATATCACTACCAGCCCAAAAAAATTAACACTTATTCCACTCTTGCATAAATCTCAGCACATATATCCCCTGTCCCCAACACGCCAAGCCTCATCGAGTGCCAGAGCTCCAAGGGTTAGGACGTACCAGAGCCACTCCCCACCCCCACCCAAAAAGAAAGAAAGAAAATAAAGTAGAACAAACTATACACTTCTTATGCAACAATTTTTGATTGATTAATTCAATTAAATTAATTGCATCAATCTATCAAAGTTTAATACCATTTTATCCTATCAAAATTACCCAAAAAATCAATCGGGTTAAGATCGGATTAAGGAGCAACGAAAATTTTTGTTCGGATTAACAATTTTTCATCAGATTAAGATCGGATTAACCATTTGATATCAAATTGACATCAAATGGTTAATCCGATTAATCAAAAGTGAAATGAAATGCCCCAGCCCCTAATGATCTCTAGGCGTAAGTCATTTCTAACTACCTGCTGTCAGCAAATAAAAACGAAACTATGCTGTTCAACCGACGTACCAGAGGTATAGAAGAAATGATATGAGGTAATAGAAAATATTTTGTTACATTTACATTTGTGTCTTAGGTAGTTGTAATACGTATCTTTTTTTTTTTTTTAACAAACTATCCTTTTGAAGTCTCCAACCCTCCCATCATGCTTTCGGCCGACAGTAGTTCAACGCTTGTCACTGTGAAGGCAACCACAGGGCTCACGTGAGTTTGTGGAGCATTCGAGTTCAAAATGTCAAAGAATTCGATTCTTAGGAGTTCTCGAGATATCTCGAACGGTGGTCGAAGATTTCGAATACTTTTATCCGAGTGACCTAATCGAGTGATTCACCAGTCAAGTCTTGCACACACTATTTATCTGCGAGTGCTCGAGTTTACATGTAAATTTTACGCCTTTCGTTCTCGAATGTTCGTAGACATTATTGTATTTTTCAAATTTAAAGATTATTCTGAAACTTTTAAGTTATCCCACGTGTTTCATCGTCCATTTATATTACATGTAAAGACTTACTATCTATTTGTTCAATATCAAAGGCACTGCTTCGTGTCTATTATTAACTTCTATGGCATTGTTTTGAATTTTATTGCCTCGTATATAGTTGTCTGAAATTGGCATTTCCGCTCTTGGACTCCATCTCTACATAATACAATAATGCGAATGGAAACTGATTGTTTAGGGAGGGAAAACATTCAAATCACGCATTGAAATTTAGTCTATTCGCTATTTCTTTACACTTTTAAAATCAAACATTTGAAAAATCGTTCCATTTATGACGTGTGTTTGTTTCCTAAATGTTTCGTGTATCACAAACATGTTATACTTCTGTTAACACAGAAATACCTTATATTTGGTTAAATTGAACTTTTACTCATATTTTATTTATAAATTATATTAATTTATAATTGATATAAAAACGGTGAAAATATATGTGTGTTGATAATTAATGTTTAGTAAGAAATATTTCTAATTCAAAATATTGAAGTGAGTGAACACGAATACCGTACGTTGTCCCTTAGCTGTAACTTTCTAGACTCGGCTGAGCTTTGTTTCCACGAGGCGGAGGAATATCCTCGAAGTTGAACTTCAGCAGCTATTCAGAAAAGTTCGAAGTAGCCGTGAATGGAATATAGACTACCGCCACCACGGAACTCGTCAGCTCTCGAATTCAAGCTGCGAGCGAAAGTCATCGATTCTTACAAGTATTCGAATTTAAAAAAAGTTCTATCCTAGCCACCACTATGCAGAGCAGTACGCGAAGGGGCAGAAATGCGTGGAAGAGAGAAACTAGAGCGGTACTGAGGCAGGAGAGGAGCGTGAGAAATGGCCGCCGGGCAGTGCGAGGCACGAACCCGGGGCCCTTGCCACCTGGGAACGCGCTCCGCGAGATGGACAAACAGATAATCCAGGGCGCTAGAGGCTGAGTTAGGTTGCTACGAAGAAGTATGTGAAAGGAAGGGGGGAAGGCTAGAGTCGGGGTGAGACTGGGGTGAGGGAGATGCGATCATCGCCATGGTCCCGGCAGGAGACGTACACCATTCTCAACAAGACTGCAGTCCGTAGGCTGCAGAGGTTCCTCTGAGCCAAGCCCCAACTACACGAATAGGAAAAACGGTACCCATTCAAGAATATATAGGCCGTTCACGGTAAAATGAGCACTTTTTGAAGCTGTTTCTTCAGACATAATAACCAATAGATATATTTCATTGTGGTCTCGGACTTTTGGTTTTGGGTATGGTTAGAATTTATACACTGCATTTATTACTCACATGGCATGGTTTACATTAACAAGTGGTGGATGAATATAAATTGGTTGAAATGAAAAAGTCACTAGGGCTTCAAAAGTGCTCACTTTACCATGAACTGCCTATATCTGAATTCGAAGTTCTACGCTATTACAACTTCCACCATTGAAACTTTAAACTGAATATCTGCGCCTCGCTTAAATATGCATTAAATGATAAATGTAGTCTTTCTCTTTAAATATTGTATAAACATATGCTTTTCTTGTGTATTGGAGACTGAAACCTAGCGTCACAAAAACCGAAGTTGCATGCTTTCATCTGAACAACAGAATGGCCAATGCCAAACTGGAAGTGGACATTGACGGTCAACCTCCCAAGCACAAATACAAGCCGAAGTATTTGGGAGTGGTTCTTGACAGAACTCTGTCATAGAAATCACATATTGAAAGTCTCTGTGCTAAATTGAGTTCCCATAATAACATCATTCAGAAGTTGGCGTCATCATCACGGGGAGCGAAAGCCAGTTGCCTTCGTATATCCAGCTTGGCATAAGTATATGCAGCCGCAGAATATTGTTGTCCTGTGTGGATTAACAGCACTCATGTGAATCAAGTAGACGCCCAGCTAAACTCTGCCATGCGTACCATCTGCGGCTCAGTATGATCAACACCTGTCATGTGGCTACCTGCTTTGTCTAACATCCTCCCTCCTGACATTAGGAGGTAGAAAGTACTGTTATGATGGGAATATGTTAAGGCAAGGAACTCTAATGGAACCCCGCTGCATGAGGATCTTTCAAGGCATGTTCCTTCAAGGCTTAAGGCGAGAAAACCGCCACTGAAACTAGCTGAAGACCTAGACACGAATGGTTTCTACCCAGATTTGGAGTGGCAGCAAAGATGGACAAAATCGAACATAAGCAGTCCATTGTTCGCGTTCGGAGAAGAGAGAAAAGACGAATTCGTGCTTGTGGTGTACCATGAATAGACTTCGGACTGAGCATGGTCGCTGCAATTCTATGTTGCACAAATGGAGACTCAGAGGCGATCCGTCCTTTCCCTGCGGTCATGGAGATCAGACCATACGCCACCTTCTCCTAGAATTCCCTCAGCTATCATACCCTGGACCCACTGATGATATCAAAGATTTGTCTGCTGACGCGATAAAGTGGTTGAAGTCACCAAATATTTGATTGTATTTATTTTCTTTCCAAAATTGTATTGATGAACCATACGCTAAACATATTGTTGGGACCACAAATGGTATGCAGTTTGAATGGCAATGCAAAGTGCACACTCGCCAACCCAGGCCGTGTGTGAGCCACACTTCAGGAGAGGGGAGTTGTGGAGGTCCGGCCCAGCAACAGCCGACCTACGTCAGAGGAGAATATTTCAGTATAAATAGGGCTGCAAACCGCCCGCTGCCCCCCCCCCCCACTCTCTCTACGGTCCAATAAAGGCAGCTTCGGGAAAGGAATTGACGATCAGAAGACGCATCCAGAGGTGACATTGACGCGAGGCGCCGCTTATCCCTGAGTCGCAGATCTGCTGGTCCAGGTTCCTATCCAGGCCGCTATCATTCACGTCAGGAGACGTATTCGCACCTCCACATATCCTCTACACGGCATCAGGAGGACCCGAAGGAGCTTCGGTCGATCCGATCTGAGTCAGTGGTAGGTGTGCTTCCAGTGGGGTGCAAGGAAGAGCGATAGTGAAGTTACGCGACTAAAAGAGAGAATTAAAGTAAAATATAAAATTAATTATTTACAGGACAACGAAATATAATTATCTCAATATTGTTTGTATACCTGTGTTGTTAAAAGATTGGTACAGTATCTCAATAAATGGTTGTTTGTGCTGTTTGTTGAAGTTAATAATTACAGTAGTATTAGAACGCCCGCAATCAACCTCTAGTGGAGTTACAGATATACTGAATAAATATAAATTAGGTGATTTTAGAGTTGTGAAGGAGAGATAGAGGCAAGTTAAGTACCTCTCGCAGCAGTGAAGCTGGGACACGTAGGTTGCCTTGCGTCAGCCAGGCTCGGTGTAGTCACTAGCCTTAGAATTCAGTTACCCAGCTATCAAGTAGGAAAGGATATCGGCTGACTAGGCGAACGCAACAATATGCTTATCGTGTGCTTTTCACGTCTGTTATTTCATACCACGTGTATTTTCGTGTTTCAACTGCATTATTACGATTATTATTCCCTCTAATGCCTTCGTGGTACGAAATAACTGCGGATACATGACTCAGGCAATAATTTTGCCCAGAAATCGTAGACCAGTGTTGAAATAGAAATAAATCGTGGCTGGCGACGTCGATAAGAAAGTGAACATTTGTATCTTACTCTGTGTTGCAAGGTTACCGTAGAGCCTATTTCGGCAAACAAATGAATAAAATAAGTTTCTCTCGTGGCCGCTATCTGCAACTCTATCCTTGTGTGCGCCTTGTTTGGAGCGACAGTAGCTGAGATAACAGAGGCGGTGTTGTGTTCGAATTGGCCTGGTCGTTATTTTGTATTGTTAGTCCGTATATTTTAAGTTTGTATATTGTTGGCAGTCACTCGTCTAGCACGTGTGGCAACACATTGGGTTATCATGCACTCCGAGGAAGCCCAAATTCCCTCCCCGTTTCCCACATCCGAAAGTCGGGAGAGGACCCGTATGACCACCAACACATCGTCGTAGACTAATACAGAATACAGAGGCGACCGCACACGTCAACTAAATGGCTTCACTGTCCAGTACATGTTGGAACATCGTATGACGATTAGCGCTTGGTGAGTTGCCCACCGTCCAGCAGCCCATCCATTAGTGAACCTCCTCCATCATGCAGAACAGAACATATTTAAATGGCACCGGTTCCCAGCTGAAGGCCATAAATGGTCTTAATTACATGAATTTAAAATAAGTTTGGAAGGTACCCGAAACGTAAAATTTGTCGCGTTATAAAAATTAAAAAATAAGTTACATTTTAAAATTACAGAGGCTTACAATTATATTTTTTTATAATCTCAAAAAAAAAAAAAAAAAAGGTTACGTTATGATTTAAAAGTGCCAAAAGTTAAAACTTCTCTGCCTCCACCCTTAAGCCCCCTCCCCACCATCTTCCCAGAGATAAAGGGGCCGACGGTAGTTCTCGTTTTCGTGAGGTGTCCGTCGTGTGTTTGATGTTTGTGTCTGTGTTGTGATGGTGTCAGTGTAATGTTGTTTGTGTAGGGTGTTGTACAGTGTAGGTGTTATTCCTTCACGCAGTAGGCAATCAGACATAAGGCCCTATACCAGAGCCTCGCGCCCCAGTCAGAGAATTGGTACGTCCACATCGAATTATCCGCCATGCCAACGTGTCCTTAACCCAGTTTACGACAGAAAATTAAACAACATATGAACATATTTCGTTATATTTCCAAACATGAAAGTTTAGTCTTTGGGTATGTTATAATGCAATACAAATTGGAAGGATTTTACGTAGTTACATATATTTGATGAAAATTGCCAATTGTTCCATTTACTTAAGCACAAAACGGGGATTTAAAAAACGCTGTCTCTCAAACAACTTTAATTATCGTTGTTTTGATCTCCACGCCAATTCACAACCATGCGCGTAGAGGCGAACAGGCTGTTTCACGCTCATGCTGGTGACGCCCTTAGCGGAAGCTTTGCATCTGTCATTTCAAAACAAAATACTTTCTGGCAGAATGTTAGTCTCATGTGGCTGACGCGAGACATACCCATCCCGGGAATAAATTCAGTTTCTGATTACTGAACTCAATAGTATGACTATAAACCGAATAAAATACGCTATGATCACTAGGTTCTGAACGTTGTCAGCATATCACAATACGCCTTAATGAGCTATATTTGCTGGTTTTGTTATTAAGTTCATTCATTCGAGTGTTAATATTGTCATAAAATGTAGTTTAATGATCTTATTATAAGATAAAATTCTCACTTCTAACTTTGTAGGGTAAGTTGCTATAACACTTTATCCTTCGTGGCGATGCATTGAAAGATGTAAAATGAACCCAAGTACTCCACAACGCAACACTGTGTCCTTTGAACTATCTACTATGTTACTCGACTAAAATATGCATCTGTAATATATTTCATTTTGAAAGTTCATACAGAAGCCTGTTGTTCAGCTAATGGAAGCAGTGCTGGGTGATGAAAGAACTCACGTCCTTTTTAAATCAGATGCTGTGAATTGCAGCAACACAGGAGCCTGTACTTCTCGCATCAAATGCATGAGAAAATCCTTTATTCTAACACGGTAATCAGCCGTGTCCGGGCCGAAGATAGAGCGAGAGAAACAAAGGATAAATAACGAGAGGGAGAGTCAAGGGAAGAGGCAATACGGAGCTCCCAGTCTTTGCTGCTTGTTTTGCTTGCAAAGTAAGTATGGTGGGAGGAGCTGCGAAGATATGTAAAATTGAGGTGCATCACCTTCAAAATATTTTGATCTGAGTTTTGTGTTCTACGGTCCGTTCTACTTAACGCGCTTGTTTTCTTGTGTATGCTACGTCGGGAGATTGCACCTGCTATAACCACGTAACAAAATAATGTTCTAAGTGTATATGCGGTACGAGTATATGAAAAACTAACTGAACTACAAACTTCAGATAATTTAGATCCGTCGCATTACTATTTTCAACGCTAGGTTTGATTAAGGTTTTACTAGTGCCGTCCATGTAGTATACGTTTAATAGCTTGTAAATTTGTCGTGGCCACTACACGTGAAAACCTGCCAAATTCTCGGTATTATTTGAAGACACAATAGGCTTCATACACTCATACGTTTGTTTTGATTTTGTCATTGGAATGCAGTTTGTTTGTAACGTCCTGGATTGCTCTGGACCAACAGCCTGATATGAAATAAAACCTCCGTTTTTTCATGTTGCGATCTTCATAAATGGCGGACAAATGGGTTATGTATTAGCACATTCGATAAGTGTCACAAATTATTCCAGCATATAAAGATCGGTTGACATATGGCATACTAAGCAAAGCGATTTACGTGGCTCTTTATATATATATATATATATATATATATATATATATATATATATATATATATATATATATACACACACACACATATATATGACTACACGAATAATATAAATGAATATAGACTATAAGCGTTTGAACTTGTAACGTGGATTTGGTGGTAATTTTATAATTGTTTCCAGAGATATGGCATAATATTTTAATTTTGAATGATGTGCTTTTCCCTCTTCACTTTACTTTCATTCGCTCGTTATTCATCCTTTGTCATTCTCGCGCTATCTGCGGCCGAGACACGGTCGATTACCGTGTTACAATGAAGGATTTTCTCAAGCCTTTGTTCCGAGACGTGCAGACTCATGTATTGCTGCAGTTCGCAGAATCTGATTTAACCTTTGAAAATACGAATTAATATGGCATACCATAGCACTACTACTTGTTTACTGAATTTGGTAGGAATCGGATTATTATTTCCCGAGATATAAATTAAAAACTTCATTTATTCATATACCACTATCTTACAAATTGGCGGACTAAAGTGATTATAAGTTGCCATGTTTTATGCTTGTAATAGATACTTCCAACACACAAAATTTGGTCGTAATTGGCTGAAAGTTATAATTTATAGTCAACTAAACTCAAACATTTAGATAACCGCCATTTTTAAAATAAGCGTATTTTACATTCAAATCTCACGTGTTTACATGGCTTACCAAAGAATTACTCACAAGAAAAATTTTGTAGGACTCGGTTGAGTAGTTTCTGAAATATGACTCAAAATCTTTATTTTTTCTGTAGTGTTATCTACCAAAACCGCTGGCCAAAAGCAGTATCCTTTTCTAAATTCAATTCTTACATGTTGTGCTGTTGGCAGAGTGAACGAGCCGGCCCTATATTAACCTTGACTTCGTGACCATGAAAATTTGAATGCCGTTGACCTCGTGACCTAGTGATCTACTGACGTACCTTTTGATCCAGTGACCTACTTTTGACCTACTTTCCATTTTTGCACATCCTGTGACCTAGATTCTATTTTTGCACATCTGATGATCTAGACTCCATTTTTGCACTTCCGGTTACGACATTTCTGGTATGGAGGTTCAATTTTCGATATGAGGTTCAAGAACCGGCGAGTACATTTATTTATTTTTGAAAGTTTTTTGGACTTGGAACTTCCAGTTTGGTGCTCGGTGAGTGCATTTATGTTAGTTTTGAAATTGTTCTTGTGGGTTCGATTTCCGGGCGGAGTACTTCATTTATTTTTATTTTTCGAAAGTTTTTGAACTTAGGACTTTTGTCTTAGATTCCCATACGGAGTACTTATGTTTTTTTTTAAGTATTTGGATTTTGGGAATTTCCGAGAAGTTGCGCAATCACAAGTACAGTTCATTTCCAGGAAAAATGGAAACACATATATGTGAGAGCTGTTTCTTAGTTGTTACTCCTTCAGAGTCTTCGCCTTGACTGATGTGATGCACTCGCTGGTGTTGACTGCAGGTATAAAAACGTGGGGGGAATGTATGGCATAGTAACGTGAAGTACGCTCTTGCGTAACCATATCCATGTAAATCCATACTCGCATAATCATATATGAACATTAATAATTAGCAAGTGTGCACTTACACAACTCAGATACATTCTCTCAACCAAACTTCAACTATCATATACCATTTCATTTACAATTATTATCATTATTATTATTATTTAGTACATATTGAACACTCAGTACATATGAAAAACCCCTTGTGGTCGAACCGTTACAAAGTGCAACCGACCTTGTTAAGACAAATGGGGAAAAGAGAAATGAAAAAAACACACAATCAGATGTAAAAATTTTATTTTTACCCATCAACTATATTATTATTTACACATTATTTACACTGGCCCAATCAACTTAGTTCTTTTTCATTTACACTTGAAAGATGAATTCGCAGGTTAAAGATGGTGGTAAATCAGTAACACTCATCTCGCTGGTGGTGCAGAATTATAACATAAACAGAAAAACTGCCTTCGCATGATGGCGAATCAGTAGCACTTATCTTGCTAGTGTTACATAAACTTCGTTGGCCACAACCCAAAATAACGGGTCTCACTATGGAATGTGTACTAGTAGCCGGGAAACCACCCAGCGCGATAGGACAGACAGCAGGTAGATGGGCGGCAAACAAGCGGTCTGTGTTTCAAAGTAAAACTAGTTGAACGGTGATGAAGTTACCCATGGCTATGACCGAAGTTACCCATGGCTATGACCGAAGTTACCCATGGCTATGACCGCCCATACAGAAGACGTTGGTTTACAGAGGTAGTTTTACAAATATTGGATTATAGATGTTGGCGGTTGACAGGGATTGGTTTTCACAGACGATGATGTTTGGCAGGCGGTAGTGTTGTCGGTGCTAGAAGATGGCACATGGTATGCCTCGTAGCTGTTGGCGGGTGTTATGCCTGGTGACTGTTTCAAGTAGGGGATTAATCACTTAGGTACTCAATAATGCCCCCATGTTAATGTCATCATGTTGTCCAGACCGACGTACCATTTAACGTCATCACTCGACAATGCCACATTGGTTATGCGTCCGGTATATGATCACGCAAACTGAAGTAATATTGGGTCCCCATAAACCGTGAATATCATGTAAGGCATTCCAAATAATCCCTGTACAGAAGATACTGTGGTACATTAGACTTAACCCTCTTTGCTTTATTCAAACACTACGCATTAAAAAAAATGTATGAATAATGTTTAAGATGTAGACCTACAAAGTACATGATGATCCTACCACAGCTCTAATCCTTCATAACTCCTGTAACGCCTTTATTCGCCAAGGGGAACTTTTGCAGATTATCTGGTGCATAGTTTGAAGTATCAAACTGTTTATCTAAATCTGGGAAAATATTATTATAGACATCATGGAAAGCAATTTCGTAGACCAGAGAATCTGAATCGCAATATAAGAGATGCAAAGCCTTCTGAAGAATTTCAGCATACAAAGGCTTGTTGAATGTAACAGAGACATTTTCCATTTCGATAAGGATCAAATTCTCTTCAATGATTTGCCATGCTTGAATATAGGTCATCCTATCAATTCTTCTGCCCCGTAGATTGTGCCATACCACGATACAAAAGTATGTCTCATTCCCAATGGACATTCTGTAAAGTTTTACCATTGGCTGAATTGTTTATTAACTTGAAAAACAATTTCTCGAATGCATTTGCAGCCTGAGCACATTTATGTATGTTGAAATTGATGTACGCAGCGATCCACTCCCCCTGCCCAAAGCGCAGTACATGATAACAGCATCGAGTTTGTCTCCTTACTTCAAATAGTGCTTCAGTGTTTCCCTGTGAATAATGTAATTTTTCCGCGGCTCGAGAGTTTAAAGGATGTCAGAAATAATTTAAAACTCCATACAAGACATCGAAAAAGTTTAAAGTCTCCACGACATGTGAGAAAATATTTTAAAGTCTCCACAAGACATCAAACAATTTTAAAGTATAAGTAATGTCTACACAAGTTTCAGTACATTGTTAGAAAATGTTAAACGCCCAACTTACATGCTAGCTAGTACGGGTGACAGGTCGGACAAGTCTGGCGGCGATTGTGCGTTGAAGTGCCAGTAACACATCCAAAAGCAAGTGATAAAGTTGCAAGTTTCAATTGAAGAGTGGAGATGTCTGCATGCGTCGGAAGCTGGTAGACGACTGAACTTACCAGGCCCCTTTTATACTTGGTAGCTGGCTGTTGATTACGTGAGATTGGAATGCAGAAGTAGAGTGTGGCTTTTTCCAACAGTAGTTCTGATGGATACAGACGTTTCAAGTGTAGATTATGTTTCTATTATACAATCATATTTTAAAATGTAACAAAGCATTTGCATTTACAGTCTGCATTTTTCCCAGAATTGCAGCAAAATTCCAGGAAGTGAATGTCACAATGTTATGTGTTCATGCCATAAACCATTTTCTTTTGTGTTACCATTTTGCGAACCAAATGTTACGTGTTCATGTCACTGACAAGTTGGCATATGGTGTACATTTTTTTAATGTAAGACCAGAATTTTAACTTTCATGCATGCAGGAAAATGTGATTGCAAATAAAATAGTATATTAAATTTCAAGCTATATATTGTACTATAAGAAATACAAGACATTTACAGGATGTTTGCAAAGTTAGAAAACAATTTTTTAAAGACATTTCACATCACCATCGTCATCTCCTTGACAAGTTGCATTACGTTTCATTGCATTAAAATTATATCTTTGACAAGTCGTCACACGTTCCTTAAGTTAAGTTACATCATCAGTTTGAATGTTTACGTCTTTCATACAGTTGGTCGCGTGCAAAATCACAGATCGGATTGCATCCACATATGTTTCTTGGAAATGCCAGTACACATCTTCGATGCTCGCCGGTCGCAATGTAAATTCTGTCACGTGGAAGACGAGACATTTATTGTCCTCTGTACAATGTATTAGTTCATGACCTTTCACGTCCCCCAACGGAAAATGTGTGATCTTGAAATGGAAGAACCAGTCGTATGTCTCTCCACACTCACATAGAATTCCACTGGACCATAACAAGTAGGAAACATTTTTTTTTCCCTGGGTGACGGACACATAAGGATTAGCGAGATGAAAATACATCTTTATTGCTTGGAAGCTAAAACACAACTGAGACTATTTCTTTCCCAAACAAGCTCCAATCAGTTTAGAATGTAGGGGACGTGTAAAATAACTTGCTGCTATTGATTTTACACTTTGATTTTTATATGCACAGACAAGTGACTTCATTATCTTCCACAATTTTGCATGGAAGAACAATTATTACTTCAATTTGAATAGCAGACAGCACACGAATACATACTGCGTACAGACAGGAAGGAAACACTGACATATTGGATTAAGCTATATGTATTCGGCCGTCTTGGATAACTCTAAACTGCAAGCACATGCGTTGCTTAACCACACTTTACAGCCCTACATTCCACAAGGCAAAACTAGACATTTGTTTTCACTAGGGAATTCCTTCACATCCAGACGAAAGGTTTACCATAGTACTCTCAACGTAACTTGCAGTTTATATGTTTTTAACCTGGCTATTTTATTATTCCTTCACCTTGAGCATCAAACCTTAATTCATTTGGAGTAAATGGCACTAATCTGGGTGCAAATTATGCAAAACACAGTTGTAACCATAAAAAATATCCAATACTTCGCATGTATAAGTCAGAGTAATTATTGCAAAGTGCTAATATTCTCCCCATTGCAGACCTGGATTTGCAGTGGACTGTTTTTTTTTTTCCACTCGGAACCAGACTTCCCTGTATCCCGGCGCAACACTCGCATACTCGACTTTGGGTTGAATCTCTCCAGTGCAACTAAATTAATCTCGTGAATTTCAGTCTTATCTATGCTGCAATATTTCCCCCTCCACTCTTCACTGCAGTATGTGCCAACCAGTGAAGTATTAATCTTACATTACCAACTAGAGAATCGGGCAGACTAATCTCGCACCAGTCCATCACAAATGACCATTTACACATTAATTGCGAATTTTTGCCTGCAGAAATGAATGGACTTTTATATCCAAACATTTTACGTAACATTTTGAAGGAGGGACACTTATACTCTTTTTGCACGTCGATTATTTTACCATCCCAAACAGTATCTAAAACCCTTTGATTTTCGCCCCACACATATACAATCACGTCTTTAAAGTTCTTGGCGCATATTTCCGGGATATCTTGGTACTCCATACAACCGTCTTCCCAGGCTAGTCCATGGTGATTTTTGGTGACCAGGTGTTTGGACATTTATATTTCAAACTTAGATATCTCCAGTCAAAGGGTGGTGTGGAAGTGAAAATGGTGGTAATATTATTTAAATCGGTAAAAGTCAATTGTTTAATGATAAACCGCACAGAGCCTGGAAACCTTGAATATTACAACAAAACATCCTTCCTCAAACTTGGTTTGTCGTATACTGATTCACACCAGCACTATAACCAACATAATATCGACATTATAGAAAACTAACCTGCCGTGTATGGCTAATGCACAGGCTTGAGTGTTTGGTGGAATGGGTGTGTTTGCACATATTTCGATTTGCAAGTCGATAACATTATTGCTAATGGTGTCTTTTGCTTACTGACATTAAATATGAATAATGGTTCTCTGTTCTTAAATGTTTTGTGCTTTAAGATAGGCGAACTGTCTTTTTTTTAAATATGTTTCTTGGAAACATGTGTACATATTGTATCAGGTATGGTATTCGCCATTTCCAAAATGTGTGTTAAAATCTGAATAGGGATAGGCTTGGCTATTTAAAAACAATTTTATGTACTTTGTATTACAATGGTCGAAAATGGATCTGTCTGCCCATTGATAATTTTGTCGGTTTGTTTGGAAACAGATAATTATGTATCTTGGTTTTTCATTCGGGAAGCTGGATTTCACATTTCACACAATTTGCTTGCTTCTTGGTAGAAAGGGAATATATGCAAACTCCACAATCTGAGTGCAAGGTCTAGATTCTTACCTTTTTCAATATACCGCACCAAAACACTTGGTACAATTGTACAAAGACAGGTAAATCAGTTTTAAGCCCATTTAATATAATATCCTGACTCTTTTCAAATGAAATCCACGAATAAATAAATTAATGATATATTTCAAACACCTTGAAATTACAAAATGTAGCACAAATCAATTTTCAAAAAGAGTGCAATATCACAACATGTTTTCAGGTACTAACAAGACAAATTCGTTTCTTGAGCAATAGCACACTCAATAAAATGTGGCCTGGCAGGCACACACATTAAATGTAAATAATTAATTAGGTATCAGAACCTTTACATCAAATGTACACAAAAAAATGTAGCATATACTGAACTTCAGTTAGTTGACACATCGCCTGACGTCATGTTACAAGAGCGTAACAATTAATTATCACAGCGCCACACACTTATTAAATATGTTCACATGTAATCCTTTAAAGAGTACAAAATGAACTAATTTGGGTCCATCCGAATTCATGACAATAAACAATCGTAAGCAAGAATAAACATTTAGGTGCCATAAACGTGATCTCAAACAACCCACTCGATCCCGAGTGAAGCTTATTCATTTACAAACCACTGCCTTCATACAGGCAGAACAATTCATTAGTCTGGTAAAATTCAGTTGTTCAAATTACTAATCATATTTTACATCACACCACAGCTTAAAATCAACGGGCGGTAACCCCACATGTCTGTTCATGTGCGAAATCCAATCAAGGCTTAATTAAAATGCAATAAAAAGAAGGTTAACATAGAAATGAACCAGCTTTAAGGTAGAGTATCCAACCTCGCTCAGACAAGCACAATAACATATTTTGTTTACCACCGCTTACTCTCGCGTAACGGACATAGCGGCGAATTATGAACGCGCCACAACAAAATAATTTAAAATTACTGACTCACAACGACGCACCATTTGTATGGTCTACCAAATGATATTGTGATAAAAGAAACAAATTAAAAATATTTTACTAAAAATTACCGCTAAAATATACATTATGTCGGTGGCGCCCTTAATACAGTGAGGGAAGAACAAAGCACCTATCCTAAAAAAATTCTTACAAAACAAATAAAAATATCCTACTCCGTAGTTACCTCAGCCGTACAGCCTTGCGCTAGCATAATTTTGTGCGGCTGGGCAAGCCAAATGGGACACGACACAAGCAACAATACTACGCATTTGAAGTAGCAAATGTGTTCTGAGTTAGAAGAAACATTCCTGCCAAACCAAATTTAAAATATTCAACTTGACACAGAAACTACAATACACTATGGAAAAATATGTGCACCCACTTATTATTACAAAGTTAATACTAAAGAAATACGCAAAACTAATACCCAAACAAAATTACTACTGCCCATGACTCGTCGCGCCCTTCTTTCGTCGTCGCATAGACTGAGACTATACATTCTCAACCACAATTACATAATTTAAAAAATGTGCCCAATACAAATATTACAATTTTGCTTCACACCAGTCACCATCCATGACGGTGAATTCTTGTTTCCCACAGAAGTGGTCGGCTCAGCTCGCATGAGTAAATTAATGGGAGGGATCCCGCGGGACACACCAGCTGGCCACTGATCCCCTCCAAATTAATGACGTACCTGGGAGGGGCGAAGGAAGAGGGGATAGGAATCTGAGCAGCCCAAGGCGAAAAGTTTCTAGCGCCACTATCGGCAATCGCAGGTCACTAAGAAAAAAACAGCAACATCGTGGCAAATATTTAGAAATGTTACACATTCACGAGTGGTAATACCGATATGCGGCATCATTCATTCTACACTGTAAGTTCAATATTTCCACCTTCTTCATCATTGACCGCGTCACGTATTGCGTTCACGAGTGGTAATACCGATATGCGGCATCATTCATTCTACACTGTAAGTTCAATATTTCCACCTTCTTCATCATTGACCGCGTCACGTATTGCATTCACGAGTGGTAATACCGATATGCGGCATCATTCATTCTACACTGTAAGTTCAATATTTCCACCTTCTTCATCATTGACCGCGTCACGTATTGCATTCAGGTGTGTATTACTTAGTAGAATAACTAACTCTTGCCTGGTATTTAATATCACGTGCCTATAATCTTCAGCGTAGCCAAGCACCATACTCAACAACTACATATTTGACACCAGGTTTCATTTGAAGTTTGTATTTGTCGGCATGGTTCCACCCAGCTATAATTCCTGTATAAAGTTTGTTTACAGTTTGCGAGAAGTAGTTTTTTTTTACCTTCGAAATGATTCGTACATCTCTTGTTTGGTCTATTTCAACACCATTAAGCAGATATGAAAAGCTGCCTATTAAGTGAAGTATACCATTTCTAACTATACCTGTGGTTACCGGACTCGTACCATCAGCCATCTTTGTGAATTTTCCTCTGAAGTGCAGGCTTGATTTCGACAGACAGTTGTGTATAAATATCATGGCTTTGAAATGGGATCCGTATTTCTGACGGGAATGTATAAAGTCCCGCTCGAAACGGTTCGTAAACATATACTTCCGTATTAATGAACGCATCTTTGTAGGTCACTGACTGCTCAAAATTAAGCGCGCCGTCCATTTTGGTTGACACAATAGCTTAGCTCTTTTAGAAACAATTCATTGTCACATTTTAATCGCACAGGGTTCTTAACTGCACTGAACTCCTTTCTCCGTTTTCCAGGTGTTTTTCATATATGATTTCTTCACTGCACCACCAACGGTATGCCTTTTGGGAACATACTGCATTCTGAATACCATACCCACGTTTGCTTGTAGTACACAGACTGTGAGTGTTTATATACTATCCATTTTTCTTCAAATGTAATCTCACGGTAATTTCTTTGTTCCTAAAATTAATAAGTTTACTGTTTTGGTCAACAATCGTAACGACCAATTCGTTTACACAATATACTACTACTGGAAGGCAAGTTAAAGTATTTCGTTTTTCAATAATCTTGTTTCCTGGTGTGACAGCACACGTGAATTCAGTTATAGTGTTTATTGGTTTTCCATTCAAGTAAGACCCACCTACGATGTTTACGTTTACTCGACAGACGTTATCTGCCAGAATATTAACTTGGTTAGATAATTCGTGTATATGGTGTGCAGAGTAAACTTTGTTTTGTAAGCTAACATAGTTGCGATTGAATCATATTGCATGAAATCAATATTGCTATTCATTGCTATAAATTAGCGGTGTTAACGTTTGCAGATTACTTTGCAGTAGGAAAGTAACGTTTTCAGGAATACTAGACTTTATGAAAGTTTCCTGGTCTTTGAGTTTGTATGAACCAATTGGTATAGTTATTTTATGTTTCTCGCTACCTTTAATTACTGCAAATGATTGGTTGCGCATATTTACATTGGTAATACTGTTGTATGTAACGAATTCAGTTTGGCTTATTTGCCATTGGCCCTCTAATTCAAGATCTGGACGAGTTTCCACTTGCAGTCAGCATAATCTACTTTTCTTTTCTGATTAGTTTTTACTTCTCCTGCTCATAGGCCTAGTTGCGTATCCTATTTATAGTCAGAAACCTTAAACATAGATGGCCACCCTCATAATTGTTCACACTCATAATTATACTTTATGTGTGTTCCTTGTAGGTAATTGTATAGTTCTAACGGAGGTCTTAAATCGCCTAAACAGTCGTAGTGCATAGCTTGGTTTCCGTTTCTGATGAATGCAACCCAATCGATCCCTTTGTTTCTTTTCGAATCTTAGTTAATTATAATTTATTCCTTAGTGCTTCCTTTCCGAGGCAAACCATGTCTCATGAAAACACCGAAAAAAATACGGAATATTAGGTTTCTTTGCAAATTACCATAATATCTTTATTGGTAAGTGCACGATTCGGGAGATTGTTTAAGACTTTCTGCATTTCTCGTTGCATTTGGAGTTCTTCATCTAGTTCCAACTTTATGCGGCTTAAGGTACATTCCTTTTCCACTATAATTAACTTCTCTACTCAAAGCTGACGCTCCACCGAGTAGACTACCAAGGGCCGTTAGAGTTGGAAACAGAAATCCGGGGAGCAGGCCTCCTGTTTTGTTTCATGACTATACATTTTGGTTTGCGTTTTGGTGTACCAACCAACTCCCAGGCCTCGTTTTACTTTTGTTCTCATAACTTTATCAATAACCCACGTGCTTATTTTTTCACCCGTGGACATGGATGGATCCTTTCTTATGTTTTAAGCTGTGCTTGCTAAACTCATGTATGTTAAATGTCTTTGTTCCAAGTCGTTTGTTTCAGTATATGCAATGTCGAGCCGTTTGCATGCTTCATCCAGAGCGTTTATGCCTTGGTCGTTTCTAGCCAGTCTTTTTGGAAGTTTCGTACCTGGACCACAGAACTTGTACCAAGAAATGTGTTACGCGAATGACACTTTATTAATCAGAGTGTTTAGCACTCCACTTACTTTCTTGTTGCATTTCATAGGGAGCATAATTTACAACTAAATGCATATATATGTGTGTGTGTGTTTGTATACTTTTTGTGCACAAAGAAAGTTATAAAACGGAACGTAGAACATCTGGTGATTGCACCAAAGTATGAAATTGTAGTTGAGCAGAAACATGGAATGCTGTTAAATTCAAACATTTTGTGTATTATGAGTGAACCGTCGAGTTGTGGAAAGACTTGTGTTATTGTGTCTCTGTTGGAACAACTGAATGGACATATATTTGAAAATGTATATTTGTTTTCCAATACTTTACACCAAGACAAGTACAAGAAACTAGCAACTATTTTGTTGTCAATTGATGGAATGAAGTTTTTCCAGTTTAGTAGTAAAGATGAAATTGTAAGTCTGGACGATGCATTGGTCAATTCTGTCTTTATATTTGACGAAGTCTGGAGTTAACCACAAGGCGAATTCAAAAGTACTTTGGTTTTGGTCGACACTCGAATGTAGACTGTTTACTTGTCGGAAAATTACATCCGAATACTGAAACACAACTTGTGCGATAACGCAAATATGCTTATTGTTTTCCGTATGGACGATTTGAATCTACAACACATTTACAACGATCATGGTATGGGTGACATGTCATTTACAAAGTTTAAAAATGAAATCTGTTTCTTTAGCTGGAAAGAAAAGTATGGATTTCTTGTGGTTATCCAGGAACTTCCCACATTTAGGGGAAGATACAGATGTCGCATAGGCAATTTTATACTACCTGATGTAGAATAATATGTACTTCAATGTTTGGACATAGTGGAATACGGCATTCGCATTATGCTAGTTGTTTCAGTCACACTCGTGACAGAAACTGTGATTATCATTGTCATATATTATGCAATGTCAGTCTGACAATGCAAGATACTGATGTCACGAATAAGCAATTTGTAGAAAATTGACACAGCATTTGTTTGGACATTTTAAAATCTCGGTCAGCTGACATACGAGACAAGTTGTTAGAATAACTTGAAGGAAACTAATATGTTTACAGCCATATTAGTGTGTTTTCTAAAATTCTAGCAAATATATTGGCAATCCAAAAGCCTGAAAGTACAATACACGAACATGTAGATAAATTAATGAGTGAATTTAATACTATGGTAAACACAGTTATCGCAATGCAACTTGCACTGCGATTCGAAGAGTTGTCACAGTATATAAGTGTTGAACTTATTAATAAAACATCAGGTTTAGTTACATGCACTGAATTTAAAGAACAAAGTGATGTATTTAAATCAGAACTGAATGAATTTCGAAGTCGGATTGTTCCATCTAGTAGACATAGTGTTCTGACCACTAGACTCCTGTCACACTAGTGTTGCACCTATAAAACCAAGTCGATGAGTGTATATATAAGTATGTGATGTGTATGCGAGTTAGTACATCATGTCTGCGTCTGCTTCCGACTTGCACAAAGTTATAAGTGAAGTGAAAGAAAAGTACTTACAAGCCAAGCATGCACGCATGGGCCATGACATTTTTAATGAACATGCTTTAAAACCCATTACAAGAAGATTGGACACTGCAATAAATTATGTTAAACCACCTGAAGTGAAGTTATAAGTGCCTTCGAAGAGTAAAAAACCTGTAATTGGCAGACTTTCACCATTTACGCCTAAATATGTAGGATTGCAAGTCATGTCACCGTCTCAAGATACGATGTTTGGTATACGTAGATAATGCAACGTCTGGTTTCTTGGCAATTCTGTAATTACATTTTTCCTGGAAGATAAAATCCAAGTAGGTGAGATAGTGCTGGATGCAAGTGAAGTATTGTCTGAGCTACTATTTAAGAAGTATCTTAGCAGTTATTCAGACACTGACTTGGGCAGATACAAAGAGTTGGTGTCATAAACGAATGCAAATAAAAATATAAAAAAAGTTGGTGACCAACCCAAGTTGCCTTTACTGTTTGATATAGTAGACAGTGGGTTTTTAAAATACGAGATTGGTGGTAATAATATCCCTATATTAAGGGACAGTCCCAATGGAATTTTTCGAGCATAAGAAGTTGCTTTTAGTGTCAAGACTGGTGGGTAACACTTCTAACAACAATGAGATATTGCCAATTATCAAAGAGCTAATGGAAGTTGGGTACATCTATATGTAATGAAGTTCAGTAACATCCCCGAGGAATTGCACACAGCCTCACATGTTCGATATCCATGAAGGAAAGTAATTAGTCTTGGAATAAATTGCCTTTTTGAAGCTGATTTGTGTGATATGAATTTACTTGGAAAATATAATAATGGTTACAGTGCATTTTAACTATCATCGACATATTATCAAAGTATGGCTGGGGTATGGCTTTAAGAACTAAGTGTGGTAAGGGGTCACTCTTGCAATGAAAATAATATTACTTGAAAGGACTCCTAAACACCTCCACAAAGATAGAGGGACTGAGTTCTTTAATACACAATTCAAGCCACTGACGAGTGATTTTGGCATAAATCACTACACAATGTACTTGGAAATGAAAGCTAGTGTTGGCGAGAGATTCAGTAAGTCAATAAAACAGCTTATTTATAAGTATTTTACCTCTTGTGGTACATACTGTTGGATAGACATACTGTCTCAGATCTTAAAGTTCTACAATGCTAGGTTTCACAGAATGATGAAGATGGCGCCAGTTGATGTGAAATATGACACCTTATTACCATATAATAATAACATGTAAGTGTACAATAAAAGCAAAGCTAAGTTTGCAGTCAGAGATTTTGTCCACATTTCAAAAATGAAAAAGACCTTGAAAAAAAATTCTTATTATCTGGAGATTAGAGATTTTTAAATAATTTATATTATAGACAGTTTCCTAACAGTCTAGTATTTGGAAAGTTCCACAGGCGAAATTATACATGGTGCTTTTTATGAGTTTTAACTAAGAATGGTAAAGTCTCCAGATATTTATTTGGTTGAGAATATTGTTTAAAAAAAGGCAAGTAGAAATCTCTGTTACAATGGACTGGCTTCACAAAGGCAGAAGACAGTAGTGTGCCGAACATGGAAATTAAACTATTAATGTATGAAGATCCTGCTTGCTAGAGTTCATCGACACAGCAGGATGTAAGAACACTTGAAATATCCTAGAATCTATGTAAGATCAGCAACAAGCTGAAGTGGAATGACCTGGAAGTGGAATGAACTGAAAGAGTGAAATGACCTAAAGAATATTTTTTTAAGCAGTCGGAAACAGAGTTGAGCCTTTGCGAGATACATAATGGTTCTCGGGCGACAACCTCTTGTGTCATGAGATGTGTACAGTATTCATTGCGCCGTGCTGTCTGGCGGATGTTGGGAGAATGCGAAGCCGCATCAGGAGACGTGTGATGCATCGCAGGTAGCGACTTGTCGCCGCTCCTCCATCAGCTCTCTTTTCCGAGCCATGTGGATTGCAAAGCGTTCGTGAAGCATGTAGCTGTCAACCCAGAACTCTTAAACTTTTGATTTAATTAAATATTAATATTTTATATTATCTCTTGAAAGTTTATTACTTGTTGCATGTTTTTTTTTTCCTTTTTAAAATTACTGAAGTGTTCAAGCACTACCAAAATTTGTGTTTTTAACAGATCTTTGTTATAATTTACTTTTGCATAGTCTCATAATTTTCATGTTTTTCAGAAGTGTTTGGCAGTCATCACACCTTTTGCATTAAATTTAAGGAGCTCCAGTGTTTCAAGGATAATGTGTATTTGTATTTCTTTGCCATAATAAATATCAGTATTTCTATGTGCTATTCGATGCATTTTCATTTAAACAACATTTTTTAAAATTAATGAATTAACATAATTACATACATTTTTATCTTGATAGAATGTTATTAGAGTGTGTTAATTGGCATCTCAACTGAAGTTTCGCTGTCTAGCTGAGAGGATGTATGTGAATTGAATGCATACTGGGTTGGTGATTGTGTAATGAGTAGTTGCATACATAGTAAATATGGTTACACAAGAGCGCACATACACGTCATTATTTAATACATTCCCCCCACCCTTATCGACCTGCAGGCAACACCAGTGAGCGCATCACGTCATTGAGCTGCAAACACCGAAGGGACAACATGCACGAGGCAGCTCTCATAAGTACATTCCCATCTCACTTGTGATTGTGCAATTTCCCATAAATACCAAAAAAGTTACATAAATACTCTGCCTGGAAATCAAACCGAAAATCCAAAATGAAAATTCAAATTTTGCCCAGTCTGGGAAACTAACCCGGTAAACCAATTACGCAATTAACTTAAATATTTTGCCCAGGAAATAAATCTGGTACTCCCAAGTCCAAGAATCTTTCAAAATTTTCCAAAAATAACATAAATGCATTGGCTAGAAATCAATGCCGAAAATCCCCAATTCAAAAAATTAAAATTAAGTAAGTGCCCAGAACACCAATTTCAAAAATAACATAAATGCTCTCACCGAGCATCGAACCAGAAGTCCCAAATTCCAAAAACATTCCAAATTAAATAAATGCACTCATCGGGTTTTGAACCTCGTATCGGAAATCAAACCACCATACCACAAATGTCACAACCGGAAGTGCAAAAATGGAATTTAGGTCACTGGATGTGCAAAAATGGAATCTAGGTAACCGAATGTACAAAAATGGAAAGTAGGTCACTAGATCAGTAGGTCATTAGGTAAATATGTCAAGGTAATTTGATTTTTCAAGATTAAGGTCATGCAGTCAAGGTCAATCTAGGACTGGTTCGCTCCCTCTACTACTGTTAATACACCAAGTTAGTTCCAAATCGAATAAATGGGTGTCGAGATAAAACATACCGCCCTAGATGTTAAAATAGCCGCCATTTTGGAAATAAATGACCGAGGTAGTCGAAAACTATACCGAGTTTGGTGAAATTCGGTTCACGCCAGTGGCATCTCGTTAGGGCAAGTAAGGCAAGCAGTGCTTATCCAGACAGTTCCCTGACAATGTTATATTAAAAATTAATATTACATGATAACTTATATTTACTTTAAGGTAACTTTTCACTCATGCGGTACATATTCCACTCAAGAATCAATACTGTCCACTATAAGAAAACAACTTGCTTGGTAGCAAAACCAAGATGTTTGGAAGCATTGTAAGTAATTCTTTCAGCAGGTAGGCGGTAGCAATGGTTTCCCAGCCAACGTAGGGGCGGCAGGGTAGGAAGACCGCCCGGAGAGGGGCGGGGGCTTATGGCTGCGTCTACCTGTGTTAGAAGCTACGATGGTAGTGCTTTCTTCACCGAACTGAAGCGGACATAGCCGAAGCTGGCCTAGCCGCAGGCAGTTGACGTCGTGTAGTTTACAGTAACTATATCGATGTGTGGGCAAGTTCGTGCTCACAATACGAAACTTATTGTTTTAATTTAATTTTATTTTGTGCTGAGAATGTTAGACATATTCGTGGCGATGTATATCCTCCACAAATATGATAATATTACAGTGTGGGACTGAGAACCGAGTAGATAGAATGAGTGCAACAGAAACATGTGGATTTAAGTGTGGTGTGTGTGGATTAAAAGTGTAGCATTTTTTCAGCAGTGCTTTCACTTTTCAGGAAAGATGTGACATCATAAAAGAGGGTAGGCCGACACCTGAACCACAACATGCAATAAAGGTAATTTTGTATGTAATTTCCAAAAAAAAATTTTATCAGAAACACTCGCGGTTAGCTGAATGCAACAGCCTAAACAAACTGGGTATTATGAGCTTAACAATACGTGCAATGCTGTTCAAAAACATGAGCGTTCTAAAGTTCACATAAATTCGTTTTGTCTCTTAAAGAATTTGGTAATAGTATAGCTGATTTTGGTCTAGATAGATCCAAACAATTAAGCAATCGAAATTGCTCCGTCAACGGGTATTAAAGTAATATTGATTTTGTATCTTTGTAATATCTTTGTAATATGTTTCGCTCGGGCAAATTTTATGTTAAAAAATATTAATATTTTTACAAGCGGTGTATTTTATATTTAGGTACGAAAAAATGTTTAAATGCCACCATTTTGCACCTTGAAATTCAAATTTTCCCGGGGGAGGACTCCCGGATCCTCTCCCCCCTTTATTGGGTGATCAACGCCACTACAGCCCCCTGCACACAGTAGCTTGCCCATGAAATTATAGTATGCATCGCCACTGGTTCACGTGTTTGAAAGGTTATAGGGGCGGACACACATACACAGTCACGTACACAGACACACAAATGCTGGCTGACAGACAGTAAAGTGATCTATCTTTCCATCATAAAGTAAGCTATAATAGTCTAGATGATCCACCATTGCTTCTGACCTTCCAGTTCCCCCTCTTTTCCAACAGCAAGCAACTAACGATAAGACTTCCCAATCCATTTTACCCATGTTATTAAAGTCACGTTTAAGTAGAGAACAAAAACTGAACGTATTCCAGTTTACGGGACAAAAAAATGCAATAGAAGGAATAACATTAATTCCCCGAGTGAACTGCAAGACAAAATGTTAATTAAATTTAAGTATATGACTGTCAAGAATTTAACTGTCATTGTGTGCAAATGACCTACTGCTTGGCAAACCAAATAAAAATCTCATCGTCGTACCTACTTCATAAACGTATGAATACATACGCCCACCGCGGAAATGCTGTAAGGATAATCCTGCCAGTATTCAACACAGTAATTTCGAGTCAGTTTCAGTATTAAGAAAACCTCGTCAAGGAGCTCACCAATCTGACACAGTGCCTTGCATAGCGTTCGAAGGACAGTTTTATTTACAGAACTATTAAACGTGCGCCCAATGTACTCATCTGTGAAAATAACATACACATCAAACGATGTTTGACAGTTGCTTTCAATACACCAGACACATTAGAATCGCCATTTCATACCAACCCTACATAACTAAAAACTGCTACTTACAAAGCGTTACCTAAAAACATTCGGGTAGGATACATACAAAAATATTCGAGGGTTCTGCACTGCATCCAGCCGTAGACTTTCCACCAATAAAATGGTAGGGTCACCGCTTAAAGTCCCGGGCGCATTCATTGTACGACGAGAACTCTGCACGTTGGTACAAAGCCTTTTGCGTAGCGGCGGTGTGGCAGTTGATGCACGTGGCAGTCTCACCCTTATCGCCCCAGCGATTCTCTGCCTCAAACTCCGAAAACAGGCTCCTTAAACGAGAAACAAATCTTTTAAGTAACATTAGTGGTATATCCAGGAAGTTTTTTTACCAGCATATTAAAAAAAAAAAAGAACTATCGTCTTGTTGTAGTTATATGAGCTGACCTGTTCGTTTCGATCCGAATCACGGTCCTTCTATATTATGTGTAATAGGATTCCTACTGAATCAGTCAAACGATATCTACAAAGGAAATAATCGCGCCGTAATTCGCTGTTCATACAGTTATAGGCTGTTCAAGGTAAAATGAGCACTTTTGAAAGCCCTGCTCAAGATCTACTTGTATGCACGTTGTGTATTCTTCTGCCTTATGTAAAATAAACATTTCCATGGGCCTCATCACTTTATTAATGCGTTGGTCAGGTGAAACTGTTGAATTATTTGAAACGTTAGTATGTTACAAATCTGGTCAGTTTTACGCTTCGATGCATTAAAAATAAAACCGAAAGAGAAAGGAATAATTTATATCACAAATTGTTATCTAATACATTTTATTCGGCTTTAAGATGCGGAACTACGTTCCATCCATCATTTCCAACTTTACTGGGCTCATGTCATTCAGTGCGCCCTTTAAAATATTTGTAGGCAGAGGCAGTGACTTTTTCTAAGGTTAATTTCAAAAATGCTCACTTTATCGTGAACAGCCTTTAGTAAAAAAAAACCCTGCATGCGCAAAACGAGGAGAACAGAACATAAGTATTACATCACCACAGAAAAGAAATAAAACGAGGAGAACAGAACATAAGTATTACAGCACCACAGAAAGGAAATAAAACGAGGAGAACAGAACATAAGTATTACATCACCACAGAAAGGAAATAAAACGAGGAGAACAGAACATAAGTGTTACATCACCACAGAAAGGAAATAAAACGAGGAGAACAGAACATAAGTGTTACATCACCACAGAAAGGAAATAAAACGAGGAGAACAGAACATAAGTATTACATCACCACAGAAAGGAAATAAAACGAGGAGAACAGAACATAAGTATTACATCACCACAGAAAGGAAATAAAACGAGGAGAACAGAACATAAGTATTACATCACCACAGAAAGGAAATAAAACGAGGAGAACAGAACATAAGTATTACATCACCACAGAAAGGAAATAAAACGAGGAGAACAGAACATAAGTATTACATCACCACAGAAAGGAAATAAAACGAGGAGAACAGAACATAAGTATTACATCACCACAGAAAGGAAATAAAACGATTAGGAAACAACTTAATGCTGTTATTGTTCATTGTTGAGGTCTCGCCAAACCAAAGCCGTAATCCGTTACGTCCATGTCAACATGGAGACTGACCCGTTCCATTGTCCAGGTGTATTACCAGCTAGTAATGCGCTTAAACTGAACCAGGACTGCAGTATGAGTTCTTTCCGCGCTGACAAAACGTGACGGAATTTAAACATTTTTTTAAGGTGGGATGTAAAAGACAACTTTTTTTTAATTTGCTGTTTCGTTATATTAAATCACCAGCAGCAACACTGAATTATATGAACTAAGGTAAAGTTGTTTCAAGTTTTTTTCATGCATTGTAAGTTTTATGATTTTGAGTCAAGCAAATATCATGAAAACATCTCATCTCATAAGCTGTTCCATTGTCTAGGCTCTAGTGCATTCATGCACGCTTAGCTGCACAACACAGTTTCACGGGGTTGCAGTCTGAGGCAAAGCCTGGTTCCAGTTCTCCACGTTTTTCTTTCTGTCTTCATATCTCAGTGAGACAAGCTGACTATCATTTACTTTCTAGTCAACCTGCTTTCCTTTGATAAACCTTGTCTTATTATTTTCATGCTCTCATGTCATTTATTATAGAGGAATACAAGTCTTTGTATGTAAGTGAAAAGGAGACTTACTGATAATGAGAAAGTTACATTATTTCGAAGGTAGCGTGCTGTCTCCTATGTAACCAAAAGAAACGTTTTTTTTTTCCGCCACTCAAGTGACGGTAAAAGGCCGTACCCCGAAACAACTCGCCAACCAAAGGCAATGTCCGCCACGTTTGCGACTTATGACATTTAACAACGACTGTCGGGAATCAAATCCAGATAGCCTTGGAAAGATGCTGGTCCTCTAGCTAACTGAAGACTGAGTCCCGGGCAGCTCACAGGAATGTAAACGAAAGATTCATAACCGTGGTACAAACCTACTGAAACAACCACGGCCGTCCACAAGAACAGTGTTGGAGAGGGGGGAGGGGGACAAATGGGGCAGTTTGCCCGAAGCTTCCGATCCCAAATATCCCTCCAAGCATTTATATTCAGCCTTTTTTCCCGTGATAATATACTCTCATTTTCATGTCGATGTATAATTTAACGGTTTAATGTGAAGATAAAGCTACTTTTTTTTAAAGGCTGTCCACGGTAAAATGAGCACTTTTGAAAGCCCTGCTTAAGATCTACTTGTATGCACGTTGTATTCTTCCGCCACATGTAAAATTAACATTGCCATGGGCCTCATAGCTTTATTCATGCATCGGTCATGTGAAAATGTGCAATTATTAGAAACATAAATATGTTCCAAATCTGCTCGTTTTTAAACTTCGGGGCATTAAAAAAACGGACAACGAAATAAAAGTAATTTCACTTGTCATAAATGGTTACCTAACACGTTTAATTTGACGTTAAGACATGGAACTACGTTTTCTCCATCGTCATCAACTTTATTAGGCACATCACTCAATGAGTCCGGTTAAAATATAACCATGGAGGAGGAGGTGGCGTTTTTCTAAGGTTGATTTAAAAAATGCTCTCTTTATGATGAACAGCCTTTATAAAACATTATATTCATTAGCTTTAGAGCAAATGGTAAACCTATTTCTAGGCAATGCGCTTGCTTGTTTTTTTTCCCTTCAATAACGGAGAATAAAATACAGTACGTAAGTAATATTCGAAAAATGTAGTAGGGTCACATCAAATTGGGGGCCCAAAATAAGCTTTACGCCAACCCCCCCCCCCCCCTCCACCCGACACACACGGGACCTCAAAATGGCTTTGCCAATGCTCCCAAAATCCCATGAGAGGGCCTGGAAACGACATCGGTGTTGTAAAGCTATCTATAGTTAAGATACAACTTTTCCGCTTAACATCTCTTGATTCTGATTTAATCTGCGACTAAGCACGTGTGCTACTAAGAATTTATTCAATACAGCAGACTGACGACTATAAACGTCCATACTGAATACAATATATCGGATAATTATTTTAGGCCTGTTCATTATTTCTTTGCATTCAATTGGTTTCCAATTCGTTCAAACACGAAATTTGCTCACAGTTTAGATGGCACAAACTTACACAAATTGACAGCTGACGTAACTAAAAGCTGACGGACTTTTCAACGTCTGACGATACAGGTTTTTCATTTGTATAACACACGTAATAATGTACAGGAAGTAAATAATGTTTAATGCCATAATGATTGCGTTGAAAGGTTATTTAAGCTATCATTTTTTTTTCATTTCGAGACGTAATTATTTAAGTCAAATAAACATTCGTTTTTTAATGTGCACTTTGAGACAGTCTCGTGACTTGAAAATTTTCGCCTACGTATCCAGTCTCATTTCACCGTCAACTCACCCGCCAGCTACGAGTTTTGCCTGCCTTGTCAGTTGATTGCCTGCCCAGTTTTTGTTAATCAATATTACGCAATTTCCGACACTTGAATACTACCTAATATGATATGTTTATTACTTAATTATATTTGAAGACACTCTAAGTTTTGAAGAAAAGATTTGTGCTGACGCCGAACGTGAATGATAGGTGTTGCTATAGCGACTTTCACTTGGTCCGCGCATCACAGCAGGACTGGAAAATGGCCGACGCTATACGCTTGTGTGTTTACTGGCCTGCCCGCCTGGGGCGATAGTGGCAGTTGTAGGCAACAAGCACTATTCTGCCGGAAACAATGTGATCACCAGAATATTCGATATTAGTAAAGATTAGTCTTGAGTTGTAATTTTGATTTAAAAAAATGATTCTGTGTTTGCCAGAAATAAAATGTAATTGGCAGAGTGGATAAGTCACTAAGAATTTTGATGGGTTAGTTTTCCCTGTCAGTTTTTGGACTGTAAATAGTCCCTCCAGCAGACTGGTCAGACAGAGAGAATTGGCCGATGGGGTGACCAATACAGCACTGCAGACCATGAGATAGTAAAAAAACATTAAGGCCATAAGGCCAGATTTCTGTAGAAATTTGTGTTGCAACACTGTAAATTCGTAGACATTTTAGAATTTCCTGGTGATATCTAAACTATTTAAGAATAAGTAAAATCTAAAAGGAAATAATATAATTACCTTCAAAATGATAATTTATCATCGCGAAAATTGTAATGCATCAAGGAAAAGTATTCCTCATTGCGTTAATGTGTGATCAGTTAAAGTCTGTCATGTTTTAAATTATGTTGAAAGTATTTACTTATATGTAGTATTTTTCTGAAAATATAAAATATATATATACATAAATTTTGTAAAATATTTAATTAATTTCATAATCATTTCATAAATTTTCAGAAGTTCATTAAGTATTCTTGCACTTACCATGCATAACAAATACCCTTGTCAGTACAAAAAAAAGAGAGGGTTGAAAGTATTAGAAAGGGAAAGTTATTCCCAGTTGAAATTACATGTACTTTGAATATCACAGATAATTTTTATGAGGCTGCTGTAGTGAGTTATTTACAGCCTACAAAATATTAAGGTATTGTGTTTGCAGACATTTTAAAATTTTTAGTCTATTATAATATTGTCAATTATTGGAATTTTATATATATATTTTTATATTGATTGTATACCAGGAAATTCCCTTTTTGGGTGGGAAATGTAGAGGTTTTTTTTTTTTGTTACGCATTTGGTAGAACCATATGGTAATATGTTTCAGTATAGAACTTTTCAGAACTCATGTTTGTTTACCTGGTAGTTAGTTTGTCCAACCTCTTTAAGTCATTAGCCCTTAGGGATTATATATTTTGGTGTATACGACTTGGTCGTTGGTTTGTCTTTGCAGAAAGTATTTCCTTGCTTGGTTCTTACCTGAAGGGCTACGTAAGGGCCACAACTTTATTTTTAGTATGAATTTTGTGCTATGCACGCTTTCTTCCTTGAGTCACAAACTGGGCTATATTTTAAGGTTGCTAGGCAACGCCGAATTAAGTTTTTTGAAAGTTCGGAAGTCATGTTTACTAGCAGTAATGAAGAGCAACTTCCTGAAGGTTGGCAACGACGCGTTGAGTAAATGAGTAATTATAAAACCGTGGCGTCAAGCCTCTTCAGCGGAATATTTAAATGAAGAGTCGCCCCAATTTCAGGAGACGAGAGACTGTTAATAATGTCATGGCCACGAGGAAAGTGATGTGCAAGACTAGGAATTAACACAAAATGAAAAGGCTCTTGAAGATTCTGCTGGCGAAAGAACCGACACTGTTTCGCAGCGTTTATAAAACTTCGTATTTGCAGTAACATATTAAATTTTTTTCTATTTAAATTGTTTATTACTTTGCATGTAATAAGCGGCAGAAATATCGACACTCATAAATAGGTACAGTGGCATATTTTTTGTGGATACTGTTGTATGAAAGTTGTACTGTTTTGCAGTCACAAAAAATATATTACTGAAAGGATAAAAAATATTTAGCTGAGGTGTAGTATTTAAATTATATTTATTAAATTAATTTGTGTAGGATTAAAAGAAAAATGAAAACATAAAAAAAAAGTTGCATCAAATTTTCCTGCATTTTGAACACGATACATTTTCATAACGATAGTTACAATAAGTGTTACATTCTTAACATAGAATCTGCTTTAGCCATACGAATTTGCCGTGTAAGTAAGTTAGAAGTTAGACGCTGAACTGTTATAAGAATTAAATTCCAGTTCTCATATTCTTGAATAGTGAGTGTGTCTCTTAGTTAAAGTCTGATAAAGAAGCGGTAACCGTGGGGATATTCGACAGCTGCAGACTTTTCGTACAATGTATCTAAAAATCTACGAAACAAGAGCTGAGTTGCCAGATGAAATGTTGTTGAAGGAATATCGGTTGATTAGATTAAAATTCAAGTGACAGGGCGAGTATGGATGGACTAAGCAGCTAACCGCATCCGAGTTACAGATGTTTAGATCTTGGCCATCCTGGAGTGGAGATATCTGGACGGCTCTTAACCCCGAGGTCTTGAGAGTCGACAAGGAAGTGAGGTAAGTATGTAGCAGCGCCGGAATGAAAGGGTGGGGGAAAATGGGAGATCACCGAGAAAATACACCGACTAGTAGCATCGTCCGGTATTTCCGGTGACTATAGACGACTGTATTCTGTTTACCTGGAATCAGCTTACATAATAAACACGTTCTGGACTTATTACAAAGGACGGAACACACTTCAGACTAGTCGTGACACTAAAAAACATTAGTAAACCTCATTGTAATGCCCTCCAACATGGCTGAAAACGACTTTTTTCCGTCAGCTGTTCCTCAAAACACATGAACTGGGTCCATGTCAAACTACGATAAAGGGAATGCATTGAACGTTGCTACAGTGTCGCGTCCAATACAATTATAGGGTCGCCGTGTAAGTCTCGTAGTTCCAGGCGATACGACTGGAACGCGAGTTCACAACTTTGCGCGTAGAAGCGATATCACTTTACCTGCGCCGACAGGCGTTCAACGATAGCGCCTCATCGATTTTTGCCTTACACAAACAAACACAACCCTCACTTAGCAGCAGCCTAACTTCAGTGACTGCTTTATTTTCCGCCGAGGTAGGAGAGAGAGAGAGAGAGAGAGAGAGAGAGAGAGAGAGAGAAAGAGAGAGAGAGAGAGAGAGAGAGCAACAGTACTGGAGGTATGAAGATTGGTGAAGCACACCGAGACACCGACCAACAAATGGTAACGGCCACAGGAGGATCGTTCCTACTTGCTGAAGCTGGGTCCTCGAAACCCAGACTTGAGGTGTTAGAAGTTAGCCAAGTGAAAGTACAGACATTTTTGAAAGGCCAGTGCTTATCAGTGCTCGTCATGTAGTTGAATTACACAAAATACATTAATTAATAGCTATAAATTTATAACACATATTGTACAGTATTTGTAATAGTGTTGTTTAAGTATTATATTTTTTATGTATACATACAAACATAATGGTTACTCTACCATCAATAAATGCCATATCGCGTAACAGTATTCATAATTAGGATATGCAAAATTCGTGTTATTTTTGGCATCAAGTTAAAATTCACAGTACTGTATATACTCGATCCAGCGTCGTTTCTTCATTGGCTGCCGCACATATGTAGAAGTCACTCCCTTACTGAGTAACCTGCACTTGGTTGGGGCACACAATTGTGATGTGTTCATTTATTGGCGCATTTACCCGGGGTGTGTCAACAAAAGAATTGTCCAATGACAAACGTAATTCAGAGGTAAAAGAGTTTCAAGTTTAAAATGCCCTCAAATAATAACGCGAATTTTGCAGGTCTCTATTCATAATCTACTCCCAGCCTTTCAGCTATCTAGACTAGCAGTAGATTTGTAAAGGAGAAATATTTTTACCTGTAGGCTGGCGTAAAACGGAGAGCTATGCATTATTTGTTTTACATTTTAATTTTTGTTTATCAGGCAAATGTCTGTATTTCACGTCTTACACGACCCCTTGTGTTGATCTCACTAATTTCCAGTTTTTGAAATACTATCATAGGCCTATCCTTATTTGTTGCAATAGTTGCACTCGGACAGCTGAAGTGAAATTTAACGTATGTAGTTTTCATACTGTTACAAATTCCGAGTGTCGTTTTGTATTTCCTGTGTTTCAAACTACGCGACACTAAACTCAGAAAGGCGAAAAAATTAATATGTCCCTAGTTCTCAATTGGCACGAGCTACACAGGTGGAAGGAAATGGCACGAGCTACAAAGGTGGAAGGAAATGGCACGAGCTACAAAGGTGGAAGGAAATGGCACGAGCTACAAAGGTGGAAGGAAATAGAAAACTAAGTCCTTGATATCATGGAGCTGTGGAGGTGGAAGGAAATGGCACGAGCTACAAGGTGAAAGGAAATGGCACGAGCTACAAAGGTGGAAGGAAATGGCACGAGCTACAAAGGTGGAAGGAAATGGCACGAGCTACAAAGGTGGAAGGAAATAGCAACTAGTCCTTGATCAGAGCTGTGGTGAAGGAAATGGCACGAGCTACAAAGGTGAAGGAAATGGCACGAGCTACAAAGGTGGAAGGAAATGCAGAGCTAAAGTGAAGAATGGCACAGTACAAAGGTGAAAGGAAATGGCACGAGCTACAAAGGTGGAAGGAAATGGCACGAGCTACAAAGGTGAAGGAAATAGAAACTACAGTCTTGATATCATGGACGTGAGGTGAAAGGAAATGGCACGAGCTACAAAGGTGGAAGGAAATGGCACGAGCTACAAAGGTGAAAGGAAATGGCACGAGCTACAAAGGTGGAAGGAAATGGCACGAGCTACAAAGGTGGAAGGAAATAGAAAACTAAGTCCTTGATATCATGGAGCTGTGGAGGTGAAAGGAAATGGCACGAGCTACAAAGGTGGAAGGAAATGGCACGAGCTACAAAGGTGGAAGGAAATGGCACGAGCTACAAAGGTGGAAGGAAATGGCACGAGCTACAAAGGTGGAAGGAAATGGCACGAGCTACAAAGGTGGAAGGAAATGGCACGAGCTACAAAGGTGGAAGGAAATGGCACGAGCTACAAAGTGGAAGGAAATGGCACGAGCTACAAAGGTGGAAGGAAATGGCACGAGCTACAAAGGTGGAAGGAAATGGCACGAGCTACAAAGGTGAAGGAAATGGCACGAGCTACAAAGGTGGAAGGAAATGGCACGAGCTACAAAGGTGGAAGGAAATGGCACGAGCTACAAAGGTGGAAGGAAATAGAAAACTAAGTCCTTGATATCACGGAGACTGTGGAGGTGAAAGGAAATGGCACGAGCTACAAAGGTGAAAGGAAATGGCACGAGCTACAAAGGTGAAAGGAAATGGCACGAGCTACAAAGGTGAAGGAAATGGCACGAGCTACAAAGGTGAAAGGAAATGGCACGAGCTACAAAGGTGAAAGGAAATGGCACGAGCTACAAAGGTGGAAGGAAATGGCACGAGCTACAAAGGTGGAAGGAAATGGCACGAGCTACAAAGGTGGAAGGAAATAGAAAACTAAGACCTTGATATCACGGAGCTGTGGAAGTGAAAGGAAATGGCACGAGCTACAAAGGTGAAGGAAATGGCACGAGCTACAAAGGTGGAAGGAAATGGCACGAGCTACAAAGGTGGAAGGAAATAGGAAAAAGTAAGACCTTGAAAATCATGGGAGCTGTGGAGGTGAAGGAAATGGCACGAGCTACAAAGGTGGAAGGAAATGGCACGAGCTACAAAGGTGGAAGGAAATGGCACGAGCTACAAAGGTGGAAGGAAATGGCACGAGCTACAAAGGTGGAAAGGAAATGGCACGAGCTACAAAGGTGGAAGGAAATGGCACGAGCTACAAAGGTGGAAGGAAATAGAAAACTAAGTCCTTGATATCACGGAACTGTGGAGTGAAAGGAAATGGCACGAGCTACAAAGGTGGAAGGAAATGGCACGAGCTACAAAGGTGAAAGGAAATGGCACGAGCTACAAAGGTGAAGGAAATGGCACGAGCTACAAAGGTGGAAGGAAATAGAAAACTAAGTCCTTGATATCATGGAGCTGGGAGGTGAAAGGAAATGGCACGAGCTACAAAGGTGAAGGAAATGGCACGAGCTACAAAGGTGGAAGGAAATGGCACGAGCTACAAAGGTGAGAAGAAATGGCACGAGCTACAAAGGTGGAAGGAAATGGCACGAGCTACAAAGGTGGAAGGAAATGGCACGAGCTACAAAGGTGGAAGGAAATAGAAAACTAAGTCCTTGATATCACGGAACTGTGGAAGGTGAAAGGAAATGGCACGAGCTACAAAGGTGAAAGGAAATGGCACGAGCTACAAAGGTGGAAGGAAATGGCACGAGCTACAAAGGTAATGGTACAAGGTGAAGGAAATGGCACGAGCTACAAAGGTGGAAGGAAATGCACGGTACAACGTGAAGAATAACTAAGCTTGATACACGAGGGAGTGAAAGGAAATGGCACGAGCTACAAAGGTGGAAGGAAATGGCACGAGCTACAAAGGTGGAAGGAAATGGCACGAGCTACAAAGGTGGAAGGAAATGGCACGAGCTACAAAGGTGAAAGGAAATGGCACGAGCTACAAGGTGAAAGGAAATGGCACTAGCTACAAAGGTGAAAGGAAATGGCACGAGCTACAAAGGTGGAAGGAAATGGCACGAGCTACAAAGGTGGAAGGAAATGGCACGAGCTACAAAGGTGGAAGGAAATGGCACGAGCTACAAAGGTGAAAGGAAATGGCACGAGCTACAAAGGTGGAAGGAAATGGCACGAGCTACAAAGGTGGAAGGAAATGGCACGAGCTACAAAGGTGAAAGGAAATGGCACGAGCTACAAAGGTGGAAGGAAATGGCACGAGCTACAAAGGTGGAAGGAAATGGCACGAGCTACAAAGGTGGAAGGAAATGGCACGAGCTACAAAGGTGGAAGGAAATGGCACGAGCTACAAAGGTGGAAGGAAATGGCACGAGCTACAAAGGTGGAAGGAAATGGCACGAGCTACAAAGGTGGAAGGAAATGGCACGAGCTACAAAGGTGGAAGGAAATGGCACGAGCTACAAAGGTGGAAGGAAATGGCACGAGCTACAAAGGTGGAAGGAAATGGCACGAGCTACAAAGGTGGAAGGAAATAGAAAACTAAGTCCTTGATATCATGGAGCTGTGGAGGTGAAAGGAAATGAACACCAAGAAGAACCTTTCTTGAAGTGCACGCAACTTGAGCTCTGTAAGAGTAGACTCGGGACTCCTATCGCAACGTTCAGCCACGAAGTAGATGAGTACAGAGAGACGAGATAATGTAGCGGTTCCTTTGATGTGAGCGCAACCATTCTCTGATCGGTTGCGCGAGGCTCTGGGAACGGGCCTTCTGTCCGACTGGTTACCTTATGCTGTGAAATGAAATGTTCCCTATTGGCTGGGCTGCCAAGCTGGCGAGTATGTTACCACACTCTGGAGTTCGGTGCACAAACAGGTGTTTCCACTCTGTATCCTCACGTATTCTGTGACTCAGTAACCACAAGCAGTGTACTCACAGGGTCCATTTACTGAGTTCATTCGCTGCAAAGAATAGACAGGCACGTAGAAGCGTACCTTTGGCGTTGGCGTAGCCTCTCAATGATTGGTTGTGTGATATCGTGTAAGAAGATGTCACGCCTGATTGGCAGCGTCGTGCCTCAGGGGCGAGCAGTAGCGACAGTTCCTTTGATCCGGGCGTACACAGTCTCTGAATGGCTGCGCGAGGTTCTGCTAAAGAGCCTTGTGTCTGGCGACTGCGTGCAGCGAAAGGTCCCCTATTGGCTGCGCTTGCAGGTTGGATAGCAGGCTACCAGATGCTGACTGGCGAACGGCGTTTCAACGTTGTGGTGGTCAGTGACGCCATTTTCGCTGACGCGTGCGGTGGGTAGGTAGTTAGGTAAAGTTAACGATAAAGTGAGCACTTTTGAAATCAACCTTTGAGAAATGTCACTGGCCATACCTGCATATGTTTTAACTTGCGCGCTAAGTGGCATGCGCCCGGTAAAGTTGGTAACGACGGGGAGCAAGTAGTTCCATGTTTAAACGTTGAAGTAAAAGTGTTGGGTGAAACATTTGTGAAAACTGATGTTATTTCTCTTGGTTTATGTTTTGATTTCTTTTTTAATGCATCAAAGTGTAAGAATTAGGTGATATGTAATATATTTACTTTAATTGTAATCTTAGTTTCACGTGGCCGACGCATGAATAAAGTGACGAGGCCCATGACGATGTTAATTCGACATATGGCGGAAGAATACACAATGTTCATACAAGTAGATCTTAAGCAGGACTTTTAGAAATGCTCAGTTTACCGTGAACAGCCTATAGTTGGGTTTAACGTCTCGTCGACAGTGAGGTGATTAGAGATGGTGCAAGTTGCACAGGGACGATGGATTGGGAAAGAAATCAGAAGGAATCGGCCTTATGTTAGGGACCCGTCCCGGCATTCGCCTGGAGTAATTTCGGAAAACCATGGAAAACTGAAATCAGGATGGCCGAAGCGGGCATCGAACCCGGGTTCTCCCGATGTGCGGTTGAAGTCCGTGGTATAAGCGACTGTTTCACCTCTGTATACTTTAAGTACGCTGTGGCCCTGCCGTGGGAGGTTCCGTGTTGGTTCGAATGACGCCAGGTTAAGTTCAACACCAGACAATTTGCCAATGACTTCCAGCTTCGTTGAGGGAAATTGAGGCCGTTTTGCTGGCCCAAGCTGATGCGGAATGTTTCCACTTCGGTGTAGGCCTGCTTCGTTAATCTCTCGTCCCTCACAGCTCAGCACGTTTCCATTTGGCCCAGGGTACTCTACATCGCAAAACAGACTCAAGACTGAAATAAATTCAATGCCAACTCTCACCGCGCCCTCTTGAGGTGTTGGTATATTTATTGTAATGGATATCAGAAATAAAATAACATTAATTTATGTGGCTATCCGTATCTCATAGTAAATGCAAGTAATTTTAATTAGGTACTTCAGGGAAAATATATAAAAATTAGTTTAAAACAAATAAAAATTTTACCATATCTTACAGTAGTGTGTAGAATACTTCCTGAGATAGAGTGTAGAACTACCACAATAAATTTTTGTTTGCAGTAGGTACCTTTCAAAATGGAGGAAGACTGGAGCTATGAGTTTCACGCAGTTGGTATTTCAGTATATCATGATAGAGGCAGGTTATTTGTCCCAGAGGTATGGCATCTAACACTATAAGTATAACAGCCGTTTTTAATCCAAGCGACCACTTTATAAAAATGTTTGCAATGCCCTTCTATCGTACGGCTACACTTTGTATTGAAAATGCGTTTGAGAAGTTACTAAGATACGATGTTTGTGTTAGAATTTAGTTTGAGAAGTTACTAAGATAAGATGTTTGTGTTAGAATTTCGTTTGAGAAGTTACTAAGATACGATGTTTGTGTTAGAATTTCGTTTGAGAAGTTACTAAGATACGATGTTTGTGTTAGAATTTCGTTTGAGAAGTTACTAAGATACGATGTTTGTGTTAGAATTTCTGGCCACATTCTTCCACCTAGCATACGAAAGAAATTATGAAATTATGATTTCCTAGCGTAATTGTTGCATATAGAAATGTTTAATTCTGAGTACTATTCTCTTCCATTCTCGTCATCAATATCACCAGCCTAACAATACACATCCCGCAACAACTCATTAGCTGATAGAATACTTTGCAAACGAGTGTATTTACTGTTTACATACTGCGTAGGGGGCTAATTAAAGTCTAGTTTTAAAACTAGTAAGGTTTTACCTTTCGACGAGGAGTTGTTCGCGCTGCTCTTTAGCAAGCACAGCATCTCCATCCCCTTCTTCCCCCCAAGGTCCATTCCGCACAGTTTGAGAATCACTGGCTTGGCGAATGCTTGATAATTCCGCTGTCAGCCCAGCAGCCGCATCTACTCAGGACCCACATGTGCTTTACAAGCATCTTCTCAACGGGGATGGGCGCCCTTCCCGACCTCAACCCATTCTGCATCAGGTTCTCCTCACCCTAGGTCCAGCGTACAAAATTCGAAATTGTGTATAACGCAAAGCAAATTTGTTTTTATGATCTACGCTGTACTCTGCGTAGTTCAACGGCCAATTATTTTTAATGCTGTTCACGGTAAAGTGAGCACTTTTGAAAGCCCTCTAATTTGGAAAAATAGTCAATAAATATAATTATTTCGGCCTTAGATGTTAACTTCCGAGTGCGGTGGAATATACACACTGTGTTTATTACTTACATGGAAATATATATTTAAAAAATGTGGCCAAATGATAAAAAATGGTCGAAAGGAAAAAGTAACTAGGGCCTCAAAAGTGCTCACTTTACAGTGAACAGCCTGTACTTACGGGTATAAACTGTGCTACTTTTCTAGGCTATGAATGGTTCACATTATTGGCACCTGGATTATAACGCTTTTTAATATATATTTCAAAAACTATGTAAATGAATCCAAATAAATTAGCATACCTAACGCACAATTACTGATAACATGAAATAAGTAATTTTAAATTTATTGTTTACTTATTTATAAATAACTGCCTCATTTTAATTTGTATTTCATAAGAATATACGGAATAATATAACATTCTTTAGTACAGTATTTTAATTATACTTGCAATATGTATGGTTGAAATTATGTTTTTAAAGTAAATTACACTTTTCCCTACGTAAACTCTAAGAAATTATTCGAAAATGTACCCTACCAGTGTATACGCTTAGTGAGAAAGCAGGAATGGTAATGTTTTCTCCTATACATTCATTGCAGCGTTCCTACATTTGCTCAGGAAACAGTCAACTGCATAGGGAAGTTTCCAACATTGTATAATAGCTATGCTAAACATTCCTATATCTGAAGCTTGATGTGTGGTATTCCTACCATACAGCGTAGAGGCTAAAAACTTCCATTGCAGTTTAGGAAGTTTACTAGTAAATTTTTACAGTGTAGGATGGTCACATTGTCTATCAGCTTACATGAAATGAACAACCGGAGCCACGGTCCAACACCGCTCATCCTGTCTGCGAGGCTAAGCTACGCAGTTGACATTTCGTGGTCATGGAATTCTTATCGACTGCTGACAGATGTTGAAACTGCTACTTGATGAAGCTGCTACTTGATGAAACTTGGCCGGAATTCATTCGGCATAATTTCCTGCCTAAATTACTGAAAATGTATGTACACAGATAAATACCAGTGTCAAATATGGCCTGTGTCATCCACGTGGGTGGCAATTTCTAGGTTTTGCAGCTCTGATTGGTGAAAAGATAATGCCAGTATTACTGAGCAACCAGCAGAAAGAACGAGGTGCTTCTCAACAAAGAGACTTGGAGATCTATTGAACCCTTTCAGGACCAGTGTTTTAAATAAGAATTTTTTTAAAAATGTTTACTAAAGTCAACACGCTTCTTGTTGGTGGTAAGTGTCACATGCTTCGTCTCGCTGTTTCGTAATTTTGACAGGAAATTCTGCCGAATGATGTCATGTTACCATAATTTGCCATCACACTGTGCGCATGCTTACGCAAAATCAACCAAGCCTACTTGGGCTGAACAGCCATACTTTGATATTCGATAAAAATGGCTACTATTTCGTTGTTAATAGAGTTAAATAAAATGTTTTGTACCAAACATCAGTGAAACGTTTCCAGGCTGGCAAATACCCTCATCCAAGGTTTTTTTGTATTGTTTATGCGAATGCTATGCTGGTGTTGTCGGGATATTTCATCGGTAGTAAATTATTTTTGTATTTACTTTAATTTAGCAAGGTTGGTTGTGGGTGCCATTTTTGCTCGTTTTCTTGAGTCAAATGTAATATTATCCGTACGTAAAAACTGCTTCGTAAAAGGGCTTCTTCAGACATATTCCGTATCAACGCCATGAAGCTCTACAAATATATTTACGTTCCGAAGTTGAAATTTGTTTTTCGGGAAACGGATGATAGGTTGTATTTATTCTACGAATAAATTATTTCGTATCAGTAGCAAATAAACCTGATTTTAGCGAAGTAATCGTCCAAGGATTGGAACAGAATAACACGTGTTCAAGAGTTGTGTGTTTTGTAAATAATATATTTCGAAATAATTATCAGAATGTTTCAAATGCATGTAGCTTGAAAAACACCTGCATTTTCAATTATAATTTGTAGTGTAAAAATAGCCTATATTCGCAATTCAACGAGAGTATGGTTTGCTTCAGTAAAAATGTTCACCTAACACGTCTGTTTATTCCCTTATTGGTACAAACAAGATATATTTATGGCATTTTGTTCTTTAATTAGTTAAAATCTTTGTAGTTACAATAATTTGAATGTTATTTCCGCAGAAACAAAATTTTTCCTTGATCCATCTAAACGATAAGTAATTCAAAATGACACCGTCTCGTAATAAGAACCGAAAAATAATGCCGTCTCATGAAATACGTTAAACTGAAAGGACACACCCTTTTTTTTCTCCACCAAATAATATTTTTCCCTCCAAATAAAATAAACAGAGCCTTAGCATTCTTATTTGGGCATTACCAAAATAAATCAGTTTGGAATGACAACCTAGCTATAATACACTTCATTGGCTATTGGACTTAAGTTAGCTAACGTCGGTATTTCAGTAGCTGTCCTGAAAAAATATAAGAAGAGGAATAATGTGTGTGCTGTACTCATAGCATATGTTACGAACGCGGTCTTCTACATTGACAGAATAGCTGAGGTGGGAGGATATATTGTGGCCGTGCTACTGTTATAGAACTGTCAAAATTTATCCCACTTATTGAAATGGCCAACAGCTTGGACTTGGGCCAGTAGCCGATTGGCGTGATTGGGGACGAGGCTTATGCTCAATCCGCTTCTGTAGAGAGAGCTGATGACATGGTTCTGGATCGCCGTTGTCTGCTACTCTGTGCGTGGTATAAATAAAAGTCTGGGTGGAAGTGATGAAGGTGGCACTGTACACGAGTTTGGCATAAATTGGCTGGAGCTTACTGGCTCTTACAAGGGAACGTGCAGAGTGTTGGAAAGTCTTTCGCCACTATGGACTGACGGTTGGAAAATGCTAGTGAGTGCATGGTTTCAGGGATTGCGATTCACTTATTGTCTGGCTTTGTAGCCTACCTGTGATGGCAATTCCCTGAAGTGACGTATAAGAGAAGCATGATGTTGATTATGGAGGTGACAAACGACATGGGGTGGCGTTATAAGGGGTTAATACGAGAACCCCAGACTGAAATAAACATTCTGAAAAAGGTGTTAAGTTTTGTGGATCGGATTGGCTTGACTGGAGAATGTTTACTGGTGAAGACGTAAGGCAAAAAGTACTGTAGGATCCAGAGTATTAAAAAATATAACATGAAATAAAACACAACTTCCAGTGTGCCCTTAGGAGTTTGATTATAGAATTGGTTGTAGATAGGCCAGACCTGGTTTCGGTCAGGAAACATTACCTCGTCCCATCCAGGCAACGCGGAAGTGGCCTTCTGACATCATTGTCTATTGCCTCCGCCTGTAACACTAGGAATACAAGGCGCATTGGAATTATAAACAAGTTATGTTCCTTGTCCGAATCGCACTGTTTGAACAAGACTACAAAAAAACATATCCTGCATAACTAAGTAACTATTACTCAGTGCGAGAACGCCGTGAAGGTAGGACGAGTGGGCAGAGGGTCGGGACGGACAGCGATAAATCCAGGACGATCTCGCGGCTGACGAGAAACTCGTTTACGGGGCCGCCGTATCTCACGCGCTCGAACGCCTTTTACACGTCGGGAGGTCTTTGGAAGGGCCCTTCAGGGAGCAGACCCTCCTGTTGCCGTGCAGACACTTCCCCCCCCCCCCCCCCCCTCCCTTCCGCAGCACTCAAGGCAGCCGCGAGATGGATAATCCCGGCCTTCGCTGCCTGCTTGAATCACTCACTCCTCGCCACTCACTACCTTCTCCTCCGGCAGCGTGCCGCTGCCACACACCACCAACCAACACCCACTTCTATCAGCCGCTGTTATCGCACGAACAGGACTGACCTCGGCTGTGTGAGGACTGCCTCCGGCGGCTCCTGGGTGGCCGACTACAGCCACGCAACAGTTTAAGGGGAATCTCTAAAAGTCGAAAATTTTAAACGCCTCATGGCGACGTCTAGTCATACAAAAGAATTCCGAGTTCTCCCAAGACTGCGATAAGCGTTTCCGGGAAGCTGAATTTCTCCCAGATTAGATCTACAACAGCAGGATACTGTTACACGCCAATAGATCAACCCATTTTGACCCAGTGTACAAAATTGTGTACATTACGCACGTTTAGGTAATTTTTGGTCTGTACTGCACACTACGGAGCTCAATGACCAATGATCTTACCTGTGGGTAAATGATTCGCAAACCGTCTTACTGATCTAGATCATAATTGGTTCATATTACTGTAGCCGAACATATAGCCTCCAGCTCATTGTCTGTGACAACGAAATAAGTGTTGTGTCGACTTAAGTACAGAATGCATAATACATTTTTCTGTATGCAACACCTGAAACCACAAATTAAAGTGGGTCTAAAATCATTAAACTACAGACGCCACTTTGCACTTTTTTCCTTCCCCATAAAATATCTGCGTATGAAAGCTTTTAAAATTTTATTTTTAGCAATTTTCACTATTTCTTTTCCTCTGAATACATCGAATAGGGTAAGTGTAAAAAGTGTTGGTTGTAGACGATTTCTTTTTTTCCCTTTCCTGGAGGAAAAGTTGTATCCCCAGACCATTCATTTGCTGAGATACGCGTATAAGTAAAAATACTGATTTTACAAACAAAATGTTACTAGTGAGTTCCCTTGATGGTGTGTTTACGTTAGAAAAATGATCACTTTATACAGTAATCGCCTATCGCGCGCACACGACCACATCTTCTGTGTTTAAGATACACCAGGCACATGGCAAAGTCCATTCACGGATACTTCCAACTTTTCTGAAGCCCTGCTAAAGTTCTACTTCAAGGATAGTTAGTTCTCCGCCTCATACAAAAAGAGCTTCACCGAGTCTAGAAAATTACACCAAAGGGACAATGCATCACATTCGTGCGCACTCAGTGTTATCATATTTTGCAGAAGAACTATTTCTTACTAGACATTATCAACCCACATATTTTATACCCCTTTTTATTCACATTTATTGTAAATGAAATACTGTAATTTATAAATAAAATATGTGTAAAAGATGGGTTTAATAAGATAAGGTATTTTTATGTCAATACAAATATAAAAATCCTGTTGTTAAGAAGTTCCCACTTAAAAAGTTTTCCTGCTTAATAATTTGAATAATTTTGTGCCTTGTCTATATGCACTTGTGGAATTTGATCCTTTTAAGAGGTTTTCCTGGTTAATATGCATTATTTTTTCAGTCCCTTCAATAACGTCTTAACAGAGCTTTACAGTATTTAGTAAACAATCGAGTACGCCATGCACGGGGTAACTTTCAAAGATTCCATTCAAATAGTGTGAAGATAAAGCGAATAGACTTACAATTATTAACAATAGCCAACGAACACATGAAGCATGCATGCTCTGTTTATTTTGTTTACATCAATAAACCGAACCTTGCGTAATACAACCGAAGTTAAGAGGTCGTGAGCACCCGATGACGAAGAATTGAGTTGAAGATTGAGCAGCCGTGGAGTGCAAGTGCGGGGGAAACGGGAGTACTCCCGAAAAACACTCCGGCCAATGACGACGTCCGCCACATTTCCCACATGCCGAAATTCAAGTTATCCTGCCGGTATTGAAGCCTGGTGCGCCTTGATGGCGGGCGAACATTCCTTACACTTACACTACCACTTCACAATCTCCCTTTCCCAACCCAACACCGAGAGATAAGAGGAGTGGGAACCTGCGCGGCCAGGGTCAAGAAGTAAGGGAGCATATAAGGGCTACACGAACACGCACGCTCAGTGCCCCATCGCTCCTACACGCACAAGCCGTGGTCCTGTGCTGTGCAAATCAGATCTGTAACAGTGGATTTTATTACACGCTATGAAAGCCCGCAGATTAAAGATGTTTGTACTTTTCTCTTGCCGCTTAAGGAAACTGCTTAGGCAAGCTTCAAAAATGCGATATTTGACCATTTTCACGAATTGTTTTCTCCATGAATGTACTTAATATGTTAAAAGTAAAAACATAGAGTCATAGATGATAGTTTTTTTTTTACCTTTCCTAGCAAAAGGTCGTGTTTACAGAACATATATTTACCGAGATACGCGAATACGCTCAAACAACGATTTCACAAAAAAATGTTTCACTTCAAACTCCATTTATTTTTTGTGGCTTACACTCGCCTTATGAATTTAAATCACAAATTTAACTATAAACATGCTTACACATCACACATTTGTGCTTTTGATATTATCAGTGCTTACTTATAACTGTGAAAACCAGTTCCCTAACAGCAACACCCACTACTATGTTCAAATTGCTCCATTTCAAAGAAACATTTATTTATTAAATAATACGTAACTAATTATTTTAACGCTTGAGGAAAACCCAATTACGTTTTTTTTTCTTTTTTTGCTATTACAATGATAAACAATTTTAATTCTTCTGAACATTCAATAATTCTAGAATTGAAGTTATATATACACACACACACACACCCCAATACATAATACATTTTTCCAGTTATAAACCCAACCAAAGAAGCGACTGGCCCGTGTTTCGGTCATTTTTCCGGTTGGGCCGCAGATTGTTTTATATGGCCTCCTTGAATATTAACAGTTAATAAGAAGTAAGCTAGACATCGAAGGGATAAAGGTTGTTCACGATAACGTGAGGACTTTTGAACTCAACCTTAGGAAAAAGTCACTGCTCCTACCTGCACATATTTTAACGGGCGCAATGAGTGACATGTGTCCGGTAATGTTGGCAACGATGTATGGAAAGTAGTACCACATATTAACGCGAACAAGTTGGCAACGATGTATGGAAAGTAGTACCACATATTAACGCGAACAAAAAGTGTTAGGTAAGCATCTGTGATAACTTAAACTATTTCTCTAGCTTTCTGTATTTTCTAATGGATCGAAGTGTAAAAATGAGCATATTTGTACAATATTTACTTTTCTAATAATTTCACAGTTTCACTTGACCGACGCCTGAGTAAAGTGATGAGTTCCATGGCAATGCTAATTTTATATAAGGCGGAAGCACACACAACGTGTATACAAGTAGATCTTAAGCAGGGCTTTCAAAAGTGCTCATTTTACCGTGAACAGCCCATAGTCTCGTTTAACCTTCCTTGTAAAGCATGGGGCGACAGACAATGAACAAACCGCTGCAATGAACATACGGCTGCGATTCGAGTATGTATGGTTTTCAGAAGGTGGGGGAAGGGAGGGCCGTCCATTCAAACTGTGTATTTTCATATCTCGCTTATCTAATGCTAATAGTTTTGTTTATTTCAAAAGCATGTCGAAGTCATAACGTCACCGTGTCTCTCTTCGAATACAAACGGAGCGAACGAAAGGACAAGAGCGATGTCCACCTCATGTGACCTGCGTCTAAGGATACAAGACGTTCGGCAAATTGAGAACATGTCCTTTTCAAGCATTTTGTTACATCCGGCCGGAATTTCCGTGGTGATGAAAAATGTACGCCTTTTTCCACCCCAAAAAAAATAGCAATTGTCTACTAGTTATTTTGATATTATTGATTTTGTACACCGAACTTTTTATAACTGTATTGTCTACATTAATATAGTTAATCATATAAAAACCTCCATATGTTCTTTGATAAAATATAAAAATTATGTTCAAGACTTTTTTTTTTTCATTTCTCATTTAGATTCGAATATTCATACAGCAGTGCGTGTATTAAAAATTATTTTTACTGGAGAACCGCACATAAAAATTTTTCGCGTATAGTTAGTTTTATGTAAATAATGTTAAGAAAATATTTTAATCAGGTCAATATTTCATACGGTAGTGTGTGTATTAAAAATTTTAGTAAGATATAACTAACTATATGAGAAAAACTTTAATGCATAGTTCTCGAGCATAAATAATTTAACGGTGCTAATGAAATTGCATTCACCTTTTTGAAGAAATGTTCTGCTCTACCAGAGCGAACGTGCTCTTTTATTTTATCCCGAGTGTCCGTTGTTCCACAGATTATAACGCCTTTACATCCGAGATTGTTTGTGTCGTTACAGTGCTTGTGTTTGTAGGCGGCCATCATTACTGCGCATGTGCGTTTTTGTCCATCATTTTCCAGCATAACAGGACCTCCATAACTAACCTAGGATAATGGGCGAATAGGTGTTTTATTGTCTAAACCAACAAACTAATCTATCAAATAAAATCCATAAACGTTGTTGTCAGCATAATTTTTAAATTTTATGTTTATATTGAGTTTTTTTTTTTTTTGTTTACACCAAGGTTGTGACTCTCCACAGACAATCGACAATCGCTTCTTCCCGCCGTTTGCTGGGCGCTATTCTTTACAAACGTCACGGGAAAATAATAAAAAAAAGTTAGTAATTAATTAAATACTTTACATCGGTGCACTCTTGAAGTCATAATATCAATGAAATAGAAGATTGCACATTTCGTGGTTAATTGAAATCTTTTGAAGTTAACCTTCGAAAAAAAAAAAAATGCCTGGTGACGAAGTTATGTTGTACAAAATTGTCGCACTACAGTTTATTATTGGGCTACATGTAATGCTGAGAGAAAGTGTTATACAACGGTACTTGGCTATATATTTATGAAACTGAGCTCCATACACAATAAACAATTGCAATTTCAGAATAGAGGCGGCTGGGTGGTTGCGTTGCTCGGAGAGTGGTCCGACACTGCACATCCTTAGCAATAGCGCAGTCCCATTTGATCGATTGGGATGGATAAAGTTATCGATAGAGCCACGAGTATTTCGCGAATTCATTCGGAGGCGAGGTAGACTTGTTGTTTTCTCCTAATGCTGTGACTGGACGACAGTGTTTAACAATCCTGTACAGAGGCCTCACTTGATCACAGCAACCAATAAGCATACGATAATGTCTCGAGTGTATAGAGGGCTGTCCAGTCTAGCTTGCTGCCAACTCAACCCGCGAAATACTCGGGACTCTAGTTATCGAGCCCACGGCAGTGTTAACAGTATCACGGTAAGATATAAAATGTACAGGAAAGTACATAATCGACAGGGCTCAGTGTTTCAAACCTCACTATCTATAAATGATTGTGTCATCACTCTTTAAAAATTATGCTAAATTGAAAATAACGTACTGAATATATAAAAATCATGTAAGGTTATGCATGTTAAGGTAAAGCACATTTCTTTCATGATACTTTCATTGATATGAAAAAGTGAAAACCGTTATTATAAAATAATATGTAACCTAAATTATATACGACTAAATGATATAACTTAAAATAAGAACTTAGTTTTTATTTTCGAATCTTTCTATCGTGCATATTTTTAGTACAAACACACATTATTTTTTAAAATATATTTAAATAATCATTTGTTGCTACGGTAGATCTTCATCCTCTGCATCCCCGTAGTCAGCATAAACTGGCCCTGTTTCAGAAGTCACGAGTAATATTTCTGGGTTACAGGGATGCTTTTATCGTTTGACACATCATTATGTAGCTTCGAGTGAAGCCCGTACAGTACTCACAATTCTTTGCATGCCTTGCTACGGAAGTCTCCCATTAATAAGTAGAAGTGATAATGTGGTTCCACTACATACAACAACTATGCTACTTTTTCGTAGCTTAGCGGCCTTCATGTGATACACGCCACAGCAACAACAAATTGCGTTACATTTAGCATTATTATTATGCCAGGGGCGTAGCCAGGAATTTACATCGAAGAGGAGGGGGGAATACAAATTTATATTTTCGAGAAAAAATATGAAAGCTATAAAATAAAAAATTATAAGCTAAAAAATTATTTACTAATTTACAACCAATGCGCTAATACACAGAGACGTGACTAAAAAACGCTATAAACCTTCTTCGTGCTCAAGGAGGATTGCAAATTTCTCGCATGTGAACAAAATTAAATATGTTAGTTTACTTACATTTAGTTTAAATAACTATTTACAATCAACGGGTTAATATACACAGATGGAACTACAAAATGTTATAAATATCCTTCATGTTAAAGGGGTACCACACATTTCTTATATTAAAAAATAAATGAATTTTTCAAATTTTATATTTATTCCTGGGAAATGGGGGGTATATGTCCCAATATCCCTCCTTTCCTGGCTACGCCCCTGAATGGTCGGCAACACAGTCAGGGATTTCAGTTCACACGACAAAAATAGCCAAGCCACTATTTCGTGTAATCTGGATAAAACATAGTTTCACAACACAATTTTTCAAAACAAAATGCGCAAACATTTAAAGGAAAGCCAAGATCTAAACTACTAAAACACAGCTTATTTACATTTAAAAAAGAAGATTGAAAATGTCGTTTTCTTCTGCATGTAATAAAAAAAAAAAGTGAACTGAATGTTAGTAAAAGGAGAAATCTTATGCACATGTATTGCATTTAACCATACACTGGTACGCAAGAAAAATTAATGTACTTTACTACATAACAAACCCGTGCAAATACTTATTCAATACACTGCATTGGATTAAAATAAAATCACAACAAAAACTTAATTCCAATACAGAATTAAGATCACTGAGATTCCAGTCTCCCTCTGAACCCTTGATTTGTTTATTACAAGACCCATGAATGTTGGGCTCGCAATGTAAACATGCCATAGAAGTGAGCTCGTCCAGATTCAAGCTGGATCTCAGCAATGCATTAGTAAGTGCCAACAGTCTGCTTCCGCGGTAATGCTTGATGACACAATACGGACCAACCCGCATGAGACGAAACTGAATACTGGATGCGCAGACTCACCTTCCGAATTTCAGATCAGTTGAGCTTTGCCACGAGAAACATTTTTTGCAAAGTAAAGTACTTTTGTTGTAGCTTTATGTTACAAGTGATCGTCAACGCTGAAATCTTGGTATTTTCGTGTACCGGGATAAAAGTGTCTTTGTTCATCGTACGGTACCCTAATATCTGGCATGTGTACCAATAAACTGGTACGTCTAAAGCCCCTGTCATACTATCAGATTTTTCCGCCAAACTGCTTCCAATAAGTTGGATCAAATAAAGTTGGACAGTTATGACGTCAATGAACACCGCCATTTTTGTCTGAGAAAGTTGGATGCCTTCAGTTTTCATCAAGCATTTGAGAATTTGACCGGTTCTAAAATTTATTTGATGTTTGACGGTCTCAGCCAATCAGAATCATACACGACATAAGTGGACGTCAAGGAATTAAGAATAATGAACAATTCCTGGAAATGAAGTACGTTATGAAGAGAATTGATTTACGTAGAAGCTGTCTGAGCATTAATACTATTTTAAGTGAATATTGCACATAATTTTACGAATTCAGAAGTATTTATTTCATTGTGCGGGAGACATATTTTATAAATAAAATTTTTAAATAGTAAAGAAACGGAACTAAATAATATTATTTACATTTCTTCTTGAAATGGACCGCGTGGAAAAAACAAAAGCAATATCTCATTATGAAAATAAATTTTAAATAATATTTAAAATTGGATTCTACCAATAAAATAATTTGACAGTGTGACACATTTTCAAATACATGTAAGATTATTTGATAAAATTAGTTGGGCGGAAATATGTGATGGCGGTATTTTGTCCTCAAATTTTACTGTCCAATATAGTTGAAGGTAAAGATTTGACAGTATGACAGGGGCTTAACGCCACTGTAATCGAAACTGCACATTTAGACGCAAACGTTCTTTGTAAGGTAACGCGGGGAAACGCGGGCGATGAAGAACTTGAGGGCAAATAGAGCAAAATGGCGCGAGACGGTGGCAGTGAATTCGATACGTCCGCGGCCGTTACAAAACCTCTCACGTGTCCTTGTGATCGCGGCCGTCTTGTGGATTCAAACGGCGCCAGACGCGGGAGGACGGCGCTCGCTCATTGGGCCTCCCACGGCACCGATCACGTGACGCGCATAAAAAAACTCGCGCGCGCCGTCCACTCCGCGGTGGGAACCGAGCCGCCCGCCTCCCGCCCTTGCGGCATCAAAACTTTTTTTTATCTCGTACCCCACCCGCGTGACCTTGAGCGCTGGGCAAGAGCTGCCGGGCTCTGAGGTACACTCTGTCCTCGGTAAAAATTGCCGCACGTCTAGGAACTTCGGTCTCAACAGCGTGCTTGCTTCGTTCGACTGACGACCATGAAACACTGAAGAAGGAATTTCCAGTTTCCGACGAGAATACGTCTATAAAATCAAACAGAAACACGGAGTGGAGTGGAAACGAGAGATTTGAGCTGGTCTCAACATCGAACATCCAGTAGGCTCATATATGATCTTCGATCATTTTCTTCATCTGCCCAATCTGCATCGGTGAATCTAGCAAGTCCCAAAGAAATTTTCTTATACGCAAGACCTTTCAGGTATCGAGTAACCCTTTACGTCTTGAGAGCCGATGAAGGTGATGCGAGGTGAGTACGGAGAAGTGCCGAAATGAAAGGGCGGGGGATACAGGACATCCCCGAGAAAACCCGTCGATCAGTGGCATCGGCCGGCACAATTCCCACCTGCGACATTCGAGAGCGACCCCGCCGGGAATCGAAGCCGGTTCGCCTAGGTGGGAGGCGAGTAGCCTAACCACTACACACCCCCCCAACTCGTCTGCCCAATAAGCATCGAAGTGTAGAAATGAGCATATTTGTAGAATAATTACTTTTCCTATAATTCCAGGTTCACATGACCGACGCATGAATAAAGTGACGAGGCCCATGGCAATGTAGATTTTTCATAAGGCGGAAGAATACACAACTTGCATACAAGTAGATCTTAAGTAGGGCTTTCAAAAGTGCTCATTTTACCGTGAATAGCCTACACCAGAACGGAAACGACGATGTACCGTTTGCAGGATTGTCTATTCCGAAACTGTAACTTCGTGACTGAACACGGTTGAAATTAATGCGGTCTCGTACGATCGGGTGTATGACTACTGTATGAGGGCGGCGACAGGAAGCTATTTTGGGCAGTTATATTCCGACCTGGTGCCAAACGAAACATCTCGTCCATATCTGGCCAAATAAGCCATCAAAGCCAAGCTTACATTTCGTTACTTTATTTCATTACCCTTATCCCAAAGAAGACATCGCCCTTAACGCAGATGTATTCACGTAAAAACCCTAGGTCATGTCCCCCACTCAGCCACACTCCGAGTTTCCCTGCTCACAAAGTTATTCATTTTACGTAAGTACCGAATAGAAAACTCGCGGGCTCGTGGGAAAGTTGGCAGCGTATTCGGGAAAGTAATTATAATTAAAGGTTGTTCACGGTACAATTAAAACTTTTGAAATCCCTGCTTACGGTTAACTTGTATGCACATTGTGTATTATTCCGCCTTATGTAAAATTTACATTGCCATAGGCCTCATCACTTTATTCATACGTCGGTGAAGTACAAATGTGAAATTATTAGGAAAGAATATATTTTACAAATATGCTGATTTTTACACTTGAAGCATTAAAAAAAATAGAGAAAGGGAAAGAAATAATTTAAGTTATCACAAATGGTTACCTAACACTTTTCATCGAACTTTAAGATGTGGAACTACTTTCAATCCATCGTCACCAACTTCACTGGGCGAATGTCGCGCTCAGTGCACCCGTTAAAATATATGCAGGCAGTGGCAGTGACTTTTTTCCAAAAGTTCATTTCAAAAGTGCTCACTTTATCGTGAACAGACTTCAATGGTATCTAAACGTCGTTTATTTTTGTTCCGTGCACTCAAAAGCAGAAATTGGCGTGACAGAAAAACGCATGTTAATGACGATTTCTCAGTGTCGCTTGACCGGCGCATCATTCAAGTTATCACGTTAGCTTGTTCCCCCGCCTCGCCCCCGTATGTATGAAGCAAGTCTTCTGGTAAACTTAGTTTTCAGTGACAATTTTAAATTTAAAAAAACTGCTTTTGTAATAGGCCTAATTTATGTATCAGATCGCAGTAAAGCCATTTTTGTAAAGGACTTTTGTTGTATTCCAGTGTAATCAATGGCTTGGAAATGATAATACTCCACTTAATATGCCTAATTAGCAAGTTTGTCTACGTGTAATATAAGTGATTTAGCCTATAATAATAATAAAACAACTAAATGAAACTTGATGAAGTTGCGCTCGATAGTATTTAACTTCATTGGCTACACAGTGTTAATTAAACTCTGTGAGTTTTAATGCACATTTAAATTATTTACGCGACTCTGTTCAATAGCCAGTTTACCACATGTGAGTACCTATGTATGCCACTTGTCTTGAATAATTAATGCTGCAATAATGCTGGGCACACCACGTCGAACATTCCTCACTTGTTATTGACTCTTCAGTACACCTCCATGTTGTTTTGTCACGAGAACGTGTGAAAAGTCATTTTGAAATGCGCTCTAGCGCTGAACTTTTGTCTGTACATGGTATTGTAGTATCAGCGCGCTAAAATAACGTTATTTAAGCGTATATTTTAATTTTTCCATTAATTCCAAAACTAAAAACTAAATGGGAAAATAATGATAATGAAATATTTTCAATTAATTATCGTTATCTAAGGAGTTTTATACCAGTAAATATTTTTGTAGGAATGATATCCTACAACTTATGCTACTGTAATGTATAAATATTTGGCTACGAGATAAGCAATTTTCACCTATATCGAAATTATTAAATGTGGACATGTCGCGATTTACAAGAAAGCCCTTGATTTTAAAACCAATTTTCAGAAATCAATAATACAGCATAAATATTAGGCGGTTAAATAAAACATGTTTTATGGTATAGGTTACGTCAATTACTGCCATACATGCATGGGCGTAGACATCGTGACTGTTAGCATGAGTGAAGTGAGTGAGTGAAGAGGTTTGGGCGGCTCTTAAACTGCGAGGTCTTGAGAGCCGATGAGATGATGAGATGAGGGTAATTGAAGTATGGAGCAGCGCCAGAGTGAAAGGGTGGGGGAGACGGGAGATCGCCGAGAAAACCCGCCTACCAGCGGAATCCTCCGGCACAATTTCCACATGCGACCGGAGATTTAACCCAGTTCGCCTTGCTGAGATGCGAACAGGCTAACCGCTCAGCCATCGCAGATCCTTGGCGGTTAGAGATACCCAAACCCTGCTGGGGATATAAGGACCCCGCTGGAAATATGAGGACCGTCATGGATCCCCGAATTATGTACTGGTAGGAGTCGTAACCAGGGAAGTATCCGAGTTTGTGAATGATGGAGGACTCGGTAAACATAAAATAGCTCAATTTAATTAATTAATTTATTTACAGTGTTATAAAAATATACACAGCAATTATTTTCATTAAGACTACCTACACCAACTATTAACTCGTAATATTTTAACTGAAAACAGATTTTTTTAAATTTTGGTAGAGGTATAAAACGATTGTGATACACAGCATATTTTGAAAATAACAAAGTCACACATGGGGTGATTTTTCAAAGGTTTAATTCGAAAACTGTGAAGAGACCGTGAATTGACTATAGTATACAGAGGTGAAACCATAGGCTTAAGGTAAGGTAGACCGGTTTCGCTGGATGCGCTCAACCAATCACCATGTCCCAACATTGAACTGCTTTTGTGCCAATACGACTTGCAAAAACGGCGTGGATTGGATTTGAGGTTAAAACACTATTTAGTAAAAAAAAAAAAAAAAAAAAAAAAATGCTTTGTAATTATACTTGCTCTAGCCAGTTCGTAATGCAATTTGATTAAGTTGCAACTGGTAAAATTATTTTCTTAATATAATAGTGGTTGTCACTGAGGAATTAACGTATAGACAAACACGTCCATCACTGTTGACCATGTGACATTGACAGTTGTGCTCCTTTGGGGTAGGTCAATGTTAGGACATGCGCAGAAGACGAATAAGCGGTCTACTTCATCTTTAGTCTATGGGTGAAACTACCGCTTGTACCTAGAATTCCAACAGTTCACGCCAGCAAAATGGCGTCGCTGACCAGCAACATGCTGGAACGAAGTTTGCCAATCAGCGCTTGGTGGCCTACTCGCCAGCCGGCAGCCGAGCCAATAGGGAACCTCTCACGACACAGAGTATCCGAACAGACACAAGGCCCGTTCCCAGAGTCTCGCACAATAAGTCAACGAATGGGTTTGATCACATCAAAGGAACCATTATGCTGGATTCACATTAGCGCTACGCGACAGATGCGACGCGACAGGTGTGACGTCACTGTAAATGTGGCTGTGACGCGACGCGACATTAAAAAAAAATACTATTTTGACCACTCATGGCTGAAAATACGAAAATGTCTCAGACGGCCATCTGCATATTTGCGAGAAGGAATGAAGAATAATAATTTGAAACACAAACATCCACATTAATGTTTATGTATTGATTATGGTTTTTCAGTTGGAAAAATCAGTATGGGCCTAGCCATATCAATGTAGGATATTATAGCTAGGTTGGCATTCCAGCCTGTCTTAGTTTTGCCGAGTTCACGTTTGTGTGCGTTCGAGGGAAAAAAGGAAACAGGGGATGGAGGCTTTAAGTTTAACGTCTTTCGTGAGACGGCAGTGACATTTTGAGTTGCATATTGTTTTGATTGAGCATTGGAAACTTTTGCTTGTATGGAAATAACATTCAAATTATTGTAACTTCGAAAATTTCAACTTCAATGAAAAAACAAAACGCGATATATACATCGCTGTTAGAATTCGTACCTAATGCAGCAATATATACACACACACATACACACACACACACACACACACACACACTTTGTCCGAAGTTAACCTGACACTCGTTTAATTCACGATACAGGTAAATAAACAATGATATTTACACACTACAAGTGTTGAAAGTGCGGCTTTTTCAGGCACTGTTTGTAAAATTCGCAACCCTTTGAACACATGTTTAGCTATTAAAATCCTTACAAGTTTACTTCCCTAAAGTTACGTTTGTTCGTCACTAGAATTAAAAGATTTATTTGCAGAATCGTTCAGTTAAATTAACACTGCACACGTTTCCTGAAACCACAGTTTAACGAGTGGTCCACACATGCCGATTAATATTACATTTCACTCAATGCAACACACTACAGCAATACCCACAACCAACTATGCTTAAAGAAAGCAAATCAAAAATAATCAACTACAGATAAAATATTCCAACACCAACAAGATAATATTTTCGCGTGTTATTCCAAATGTGACCACCTTAACATTGTGACCACTCTTGCAATAAGAAATTACACTCGTTTATTGACGCTTGTCGCGTCCGTGACGTGACCAAATTTGAAATTATTTCTATTCAGAAAATCCGTCGCGCCCAAGATTCCTGTCGCGTTGACGTCACAAAATACTTGCCTGTGATTGGGTGAAGCATTACTTTCGTCGCGCCAATGTAAATCCAGCATTCCGCCATTTTGTCTGTGTTGTATATTGGGATGCCGCAGAGTATTGTTTACATTTTTTTCATTTTATGTTAACATGTTTACCGAATTGTTTACATGGCTTCTTGTTGTTTACATGTTGTTTCCTAACATTTGTATTGCATTTCAGTGTATATTTCACATGTTTTAATATTTTAATATTCAATGTTTACATTTTGAAAAGATCGCTTATGCTAAAGTGTAATGTTTACAAACTTTGAGGTTATGTTTAATGTTATGACGTTTTAAGCGGCAAAATGAAGTTACTATTATTATTTTTACTAATGTGTATCTTGCCACCATTTTTTTTTTGTTTACTGAAATCAACAGTTGTATTTTGAATGGAATGAGCGGCAAAATAAATTTTATTTTATTTTGAAGTTTCATATGAAAGAAAAGTAATTATTTGTAAAAATATGATAATCAAAATCTGTAGTTTTCCCTTTAAAGCCTGAGGTTTAGCGGAAACTGTATGTCAGAGATGAGTGTGCGCACGACGTCACTGACGTCACGCATTGCTTATTTTTTAAAGGAGATCAGCTGATCTGGGGGCGTTTTTGGTGTGAGCTTACCTGCGTGTCTAAATCTCAGGTAGATCCTTTTCAGAGGTCTGTCTGTGATTGGATACGTAGGTATTAGTAGATAGTAAATGCAGGGGATGACCCACCTAGCACAAAATCTGAAAAACGCTCAAAATCAAGCAATTTAACCCAAAAATAGAGCAAATTTCTCAATTTTCAACTCTCGAAAACAAGCAAATTTAAGCTAAAATCATGTAAATTTAAGATAAACACAAGGAAATTTTTCAATTTTCAAAAATGGTCGTGCAGGATTTGTGCTAATTAAAAAAAATAGCAAACTTTATGCTAAAATCAAACAAATTCAAGCTAAAATCAAATGAAATATTGTTATTATTCATTATAGTTTATATTCGAAGCTCCACTGATTTTTTAAAACCTACTTCTATATGTTCTAGATTTTCAACTATTTCTCGATGTTCATATTTATAATCAATGTTTTCTAAGACTGTTAATTGTAAGTTTTGTAAATTTGAATGAAATTTGTAAACCAATTTTTTGAAATATTCAGACGCATTATCTAATTTATAGGAAGGTTGCTCACAACGGCTACTACCCTTAAAAATGTTAGTCATACTGCATGAAAACAAAGGAATTTTTATTTTTATTTATAAAGAAAGAAATTTATTACAAAGAAAAGTAAATTGTACAAATAAAAATAACACACAAGTCCTGCACAAATAAAAACACACAAATTCTGCACAAATAAAAATGACACACAACTCTTGCACAAATAAAAATGACACACAAATCATGTACAAATAAAAATGATGTACAAATCCTGCCCAAATAAAAATGTCACACAAACCCTCCACAAATAAAAATGACACACAAATCCTGCACAAATAAAAATGATACACAAATCCTGCACAAATAAAAATTTTACAAATAAAATTGACACTAGGAGAAAAATCTCATTCGGGTTTAACAAAATTATTTTTTATTCCATTGAACAACTTAACTATACATCTGAAGATTTGTCTTAAACTATCGAAACATTTTATTGTTTCCATAAAAAATTTACATCCTATATTTATTAATTTAAAACATTTATACATCTTAAGTAATCATTTCTTTCAAATAATCATAAGTTAAATTCCTTTGATTAATTAAAACAACATTACAAATTTTGCCAGCTTCAATTGCTTAATTAAACTCAAAACTAATTTTTATATTTGTTTTATCTTTAACTAAAGATGTTTTTCTACATAAGCAATCAATAACATCTAATGGTCTTCGACCCCCAAATGAATAGTAATTATTATCACCATCAACGTTTACAGTAGGTTTATAATAAAGTTCATTATTTCTACATGTAGTATGTAGTTTTGTTTTTGAATTTCTAAAATCAATACAAGCAAGAAACTGTTTAAGACCAAAGCCAATTTTAATATCTAGCTTACAATTTTCTTTTGGAAAAATTTCATTTTTACCATTTTTAAAATAAATATTTCTTACATCACAATGATCAAACATGTTTATGCTGTTCAGCATGATTTCTTCTATTAAGTTGAAAACCTACAATTACAAAATCGGGTATATCAAATTGTAAATTATTAAACTGATATTTTATATTAATGTTAAAAACAGTTGATAGAGCAGGAACTTCTTTTTCTAAAAATTGCCAATGTTAATCATTGGTAATTTTTAGAAAAAGAAACTAATAGGTATTTTTGAATGTTTGTATATTTTTTCTTTAATTGCAATGGCTGTGTTAGATTCATATTCAACAATAGGCCACATAATTTCTAATTATTGAATAACAATTTTACCGCGATCAGGACGATATTTATCAACTTTATCTTCTTTATCTAAAGTTTCATAAAGAAATAAGCAGTTGTTATCGGATGAATTACGAAAAAAAAAAAAAAAAAGTAATTTTAACAACCACCTTTCCAATAAATCTCATTGTCATCTCAAATAAAACCAAACAAATATCTCAGCGGGTACAATATTTAATTTGTTTTATCACAAGAAACAGTTTTAATTTCATCTGTTATAGTACTAGAAACAGATTTATCTCGATATAGATTATCAACACCCGTAATTGCTAAATAATTTTTTTCACTTGGCGATCTTAATAAAGCATTCATCATTGTTGATTTTATGCCAGTATTATCAACAGCTTCAATAATATGTCCATGTTTTGAGATTTATACTCTAGAGAATTGAAAAGGAAAAAAGTTAGAACAAACATCAACATTATCTAATTTATCATATTTTGCTGCAACCCAACGTTATCTCTCTTTAGTAAACTAAATTTTTCACAAACATAAGCATAATTTGGAAAAGAAAACCCATTACTTATAGTAATATCAAATTCAGTTCTGTTATAGCAAATATTTAAATTCCCCCTAGTTTGATCGGTTGGGAGAAAAGTTTGTCTCTAAAAGCTCTCAATGCTTTTATAACTCATTTATAAGTAGAAAGAAATTATATATAAATGAAAGATTTATCAAAGAATGTTTCTCGAGTTGAATTACTGATTGAAAAATACAGAAATTATAAAAAGAATCACGAGGCAGAATACGGAACTTCTGTTAATTGGCGAACTATGAAACATTGGTAAAAGTAAAACAAGAACGTGAAGAAAATAAAAATTTTATAACTACATTAGTTCCTGTAGCAGCAAAAAATTTAGATTATCCACCAACACCAGAAGAAACATAATTTGCAAGAGAACTATTCTCAAAATCTCCTAATTTAGAAGACATGGGCATTATTCCATTAAAATATTTATAGCATACTATGGGTGATTCTACTATAAAGCTACGAAAAGAAATTTCAAAATAATATATGTTGTTAAAGCACCATATGGTTTACGAGGAGACAAGTATAATTTTTACATTGGGGATACAAAAGTAATGATAAATAAAGATAAACTATTTGTTAAGGCTAAAGAATGTAAATTATCAGAAGGCTATCTAGTTTTCTAACAAAAAAAATACCAATCAGATTTTGAAGGTAAATACAATGATAATGATTATGACAATTACAAAGATATTGTTATAACAACCAATACCGCATTCCTACAATATAATCCTAGTAACCATATAAAAGCAAAGAGAGGTTGGAAGTATTTGAATATAATTAAACCAATTTATGAAAAGCATATAAAAATCACGTTCAAGATCAGAGCCAAACACACCCAAAAGAATTATTTCTCCAAGAATTCCTAGATCTGGAGAAGGTATAAAAAAATACAATATTTTGCCAAAATAATATGTTTGGATGGACGATGTTAGAAATTTGGTTGACAGATGTTTAATTATTCACATTGAAGAAAAGGCTGGAAATAACAATTTATTACAATGAAAAAGTAAGCATAATGAATATGTTGAGCAATAAATTTTCTGAATTTGTTGTTAAAGGAATGCATTATCTTATAAGAGTTTTAAATGTAATTCCACATTCTTTTTGGAGTTCTGAACAGCATGGGAAAGGTACTATAAATTGGGCACTAAACAATTTAAATTTACCCGAAATTCATTTGATCGGTTATAATTATTGTGGTCCATTTACAAAATTAAACGTAAGACTAGGAAGAGGTGACACAGGAATAAATAAATAAGATTAAACATGTAAACATCACAATATTGCTTATAGAGCTCACACAGATTTAGATTCTAGACATGAAGCCGATAAAATTTTACAAAAAGAAGCAAAAGATATTTTACTAGATAAAAATACTCCAATTGGTGGAAAAATTGCTTCTTAAGCTGTTGCTTCAACAATGTTTACAAAAAGAAACTTAGAATGAGGTATTAAAATTTATTAATTAATAATATTTTTTTACTTATAAATGAAGATAACAAATATAACTTTCGAAACACCAATTGATCAATTAAGGGATTTGGGTATAGATAATTTTTTAACAAAAGATCAAATTGATAGAAAAAATTAAAAATTGAAAAAGGAAAAGCTTTCAAACTTTCTTTGTCAATACCGACAATAAAAAAAAAAAAATTAAAAGAAAAATCAGGAAGTGGTTTTCATTGTGGAGGAATTTTACCAATTTTATTTGCTTCTTTAGGTGCACTTGGTGCTTTAGCTGGTGGAGCTACTGAAATTTACAATTCTGTTGAACAAAAATAAAAATTAGACAAACAACAGCAACATAATTTAGCAATGAAAAATAAATCAGGAAGTGGTTTAGTTGCAAAAAAGAAGGAAGACCAAAGAAATCTGACTATATCCCCATTATCTAATTTCGGTATTGAAAAATATGTCAAAGTATTAAATATTAAAAATTTCAGAAATGTTTATATGAACAATGCATTTCCAAAAAGTATGCACAAAAACGAATTTTCTGTGGTCAATTTTGACATTTCATCAAATCCTGGTACTCATTGGGTTTGCTATTTTAAAGAAAATAATGATGTTTACTATTTTGATTCATTTGGAGGAAATATTCCTACTAATATAACTAATTACTTCAAAAATAGAAATGTTTATTACAATGATAATATAATTGAGAATTTTGATTAAGTTATTTGTGAACATCTATGTTTAATTGTATTATACCTTTTTTGAAAGGTTTTAAGTTTAATAATATAATTTCTTTGTTATTAAATTACATATATATTTGGGAAATCATTAATCGAGTATTTAAATAAATACTTTAACACTAATGTTTGTACATTGAAAACAGACGTAGATTCAAAATATAAAACTATTGTTTCTGATTTAAAAAAGATGTAAATTCGAAATATAAAACTATTGAGTCAGATTATGTTTTAAAAACAGATATACATACCCAATTCAGTAACATTATTGCTGATTATATAAAATGTATAAATAATGCAAAAAAATATTTTAAAAAGATGTGGATTCAAAATATAAAACTATTGTTTCTGATTATGCTTTAAAAACATATGTGGCCTCAAAATGCAATATTATTGTTCCTGCTTTACAAGAGCAACTAAGTAAAGTTTTTGTTTATACAAAATCTTATGTTTCTTTATTAGGTCGTAGAATTGTTGATGTAGATAAACCTGTAGCTGTCAAAGATGTCAATAAAATATTTTTTGATAAAGAAACAGCTAATTCAAATCAATCAGTTTTGAATTATTGTAACACGAAAGTTGAAAAAAGCAAAGAAGTTTCTGATAAAGAAATAGCTGATAAATTTAAAAAAATTAAACCAATCAGTTTTCAATTATTGTGATACACTTGTTAACTCAAAAGTTGAAATTAGCAAAGAAAATTCAGATACGGAGTTAGATGTTAAATTACAGAATTTAAACCAATCAGTAGAAAAATTTAAGGAAGAAAAATCCCCATATATTTAATTTTTTTGGGAAGTGGAATAAACAAACTAACGCTTTTCACATAGATAATATATTTTCATTTCTTTTTTAATGGATTGTACTGTTTATAAAACAATTTCTGATAGTCTATCTGATGATACTCTAACTGCTATTAAGGTTTCTAAAAAAAAATAGATAATAGTAAACTTATTGATGTAAAAAAAAGGTGAAAATTTGACTTAAAAATATGTTATTTCTGATTATGATAATGGATTGACAACAATAGGAGTATTCGTGAAATACAAAGATTATATATATAATCTTTGTATATGTATATGTAACTATTAAATGGAGAATACTTGGTGCTTGAAGTGAAAAAAAGTTACTAAAAATAATAACATAAAAATTGAAAATATTATAAACAGTCGATTAGTTCAGAAAAATATATGTTGAATATGCAATTGTAATAAATAAACATTAAAAAAAAATCCCTATGAAAGAGAATGAATTATATAAACCTGCACGAAAAATTTTCAAAGGAGAAAAGTAATTTTGTATGGTATTAATGATTTATGGCAAATTGATCTTGTTCAAGTGGATACTAAATTTAAAAGGCATTCCTCATATAAATAATGGATACAAATATATTATGACAATTATGGATGGTTTTTTCAAAATATGCATTTGCTATACAAATTAAAGTGTAGCAAATGCTTTAGAATGTATTTTGATGAAAAGAAAACCATGTAATATTCAAAGTGGCAATATGTTCGAATTTTATAATCAAATATTTAATTAACTTATGTAAATATACAACATCAATGATTATTCTACATTCAGTGAACTTAAATCCAGTGTTGTAGAAAGATATAATTGTACAATGAAGAATACAATGTGAAAATATTTGCTTTAAATGGCAATTATAAATGGGTAAATATATTAGCTGATTTAGTAAAATAATACAACCATACAAAACATAGAACTATTGGTATGAAGCAAAATTGAAGTTAATAAAAAAAAATGAAAAAAATTTAAGACCAGAAGATTTTGCGAATATCTTTACTAAACCGAAATGTAAAGTTCGATATGTTGTCCATATTAGCACAAATAGACAACTTTTTGAAAAGGGTTTTATTGGACAACAGAATTATTGATTAATTTTGAGGTTTCAAATGATGATGTACCCACTTACAAACTGAAAGATATCAATGGAGAAGAAATAAAAGGTAGTTTTTATAATACGAAATTATGAAAACTAACAATCCTGATGAATGTTTGGTTGAAATTTTTTTAAAAACTAAAGGTAATAAAATTTATGTTAAATGGTTAGGTTTTGATAACTCTCATACCTCTTGGATTAATAAATCAGTAGTTTTGTGAATTTTAATATTAATTCTAGAAAATACAACAATATTAAAATAAAAATTTGCTTCTTACTAAATCTGATGGAGGTTATTAACATCATTAATAAATTGTTGTTGAGTACAGTTATTACTGCCGATTTTAAAATAGTTATGAAAACACACAATTGACCATTCAATGTTTCTTTCATGCTTTGATATAAATTGATAGCATTTGGAATATAAACAAATCTCAACAATTCTTCACAATTTGGGTGTCTATCTTCAATTCTATACAATTGTCTTTGAACATTTTTCTTTGAGTTTTAACAACATAATCATATTCATAATCATCATTAAATAATTTTAAAAGAATGAATGTTGGATGTAAATTTTGATTTTCTGTTTGTTGTACTACATGAGGGGTCATTTCTCTGATTTCGTGATTTCTGCGAGCCATTATATCTAAAGCCCTATAAACTGACTCTCTTAAATTTTCCACATGCTAATCTTTAATTTTATTTAACTTTTTTAATGATTGACTTCAATTTTGTTCATTTTTAAATTGATTAACTTCAATTTCCTTCCTTTTTATATACTCTATCTGGCTTTTGGATAAATGCATTTTTTTTTAAATCTTATATTCACCATGCTTTCTTATTGATTGTAAAACTTCTTTAGATACCCACTTTTTAAATTTTTTTTTCCATTTCTTATTTGGGATATAAAGTTAAAGAATATAAACCTGATTCATTGATAAATACAGCAGATTTTTAATTGCCTCTTAAGAGATTATGACAGATCCCCTTTAAATTTTCTAATAAAATAGTATCATCTTCATCAATATTTTTTCTTATAGCTTGTTTTGTATATTTATATTCTAAAATTTTGGCAATATCTTTTCCTTCAAACCAAGGATTATTTTGCTCATCAATAATCACAAAAACTTATTTACCGTAGTAAATAAACTTGTTATTTATATCTTGAATTGGAGACATTTTTATATGTGAAATTATGCGCACGTGAAATGAGAGAATAGTAAATATGTTTATATATTCTTTTTTAGTAAGGAAATGAAAAATTAAAGAAAAAGTTAAAGAGTATAGACAAGATTCCTTAATAAATAAAGCATTTAGCTGTGTGTTTAAAGATGTCCCTTTGCTCTTAAGGAGTTAACATTTATAATTTTATATAATTATTTTTCTTTAAAGCATATTGTCTATTATTCCAGGGTTCTAAAAGTTTACAACCCTGACTGACTCTTTGAAACAATGAAATGTTATTTTTAACAACTCTAGTCAATTTGTTTGTATATTCATTATAAGAGAGATAGGATGAATTCCCACTTATTTCTGAAACAGATGTTTTGTGAAATAAAATGTTTTGCTTAAATGGTTTAATTTTCTAAATCATTACAATATATTTCATTTTATTTATAATATCGTTATATGATTCACACTTTATACGAAACATGGAAATGCTATTTTTACCAACTCTAGTTAATTTGTTTGTAAATTCATTATATTATATGAAATTTATTACTAAAGAAATACAGTGAACCATTTGTATATCTAAAAGCAGACTGTATCATATTTGGCAAGTGAGGAAATTTCTCGCTAATTTGGCAATTCTCTTTTATTTGGAAACAACATTCATCTATTTCAGCATAATATGCCTTTTCATTGAAGATAATTCCTGAATTTAGATTAAAAATAGCCTATTGATTATTATATAATGACCTATTGATTATTTTCTTACCATTCAAACTTTTTGTCCCAAAATTTTTATTGTAAAAAATACAAATTTCGTTATCAATAGTTAAAAATGTTTTTACATATTTGCTCTTGCATAAATCAATTGGTTTGATGCCATTATAAATATTTTGTGAGGGTAGTCCATAAAAGTTTTCAATGTTTTAAATGTCATCTGGTTGGAAATTAACCAAATAATTGTTAAGAATTGGATACATAATTGCATTAGATCATTTGTATGTTGAAGTCCTAATGCATCACCATTTCATGGATCAAAACTGCCAATAAATTAATTTTATTTTCAGGAGTGTTTTTCCTATCATTATACCAATATTCATACTTATTGATATGAATTTCAACAAGACTATTGTGCTGATTTGGAAAAATGTATGAGCTAGTTGCACTACTATGTGGGAATAATGTATAAGGACAAACCCCTGTTAATCTCTGGTATGTATATTGGTTTTATTTGTAAGAAATAAGTATGTCTGCAGACTGCTCATTATAAACTAATTTCAAATTTGTATGTTTTTTGCCAAATGCCGAAAGCCTCTTCAGCTAACTTTTTAAATGTATTATTTGCATATGCAAATGACATTTTAAGATATTTTTGTTCCATTTTGTGGTTGACATAGCTAACAAATATATCATCCTTAACATCACATCTTAGTATATTAATTTAATTAATTGTTTCTTCTTGCGTTTACCATTGATTGAAGAAGTATTGTGATATTCTTGAAATGTTCTCAAAGAATTTTCAAATTTTTCTATTTCAATATTTGAAAGTGAATTGGGGTTCCATTCTAAATATCCATATTTATTTAAAAATTGATAACACATTCTGTCCAATTTTCCTTTATGGATAGTGCAAAATTTATTTTTGTGATAATGAGAGTAATTATGTAAACCCTAATTTATATATAAATTTTTTTTAATAAATTGTAAGAAGGCTAATTTTTTCAAATGCAACATTTAATGTTTAAATATCTGTCATAATGCTTGGATTAGTAGAAAAAGATATGTTGTAAATTTTTCTTAAACCATAACTTCAGACCACCAAACCTGTGGCACTCTGACTATTTAAGATACTTCAGAAAAAATTAATTAATTATTCTCAATTTATTAAAAATATTCTTCATCATCAACATTCTTAAAAATTACAGAAGATTTACAGATATTTCTATTGTGCCAGTAACTTCTTTTTATTGATTGTACAGATATTTCTTCATGCCAGTGACCGAATCTTTTAATTTTTCGGCCTTATTTTATCACCTGGAAAATTCCATTCGAGAAACCCATTCATTACCTCTCCACTCAGTCTGCCAATTTTTTTTTGTGGAGAGGTGAGGATTGTTTTTTTATAATTCTTGTGCTCCCTCTCATATGGTGTAGGCATCTTGCACCATATCAGAAACCCAAGCTATACATATCTTATATTACACGTACAGTAAAGAGTATTTTCTAGGGCTTGAGGAGTACAATTTAATTTGCATCTCCGCCTGGGGATTCGATCCCATGACCTTTGAGTCTGAAGTTGGACGACTTGTCACTGAGCCATGGTGATAAGACAAGCAAGGTGATTATTACGGAGCTTTGTTTGGTGAGATACTCGACACAATGAATAGTAAATTTAATGTGGAGCCTGAAAGAGTGTTTGTCGCACCGCTACTAGATAGTGGCAGAGTTGTGATAACCTTCTTCCTGTTTGTGGTGCGAGTTTGCTAAAGTTCAGTTGTGGACTACTGTGCAGATAAGCTTTTTCCTGTTGCAATGAGAGTGTGGGGTGGTCATGGAAGAAAATAAGGAAAACTTGCATACAGTTCACAAGACAGAGTTAGATTAACAAATCTTTAATTTTTTCTGTACTTTCCTTCCTTCATCTTTCTACTCAAATCTAAAGTGATAAATCCATATTCTTGATTCCAACAGTTTGAACAAATCTCTTTTAAATTTCTCATGTCATGTCCCCCCCCCCCAAATAATTATGAATATGCTTCAAGTTCATATATCATCTTGTCTAAATATACACAGAACATTTGTATTGTCCCTTACTAATTGCTTTGGTACTTTCGAATAAGTTTGAGCCAAATAAAATACATCTGAATTCTTGTGTCTTCCCATGGTAAAATATTCACAAATGACATCCTGGTTGTCTGAAATAACATAGTGAAATATAAATAGAGAATTGTTTTCACATTGATCTAGAGGGATTATTTCATCATTTTTTATTTAAAAAAATGTAATTTTTTCATTAATCTTGTTGGATATGGTATCAAAATCATTTTGTACTTAAATATATTTTGGTTGATTTAAACTTTTTGAACAAACATACAATTCACTAAAAGTTTGCCATCCTGCCTTGTAAATAAAATTGATAATCAAATTTGTTTTTGCACAATTGTCAGGCAATAATTCGCCATTCTTTTTTTTAAGCATCTCCTTCAGAAATTAAAACACTGACACCCCAATAAACTTTTTTTTCATTTAATAAGATTATTTTTTGAGTAATAAATGGAGAATAAAGTCTTTTAGTTAACAAACAACAGTTCTGTACTAAAGAAAAACTACACTATAAAATAATTCATCAAAACAAATCGATTGCATTTAATAGTTTTCATGCGAAATTTGTATCACCTAATATAAAAAACAATACTATAACAACATTAAAAAAATTGAGTGCTGCTGTTGATAAAAATGAAGTTATAACTATTCCTAGAGACCAATACAATATTGAATCATTAAAATAAAATATAAATTCATTTGAATCATTTTCAACTAATAAAATTGTATTAACTTCAGACAGTGTGAAAAAGAGATTATCTATTGAATCTAAGTTTGATATTAAATTTGATGAGAGATTATATAATATGCTTGTTTTTGAAAGAAGTATGCTTATTGGAAAATAAATTTTTTATAGGTACTAAAATACCTAATTATAATCCATTTAAAACAATAAATGTTTGTTTTAATTAGGCATATGGTATGTTCATAAAATATGATGAATCTAATCATTTAGAAACATACATAATTGCTTGTTTTCCACCAAAAACTATGTTTGGATTTAGAATTTCTATTGCTTATGAGCCCGCATATCCAAAATTTTTATCAAATTAATAATGAATGGTTTAATCATATTGTTAAAAAAATTAGAGATGAAATGGTAAACCAATTGATTTTGATGATACTGATATCTATATTGTATTAGAAACTAAAAATGTTAAAAATATTACAGATTTTATGATTCCATAAAATGTATATATATAATAACACAGAATATAGTCATATAGAATATAATAACATACAATATAATAATATATTATAAAATGAACAAAAATTACATATTTCAATATCCATATGGTAATGTTTTTATATTATTTTCTAATATAATTCTTTTTTCATCACAATGATGTAATGCTATATTATTAACTTCAACTGTTTGTATTTGATATTTTTGCTTCTTATTAAATTCATAATTCTCTATTGTATTTTCTCTTTAAACAAACCATTTTTATAATCATAAAATGTAATTCTATTCATAACTATACATTTTTTCACACCTTTTTCACATTTATTTTCATTGTCATCAACTCTGTATGCATACATTTTTGCTCTTAAATCCACAATCTCTTTCATTATTTTGCCATTACATTTGTCTTTCATTTTACCTAGAACTATCTTATTTCTTTGTGGCCTATTATATATATATTGTTTGTATAATCGCTTGTATCAAATTTATGTAACATTGTCTTAATAAAACTCTTCTGTTTTTGTGTTATAAATATATGAATTGGTTTCCTGATAACACAATTAAATTTTATCTCCATATTTTGGTTTCATCACTAATTAATAAATATCATATATTAATTCTTTTGATAAGTCCAAAATTGACATACCCACTTAAATAGGCTTATTAAATATTACTTTGGTTTTATTCATATGTATGGCTGCAAGGTTCTCTTTAAAAATAGTACTTTTCTTGATATTGGGTTGTGATATTAATTTTTCACATACATTTTCACTTGAAACCAGTCATATCTACCCTGTTCCTAATATTTCCCACTGTTTTACTGAATACTGAGTTATTCATCAGTTTATAAAAATCTTTATCAAAGGCATTTGTAGCATCAGATCTCATTGCTGTATTTAAATCTATATACTTATTCAAACAATCAGACTGGTTAAACTTCAATATTCTATTTTAGTAATATTTAACCATTTATTTAGACATTGTTTCGAATTTCGATAGCGTATTACATACTTTTGTTTATTATGTAAAATTGCTAATAATTAAGATTTGTTTGTTTATGGAACTAACTTCTTTTCAGCACAAAATGGTAGATATTTATGTGAATTATGTAGTTCTTGTGGATACTCTAAATCTACTACTAATATACAACCATGATATGAATCATCCTTAAGATATAATATATAATTTTGCCGAAAATCTAATTTTAATTCATGATAATCACCCATTCAAAACCTCCATATGGTAAATATTGAGACGTTGCCTATCCATATAAATTATTAGCATGAACATATACTAAATAATTAGTCTCTTGATTGTGATTAAAATCCTCTAAATATCTATAATTTGCTTTAACATAATATTTACAACATTGTGATATTCCTCCTCTAATCCCATTTTCTATCATTAAAATTATATCATAATCTTTTAAATTGTATAAATGTTGATTAGTTATTTTTAACATTGCACTCCATCATAAACCTGGAGCTGTAAAATACCACACTGGATCTAAATCATATACATTTATGTATGTATTTGTAAAGTTTTCAAACACATCTGCTAATAATATTACATCACTTTTAAATATAAATCATGAAATTCACCAAGATTTTTAATATTAAATTGATCCCATACACATTTTGAATGTTTATAATCATCTGCAGTTATATCAGATTCATTTAATTTATTGTAAGATTCGCTCTTTAGAGGTAGTTCAGTTTTTAAATTTAACTCAGCTGTCCATATAATCAAATGAATAATCACCCTTTCTGATAACTAAATCTACTTGATCTTTTAGAAAATATTTTTGTGTGTTTCATTTGATCTTTAGTTAAATTAGATGATAATGTATCTAAACTACTAGCAATAAATTTAAAGCTGTCTCTATAAATCTCATTTTCATATTTTCTGTTTTTTTTTATAACCAAAAGTAATAAACATTTCTTCATTATTTCTGATTAAATCTATATCTTTATCATCATATCATAGCTCTTTAATAAATAGATGAACTTCATATCCAGCTAAATCATGAAAATAAAATGGAATAACATTGGGTAATTCTAAAGCTAGGTTGTACCCACCGCATACTAGGCTTATGTATTTTCCAGTTAAATGATCATGGTGAGGTCCTTTTTTGTTATTTTCTCCATATTTCTGCCCACACTTAGTACAATTTTTAGATTTTGTAACTCACATTTTCTTATTTTGTTAGCGGATGCATTGGCTCAATTTGTGAATATATTTCCTCAATTTCTTCTATTTCTCTTTCATATGCTGTATAAACACTATATGCTCCTCTGGACCGCGATATACTACTAGCTCTTTATAATCACCATATTTACACACAAAATAACAAAAACTAAAAGCTTTGTGTAGCTCGTGTTTCATTGTGTAATATCCATCATTTAACTTTAAAGCAATGTTATTTATTTTGACATTACTAAGATTATATCTCTCTTTAAGCACTTCTCTATAAAACCATTATCAATATCTTCCTCTCTTAAAACTGGATATTTTTGGAATAATTTAAATTTTTTTATTTCTCTTGGGTTAGGTATAGTGGTTGATATTTTCTTTACTATTGATTCATAATCTGCATTATTGCAAAAGGAACTTTCATTGTATGTTGCCATTTTTTAAAACGTGATACATCTCCATCGCCCTGGGGTAAATTGATTCTTGCTGATTAATTTTTAGAACTGTCTTTTGTATGTTTATTTAATTTTTTTTGAGAATAAAAGAGTTGAAGACACATGTCACATATATAAGTTTTACTTTTATGATTATTGTTTTGTGTTGAAAGCAGTTTTGATAAATCTTTTATCCAACAGTAATGAGAGTTGGTATCATTTTTGAAATAAAGTAAATTTATATGTTTTTTCCATTTTATGTTTTGTAAGTTTTGGTGGATATACCATGGACTTCTTTCCTTCAGAAGAGAATAAATTTATATATGTATCAATTTGAGTTTATATTTTTGGTATATCGTCAATTGTAATAGGATATATATATATATATATATATATATATATATATATATATATATATATATATAAAGCGGATAACAGAATGGACAACAAAAAAACTTCACAAATCAATCAATTAAGTTAACTTAATCGATATTAATCTCCACATTCATATAGTTAGTTACTTTGTCTCAATGATTGTCTGCTGGAAACAATGCTGATTTTATTGACCAAAGAAAAAATTTTTGATCATCATTCTTCACACTTATACATACTTTTCTGTTCTTAATTGCTTCTGGTATTTCTATGCAGGATGTGCCATTAACTGGATTATACTTATTTATAGCTAATTGTATTCCAATTATTTTATCTAAAGTCTATCCTGAACCTCTGTTTTGGAATTCAGATAATTTTGTAAGTAATTCCTGTTTAATAATTTAATAATTATTTATAAATTCTTCTTTGTTTAATATTCTAAGATTAAATGACTGAAATGTAAATAATTCTACTTGATTATATTCGTGCTACACCAATATATTTACCTTGATGGGTCTCGCTCATCGTTCACTGTTTAAATTACAAACTAAACAAACTAAATGAAATGTAAGTATCCAGAATGGGAATCGAGTCTTTGAAGCAATCTGCTCACCAGTCGTCAGAGACCGAGTTTAATGACTATAGCTTCGGTAGATATAGAGTTATGAGTAAATATGCTTATAAAAGGGCTTACCTTGTGTTTCGCCTTGTGGTCTTATTTGCTGATGGGGTTGATGTGTATGTTATGAATTTTATGTCTACCTATAGCTTTGATAGATGGGAAATTATGAGTGACCATTTATAAAAGGACTTATCTTATGTTTGACCCTGTGGTTTTGTTTGTTGTTGTGTTTGATGGGTATGTTATGAAGTTTATGACTATAGCTTCAGTTGAAGGGAAATTATGAGTAACTATGCTTATAAAAGAGCTTAACTTGTGTTTGACCATGCAGTCTTGTTTGTTGTTGGGGTTGAATTGTATGTTATGAATTTGATTACTACAACTTCAAAGCTTTGGAAACTATGAGTAACTAATTTTATAAAAGGACTTAACTTATGTTTGATTTTTTTATACCTCTACTTGCAAGGTAGTAAGTATCATAACTGTCACAAAAGATAAGTGTGCAATGAAAAGCAAGTATGAGTTTAGTGTTTTGAAAACAATTAAAACTAGTAATGTTACAAAGATATACATTAGTACCTTTTGCACACACACTGTTCACAGTGGTACCACACATAGCGTGGCTGCAAAAAAATCCCTAGAACATATCTGCAATGTCTAGCATATAAAAACCATGAGGGGGAGGTGATCCAAGCAAGTGCTCCACAAGAATCTTAATTCTTTTGGTGGGAAGTACTTGTAAGTACTTATGGCTATGGAGGCGAGACAGCCGCTTATACCTCAAGCTCTAGCTGCAAATTGGGCCCTGGTGGCTGAGTGGTTAGAATGCTCACCTCCCACCAAGGCAAACCGGATTCAATCCCCGGCAGTGTCACTCCCGGATTTTCGCAAGTGGGAATCGTGATGGACGATGCCGCTGGTTGGCATGTTTTCTTGGGGATCCCCCATTTTCCCCATCCTTGCATTCCGGCGCTGATCCATTCTGACCTCATTTCACCCTCATCGGCTATCAAGACTATGTTGTTACGAGCCGCTCAAATCTCCCAACTCAATTTCGCTCCAGCCGCAAATGGCAGCAAAATGTTATAATGCTGTCTGCCATAACGCTTAGTAACTTACTTGCCAGCCAGTAGTCCAGCCAACAGGGACCCATGTGCAACAAGTAGCCAATCAGAGACAAGGTCAGTTCCCAGAACTCGCCTCGCACAAGCAATCAGAGATTGGGTACACTAACCTTAAAGGAACCATCATGTCATTTCATCTGTGTATTTATCTACTCAGTAGTACTACAGGTTTGACATTTCCCTTCCCTCTCCGCCCAATAACATCAGTGAGAAAAGTGCAAATAGATAACATCAGATATGCATTTCCTGCAATTACAAACTGTTTACTCAGGCCTGTTTTGCAGTTAGTACATCTTACTCATATAGCATCAGAAATAGGGACCCTCCAGAAAATAATGGCGTTACCCTCTCAACAAAGGCATGATTACGTATACCTTTTATCACAGAAGAGAAATTTAATATTAATATCAAAAATTCATCAATATGAATTTAACTACAAACCCTATATTCTAAAATTCTGTATAATCACATCACTTGGCTGCTAGTTAGAAGCTTAGAAATGAAATACTAGTTGTTACATGCAAGATAATGCTCATAACCCCACTCCACTAGTTCACCAGAGTATATTCTGTTGGTGTATGACAATAGTAGGGAACACAAACAACCACATGTATGTTGACAAGAGGAACTAGATATTTGTAAAGAAGGAATATCATGAAAGAACTAACATATTACCGTACCTAAATTGCAAGCATGACTCAAGAGTGTGCACAAGTATAGTTTCAATAAGTTATTAAAATGCACCTGAAGAATGCAATGTGAAAAGATAATTTTTCTAGAGCACTATGAGAGAGCTGTGTTTACCTTACACATACGGCATTCACTGAAAATACGAGATGAAGGAACCATAATTTGCTAGCAATACGAATTAAATAGCTCATGTTAACTATACTCCTGGGTGCACAAAGCCCTGTTATGGATTTTTCAATAACAAAAAATTGTAGGTTAGCTGTGCTGTAGAAGCATTATCAATATTTCATGGACACTTCAAGGTAGTTTACCAAGCAGTTTTGTTAGGTGTTAGCAGTATCCTGAAACACTTACCCATTTAAACCACCTACTACTCCTGGGAACGCAGCTGACTTAGCAGCAAGAGCGCTAACTTCTCACCAAGGAGAGCCACGCTTGATTCCTCTTGGGGATCTCCCATTCCCCCAGTCCAGCATTCTGTTGATACTTCATAGCTTCATTCTCACCCAATCCCAGGTCCCTGTTGTTAAGAGCTGTCCAATAGTCTCATCTTCTCTCCACTCCTTTTACTTCTGACAATATCTCAAAACTAGCACCTCATGTGATGTACTAGTCGTTCTACACATAATGTGCCCAATACAGTATTATTACATTGGATGATAAGCTTATTGCATGAAACAAATTTGTTCAGATAGTGCCTTTATCAAATGGACCAGCATTGTTTCTAAAAGAAATTTTACAAGTTTCAGATAATTATCATTCAACTACAGAATATGATTTGAATATTATTTGCAACATCAACTGTATTTTGTATGCAAAGCAATGTTTCAGGGACTATGAAGTTGATGCTACACTGAAGTGGTCCTTTAAACAAATTTTAATCCTTACTGATTTCTTATACCAGGAACTTGAAATACTGTTCTGCAGTGCATAGCATTTGTGAAAATTTCCTCCAGTTCCCACTAGGTAAGTGTATCTATTATCAGCCAGTAACTTTCAACATTCATGACACCTAAAAGGCAAAGTCAAATATGAACTTGACAAATGCCTAAATTCAAAAAACAAATTAACATATTAGTGATAGGACTTTGATATTCACTATGATTTTAGTATTTAAATACTTAAATGCAATTGAAATATAGTAGTAGTCAAAAATTTAATTAATGAGGACATATGTTCTTCTACTGTAATACTAAGGTGTAATAGGTTATTAGTTATACATGAGAAGTATTTCATTATAACACACTTGTAAAGGCCACACTGGATATGATGATCTTCCGAACATTAGCAGCAATCATGTGGTGTTCTGTCCAGCAGAACTAACTTACTGTTAACAGAAAAGAGCAGGTGTTGTGCAATGTGTATACTCACATTACAAGTTGGCAGTTTGCCAACCCATCTTCCAGCAACCTGGCCAAAATTTAAAGAAGTGTACAACTTGGTACACTGTACACATGTAGTGTACAGTTCCAACTCTTGCCCAGCCATGTCCAGTCCATAATAGCAGAGTTCCTGTGCTTGCTCTCAATCATAGAGGTAGATATAGAGAGAGCACTGCTGGTCAGATCAAACATCACATTACAGGGGTGGGGAAACTTTTTCGTTTAGGAGTAAACTCCCGGGGGCTAAGCTCGAACTGCACTCGTATACGAAATCTTCAAATTGCGGCTGTAACCCACACAATTTTAGAAAACGGTAAGATTGAACCATACGAGAGCCATCGTATACGTCTCGACCGTGCGAGTGGCCACTCTCTCTATCATCGCCGTGTGATATGTGGAGTCGTAGACGAGTAGCGCATCAAAACAAACAAAATATTAGACATAAGATGACTGTTGACGCTGTGTGAATTCAATTTACACATCATTTATGCTGTGCCGAATGTATAATCGTATGCAAATTAAGAACTTGTTGAACGGGCAAGAAGTAAAATTTGTTTTGAGAGTGCAGATGAGGTTATGAGTAAAAGTGTAATTTACATAGGCCTACTACTAACGTTCATTATTGTTCAGTGACTCGTAGTTGGGTGGTTAGACGCCATAAGTTATTATTTAGTGAGTCATTGCATGCAAAACTCTGTAAATAACATATGCTATTATTATTACACAAACTTGTTGTTAATATAGACCACAGCCAAGTATAAGTACTTAGGTTAGCATATAACAGGCAGTAGCCTAGATACTCATTTGGTAAGAAATTGAACAGTGTAGCATGCGATAAGTAGCCTAAATAACATCTGTTGCATATTGCATTAACTATGGCCGAAGAATGGATGAATGTAATGGCAGTAGAAGAATCTGAAGAAGTTGAACTACGTGGCAACAGGTTAAGATTATTACACTAAAAGTATCTATGGACTTCACAGTTACTCTCACTCAAATACGACGTCTAGCAAAGTGTCATGTAGCTACTAATACTCTCCATACGATGGGCAACTTAACATACACATTCACATTTCATTATTTATAATGCAATGTCAACATTATGGCAATATATGATACACAACTGTGTTCTCGTAATTAAATTGTATGTAATTTCCACAGGTAAGAATTTTACTGACCAATCCCTGTCCTGTTAAAAACAATTTCCTTCATTTTACGGAAAAGTGCTGGTAAAAATTTATTCAGAAGTGTCCAAAAACTCTCTGTAAAATTACGGACATTGATTTTCACAAATGGGGACTTTCCGTAAATTTCACGGAATATCTCCATTAATTTCCAAGTTAGTTTACTGTACTTTCCGTTTAAAATAAAAAGAGATAATGAAAATGTCTTTAAACTTTAGTTATGTGGGAGTTCTACCATGTATAAATATTTTGTACTCAAGGGAAGTTTGAATCTGGGTCAAAAAATTACCAGTCCAGGACTCTAACCATCCACCTACAACTCTCCCCAACATGACCAAACGTCACTCACTCATATACGCTTGCCTGGCACTCCCCTTGCACACTGAAAACGTATGCGAGTTCCAGGGGTTGGAGTGTCCCGTATACGTTGCGGACTGTGCGAGACGTCTCGTATACTAACTGCACTCGAATGATCGTGAGATTAGGCCCACTGGTCTCCATTTCGTGCTGCTTGCCACACTATTAGTGGTTACTGTTGGGTGAGTTACCGGGACTGAGATACTTGTGGCCTGGGATGATTGATCATTTATGCCTTATGCCTTTACTAATCCCATACGTATACTGGTAAGAGTAATTTCTGAGTCCAAGTAATATGCAAGATTTTTGTTGACTATATAGAAGTTTCCAAAAATATTCATACTGACATACAATGTTAACATCTCTAAAATATTACAGAACTATAGTATCGTAAATGAACTGCAGTCACGATAACAGAGTACATGCGAGACACAAATAGCAATTAGACATGTGTTGTCATCCTTACTTTTGGTTCAACCTGTTATTTCTAAAACGTTTTGAGGGCCGCTGCGGACCACTAGTTACGTTGACGGGTCATTCGAAATGTTATTTTGGAAAGTTGGGGTGGGCCACTAAGGTCAATCTTGCGGGCCGTGAATGGCCCATGACCAGTGGGCCACAATATCCCCATTGATGTTCTATCACAACAATCAAGCAATAATAAATACTTTTATATTCATATCGCAAAGAGAACTGGTGTAATATGATCAAAAGCCATACCAGCAAAGTGATGTACAAATTATTGCAGACATTCAAAATGTTTTTGTTTATGATGCCATTTTTTCTTGTGGTATTTTCATAGTACAAGGAAACCGCATTTTGTAGCATATTTAATTACAAACATTAAAACATTATAGCCAATTTTTCCTAATCATTTTTAGTTGGCAAATATCATATTTGTGATAAGAAATTTGAATTCAGTATATCTGCTTAGTGTAGTATTTCATGTTAATGCAATACATAGTCTACAAAGTATTTCAGAAACTCTTCAGTCAGACTTGTAGAGCTAGAAAATTTGGCTTCCTTTTCTTTTACTGCACCTGTAGTGCAGCTATCTAGTATAAAGGTTTTACTGCACCTGTAGTGCAGCTATCTAGTATAAAGGTTTTACTGCACCTGTAGTGCAGCTCTCTAGTATAAAGGTTTTGCTAACAATTGTGTAAAGGCTGTTCATGATAAAGTGAGTACTTTTGAAATCAACATTAGAAAAAGTTCACTGTCCGTATCTGCATATATGTTAACAGGTACACTAAGTGACATGTGCCCAGTAAAGTTGGTAATGATGGAAAGTAGTTCCGTATCTGAAAATTGAATAAAAAGTGTTAGCTAACCACTTGTGATAATTTTAATTATTTCTTGCGCTTTATGTTTTTTTTCAATGCATCAAAGTGTAAAAATATGCAGATTTTTAAAATATTTACTTTTCTAATAATTTCTCAGTTTCACTCGACCAACACATGAATAAAGCGATGAGGCCCATGGCAATGTTAATTTTACATAAGGCGGAAGAATACACAACGTGAATACAAGTAGATCTTAAGAAGGGCTTTCAAAAGTGCTCATCTAATCGTGAATAGCCTATAACTATCATGTATGCAGTCTACTGTGAGCTTTTTTTATATATACTTCAATTGTGGGATATGGCTTAAAATTTTTTCTCCCTGAATAAATGTATTATATTTAACTTTTGTTTTTGATGCCAATATAAAGATAATTGAAATAAGTGTGTATTACAAGTAAAAATAAACAATCAGTTAAAATACATTGTTAAATATTTTGTGGGTACTGTTTTCCTGTACCAGAGTAATACAGGGATGGTTGCTTATCATTGGAGTGTCTATTTTCATAGCCATTTCTCTGAGAAATGAGGGGAGTGTCTTATTTTGGGATTATTTTAGAGGTGTCTTATTTTCGTGTTAATTTCAAGGTATCATTTTAAAGTCATTTTTTGAGCATCTTAATTTGGGGCAGTCTTTATTTTAGGGTGTGTTATTATGGGAGTCATCCCAAAGTATGTCTACAATTTCACAAATTATAAGTTATTTTTAGAAAATTTTAGCACCTATGCAGCAATTATAGCAACTTGCTATTTTCACGCACCTCTAAATATGATGCTAGTGACCAAATTTTTACTGCTCAGCAAGAGGTTAGCATGTTTATATGACTTCATGGTTATAAAAATAGACCTTACCAAAGTTAAATAAACAAAAAAAATTGATACAAAAATATTTTCATGACTCTCAACTTACTTTCCTTAATGAGATATTTTTCTTCATTTTTTACTTACAAGCACATGAATATGATAATGTGCATATAACAGTTTCTATGAGAACTTAAAAAGTGGAATGCTCTTAAATATTTCCAATCAGCAAAGAAAAAGATGGCAGTCTTCATGAACGACATGCAAGTTGTATGAGCGGGTGATTGATCCCAAAATAAAATACAAAAACTGAACAGTACTATCATTTTGGAATTGTTTACTTTATTCTATCAATTAGCCAGCATATAAAGGATGCAAGTTAACTTTACAAGAAAAAAATGTTTCAGGACAGGAAAAGTGAAATAACTAACTGTTCAAGGACCAAAATTTAGATTCTTTTACTTAATAAAATGTACAAAATCTGAGACATTTCTACACTGACTTCTGCCGGAACAGTTTCTATTAAGAATTACTACAAAAAAACTTGAAACCATGAAATAAGGACGGGCAAGACTGGGAAACTGACAAATAAAATGCTTGGAATACATTTCAATGTGCCATTTTTATATGTACACAATATATATTTATGAATAATATAACCATTGACATACAGAATAGTTTACACATTATACAAAGTCTTGGTTCCATGTTGGATATTTTTTAAGAACTTGCTAATAATATTTATTCAACATATACTTTCATCTTTAGAAGACCAACATTGCATTTCCATGGAACATTTTCTTTTAAATATGTGATCATCACAGATTGATATTATTTTGGAAATATTATTTGTTTTAAAATTCTTCAATGATATCATAATATAACAATAATAATGAATTTACTCTGTAGTCAAATAAACACTTAATAATATTACAATGAAAAAAAAAAGAACTGTTTTTCGCAGAAAGAAAAACATCCCTGCAATAAATACAATACTGCAGGACCGAACATTTATACTCACTACTAACAAACACAGATACTTATATACAATGCACATTTCAAAGATTCACATAATAAACTTTTAAAATCATCTTTGGTAATTAAGAAAAGACTCACTTTTATGTCCAACAGAAATCTCTGCACAAAAAGTACTAACTTACAGCGCTCATTTATCAGTGCGCACCAACCACATTAATGACATATCCACATTCACTTGCAAACAGTTCATGCGACAACACTTCCCTAATCAATGCAACTACTGGAAACTTGTGACGCCATGGATTGAAACTAACATAATGTACAAAATAAATACTGAGATTAACATTTAGCAAAACAGGCGAGTGGTTTACAAAAAAAAAATGTGGATACTGCTTTGTCGCTGTAGATTACAGATGCATCACAGAGTTGCGTGAAAAAAAAACAGCACGTACTCTTCATGCTACTTGCTGTACACACACAACTTCCCTTATCAACAGTTTTTTCAGCATCTCAATACTGAAGTTATTTTTGGTTGATTGAACTGCCAGGTAACTCATACCAACCCTTTGGAGCTCAACACCCTTCTACAAACATGTAACTGCTTCAATTTTGAACTTGATGAAAAATATGTAATAACTACCTATATGAAAATTTTGAAATCCTGCATGGACATAAATGCAATAATATTATGTTGCTAAAAATTTCATATTCATTAACTTCTTTTTGAATGTTCCTCTCTTGATTGTAATAATGTTAACAAATTCGTATTGAAGCTAATTATTCCAATTTTTAGTTCAAATAATTTTGGTGAGATTAAACAATCGTTAAAATCACACCTATAAGCAGTATGTAACGTTCATTTGTATTAAAAATGTTGGTAGTTGAGTCACGAAGCTACCATGTTATCACAAATTAACAAGCACTACATTAATAAAGCATTCCACAACATGATTTCTTTGAACATCATTAACTATCTTACGTAGACAGTCTTATAATACTGAGCATTCACCTACATTACATTTCAACCAGATGAAGCAACCTATATCTCAAAAACACATTTACAAAACTCAGTTTCTAGAAACAGTAACAAAAACTACACTGGCTCGTGTTAAGGATGTGACTTTCAGCTCAGAGAGTTCTCCCACTATCATACATAAAAATGCAGGACTAGTTTTATATTACAAAATATTTACACACCAATCTCCGTTCTCTTTATACAAAACCATAAACACAACATTCTCACACTCACACGAAGTCAACAACCAACTTGGGATACTGTGTAACAGCATTTCAATTATTGTGCTTTCACATTATGTATATTATATACAATATTTAAAAATGAATAAACAATAACTTGTTTCAAAAACTATTGCAGACATCTTGAATTAAAAAAAAAAAAAAAAAAACAATTTTCCACTTTATCAACTTAACTGCACAACCTACTTTAGTTGGGAAAAAAACTAAAAATAAAAATAATTACTTTTGTACAAGAAGCGGTAAAAAAAAATTGCCAAAAATTGTGTGTTTAGACAATTCTAACTATTTTAGTAACTTATGTACACAAAAAAAAACGAATCATTATGATACATTTAGACTTTACAACTCAATAAACGACATGATTAACTAGATTACAAACAAGAGAACAATGGGATCAAGATTTATGGATTTATAATGATTACGCCACATTCCTGCATGAAAATGTGTGACTACATTTAAAGAGCTCAGAGTGTACCACAAAATATTTGCTACCAAACAAGGCAGACCTAAAAAATACTTTTCAAGGGGGTTAGTTAATTTGAGGACTTGTTCAAATTCAAGCACAAATGCTTTTCAGTTAGTACATTTGCAGTCGGATCACAGTTTATTAGCCGTGCCATGGATTCTAATTTTGTATGAAACCGCATGCTAAAAGAGCATTAATGGAGCAGTAGCCAATGAAAACGTTATATGAAGCTCACGTACGGCGAGGACTGTGAAGTCTGGCCTACCAGTCACAGAAATCAAAGCTTATTTCCAGTAAAAACAGTTTTGTCATAGAGGTACCTTTAAACTTATCTACCCCTTATTCACAGAAATTATGGACTCTAACATCGTACACTATAAAGAATTGTCGTAATACTTTGGAAGCTCCATCAAATGTGGACGAAGAACATAAATACAAAAATCTACAGCTTTTCTCACACACCACTTCAGATGTACACTACAAAATTATAGTAAAGCACGATGACTAGTCATTAAGTAATATTGGTTACTGCAACGTAGAAAATATTCCAGGTATTATAAAATGTTCCTTCCATCTAACAACAGTTGGCACACATGCAAGAAAATTGTGTAATTTCCAAGCAAATTCTTGTTTTTAACAGAGCTCAAACGCGACTGAAATTAAAAAAATTCCTTACAAATGCATTTGTGAAATCTTACTTGACAGATCTGCGATCCCAAATGCCTTCCATGTTTTTAATATTTCTTAACCATGCCTTTATTTTAATGCACTTCCTTCAGAAAATTCAAACTATGCTGTACAAATTTTCAATAAGTTGTGCTAGCACCATTTTATATTGCACATCACCATGTAATAAAATATGAATCCCCCTTATGAAATACAAATTGCTGATACTGAACAGGAAAGATTCCTAATAACTATGATACTGCTAGATCAATGTCTGTTTTATGATATTATCAGGTTCAAAAAAACAAGTTGGAGCCAAACACATACTTACTGACCAGCCAATCAATGGAATTGTGTGAAGGTGTCGCTCCTTATTCTGCACATAAACCTTTCTTTTTATATATATATATAAATGACAATGCCAAAGACACTTCAGTAGTGTCAATAGAAAACAGAAAGGTTACAGTTTATTATAGGCCCTAGTTGCAAAGTATAGCACAATTTGTTTACGAGGAACATTTATAAAAGTACAATTAACATTGCATACATACCTGGAATGTAGCCTTCCTTATAAAACAATCAACAATATTAATTTTCATACCATGTGATGTGTAGGTACTCTCATCCTTCTTAATTAAAAAGTGAGTGCTAGTTACCATCCTACATCCATTTCAGTTTAATAAGCACATGCTTAATATTTGTAATTCAAACACTGATAATAACATTACATATTGTAATTTATTCACTTTTATTTAATTTTTACATTATAATTGTACCATCCTTGTTTTTCTGAAGTGATATTTTACTTTTCAAAGACAGTGTCAAAGTAGTTTCAACGCATTTTCACAATACTTCTTCAGAAGCATAATAAGAAGCCACTCAGTGAGATGAGATGTGTTCTTCATACAAAAAAATAGCGGTAATCAAATGACATAAATATTTTTCAAAGCAAGACTGCGAGTTATTTAAAATAACACGCTTCTATTGTACAGTAAACTACCCAAGAGATGAACATGGCTCCTGAATATTTCAACTCAACGCTACTCAAAGAATGGTAGGTAGAACAAAATATTCTCCTTTTATTAAAATATGTTAAATCAGAATTGAGGGAATAATAAAAGAAGACTGGCTGCCTACTGGTACAACTGCAATGGATGGGCTTGTGTCATGTAGCATGCACTCACTCAACATGGAAGTCAAAACTTAAATCACTTTAAGTCCATACAATGTGTTACTCACAAAAATCCACCTAGCCCAGTATTCACTGCTTGCCATACTGTACATTATCAACAGCATCACATTTTACAACTTTATTATGTTTACAGTGGTCCTTCGTTCTTGTTTTGGTAAGGAATTTATTACAATTTTCTGTTTTAGCGGCTATGAAATATGCCATTTACCACACCAGTATATGCAGAAGAATTCTCAAGAAACTAAGCATAAGCTGCTCACAAATCATTTATAATTTACAAAACAGTTAAAAACAAGAAAAAAATTAATTTCAAGTATGACTGCAAGTCAATGCATCTACTACAAAGCACAAAACCTTGTTAGTTTTAAAATTTTAACTGATTTCAGGCCTAAATAACTTTCTAAAAATGTCTGTAGAAAATCAAGTCAATTAATGATCAATATTCCATGTATTTACAGCTAGCTACTAACACAACTAAATAGTTTAGATAACTATATACATAGTTTCAGGAACTATCGTGTACTTTAAATAATAGTGTTATTGTCTTCTGTACCATTTTGCTACTTTTGTGTACCAAATATTTAAAAGTGCTAAATAAGCTCATGACATTATTTGAAAATAACTTATCCTGCAGAAACAGTTATCTGTAAACAATATTTATTTAAACAGCAACCTAGAGAACTACTGATACTCAACTGCAGAAGGAAAAAAGTGTACTCCAAATTTAACTAAATTTGTTTTACAAATGCACATGCCATGTGCACAACACTCAATGCAAAAAAAAATTAATGCAATCAATAAATATTACTGCGGATACATCCTTCGAAGCTACAATAACCATGGCAAAACAATAGAACAAAACGAAAGACCATCGTAACAAACAAGTATATATGCCTACAATTATAAATGGCACAAAAAATGAGAAAATAACGAGTTACTAGCTAATACACCAGGCTTAAATCTACTTCATCACAGCGTCAAAAGTTTCCTTGTGTTCAAACAAAAAGCAGCCAACAACAACAACTACTTAACAAAGCTCTGATAAATAAGCAGTAGCAAAACAAATGGTAGAAAATAGTTTTCTCTATTTTTATTCAAATTTCTGTTCAAATCAATACTTTGTAGCTGTGTGGCAAATTGAAAATTTATACATTAAAAATATAACTTCTGTTCACTGCTTTCAAATTTTTGAAACCATACTGGTTCAAAAGATTGTCTTGAATACAGATGTATTGAAAAAGGTAAGGCAATCAGAAGCTGTATAAAAAAAAACTTTCAAGGACATCATCAATACCTGTGGTATACACTTTTAAGTGGGCAACACACTGTGGCTCACATATTATTTCTTATTAAATTTTTCTACAAGGAACATGTATGAAAAACAGAAACCACTTTATAAAATAAATAAACAGAAATTTTGTACCCAAGTCAGTCAACAATAGTGTGATGGTAACATCGTAAACGTTAAAGAGCTACTCACGTTTTCCAGTACAATGACCTCTGTTAACTATCAGCCCACATACAGTATACCAACACAGAGCGAATTCCAATCTCGTCTGTAATTTACACTAAGTGTAACTTGCCCCTTCTGCAAACTCCAGACATGCCAAAAAAAAAAAAGTACGTTACTCTCGACGGCACGTCTGTCTGGGCCACGTGAGTCCCTGAAGACTTAACAGTTCGGTGGTGTCAGTCGTAGGCGGGTAGGTTCTAGAACCTGGAGGGCGACTCCAGACGTCGCGCTGCCACGCATCACAGTCAGCTTCCAGCTGTCAGCCACACGAACCTCAGTCGCCGTTCGTCATCACAGTCGTCCACTTCCATTGGCTATTGTAATGATTCTTCTTACTTCACAAACAGAATAGAGCACAAGCCAAGGTTACAAACGTCTGAATTCGTACATACTACAAACGTGACACTATGCATCCTTAAAACGTTGATACTAAAGCGAATAGGAAATTCTTGTGCGGCGCGAGGTCTCCCAGGACGGTGGAGGTGAAGATGGAGCCGGGCTGGAATGCAATGATAAGGAAATAGGGAGTAGCCCGAGAAAGCCCACCGGGAATCGAACCCGGTCATACGTTATAGGAGGCTGGTGGAATAATAGCTCTTAGTTTTATTATTTATAAGCAACATAAAAAAATCTCTAATTTGTGCAGTAGGTACCCAACACTAAAACAAAAATAATAAATCATGATAGATTACAAAGTTGTTAGCCAGGATTGTAACTATTAATAAGCGCAAGCCCTAAAAAATTTAACACATCTGAGGAACTCTCTCTGCCACACTCTCACTTCTGTGTTGCCGCTTGCTACCACGCAAGTTTTCTCAGGGCTCTCCGAGCTTCCCCTGCCGTTGTATTCCATCATCTCTCCTTCGTAGGGAACACTTCAGTTTAACCCATTGAGGGTCAACAGCCACCCTTCAATCGATGACCACTGCCCATGGCGTCATCTCGTTACACTTTATTTCTACATGCAGTTCACTTGAAATATTATAGGACATACTAAAAGAAAAAAAAAGCTATGAGCAACTGAATGGATCAACAAGACAATAATAGAATGCCTTGTGCAATACATGTAATTATGTGCTTATTTTAAAACTAGTTCTCTATAAGAAAAAGTATGGCATTGGCATGCACGAAGTGTCATTCCATACGCTGCATGTATGCACGTGTGTACAAAAAATCGATGCAGGTTTTTTTTATTTCACATGGAAATTAATCAATAATTAGGACCACCCGATTTTCGCGAAACGAACTCCAGTCAAGTTCTATTTCAATACACTTAATGTCATATCCACTTTCGCGATTGGGTTGTTTCACCTGCTGCACGTCTCAGGGGCCTCTCCGCGAATCAGAGATATTCAGTACCGGGGTAACACAATTCTCATTGGACCAGTCACATGCCACTCTCTCTTCGACGAAAGCACGCGACCAATAACGGAATGAAAATTGCATGCGTGCAAGTAGGATATTGAAATCTAGCTTCCGTGGAAATTTTTTTCGCGAAAATCCGGTGGCTCTATCATATGTTAATAAAAATCTTTAGAACGACGGAAGTGTAAAAACTATCATTTAGTTTCCTAGTTTAATTTACAAAGCCCCTGATAAAATTAATGATTATGGAATGTTTCTCCCGTTTTCCAAAATTTGCATAACTTAAGTTTACAATACATTTTTTGAATTCATGGATCAATGCAATTCACTCTCTCTCTCTCTCTCTCTCTCTCTCTCTCTCTCTCTCTCTACACACACACACAGAGAGAGAGAGAGAGGCATGGTAAATGTAATGGGATAACAGTATTTAAAGAAAAGGTAACAGTAGGTGGCACCACCGTACCATAACTTACATGTAGAGGAAATTAGCTTCCCTTACATGTAGGAGGATTCCACCTAAATTTTTTTTACAGTGTACGTACACGAATGAACAACTGAGGCTCGAGTCCAGATGTTGTCTATTCACGGGGAAAAAAAAAAAAAAAAAAACTTTTGAAAGCCCTGCTTAAGATCTACTTGTATGCACGTTGTGTAATCTTCCGACTTACGTAAGGTTAACATTGCCATGGGCCTCATCACTTTATTCATGCGTCGGGGCAAGTGAAACTGTGATATTATTAGAAAAGTAAACATGTAACAAATCTTCTCATGTTTACACTCCGATGCATAAAAAAAATAAAATAAACAGGGAAGCGAAAGAAATAATTTAAGTTATCACAAATAGTACCTAACACCTTTTATTCGACGGAACCTTTTTTCCCGTCCATCGTTACCAACTTTACTGGGCTCATGTCACTTAGGGCCTCCGTTATAACATACTAGGGGACCCAGCTAGTGACCTTTTCTTTTGTATTGTCACGGGGCTAGAACAGTTACCATGTTAAAAAATTTGGTTAGCATACAAACACTGAAAAAAAAATTTGCATACACATAAGTAAGTAATAATGAAATGGTGTGAAATTAACTCAACATTGAAGCGACTGCGGTCCCATTTAATATTTCTCTATCCACTTGACCACTGCGGCCCCACTTGGAATCGCTCTATCCACTGAGCCACTGCGGCCCCACTTGGAATCTCTCTATCCATTGAGCTACTAAGGCCCAATTTGATATATATCTATCCACTTGGCCACTGTGGCCCCACTTGATATAGTTCTATCCACTAAGCCACTGCGGCCCCACTTAATTAACTCAATATTGAAGCAAGACATTTAAAGTATAGGCTGTTCATGGTAAAGTGAACACGTTTTAAGGCCCTTATAAATTATTCCTTTCATCCAAGTTCCATTTTACTGCAGCTTTATAATATAAACATTGCAATGTGACCAATAAACACAATGTATACATTTCACCACCAACAAAATTTAATGACTGTGGCTGCAATAAGATATATTTATTAGCGGTTAATGTCTGATGGGAGGGCTTTAAAAAGAGCTCACTTTATCGTGAATAGCCTATAAACAAAAATGATATTCCATTACCTTCATATCTCTATGCATTAATACAAAACTTTTCATACGGGAAAGAGGAAATAAAAAAAATTTGTGTTTAGGGTAAAAGGTAATAATTGCGTAATCTGCTCTTGCTGAAATTCGAACTTGACCTGTATTTGACCCTAAGGATTCGCTCTGCGAAATTTGAAGAACTTCTGTTGAGTTTCAAGGGACTTAGAGGTATTAAACACGGACATACAGACAGAGATTGTCTACTTATATAGTAAGATGAAGGTAGGAGCAGTGACTTTTTTCTAAGGTTGATTTCAAAAGTGCTCACTTTATCGTGGACAGCCTTTAGGACTGTGGAGTCTAGACTAAAGGGCCATGATGGCACATCTCTCAAGTCACAACTCATTATCTGTAGCTAATTGATAAGGTTGTTTCTAACTAAAGGATAGTTAACGTCCATACACAACTCTTTCCCCCCCCCCCCCCAAGACAGAGGTCAAAACATTAAGTATCATAAACCGGAGACACCTTGCAGCTGCTGGGTAACACATGCAACACTCAAAAATATTTATGTTTTGGTACTTGGTGTTTTCCAAACAAACAGATAACTGTGGCTAGGCATTAAAGTTTTTTAATGTTATCTATCCAAGTAATGGTTGCTACCCATTAAAAAATGACACCCGAACAAAGATTTTATGTGGTGCGAAGTTACCCCAGGGTGCAAAATAACTCGAGTTTACGGCACTGGTATCAAACATTTTTTATTTCCGTATATGTGTAAAATACGCTCATTTGACGAGAAAGACGAACCGGCGATTGTTCGCTCTCACGCTCTGGCATAATTCAATTAATAATCACCGACCTGCATCCCTGGTTCGGAACCCACTATAATTATGCACGTGCAGTCGTGTTTAATTTAGCCTTTTGTACACAACTTGTCTAAAATCAAAACTAAAACTTCATTATTTTCAACTAACAGGCTGGATTCACTGACGTATTGTGAAGTTAGCCTTAGAGGGAATTCGAGGTAGTGTGCGCACACTATCTCCGCACTAGTAATTCACGTGGTTCCAGCATTGTACTGCTTCCCGCCAATATTATAGGTTGTTCACGGAAAAATGAACATTTTTTAAAGTCCTGCTTGAAATCTACTTGAATGCACATTGTGTATTCTTCCGCCTAAAGTAAAAATAACATGTCATGGGTTTTATCACTTTATTCATGGGTCGGGCAAGTTAAACTGAAATTCTTACGAAAGTATATATATTACAGATCTGCTCACTTTTCCACTTCAATGCATTAAAGAAATAACAGAAAACGATATAATAATTTATACAAAGATTTCACTACTTGCCAGACCAACAGGCAATTTGTATCACTGCGTTATAAAACAATTCTTTACCCACAGTGCACGCGTGCATAAGATAAGGAATATAATTATTCCGCTATATGAACTCCGACATCGCAGCAAGAATACACAAATGAAACAATACTACGCCACAGGACAGCTAAAGCGAAATCATTTGGCTGTCCTGATGCGAACATGCTCACCAACTGATTCGTTGCTTGGTACTAAAAAATTGCGCTTGACATCTCACTGGCTAATCCCTCTTATTTGAGAGTCTCGCGCCAGTTCAGCTATCGTGTCTAGTAATAGGCGAATGAACTCCCGCCATACTGCTAGCAAGTGAAGTAATTTTGCTGCGGAGTGCTGAGCTAGGAATACACGGGGCACATCTACGTTTACTGCCTTAATATAAGTTGTCCACCGTTAACCGAGCGCTTTTGAAAGCCCTGATATGATCTACTTTTCATTTCGTATCCTTCCGCTATACGCAAGATTAACATTGCGATTGGTCATCTCCAAGAGGAAACCGTGGAATTTTTGAGCAAGTAGACCTAAATGTGTTTATAACACGGGCATGTTTGTTCTTCAGTGTATAAAACAACACGAAACTCTGACTTTATAAGTCCTAAATTTACATATTACATTCTCAGTACGTCGAGAGTTAGAAATAATTTTTTTTTAATTCACTGCCAACTTAAATAGGAGACAACATGTCAGTGCGAACTGTATCATACATGTATACGCTGTTCACAGTAAAGTGAGTATTTTTGAGGCCCTAGTTACTTTTTGTTTTCAGTAATTTTTTTATCCTTTAACCACCTTTCTAAATAAATATTGTCATGTAAGTAATAAACACAAGTGTGTATATCCCCCCGCACTCGGAAGTTAACGTATAAGGCTAAAATCAAATAGATTTATTGTCGATTGTTCCAAACAAGAGGACTTTCAAAAGTGCTCACTTTACCGTGAATAGCCTATAGTAATGAGCAGTTATTTGTATTTTCAAAAGTTGATTCCAAAAAAGGTCATTTTACCGTGAACAGTGTTTACACTTGGCTTCAAAAATGAAATATAACTGCATAAACCCCTCCCCATTTTCTATCAGATCAATGAGGGCGAGGCGAGGAACCCCAAATCGCACGTGACGTGACGTCAAGCTGTGGAAGGAGTAATCCACTGGCTGATGTCCCAGTCGGTAATTGAACCGATGCAGTTGTGAGGAAACGCCATCGGGGGGTGGGGACACGGTGACTGAGCGTTAGCCTGCTCGCCTCCCACCAAGGCGATCCGGGTTGAATTCAATCCCCGGCCGGGTCACTCTGGATTTTCACGTGTGGGAATCGTGCCGCCACTAGTCGGCGGGTTTTCTCGGGGATCTCCCGTTTCTCCCGCTCGTTCATTCCGGCGCTGCTCCATTCTCACCTCAATCACCCTCATCGGCTCTCAAGACCACGATGTTAAAAAGTCATCTAAATCTCTTCACTCACCATCAGGGGCCTAATGTCGGAGTTTTCATTCCTAAATACGAACTACATGCCGCACCGAGTGAACTGCAGTTTCGGGTTCTTAAACACCAACTGCGCCTTGGCGGTCGAGAATAAACGAACTTTGAAATATGTCCACGTACTAGTAAAACTGCCGGGCCAAATATGGAAAATATAAGTTTCTACTTTGCAAGCTAACATTAAATTTAAGCCCAGCAGAATTAGTTTACATTCACTACGTAATGTTGTACGCTTTATCGTGGCTATCACTACAAATACTCGTACACATGTGCGGTACAAGAGGGAAGAAAATATTAATTGTTTTTCAATTAGATAGAATATTTGAAATTGACATCTCCCCACATGACAAAATTTGGCATTTCGTTGCGCGTGCAAAAAAAATTGTAGATCGGCTAGCATCTGCGAAGATGAAAGTCACGCGAGAGATACAACTGATATCCGAAAGTTCGAACAGATGTTTCGTCTACTAACGCTATGCAGTGGGCACACGTTTTCCATTGCGCGGATGTTCCGTCTACGAATCTGACCACAGGGTAATAATTCCTAAACGAACGTTCGAGTGGTTTTACACGCATAGGTCCCCTGGACCAACCAATCACCGGGTCTGTTCCCAACACGCAGACTTTCGCAGCATCCGGATGAGGATTGCAGCTTTAAGTGCATCCTCCCCCCCCCCCCCCCAACAACCTTAACCGGGTCGGTCGTGTCTCCCTTCATTGATCGAAGAGTTCTCCAACCGCAGCAGTGAAATCAATTCGACCTTCCTTCATCGTTCAAGGACGCCGTCACGGGTCAGCTGTCGCCACACGTATCACGATGGAAGGAGGGGGAGGACACGCTATCACAAAGTACAAAGGACGCGGAAAGAGAGCATCCGACATGCCGTCATTCTTCTCTCTTCAACCCCACCCTTATGCGAATGCCGAGGGATCGTACCCGTCACATGTGGCAGACGTCTCTGAGGCTATTCTGCTTTGAAACTAGTCTGTTCACGATAAAATGAGCACTTTAGAAAGCCCTGCTTAAGATCTCCTTGTAAACACGTTGTGTGTTCTTCCGCCTTATGTAAAATTAACATTGCCATGGGCCTCATCACTTTATCCATGCGTTGGTCAAGTGAAACTGTGAAAGTATTATAAAAGTAAATATTTTACAAATATATTCATTTTTAACTTTGATCCATAAAAAAAAAACGGAAAGCACAAGAAATAATTTAAATTATCACAAATGGTTACCTAACACTTTTTATTCGACGTTAAGATATGGAACTTCCCATCGTTACCAACTTCACTGGGCGAATGTCACTCAGTGAGCCCGTTAAAATGTATGCCGGGCAGGAGCAGTGACATTTTTCTAAGGTTGATTTCAAAAGTGTTCACTTTATTGTGAACAGCCTCTAGAATGCACGGTGTTGGAAAAGTAGATAGAACATAGGGTAGAGCGATCCCGCTGGCTGCGCAGAACCAGTCTCCGTGTGCTAACATCAAGCTGCTTTACTGCCAACACGAGTAAACGCTGTTCACGGTAAAATGAGCACTATTGAAATCCCCGCTGAAATCTACTTGTATACACGTTGTGTACTCCTCCGCCTTGTGTATGTAATATTAACATTGCCATGGCATCCATCATCACCTTCTTCATACGTCGGTCAAATGGAACTACGAAATTATTAGGAAAGTAAATATTTCATAAATCTGCTCATTTTTACACTTCAAAGTATTAAATAAAGTGAGAGACAAATAAATAATTTATGTTATCACTAATACTTACTTAACAGTTTTTGTATGACGTTAAGATATGGACCTACTTTCCATCCGTCGTTACCAAATTAACAGGGGCTGTAACTTTTTTTTAAGGTTAATTTCTAAAATGCTCACTTTATCGTGAACAGCCTTTATCCTAAACGAGGTGGATACGATTTGAGGATAGAACACTGTTTAATAAACAAGTGCTTTGAGATTTTTGTGTACTTCCTCTGACTAATTTGCATCGCAGTTTGATTAAATTCAAAACGGAAAAATTATTTTATACACATAAAAGTAGTTTGTCATGTCACGGAGACTAACTTATGCGCACTATCCAATAGTCCCTCTACTGTTCCGACCATAAAGTCTATTCGTGTTTCCTCCACACTTTTTTAATCAAACCTTTGAAAAATCACCCAATGTATGACGTGTTTAGTTATTTCCTAAATATGCTATGTATCATAAGGGTTTTATTCTTCTGTTAACATAAGATTTTCCTATTTTACGTTAAATTGAAGTTTTACCTGTATTTTATTTATAAATTATAATATTTAATTTATAATAAATATGAATACAAACAGCGAGGAAACGCGTGTGTTGGTAGCAGTGCCTAGTAAGAAACAGTTCTCATGCAAAATATAATTACAACTGAGTGAGCACGAATTCGGTGCGTTGTCCATTGGTGTGATTTTCCAGGCTTAGTTAAGTTTAGTTTGCCCGAGGCGGAGGGATATCCTGGAAGTAGAACTTTAGCAGGGTTTATGAAGCAACCGAGAATGAATTATCCTCTCCGTGTCACAATATTGGTTATTGGACTGTTTTGCCTCATCAGCTTTCAAGACCCCGATGTTAAGAGTCGGCAAAATCTCTACCCTACTCTGCTCTACTCTGCACTCCACTCGCTGGTCTATAATAAAAAACCCTAAAGAAATGGGCGATGAGGCCTGAGGCCCATTCCTGGGGCCTATCGGAATAATTCCTCTAGACTCTGACGTCAACTGCAATACTGAATCGCTTCAAGTGGATTTCTGGATACTCGGTACCTGAATAGTTCGTTTTGGGAATACGTTTTTTAGTCGGATTCAAAGTCATCGAGTGTCAGAATTAATCCGGCAGCGAGGTAGCTGCAGGGAATCTTCTTTCCGCTACATATTTCTCACCTAAATAAACACGATATGCACAAAACTCAAACTGATACTCCTTTCTGGCTTCGTAACCGCTGATATATAATCTATATTCATTACTCCCCATCTAACTATGACAGGACACCATAACCTCGCCGAAAGGTAATGTAAACATTGGCAGTTATATCCACAACACCACGTGGTATCGTTAATCACTCCATCACGTCAAAAAAAAAAAAACTGATAGGAGAGTTTCGGATATCAAGGAAATTAAAAAGTAAACATCGTTATTTTCAAAAACTCTCAGCATCCGAACTGTCTCGAAGAAGGCCACGCAGGTGTTTCCATTTCATGTTGCTCATTTGTTGGTTAACGATATTTCATGTTGCTCATTTGTTGGTTAACGATATTTCATGTTGCTCATTTGTTGGTTAACGATATTTCATGACATGCAATCAACTTTACCGAAGGCAATAAATAGTAATCAATTATCGCTACAGCCGTTTAAAAATGCGCACTACCGCATCCGACATTTGCTACCGGAATAAAAGTAAGGAGTCATTACTCTACTTCTTTCATCCATATATTTACTAACGTATTTTTATGGCAAAGTTAAGACAGTCTAGTTCTTTTTACACGTAACCATTAACACTGAGTAAACAAAACGAACAACTAACTGACACTGATCTACTCTATTCACGTCTTATGCACACTCTCTTCGTTTCCGTGTAATAATTTCAGTTTCAGAGTAATTACTTACAACTCCAGACTATAGAAAGTTTATATTTTACGAGTTGTTTAATATTTTTGTAATTAATGTTACTAAGCGTTATTCAGTAGTTGCTAAAAGTCAGGAACGTTGATATTCTGAAGCGCACACTAAGTTATTTGACAAAACAATTTACGTTGGCAGGTCGGATTACACGTCTATACTGAAAAGTAAGGAAAATAGATCAACTTCTATAGCAGCATTTTTTAAAATGTTTTTCACAAAACATTAAATTAGCAGAAAATTGAAGAATTCGATATAGTGAGTTATGTCGAGCATACGGTATAACAGAAAACGATTTGATCGATTCTGATTTAAACTGGCAGGCCCCTAAATGCAAAATTACGACAAAAATAGTAATAATAAAGATTGGTCAACCCCAGGTTGTTCGCGATAAACTGACAACTTTTGAAAGCCATGCTTAAGATATATTTATAAGTATGCACACAATGTAGCATCCTGTCATATGCAAAATGAATTACCACTGCCATGGACATTTTTTGCGTCGTTCACGTAAAAAAAAAAAAGTAAAATTATTAGAAAAGCAAATTTGCTAATTCTTACACTTTCATGCATTTGAAAAAGAGAAAGCAAAAGAAATATTTACAAATATATACCTAACACACTTAGGCTAATTAAGTGTTAAGAACATCAACGTTAAATAATGGAACTATATTCTCTCCGTCATTACCAACTTTACTGGACGCGTGCTGGTCATTTAGCCCATTAAAATATAGTGACATCTTTCAAGGGTTGATTTAAAAAGTGCTTAATTAACCTTGAACAGCCTGTAGGCTAATAATGGAAATGAAGCTGTGAATAAGAAATAAATTACATGACAGTAAAGAAACCCGACCCTGGTGGCCGGGTCGTGAACTGGCGATAGAAGTTTTGAAAAAGGGAGGGGGGAGGGGGATCCCCAGCGCGGGTCACGTGAGTGCCGGCTCGCTGTGACGTCACGGGCGCAGGGTCCGACTATCGATTCATGCGGCCGGCTTGCAGCGAGTGACGCGCGCTGCCCCCCACTTCGAAGTCGCCTGCTACGGTACGCCGTGACCTTGGAATCCGTCACTGCCGTACACTCGTGTTTACGCGCTCCGCCGCGGGGCAGCGCGGTGTACAGAGGCGAAACCCTACAGGGCATACGGAGTACAGTACAGTGCAAAATTAGCTGGTGTAAGGATAAAAAATATAGTTTTTTTTGATGAAGTGACTACTACAAAATATTCATCATAGCTATTAGCTATATTTTAGCTATAAATAATTACATGATGAATTTTAAGTTTTTTTTTTTTATATGAATCTTAAGTTTCGTCGACATTCACGTTATAGGGAGGGTCTTGTCGATATTGTGGTTATTAAAGAAAGTATCAATTTGCTCAGAGAGGCAGGAACTAGCGAGAAACGAATCAGGGTCATTCCAGTTAGTGATGGGATAATCGCATATTTTTTTAATTAGAATGAATTGATTATGAATATTTTTATTGAATAAATGATCGGTAAAAAAAATTAATTATCTTGTTCTAATCCATACATAAAAATGGAATGCAAATACTGTCTATTTATATAAATTTGTTTAAAACTACTTCTCACCAAAAACTTTTCTGTTTATTTTTGATAAATTCTGCTGTTTTGAAAACTTGTTGTTTCAAAATTATATTCTATATTTTTAATAAGCAATGTTTTGTTTTGTTTAACTATAAACAGCTCGAAATTGTGAATAATTAAATTGTTTAAAAATAATTCATTATAATTAAATAATTGAATAATCAATTATTTTACAGGTGATTATCCAATCACTAATTTCAGAATTCACCTGAAGTGATTCCGAGAAACTAGATAAAGCCACAATCACGATAGCTGGGCCAGGAATTGAACCCATGTACTCCAAAATGTGAGTCCAGTGGTCTAACACTGCGTCACCTCACTCGGTAATAAATGAATTGGGAATTACGTACAACAGAGCGGGTTGTATCCAGACCATCTCTCAATGGAACCTATTACATGATTAGAATTGTAGAATAGAGAATATAGGTTTCCTCTCTATGGAAATAAACCCGTCCTCATTTAATTTACAATGCCACAATACTAAATTCCACACACTTTACGCAAGTGGCTAATTATGACTAGTAGAATACAGGTTGGAAAAAGAAACTGTATTGTGAACGTCATCAACACAGAATTAGTGATGTTGTAAATAATGGATAAATGGATGGTCCATAACTAAGGGAGTGTTTGGATTATCAGCGGGCGAAAGATTTCTACAGTTGCTGCCACCTGTGACATTACTGTCTATTTTTGTGAATTATTTCCGGCTATATTATACATAATGATTATTTTCTTGAACATTTGCTACATGTTTCATGTTTGTCATCTATTTAAGAAAAAAGTCCAAACTGCTTCAGCAGATCTGACCGAAGTGAAAAGAATGAAACCAACAAATTACCTTGGAAACAATTAAAGACATCTTATATATATGACAAAGGGATTAACTCACTGTGCAAAAATTAATTAATTAGTTTTACACTATGATATTATGTGGAATGTTGTATTTTCACCAATATTTACGGAAGTGTACAAAAATCAACTGGTTGGAGAAAATTACTTCCAGCACGCATGCACGCACACACACACACACACAACGTTACCTGATGTTTCGCTCAGACTTATACAAAGTTACTAGGTACCCTTTTTAAGCTGCTTAGTTATACTGAATAGGTGACTGTCCAGAATCAAGACAAGTATAAATCACATATATACTTATTCATGCAAGCATATTGTATTTACAATGCATCAGGACAGAGGCCTTCTACTTATTGATAATCCTTACTAATAATACTGTAGAGTGAGCCAAGGTTCTATTATAACGAAATTCAGTGTTTTATTGCAGTGTTAATCACACCAGTTACTTAATGATTATAAAAAGAAGCAAAATGTAAAATTAAGCATACAATGTTCCCATTTCACTGGACATTAGAGAAAGCAAAGAGAAAGGAGGTACTTGGGGAATGGTGCACTAACATCTTACATTTACCATCTCGTCACAACTAGCAACATGCGTATCAAAATTTTTGGCGCGTTAAGATCTACATAATACTCTCCTACATCTTTCTACATATTTTGAAATTCACTGCATTTATTATTTACTGACTACAGACAGAAGATTATAAATAAGATATAATACTTGAACCTAAAAAATTACATGTATGTAGGTATTTGTGTTTTTTCCTGGAAGTGAAAAGTATGTTTCAAACAAGTCCTAGACAAACACTGAGTCTGGAAGTAACAATGCCTGTCTACTTGCAGCTGAATTCTCTGTGGGTGACAAAAGCAAAGGCATCAATAAGGTGTTCACTAGTACATAAGTTAGTTGATCAATTCCCAATAACATTTACAGCATTTTCTTCATTATGCTGTGTGCTAACTATGAGGCTCTATGTAATGATCCCTGTAAAATCATTAATTGAAAATTTGCAGCAAATTTTACTATAGGACTATGTGCATATTTTGCAGACAATTTATAACAATTTAAGATTCAGCTTAAAAAGGCCATTTTTGGCCTATCTAAAACAATGGTTGCAGTAAACTAGAAGTACATATAACTTAGGTATTGGAAGTTTATTTAAGGCTAATCCGAAATGTAGATTTTTCTTAAAAAACAGATAGCGAACATTTATTCTGTACAGCATGCAACACAGTTTGCATGCCTGGTGGGTGGGTATGCCTACCGTAGGTGGGTGGGTATGCCTACAGTAGGTGGGTTGGTATGCCTACCGTAGGTGGGTTGGTATGCCTACCGTAGGTGGGTGGGTATGCCTACCGTAGGTGGGTGGGTATGCCTACCGTAGGTGGGTGGGTATGCCTACCGTAGGTGGGTTGGTATGCCTACCGTAGGTGGGTGGGTATGCCTACAGTAGGTGGGTTGGTATGCCTACCGTAGGTGGGTGGGTATGCCTACCGTAGGTGGGTTGGTATGCCTACCGTAGGTGGGTTGGTATGCCTACCGTAGGTGGGTGGGTATGCCTACCGTAGGTGGGTGGGTATGCCTACAGTAGGTGGGTTGGTATGCCTACCGTAAGTTCACCACTCTACATTGCGCTGTTGTCACTAATAGCATGTTGCAGTTTGTTTCATTTTCTTTTAATTTTTAGTTGCAACATAATTAATTTCTAATTTACTCTCAAGGAGAATCTTTAAAATAAATTCAGGGCACAATTTTCAGATAGGGTAGGAATGTTTTGCGACACGTTTCCACTAGACTACTTTTTTTTTGTGTTTAGGGGACAGAGAGAGCCCCACCACATACTTAAAAGACCCTACTTCTAGGTTGGCATTAACTTAGTATGTTGACATACATACATCTTGGCGCTCATGTCATATTCCACTTTCCCATTTCCCATGATTAAAATTATACCAAGTTTCCAACAGGAACGGCAAATGGAATTTACTATATTAATATTGCTTAAGGCCTTTTGTCCGCTTATACTTGGGGTACGCAGTGTCAAGAACAATGTGTAATGCTTGGAAATGCTAGATAATTTGCGTGATTTATTTGGTGACTCAAGTCCTTGTAAGTTATTTTATAATGTGCACACATATAAAACATAACGAGATTGCAGCAGTAGTACAAATGGTTTGTATGTGGAAAAAAATCATGGCATTTCACTTAGAAACACATATAGATGAGCATAACACAATGGTAAGTTCAATTTGTAGGGTAGTTGAAAAAAAAAAAAAAACTTTTGGGGTATTTCTCACGAGCAAACACTAATAATATTGTTTTTTACACAATAAGAAATTCTTTCACACAATCAAACTGTGTAATAAGTACTTGAAATACTAGTGGTATTATCTCTTCAAAAAATCAAAATAGAACTACATAGTAAGTTTCATAAATCTGTAACAATTTATACCAGAATAACAGGAGCAAAGGAGCCAAAACAAAGTGTATTAGATTAAATGAATATGAGTAGAAAATTGGTTTCTCTCGGAGCCATCTAGCAAATAACCCACAACACACTAGCTGGGAGGGTATGCGTAGGAGAAATATAGTACAGGTGTGTGAAATGAAATTAACAAATATATAAAATCAATGATTCTTTCAGCCATCCAGGGGATGGGTTATGGCTACAATGCTATAAGTAATCAGTCATAATTCCAGTACCACAATATTATAATATTAATAATTATAATAATAACCATAATATTAATTTTAAATTCCTCTGCATGCATACACACTGTACTTCTTTCAATTAATTATTAATATATTTAATTGCTTGCCTTTCTTTAGTTTTTAAATCAATGTATGTATTTAGGTATATTATATATGGTTTTACCTTGTTGGTAGATATTATATACTCTAAGTGTCACATGTAAATCTGTTTAAAACTATACACTACTGTATTGACATGCTCCATATCCCTGCTGTCCTCGAGACACTCGATGGGATCTCCGGAGTGAAAGATAAAAATAAAAAAATTAATTACTACCTAAGTTAAATAAGGTTTTTAAGGGGCATGGCTAGTAAATAATATTAAACACCTTAAGATCACATCTAACACCTTAAGATCACATCTTATCATAACGAAGCATTGTGATGGCAATGTGAAATAGCATAAACAAAAGCTACGCATGCGTTGTTTCCTCAGAATTCAAGTGGTGACTAAGTAATTATATGGTTTTCATAAGGCGACCTGTTCATAAAGCATTTTCACTATAGTTTAAAACATTGTTTTACAAATGAATTAGTACTCTCAGCATAGCCAGGATTATCTGAGAGACAGAAGAGAGAGGGGGGGGGGAGGGGAGTAGTTCTCCAGGATTATCTGCGGTTAAGAAGGGTGAATTAATTCTTTACTGTCAGATTGGCCTGTACACTAATTTGACAGAAACAGTATTGACATTAATTAATACGTGCCACTATTAAAATACTGTTTTCTCAAAAAATTATTTACTTCAAAACAACATTACAAAATCATTTCACTAACCAATCCAAATTTCTGACTGTAAACTTTTGTTTCATAAAAATGGGGGAGGGGAGTTATGACCCCCTGTAACCCCCTCTCCCCTTGGCTATGCGACAGTGTAGACTGGTATGTAGGGCTTAATAGTACCCTCCGTGAGTAATGTAAAAGCAAATCTGAACCACAATAGGTGATAACATAAGCTAAGCTTGCTCCCTTTATTACGTCTGCTTAAAAGAACTTCTATGATCTTTATGACTTTCGAGTTGGTCTATTGCCCGTTGGAAAATTAAAAACTAACTCAAACACAGATGTTTAACTAAGCATGTATTATTCTAGTAGAAAGCATTCTTGCTAAACTCCTGTTCCATTCTACATTCCGTTTGGCTATGCAATGTTAAACACCACTTTTGCGTATAGCTGAAAAAATCCTAACCAATAGCTGCAACTAGTGTACATTCCAAAACAAGATTTTCACAGATATTAAATCAAAAGCGGCTACCACAACATGCTACATTATGACAACAATGCACTGGTCCTTACACATTACAGCAGTATTGGTAACGTTTTCATTCATGCCCTTTATTAAACACATGGAACTAGGTATTACATAATACATTACATAAATAAAAAGCTTAAAATAGGGATTTGTTACCAAAAAAAGCTGATTTAATCATTTAGATGATAATGCTGCACAGAAATAACAATATCAGCAGCATTTATCAAGTTTGACTACTGTATGAACTCTATGACTTATTCTGAAAATAAGTTACAAAACTGAATGGACTTAATGGACTTTTTTACTCAAATACATTTATAATTTCTCTTTTGGGTGTGATAGGTTTGCATTAGAATAAGTTGTGGTCTGAAAGGGTCACAATTTTTAATTTAATGTCTGTTGCTATACACTAACTGTTTCCCTAAAAGTTTTAAATTCTGTTCACTGTGTTTTTGAATGAATACAGCATGTTACATGTAAGTTCAGGAAAAATCTGTCTACAATTGTGCTATCCCAACCTGAGTCTTTGGACAAGGATACATGGTCGTGGAATATTCATGTTGTAAATGTAAACAACGGACTTGCAAGTTTGATTTTCTGAGACGAACCTGATGAAATGCTAATTAGCGCAGTCTGCATGCGGTCTGAACATTTTAATATGAAGGATCAATATTTAATAAAATTTTTGGATGTCAGTTGCCAAACTTATTTGAAATAAAACAGTCAGGGTATATATAAAAAAAGAAACATAAATATTCAAAACACACATCTAGCAAACATTAAACAGGCCCCTAATCAACAAACCAACAATATAAAAATCATTATGTAACAACCAATAATATGCTGAATTTACTGCAATCCAAAATGTCATATTCTGAAAGATTATTTTCGTGCAACACATTTGTACATCATGTTTGGACTGCGTGAATGTGACGTCACTTGACGCCAATATTCGGACACGTCCACAGGTACGGCCAATTGTAGACAGGCCTTAAGACAGCGACAAATATGCTGTGTATAAAAATTAAAAACTGAATAATACACTAACTTTAAAAACTATATCACGCACTGTTATTTTCAAAATATTCACAAATTCTCAAGTCGTGAATATAATACTACAATAGTAACATTACATAATGCGTTACAATGTAGGAAAACACATCACAGATGACAAGCACCTGCCATCTATCGAGCTGTTAAAGCACTGTGTGAACAGCGTGGGCACAGGTGGCTTGTGCCCCAAATCTACCGCACTTTGGCTACTTCCGAGGTGTCTCGTGTACCTTCAGTAAAACAGTAGTGTGGGCAGAGGTCATCTGTGCCCCAAAGCTGCGAGGAGAAATATTGTACGTGCTAAAGTAAAGAAACATTATTCACAGCCTAGTGATACAGAATTTAATGACCAAATACATTACTTTTACACCTAAATTATGGAAGAAAGATCTTTAAATGAGCATTTATTTTCTGGGGCATGTTACATTTTATTTAGGAGACACATCCCCTGTACCCATTGTCAAGAGCCGCCCCTGCTGCTAAAGATCTACTTCCAGGATATTCCTCCGTCTCGTGCAAACCAAGACTAGAAAGTTACACCAATGGAACAGTGTAATGCATTCCTGTGCACTCAGTGTAACAAAATATTGCGTAAGAACTGTTTCTTACAAGGCATTACCAACATACCTATTTTCTCCCTGTTTTTATTCATATTAATTGTAAATGAAATGTTATAATTTATAGATTTAAAAAAATAAAAGTTCAAATTAACAAAAAATAAGATGATTATATGTTATCATATGTAAGTAAAAAAGCTTGTAATACACTGCATATATAGGAAACAACCAAAATCGACATACATGGGGTGATTGTTCAAAGGTTTAATTCAAAAAGTGAGAATAAATTGAGAATAGACTATAGTGCATATACAAAATGTATAACACTCATGGTGGCTGTTGTCCAGTTTTTGTCTAAGCGCTGATAAACTTGTGACTCAGAATGATATGGAAATTCTAGGTGATAAGTTTCAGGGCTTCTATATTCAAAATCTTCCATTCACATTGCATTCTAATCATCCTTAACAAATGTGCTATAATATGTATCAGATTTATGGCGACTGTGCACCAGTTTTATGTCAAAGACCCAATAAACTTGCAACTCAGAACAAGATAGAGATTCTGAGAGACAAGTGTAGGGTCATCTAGATTCAAAACCTTCCTATGAAGCAGAGAAATTCACACTGCACTCCAATAAATACTGGCGTATGTTCTTTGAAATGTATCAGATTCATAGCAATGAACAGGTTTGGTCTCGATGCAAATAAACTTGTGACAAATCTAAGAGACAAGTTTAGGGCATTCTAGATTCAAAACCATTCAATGAAGCTAGACAAAAACTGGACAACAGCTACCATGAATGCTATACATTAGTGATTAGAATACAATGTAAATTTTTCTGTTTTATTGGAAGGTTTTGAATCTAGAAGGCCTGAAACTTGGCACTTGGAATCTCCATATCATTCTGAGTCAGTATTTTATCCCCGGTTAGACAAAAGTCGAACAATTCCTACATACATATGTTCCCTTCCTTGTTGTGACATGCTTATTTACTTACGTCATGTATAGCTGCTGTTTGCTGTCTCAAATGCTCAATTCTTTATATTACTGACGTGCAGTTTTTGCTTCTACATGCTTCCCTACAGAGGTGGATCCCGGGGGGGGGGGGGGGGGAGGCTACGGGTGCTTAAGTACCCCCCTGTACTGCCCTTGGAGCTGTATTTTTGACTGGATAAAATGAGATGAGTCTGGGAACATATCGCATTGTTGTTTATTCAATATCAATAAATACACATAATTTAGAAATTTGGAGAAGTTTGTAGCAGGTAACTCGGCCAGAGGCTGATTAGCGTCCTGGCTCACATCGTGGAAAGTGTGATTAGAGGTTTTTGAAAATACTTAAAGAGAGGCAAAGGCAGAGTTTGGGAGTATTTTTGACGATACAAGTAAGGTAGCTGAAGACATTGGAAGTCATATCGCACTTCCACAAATTTCTATGAAAAAAACAAGGAAAAATATTCCTCCTCTAAATATTTTTTTACTGACAATTGATAATTTCATTTCCCAGTTGAACTCTAGGTTTAGGCATGACTTTGCTGGCATCTCGCCTTTTCAAAGTCTTATACCTGATTATTGTGAAATGCATAACAATGTTGTTAAGGCTTCTGTTAAGTATAAACATTTTTAGATGGCTCGTCCCTAAGGTTAAAATCAGAATTGAAGCTTTGGTGAAAAAAGTGGGATAGCAAGACAAAAAAAACCTGATACAGCATGCGAGTCTTGAAAAGAGTGCGGAGTTTGTTTTACCCAAATATCGCAATTCTGCTTCAGATATTTGGAACAATTCCAGTAAACACTAGTACAGCAGAAAAAAAACTTCTCAACTTTACGGTGGCTGAAGATGTACTTAAGGAGCACAAAGGGACAGGTGCAGCTAAATGGATTAGCACTGGCCAACATTCACAAAGAACGGGACATCAATGTTGAGACTGTTATTGATATATTTTGTAAAATGTTGTTATTCGAAGGGAAATTTGTGTACAACATAAGAGAATGTGTCACATCGCTGAAGGGAGAGGAGGGGAAGGAGTAACACCTGGGTCCATCTGGCTCCGGATGGAAGCACCCTGTTTCCTAGGGTTACAGGTGAAACCCGGTCAGCGGTTTCAAAGGCGGAAGACGAAGGTCAGATTTCCAACGGCGGAGAGAGCGGAAGAGACTAGTGGAGTAGGAGTCAACCAGAGATAAAAATCAAAATTTCCGACTAACAATCTGATCTTATCTTGGAATTTATTTTCTACCCTGCACAATGTACAATTTCAATTGCATAATGGAAAGTCCGCTGAAAGAAAGCACTAACCCAGGTGGTAACTCGGGAGAGGAATCCACCATTGCATTATGCAATGCATCGGGACCTAGGGTTCTGGGGAGTCCCAACATCTGCAATAAGGATGAGACTGAGCGTCCTTGATATCCTTCCAAACTCAAGTTCAAGAAGAAATTCTTTACAGGCACTTTGAATGAAAGTTCCTTACCACAAACTGGTATACAGAAAGAACTTGAAATTCTCTTACATAAACATGAACTACAAATGATAGCAGTACAAGAAACAAGATTTTGGGACGAGACTGTTACAGACACCAAAACCCATAGAATATTTATGGGTAAACCAGCAATCGAAATTATGAAAGGAATGTCACTACTTGGTACTTACTTCTATGTCCATAAAAATTTAGTAGATAATGTAACTGAATTCAAATCTAGTTCAGAAAGAATAGCTCTCTTCACAATTTAATGTAAAAATATACAGTAAGTTATACCTTTGTTAATTGCCATGTACCAATAAATGAAGACAACAAGAAAAATCCGAGTAAAGTAGAAGAATTCTGGGAACTTCTGGAAGAGGAACTATCCAAAAACCGAAAATTAAATGTTGTGATACTACTGGAGAGTTTTAATACACAAACAGGGAGAGAAAAATCTTTTAGAAAAACAGTAGGTGACTATCAAACCCAAAAAGAACAAACAAAAATGGCATGAGGCTAATTAATCTCTGTAAAATATTTCAATTGAAATTAATGTCGACTTTCTTCAGGAAATTTCCAAGAAGAGCTAAAACATGGATATCTCCTAATCCAATGTTAGGTGAGTTCCAGTTAGATCATGTGGCTGTTTCTCAAAGGAATACTAAAGGAATTATGAATGTAAAAATAATAAGAAATAGAGAATTTGACTCTGATCGCTACCTCTCTAGAATTAAGCTCAAACTTCTCCCTCATAAAAATAAAAAAAAGGCAACAAAAATTAATTAAATACAACATAGACTCAACATCCCACAAGTAACAATAATAAAAATAACAAGAAATAATTTCATCCATTCATAGTGCACATGTGTGTGTGTGTGTGTGTGTGTCTATACACACACACACACAGAGTAATTAAAATATCTTTGAACGGCATTAAACATACTCCTAACAACTGCAATGTTACATAAACCCCCCAAACCCCCCTCGGTTTGGAATAAATTTTATAAATTTGTTACAAACCTAAATAAATTTAAGTTTCAATTTTTTTCAATTACTGCAATATGCCTTTTAACAATTAAATTCACAATTCTCTATCATTATATATCTATGTTATAATCTTCCACTAGCTTAATAATTAAAGCATTCACCTCAAGTTTTTTCAATAGTATGTATAAAATATTTATATTTTGGGTTTCCAAACAGAAATGACTTGTTCCTACCACTTAAATACTGTTGTGTTTACTTATTTCACTATTTACTCACTGGCGATTTTATTGACACTCCTAATACTTACTTATTTTCATTTTGTCATCTAAGTGAACATTTTTTTTCATTTATAATAATACCAGCTGTATATAGCACTCTACCTACATTAATATAGGTACCTATTGTCTTTATATCCTGATTTTCATCTAATAATATTATTATTACTATGATTTCTATAACACGATTGCCAGAGATATATTCTTTATGTAGAAAAAGTATATTTTCTAATACATTTAATCATTATGTATCTCACATGTAACTTTGAGAGTTTTGTTGATATACACTATCATAAGAGTACCATAGAAAAACTCACCTGTTAACTTAATGAGACATTCTTATTTACATTTTGTTTCCAGTTTCACTATAAATTTCCATTTTGCTATAATTTTAACTTCTGTACTAGCTCTGCCACCCTATAGGCTACTCTTTGTTTCCTATTTTTTTGCAAATTTATTTTACGCTGTTTACTAAATTTCAGTAAATTATCATTTTACACATTTTTACAGAATTCAAATAATTATGTCCCTTTCACAAAAAAAAATTAACAAAATTGTACATATTTTCATATAGGCCTACTAATTTGTACCTTCTGTCTTTATTAACTATTTTTCTTTCTTTTCTTTGTACTTCCTGCCGTTCTCATCTCTTTTCCCTACTGCCTGAATTCTACCCCTATTTTGTCTTTTTTTTCCTCATTACCTTCCCCATATAGTACTTTAGCTTTTTTCTTTTCCTGACTGCCTTAACTTTATCCCCCTTTTTCCTTATCTTTCCCATACAGTACTTCAACCCTTTTCTTTCCTCTATTGACTTAAATTTAACACTTTTTCTTTCCTTTCCTTTTCTTCCCTTCTTTCCTATTTTTGTGTATCCATTCAACATTTTCTGATCACCCTTCTCACCTTGTGTGTACATTCAAATATTTTCAATCCCCTTTAATTACAATTTTCACTAGTTTTGTATGCTTGTCCCTATTGTTTATCTAGCACCCCCCTCCCCCTCCATTAATTTCATCATTACTTTAGTGTCATGCATGTATTGTTTTGTTCCACTATTATTTACAAAATTATTTTGCACTTGCCTTTCAAAAACCAGATTATCCGTATACAACTTACTATTATTATTAATGATACAGAATTCTGTTTAATCATTCCATCACCTTTACATTTCCTTTCCATATCCAGTTCATTTACCATAACCCCATTGACGTGTGCCAGCGTAATACCTTCCCCTTTAGACAGTTTGCCCGCCGCACCGCAGTGTGTGTGCACATTCTATGAGTGCAGGTTCAGTGCAGTGCGACGAGGGATGCAAGTGCAATGCAAAGTGAGCAGCGGCCACTGGCAAACTAATATTAAAGTAGAACCTGCTAATTTTCCAATCTTTTTACACAAAAGGGCAAGTGTGATAATATGCAATAGAACATAATTAATATCAACAGACACCTACCCTAGCAGCCTCAAAGCCTTCTTAAGTGTTCTTCAAGTGTATGTTTGAAATGTTTTATTATGTTCATTCACATGTTTTCACCCTCGCATCATTCATCCGTTTTTGCAATGTCATGTTTTATTAAATATAATTGCAGGGTTAGTATTAGCAACGTGTAAGAGCCGGCATAGGGAGTGCGTGCCTGGCATGGATATGTTGTTTGCAGCGCGGGGTGCCAGCCCGCCAAGCCGGCCGGCATGCTGTGCGGGAGAAGTTAGTAGTAGTTCGTCTTTGTGTGGGGTGTGACGCGTCATGTAGGGGCTTGTGGTTTTGCACGTTCGGGCGGCCAGCATCATGTTGGACTGATCATTTAAATTACAATAGCTAAATTTAACATACTGGAACCTTTGCATTTTTCAGCCGCCCGAGTTTTTCACCCCACACACCCCACCCAGTGTTTGTGCATTGCCTGGGTGGGCATAATTTCCACGTAATCTATATGTGACCTTTGTGTCATTTTGCAGTATTGCACATGCTGATGGGCTTGTGGTCAGCAATCTTCTAAATGTTCTCCAACAGAGATGTAATTAGAATCACAGAATAAATCTCAGCAGTGACACAGTATTTTCCACGTGATATATTTCGGTTCACCGCAAGGCACTTAAGGTACTGGCCTTCTCCCGCCAAATTTCCATCAACCTGCAAGTGTGTATAATCCACGTTTAAATGATCACAAGTTTGTATTACAATTAACAGTGTTTTCGTACGGGCATGTGGGGAGTCAGAATATCCCACAGCACCACAAGTATGAGAAATACTCTTCATTTATTGTTATTATTCCTGGAGGAGCCAGCAGCAGCACTTGGAAGGATTTTGCCGTGGTGATCGGCCGAACGACGCCGAGGAACAAGTCAGCTCTCTGACTTCACGACATTGCCAACCAGGCAATGTCTGGCACTCTGGGTAATACTTACTACAAAAATCCAACTTAGATTCACCGCTCTTCAAAACCTAACCTCTATCCTTTTCGACCAGTCAATCGCTGTCACCATCTTGTTCAATTTCTATGTAATTAAATTTTTATTTTTATTTCCTATGATTTTGTTTATAACTTTCCAATGATTTTTCTAAATGATTAAAACCCATTTCCATTCCTTTAGGTACCTATGTCTTCAATATCTGTTTTTGCATTCTTTTCTGCCCTGCTTACTCTTGTGTATGGCGTCTATTTTTTTTAAATATCAACCCCAATGTTTGCTTCATCTTAGGCATCCTTGTCAAAATCTGGTACTTACAAAAATTTTCTTCTTCTAACCTACAAAAAAAACAAATTATTTCTTGCTTCAACCCTTGTTTTTCCTGGAGTCCCACGATGTCCCTCGGTGTGGAAAATACGTACTGCTTCTGTCAACATACCTCGGGGCACTGCATCTCAGCTCTCATGACATCTTGAATTGTAGCAAGAAACTTCTTCCTCAGTCATGGTACTTCCCTCTGGTAACTTCTGTCATTCTATACAATCTCGAAGTTCGTCCTTCACCCACATGCTGGTGTCACCAGTTATTACTACGTTTCATACAAATCACAACTCTGCCATTAATACGTTGGGCACCGTTTATAACATTTCAGTTTAAATTATCATATTAAAATTCTCAGCTTTGTAAATATGTATCTTAAATTTCTCAGTTATTCTTCTCCCAAAAACACAACAACTTATTCCCTTTTTACCTTCTCAAACATTTATTAATTTTTCATACTAAAACAACATCTTGCAGCAATCTTATTACCTATATATGAAATCAATAAAACTTTCACATTCTAAGACGTGTCCATCGTTGGAGGTGGTGAAAATACTTCTAAACAAAAAATCAGTTATATTTTACTACTGCCTTACTTACATTGGCTCCTGTCCTCTGATTGGCTGTCGTCTGACCATGACACATCTCTATCTCGCCACTAATCAGCAATGGTGAGACGAGAGACAACCAGGATAATTTTCTTTAGTACTTTTGTTTAATAAACATTTAATGCTGATTACTCTCTAGAGAAAGAATGAAAAATAACAAACAAAATATTAATACTGAATACAGTTTTTGAACAAATGGAAAATACTTATATCTGTTAATTCATATAATAAATCATAATTTATAAATAATATTAAATGAAGTGACAACATAAGCAAGTACTCAGTAAACAAATATAATGGAAATATTTATGGTCAACATTGAACATAACCCTAAAAACTGCAATGTCACAATATCACTGCAGTGGTATCACCCATCAAGTATGATTTTTTGTGACTCATTACAATTTTTATTGCACTGGACTGTACTCAGTGCATACTGGCCATGTGCCATGTGTTCCAGTTTGTCTACACCTGCACTGATTTCTCATGTTCCAATTGTTGCTGTTGTGCTATATCTTTTCATTTATTTACACGTGGCATGTTCTATATTCCTTTAATGAGGATCTGCAGTATGTAAATAAAATGTTAATCAATTACACTGAAAAAGTGCACACTGAGTGGCAAATTTTTGCTCCATTGTCTCCAAAGTCATTGTTGCCGTTTAAGTGTGAATATGGCCAACAAACATAATAAACAAGCACCTGTTTCAAGCTACTTAAACAATAGAAAACTTTAGCATTTGACTTTACGTTTCCTTTCCTCTGACGAAACCACCAATACACAAAACAATTGTAAAGTCAGAGTTCAGATAATTGAACATAGGTTCTGCAAGCTTCGTAAAAATGTGTATCTTGATACATAAATAATTATGATATTAACCTGGAATGCATTTTACGTACCTTTCTTAAAAATAAGCTAAAATTTATATTAAAAGTTTATTTCAAAACAAAAGACACATTTGTTTACTGTATTAAAGTATGTCAATTTATATATTTCTTCTTCACATTATATTTGTTTGCCACTTAATTTAAGACGAGCTTTATTTAATATACCGAGATTAAAATCGCCCTATAATAAAATAATGCACTTTCCACATAACCTCTGTTAAATTCTTGGCAAAATGGCTGCTTCACTTTGATTTTAAATTTCAACTTTTCAAAATCGTAAAGTCACGAGTGTTTGACTTTGACTTTGCCTTTGACAGTTCCACTGTGTCGAGCTCCATAAGAAACAACATGTTCAAAAGCAAACGTAAAGTCAAATGTTAAAGTTTTCAATCGCGCAAGGGCCTTCAGGCACTCACACGATGATTGCACTCTGCTCACTTTCAAGGACCATAAAGACTGTTTCCGTGATGTGTGCTTATTCAAACTATTCGGACATGGAATCGCTTATTCATGTTAGACTGGTAGCACATTCTGGCGGAAATATCAGAAACTATGTGACAACAGAAAAATTTACTACAATATGGTGTTATATATACGTTACAACTTCCATGGATAAGCATTATTAAGCAGATGCACATAACCTTATAAACATTTGTTTATTTTTGTGCAATGGTTTTGTACCTTGACATCTTACTAGTTAAAACGCTGAAACATGGCTTTAGGGAACAAATTGTTTACAGGAGGGAAATGGAAGGTGGCACAGAAATATTGTTGTAGACTGGTTGCCTGGCAGAGCAGCAAAACAACAGGTGCAGGCCTATGCTGTTTTGAAAGAAAACTAATACAAACAAATATGCCAATATAATGTCTTTGTTTGGTCGTCATACACTTTGAGTACAAATTGTACAGCAGAAGAACAAATTGCAGGAATATAGAAAGTCTTGCACCACGGTATCCTGAGGTTATGTTTATCTGTTCAGCTTCTCTCGATTTCACAAGTATCCACACCAATAGTCATAGGATATTGCTTTATCACGTCATTGGAAGATTGTAAACAAATTAGGGCAGTTGTTATGGATGGGATTTGTTGCATTTATTTATTGTATGTAAAGGGGCATTACAAAGAAACTGGCACTCTCTCCTCGTTCCTTGATACGTACCTTACCACTACCACGTGTTCGAAATATACACATTGATAACAAAAGAAAGAGAAATACAATTCAATGGGGGTTTGTAATAACTTGGAAATACGGATTTCAAATGTAATATTATTTGTAAGCATACGACTGGGAAATATGCTGCAGACATCTATACAATGCTCAGAATTTCATTCATAATAAGAAGCACATTTATTAAACTGACAATCATTACACAAACAGAACGACATTTTGTAAATACTTATTAACTTTTAAAACTTGCAAGCTTTATAACCACAAAACATATACATTAATTTCCACACCTGAAATACAATACGGCAACTGTCATAAGTACGCAAGTATGCCCAGTAAGAATACAATTTCAAATATTTGACAAGTATAGATCATGTGTGTACTATACTGGGAATTCAAACAGCGCTAGTATATACATGGTGATGTCACTTCTGGTGACAAGTATGCACAAATATGCATTTCTTGAGAATACGGAAAAGTGCACACCCAGTGCAGTCAATTGGAATGCACTGTGTGCTACCCACTGTATGTGCTACTCTGTCAACATGTAGGCAGTGTGTGTCACTCAAATGGCCAGTATGGAAATAATGTAAAAATACCAGGCATTTTTCAACTTATTTGTAAAGGGATTAAGCCCTATCTGGGCAACTTGCAATGTGATCATCAGCCTACAGGTAGCTGCAAAATTAACAGCGTTGTTAACCAACATGCTTAATAATACGTTAAACAGTTTTACAATGAACTAATAGTTACTCTTTATGTTAATTTTAAGAGTTATTTAATTGTTAATTAAAAGTCTGATATGGGCACTAGTGTGCGACAGTTAAATCTCGATAGCGAGGTGTGGTTGTGGGGACGGATATATTCATAAAAATAGGTTTTGCATTATAATGTATAGTAGGCCCTATTAAAAAAGGATTACTTAAAATGAACATCATAATTGGCTACTTTCCAAAAATCTACAATCCCATATTCCCAAGAATTAATAAAAATTTCATCTTTACAACAGGGTACCTACTTAAATTACTAATTTATTTTAAAATTTCCTATTTAAATATCCCATTAATGGTTTGTGACAAAACCTTTCCAACTGACTTGTGTGTCATGATACTTCTTAATTCTTACACATATTTTATCAGGGTTTATGTAAACTATGCATTCTTTTTAACTGTTCTAATGGGGCAAAATGAGCACTAATTGCACAGAAAAAGCATCCATGCTGTCTTTGTGTTTATGGTACCCCCACACCATCTAAACAACAAAATATTTGGAACAGACCCATGATATAGTTTCGAACAAAACACCTTCTTACATAGGTACCTTCTGAGTACAGCCCAACCTGTCTGCGAATTCAAGAAATACTTGGAGTTATTATGTTAGTTTCCTGTTATGTAACTGCAGAGTCTGAGTTGTTTTAAACCAAATAACCCTCCCTTACTATTCATGACTTTTGGTTCACTGAAATCACTGTAGATTAGATTGCAGTTAATTTCAAACCATTACCAAAAGATGACAAGATTAGTTAATAATTGGTTTTTTAAATTAAATTAAATTTTTTTTTGGGAAGCAATCCTCGCTAAGGAAATCTTTGGGGATTCTACTCCATCCCTCCCATAACCCCCCCCCCCCCCACCTTTTCCAGGCACACCCATCAATATGGACTAACGTTCTCTGATAAAGAAATTGAATAAGGAAGCAACTTGAGTATTAGGGCCTATACATAGCAAAAATGTAAGTTTGTTACAGTATGGCAGAAAATAAATTTTTGCCATTAATGTGCATAACATTTGTGAACATGGACACATAGCTTTTTCAAATCCAATGACCTCTACATTAGGTTAGAGATCAAGGAGAAGAATTATAAGTGAGGAATAGAAAATGAACCGGGGGGGGGGGAATTGCCTCCCCTGAGAATACGAATTTTCAAATTATTATCGCAGTATAATAGTGTCAGATTGAAAAACAACTTCCCTGCTTTGCTTGCACTGCATACATACGGAAAAACTGTAATAAATTTTAAATGTGATAATTTCAATGTGATGCCAGCTAGGCCTAAATAAAATTTTGCGAAACGTATTTGTAGACTTACTTACACACTTTGGCTCAAAAAATTAATTAATGTTGCTGGAACATGCATGATGTTGTCATGAAATAAGCTTAATTAATGCTAAATTTTAACTTTGAAAATAAAAATATTTTCTGGGTGAGAAACCATTGGTCGCCTCACTTTAAAGGTGGCCATTAGCAAGTTTCTAATTTCGATAGGAACATCCCCCCCCCCCCAAAAAAAATATTTCCCTGCACTTGCAATCACCCCATACAAAAATTGAGTCTGTGTATGCTACTGTGAAAAACTTACCATGAATTTTTAACAATGGTATTGCTGGTAGGGCAGTTTTGCATTGGGACTCAATTACCTACCTTAATTTGTTAGCAGGTAGGCCATACACGGGGCCATAAGATCCGAGGGGTGGGGGGTTGGGTTGCAGAATACATTCTGCCCCTCCCAATTTTGTGTGTGGGTTACAACATACCACATGTACCCCCTCCCCTTCTCCAGAATATTATTGCCATGCCCTTTAGTTCCTCAATAAATTGTGCAGCTGAAACAATCATATAGGTAATTATTGCAAAATTTAACACTGTACTGCAGCAGAAAGTTCTTCTACTCTTACCATAGATGATTTTTAAAAAAAATACTGAAATAATGATAATTAGAACTAAAAACTTTTACAGAAGGCAACTCTTAAATGTTTTCTTTTTTTGCTGCCAGTTTTCCAGCTGTCTTTTCAAATGTGGTCTGTAGTGTCTTTGACTGTGGTCTCAACACGTTAACCCCCCCCCCCCCCCCTGCTCACCCCTCTAAATCATGCCGCATTCCAGTGTTTAAAGATGTTCCATCGCCACTGGCAACATACCTGTCAACAACACAAGGCAACACATTCTTGCATGACAAAACTGCTCAAAACAGGAAGAAGGTACTGTCTGATATGAATACTATATGACAACTATAAACCTGTTGAGGTTGTGATATAATTAAAAAAAAGAAGAAGAAGAGGATTCTATCCATCTTTGTGTAAATTCCTAATCCTCCAAGGGATACCCAAGCATCCCCTTCCAATGGATACATAGGCGTGAACAAAAGGTATGCCTAGGCACACCCTGACAGGAATACTGGTCCTGCCTAGGCACACCCTGACAGGAATACTGGTCCTGCCTAGGCACACCCTGACAGGAATACTGGTCCTGCCTAGGCACACCCTGACAGGAATACTGGTTCTGCCTAGGCACACCCTGACAGGAATACTGGTCCTGCCTAGGCACACCCTGACAGGAATACTGGTCCTGCCTAGGCACACCCTGACAGGAATACTGGCCCTGCAGGCACACCCTGACAGGAATACTGGTCCTGCCTAGGCACACCCTGACAGGAATACTGGTCCTGCCTAGGCACACCCTGACAGGAATACTGGTCCTGTTTTATATTGTAATCTCTTTGTAAAACATGGTTTCGGTGCTGGATAATCTCGACATGTGAAACATCTATCTATGTATTTGTAATGTATAATTATAAATACTGAATTTTACAATGTGTGCTTTTCAAATTTAAGTTTGGTTTTAATAGATTTATGTTAGTACGTACATGGCATTTTTTCCTATCTCATACTTTCATATCTTAAAAATAAATTTGAAGTAAATTTAAGTAATAACATTTAACAATCATTAATATTCTTATATTAATGGTTTTATTTAATTTTTCATATTAAAAGAAATTGATTTTCACAATTTAGTTTTTTTAATTTTAGGACATTTTTTTCAAAATGAGGACACCATATATTCTATATTGGCATAGCTTGTCTCTAACACTATTTTAAACTTTAAAACAAATAATTTCCCAACGGGAGAAAGCCCAGAACCCCAACTTTATAGGCGGTCATCGGCAGTTCGCTTTGCTTTGGGCACGTTCTAATGAAAGCTGTGCACTCCTATGAATGGTGAGAGCTGCTCTTAACACTGAGGTCTTGAGAGCTGATGAGGATGAAGTGAGGCGAGTATGGAGTAGCACTGGAATGCCAGGTCAGGGGAAACAGGAGATCCCAGAGAAAACCCACCAACCAGCACCATCGTCCGGCAAAGATTACCACGTGCAAAAATCTGGAAGCGGGCCCACCGGGAATCGAGCAGTGTTCACTTAGGTGGGAGATGGGTATTCAGACCACAACATGTGCCCCGTCCCCCAACTGCAATGAATGGATGTGACAATTGCATTAGGTGATAAGTCCATGAATCCATTAGCTTCCCAATGTGGTTGTCTAACATTAATTTCTTGTATTTTGGCTAATTATTATCCTTGGCACAAATTCGGTACTCTGCATACATCTCTGCATTAGAATTGTTAAGTAAAATATGATTAATACAGTTGTTCTGTATTACTAATTTAATTAAAAAACTTTAACCCTAGATCCTAATTTACAACTAAGTTTAATGTATTTATGTATATTATTATAATACAAAAAAGTGAACTTAAATTACAGATATTTAGGACCAAATTTTGTTAATATGGCAACAGGACAGAAATTCAATGTTATCAGTCCCATGATGGGCTAAAGTCGGGACGCGCAAGTAATAAATACTACATCCCTAGGAATTTGGAAACAGCCAAAATGGAAATTTATCACTCTCTTCTCTGGCCTTTGAATTGATGTAATATTGTAGACCTCATGCTAGCAAGTACGCAATCAGCCCAGCATTAGACTCCCTCAGAATGTTATAGGTTATGGCTGACCTGATGGTGAATATGGTTAATGTGATTCAAAAAGCACACTTTACAAATAAAATTTTCAAGCAAGACTTTCATATAATAAATTATTCAACCATGTAAGTCACTATTTTTATTACTGAAATGAATGCACATTCTATCAATCATAACAATACCGTATTTAGCAAAATACGGTAATTGATAATTTTACATTTGACTTCTATATGAAACAGAAATAGGTACTTACTAGTATTTTTCATCCATTTTTGGTGGGGTTGTACTTTTTAAGTTCTAAATGTTGTTGAGAAAATGCAGTGCTCCATTGTGAGCCACTTCCCTTTTGCAGCTGGGTCACTGTTCACTGATATTTATTAACTTAAAAAACTGTCAATCTACATTCCTGTTGAGCCTTGGGAATAATACAGTTACAGAATAAATGTACATAAAAAGTGCTGAAACTGTCATGCATTAAAAATGATTTCCATCTTTCTGTTGAGGTGACCCAAAGGCATGCAAAGACACACTTTTTGTTTGTAAACAAACAAATGCAGTGTAAAAACTGCCCAAATCACTTCTTTAACTTGAGAGTTCAAAAGCACTGTAGTTCAAACCACTTATTGATCTAAAAACTAAACAATACTCCCAGGTAAAAAATGTGTAAGTAAAATCACTAACATATTTAATTGTTCAGGTGCTGCATGTTAAAAAAGTCTAATTTAAACAAGCTTAGTAATTTAAATCACACTAATACTATATTAATGACAAGGGTCTACATATTATACTGTAGACTTACTGTAATATGATAAGCAGAAGACTGTTTACTGTGAGTATTGATGTTTCATTCACAAAAATCAAATAAGTTAATTAAAAAAAAAAAAAAAAACACTCAAAATTTGATGGCTGAAAATTCCAATTAGATTTATGAAAGCATGTTAGGTACCTATGCATAGTTAATATAAAATATACTTATATTAATAAAATAGGATTTGATACAAACCATCTAATTACACTGTATGACTATAAGTTATGCAAAAATTTGAAAAAAAAAAAAAAAAAAATGCTCAGTATTGATAGATAGAAAACAAATGACAAAGTGATTTTGAGGCAAAGATTGGCCATGTGCAGACTGATGGTAAAAATTGTGGCATTGTGGAGTGAATGGTCAAACATAAGCATTCCTAATAATTGCAGTGTAAGTTACCTTCCGAAGAGAGGGTGCCAGAGCGGTGCTGACTGCAGGGGCGAAGTTAGCACATCAGTCTTAACACCGGTGGTGGGACTCAGCAGGCCTGGCATAAGTTCCTCCTTGAGCAGCTTTGGCGTTATGTTGGGGTCGACGAGGTTCTTCACCTTCAGCTTGGAGACAAACTGCGCCGGGTGGGCTGGCGGGTTCGTAGTCCCGTCCTGGATGGGCAACAGGTGAGGTAGTTGCGGGTCGCCCGCGGCCAGCTTCTGGAGATGGGGGGAGGGGGAGGTGGTTGGCGTCTTCCGGTCTGTTGCCGTCTCGCCACACGCTTCCTGTTTATACTGGTGCCGCCTCGGATCCGCCAGCAAGTTCAGCAGCGACTTGCATGTGACTGAGGATTTGCCATGCCTCTCCACCTCGGTCGGCGAAGGAAGTTCCGTTTTCATCTGCTTGTACTGCATTTCCGGCCGGCTCTGCCGAGCTCGCGGTTGGCGGCTCCTCTGATGATTATAGTCGTAATGAGGCACGGTCTGTACGTAGCCATTGTTAGGGTAGAAGTGACCGTTGATGGCTGCCAAGTTTTGTTGTTGCCTCTGATGCTGTTGTTGCTGGTGGTAGTTTGGAGAAATTGGACTAGTTCTCGCCGATGAGGCACGCTTGTCGATGCTCGAGTGCCTATTGTTGACGTGGTTTTTGCCGTGGGCGGCTAATCCCAAGTTGCCTTTGGAATGCCTGTTGTTAGGAACTGCTGTTGTGGCCGAGCCCGACTGCACAGCGGCTTTGTGCCACAGAGCCAACATCTGCTGTTCCAGCTGGCTCTTGTAGTCTGCAGAGGAAGGCGCCGCGAACGTCGCCGAGGGCAGCACCGGTGTCTGGATAGACTGTCCCCTGCCGGCCTGCGGCGAAGGGTACCCGGAGGGCATCACCGTGCTCAGCACGTTGAGCAGCTCCGGGTTCTTGCCGCACGAGAAGGCCGCCTCCAGCTGGTTCACGTACGGCAGCCACAGCATCTGGTTGAAGGCGGCTGCGGCGGCGGCGTCGAACTCCCCCTGCGAGATGCCGCCGCACTGCTCGTGCTGTTTGAGCTGCGAGTCTAGCAGCTCGGTCGCCATCGCCACCTGCTGGTTCTGGTACCATTGCCACTCGAGGAATGCACCCAGAGTGCTGTAGGCGGCAGCCTCCTCCCGGTTTATATTGCTGGAATTCTGGAGCAGGTTCTGCAGGTGGGCGAGCGACACCACCAGCAGGTCTGGGTCCTGCAGTAGCGCCGGGTGGGACAGCACGTCGGGTAGCCTCAGCTCCGGCCTCATTGCGAGCAGTCTGGGGATCTCCTTGGCCGGACTAGAAACTAACTCCTGCAGCCTATTGCGAGGAACCAGAAGTGGGTCAGGAACTACGATGCTGGGATCGGACAGCACAGTCTTCAGCTGGGTCAAGGGATCGGGATCGGTTACGGTGGGGGAGAGGGATGTCGAAGACGCCGGTTCCGACGTCAGCAGTTCAAGGAGTCGAGACTTGCTGGATTTGGTTTCCGCGCCCTGTTCATCCGACTTTTTAACTACGAACACCTGGTCACATTTCGGACTCGCTTGACACGCAGGTCTGCTCGTCAGTTTAGGCTTGCGGCTGAGCAGGTTCTTCAGCGTGATGTCTTCTTTACGCATACAGTTTACTTTAGGTTGCTCTGGCACTTCCGTCACAAACCTCGCTAGCGGTTTCTTGTCTTCGGAGCAGCTCACAGTTGGGCTTGGGCTGCCGGAACTCTGACCGAGTTGTGAACCCAGGTCCAATGGCCTCAGTTCTGGTATGGAGTCCACGCACTTGACGGGGGTTTGATGGCACCTTCTAGGAGTTGAGAGCAGAGATTCCAAGAAAACCGACTTTCTTTGAGGGTATGTTGGTGGGCTGGCATTGCAACAGTACTCGTGGGTTGCTCGATTAGCTTAGGAGAGGATTTAGGTTGAGGAGATGGCACTGCAGGCAACACTAGGGAGGACGTCCTAGACAGGATTCGCCTACGAGGAATAGGATCGTCCTCATATTTACACTTTTTAGGTAAACTGAGATCAGTTGGTTCAGCTTGCACCTCCGGGACTACTTCTGAAACGGGATTTACGAACTCGCCAGTTTCCGAGCTATCACACTTATTTTCAAACGTCTGCACTTTTTGTTTATCAGATTCATTTTCACAGTTAACGTCTACGGGAAATTTAACATTCGACTCACAAGAGTCGCCCACAGAAGCAGACCTAGGACTACTTGAATCTTTATCACACACGTTCATATCGGAACAGTTTTTGATTTTCGCAACACCGAATTCTTTTTCGTGAAATCTCTGCTCCGAAAAGGCGTGTCTGTTATCACACTCTTCTATTCTAGCCGAATCACACTCATCGTCACAATTATCAGTTTCATTTGAATCGTGTACACTTTCGCAAGCATCCGCCGACGACATGCCACACTCGTTTTCACAAGTGTCATTCTTGGGCGAACTGCACTCGTCTCCACAACAATCCGTTTTGGAACAGCCACACCCGCTTTCGCAAGCGTCCAAGTTGGGCGAATCGCACTCGTCTTCGTAAAATTCAAATTTCCCGGGGTCATAGCCTTCCCCGCTTGTCTTCTGTTGCATCGCGAGGTGGTGGTGGTCGCGTTCTTCTTCTTCGTCTTCTTCCTCCCCTTCCTCCATGGAGTCAAAGGCACGATCCCCCTCCTCCTCCGACACCCCACTCCTCAGCGCGGCGGCGCAGTCGGTGCTGCCATCTGGCGGCCGCGACGGTGGCGGCTTCTCGCGGTGGTCGATGGGACTAGACACTACACCACACAGAGGCCGCTCGGTGCGTGGTATCGCGCGCCAGCCTGTCGCAGTCTTGCGGATCTTAATGCGATTCCGCTTATCGTAGTCCTCACACAATACCTCAACAATGCGCGTGCCCTCCTGCTTGACCCACACAAAAATAGGGTTCACACTAGGAACGGGGGGTCGCTCCTCGGGGGCGGGGCTCCGGTGGCGGTGCCTGTGGCGGCCTGAGGACGCGGTCGAACACGAGGACGTGGACCTCTTACGGCGCTTTTTGCAGCCACCGCCCCCGCTCCGATCGCGCCGCCTCCGGACCGCCTTCCGCGGGTTGTCGGACTTGCGGTGCCGCGATCGACGCCGCTCCAAGTCGCGCGAAGGTTGGGGGCTCGACTCACCACCCTCGACGGCGGATACCAGGTCACTGAGCAGGCCGCAAACCTCGGAGTCGTCCCCGGACGCCGCCCGCCGCGGCGGAAGACACACCCGTCCCCCGTGCTCAGACAACGACCGCAGGAGACCCACGGGTAGCGGATCGAGCACCACCGAGCACTCGGCCCGGCCTTCCGCCTCGTTCACCATGAACACGCCGCCGTACCGGCCGAATGACGCCGTGCCACCGCCCGCGTCGTCAGACTCGCACTTGACGAGGTCGTCGTCGACGAAGTTGAAGCCAAACTCGCGGGCCCGCGCCAGGTCCCCGGCCACCCGGGGCCACTCCAACGTCGCGGAGCTCATCGCGTCCCGGTGGCATCACATCGCGCGCACACCCGTCACAAACTCGCCGGGGGACAACCCCAAAACAAAGCACTGTAGGCTCTCCACACACTCCACACTGTAATCCTTGGCTGCACAGTTCCCGTCCCGTCACTTGCTCACTGCGACGGCACGCGCGACAGACTGCCGGTGGCTCCCCCGAGCTCGGGTACCGTCGCCGCTGGGCCGAGCGCGCCCGAAGTTGCCCGAGCGGTGGCGGCGCGGGACGTCCTGATAGGCCGCGAAGGGGGGATAGGGGCGTGGTGTTCCCTCAGGTCCACAACATTCCCCTCCCTGGCCTTGACTCGCAACGCTTGATCGCCCAGCGTGTTGTGTGTGTGTGTGTTTGCTTTCTTTTTATTTCCTCTCCTCGTCGCCCTCCGGTGCATTTCGGAGGGGCTCTGTGCACTCCACGAGGCAGGGCTGCCAACCTGGCGGCTCCACGAACTCTGCGAGTTCCCTCATTCATGCCGCCTCTAGGACACAGTTTCGCGCTGCGCGATGTCGCCGCACACAATGAAACATGCGTTTGTTACATCAGTGGTACACTCGATTACTAAAAATCACAAATTAATTATTCCTTCTACCTCAAGAACATAACTGCAATGACCTTTTCCTTGATTCTGACGTTAGCGCACACAGCACGATACTATAGTGACGCGATGCCCTTTCACAGTAGTAAATCTACATTATCAGCAGGTTTGACATTTCAACCTGACATTTAGCTAGAATGTACGTAACATATAACCTTATCCTGTTTACACGTTTTGCTAGGTGAGCGTAATGGAATGACTTTCTTTAAAGTAGTGATATTAAACAGGGAGATAGTGACGCATTATGCGTCCATTTTCACTTGCATGGCATTTACTTTCAAGAACCATGCACTCAGGTTTTCAAAATTCTAACTTGACATACGTTATGAGTTTATCTTAGTTTCCTGTCCAACTTGTGCAGTAGAATGTTGTCCAGTTAAATTAAAGCAGGAGACGCGAACAATAAGGGTTACGCTATATCTTCTATTTATTCCATTGCAATTACTTAAAAAGTGATTATATTAACAGTATGTCTAGCGTTTTAAGTGAACACTTTTGAAATCAACCTCAGAACAAAGTCATTGATCCTACCTGCATTTTTTTTTAATGCATCGAAGTGTAAAAATGAGCAGATTTGTAAAATATTTACTTTTTTTTTTTAATTTCACATTTTCACTTGACCGACACATGAATAAAGTGATGAGGCCCATGAAAATGTTATTCTTACATAAGGCGGAAGAATGCACTACGTGCATACAAGTAGATCTTAAGCCGGGCTTTCAAAAGTGCTCATTTTACTGTGAATGGCCTATAACACTTGCAACTCGACGGACGTTAGAACACAGTACTACTTCATTCCGTTGTTACCAATTTTACTTTTACTAGGCCCGTTAACCCTTTCGTACCCACTGCAGACAACCGTCAACATGTTGCACAGGACGCTTATGTTTGACCGGTGCTGTACTCAGAGAAGCTTATTGCCCAATTATCTTCCTGGGGGCAACTGAATCATAAACCGCGCGACTGCGCTGCGTTATGTCTGGTTCATATTACTGACAACCAACCACAAAGACTATAGGTTATTTGTTGTAATAACGAAGTCAGTTCTTTGCCAGCTTAAGTAAGGTATTTCTAGTTTGAAAGGGTTAAAATATATAGAAGCAGAGGCAGTAAAATTGTTCAAATGTTAATTTCAAAAGTTCCGATGAGAACGCACGCAAGGCGCACTCGAACATCCGAGCAGGGAACATGTAACGTATTCGTCGCCGCCCTAGACGGGTTGAGCCCTGGCTCTTGGCCTTGGGTAGGAGTTGAGCTGTATTCGTCGCCGCCCTAGACGGGTTGAGCCCTGGCTCTTGGCCTTGGGTAGGAGTTGAGCTGTATTCGTCGCCGCCCTAGACGGGTTGAGCCCTGGCTCTTGGCCTTGGGTAGGAGTTGAGCTGTATTCGTCGCCGCCCTAGACGGGTTGAGCCCTGGCTCTTGGCCTTGGGTAGGAGTTGAGCTGTATTCGTCGCCGCCCTAGACGGGTTGAGCCCTGGCTCTTGGCCTTGGGTAGGAGTTGAGCTGTCTTTGTCGCTCCGTCTGTTCTCTTCCCCCTCCTCTCCCCCCCCTTCTACCTTGTTCCTCGTGTGTGGCGCGTCTTCTCTTCTCCCGTCCACTTCTTTCCCGTTCTTGGCGGTTGTGCCGACGCCCAGGGAGGGATGCTGTGATCTCTCCCCCTCTACATCTTCCTTCCCGTCTTTCATCGTGAACTCCCACACTTGCATGCGGCACGGCCGTGTACGTCCAAAATGCGGTTCGCGTACCTGCGACGCCGGTCCTATAGTAGCTTTGTTCGCGTGGTACACTTTTTCTACTATCTGAGAGCAAGTGATATCTTTCACGAGCAGCAAAGTAGCAAAAATCGCAGTTACTCTCCGCAGGACCAAACGAACGACTAACATCAGAAAACTAACATGTAAAAAGTAAATAAACAAAATGTTATTTTTAAAGTGTTTATAATCATTATTGTCTCTGTGTAATATACGTGTATTAAAAATGTTGGCTACTCAAGGTAACTTACTTTCGAGATATAAGTGTGCCTTGGTTATTTTTATTTCTCTCTGCACTTCTTACAAGATACCCAAACATATTATCTTCATCAATTCTACGTATAAGCAAATTACTATTTGCAATCGTCACTCTCAAGACACTTCGATGTTTGTAATTTTATTTTGGCAGCCATTTTTTCCCGTCTTGCTCGTTTTGATATTTCTGCTGTACCTCGGTGAGCAAGAGCAGAAAAAGCTGCTTTTAATAGCACAAATAGCAATTGCTGCCGTCACCCGAAGAGCGTGCAAAAAAAAGTGCTTCCGGTAACACGATCGGCAACTAGCAGAAATAGCACTAAACTAGCAGAATAGCAAACCACGCGAACACACATCGTGTACCTGGGGCTTGATTAGCTCGTTCGAGGCCCCAGAAGCGATAAGGGCGACACTAACGCGCGCACCTAGCGTTCCATCGCCCCTACGCGAAATAGGCTTGCAGGGTTTCCGTCGTTGCGCTGTACCTCGCAAATTACGTCTGCAACAGTGCGAGTTCATTACACGGTATCAAAGCCCGAATATTTAACTACACACGCATGAACGTCAGCAGGAGCAGGTAAGGAAGGGTACTTGCCCTCTCCTCGAAACTGTATTTTTATATGAAATGTGAAATCATTTTTATAACAAATAAATTGCTTTTTTGTGACGTTACTTCTAAAAGAAAGTTCCAACTAGTATTGTATATTGTTGATGACAAACAAATTAATTCATTTTACAAGCAATGGATGTTCGTTTCACGTATTTAGGGTAAAACCCGGTTACAAATCTCACACCTATCTAAAGAAAACTTGTTCTAATCCCTATGCCTCCCCTTGGAAAATATCTTGATGACGCCCATGTACAGACGTACATTTGTTCTTTTCTCCCACCCTTGATGAAATCTATCAAGTCAAACACTGAAAATGCAATGTTTTTTTCAAGGCTGTTCACGATAAAGTGAGCACTTTAGAAATTAACCTTAGAAAAAAGTCACTGCCCCTGCATGCATATATTTTAATGGGCGCACCGAGTGACATTCATCCAGTAAAATTGGTAACGATCAATGGAAAGTAGTTCCATATCTTAAAGTCGAATAAAAAGTGTTAGGTGACCGTTTGTGATATCGTTAAATAATTTATTTCTCTGTCTGTTTTTTAATGCATCAAAGAGTAAAAATTAGCAGATTTGTAAAGTATTTACGTTCATAATAATCTCATTGTTTCGCTTGACCGACGCATGAATAAAGTGACGGGACCCATGGCAATGTTAATTTTATATAAGGCGGAAGAATACACTACGTGCATACAAGTAGATCTTAAACAGGGCTTTCAAAAGTGCTCATCTTACCCTGAACATCCTATAGTCACATTAACGTGTTCAGGGATATGCGTGTTACATAAAATTATAGTGTTTGAGGCGTGAGCTATAATGACGTATACGTGAGATGAGTAGATAATTTGCATATACAGCTAATGTAGAAAAAGTGGAAAATTCCCTTAATGTGTGTACAGTGTACGTATCATTAACACATAGTAGACAAAACTTTGGATCACAACACTTACAACACCATAATACATAACATGTGACAGAATCACTGCAGTAAGAACAGCACTTCTTCGATACTCCCTCTTTCTCAAACTTGTCATGTGACAGATTCACTGAATACCTGGTAGTTGCTGGTTAGACATAACAGAACAGGATAAATCAATGAAATATAGAAGATTTCTGCTATTCTACTGATAGAAATGATACTCTCTTTAAAAATCTTAAGTATCTGAAATTTATTGAAATTGTGAAGTATCTCAGACAAACTACTCAAATTCTTTATGATGAAAACAATGCTTCAACATATATATATATATATATATATATATATATATATATATATATATATATATATATAACTGAGATAATTACGGCGTGAGAGAAATACGTGCATTAAAGTGGCCGTAACTGATAGCCTAGCCCAGTGATTAACACCATATAAATTAACTTCCACTGAAATAAGATTCTTCATTTAAAATTCTTAAAAGGCTCACGCCAATGTTTATTGGGAGCACGAGGTAGTTATCTACAGGATATGTGTAGGCATAGTTCATTAGAAAGAAATTATACTCTTTTCCAAAATGGCGTGCTTGGCTGACTTCGTTCTCAAAACTAATCTTCGGCCATCGTTCTAATCTGTCCGAACTAGTAGAAGTTATACCCTGTAATTAATAGATAATATTCAGAAGCGGTTGAATGATGAATGTGGAAGTTCTTCGCTGCTGGAGGTCGCTAGTTCACTCCTGATGTCTTCCCTAAACAGGTTCGCGGACCTGAGTAGGTGCTCTTACAGTCTGTAATGTACCATTCGAATCTCGCGGGTGGCGAAATAGAATCTATCACGTGTGAAGAGCGAGCAGACTTAATTTCTACTTTTCTTCCTATACTGTCTTCACTTTCCGGCACACTCTAAATCGGAATGAGTGAGAATTTCACTGTTTCAATAAGTCAAACGTGTCTTACTGGTTCAAAAGTCACTTCAGTGAATTTAACTGACGAATCAGTGAAAAATGCCAGATTCCCTTCACTTATTATTTCAGTGACATTTTCCACTGATTCATTAGTAATTTTTTTTCAGTATTTACTCAGCAGTTTATTTTTGACTGATAGATCAGTTAAACAGCGTGTAAAAATGACCGCTAAACAAAGTGTATTATGTGCAATAACAACGCATAAAAACCAATACAAAATACTTTCTAAAATGTGTTTCGTCTTTCAAAACGCCATGTCATTCCGTTTGTAGGTCTTTCATTTCTTTTTCATGTAATCGTCAGAGCGCTCTGTTTAAAGGTTTGAACTGTATATAATGAGATGAAGAGAGTGCACTCATATACACTAATCGTTTTAACAATCTTAACGGTACCAATTAAGCAAAAAAAAAAAAAAAAACAACAAAAGTAACAACATACAATTGAAATTTCCACGATTTCGCGTCGAAAATATAAGAAAAATATTTTCCTCGCATTATTTTGACTTAGCGTGGTAGCGTAGATGGTAAGCTAACGGTATATAATCGAAAAGTGTGAGCGTTTGATACCGTCTACTTACGAAAATTTTGTTACTTTTTTTAATTACGGTGAATTGCGCAATGTAAATAGAAAACCATCGTAAAACGGTTCATTCCACATCATTATTTGGCTACACTCAATAAAAATAATATTAGATTCGCCATGTAGTCGGCCTTCACTTATTCAATCAGTGAAATAATTTCACGTCACTAATTTAATCAGTGAAATTTTTTCACTGAAACAATCTGTGGTTTTCCACTGATTCTAGGTGGCGCCATTTTCACTGATTCGTGTAGTCGAATTTCACTGCGAATCAGTGGTTTCCCACTGATTCGAATTTAGAGTGCAGTATGCTATTTCGTGAACGGGACTCGAACCAAAATCCTTACCCCGCGATACACGTCGCAGCCCGCCTAGCGGTAGAAGCAAAAGCAATATGGCTTAAACTGACGCTTACCTCAACAGCCAATCACGGGGCGGCTACATCAAAGAGGCTGACGTCACCTCGTCGTCCTAGCAACCATCAACATATGGCTTTCAGACCTAAGGCCACGTGACATAAACAAATAATCACACGAAACGGAAATACTTATAAGATTACAAATTGCAGAAAATATTATATCTACAACATAACTCGCAAACACCAATAATCTTATTAATAGTTAAATGAGAAATAATACTTAAATATGCCACATAAATCATATGTAAATAACTAAAATATTATCTGGTGACCATGATCTACATATCAAAACACTAGCCTATATCGTGGTGCGCATAATCAATGCAAGAACACAGACGTTACATTTGAATTTCACTCGTTTAAGTTGGCCAACTTATACATAATTAACTTGATTTTATATGTAGACATGTGGTTAGTAAACAATGGTGATTGATACAATATAATTATTTCAGCTGTTGCAGTTCTCATTTTCACAAACCACATGCTAAAGAAACAAATACATGAAAGGAAAAAATATTAATTGTAATCAAATGTTATTTCTACTTTGTGACCGGAAATGTATAATTTTGAAAGTGTTTTTGACGTATCTAGTATCTTAATAAAAATGGATTCTGATATTCGCTACGCATAGGTTTTTGCACCAGAAAACTAAAAGTTCGCAAAGTTACTATGCACTTGCAATGGTTAAGGGTATTGTGTAGTACACATCGTTGTTCAACAGGAAGTTAGCATTTACTCATATTTTTGTTATAGTTATTTTCATGTTGACGTAGCACGGCCTGTACACAGAGGTTTTAAATTAATATATTTTTTCCTGCAGAATTTCAAAATAGAACAAAACTAATACGTTAGGTTGGATCTCAAAATAACTGTCCGTATCATGAAAACGTAACGAGAATTTTTTCTTGGAAATTTTTCACGTGGTTCACCCATACTACAATTTTATCGTTTCAGGTAAAACTTAAAGCCAAATCAACGAGAAGTTAAAGCCTTACCTTGTATGAACCAACCGTCAGATTTCAAGGAAATTGCAAGTGTGTTACTCTTGGACTTCAAGAAACAGTTGAACTGAAACCAAACTTCGTGTTAAATTAACCTTTTAAATTTTGTACAAATCATAATTTTAAATTAAAATCCACATATTTACGTTAAAAATATAATAAATATAAATTTTCAAATAATTTGTAATTTTTATTAAGTTATTATTTATATCACGTCACGAACACATAAAATATCCTCAAACTCTAGAAAAACTATTTTGGCTCTAGAACAGTCATGTTTCGCAGTTTTTCAATTCCCTAATTACTGGTTATGGGGAGTTTACTAACAATGGGGAATTATACCAATAATAAATTGGTCTCCTTACACTTGAAGTGAAGAGATTTGTGCGGCACTTAACATCGAGGTCTTCAGAGCCGATGAGGGGCGGGGAAAGCGGGAGATCCCCTAGAAAACCCGCCGACCAACGGCATCGTCCGGCACGATTCCCTATTGCGAAAATTCGGTGACCCGGCCGGTGACTGAGCCCGGTTCGCCTTGGGGGGAGGCAAGCGTGCTAACCGCTCAGACACCGTGGTCCCCTACTTACACTTGAACATTTCAAATAAGTATTCGTGAAAAATTCTTATTTGGAAGTAAAATCCAAAAACATCTGCTTTTACTACGTCGAATTTAGCACAGGATTTTCGCTATGTCCTTTGTTATGGTCATTTCGAATTTATTACCGTATTAAGCTGCACAAAATTTCATTGTTCGAGATAGGTTCTATATTACAATTTGTAAGCTACGAAAATGGCATGAATGTGTACAAAATGAACAATAACATGATATAATTGACATAGTCTGAACTAAATAAGACAAACAAAATTCGTTCACACGTGATACGAACGTGTACATAAATGGTGATTCGTATAACTGTAATAATAAGCGGAATTGCAGTAAACGTCATGGCTGTTCTTAATGTTCTTTTTTGTGCGCTGATGATTATTTTTTCGTCAACTTTCTTTTTGACTCAACTACTTCATCTTTTGAAAATGTTGCTAAGTGCAGAAAAGCAAATATATTGCCGCACAATGGATTTAAAATGTATGTATTTTATTGGCGTATCTTATATACGTGACTGAATTTTGATTTTTTTAAAACATAACTGCACAAGACATACATGTTAACTGAAAATACAAAGTTTGCAGTCTAGAAAAACCCTATCGAGTCTTGTAATTTGAATTTATTCTGCAGGTTTTTGAAATCAACTGCTGTCCGTTTTGCCTTTATTTGAATTTTCTAACACACCTGGTTTCATCTGACCAGAAACTAATCGTGTTCTTCTGAAATAAGTGTACAACAATTTGTTTGTTTTATTACATCCATGTGATATATTTTCCACACACATATTAGTACATATATTGGACAAGTCACACAGTTTACTAATATAAGGTTATACATGCAGAGTCAACTTGTTTTTCTTTCTCTTCTTCTTCTTGTCCGTGACAGATTACCAGTAATAATGAACACGCCTTTATTACCCAGAAGAAAAGTGAAAGAGAAGACGCAATAGGAGATAAGAAATGTTCAGAATGTAATAGTATGTTTTGTTGATGTTTGTGAATGAAGTATTATTCTACATCTACCGGATAGTGAGAATGTTCTGTAAAAATGTTCTTCAGCTGATGTTTTGTAAATAGGTTTGGGTTCGAGAAACAATTTTCCTGTAGAAGTTGAAGTTTGTTGAATAGGATGACTATCATAGTAGAGACAGACCCTTTTTGTAACAATTTTAATTTGACTACCTAAGTTACGTAGCAAATGACGTCTCCCCCCCCCCCCCCAAACAAATATGTTGTTTAAAACTACGTGAAATGCTACAAGCATTATCCCTGTCACTATTCACTGAACATGTTCATTATAACACACCTTTAAGAGTCCGCCTGAATGTGACCTTCGTTAATATCGGGAAATGCTACAAGCATTATCCCTGTCACTATTCACTGAACATGTTCATTATAACACACCTTTAAGAGTCCGCCTGAATGTGACCTTCGTTAATATCGGGAAATGCTACAAGCATTATCCCTGTCACTATTCACTGAACATGTTCATTATAACACACCTTTAAGAGTCCGCCTGAATGTGACCTTCGTTAATATCGGGAAATGCTACAAGCATTATCCCTGTCACTATTCACTGAACATGTTCATTATAACACACCTTTAAGAGTCCGCCTGATTGTGACCTTCGTTAAAACTACGTGAAATGCTACAAGCATTATCCCTGTCACTATTCACTGAACATGTTCATTATAACACACCTTTAAGAGTCCGCCTGAATGTGACCTTCGTTAAAACTACGTGAAATGCTACAAGCATTATCCCTGTCACTATTCACTGAACATGTTCATTATAACACACCTTTAAGAGTCCGCCTGAATGTGACCTTCGTTAATATCGGGAAATGCTACAAGCATTATCCCTGTCACTATTCACTGAACATGTTCATTATAACACACCTTTAAGAGTCCGCCTGAATGTGACCTTCGTTAATATCGGGAAATGCTACAAGCATTATCCCTGTCACTATTCACTGAACATGTTCATTATAACACACCTTTAAGAGTCCGCCTGAATGTGACCTTCGTTAATATCGGGAAATGCTACAAGCATTATCCCTGTCACTATTCACTGAACATGTTCATTATAACACACCTTTAAGAGTCCGCCTGAATGTGACCTTCGTTAATATCGGGAAATCAAAAGCGATTTCTGAAAAAGCTAAATTATCTTTTGAGGTTTCCAAGTTGTCAGGATTTAAGATAAGAGCGTGATATTGTCGATACTTTTATTTAATTTTCCTTGAGTTTTTCTCAAACGTGTCAAGTATTGCTTGACGGATACTAGTAGTCTTACGCGTGACTATCTCGAGGACCATAACCTATAAAAGCAGAGCTAATGAACCATAAGTTCACTTTACTGGCAAGCGTAGAAATGACTAAAAAAGACAGCATCAAGTGTTCTGAAAACTCGGAAATTTTATCCTAGCTGATTCACGGTTGGTTAAACACATCTGATACCAACCTTTAAAGAATTATGTGACCCTAACTGGATATAGTATGTATTTAAACGAAAAAATTAACTAGAATACCCAACACTAATGAAAGTTGGCAGTGAATCAAGAAATTAATGTACTATAAGCATAATGCTGTAATTAATACATACATACATACATACAGGATGTATAAAGCATACTTACAAATTTCAATGGTGACTTCAGAGCGTGGTAGCGTGACGGAAACCTTCCGACAATGTTACAAGATACTTCGTTTCTCCTTTTTTTCACTTTATAAAACATTAGCAGCAGTGTATAAACTCAATACCCGTCAGGAGGCACGTTGAGACAATACTTTCCAAAAAAGTTAGTAGAAATTGGAGTACACAGGTGTTATTTTCACTTGTTATGTTTGGGACCCAAGATATATTTTCATTTTTAATAAAGCTCCATTGAATTCCAGTACAAAAATGCTTAGAAAATATGAGACAACGAATGTCATGCCTATTTATAGGAAGCGTTCTTTACTAGTAGAAGCTGACTTTATTATAAGTTAGCTAGCGTTCTCGCATTTTGCATTGGACTACGTTTGCCAGATAATGCAGTAAGTTCTTAATTTAAAATGACTGTAATACAAACATAGATTTATATTAATCAAATAATAAAATTACTTTATTTTCCATATTAGTTACTGTATCAACATCTTAGACGTAATATTTCTAGTACATCCGGATGATATAATGAACAGTGCAATATTAGAAGATGTTCCTCATATTAGATTAATAAATAATGATAACATAAAAGATAATACACCTGCGTTAATTTATTTGACATCAAAGCAGGGCTGAAGGCGGATACTTCTGTTTGACTTGCCCCCCTCGCCACCTGAGAGTACCATAACAGTACACCCCTGGAAACAGGATATATGGCGATCACTCGCGAGAAAGCTATGAGCCACCCCTGTGATGTATATGAAGTCAGATTCAAAGCTACGTCGTGGTCTAGTGGCTGGTCATAATACTACAAATAAAACGTGACTGGTGGATGTAGCGAGGGGATGCCAGCCTTAAGAATGGATGAGAAGTGATAAGGGTGTGAGGGTGTACACTCGTAGGAAACCCCACACTATGAACGTCCTCACCTAATTCATGACGTGAGAACCCAGTGGGATCGAGCCGGGGACCCCGAGAGATCTGGAGGTTTGAGGAGGAAAGGGGGGATTAGAATTTGTGATTGATTCCTGAATCGTCTAATACTTCCCCCTGCTGTTATAAGGAATCGAAATTGAAAGCCTCTCCGTGTCTCACTATTGACAATAACGAAGTTTCTTTATTTGCAATATGTTGTCTGGAATATTTATACCTTCTAGAATAGAAACAAAAAGTGTTCTTACGTCGCTAGTTGGGCACGCGGCATTTGGCCAAAAAATCATTTGGCATAGCAGTTGTTTGGCGGGAAATGGCCTCTTAAATTACAGAGCGCCATTTAGCAGACTATAATGCCAAACTATTATATAGGGGAGGGGGAGAAAGAAAAATACTGTACCAATCTATTTTTCTATTTGTGTTAAATACAATATATGATTCTGTGTACTATCACAATTTTAATTTAAGTGATTTGTATTCAGACAACAAAGAAAACTCATAGCTTATTTGAAAACATTGTACAGCATATATATTTAAAATTCCTTCTGTTAATCCAAGAGAAATAGGCGTATAGGTAGACTGATAACTAGATAGATAGACATAATGAAAGAGAGTTCTGCGCCTTTCACTTTTTAACGGGCACGCATATTTCTGAACACAAACCTCGTTGGTAAATGAAAATGTACATCTATTCGCGGTATCTTCATACGTTTTGGGCCAAACCTTTGAAAAAACACCCGATGTATGACGTGCCTGGAGTTAGTAATGAGTCCTGCTGTGGGCAAGTGTGCGGAGCGTGATAGGTTCGGCCTCCTCAATACACGAGTTTGACGTCTTGGCGATTAGTGTAGTGACTGCTTACCTTCAATAGGTTCGCATGATTCAGGTTGTTTTACGAAACGTTAGAATTGTCTTATCGCCTGTATTATTACCTCTGACAAAAAAGTAAATATTCAAACTTTAATTGATTAATACAATACACAAACCAACATTGGTAGCTAGTTTATACGTGTGTTGGTGACGAGAGAATGTAAAGGATAGAATGCATAAATAGTGTGAGCAGGTTTCCCTTGAACTCCACAGTATGTTCAAATGCAAGAAAATGAAACTAAAACACACTTTAGAATACTACAAAAAAATCATAACTTCGGATCATATTGCGGTTACTGTAAACATTCATTTGGGCCGTTAAGACTAACCGGAAAATGGCATTGTGACAATGTGTGAACATGATTTTTTTTGACACAACAAAAAATGTTTGAATTGTGCAAACGAATAAAATCAGTATTTTAACAAAATAACCTTTTCCCACTCAAAGAGTTAAATCAAATTAACTGCTTATTTGGTTGATATGACACAATGAGTTATTTTATTTATCGGATGGCTTTTGACTGAGAGAAGGTTTGATATTTTGTAAAATCACTCACAAGTTTGTCTCTAAAAGCATATCTAACTGAATATAGTCCATTCACGGTTTCTTCGCACGTTTAGAAACAAACATTTGAAAAATTCCCCCATGTATGACGTGTTAGTTATTTCCTAAATACCACGTACCAAGCATTTTATACCTCAGTTAACTCAGAAGTATCTTATTTTAGTTATATTGGAGTTTTACTTATATTTTATTTATATATTAAACAATTTCATTCATAATAAACACGAATAAAAATAGTGAGAAAAAACCTGTGTCGGTAGGGCCTAATGCAAAATATGATTACATCTTAGAGCTCACAAATTGGGTACGTTATCCTTTGGTGTAATTTCTAGTTAAGCTTAGTTTGCACTAGGCGGAGGACACATTATAAGAACAGAGGAAAAATAAATAATTCCAGTTATTACAAATAATTACTAAGCACTTTTTATTCGACGTTAAGATATAGAACTACTTTCCCTCAATCGCTACCAACTTTACTGGGCGCATGTCACTCAGTGAATTCGTTAAAATATATGCCACGCAGGAGCAGTGACATCTGTAATGAAAAAATATTCACATTGAAATGTTCCATAGTTTCTTATACATTAGAAAATACACGACTGTTTACGCTGAGATCCATATGACAACTATGGAAGCACCTTAAGATCTACTTCGCTCCTCATTTTGGATTCTTCCGCCATACGGAAAATTTGCATTTTCATATGCTGTACAGGATATTTTAGAAAATTACACCTAAAGGACAGCGCACCGCATATGTGCAATATTTTATTGTAGAGAACATTTTAACATCCCTCCATTTTATGCTTGAGGGCTTGGCAGGGGGCGGCATGCAGACTGGCTTATAACCTAACTTTAATTATCGCCCATGGCTTGCCCGGGATTCGAACCCGGAGCATCCCGCACCCCAACCGCCTGCGCCACGGGAGGTCGGCTTCAGTGTAGTAATATTTTGCATAAGGACTATTACTTACTAGGAATTATCAACACATCTATTCTCTCCCTATTTTTATCTTTATTATTTATCAACGAAATATCATAATTTAGAGCTAAAATATAAGTAAAACTTAAATTTGACCAAAAATAAAGTACTTTTATTCTTACGCAATTTATAATACGCTTTTAATTTATGACATATTTAGAAAACATCCAAGCACGTCATACATGGGGTGTTTTTGAAAAGGTTTGATTCAAAAAGTGTGAAGTAACTGCGAATAGACTATTATAACTTTATTTATGCGCAGTGACAGGTGTTTTCCGCGAAAATATTTCTGGCCATGTTAGATTCCAATATCCTCCATACACAACCACAACTCTCTTTGGTTATTGGCCGCGTGTTTGCGTGAGAAGACATGTTCTTGTATGACTGGGCCAATCGTAATAAAGTACTCCGATACTGAACGTCCATGATTCGCGGACAGACACTTGAGGCAAGTGACATTTAAAATCATCCAACCACGAAAGTGCTTATAAACAAAAATATTTTGGAGTACAAGTGATCTTGAAATCTTTTTGCGAAAAATATCGGCCCCTACTCATACGTCATCCAAGTGAGAGCGTGAGATTGTTAGAAAACTAGACATGTTACTACCAGTATACTAATTCGTACTGTAACGTGAATAAAGCGAAAAAAATTTTTTACATAAACTAAACATTATACTCTCAAAATAATGTGGCTGAGCGGTTAGCCTGCTCGCCTCCCACCAAGGCGAACCGGGTCAATCCAAGGCCGGGCCACTCCCGAATTTTTGCGTGTGGGAATCGTGCGAGATGATGCCGCTGGTGGGCGGGTTTTCTCGGGGATCTCCCGTTTCCCCCGGCCCTTTCGTTCGGGCACTGCTTCGTACTCACCTCCCTTTACCTTCATCGGCTCTCAAGAGCTCGTTAAGAGCCGCCCAAATCTTTTCACTCGCTCCCAGAAACAATGCCAAGGCATACGACTAATTTACTTTATTCGCTGCTAAATTAACTGGGAACTTGCATATAGGCTTTTCACGGTAAAATAAGCACTTTTGAAAGCCCTGCTTAACATCTACTTAATGCACGTTGTGTATTCTTCCGCCTGATGTAAAATTAACATTGCCATGACGTCATCCCTTTACCATGCGTCGGTCAAGTGAAACTGTGAAATTATTATAAAAGTAAATATGTTTCGAATTTGCTCATTTTTACACTTCGATGCTTTCAAAAAAGCAGAAAGCGAAAGAAATCATTTGAGTTATTAGAAATGGTTACCTAACACTTTTCATTCGAAGTCAAGATATTGAACTGCTTTCCCTCCATCGTTACCAACCTTACTGGGCGCATGTTCCTCAGTGCAGCCGTTAGAACACACGAAGGCAGGGGCAGTGACTTATTTCTAAGGTTGATTTCAAAAGTACTCACTTTACCGTGAGCAACATGCAGGCGTTAGAGATGTTGTTGGAACTAAGTGTGATACTCTCGCTCACGTTATCTACTAACGTTGTGGCAACGCCGTGTCGCCCGCTGTTGGAAGATACACGCCCAGCTACTTTCAGAACTGTCAAAATGGCGCAGAAGCCAATTATATATGCTGAGAAGCCCATGGCAGATAACAGGTCAGCTGAAGCTCGAAGGACGTTTCTTATGTTTGAACCGGGCAGGCGGAACATAATGCCATAAAATGTTACTGCACGGTCATAAATATAGTAAAATAATAGTAAAAAAATTGGTTTACCACAGTTTTATGTCGGGGAAAAATACTTAACTATATTTTTTTTTTGGAACACGAAGTCAGTCCAATTTCATTAGCCGTAAACAGGATGGGGTTAATTATAACTACAAGGTTCCCGGTGGAACCAGCGCTGGCCTCACCAAACCTCCCCTCCAGGAAGCCGGTACCCGATAAAAGGTCATGCCTGGAGCACTTCTTTCTAGCTTACGTTAACTCCTGCAAACAAAAGCTAAATCGCCTTTTTAGATGTTCAGGATTCCACCGGGAACTTTGCAATTTCGAACCGTCATGCTGGTCCGAAATATAAAACTAAAACTACACTAATCTACACACTCACACACTAACTATCGCGTCCGCGCTTTTCCTTCTTTCACGTTCAATTTAAGCATGACGGTATCCCCTTTAGCAACTTGCTCGGCCCAGTGCGTTCGAGTGTGCACACTCCCCGCCGCCTCGCCCCCGAGCGCAAAGAGCGTTCGAGTGTGCACACTCCCCGCCACCGAGCGCAAAGGGCGTTCGAGTGTGCACACTCCCCGCCGCCTCGCCCCCGAGCGCAAAGGGCGTTCGAGTGTGCACACTCCCCGCCACCGAGCGCAAAGGGCGTTCGAGTGTGCACACTCCCCGCCGCCTCGCCCCCGAGCGCAAAGGGCGTTCGAGTGTGCACACTCCCCGCCGCCTCGCCCCCGAGCCCAAAGGGCGTTCGAGTGTGCACACTCCCCCGCCGCCTCGCCCCCGAACGCAAAGGGCGTTCGAGTGTGCACACTCCCCGCCGCCTCGCCCCCGAGCCCAAAGGGCGTTCGAATGTGCACACTCCCCGCCGCCTCGCCCCCGAGCGCAAAGAGCGTTCGAGTGTGCACACTCCCCGCCGCCTCGCCCCCGAGCGCAAAGGGCGTTGTCGAAACCACACTGCAGACTGTCGGTACGTTCCCATTTACACTCACACATATGCAATACACAACTACGATGTCATACCGTCCCCGGTACATATATCCTGACGTAGACTATAGGGTATACCTGCTTCGTCGGAATTTAGGACTGTCGAGATCTGCCGCTTTTCCTTGGCGTTTTATTTTTATTTATTTTTTCATTCGACTTATCGAGCGGGATGCGACAGTGTTAACATACGCTGGACTCATATTCGGAGGTTCTGACTTCCGCTCCGGTTATCCTGACTCTTCGATCCTCCATTGTTTCCGGAGATCACTCCGGGCAAATTCCGGGATGGTTATTTCGTAAGGCCGCGGGTCGATTACTTGCTTGAGCTTGACCCGACCAAAGGAAGCGCAGTCACGCAAGAGCTAAACGTTCGCCACAAGATCATGAGAGTGCCCTGAAGTGTGGCGCATGAACATACAACAATTGTACAGTCGCACTCATGAAAGAGATGTACGGCAATTTGGCATGGTATAGGCTTTTCACGGTAAAATGAGCACTTTTGAAAGCCCTGCTTAACATCTACTTGTATACAAGTTGTGTAATCTTCCGCTGTATGTAACATTAACATTGCAGTGGGCCTCATCATTTTATTCATGCGTCGGTCAAATTAAACTGTGAAATTAATAAGAAAATAAATTCTTTACATATCTGCTAATTTTTGCACTTCTATGTATTAAAAAACAGAAAGCGAAATAAATAATTTTAAATTATCAAAAATTATTACCTAACACTTTTTATTCGACGTTAAATTATGGAACTACTTTCCATCCATCGTTACTAACTTTACTGGGCGAATGTCACTCAGTGCGCCAATTCAAGTATATACATGCAGGGGCAGTGACTTTTTCCAAAAATTCATATCTAAAGTGCTCACTTTACCGTGAACAGCCTATAACGCGAAATCGATCTGCCTATAAGAGACACGGTTAACCATGTCCCGTTGTGCCAGCCCGAAAGTTTTGCGTGGGTAGCTATTCTTCATTTACCTAATCAAGATCACGGGGTTTATGCCGGAATTGCGATATCTTCAAGTTACACGTAACACGCGTTACGTGTAACTTTAACGTATACGTAGAAAGTGATACTTTTGGATGGTGTATTTTGATGCTTCACGTAAGCCTGTAACCTGTGTGTAATTTATAAAAACGCCGGTAGTAAGTTTTGTTGCTTTTCAGATCGAAAACTCTCGAAATTCAAGTTATACAGGGACATAATGTGTTTTAATATTGCTGTGGCAAGAACAGTTTGCGAAAGTATGGCGTTCATGATTTATATAAACTCTGGAAACAACTAGGACATCGCCATAATCTCAAGAAAGAAATATCTCTGGAGATATATCGTAGACACGTTTTTCTTGTACATGAAATAAATCGTATGTAATAAATTTTTATCTACTGAGAAAATTAAATTGTGTTTAATGAAATGCATCTCATATAAGCATTTTTACGTTTCTGGAAACTTAATCAATGAATTGTGGCAATATAAATCTCCTTAAATATTTGCGAATTTTTCGTCCTCATTCCCGGGAAAAAGTCACTGGCAAGTGCGGAACATGAATTAAAAAACCCGAGCCGACAGCATTGCGAAAATAAAAATAACCCATGAAAAGCAAAGATAACAAAACATCGTCTCTATTGTGATTGGCCAGCGAGATCACGTTGTGCAGAGTCGCGTATCACGTATCACGCAAAAGCTAAGCTTTTACATTACGTGAACGTTATGTGAAATGATCGTAACAGGTCTCCATGAAACGCATTATTGAAGCTGCAACCGGCTTACGTGAACGTGTTACGTGAAACCTGAAATCACCTTGATCCCGGCATTAGAGTGACTCACCCGTCTGTCGCGGATTATAATGACTTGTTCGGATCTACAGAGCTGTAACTATTTATGTCGCCTGCGCATCACGACGTGGGAGAGAGAAATTCATGTCAAGATATACCGTACTCCGACTTGTAAGGTGGTGGACCGCGTATTCTATCATTCATATGTACATACGTACCTACATCTGTCCTTCATACGTGAATTAACGCTGAACACGTTAATTTAAGTTTACAGGTTCCTGGAAGCCGATATAGAAGAATCAAGAAATGGCAGTCGTAAATAGCTGTTTCTGCGTTCCTTGTGAGCAAATAGTTTGACGGAATGATATAATGTAGCGTGATATCTTACACCGCACTAAGACGTGCGAATTTACGGCGTAACAAATAGCTCGGCAGTGATGCAACACGCTGGGAAATGCTTTCTCACAAAGTTAGCGAAAGGTGTCATCTAGGATTGTCGTTTCTTAGTTTTTTCTACATTCGCTTCCAAAAAAAAAAAACCCTTCATTTTTTCCGCCAATGAATTTAGTGTTTCTTACAGCCGGTCCTGCGGGGGCAAGAATGGAAGCAAGAAGGGCTTCGGCCACATCTGCTGTCCACGTTTTCTCCAGCCTCCTTTGTCCAGTCGGCTCCGGAAGAAGGAGAGAATGTCCTTGGCACGCCCCCTTCCCCTCCCCCCCCCCACCCTCGACAGTAACAGTTATCTCTCCCTTACGCTTCCTTTCTTCAACAACCTCAGTAGTCACGCTGTCAAATATTTCCCCCTCATACTGCTTCAAATAGAGTTGGTCTAAAATAAAATTGAATTGTTCTGACGTCACCGAAACGTCATCATCGCCGCCGTGTTTGTCTGGAAAAGTTGGATGGATCTAGTTTCCGTGAGAATTTTATATATTGGGCAGGTTGAAAAACTTCGTTGATGTTTGACGGGCAAAGTCAATCAGAATCAAAAACAACATCCGTTATCTACGCCACGAAACCTTAAAATGGCGAACAGTTGCTTGAAACTAAATAAGGTTATGAAGATGATTAAAAGTGTATAGAAGATCTATGTGCATTACTGCTATTTGAAGTGATTATTGCAGGATTAAATTTTGAAATCAGTCGCTTTATATTTCATTACGCAGATATATATCACCGATAAATTTGATTTAAGTTGAATAAATAAATGAAAACAAACCACAATATTCGTCACATAAGTGGTGTAGGCAGATATTTATTGGAAGGAAGTGGGAAGTACATAAGTGGTGTTGGCAGATATTTATTGGAAGGAAGTGGGAAGTACATAAGTGGTGTAGGGAGATATTTATTGGAAGGAAGTGGGAAGTTGTAGCGTTTCCTTCACTGATAAAGCAGCGCCATATAAAATGGTTTTTTGATCTGAAGAATAACAGTAGATGTAGACAGCTGTACAGTATTTTTTTTTATTTTACTAATTTTTACTCTCTTATTATATCATTTTATTTACCTAATTTCTCATTTTACTAATAACCGACTACTTTTTCTTTTTTCATGTTTCCTTTACATTCGGGGGCGGGGATTGAACCCGGAAATTCCTCCTCCCCATCGCCATCCCTTGTCAACGGCCGTGCGTCACATTTTTTTTCCCTGTAATCGACTCCATTAAAATTTTCGTAAATAATTTTTAAATAAAAATTCAGACCACGTCCTTACAGTACAAAAATTTGGCAGTGTGGCACATTTTTTGACACATTCGAGATTATTTGATTAAATTTGTTGGGTAGGAAAAAAATGTGGTTCCATTTCTTATTCGAATTTTATCGTCGAATATATTTGAAGACGAAAATTTGACCGTGTGACAGAGGCTTCTCTGACAGACGCCACAAGAATACTGACTTGGCACGTGCCAGGTTTTCTTGGACACCGAATAGCCCGCGCGACCTTCCGACGTTAGGACACTTGGTCTCTAAAGACAGTCGCGGCCATCATTTTGGTTAAGAAATGTTAGGATAAAGTTTAAGAGAGTTATCAAAACTCTTAAAAGTTTGTTCGCTCGGATACCGCCACTTTGTACCCACACAAATATGACGTTAAGTAGGTATTTATATCTCATCGACAGCGAGGTGCGTTAAAGTTGGAACAAGTCGCTCAGAGAATCAGGGACAGTGAAGTAATAAGGTATGGTGTCTGTAGTAAGGAACCGTCACAACATTCTCCTGGAAGGATTTCGGGAAACCGTGGAAAACCTAAATGAATTACGGCTGGGCCAGGAATCGAACTCGTGTTATCCTGAATGCGAGTTCAGTGGTTTACCAATGCACCACCTCGCTCGGAACAAACATGACAATGATATAACGCGTAACGAAAATATAAATTGGAAAGTTTGAAAACGAATAACTCTAATGGCCCTGCCTACCTGCATCGTTTTTCTCCTCTTTCCCCCCCCCCCCCCAGGAGCGCGAGAGCTATAAGGGTCACAGTACATTGGCTCGCGCTACAAGAGCGCCATCGGTCCCAACGCAAAGGGCTCCGAACTGGTGTGCAGTGTTCTCGTAGTGCTGCGTGTATCTATGGAATTTTCATAGGTGACCCTATCCTTTTATTGACGAAAAGTCTGTAGCAAAGTTCAATACAGACTCCTATCGTAGTGTGGCGGCTCGTCTCCAGCTAGTATGTTTTAATACGCGGCAATCTAAAAAAATGGCGTTTTCAACTGTATTGGAGAACTCCTAAATAATATTTACAGCATAGGCCTACGTGGTAACTTGAAAGTACCATTCCATCCTCGTCTGGAGTGTGGCGTCTTTTCGTAGGTAAACATACTGGGGGCACGTTTAATAGCTTCGTAAAAAAAACCGGATTAAAAATACTGTGTAATGGCGTCATGCAGGCGGTATAAAATCAGTTTTTGGGCGCATACCCGTATCTCAGCAAATGAATCCTCCGGAGATACGATTTTTTTTGCAGGAAATGTAAAAAACAATTATCTACAGTTGCCACTTTTTACATTTGTCCAATAAGACATATTCAAAGAGAGAAAAAATGTTGAAAATGCTTAAATATGTCATTTTTAACGCTTTCCTGCGCATTTCCTTAAGGGACAGGACAAATTTATTTGAAGGCTGTTCACAGTAAAGTGAGCACTTTTGAGGCCCTAGTTAGTGTTTGCTTTCAACCATTTTTCAACCTCTAACCACCTTTTTAAATAAATATTGCCACGTAAGAAACATACTGTGCACAGTATGTTTCTTACATGGCACTCGGAAGGTAACATCTAAAGCTACAATAAAACATATTTATTGACTTTCATTACAAATAACAGGGCTTGCAAAAGTGCTCACTTTATCATCGCACGTAATAATATCCTACTGATACAGGTATAATTTGGGATAAATTCAGCTTCCTGCGAATGCACATCGCCGCCTTGAGCGGCCCATAGTAGTGATTCGTTATGGCCAGAAGCGACCTTGAATCGTTTAAGAACGTTTCACTGTAAAAAAAAGTGTAGTTTTTACTAAGAAATTGATTGTAATTTTACAAATACAGTACAAAGGTTTTTCTTGCAAAACTACAAGGGCCATGTTTGTAATAGACCTCAATAAATGTTCGTGCCTTACTGGTCCGTGTCCACGAGCGTCAGCAAAATGGCGGACACTCAACGACGTAAAACCATATATGGCTGTTTGTGGTAAAAACTATGGGTTATAAAAAGTGTAGATGCATGACAAAAGAAATGCACGGAAGTTTGAATAACGTAAAACACTTAAAGCAACTCAAATATTCATTATAAAACGACGATTTAAATAAAACGCGACTGTATTACTCATTATTTCTTAATGTTTCTTAGCTACATATAACTCTTAAAACCGCTCTTAAGACCTCGTTGTTAAGAGGCGTCCAAATCACTTAATTCAACAACAGAACTCTTACAATTAAATAACTTATTCCTCTTTACAAAATAACTTCCCTACATAGGCGCTTCGCTCGTAAGTCGTGTTGGTCTTGCGGTTGAAGGCGAGGGTAAGCTATACGAGGAGAGTGGGTCCTAGACCCCGTACTGGCGATGCGTAATATTTTTGTCGTAAGTTATATTTCGGAATATTTTTTTAATTGTTCTCTGTTGTTAATTTATCACATTTTGTTTTCTAGAAAAAAATAATAATTTTATGCACATTTCTCAATAACGTAATATATATATTACAAGACTATCTGTAAAATTACAAATATAAGTTTTGCAGATTTTACAAGAAAACTCTTTAGAGTTTTACAAAGGATTTTCTTGGCAACTGGGTTTCTAAGGATTTATTTTGTAAAAGTACAAACAATTTTTTAGTGTGAGTCTATTCCCGGTATTTTCACGCTTTTTGAAACGAACCTTTGAAAAATCAGCCCATGTTTGACGTGTTTTGTTGTTTCCTAAATGCGTCGTGTATATTTCTTTTATAATTTATATGAGTGAAAACAATGATAAAATGGGTGTGTTGTCAACGCCTAGTAAGAAATAGTTCTCATGCAAGATATTATTAAGTTGATTGCGCACGAACGCGGTGCGTTGTCCCTTTGATGTAATTTCGTAGACTCGGTTCAGCTTCGTTTGCATGAGGCGGAGGGATATCCTGGAAGTAGAACTTCAGCAAGGCTTCAGAAAAGTGCGAAGTAATCGTGAACACACCATAGGCAATCCTCTTAAACTACACAAGATTTTAAAGTACATGTTCTAGCGACATACAGATGCCGCTAGTGATAAGCCTGCTCTGAAGTCGGACCACGATATTTCAGCACAGAATGCCAAATTTGAATTAAAAAAACATCTAAGGTCATCCGATGACGAACCATGCATTAACTTCATCTACACAAAATAGCTCTTTCCGAGTGATGCCAGGGTTAACGTTGTCTGTTACTCGACTATTTCAATAATGACCCTTGGCTGTTTGGTTTTGCGCAGTGATTCATCTTGTTTCATTTGTCACGTAACATTCTCTTTCGTTTGTCTTTAAATGTACATTATACTACTTACTTATCTTCTCATTGATTTCTGAGTTTTTTTTACTTCTCTATCAAGTTTACAGTTTTCTAGTTTAATTCTACCGCAGGGCTATGATCGGGATAGTTTGAGTTTAAATCCAGTTGAGAAGTTCTTGGGGCGAACTGCAAAATATTGCGTAAAAAAGGTTCTGACGGAAAAAAAAATCAGATTTACTTAAAGATTAATTTTATATAAGCCAAGAGTGTAAAAAAAAAGTATAAATATGATGCCATATTTATTTAGTTATCTGCTTCACTGACGATTTAGTGTTTCAGTTTACTAGTTGTGCAATTATTGTTTGTCTTTTGCAATTTAGTATTTCAGTTTACTAGTTGTGCAATTATTGTTTGTCGTTTGCAATTTAGTGTTATAAATTTCAGGAGGTACAGTACCATTCGCAGCAGTAAAATATTTTCATTCGTTCATGAGCGTTTATCTGTGAGAAACATAGTCCTTAGGCGTTATCATCCTTGAAGTATGACATGAAGTAAAACCTAGGATGGAGCGATGGCGGCATAAAATGGAGAGGGAGACGGTAGCTCTCAGAGAAACACCCCATGTCATGAGTGTGCCCTCAGCGAGACACGAGCCAGTTACAACATCGCAACTTCAACATTTCTTAGTAGTATTTAGAAATTGTCATAGTATGCAATTCCTAGTTCTGATTTAGTTCTAAGGCTTTCCTTTCCATAAAATGGAGAGGGAGACGGTAGCTCTCAGAGAAACACCCCATGTCATGAGTGTGCCCTCAGCGAGACACGAGCCAGTTACAACATTGCAACTTCAACATTTCTTAGTAGTATTTAGAAATTGTCATAGTATGCAATTCCTAGTTCTGATTTAGTTCTAAGGCTTTCCTTTCCATAAAATGGAGAGGGAGACAGTAGCTCTCAGAGAAACACCTCATGTCATGAGTGTGCCCTCAGCGAGACACGAGCCAGTTACAACATTGCAACTTCAACATTTCTTAGTAGTATTTAGAAATTGTCATAGTATGCAATTCCTAGTTCTGATTTCAGTTCTAAGGATTCCTTTCCACAAAACACCATACGTTTGCGTTCTCTACACTGATATTTGTAAGCGATGCTTATGTCCCCTAGAGATTTTAGTAGGCCTAAGTTACCCTCTGAAATCGACTTTCTCAACTTTAAATGGTATTAACGTTCAACATTTACTTATCGCACCCTGATGTATGGTACATTTTCCTTATTACGTACAGGCTGGGCAGGTGTTTTTAGCGAAAATATTTCTGGTCATGACAGACTTCAATATCCTGCGTCAGGAACCACAACTTTCTTTAGTTATTGGCCGCGTGTTCTTGTGTAACTGGACCAATCGTAATACAGTACTCCGATACTGAACGTTCTCGATTCGTGGACAGACAGTTGCGGCACGTGATATTTAAAATCATCCAATCACGAAAGTGCATATGAACAAAAGTATTTTGGAGTACAATCTTTTCGCGAAAAACGCCTGTCCCTACGTATAAGTTATCAAATTAAATGAGAGTTGGGTAAGTTTACTGAAACTAAGTTTTACATTTTTGGATTCGGAATGAAGCGCCGAGAGTTCGTCGACAGTCTTGGATGACGATGGTTGGAATAACGGTGTAGTCCAAGCTTGCGATGTCAACAGAAACATCCGCCACGAGTCTGAAGTGACCGTTGCGCAAATGCTGATACGCCCTGCATTTCCCGTTCTATTTCCAGTTGTATTTCCTCTCACGCGGCAGAATGCAAACACTCGAGCTGATATCGCGTGACAGCAGCAAAGCAGTCCCAAGAGCTGGCCACCAGGGGGCTTATTCTAAGTTTCGTCGGTAACTGCCCACACCGTCATGAACCTAATGTCTCGCAGCCGACAAAATTATCGTCGGAATGAAAACGGTATTCGGAGTTATCAGTCGTTTAGCACGGGAGCGCAATCTGGCATCTTCGACTTACTGACTTTCTCCACTCCAAGCTAGACGAGCGTTCGTCTCTCTGCGCACGGTCGGCAACGTACCAACAAAATATTACTAGAATTGCTTGTTTTAAAATCTCATAAATATGTTGTAAAAACATTACTTAAAGACACGAATATTAAGCTTTATATTTTTTAGCTCGTAAACAATAGTATATGATTACAAGTATATGTTTTATAAGAAAATAATAGTGTACAGTTTTCGTTGATTTTGTGAGGAGTTTGAGAAACTGTGGTTGGTGGCCATGTTGACCAGTATTTTTTCCCCCTTCATGAGATATAGATGTTTACGTGTTACGGACCAGGCTCGTGTGTTTAGCAATCTATTTGTGTATGTGGAAAAGAAAATATTTGGTCAAGGCTAAGTGGAGGATTGTCAGCAGATGTTAATTATAGATTTCACGTATATCTGTCCTGAATAACAAAGGAATGCACACGTCTTAAATCGATTATATTAATATTCCTAACCTTGGTGTCCGCCGAAGTGTAGCCTATTGCAGAGCCATGGAAAACCTCGTGTTCAAGTGATTGCGAATTTTCCAAACAGTAGGGTTGCGTGTTTTGTAAATGTATTTGTAAACTGTTAATATACTTACTGAAATGCACGTGGCCTGATAAAGCAGAACTTTCCATATTTTAGTAGTGAGTGAATAATATTTGTTTATTTGTCCATATCGCAAATTCAACGAGTGTAAGGTTAACTTCGGTAAAAGAAAATCATTAAAACTATAATTATGAAACATAAGTAATTCACAGTATAAAACGCACGACGGTAAATGTAAACAAATGTTTCGCCACCTCAAGCCGGCAGAGCGCAGGGCAATCACTTTTCGCACGTAAAATCGCCAGCTGTCCGGTATTAGTCTCTATAGTATTTGGTCAAAGTGTGTGTGAAATGCTACATCTGTACAAATACGAACAGCGATGTATAGGCCTATGTATACCGTTTTGTTTTTCATTAAAGTTAAAATTTTCGAAGAAATAATTAGTATGTTATTTCCGTACGAGCAAAATTTTCCACTCCTCCATCAAAACAATATGCAAATCAAAACACCACACACTCGTAAGAACATCAAAATAATCTCTCCTCAAGAAAGACGTATAACTAAAGTTCCCCCCCCCCCCCTTAATTTCTGTTTCCTTTTTCCCTCGACATAATATAAACAGAACCCCAACAAATTTAAATTTAACTTGGCAATTACAAAAATTAAACAATTTGGAATGTCAACCTAGCTATAATATCCTACATTAATTATTCTACGTAGCTTATAAACTAGCTTTTTTTAATGTTCTTACCGCAGATCAACAGATAACTGTATTTCACGTATTTAGACATCACTAACATGTTTCTCAAGGGATGAATAAAGGCGTATCTAAGCTATGGTTATAATAGTTTATTGAATAAATATTTACAATTGATTATTTGTACTACATTAATGCGCTTGTAATAACATCCCACACGTAAAATAGTCTGCATCATGTTGTGCACAATGTGTGATGCATGTTTGTAATAGTTATAACCAATCTTTGCATGCTTATTCGTGTCGTAGATGTACGTGTAGGGAAATTATAACTCCATACAACACAAACACGTGCTGCACTGACTTTATACTACACATTATTTATTTCCGTATCATTGAAATACACGTCCACATTTCATACCGACGCCCGCCATATTGGTTTACCTACGAGATTCTAGCCTGCCAACTGCTCGTGAGCAGTTGAGAAGTTCCGACTCCGCTCGTGACGTCACTTGACCTTCGTTTCAAACTTAGAATACCAAATAGTAGGTTGGGACTGATAATTGTATGGATGCTACTTTTTTTTTCGTCGGTACAAAAACTTGGAATAAGCCCCAGGTGTTAGGGACTCCCCGGCAGGGATGTCCGATCGTCAGTGATCTACCATGGTACGGGGCATTCAAAAAAATGGTACGCTGGTACAAAATTATGGTACATTTATAACAAATGCGTAAAACGCAATTTTATGTTTGTTTTGCTTTCATTACAAAACAGTTGTTTTGACGTTGCACTACTGACATCAAATACAAATGAAATACAACATCTAATTAGCAGATAAATCATAGGGCTACGGTTTTTGGCAAACAAATCGCTACAAACTGATCATCTTTTATTATACTTTTGAGTCATTAGCTGCATTTTTTTAACTGTAGTCAGATTATGGTACATTGCGTACCATGACGACCTCGTGATGGTACATGATACACAAGGTCTAATTATGATACACGTACCATGTAAATGGTACGTGTATCATAACTGCGGCTCCAGTCCATATCCGATCTTCGTCTAGAATCTTACGAGCTCGCAAACGTGGATATTTCCGCAAGCTTCTGGGGATTCTGAATTTCTCCAAACGCATCTCTACGCTGTGAAATCACAATCATCCCAGTATTTCCGGTGTTTGATATTCTACACTCTGAAAGATTTTTTGTAAATTTACCATATTAGTGTATACGTACAGTGACAAAGCACGAATAGTAAAATATTTTCCCATACATCCATGGTTACGCTCCTACAGTTGCTCAGGAAAGAGTCAAATGCGGCAATGCTAAACATTCCCATATCTGCAGCCTGACAGGTAGTACTATTTCCATACACTGTATAAGTTAAAAACTTCCATTACAGTTTAGGAATTTTACCAGAAATTTTTTTATAGAGTAAGTCAAAGATGAAGTATCGATTCTTGTGGGAAAAAAACGATCGGAAATGTGCTGTCGAAAGCTGCCTTCCAATAGGCAAGCTCAGCTTCAAAAAGACGATCGAGCAGCACATGATGCATGCATACACGAATCATAAACAATAAAAAAAATGATATTACATGTGGAAGGAACATTACTGAGTTAAGAGATTTGGGCGGCTTTTAACAACGAGGTATTGAGAGCCGATGAGGGTGAAATGAGGTGAGTGAGAATGGAGCAGTGCCGGAATGCAAGGGCGGGGGAAACGAGAGATCCCCCAGAAAACCATCCAGCCAGCGACATCGTCCGGCATGATTCCCACTTACGAAAATGCGGAATGGTCCGGCCGGGGATTGAACCCGGTTCGCGTTGATGGGAGGTGAGCAGTCTAACCACCAAGCCACCGCGGCCCCGTGGAACATTTTTAAAAGCACCTTAACTCGACCTGTTAACTTCAGTAAGTGAAAAGTTTAGGTAACCACGCCCAAAAAAAAGCAAGTGAGATTACATTTGCATTGCAGAAAAATGTGATACCAGAATAGTGCTTTTAATTGTGTCACTTTTCTCTACAATTATTTAATAGTTTGAAACTAGCCAAAACCAGTAAATGCATGGAAACTCAGTAACTGGGCAAATTAAACTGCACCTTTAGTGTAATTAATATTTTTAAATACCTACTGATGTTAAATGAACTATCATGTTTTCTTTAATTTTACTATTTCATTATTATGTTTTTTAATGTAATGGTTTTTATTTAAAGTTTTAAATAATTTTACTATGGAAAAAATAGTGAATTTTACCTACTTTCATATGACGACGTTAAAACATTTCCCTAATCACACTGAAGTGCGCTGTTCAAGAGATTCGCTTGTCTAGGGAACAGTGAGGCTTGAGAAACTCTAGAAATCATCGTCAATTGCAAAATATTTATTCGAATACTGCCTATATGATCGAAATCTCGCAGAGCGAGCAGGATTTAAGAAATTTACACATTGTGTAAATGACAAGTTTCTGTTGCCACATTTAGAAAAAAATATGTTCAAAGGATTTTTTTAAAGTCTCGACTAAAGATGATTGCAGAAAAATATTTGAATAGCACAGAAAGCATGCCGTGCCTAGTTCTTTTTTTCTGTGATTATATCACCTTGTAAGATATCATAAATGTTCGTCGGCGCAGCGAGAACCCTGCAAGCCAGTTCAGTGATATTAGGTCGTAGAGGCGACGAGGGTTTGTGCGCGCTCCAGAGTAGCCCTAGCGCATGAAGTTGCAAATGGGGCGGGGCCCCTTAATCAGTGAGCAATCCAACCAATCTAAATGTAGTTGGAGGAATCGATCTTGCTTGGCGATATGGATCACTGTGTGGCTTGGTGGGGTACGTATTTCATTCACCCTCCCGTTTCTTTCTTCTACCCATTCCTTGTTTCGTTGGAAGGTGCGAGCCTGGTTGATTTTGGGAAGAGGGAGAGGGTGGCGGAGAGCCACGTGCCCTATCCCCTGGTCACAAAGCCAGGTCAAAGGCGGGCACGGGTGGAAAAAATAAAAGAAAAAAAAAGGAAAGCCAAGGAGAATGAACCGTTGACGAAGATGGGAAGGAAGGGACAACGCCGAAAAGGAGGAGGGGGGGGGGACGAAAATATAAACACAAGATAATCACAACTGCCCAAAAATGGAAAGAAAGACAGGTATATAAAAAAAATTTGAAGGAGAATAGGTTGTTGAAGAAACTACCTGAGTTGAGGGGACACAGGTCTATTGCATGCCGTAATTTCTTTAGAGAAGTCCATTCTCTCCCAACCTCCCCTCCCCTTTTCTATCGAGTCGTCTTTTGGAGAGAGGGTGGTCACGTATCACAAATATCTCGTTGGACACGCGCAGACCCCACCTCTTCCCCCTGGAAGGCATTTCGACGGGGGTGCTGAAATATGGAACAATTACGGATGGAGACATCAGGAGGTTTGTGAACTCCCAATTCTACCTACCATTAGTGTTGAAACAGACATAAGTCGTTTATAAAGACTGTTCAAGGTAAACTGAGAACTTATGAAAGCCTTGCTTTAGGTCTACTTGTATGCACGTTATGTATTATTTCACCGTATGCAAATTTAACATTGCCATTGACCTCATCACTTTATTCATGCCTCGGTCAAGTGAAACTGTGAAATTATTAGAAAAGTAAATATTTTACAAATTACCTTATTCTTACACTTATGCATGCTTAACAATACATAGGAAACAAAATAAATACTTCCAATGTTCGAAATGTTTTCCCAACACTTTAAATTCAAAGTTAAGTAATGGAACTACTTACCTCATCTCGTTACCAACTACACTGGGCGCATGGCAGTCAGTGTATAGGCTATTCACGGTAAAGTGAGCACTTTTGAAAATTGTCTCATCTGTAATAATAGTCAATAAATATAGGCTATTTTATTTGGGCCTTAGACGTTAACTTCCGAGTACGGTGAATATACACAATGTGTTTACTACTTACATGGCAATACTTATTTTAAAATATTGTTAAAGGATAAAAATGGCTGAAAGTAAAAAGTAACTAGGGCCTCAAAAGTGACCATTTTACCGTGGACAGCCTATATCAGTTAAAATATATGCAGTTAAGGGCTGTGACATTTTTCGAAGGTTGATTTCAATAGTGCTCATTTAACCGTGAACAGCCTATAAATAGAGACGCTGGAATATCGCGAGCGACAACTTTTTGCGCCAACTTACCTTCTCAAACACTATTAGCGTTTTTATGCTTTTATGAGTGAATAGTACATTTTTGTCTCGGCTGAAGACTTTCGAGGCCAATTTAGAACGTTCAATTGCAGTGTGTCAGAATTATCAAACGACCCAGAGATATGGAAAGTAACTTCCTATATACACCACAACCAATAATGAAGAAATGATATCTGAAATGTGCATATTACGCTGGATCCTAAGAAACAGCCAATTTTTCTTTTCCATCGTCTCTGCTTTTAAGTAGAGACCCAGAGAATTTCGCGGGTTCATTTCTAAACAAGTTGGAATTTACTCACATGTACGTACATGTTACGTTTGTAATTGGTCGACGTGTTGTTTGGCACCTCTTGGAGACAAATGAGACAATAACAAACATGCAATAAATTGTGCGCCCAATCACCGCCTTTTACTACCACAACATTCAACCTATAAACAGTTCTTATCTGTATTAGAGTATATAAGTCTGTGAAGTCTAGCCTACAGGTCATTGAACTCGCGAATTTCTCGGGTCTCTACTCGACCAATTACAAACGTAACATGAACGTAAATGTATGTGAATTCCAACTTGTCTAGAAATGAACCCGCGAAATTCTCGGGTCTCTACATATAAGATAATACGTACAGAATTCGTGTTATTGTCAAGAGGCAAGACTATGACCAGACGTCATTTGTCCATTGTTCGTTGCCTCTATGAAAAGATAAGTAAGTTAGTCGAAACATTGTGAATTGTCTACCTATATCCCACACTCACACAAAGCGCTGCGTGCCAAATTATCTGGTGCCCATATCATGTGTTAATTAGCTCATAACTTACCACCTAATAGCAATGAAAATGTTATTAGAAAATGCAATTAGAAGGCAAGATATTCTTTTACCCTGGGGAGGAATTGTGGAAAAAACAATGCATCTGAAACCCAAGATTTTTGATTGTGTGGACACGTATTGACTCGTGAACTGCCTTGAATACGTAGGTATGATTTCTAATTTTTAAATACGTCCGAATGTTAATTAATACATTACCTTCATGGATGTGAGTTTTCTTTTCCCCGTGACACAATAAGGAAAGACGCACGTCTAGAAATAATTACTACACCGAGGGAAGGTTTAGTTGCAGATAAGAACCAGCTCAGTTAATCACTCGTGAATTGCGAAGGTCACGTAATGTCCAGGTGCCATTCACGCTATCTTGAAGCACGGCCTTGAATGTTGCGCACTATTGTTTAGAAATATCTGAAGGAAAAAAAAACGGCTTATAGGAAAGTTGCTTTGCCACGTGACTGGAAACTGGGGCGAATTTTGAGGGCACTGGCTAGAACAAATATAATACTAATAATTTGTACTGGGCGAGGCATTCAAAACAGGCCAACTTAATAACTCGGCCACCTGTAACGATAGAGGAAAATGTTTCAGACAAACGTTGTTTGGCGGAAAGGGGCCGTAATGTTACGTTAATAAATAGGTATGTTGTACGCCGAGGGGTGACGGAAATATGGGGGTCAACTGCGGTATGTTAAATGGGACGATGTGGTTTAATGTTCACATTTCTAGTACTTCTGACACATGTTTGCATTCATCTTGCGAAGAGCTGTTCAGAGGTGTGTAATAAAGTATGTCATCCCATTTACAATACCGACGTTGACCCCCATAACTCCTTCATCCCTCGACGTAACACCAAACTATTAACGTCACATTATGGCCCCTTTCACCCCTAACAACGTTTGTCTGAACCATTTTCTTCTATCTTTACAAGTGGACGATTTATTAAGGTGGCATGTTTTAAATGCCTCACCCGGTATTTGAGTCTTAATATTTCCGAACTAGTTCACTGTAAAGCATTTTCTGGTAAACTTCTTGAACTGCAATGGAAGTTTTTAACCTATACACTCGATGGCAATAATAGCACACATCAAGCTGCAGATATAGTAATGTTTAGCGTCTCTACTATACAATGTTGGGAACTTTCCTGCTATTTCCTGAGCAAATGAAGTAACGTTACAATGCAATTTATGGGGAAAAAAATTACCACTCTCGCTTTCTCACTAGCTGTATGCACTGGTGTGGTAAATTTACGAATAATTTCTTAGAGTGTAGGAACAACGCACAGAGATAGCGAATGAAAAAATTGTGCTGTACTTATTTTTGCATAAATAGTTACCAGAATCGAAGAGTACTGAAGAATACAGAGGTGGTACAGCCGCTTATATCGCGAAATCCAACCGCACACGCCAGCAAAATGGCGCCACTGGCCAGCAAAATCTTGGAATGCCATTCACCAACCAGCGCCTTGCAACTTACTTGGCAGCCAGCAGCTTAGCCAATAGGGAACGCTTTCGCAGCATGCAGTAGCCAAACATGTACAAATCCCGTTCCCAGAGTTTTGTGCAGCCAATTTGAGAGTGGGTACGCCTATATCAAAGTAATCGCCACGCCATTTCGCATCTGCTTCATTGTCATGAATGAATGAATTTATCCGTTCCGAGTCTTAGGTTATGTCTACCAATCACAGACGTTCACTTTCGGAGGATCCTAACTCTGATTGGCCCAGTTCAAATCGCAGACACGCGGCCGGCAGCTAAAACGAAAGCAGTTAGTGTAGACGTAGGATATTAAAGTCTTGGCTGCGCGTAATTCGTTTTGGAAAATCAGGCGTCCCTTGTTGTCACGTGTTATTTTAACAGCGTTTTTATGAGCGAACAATTTTACTCTTTAACTGGGTTACATTTTCATTCGGTCCATATTCCGTCGCTGGCTCATTGCGGACTTCAGATATTCACAGTGATTCATGTCTAAACCATCATCACTCTCATTTTGTTACCAAACACGCGAGTTAACAGGCAACCTTTTTAAGTCTAGACTGTTATTAAAAGATAAAGCGAGCTCACGGGTTCCCTAACTATACAACTGCTGAATACGCAGACATTCCAGACAATTGTCAAATAAAATAGCTCCAGGGTTCTTGCATACTATACATAGTATAGTTACATATCGAGGATTAAAAGGAGAAAATAAACGGGGCAGTTCTTATTTAAGAAGTGCTCACCGGAAAAAAAAAAATATATTACCTAAAACCAGAATAAGCTATAAATAGGGACAGTGTTTTTCGCGAAGATATTTATGGCCATGCTAGAATTCAATATCCTACGTCCACAACTGCAATTTATATTGGTTATTGGCCGCATGTCTACGTGAGAAGACATGTCCGTATTTGACTGGGCCAATCGTAATAAAGTACTCCAATAATGAACGTCCATGATTCGCGGACAGACACTTGAGGCACGTGATATTTAATATCATCCAACCACGAAAGTGCATATGAACAAAAGTGTTTTGGAGTACAACTGGTCTTGAAATGTTTTCGCGAAAAACACCTGCCCCTAGCTATAAATATATAAATATATATATATATATATATATATATATATATATATATATATATATATATATATATATATATATATATATATATATATATACACACACAAAAAGTATACATATATATAGTATATATATAAATGTATACATATATAAATAATAAAAACATATATAAATTATATAAATATATATAAAATATATAAATACATATATATAAATATATATATGTATATATATAAGTGTGTATATATGTATAAGCGAAACTTTTTGTATAGACCATTTACGACTTCCAACTTATCTGTGAAGCTCTGCTGAAGTTCTACAGGATATTATTTCGCCTCATGCAAACGAAACTAGATTTAGGAAATTGAACTAGGGATAACGCGCCACATTCGTGCGCACTTAGATTAATAATATTTAGCACGAGAACAATTTTTACTACACATTACTAACGCACCTATTCTCGCTGTTTTTATTCATGCTAATTACAAATCTGATATAATTGATAAATTAGATAGAAAATTGAAACAAATATTCAATTTAACCAAATAATATAGCATACGTCTATTCTAACAGAAGTACAGAACGCTTCAGACATATGATGTATTTCGGAAACTACTAAACACGCCATACATGAGGTGATTTTTCAAAGATTTTTTTTATGTGCATATACTGCGAATATACTATACTCAGTGATTAAAATAAATTAGTGCACAAGCTTTACTCTATGTTATTACACTCTCTAGGGCAGTGAGTTTTTTAAATATAAATTTGTAAAATACGTGCGGAAAAAAAAATTAGACGGATTCACTGGCCTGTATGTTGTACTCCGAGCATACTCAAGCAACAGCTCTTTGTTAGTTGGATCCTGATCCAGTGAGTGGCCAATTATATTCCATAACCGGAAGTACGGTGTTGTTTCAGTGCTTCTTTATTCTTTGCGGGATCGTTACCGAATCAGAATCCTCAAGGGCGTGCCTTGCAAATTACGACTCAGTAGCAGATGTGAAAATAACGTCCAATTGTTTGGAGCTTAATTTGCTGTAAATGTCATTCGCGAAATTTACCAACCCGTAATAACTTAATACGATAAAGTAAAGACTGTAATTTTCGCATGCAATCACGCAGAAACTACAAAACTGTTTTCTCACTAGCTAATTTCTTAGTTTTCTGGAGTAATTTTGCTTGTAATGTTTATAATTTCTGAAGATTTGTCGGTTCAGATACAAGATGTGGAAATTTTTGTTAGGCGCGTTCTACAATGACACGCATGGGACGTTGATAATGTACGGATATAAGTAAGAGAGCTCGGCAACTCCCAACTCTTGGATGTCCGTGAATCCGTGTAGCCAATAGGAATCGCGTATTTGATTGATTGATACTCGTTTTCATGGCCATTGTTGTATACACAACAAGTATTTCGATTTGGCAGGGTGATTATCATTTTTGTTTTAGTAAATAAGCTAACATTGTGCGGCAGTAGTCTTTACGTATTTTTAAACACTGTAAAAAAATATACAAAATGAGATGTGTATGTTATGAAACCTGTATCAGTAATTTGCAACAGCAGCGTATTTTTGATTTCGTAAGTTGTAAGACCGTTACGTTTATTCGAATTGTAGAATGGTTAAAATTCATGCCGAATGGTCGGCTTGTTCCACTTGCGTTTCCGAGTCCGTTTTCTTACGTATACGTGCATTGTAGAACGGGCCGAGCTGGGCAGCAAGGTAGAGAGACGAGCTGCGGGCCGCCTGTAAGGTGGCGCCGCGCGCGGGCTGCGGCGGTCATCGGAAACACGCCTACGGGAGGGAACTACGTACGGGAGTGTGCCGTCAGTAGGCGCCTGGAGGGGGGCGTGGAAGGAGGAGGGGAGGAGGCGCCGCTCGTAACTCCGGAGTAACGATTCTCACGAGCGCGCGTGCGCCCAAGTTCTTAACAGGCGCGCCGGGGCTGCATCCGACCGCTGTTAACCCACTTAGCGCTGCACGCTCGAGTCCCGAATATGTGCCGCCTTCAGTGGCGTGTCCTTTCGGAGGGTCGAGACGTGCAACGACTCAAAAATAATCAAACGTAATACCGCTTGGTGCAATCGTCAAGGACACCCGATTCTGGCCAAAGAGGGTTCCTCCCTAATTGCATTTCAAAACACTTTGGCTAAGATTCTCTTTTTTAAAGCGATTGGTTGGTCTGAACTGATATTTATAGTTTTAAAAATATACAACAATTCTAATTTATTAAATAAAATGAAAAATTTTTTTTTTAAAGTGTACAGGGAAGTTTTCAAATATCCAGTAAGTAACTGAAATTAGAAAGATACTCTCATACATAGGCATTGTGTGGTGTATCAGACACTGAGAACAAACTTTGACTGCGTCTCCACCACGTACATTACAGTACATATCACAGACGTTCACTACTGCTGCAACCTACTGTATAATCCATTCACGCTTACTTCAGCCTTTTCTGAGACCCTGCTAAAGTTCTCCTTACAAGGTATTCCTCCGCCTCGTGCAGACAAGGACAACGCACCGAATTCGTGCGCACTCTGCTGCAACAGTATTTTGTATAAGAACTATTTCTCACTAGGCGTTACCAACACACCTATCTTCTCCCTGTTTTTATTCAAATTATTTATAAATGAAACATTATAATTTACAGATAAAATATGAATATCATTTCAATTTAACAGAAAAGAAAGTAACTTTTATGAACACACGTATAAAACGCTTGTGATACATGGCATGTTAGAAATAACTAAACACGTCATACATGGGCAGATTTTTCTCAAAGGTTTGATTTGAAAAGGGTGAAGAAACTGCGAATAGACTATATTTCTCATTTGACCACTAAAATGTCGCAATTTCTTCCTACAAATACAAGCAGCCGAAGAACAAAGGTAAACTGCATGTCTGCACGTAGGTTATTGAAGTATAGCCTGGCTGGAAGTAACTTATTTTCGCGAAAATCAGGTGTCCTTAGTAATCGTGTATTAGAGTAAGAGACCCGGAAATTTCGCCAATTAATTTGGTAACAAGCTAGACAACATATACTTTGTGTGTTCCAGCTTCATTTAGTTGCTGACTGGATATTGTCTCTGTTTTTATCTTGATCAGGAAGCACGGGTTTCGGTCCTTCTTTCCTTACATGTTTTATATTGGGTTGAAGGTGTTAAGGGCGTTCCTAATGAACAATGGCCGTATTATAAACGGTGACCAAGTGTTCACGTGGTTTAAGCCTAGCTTGTCCTGATATGAATTCGTGGAATTTCCGTGCCACTCATTATGATGTCACAGGATGTTTCATGATAACATGATCACATGTGAAAGCTCTTCTTAGATTTTTCCTTCAATCCTTTTCGCATCATTCCGACATAATGTAAAATTAACAACCCTCTTACTTAATAAATGCGTCGATCAAGTGTAGCTGTGAAGTGACGTATGTAAATATGTTACCAATACGCTAATTATAGCTACTAATAACATAAAGCAGACGTAAGAAAAATCCAGGGTTCACAATTTTGTACGTCTCTCTGTTAATTCGGCGTTAACACGTGGAGTTACGTTTCCACCACCTCTGCCAAATTAACTGATAGCAGGCCAATCAGAGAGTCCGTAAAAATATGCGCATTTACGGTCAGGGAAATTTTTAATGTTTGTTTCAAACGTGCACGATTAACGTGAACAAGATATAAAGCCAAATTTGAGGCATGTTTTAGAAATGGAACGTTAAATATTTCCGCAAATTACATTCGCTGAAGAGGTGTATGGGAAACTGGCAAATAAGCCTAGCCGTTTTATTCTTGGAAAGGGAACGGGATTGAAGAGGTTCATTAGACACATATTGAATACGTAGGTTGGAGCATAGCCTGTATTTCGTATGTTACCGTGTATGGGCTTTTTCCTTTTTAAATTGACAAATTTAAAGCAACTGGAGATAAAAATTCAAGGGAATGTGGTGGCCTAATGTGAAGCTATCAAAGTTAATTTGTTTATTGAAGAAACTGTTTTATTTAGATTAATTGTACTGAAATTCAAGAATGGAAACTTCAAACATGTTTTGCTCTAAATGCTAATTTAGCGAATCCGTTCTCCTTACGTAAACTGCAGTATTTTAATGAATATACTGTGATTTGGATTTACTATAGTTTCATTCTGTGGGTACGATATGTGCAACTACATACTGTACAAGGAACGGTAATTTGATTTAGCGTATATAGATTTTATTGTTCTGTGTTCAGGAGACAAGCCTGACTCACCGCCCAGTAAATTATGTTACCCTTGTAGGTAGTGCTTGAGAAAATGATGTGTTTACTTGGGAATAAACCATACCGTGGTTGTATCTTGCCTTGTGGAGATGGATATCAAAGTAGAATGAGTGGCGAGTGGTCATTTCTCATTGGTAATCGAACCATGACGCCTTGTACGGTTCAGAGATGGCAGGCCTAAACCATCGCAAAAAATCAGAGCATAATTAGGATTCCGTTGCTGTCGTGTATGCATGCAGGTACGCCTCTAGAAACCAGATCTAAGAAATAAGTAGGGAAAATGTGTTTGCTCTTCTTACGTAATATAAAGTCAAGAGTAGACCTATGCTACTTACTTAGAAGAATGTGCGAAAAAAAAATTTACCACTAATTGTGTTTATATTTGAGTATTCATAAGCAGTGACCGGGCTATTTTTTTACAGACAAGAAAACAAGTTGCAGGATATTTCAAACTCCCACGATGTTTAAAACGTAATAAATATACCAAAATTTTGCTACGGTCATTCGGCATATTGTGGGTTCGATTTTGGGCGATTGAACTAGTTTTTTTTCCTAAGTACGTTGTAATTTTCTTTTCGCTTAGCTCTCTAAAGCGTAACAGAACATTTTTATCTAAACTTAGAATAGAAAATTTGCCACACTATATCAGCTGCAAATATAGAAATGTGGGTGTTGTTATTATAAAGGGTTGGTTGGGATACTCACTGCGCATCTCTTCCTAAACAAATACAAAAATCTACCGTGGTGTATGAGAAAAATCTATAAAAGTCATGCATTCTCAGTACGAATGTACCTGCACTTACGTAATATATTTTCGAACATTTTTTTTGAGAGTCTGGTTTTCCATCTTCATTCCAGGTAGAGAACGGTGCAGTGATCGTTTACTCGATTCTTCCAATTTCCTCGGCAATTAAATTCAAGATTCCTTTCAACCTCGATGCATAACAGGATTAGGAAATATTATTAGGTTTATAGGGGGGAGGGGTGAATGCCTGAGCTCCCACCCCCTTCAATTTTCCTCTCGTAATGGACGCCTTTTGCTAAAAAGACCGGTAGAGATCAGTGACTAATCCGGCTTGTAGAGCGTGGGGAAACGGCTGTCGAAGATTCTCCAGTAGCGGCCAACAAAGTGTACTCTAATTAGCAGAAAGTATATTTAAGTCCCGAGCGAAACATCCACCAAAAGTAAATTGAGGTTAATTACGTTTTACTAGCGACTGGAAATTTTCAGAAATTAATTTAATCATGATATGCACGTTTGAATTATCTTTCTAAAGGGATAAGATGTTATCAGACATGACCTGGACCACTCTGAGTCAATAATATGTCTGCCAGAAGAGAAAGACCGCGTCGTTTGCTGTTTGGTCTGGGACAAAACTCTCTTTTCATTGGGACAGCAGCCATCGACCGTACCACTCTATGTAATATTCAGAGGACGGTGGATTATAAACTATACGTGCCAATAAAATACAACGTAGCTACAATTTATTTTTCGCGGGTATTAAAACACTAAAGGCTTATAGCAGGTTGAAAGTGGATACATTATGATATCTCTGCCAGCTTTCCTAGCACGTCTCTGTGTGTTTCAGTTCAAGTCAACCCTATCGATATTGGCGAAACTGTTCCTGCGATACCACCATTGCTGATACTGTGAAGCCATAGTTAGCTACGATTTTTCCCCATTAGTTTGTTTACAAATATATACCAAATCGATATATTGCATCAGCATCAATATTATTAGATTGTGTTTCCAAACGATACAGACAAAAAAAAAACGTATCGTAAAAATGCATTTTACGTTCATAGCCTTTTCTTCCGTGTAATAAGAGCTCTGCAGCAAACATTTCCCCACAGGCTCGTTATTCGTCACACCGTTGTGCAAGAACAGTTACGATAACGGCCTTTCTTCAGGACTGTGTTAAAAAGATATTTCTCTCGAGGTTCAAAGAAAGTTAAAGAATTCAACGCAGAAAAAAAATATATATATTTCACCATTGAATACAACCAAACCGTCATTCGTATTAACGTGTTAAACTATTTTACACAATTCACGCAGCAGCGAATCGGTGAATATATTTCAAATGTAGTTAATTAAATTCTTCAAATTCTTCTGCAACGTTACTAACGAAATTTACAGAGTTAACCAATCTGTACCCATGAAATACTACCATTTCAACTTATCGTAAAAGTGTGCATTACTTTTTTTGTTGTAGAGTTCCGTAGACTATATATATATATATATATATATTAGAGAGAGAGAGAGAGAGAGAAATATATATATATAATTATATACAGAGAGACATTTATTTATCTATGCATGTTTTATATATTAAGTGTAAATATTATGTGAATATTTGCAAAAATACACCCAACAATTTATTATTAACATTATTTTGTTGCAGCTGTTCAAATATTAGTTTTTTATTACAAAATACTTTATTTCGTAACAACATATAAACAGTTTCGTGATCATTATTTAATAGGCCTACGTATGTGTTCATTTGTGTTTACCACAAAAAAAAATCGGTTAAGCAAATTTCCACAAGATGTTTTAATACGTGTGTTCACAGTCACTGCAAGAGTACAGTTTCGCAATCTGTATGTGCGAAAAGATTAAGAAATGATTTTGGTTATCCAGAATTTCTGTTACAGCTGGCTCGGGGAAACTGGGGAAACGAGAGTGCTGCTACTGCAGTACTGAGTGAATTCTCACTGGTCTGGTGAAATGAGGAAACAGCTCCTTACACAAACACACACACACACACACACACACACACACCCAACAGACAATAACGAAAGGAAAGCCACAGGCGAGTAAATAATTATACCACAAACTAGACAACGACCCAGAAGCAAAATGGGACGTTGCTCTCTTTGTGTAAGATCACAGAACACTCTCAAAGAATGTAGTCAAATTAAAATTGAACTGTAAAATTTGCAGTTTCTATTCAAAACCTCACGATTACGCACAGAAAAGCCGAGACTACCTAATTATAATGGACTCTAAAAACTACTAGCTTACTAAACTGGTACTCATACATTCAGTATATATCGCTTGTCACCTATCCGCAGAGTTCCGGAGGCCACGGTGGCTGAGCGGTTAGCCTGCTCGCCTCCCAGCAAGGCGATCTGGGTTTATTCCCCGGCCGAGTCACTCCGGATTTTCGCATGTGGGAATCGATGCGGACGATGCCGTTGGTCGGGGGGTTTTCTCGGGGATCTCTCGTTTCCCCCGCCCTTTCATTCCGGCGCTGCTCCATACTCACCTCACTCACTGTCATCGGCTCTCAAGACCTCGCTGTTAAGAGCCGTCCAAATCTCTTCACTCACGTAGAGTCCCGCCAGTTCATTCGTAGGTATATGTTAGATTTGAAACACGTATATATTGATGTTACATTTATAACCTGACGGCAGTTGTTACGACACATTCTGTACAACCATGACACAGAGTACTATCACTATAGGCTATTCACCATGAACTGAGCAATTTTGAAAGCCCTGCTTACGATCTACTTTTATGTACGTTGTGTATTCTTCCGTCTTACGTAAAATTAACATTGCTATGGGCCTCATCACTTTATTCCTGAGTCGGTGAAGTGAGACTGTGAAATAAATAGAAAACTAATTATTTTACAAATCTGCTCATTTTTACACTTCGATGCATTGAAAAAACAGAAAGCAAAAAATAATAATTTAAGTTATTACAAATGGTTATGTAACACTTTTTATTTGACTGAAATATAGTGGAACTTCTTTCCCTCCATAGTTACCAACTTTACTAGGCGCATGTCATTAAGTGCTCCCGTTAAAATGTTTGCAGGCAAGAGCAGTGACTTTTTTCAAAGGTTTATTTCGAAAGTGCTCACTTGATCGTGAACAGCCTTTACAGAGGCGAAACAGTCGCTCATAGCGCGAAGTCCAGCCACGTCGATTTGCAAGGCCTCATATCTCCCTTGCTATTCAGGTAAGGTAAAAAGTATCCAATTGGTCTATATTGGCCAAATATTTTGCAGAGTGAATAATGTCACTAAGTTTTTCGGTCGAATTTCGCCCAAAGCTGCATACAAATATACACAGCTGATTTCAATAATTATTTCATTTTAAAGCAGATTTTGTTAAGCCAAAAAAGTGTTTTCGTCTAATAAAATACGTACTTTGTTAAGATCGACGTAACGTATTTCTTGCCTATTAAATTTTGGTTAGACAAAAAATATTTCATAAGAGAAACTACATATTTGTTTAACCGTAGTACAAACTCTTTAGTTTGTTATCTCAAGGAAACCTAACAGTACAGACACACCTGCATTAGTCTTCTATCTGTGTTGCATACATGGCCCCAATAAAATATTTTTTTATTGTGTAGGCAGGTGTTTTAAGCTGAAATTTCTCACGTTCGCAGCATCGGCAGAAAACTGTTATAGTCTAGTCGCGGTTTCTTCACACATTTTGAAAAATGTCTCCATGTTTGAAGTGTTCAGTTGTTTTCTAAATATGTAACGTATTACACGCGTTTTATTTATACTTGTATTTATGTTTGTATTAAGATCTACTTGTATACATGTTCTATACTCCTCCGCATTATGTAAAATTAACATTGCCATGGGTCTCATCACTTTATTCATGCGTCGGGAAAATTAAATTCTGAAATTATTAAGAAAGTAAAAACTTTACATATCTGCTCATTTGTACACTTAGATGCACTAAAAAGCACTAAGTGAAAGAAATATCTTGAAGTTATCACAAATGGTTATCTAACACTTTTTATTTGACTACTTACATGCTTAAGATATGGAACTACTTTCCATCCATAGTTACCAACTTTACTGTGCGAATGTCACTCAGTGCGCCCGTTAAAATATATGCATGCTAGGGAAGTAACTAAGGTTCATTTCTAAAATGCTCACTTTATTGCGAACAGTCTTTAATAAATAGTTCTTATGCAAAATATTGTTACATAGAGAGCGCACGAATGCGGTGTGATGTCCATCTAGTGTAATTTCCTTGACTTACTTAAGCTCAATTTGCACGAGGCGGGGGAATATCCTGGCAGTAGAATTTTAACAAGGCTTCAGAAAAGTGTGATGTTACCGTGAATGGACTATATAAATACCGACGGCTGAAGTCCCCGAGATACCCGTGTGCTCTCTAATACTTGGAGCTAGCGCCTTGCGGGAGTCCTTACACGCGTCTAAAATAGTAGCGACGAGGGGGCATCGAGCGACGCACTCGAGTTCTGCGCAGTATAAAGTTACAGACTACTTACCATTACAGAGGCGAAGTAGCCGCTTATTCCGCGAACTCCAGGCGCACACGCCAGCAAAATAGCGTCGCTGGCTAGCAACAACGTGCCGGAGAGCCCACCGCCAATCAACGCCTGGTACCTTACACGCAAGCCGGAAGTCCTAGCCAGTAGGGAAACTTTCGCAGCACGCAGAAGCCAATCAGACGCATCAACTCATTCCCAAAGCCTCGCGCAGCCAGTCAAAGCACGGGTACGCGCAAGTAAAAGAAAATGGACAATCACGCCATTTCGTATCCGTGTAGTTTTTTCTAATCAATGGTACAGTTTTTCTCGCAGGACAAGTAGGCCCTAGGGGCCGCGGTGGTTAAGTGGTCAGACTACTCGGCCTCCCACCTAGACGAACCGGGCTCGATTTTCGGCGGGACCACTCCCGAATTTTCGCATGTGCGAATCGTCGTACCGGACGATGCCGCTGGCAGGCGGAATTTCTCGGAGATCTCCCGTTTCCCCCCTGCACTGTATTCCGGCGTTGCTGCATACTCGCCTCACTTCACCCTCATCGGCTCTCGAGACTCTCGATGATAAGATCCGCCCCAAATCTCTTCACTCACTCAAGTAAGCCCTGTGTGACGGTTCCTTTGAAATAGACGTACACATTCGCAAATTGGATGTTGTGGTCCTGACGCGGGACTCTCGTCAATGATCCCAATAAATAAAATAATTTAACTATATCTTCATTTAATGAGTACAGACGTGCAAATTTCGCGTTATTATTTGAAGACAGATTAGACTTCAAACACTTGTGTTTTTGTATTACGTTTGTCGTTGGATTGCTGTTTGTTCGGCGACACCCTGGACGACTTTGGACCAATAGGAAACTACTACCAAGAAACTGGCCCAATCACGTCCAAACAAGTGAAAAGGGGAAGACGGGTCCTCATTGCCGCGTAAGCCAATAAACAAACGAAGACAACTCCAATATGTATACGACGATGAATTCTAGCGTGACGCTAGAAAATAACGCGAATTTTGCAGGTCTCTGTTAATGAGCTGTTGTCTACTGGCTAACCAGGATAATGCCCTGAAGTTTCACAGCCAGGCCATTGTATTTCACGAGGAATCTCTGGTTAATCAACGAACACCAGCAATCAACATGTTCAGTAGAGTGAGTGAGTGAAGAAATCTGGGTGGCTCTTGACATCGAGGTCTTGAGAGGCGATGAGGGTGTGGTGAAGTGAGTATGGGGCAGCACCGGAACGCTAGGGCGGGGGCAGCGGGAGATCATTGAGAAATCTCTCCGACCAGCACGAATCGTCCGGCACGATTCCCACATGCGAAGGTCCAGTGGCGACCCCGCAGGGAATCGAACACGGTTCACCCTGGTGGGAGGCGAGTAGTCTAACCACTACCCCACCACGGCCCCTACGATCAGTAGAATATCACCGAGTCAAGTGTAGCAGTTTCAACGTATCTGCGTTCGAATTCGCTGATTCGAAGCATTTTTAACGGTTTCGGGTGTTAGACGCGTTCGCGTCGGTAGTGCTTCTCGCCGGATCGATTGACATGTGATATTTAATAACGAAGCTCAAGGGAAGGGCGTGGGCGAGGCCGAGAGGCGAAAAGCGACCGCCGTCAAGTGGGGCCTATCGACCCTCAGCCTTCGTGAGAGTAGAGTACCGCACTTGTACAGCGCTGCGCAGATGTCAGCAGCACCTTCACCAATGTCATCCGGGGGCCTGGATAATTTGCCAGTTAATTGACTCCACTTCCATATGAAACCTGCAAATTTCACGCAAATGGCTACTTCCAACTTCCCTGAAGCCCTGCTAACGTTCTACTTTCAGGCTATTCCTCCGCCTTGTGCAAACAAAGCTTAACTAGGTCTATACGCCGTCGCGGTAATATGAACACTTTGTGCATTCTTACACCTTATGTAAAATTGACATTTACATGGGCTTCATAACTTTATTGATACGCCGGCCGAGTGAAACTGTGGAGTTATCAGAGAGGAAAATATGTTACAAAGTTGGTAAATTTTTTACACGACATTTATGGTTAAAATTATGCTCACAGATTAATGATCAAATTTTCTGAGTTATAGAGCTAGGCCTTTAAACACATTTAGAAATATTACGGTAGAGCATGCGAACATTGCTGTTATGTGAAAGGTCTCCACCAATCTTCCTTGTCTATGGTCTCCACCCGCCCAGTGAAATGCCATTGCCATTGAGAGCTCTTCCGTAATAATCTATCTATATGCGAGAATTCCTTGCTGGTGATGTCAGAAGATTATGTATGCGCAGCTAATAATTTTTGTATTTGCGTATTTCATTAAGCGTGGTTTGTCGTAGGGGCCTTTTTAGAACAGTCTCCTCAGTGAAATGAATTATCCACACGTGTCTGCCGCTTTGTAAAATGGTTTTGTTGTGTTCTGTGGTCCGCCATTTTCTGTGACCATCGCGAAGAGCGAGCGAAAAAGTATTTACGATGTGGAGTTAAAGTTTGTTGGTTTCAAGAAATGGTTCAAGTGTTTTGTTAATTGAATAAGTCAGCAAAGAAATTATTTCGTATCAATGCTCGACAAAAGTGATTTTAGTGAAGTAATCGTCCAAAGCTCGGCACGTGTTTAGGAATTACGAAGTGAACAGTAAGTTTGTGTGTTTTTTAAATAATATTTTCTCAGATTGTTGTTGGAATATTTGAAATGTATTTGGACTTTTATAAAACCTTGATAGAAACTCTCCTAACGATTTTTACGTGGGAAGTTACAGTTGCTGAACAAGTTTACGTAGTGCATTTCGCACATCGGTATTAACAGTGATGTATTTATTGCGTTTTGTTCTTGGATGAGGTTTTCAAATGCACGTGACCTAAATAAACTTCCTTTTAGTGTAGTTCATTAAATAAAAAATGCATTGATATTTATGTGTTCAGTGAATGTTATTTCCATACAAACAAAATTTTCCACTGCATCTTCAAAACAATGCAAGTACCAATCGCCCTCTCTCGTAAGAAGAACCCCAAAAAAAAATCACGTCTCACGAAATACGTTAAACTAGGGTTCCCCACCCCATCGATAAAATAAACAGAACCCAATTATGTGGCCATAACAAAAATAAAACAGTTGGGAATGGCAACCAGTAATAGAAGCCTAAGTACTGGACAGAAGTTGTCAGTCTTTCAATGCCTGCCATTGGATTCGTAGTTTGTTTACAAAGACAGAACATCTGTGGCGGAGGGATGCATGGTAGCCGCACTTCTATTCGAGAACTGTCGAAATTTACTGAAGTTACATGAAACATTCGACCTGTGTGCTAAAATCCACAGTCCCATACTTACGCGAGAACCTGGCATACGGCTTTAATGCTTGCCGCTTCTATTAGGAGTAGTTTCTCTGTTTTGACTCGACTACACGGAATTCGGCCACTCAAGCGCTAACATGTAGAACTATCTTTGATGCAGGTTGATAGTCATTGCTGTTTGGTGTCCTTGAACACGACTCTCGTCGCAGGAGATATTCAATCTGCTTTACGATCCACCACCGGGCTCAAGCAGACATTTCCTTCTTGTTGAACCCACTTAATATTAGGACACTCGGGACTGGTAGCAGCTGAGAAGTAAATTGAAGAGTAAGAACACAGAATGGATAATTGTACAGATACGAAACGGCGTGGTGGTTCCCTTGATGTGAGAGTATAATTTTTCTAATTGGCTGCGCGAGGCCTTGAAAACGGGTATTGTGTCTGATTGGCTACTGCATTCTGCGAAAGGTTCGCTATTGACTGGCTTGTTGGCTGACGTATGTCATCACTGAAAGGTTGCTGCAAAGTAAGGACATTTTAAATTTTCTCACGGCGGGCAAGCCATTCTGTTGAATAATGTAGAAGCTATCCCTCAAATCATTGAACCACGTATAATTTGAACCACTCCGGTGAGTGGACTGACTGGGCAGGAGAACAGCTAGGAAGCAAGCAAACGCATAATATATAAACTAAAAGAATTAACATCATAGGTATGCATAGCTCAGTTGACAAGACTACATTTCTCGGGTTTGTGGAGAAACGGGATTACCCCGAAAAAAAAATCCACCTATCAGTGACAACGTCGGCCAAGTTTCCCACGTTTGAAAATTCAGAGTTACCCAGCCGGAAGTCGAACCTGGTTCGAAGTGGCGGGAGTTGAGTGAGTTTTACCTTTACACCACTGCAGTTGTTTAGAAAATCATTTTGTCTAAATCACGTGGAAAGTACAACATTTGTCGTCAATTCCACTATCACGCTCTTCATTGCTGGATGAATGGCACTCAACAAAGAGAGAGAGCAGCCGATATGTACAGTTGCGTAGCTAGCTGTCGAAACTACTGCTCCTCATTGCTGGTTGAATGGCACTCAACAAAGAGAGAGCAGCCGATATGTACAGTTGCGTAGCTAGCTGTCGAAACTACTGCTCCTCATTGCTGGTTGAATGGCACTCAACAAAGAGAGAGAGCAGCCGATATGTACAGTTGCGTAGCTAGCTGTCGAAACTACTGCTCTTCATTGCTGGTTGAATGGCACTCAACAAAGAGAGAGAGCAGCCGATATGTACAGGTGCGTAGCTAGCTGTCGAAACTACTGCTCTTCATTGCTGGTTGAATGGCACTCAACAAAGAGAGAGAGCAGCCGATATGTACAGTTGCGTAGCTAGCTGTCGAAACTACTGCTCTTCATTGCTGGTTGAATGGCACTCAACAAAGAGAGAGCAGCCGATATGTACAGGTGCGTAGCTAGCTGTCGAAACTACTGCTCTTCATTGCTGGTTGAATGGCACTCAACAAAGAGAGAGCAGCCGATATGTACAGTTGCGTAGCTAGCTGTCGAAACTATTGCTCTTCATTGCTGGTTGAATGGCACTCAACAAAGAGAGAGCAGCCGATATGTACAGGTGCGTAGCTAGCTGTCGAAACTACTGCTCTTCATTGCTGGTTGAATGGCACTCAACAAAGAGAGAGCAGCCGATATGTACAGTTGCGTAGCTAGCTGTCGAAACTACTGCTCTTCATTGCTGGTTGAATGGCACTCAACAAAGAGAGAGAGCAGCCGATATGTACAGTTGCGTAGCTAGCTGTCGAAACTACTGCTCTTCATTGCTGGTTGAATGGCACTCAACAAAGAGAGAGAGCAGCCGATATGTACAGTTGCGTAGCTAGCTGTCGAAACTATTGCTCTTCAAATTTGAACGTGCATAGTGTGGTTAGGTATGATGGGAAATCGCGAAAATCTATTGAGCCAACATATTTTATATAACTCTGTAAATAGTTTTTTTCTTTCATGATTGGATGAACAAAGTTTTGACTCGGCTAACTTGTTTGTAGACCAATCACGAACGTCCTGTCTTATAGTAACAGAATCCTCATTGGTCCTAGTGAAATGAGGTAGTAGCTTCATACATGCACGATACTCAATAAGGAAAGAATACTGCCGGACAAGTGTACAGTACGTTGAATCCAACAAACAGTTAACTTTTCCCGCGATAAACCATCATCTCGAAGTATGGTGTATTGCACTCAGTTGTTCAAGTTTTTCGTAACCTCTTCTGTCACCACGTCCAAAATCAAAAACGAGTTGCACATAAAGCAGCCTTATGGTGGAACTATACATAACAGACGATCAGTGTCCAATGCAGTGAGTGTCTGATAATAAGTTATGATAATGCCTATCCTCTGGTTTTGTGAGCATTCGATGCTAGTAAAGGCTGTTCACTATAAAGTGAGCACTTTAGAAATGAACCTCAGGAAAAAGTCCCTGCCCCTGCATGCATATATTTTAATGAACGCACTGAGTGACATGCACCCAGTAAAGTTGGTAACGATGAATGGAAAGTAGTTCCATATCTTAACGTCGAATACAAACTGTTAGGTAACCATTTGTGATAACATAAAATTAATTCTTTCACTTTCTGATTTTTTAATGCATCGAAGTTTAAAAATTTGCAGATTTGTAAAGTATTTACTTTATTAATAATTTCACAGTTCCATTTTGCCGAAGCACGAATAAAGTGATGAGGCCAATAGTAATGTTAGTTTTACATAAGGCGGAGGAATACAAAACGTGTATACAAGCAGATCTTAAGCAGGTCTATCAAAAGTGCTCATTTTACCGTGAACAGCCTGTAATAACGAAAACTCCACAGGTAGTCACAGGTTGTAAGAAGTAATCTAGAGAAACGCAGAATACACCAAAATAATACTCGACAGCAAACACGTGAGTTTATAAATGAACGCGTGACCGAAAGGGTTAATTCGTTTAGGTAGGTAACTGATATGTTAAACTTTTATGCGACGCAGATTCGAGGTAACACACATAGGCCTACACATGTGTGAAGCCACATTATGAATTTAATTAATTATTCACAGGTTTATTTTCATACAAATTGAGTTGGGAGAATGACGTCTTATGGTCGTCAGTATCATTAATTAAGTAGAAGCGAAACGCACCATAAATACAGAATTAACCAACACGCTAGAGAAACAAGAGTACTACATAAAAAACCATGCATCAAATTAATTTGCATGCATGTAATAACATTAAAAAATACGGCTTCGAGCTATAATCTTTTTAATTGTTTTATATTTGTTATGTATAATTTGAAGCATTGTAATTGAATTTTACTTGTAGCACTATATTTTGCGAAAAGTACGTATTTCAAACAACTGTGCTGAACTGGGTGGCATCCATTTTACTGCGACTATTATGTAGTAGAGTAAAATCGTTTTAAACTGGAAAATACTCATTTGCGCGAACATTATTTTCCTCGCAGTCACCTAACTGCACTAACGGAGTGAAACTTAATTGCTGATTATGAATGCACGTCATTGTAATGGCGAATCACTGGGAACAAACTGAATAATGAGTTTTCCCCGCGACAAAAATTACGAATTTATTATGCCACTTTTTTCTTGTTTGCTCTAGTTAACGTGCCGTGTAGATTCAATTTTGCTGTGTCTATTATCCTAAAAGAAAAATCTGGTTTGGTTTTTAAACTTGCTTTAATGAATAACTTCTGTGAAATATTTTATACGTTTCAATGACAACGCAGCGACATATTTTTCGGCAATAGTCATTTTATTAGAAACACTGAAAAAAAATTAAAAAAAAAACACATAAAGCACATACAGTTAACGTCGTTTCCACAGTGGTATCCTTCTACGGCGTAGAAAGATCCAGAGTCCTTATATTTCAAATCAAATTAGGATAATACAATTGATGTCTTTACCGATCAAACGAAATGATCCACGGGGCCGTTATTTTTCTGCTTGACTGTAAGGAATATGCTTTTCTTCCTGGAAAGTGTGACACAGTTCAAGGTTCCCAGAAATCTTGTGTGTTCGTAGAATAAAAATGACAGATTTCGCAGCTTTTCTGATTACACCAGCCGCTACAATTTTTTCTTTGGCTGCTGCCTTCAGAATGGGATGTAAATTCTGTGAACAATGTAGTACTTTATTCGCTGGTCTTGCTTCTAGATTTTTATTCCTCAACTGCATATCGGACACTAAAAGCGATTGAAGAATGTCATATCACTAACGAATTTCATAGTCTTTCTTATTGTATGTATGAAACTCTAGCTTGTCTGTGAAGTTTCTATACTTTGGTGGGGAATGGTGAGATTTGGGCGGCTGTTAACATCGAGGTCTTGACAGCAATTAGGGTGAAGTGAGGCGAGTATGAAGCAACGCCGGAATGCAAGGGCGGGGGAACGGGAGAGCCACGAACGATAAAACCCGTCGACCAGCGCCATCGTCAGTCACGATTCACGCATTGGAAAATCAGGGAGCGACCTTGCTGGTAACTGAAGATGGTTCGCCCCACCCCCTTCCCCTCCCCCTTGGATTGGGAGGCGGGCATCTCAACCACTACACCACTGCGGCTCCCTGTTATGCTTTAGGTGGCAGTTGTTGTGAGTCTGCATCGAATAGAACGCATTATACGCAGAGAATATGCGACCGTAGAAAATAAATTTCTGAACCGAGAATTTTTCAGCATCCAAAAATTGTTAAATGGAAATGGTAATTGCGATTTAACTCTTGTCGTGGTCCTGTTTGTCTGATTCACTCTGAGATATGCATTCTTAATTATTTCTGCAGTGATCGTTGTTTGTACCACACAGAAGACAGTTGGCGCAACAACTATAAATACAATAAATAAATAAAAGTTTTGTTGTTTATGGCTTTGCCTACCAAGCCTGTAGCCACAGATTTTGAATGCATATTTTTAAATATAACTGCTTCAAATAAAAATCATTTAACGCAACTTACTCAGGAAATACTACAACAGCAATTTTTTTTTTTTTAATATTTTTGTTTGGTAAACTGTAAGTATTTATGTCGAATTAAAAAAAAATCATATCATACATAAAATTGGCACGATTTATTAACATTCTAGTATCACATAATATTTGTAAATTAGGACAATATTTGCTTCCATCGGTTATCTTCAAAATTGATGTATTTGAAAAGAATTTCTTTAACATTGAATCCTCAATTAAAATCTGTGGCTCCATGTTTGATATTCAGCGTCCTTAATACTGAATATTTGTATATATCTACTTGAAATCGCATTACAGTAGGCCTGTGTAAATTTTCTGCAGTAAATTTTTTCTAGGTTTTGAAACCATAAGAATCGAATATTTTACACAAAGGAAACTTCTCCAATACGAAGGTAATGAAACTTTTGAAATGCAGAAAAAGGACAGAATTTTAGTACATCTCTGGGATGTGGGTTTGACACGTATTAAATATCACACGAAAATGTTGATGTAAGGAGTATCTATAGTCATGATAACGGCTTGTTATCAGTTGTTTAAATATTAAGTTTTCTGGGCACGCCCCTGTAACTAAGACGTTCTAATTTTCCAAAGGAATAATAGGAACTTCGTATACAGAGAGCAATCTTTGTGGAAGAAATGCAAGGGCAAAGACCTTACATCATCTATCTAAAATAGTTCTTTTCAGACAATGGAAGTTAAAGAGTTTTTTCTTATCACGTCCACTTGAATTTCTCGTCTAGAAGTATTTATTTTCCGTATGCCAATAAGTTATTCTTAACGTTCCTGATGAAGGCCATATTTCAGTTGACCATTGAGAAGTAAATAAGACGTTTCATCTGTTTACATTTTAATAATTTTAATGGAAACTTCCTGAAAACTCGACTAGCGATGAAGACGGAACATAAGTATAGGGAGAAAAAAATCACTGCATATTTGAGCATATTTCTCATCAAGTACGCACTAAAACTGAAATAATGGAAACTGCACCGTTTCAGTGAGATCTAGCTGCGAGTCAGCGAGAATTACCGCACTTTCCTTCCACTGAAACGCCGCTGAACGAAATGCTTGTGATTTTAAGTGAAACCCTTTTCTCGTCTTCGGTTAAATGTTATGATTTTGATTTTCTAGCTTGTCCCGAAATGAAACCGCGACTTTTTCAGGTCTCTAGTAATAACGCCCGGCCGTTATAGATATAATGGAGTCTCACGACTTGAAAATTTTCGCCAGCAAGTTGTACCTATTTTACCGCCAGCCCGTCAGCTCTACAAGTTCGCGTATCTGCCAGCTGGTTGCCGGGCCGGCAATGTGTTCGACAGCTCTACCTCGTTGATTTTCAAAGTGGAGGGAGGGGGTACCACCCAACGGAGGCGTGAAGACATGCTAAGAGGGGCTGGCACCGAGCTGCTCACTTGTATAGTTAGTAAATAGAATTCAAAATTTCTTTATAGGACTGTAGTGTAGCTACCTAGAGCTAATGCAAAACGATTTGTGTTCAATAAGCATTACAATTTAATGTTTAAATAAAATATTTGAGACTTTTATTTGGTTTTTGTTTTACCCTTATAATAATGTTGTGATACGGGAGAGGTAGTTTTTTTTCTCAGAAGGGAGGCGTGATAAACTAAAGTTTGGGACCCCTGCTCTACCTGGTGATGACGACGATGTATGTCGGCGGCGTGCGTGAAAGAGGTGTGTTGGTGCGATGACACCTTTACACCCGGACATATGACCGCCCGAAACAAGAGCTCACTCGGTCGAGAGCCGGCGGGAAGTGCATCTGTGTTTGCTGGCATGTCCGCTTGGGGCGCCAGCAGTGTGGACGATCGGCGGTAACGGCCCGCGGGAGTTCTAACTTTGTAAAGAGGGCACTGCTGTGTCGGAAATTAATTTATGTCACCAGAACTTTGGATATATATTTAGATTGATCTACCATTGTATAGTTAATACAAATAGCACCGTGTACACCGGAAATAAAGTGTTATTGGAGGAGAGGATAAACCAATAGGATTTTAGGTGGGGTGGTCCTCCCCTGTAGGATTTATCGGTATTTATAGATATTTCAGCAGACAGGTCTGGCAGCAGACCTGGATGTTGGGGGCGACTCCACAACTGCAACTTGAAATATGAGAAGAAACCCGGAAATTTCGCGATTTCATTTTTGGACAAGCTAAACTTCAAATACGTGTACATTTGACTTTCTGTATCAATTGGATAGTAATTTGTAAGACACTCCCTGAAGGAATCTGAGCCAATAACTGACCTGCAAGAAACTAAAACCGAATACTATTCTACCTGTTCTGCAATGAAACTGGCCAACATCCAGCGCACAACTAACTGAGGCTCTAGTACAAAAAGGACTACGGTGTCCAGCTTGTTGCTAAATGAATCCGCGAAATTTCCTGTTCTCTAGATATGAGATAAGTATTGCCAATAGGGCCCATAAGGCCTGATTTTCAGTAGGAATGAGTGTGGTAACCCATAAAATTGTAGATCATTGAGAATTTCCTGGTGGTGTCAGAATTTAGCAAACAAAACCATTCTATGTAAAATTTCTACTAAAGAAAATAATATTTTCTTTAGTAGAAATTCAAATATTTTCACTTTAAATATGTTAATACATAAAATATTCAAAGCTTCCAGCATTTGTTTATGCATAAAAAGATTGAAATTATTCAGCATTTATTAATTCCTGAAATATTCAATGTTTCTAGCATTTATGCATAAAATATCCACAGTATTCAGCAATTATTAAATGCATCAAATATTTGAAGTTTTCACATTGTTAATGTACAAAACAATATTTAAAGTATTTTTGCATTCAATATATGAAATGCATAAAGTCTTAATATGTTTTTAGACAAATACCTTTGCAAGCGCTAGAGATTGAGTACAATATATTCATTATAATTCCCTGTTTTTAAGAATAAAATTGTTCTTCTAGAACAAAGAATTAAAAACTATTAGCGTATAAAGTTTGGTAATGGAAGAGATATCTTCCAGGCCTTCATAAAATAGACTTTTGCTTGAGTTTTAGCATAAAATATTTTCTCGATATAAGAAATTTTATTAAGCTATAGTAGCTGTTTTAACTAGCCTAGAAGATAAAAAGTGAGTATGTTTACAGGCATTTGTAAAGTCATATGGAAATGAAGGAAATAACAAGATTGAGAATTTGTCAAATCTTTTAACTCGTGTATACCAGGAAATTCCATAGTCATGTTGTAGATATGGTAGAATTTTTGTTAAGGACTTTTTAACGTCTCCAGGTTTCATGCTTGAAGGCTTGGCAAGCGACGGTTTGCAGACTAACTTGTAACCTAACTTATATTAACGCCCGTGCCTTGCCCGGGATTCGAACCCAGAGCCTCCCACATCCCAGATCGGTGGCGCACCAACCGACTGCGCCACGGGAGATCGGCTAGTATGGTAGATTTTGTTCTTTTTTTATACTACATGTATAGCTATGTAATGTGGGTATTGAAACTTTAAATATAGCTATTTTTCATAACTCATATGTGTTTGCCTGTGTAATTAGCTTTTTTTTTTTTTTTTTTTTTTTTAAGCCCTTGGGGATTTTTAATCTGTGTGGTTATGACTTTTGTCGTTGGTTTGTCTTAGAGATACAGAGTCCTTTCTTCGTTCTGAGATGAAGGTATAAATAAGCAAGGGCCACCGAACATTAAATGGAAAATTGTTGGAATGAGTAAGTGTAACAAAACACAACGAGAAATTGCAGCTCAGTTGGATATTTCTATGGCATTCGTATCAAACACAATACATTATTTATAGGAGCCAGGTGCATAATACACCATGTGTAAACAATATATTTAAAGAACTAACAACCCATGTAGCAAGCCACAGACGGCCGACTGCGGTTTTACTGCTGGCACTGAATACTTATGGGCCGATAATGGCTGACTGATGGCAGCAGGAAACTTGGCATGCCATCAATGGCACGTTAATGGGATGTTGATGGAAATAATGAAACTGATGGTTGAGATGAGGTGACCTATCAAAGGCCTTTAAATGGCTTACCTACTGTATTCCAGCAATGGCCGCACATAACCTATACTTATTGCTGGTGAAAGTATGGGTAGCCATCTATAGGCCATTTGATGGCTGTGAAGTGGTACATCGATATACCGTTACTGGTGCAATTTTACGTATTATGGGAACTTTTATGGCTCCCACTCTTCGCAGATAGCTTCTTCAAACTACGCACACACACGCACATATATATAATCATAGAACAATGATACAACTGGTAGATTATTTGTAAATATATAGTGATGGGAATATTTAATGGCAAAATGCTGTAAATAGAGTATTAGGTGTGACTTCGTGACTGCTATTGAATAATTTGGCATAGGCCTATGAAGTATTTTATATGTATGACTCCATGTAATTAAAATGAGAAATAAAAAAAAAATATATATAATCACTTTTAGAAAATTAACATTGAAGGCATTTGTTGTTTCAAATCACTAAAATATTCATAACAGGCTAATACATTTCAAAACAGATTAATAGCATCCAGGTGACATACATATTGCGAAATATTACATTAAAGGCAAGTTTTTGGCCTAATATCGAGATTCATGTGGGAAGATTTCTCTCAAAAACAGTATTTTTTTTAACTGCATCTTTATAAAAACTGATTTGTTCGCATGGCAAATTTTAAGGCTATGGAATAACAGGTATAATTTATATTATATTAGTGTTTGTTAATAATTAAAGTCCGAATATATTCTAATTTAGTTCATAGAAATTCAAGAATACACTGTGGAGTAGGCGTAATGGTTAGCATGCTGGGTTGTCAATGGAAGGGGTGTAGGTTCGCGCCCCCTGTATTTCTCCAGTAGGCATAGTATTTGCATGTCGTATAATTTGTTTCTTAGTGAAATAAAGGAAATTAAAAACAAAGAAAAGTTGTTATTGATGATAAAAATAATTATTTTTAAGAAATAGTTTTAGACGTATTACGAAAGCACGGCAAGACATCAGTAGGCCATCTAATGTCTGTGATACGATGAGTCATTGCTGTTGTAAGCACATGGGCTATGCTTGAGCCATTTCTGTTTACCACACCTGGGTCAGTTATAGACAGAGTATGGCTAGTCAGTGATGCCACTTCAGGACCAGCAATGGTGTCGGCTGCATACCAGCTGTTGACCAACTTTTGGCCTACTTGGCATCCGACTGTAAACCATCAATGGGCCATATGTGGTTTGCTGCGTGGGAAGTGTTCGTAAGCTAGCTAATTATCAGTAAAGTAATTTTTTTTAAGTGTGAAATGATTTCACAGTGTTTTCTTATTTCTGTTATTGATTTACGTCCTGTGTCATGAAAAGTTAAAGTTTTCATTTACATCTTGCTTGGTCCTAAACTTTTGATGTGTAATGTATAGAGCCCCGAGTACTTCGCGGATTGAGTTGGCAGCAAGCTAGGCTGGACAGCCCTCTATACACTCGAGACATTATCGTTTGCTTATTGGTTGTTGTGATCAAGTATGGCCTCTATACAGGATTGTTAAACACTCACTCACACTACTGCTCCCTGCTTATTACTGGCTCGCAGTTAAACGCGGCGTGTCTAAAGAACTATCGTCCAATCACAGCAGTAGGAGAAAACAACAAGTGTTTGGAGTCTACCTCGGCTCTGAATGATTTTGCGAAATACTCGTGGTTCTAACTACGACCTATACCAGTAAGACGGTTTGCAGATCATTTATCCATAAGTAAGATCGTTGGTCATTGATAGAGACCCGGAAATTTTGCGGATTCATCTAGTAACAAGCTAGACTCCACAATCTTGTGTGTATTCGAGCTTCAGGAAGTTGTTCATTGGCTGATGATCCAGTTTAACCCCTGACCAGGTAGCACAGATTCAGTCGTGTTTGTCTTGCAGATTAGTTATTGGTCGAACTCGTCCAGGGCGTGGCTAACAAACTGCGATCCATTTGAAAAAAAGTCAAATGTACATGTGTTTGAAGTCTAGCTTGTCCTCAAATGAATTCGCGAAATTGATCGGTCTCTAGTCATTGACCTTCGCAGTGTGCAGTACAGATCACAAACTACCTACAGTGCATAATGTATACAATTGTGTACACTGGATCTGAATGAGTTAAAATGAGCAGGTGGAGCCAGGTGCGAGCGGGCTTATATCGGGGACACGAGGGTAAGTGGGACAGCGTGTTGCAGGCCGTCACGGAGGAATGGACTCGCGTCGGATGGAAGAAGACTGGTGTGGCCTGGGTGGCCGACAGCTGAGGCGAGGATCATCCATCACCTCAATTACGGCGGCCCGCAGGGGGATTGTTTACACCGCATCGCTGCCGCCAATTGACGTTTATGACTGCCCAGACGACCTGCCCTCCACTCCGCCTCACCCATCACCCCTCTCTCCTGTCATCCTCTACCACTGTTGGCAACGTCGGTCTGGACGTTTCCAGTCGACCCGACGCTATGGACTTATGAGGTAGACCGAGTCTTCTTCTCTTGTGCGCACGTCCCAAAACATTGACTCGATCTTCGCCAGTACAACTGCCGATGTTACATTACTAGAGCCACGAGTATTTCGTGAATTCATTCGGAGGTGAGGTAGACTCCAAACACTTGTTGTTTTCTCCTACTGCTGTGATTGGACGATAGTTCTTTAGACACGCCGCGTTTAACTGCGAGCCAGTAATAAGCAGGTAGCAGTAGTGTGAGTGAGTGTTTAACAGCCCTGTACAGAGGCTCTCACTTGATCATAGCAACCAATAAGCAAACGATAATGTCTGGAGTGTATAGAGGGCTGTCCAGCCTAGCTTGCTGCCAACTCAATCTGCGAAATTATCGGGACTCTAGTCATAATTTGTTCAGATAACTGTAGCCGAACATATAGCCTACAGTTCATTGCTGTGCCAACGAAACAAGTGTTGTGGCGATTTAAGTACAGCACGCACCATAAAAAGATTTGTTTACAACAGCCGAAAACGGTACATTAAAGTGTTTCGGAAAGGGTTAAGGCGATTCTCTAGTAAAATATTGTCTTTCGGTGTTTGCACGTATACACGCAGCCTAGAAAATGAGTGTTCTGCGGATACTTATTTTTCTACGGGGGAAAAAAAAAAGATTATCTACAGCTACCGCTTTTCATTTTTAACCTATTGACACAATCGTGCAAAATTTGCGTTATTGTTTAGTAACATGCTAGACTTCTCTACCCTATACGTACTTGAGTGCAGTTCGTGATGTCACTGGCTACTGGAAACTGTACGGCGTCATTTACCTGTGTTAATGCTTCACTGGCGATTGGCTGCTCAATCACCGAATCTTCACTATTGGCTGAAAGCGTCCTTGGCACATGTTGCACAGGTAGTCGACGAATGGCAGAAGTCAAACGAGCATACATCGCCATGGAGTTTAGTCTGCAGCCACAAATTAAAGCGAATTTTACAGGTCCCTACCTATTACATATAGGCCTATTAAGGCCAGGCTTCACAATGCATAGGTGCATAGGGAATGAAATGCTGAATTCGGAAAAAGTCCTCTCAGTCGGTTTTGTGTGGTAGTAATTTTCAACTTAAGATTTTTGTTGTAGATTGAACGCATTTAGAATTGTAAACTTTCCAAATTTTAAATGCACTCTTTAGTTATTGATAAAATGTTACAATTTAAAAATAATAAAAAAAGTGCATTTAAAATTTAAAAAATTAAAATTTGGAAGGTTTACAAATCTAGATGTGTTCAATACCTAACAAAAAATCTTTAATTGAAAATACTACCACAGAAAAAGATTCAGAGATCTTTGTCCGAATTCAGCACACGATTCCCTACGCGCTTATGCGTGCTGAAGCTTGGCCTTAAAAGAAACAAAATAGCGAAAATTGTCCGACATACAGTTTTTAGAGCTTTTCTGTGCAGTTTCCTTGAGGCAATAGGTAATAATATCCCGCAGTGACAGATATAATGTGCGAGAAAATCAGTTCCTCAGGAATACATATCACCGTCTTGGGAGGATCCTTAAAAATGCATTCTTATCAGCAGATTGGCCCGCAGTAGTTTAATATTTTTGCTAAGATTCTTTTCAAGCTACATAACCTGTGGGGGAAAAAAAAACAGTTGGTGTGTGGCTCTATTGTGTACACAGCCGTGGATTCTACTTGAATACATCTGCTTTAGTGGGTAATATTTTCTTTGGGATATGGGAATGAAATGAACGTAACGAAATGATCACTTTTGTCTGTACTGCTCAAATCGACAGATCTAGACGAGATCTTTAATCTGACGCTAAAATTAGCGCGCTAGCGCGTCCGATTCGCGAGATATCCACCCCGGAAATTTTCGCTCACGTCCAAAATTTTCGCCAGTAGACCCTGGTCGCCACCCGTACCTCGTGTCTGCGCGGCGCCAACTCAAGGTCACGCCCGTATTGCAGTCATATACATAGACTAAAGGTGAGGTTAATGCTGTTGACGATAAAGTGAGCACTTATGAAATCAACCATAGTAGATAGTCACTGCTCCTACTTGCATTTATTTTAACGTGTGCTCTGAGTGACATGCACCCAGCAAATGTGGTAACGTTAGATGGGCAGTAGTTCCGTATTTTAACGACGGATAAAAAGTGTTAGGTAACAATTTATGATCATTTAAATGATTTCTTCTGCTTTTCGTTTTTTTTAATGCATCGATGTGTAAAAAATGAGTACATTTCTAAAATATTTAATTTGCTTATTGTTTCACAATTTCACTTGACCGATGCATAAATAAAGTGAGGAGGCCCATGGCAATGTTAATCTTACACAAGCAGATCTGGAGCAGGGCTTTCAAAACTTCTCATTTTACCGCGAATAGTCTACAAACTGACCGCGCTGGCTGCCAATCTCCGTGTCCTATCATCGAAATGCTTTTCTGCCAACACGTCTAGCGAAAAAGGCACTGTTTTTTATTTTAGGTTAGAAAACTGATTTGTAACCAAGTGCTTAAGAGATCCTATTTTATGTCCTCTAACCAATTTGTAACGCACTTTGGCTAAATTCAGATTGGTAAAATTATTTTGTTAATATAATAGTGCTTGTCATTTAAAAATTAAGATATAAGCAAAGATGTTCAGCACTGTTGACCATGTGACTTTGACAGTTGTGTGTGATTGGGGTAGGTCAATGTTGAATAGATGCGCACAAAACGAATAAGCGGTCTACCTCATCTTTAGTCTATGGTTGTATACCGATGGAACGAGACCACATAAAATTTAAATGAGTTATTAGTCACGAAGTTATAATGTCTGAATTGATCACCCGGCAAACGTTACAGCGTCGATTCAGTCATAACACTATGTGTCGGTCTGATTTGAAATACGTTAACCTATTCATATCAAAATTGTAATAATTAAAAAAAACTCCAAAAAAATGTTGAGAATTAACATTTAACTAGCGATCCGACCCGGTTTCGCCCGGGTACGATGTTTGTTCTGCTTGCCGCGGCGCGGAGCAGCGCGCTCGCCTCGTGCAACTACCCCACCCCCCAACGCCTTCCTTCTTGCACCAATCATGCTATCGCATCACCACATCCCGCGCCACCACACGCGCGCACGTATAGGTCCGTGCGTGCGTGTGTCGATTTTAGAAATTACTTTTTTTTTTTTTTACAATACTTTTCAAAACTTTTAATTTATTGGCCATAATTGTATGTTCTAAGTTGAATAATTTTAATTATGAATTAATTAATTTTAATAAAGATTAAGTTTTTTTACGATTTGAAAATACGGTGAATTTTAAGTTTGTTTTTATTGCGTAATTTACATTGTAAATACGCTTAATACTACTTATCTCTTAAAGATAGACAAATGCTACCACTAACTTTTTTTGTAGTTCAATTATTGTTACACAATTATTTCGCACATTATTTTGTTATAACTCTATATGATTAGACAGCGTATTCCGTGAGAGCGCGCTGGCGGCAAACTTTTTTCCCGGCTTGATTCACTAATAATGTTAATGTTCAGCTTCTATAAGTGCTAGGAAAAATTTTAATATACATAAACCTTACTCGATAGATGCAGATCGTAACAGTAAAAACCGCGTCCAAATCCGTTCAGTGGTTCTCAAGATTAGCGCAGTCATACAGACAGACAGGCGCGCGGCAGGGATTTCCTTTTATTCCATGTATGTATTAATTTTTCTCAGTGTTACTTGAAAACTTGCACATGGCAAATTGTCGTCAGAGTATAGAGTTTAAACAGCCACATGTACTGCAAATTACAGATACACACGCCAGCAAAATGGTGCCACAGGCCAGAAATAACATTGGAACGCCATTCAGCAACCAGCGCCTGGATACGTTCTCCTCCAGCCAGAAGCCCAGTCGGTAATATTAGTGAGATAAAACATTGAATGTATTCATTAATTTTTCAAATAAATTGTACTGAAAGTAAATTAGTCAGAGTGATACTGCGGTTGCCGCAAATTCGCGTATCGATTGTATTCAGTAATGGATCGAAACAATGGGTTCATGAAAAACAACCACGCGTATTCAAAACGCCAACTTAACCGTCAGGGTTCGTGGACCTCTGGGTGGTATACGCCTTTCGCCTGCAATGTTCCTGAGAGTTTTACAGTCCGGCGACCTTATTCGCCCCCGATACATAACTGCGTGACGTTAGCGTTGTAAAGACCTTTATGTTCTTTGGTAAAACGCCACTCGGACTGTAGCACACGAAAGGATAAAACCAGGCATGCGTGTCTGCAGCACAAGCGTAAAGAAACTTTATGTAACTATATAGGCTACACAGCCGTAGAAATGAACTGTCCATTGGAATGCTTGTTGGCTCTGAAAGGCAGTAACTGCACGGCCTATAGTCCATTGGAATGCTGGTGGCTCTGAAAGGCAGTAACTGCACGGCCTATAGTCCATTGGAATGCTTGTTGGCTCTGAAAGGCAGTAACTGCACGGCCTATAGGCCATTGGAATGCTGGTGGCTCTGAAAGGCAGTAACTGCACGGCCTATAGTCCATTGGAATGCTTGTTGGCTCTGAAAGGCAGTAACTGCACGGCCTATAGGCAATTGGAATGCTTGTTGGCTCTGAAAGGCAGTAACTGCACGGCCTATAGGCCATTGGAATGCTTGTTGGCTCTGAAAGGCAGTAACTGCACGGCCTATAGGCCATTGGAATGCTGGTGGGTCTGAAAGGCAGTAACTGCACGGCCTATAGTCCATTGGAATGCTTGTTGGCTCTGAAAGGCAGTAACTGCACGGCCTATAGGCCATTGGAATGCTTGGTGGCTCTGAAAGGCAGTAACTGCACGGCCTATAGTCCATTGGAATGCTTGTTGGCTCTGAAAGGCAGTAACTGCACGGCCTATAGGCAATTGGAATGCTTGTTGGCTCTGAAAGGCAGTAACTGCACGGCCTATAGGCCATTGGAATGCTTGTTGGCTCTGAAAGGCAGTAACTGCACGGCCTATAGTCCATTGGAATGCTTGTTGGCTCTGAAAGGCAGCAACTGCACGGCCTATACCTTATCGCTTGAACCAGACATAAAAACCCAGCAACATACCTTGCTTTTCTTATTCTTAACCTTCTTTGTTTGGCACACTTTGATAGTTTACTTCTCAGTTATAAAAAGAAAAGAGAAGGGGCGTAATTCTAGTGATAGTTATAATGGAAACTTCTCAATTGTTACATTTGTAAGTACTAATCGAATTCTGTAATCTATTCGCAGTTTCTTCACATGTTATGAATTAAACAATTGAAAAATTACCCCATTCATGACGTGTTTGGTGCTTTCCTATATGTTACTCATCACAGGCGTTTTATACTTATGTTAACAGAAAATAACCTTATTTTTCTATAAATTAAACATTTATTAATATTTTATGTATAAATTATAGTACTTATTTTATAATTAAAATTACTAAAGCTCTGAGAAAATAGATGTTTTGATAATGCCTAGTAATAAATGTTTCTTGTGCGAATTACGGTACGTTGTCCTTTAGGTGTGATTTTCCAGACTCAAATAAGCTTTGTTTGCATGGTGCAGAGTAATATCCTAGAAGTAGAACAATAGCAGGGCTTCAGAAAAGTAGGAAGTAACCGTGAATGGACTATAAAGGACTTAAATATACTCATTAGCATATGGAGTGTCCATTAATGGTCAGAACAACATACCGCAAAACAAACTGGGCTTAATAAAAAAATATTGGTGAATTTTTTAACTATCTTCATTTAAATTTTAAAACGCATTGCTACATGCGTCCACGCTGTGTACTCTTTCTTATCCCTTTCTCCTCAGGCGTAAGAGGCGCGGTGCTTAAGAGCATCACCGTTAACTGGAAAAACGCACAATTACAAACGTGCCGCTACATTACCCGAGCACATGTTACGATAAGCCTATAGAGACTCGTGTGCCGCTTCTTGTCCTTGAAGATCCAATACCTTGGGTTATCATTGCAAGAATGTTCTTGTCTTTGCCCTCGTCTCCCTCGGCGTGTATCGGGGTGCGGGGAACCTCATAGACAGTGTCACTTATCTATATAAACCGCGGCTTACGTCCAAATCGAGAGTCCAAAGCCTTGTACGGCCTTGACTGAGGCAACGAGCAAACCAGAAACCAATGAGAAGTTTGTATCTGCTTGAGTATGCAAACATCTTCTAGCCTATAGGTCACTGCCCTCGCGAATTTTTCTTTTGAATATTTTGAGCACCGGAAATTTTCAGGCCTGGTGTTGACATATATGGAGGGCAGCTAGCTTGGTAGACACCGTGTTGGCACAGAGCACTTGAGAATACAGAGGTGGAACATCCGCTTGTATTGCGAACTCCAGCAGCACACACTTTCAATATGGCGTCACTGGCCAGCAGTATGCTGGAATGCCGTTCGCCGGTCAGCGCCTGGTAACCCGCTAGCCAATCGGCAACTCAGCCTGTACACTCTAAGTTCGAATCAGTGGAAAACCACTGATTGTTTCAGTGAAGAAATTTCACTGATTGAATTAATGACGTGAAACAATTTCACTGATGAATAAGTGACGGTCGACTGCAGTGGCGAATTAAATATAATTGTTATTGGATTAAGCCAAATAATTACGTTTAAAAAACATATTTACTACAGTTTACTATATATATTGAGTAAATTTACAGTAATTTAAAAAAGTAAGAAATTTTTTGGAGGGGGCCAGGGTTGAACTCACAAACCCTTTCCAGAGCGCTTTTAGGCCGTTAATGATCTACGAAGTCAAATATACGTGTTATAATTCTTGTCGAAATCTTGAAGATTTAAATTCTAGGCGTTTACTTTTGGTTATTGGTTTAATTGGTACGTTAAGGATTCTTAAAACGAATAATATATATGAGAGCACTCTCTTAACAACTATATATATGCAGTATAAACTTTCAAACAGAGCTCTGTGATGATTACATGAAAACGAAATGTAAGACGTAAATACGGAATAAAAGGCTGAATGTCCATATTGCATCGTAAAATAGTGTTTTGAAAGAGGAAACACATTTCGGAAAGTATTTTTTATTTGTTTTATTAGTTAATTCGTTGTTATTTTACTTAATACACGTGGTTTAACGACCATTTATAAACGTTGTTCGACAGCCATTTTTAGACGCAGTTTATCTGATCCATTAGTAAAAAAACAAACCACTGAAAAAAAGTGAAAAAAAAAAAAAAAATGACTGGCGAATCAGTAGAAAATATCACTGAATCAATAAGTGAAGGAAATATGGCATTTTTTCACTGATTCACCAGTTAAATTCACTGAGGTGACAGTTGAATCAGTCAGATACTGTTGACTGACCGAAACAGTGAAATTCTCCCTGATTCTAATTTAGAGTGTAGGGAACCTTTCGCAGCGTGCAGTAGCCAATCAGACGCAAGGTCTGTTCTCAGAGCCTGGTGTAGCGAATCAGATAATGGGCACGCCCACATCAGAGGAATCGCAACGCGATTCCGTCTCTGTGTACTTATCTACACTGTGGTGTGGCGTAGAGATTTTTCTTGTTCGAGGTTTGTAAAACTGGCTACTCACTAGGAAACCAGACAGTGTAAAAACTGCTAAGATCACAAAAGTTCAAAGGAATATCGAGTCTAGCCTATAGGACCTTGAACTGGCTACATTTTTCATTCCATAATTACTTATGGTTTCCCTACTGCCTAAATTGTAGTAAATTCTCGGTTACTTCCAATTTTTCTGAAGCCCTGCTTAAGTTCTACTTTCAGAATATTCCTCCGCCTCATGCAAACAAAGATTAATCTAATCTAGAAAATTACCATAAAGGGGCAACGTATCGTATTCGTGCGTATTCAGTTTAATGATACTTGGTATAACAGTTATTTCTTACTAGGCGTTACCAACACACATATTTTCTTTATATTTTTATTCATGTTAGTTACAAATGAAACATTATAATATAAGATAAAAAAGTAAATATAAGTGTAATTTATCCAAAAATAAGGTACTTTCATGTTAACATAATTATTAGACGCTTGAGACACGAAACCGCGAATATACTTTATAAATCATAGTATATCGTCTAAAGTAATCACTGTAGTTGAAGAAGTTATAAATATAAATTAATTAATGAACAAATCGCTTATATAGTGATAGTGAATTTTGGTCATTAAGAAAATATCCTCCGTCCGCATTCACTATATACATGCCTCCCCATTCAGATTCACTACTACATTGTGTAACGTTAACTAACTCAGAAGCATACAAATTACAACGCTTAAAACGCAGTCAAAGCAGAAGTGAGCTCTTAGTACACACGCGCTCAAGGTCGATTTTTACAACCATATATGTGCAGTATTTGCCTTAGAGCTTATGGGAGGCCCCCCTGGGTAGGCTTTTCTTTGGGCGGGAGTCTAAAATTGATAAAGATGACCTTCGCATACGTATTAAATACATATTTTACTCCTATTACTATGTTGGAAGAAAATATATGTTCTTGAGCGTACTCGGACTGAAAAATAAAGTCAACACTTAGCAAGTGTAGTTGTAATTAATCTGGATGTTTGTAAGAAGTATAAACAAGAAATGACTTCATATTCCTTTATATATACGAACAGAGATAATTAGTTCACTTGCTTCCGTGGTGTTATATATAACTAGTGATGTGAAAATTTCGCGAATTCATTTCAGGACAAGATAGACATCAAACACGCGTACACTAAAGTCACCTTTGCAGTTGGATCACAGTTTATTAGACACGCCCTGGACGACTCTGAACCAATAGTAGACTTGCAAGGAAACATGTAGCTAACCCCATACTGCCAGGTGTGAGGTAACACTGGCTACTCTGTGGGGCAGCAGCCAATGAACAAACATCTGAGGCTTGATTATACACAGGACTGTGGAGTCTAACCTACATGTCACTGAACTCGTGAAATTTTCCTATCCCTAGATATAAAACGTATCCTTCTTGTCCACTCGACAACACATAAATAAGCCACTCTAGTGTTAAGTTTACGCTACTGACTCAGAGTTCTGCAGGACATGTCGAAAGAATGACGTGAAGAGATTTGGGCGGCTGTTACCATTGAGGTCTTGAGAGCCGACGAGGGTGAAGTGAGGTGAAAATGGAACAGCGTAGGAATGCAAAAGTGGAGGAAACGGAGATCGCCGAGAAAAACCCGCCGATCAGAGGCATCACCAGGCATGATTCCCACTTGCGAAAATCCAACATGACCCTGCCGGGGATTGAGCCCGGTTCGGCTTGGTGGGAGGCGAGCAGTCTAAGAACGGACACAAAAAATAGTGGATAAAACTTTAATATGGATGAAAGGGAAAAAAACTTAAATTATCAGTAGACAAAACAGTTGCCATAATTTTAAAAGGAAAATTAGATAAAAGACCGCCAGTGATAAAGTATGACAAACAAACAATAAAAGTTAAAAAGGAAATAGTATACTTGGGCATTATTTTGGATAATAGATTAAGCTTTGTCCCATATGTTAAATATATAACAGAAAAAGTTAGGAATATATTTTTAAAATTAAAACAAACGGTATGGAATGTCAATAATAATAATAATAATAATAATATATCAAGCATTATACCGTAATATTATACAATATGCTAGCACTTGTAACAAAAATAGATTTGAATATACACACATTAAAAGAATACTAAGATCATCACAAAGGTATGTATTGATAAAAATAGTTAATTTAACACCAACCACATCATATGTATCCTCAATGACTGTCAGTAAATAAATCCCCATAGACTATAGTATAAAAGATAAAAAAAATGATGTATCAAATCAAAAATGACATAGACGAAATAGAATACCACGGAAATACATATAATAAGAAAGTAGAGCACAATAATATTTTGATTTAAAAAATAAATAAATAATTAACCTATTAGTTTAAAAGAATTAAAGAAAGAAATCTATATACTAAGTGTTATGAATTGGCAAACAGAGTATGATGCAACAGAAACTGGTCTTAACACTAAAAAATTATATAAAAAATATACAACAATGGAACGAAAGTAAAAGCAATATAAATAATAGCGTGTTGAAAATAATAACGGGACACTGTAAAATTAAAGAATATTTAGCTGAAATAAATAAAATAGAAGACGACAGTTGTCAATGTGAGAAGGGAGTCAGACGGTATACCATATTCTGTACTTGTGTGACATGTTTAAAGAAGAAAGGAAGGAATTAGAACAGAAATTAAAACCTTTTAATGACAAATGGCAATTACAAAAAAAATATTATATATGACAAGAAAATTGTAGGAATAATAAATGAACGTATTAGTAAAATAGATGATTTGGTAAAAACTATGAATTATGATTTAACTGATTAGTCTAGGGAGCGGATGAGAGTGTGCTGGAACTATGGGAATTATTGAGTGAGTGTTTGTGTTTGTCTAGTGTTTTATCGTTTAATTTAAATAAATATTACAAATATCTGTCTCTTTTGGATAAGAAACAGAATTTTCAGTAAATATTAAAAATTGCAAATCTCCAATCATGAAAAAGTTATACAGAAAAACACAAGATCCGAAATGAATGCAAGCAGAATGGAAGGAAATATGGAGAAAAATACAAGAACAAGGAGGAAGAGAAGAAAAAGAAGAGAAAGAAGAAGAGGAAAGGAAATCGGGAGAAGAACATAGAAGGAAAGTAGAAGAACAACAGAATAGAGGAAAAAAGGAGGAGACACAGCAAGAAAGAGAAGATGATAGAAGGACGGAAGGAACAGCGGAGAAGAAAATCTAAATGAGGGAAAGGTGTGATTTGTGATACTATGTTTGTTGATGTCTATGTATGTGTCTGTGAAAAAAATAGGGGGGGGGGGGTACCTGTAGGAGCGGAGCTCCATTCCCTCGTCCACCGGGAAACGAAGACCTGGGTGTCGAGAAGGGGTACTTCGATGTCCTGGACGATGCTTAGGTTGGAGCAGAAAAAAATAAAACGAACTAAATAGAATAGTACAGATAGGGAAGGGGCTGGAAGCCTTCGGGTTCGTGAGAGGGCCTTTCGACCGTTGGGTGCCACGGCGGACCGGCCGAAAGGCTAGTTGGCTGTGTGTGGGCCCGACGGCGTCTGGTCGCGCGGGGGGATTCGTGGGAATTCTTGTCCCTGGTCTGTTCCGGCGGGGGCGGCTGAACGGGGGGCGGCCGAAAGGATACCCCTCGGGGAGCTGTCTCGGTCGGGGCAGAATAGCTCACCACCTTCCTAGGAAGTGTGAATGGTGCTTTTGAATAAAAATAGAATTTGTAGCTTAAATTACGGGCGCCCAGACGAACAGCCACCCTATTTGAAAAAAAAAGTGAAATTATGTAACTTATATGCTGTTTGATAAATTGTAGTAGTCATTATAGAATTGAACATCCTGGATGGCTGTACTGCTAGGCAGGGTTAATGAAATAAACAAAAAAAAAAGTCTAACTGCTCAGTCATCACAAACCCTAGGGAGGTTAAGTAAAATGCGAAATGCGTTTACATGAGAAAAGGGGGTGCACGCAAGAAACTCACGGGGTCAACAGGAACGAGCCTCACTTTTCGAACAGCGTTAAAACATTTCCATGATTTAACAGAATCTTTTACGAAATTGTGTCCTTAATATAAGGAAACATTTCCTGAAATAACTAGAGATCCGAGAAATTCGCGAGTTCAATGACCTGTAGGCTAGACTTCACAGTCTTATATATTCTCATACAGATATCACCTGTTTATTGGTTGAATGTTGTGCTAGTAAAATACGGTGGTTGGGCGCACTATTTATTGCCTGTTTGTTATTGGCTCATTTATCTCCAGAAGGTGTCAAAAAAAAAAAGTCGACCAATTACAAACGTAACATGAACGTACATGTGAGTGAAAACCAACTTGTTTAGAAATGAACCCGCGAAATTCTCGGGTCTCTAGAAATAACGAAACAGAACTAATATCGGTATACAGGAAAATGAGGAATCTTATCCGTTAGCCACAACCATTGTCGAGGCGTCAAATACAAGTTCGCAGTCATAATCATAGAATAAATAAGTGCACAGAGGCGAAATTTCGTGGCGGTTCCTTTGATACGAGCGTAATCATTAGATACACGGAAATTTCGCGGATTCATTTGAAGACAAGTTAAACTTCAACCACGTATACATGGGAGTATCTGCTTCTATTGGACCAGAACTTGTTAGACATACTCTGGACCATGTTCAACCAATAACGAACCTGCCAGAAAAACAAGTATCGAATCTCGTGCTACCTGGTCTGAAGCTAAACGGGAGCAACAGCCAATGAAAAACTAAAAGAAGCTCGAATACACAAAGGATTGTGGAGTCTAGCTTGGTGCAGAATTATTCCGCGATTTTCCCGGGTCTCTGGTAATCATTCTCTGATTGGCTTCTCCTGCCTGCATAACATTTGAACGAGCACACTGAGTGACATGCGCCCAGTAAAGTTGGTAACGATGGAGGAATAGTAGTTCCATGTCTTAACGTCGAATTAAAAGTTTTGAGTGACCATTTGTAAGTTAAATGATTTCTTTCGCTTCGTGCATATAAGCGTTAAAATTAGCAGATTTGTGAATTATTTATTTTCTTATTACTTCTCAGTTTCACTTGACCGACGCATGAATAAAGTGATGCGGCCCATGACAGTGTTAATATTACATAAGGCGGAACAATACACAATGTGCATACAAGTAGATCTTAAGCAGGATTTCCAAAAGTGTCCAGCTTACCATGAACAGCATTTGTAAGCTGGTGTTACATTCTCTCCATAATAAAGAATTCTGTGCTGTAACTCGTGCCGCGCCTGGGGTGTAGTGGTTAAACTGCTTGCCCCCCCTTCTGTAAAACGGATCCGATTCCCGGCGGGGTCACTGCCGAATTTTTAAAAGTGGGATTCATGCTGGACGATGCTGTTGGCCGGCGGTTTGTCTCGGGGATCTCCCGTTTCCCCCTGTCCTTGCATTCCAGCGCTGCTCCATACTCACCTCGCTTCACCCTCATCGGCTCTCAACACCTCGATGTTAAGAGCGGGCCGAATCTCTTCACTTCACCGTGCTGTAAACATTCCGGTTATGCAATGAAAGAAACTATTCCTGCAAGTTCGCCCAAGACGCCGAAAGGGAAGAGGGTAGGCGTGGGCCAGCCGACATCTGTCGGGGACGACCGCCAGCATGGCCTTACGCCCTTGTGGTCGCCCGAGCCACAAGTACGTAATTACGTAGAAACGACCCCCGCCATATGTCCCCGCGACTTCCTTCCCGCCTCCCAAGTAATTGTCTTCTCTAACGGCGGCGCGCGCGGGGAACGACATTTGGAACACAATGGCCGCCGGGGAGAGCCAGCGATATTTTGTTTATTCGTGTTCCTCACGTAACTCCGCGTTATCGCCGGGAAAGGAAATAGACGTGACCTACTTTCCAAGTCCGCTTTGTCAATTTGCTGTTGACGCGTGGAAAAGAGGAGAAACCTTACAACGCGTCTAGCTTTCCTGTAACACTTTGTAGGCTATAGACTGTTCACTGTAAAATGAGCATTTTTTCAAAGCCCTGGTTAACAGATACTTGTATACTCGTTGTGTATAAATAAAATTAACATTGTCATGGGCCTCATTAGTACATTCATGCGTCGGCCAAGTGAAACTATGAGAAAAATTTATATTTTACAAATGTGATAATTTTACACTTCGATGAATTAAAAAAAAAAAAAAAAAAAAAAAACAACGGAAAACAAATAATTTTAGTTTTTCCAAATGGTTACCTAACACTTTTTATTAGACGTTAAAATATGAAACTACTTTCCCTCCATCGTTACCAACTTTACTGGACGCATGTCACTCAGTGCGCCCGTTAAAATATATGCAGGTAGGAGCAGTGACTTTTTCCTTAAGTTGATTTCAAAAATGGTCATTTTATCGTGAACAGTCTTTATGCTCGAGTGTAGCTCGAGCAAAGCTAATTTGAAAATTTCTTTGTTGTTCAAAACAAAACTCGCATGGATGTACATTCTTTGTTCGTCTAGTGTTTAATATGACCTCACATGAACACGACAGCACAGTAACAATGGTATTATACTAATGATAATTTTTTTTTTTTTAATATAGCTACAGCAACGAGTATTTCACGAATGCATTCGGAGGCTAGGTAGACTCCAAACACGTGTTGTTTTCTCCTACTGCTGTGATTGGACGACAGTTGTTTAGACACGCCCAGTTTAACTGCGAGCCAGTAATAAGCAGGAAGCAGTAATATGAGTGAGTGTTTAACTGCCCTGTACAGAGGCCTCACTAGATCACAGCAACCAATAAACAAACGATAATGTGTCAAGTGCTGTCTAACCTAGATTGGTGCCAACTCAATCCGCGAAATACTCGGGACTCTGAATATAACGACTCAAAAGGACATGATTAATTGTAAATCCTTTTGTACGATAGCGGACATTTGATTAGATCTATATCCACTCGGCTCTCCATTGGTTGATGACCGGCCAATAATGAACGCTATAAAGTACAGGGTGGAGGTCCAGTATGAAATAGACCAATAGAACACTGGTGAGTTCTAGCACAAACACCAACAGAACCGGAGTTCTTGCAGTAGTGGATATAGTTGACTCACTTCTAATCAGTCTTAAGTGCCAGTAAATACGTGCAGACCTCAATGTGTTAGTGCTAGCAGAGACATTGTTTCTTACGGGGTTAAAGATTTATAGTTTTTGTTTAAAGTAGCAATAGCAGCAAATCGGAGTTACTTAATGGAAATACTGTTAGCGCAACAACTGCTGGCGGGTGAATATATGGGAGTGGGGTGTGGCCGGTGTAGGCTATTCTCGATCAAGTGAGCACTTTTGAAAGCCCTCTCATTTGGAATAATGGTCAAAAAATATAATTTTTTTTAGCCTAGACGTTAACTTCCGAGTTCTGTATTACGCATGTACAAGCCGTGTTTACTCTAACATGACGATATTTATTTAAACGGTAGTTAAAGGATAGAAATAGGTGAAAAGATAAAGTAAGTAGGGCCTCAAAAGTGCTGACTTTTTCCGTGAACCGCCTATAACTAGAGACCTGAAGAATTCGCGAATTCCTTTCAGGACAAGCTAGATTCCAAAACACGTGTATTTACATAATTTTATCCATTGGTCCACACGGTGTTCAAAACCTACTGGAGAATGCTGGTCCAATCGTTTCTTTCCACTGTGACAAAAGACAACCAATATGCAGTTGACGTCGGCATATTTGAATCTAATACTGTAGATTCTAGCCTACAGGTCATTGAACTCGCGAATTTTTCAGGTCTCTACCTATAACCCAGCCGGGCCGTCATTAATATCAGCTACCGCAGGCCGGCCTTTGCTGGCGGACCAATCACAGACATCTAGGAAGGCGATTCGCCCGAACGTGCGGCTCTTACATTGTTATAAAAGAGACACTGTAAGTAAGGAGGCTTTTTTTTTTTGGTGAAAATAGTTCCAGATAGGCCAAATTTCAATATCCTACGCACAGACAGAATAAGTAAGTACGCAGAAGCAAAATGGTGGGGCGGTTCCTTTGATATGAGCAATGGAGTTCTCTCATTGGCCGAGCGTATGTACGGGAACAGGTGTCGTGTCTGACTGACTGTTGCACGTTATGGAGTATTTACCTGTTGTTTGAACTGCATGCAGTCTGGCAAGTTAAACTCTTCAGTTACACATTATTTTCTGAGATGAAGTGTTGCAATAGTGCAATATTTTGACGAGCACTGTACTCGTGTCTAGTGTACTTTCTTGCAACCAGTGAACAAACGTGCTGTGTGCTCAAAGACGTCACCATCAGCCATTCATAAACGAGAGGTGTGGTATCATTAGTCAGAATGTCAGATAACATACGTCGAGAAGACTCTCAAGACATTGGGTACTGATGCCTCACCATGTACAGCACTGGTCATGAATATCCTTCTTGTGCGACATGTACACGATCGTGGACACGGTGACTGAACGGCTTAAGTCACCCGAAGCTGAATGGCGAACGACTTTCCGCCGTATTACTGGCTGGTGCGGCCATTTTGCTGGCGTGTGTGGATGGAGTTCACAGTCCCTGTTGCAATTTCGCATCTGTATTCGTAAATACTCTGTGGCGCAGACACAATGTTCCTCTGGTTATTGGCTGCGTTTCTTTGTGTGAATAAAACTGCGATATTTGAATGGGCCAGTCAAAAATACTGTAGGCTGCAGCAGTGGTGAACGCTTGTAATACGTAGGCTACCAGGTAGCTAATACGCGTAAAGGCTGTTCACTATAAAGTGAGCACTTTAGAAATGAACCTTAGAGAAAAGTCACTACCCCCGCCTGCATATATTTTAACTGGCGCACTGAGTGATATGCACCCAGTAAATCTGGTAACGATGGACGGAAAGTAGTTCCATATCTTTACGTCGAATTATAAGTGTTAGGTAACCATTTGTGATAACTTAAAATTATTTCTTTTGCTTTCTGTTTTTTTTATGCACCGAAGTGTAAAAATGAGCAGATTTGTAAAGCATTTACTTTCTTAATAATTTTAGATTTTAATTTTTACCGACGCATGAATAAAGTTATGAGGCCCATGGCAATGTTAATTTTACATAAGACGGAATACTACACAACGTGTTTACAAGTAAATCGTAAGCAGGGCTTTCAAAAGTACTCATTTTACCGTGAACAGCCTTTAGCAGTTAAAACCATTAAATCGCTAATGTGAATCGCAGCTAAAGTGTTTTTGCAAAACGACTAGGCAGAAACACTTTCTCTCCGAATTAAATGTGCATTATCAACTACTATAGTGATATTAAAAGACGTACGTTTAGGGGGTGAGAATATAAACTTGTATATTAGCCTTTATTAGCCTTGTGCGCACTCAGTTGGCTTCTGTCATTTGTTCATCGACTGCTGCTCCAATGAGCAGCCATTTTAAGATTCGAGTTGGAAGCACGGGGTTCGGTTCTCGTTTTTCTTGAATGTTTGATTTTGACTCTGAGTCTTCTTACGATATTCAAAATTTTCCTTTCATACAGTGGCGCTGACTAACCGAATGATTAATTTGGAAGGCGCTTGGTAAGGACTGCCAACAGAATTCACCTAACTAACGATGGAATTTGATTGCCGGAACGGCTCGAACACCCGACATCACCACACACACTCGTGGTGAGTCGAAAAGGTTGATCCAATCCTGAAACAAGTACATGCTTGAAGAATCAGCAGACTCAATCTTTTCCGAAATGGACTTCCGAATTTTTTCTTGTCTGTAGTAGAGCCACGAGTATTTCGCAAAATCATTCAGAGCCGAGGTACACTCCAAACACTTGTGGTTTTCTCCTACTGTTGTGATTGGACGACAGTTATTTAGACACGCCCAGTTTAACTGTGAACCAGTAATAGCAGGTAGCAGTAGTGTGAGTGAGTGTTTAACAGGCCTGTACAGAGGCCTTACTTGATCACAGCAACCAATAAGCAAACAATAATGTCTCGAGTGTATAGAGGGCTGTCCAGTTTAGCTTGCTGCCATCTCAATCCATGAAATACTCGGGGCTTTAATCTCTAGTCATGCAGTGTGACTTATTTATAGAGGTAATAACATTTTGCGAAAACATTTCAAGACAAGTTATATTTCAAAACACTGTAGGTTCGTTTACCTATCTTGATTGGCTGATTTACTTTTTGATTAGGGCGTCCTACTTTTCGCGAAAAGATTTACCCGCAGGTTAGGCTTCAATATCCTACGTGCACACTTAGAGTCTTCATATGACTATTGGCAGCCTGTCTTGTGCGAAGAGAGTCTAATACATGAGTGAGCCAATCAGAATTAAGGTTCCCTGATACTGACTATCTGTGATTCGTGGGCAGATAGATAAAACCTGTAAAAATTCAAACGATCCACTCACGAAAGTGGTCCTGAACTAATGTGTTTTGGAATACAACTTATCCTGAAATCTTTTCGCCCCTATTTTTGATACGTGTTAACTGTTTGTACACGAATCACATAGAAGTCGAGCCGATGTTGCCGAATTGTGAGTGACACGGTCAAATATGAAAACCTCTTCTCAAGCAGACAGCAACCAATGTCAATTGACGAACTGCTGTTGGGTGCTTATAGTATTGAAATCAACCGTGTGCTAATATTTTTTCTCGGAAAATCACTAGCTCTACTTATTTATTTGTTGCTTTACTCGTGTATGGGAGTACGTCGATTTTTTCCCGAAAATTCCTTCTTGTGGCAAGCTAGATTTGAAGTAGCAGCATGCAGCAGCCAATCAGACACAATGTCCGTTCCCATAGCCTCACGCAGCCGACTAGTGAGTGGGTGTGCCCACATCACAGGAACAAGCACGCCATTGTGTGTCTGCGTACTTACTTCCTCTGTGGCGATACCGTACCACTTACCAATCTAACGGAGAAACATCTGGCGTGTGACGGATGTAGCAAGAAAGGTACCACTACTCTGCTGCATGCCTACACGTGAGCTAGAATTCCTTGGAGTACAGCTTGATAGAGGCCTTTGTATCCTTCTATTGAAGCCCATTCACCGTTATTTCCGACTTTTCTGAAGCCCTGCTAAATTCATACTTTCAAGTTTAGAAAACTACACCGAAGGGACAGGTCACCTCGTTCGTACGCACTCACTATAATAATATTTTACCTAAGAACTATATCTTACTAGGTATTACCAACACACCTATTTTCTCCCTGTTTTTATTCGTACTAATTAAAAATGAAATTTCATAACTTACAGATAGAGGTACCTGTTTTTCGAGAAACAAAATTTCAGGACAAGTTGTGTACAAACGCACTTTAGTTCAGAATAGCTTTCATGATTGGATCATTTGAATTGTAAACGTTTTATCTGTCTGCCCGCGAATCACAGACGGTCAGTATCAAGAACCTGAATTCTGATTTGCTCACTCGTGTATCCACACAAATACAAGCGGCCAATAGTGAAATGAAGACGTCAAGTGTGCACACGGGATATTGAAGTCTAGCTTCCACGTAAATATTTTCGCGAAAGACAGGTGGCCCTAGCTATAAATGAAAGAGTTCAAGCTAACAAAAAGTAAGATACTTTTATGCTAACAAAAGTATAAAAGGCCTGTGATACACGACATATTTAGAATACGACCAAACACATAATACATTGGGTGATTTTTCAAAGATTTGTTTCAAAGAGTATGAAGAAACCGCGAATAGGCTATGAGCTTCCATTCCCTGATTTTTTTTTTGTTTGTAATATTAACTTCGCCCTGAGATTTGCGGGAAGCGGGACCAGCTACACAGGTATTCTTTTCAGTTGTGCAGCAGTTCGCCAGCCCCGTATAATACATTCACGGATACTTCACACTTTTCTGAAGCCCTGCGAAAGTTCTACCTCCAAGATATTCCTCCGCCTTGTTCAAGTCGAGCTTAACTTTGTCTATAAAATTACACCAAAGGATAACGCACTTAATTAGTGCGCACTCAGTTGTAATGGTATTTTTAATGCGAACTATTTATTACTAGGCGCTACTAACACACATGTTTTCTCGCTTTTTTCTTCATATTTATTATACATGAATTATTATAATTTATGAATAAAATAAAGGCGAAACTTCATTTTAACGAAAAAATAAGATACTTTCATTTTAACAGGGGTATAAAACGCTTGTGATACATGGGATATTTATGAAATAACTAAACACGTCATACATAGGGTGATTTTTCAAAGGTTTGATTCAAAACGTGTGAAGAAACTGTGAATAGGCTACAGTGAGAAGAAATGTCTGAAGGTACCCTCGTAGAGCGTAGTACTGTCTCCAGGGCGTCGGGTCGTCGTACTGGTGTTCTGTTATTCATTCCCCGCCCACCCCTCGTCATCCCGTTTCTCGCATCGATTGTCACGGAGGGCGCAGAAGGGCTGGCTGCACTGTGGGCGTGAGATATGGGACATCCCCCGCCAGCCGAGAAGTCCCTACTGGCTCCATCCCAGCATTTACACTCTCCTCCGTACACCGTAAAACTGAAATGCTGTGATCTTACAGACACGTGGCTAAAGCGTTTTCTCCAGGTACCCCAAGAAGTATGTTAAGAAACCTGTATCTCGTTAAAATTATGCTTTAACTTTATAAACAAATCATGTAAATGATAATGATTAGAGATGATGGTTTATCGCGGGAAAAGTTAACGGTTTTTGTAGGATTCAACGTACTGTACACATGTCCGACAGTTTTCTCTCGTTATTGGCTGTCGTGCATGTATGAAGCTACTACAGCGTTTAACTGAACCAATGAGGATTCTAATACTGTAAGAAAGAACGTTCGTGATCCGTATGCAAACAACTTAGCCGAGTCAAAACCTTTTTCATCCAATCATAAAATAATAGACTAACTTATAATGATATCGAAGATACGTTGGCTAATTTTTTTTTTTTTTTTTTTTTTTTCGCGATTTTCCATTATCTCTAATAACGATTAATCGAAAAATTTATATCAACCATAACCATCTTGAATATCCTGAAGCTAAGCACTTTATTTATATCAACCATAACCATCTTGAATATCCTGAAGCTAAGCACTTTATTTTGTGTCGATTAGATGGTGAGTGAGTGTAGACATTTGGGCGGCTCTTAACAGCGAGGTCTTGAGAACCGATGAGGGTGATTGAAGTGATTATGGAGAGGCGCAGGAATGAAGGGGCGGGAGAAACGGCCGACCAACGGCATCGTCCGGTACGATGCCCACTTGTGAAAATTCAGTGACCCGGCCGGGGATTAAGCCCGGTTCTCCTTGGTGGGAGGTGAGCGTGCTAACCGCTCAGCCACCATTGTCCCCTGAATAGACGATAGTATCAAAATTCTTTAAATATTCATATTGTGGAGAGAAAGTTAAATTGTCTTGTGCAAATAAAGCCTTAATCATAGAATGATTATTATAATGGGAGTAGTTCCCAGAAGTGGCGACTGATCAGGTACTAGCTGTTTACTGGATATTTGCTGCAGGGTAGTGTTCTTACCACGGTTAACAAGCTACGAACGCTTGTAGGAATTTAGTATTGCAGTTAGAACAAGATGACATTCTGAATCAAAGAAAGTATGTAAGTATTAATTCTACAAGAACACATTAGTTGCAGTTGCAAAATAAATATCGCAGTTAGCAGTTTCGTTTCTAAAAGTCATACTTAGGTTCCGCTATCTACACGTTATGCAATCTTCCACCCTCCTAAAAGTCATACTTAGGTTCCGCTATCTACACGTTATGCAATCTTCCACCCTCCTAAAAGTCATACTTAGGTTCCGCTATCTACACGTTATGCAATCTTCCACCCTCCTAAAAGTCATACTTAGGTTCCGCTATCTACACGTTATGCAATCTTCCACCCTCCTAAAAGTCATACTTAGGTTCCGCTATCTACACGTTATGCAATCTTCCACCCTCCTAAAAGTCATACTTAGGTTCCGCTATCTACACGTTATGCAATCTTCCACCCTCCTAAAAGTCATACTTAGGTTCCGCTATCTACACGTTATGCAATCTTCCACCCTCCTAAAAATTAACACTGCAGTGCGTAGCTAATAGTGTCGCGAAGGCCTGGCAAGTCTTAGTTTAACATCATCACACTAAAACTCGCCTTTACACAGTTCTAATGAACATGACAGGAAACTACGAAAACGGCAGCAGAGTCATGACAAATGCAATTTTATATTTGTCTTTGTTGAATTTCCAACATGTTTTTACATTTGGTTAAGGAATTCTTCGACGCCATTTACAAGGAGATTATAAACTAATAGACAGAAGGCAAACTCTCCGCACACGATGCTGATAAAGATTGCAGGCAATACTTAGCGCAAATTGTTGTTAATGTTATGAGTTTCATCCGGTGGCAAATACTTTTTTCCTTGCAAGGTGAAAATTATCCCCTGTAGGGAAATTTGGTAGAACTGTTTCGTTTTACAATGCTGTACACCTTGTTTGCAAAACTGCGCAACGCGCTAATAACGATAAACAGTTTCTAATCTAAAACACTGGATGTCCGACAGTTCTCGTTGTGCTGACGTCAGAAGAGTCTTGTATTTGATTGACTGTTCGTTTTTAGGCTGATTGTCACGGCTGGAAGAGTCGTACTTGTATGATCTATTCAACAAGGATAACGGGTAATATATTATTTCGAGTTCTATTTTGGCAACATTATACAATGCAACCTCTCGGTCTTGTATTTTGTATTTTAACGAAGCGCTCTTAGCTGTTAGGGCTTTCCGCGCTTCGGCCTCCCGCAATAGGCGGGGGAAAGGAATCACATCCTATCAACGTAAGGAGGCCAAGATTAATGCGACCGTTGGCCAGATCCTAGGCCCAAACCTGGCACGTCCGCACATCCTCGCCCCCTCTACCACAGAGGTTCTGAGACCCTTGCACTCAGAGACTAAATGAGTGATCTGGTCGGGGTTCTATCCATACCCCTAGTGCCTCTCCAGGGCACAACCTGAGCAGGTTGCCGCTCACCGCCCGGTCTGTCAGCGAGAGTGGGAAAATCTCCAGACCTCCTCCAGCTATTTTGGCAACAGGCTGGATTTAAAAGACCTGAGCATTTTTCCATTTTAATGAGTGACAGCACCGTCCTTAGTTTGAAACTAACGAGAATACGTTTGGCCAATAGTAAAAATTCAGCAATGGGATGGTTGATAGGAAAATGGTTTCTTACAGTGACTCGACCATGTACAGGTATGAGAAGTTTTGTCAGCGGTAAAATGGAACTTGTAGGGACATCCAATTTTCGCGAAAAGATTTTCGAGGTCAAGTTGTATTTTAAAACACTTCAACTCATTTCCATTATTGCAATTGCATGACTTACTTGTTGCTTGTCTTACGGATCCGTCCGTGAATCAGAGATATTCGTAATATGAATGTTTAATTGTGATTGGCTAGTCAAAGAAAGAAATGACTTCTCACAAAGACACGCGGTCAATCGGCAAGGAGAAAACTGCCAGGAAGCCAGCAGGTTATTGAAATGTAGCACGTGCTAAACTCTTTTCGTGAAAATCAGGTGTACTTAATGCGAAACGACGTGGTATCTGACAGTCGTGAATAACGCGCGCATTGCTAAATTGTAATTACTTTTTTTTTGCTCTAGAGAGAAATTTGCAATTGAAAATGAAAAATTGACTTAGAAAAAATTTTCTGCTGCACAATCCCGAAAATGCCGGTATCAGTTTTGCCTGAAACACATTCATCGTCACAGAGTAGCTGAGCCCACAGATACGAAATGGTACGACGTTTCCTTTGCGGTGGGCTTTAACCTTTCTCTGATTGGCTATACGAGGCTCTGCGAAACGGCTTTGCTCTGAATGGCTACTGAATTCCCACATTTTTTGCTGGCGAGTGACGTAAATTCGCTGGTGAGTGAGTGAAGAGATTTGGACGGCTCCTAACAGCGAGGTCTTGCGAGCCGATGAGGGTGATTGAGGTGAGTATGGAGTGGTGCTGGAGTGAAAGGGTGGGAGAAACGGGAGATCCCCGAGAAAACCCGCTGACCAGCGGCATCGTCCAGCACGATTCCCACATGCGGAAATCCTGTGACGCGGCCGGGGATCGAGCCCGTTTCGCCTTGGTGGGAGGTGAGTGGGCTAACCGCTTACCCACTGCGGCCTCTCAATTTACTGGCGTGTGCGGCTGGAGTTTGCGGTGTAAGCGGCTGTTTCACCTCTGTATTTCTAAGTATTCTAAGGCATCTTTATTCGTACAGTTCATTCACGGTAAAGTGAACACTTTTGAAATTCCTCTCATTTGGAATAATAGTCAATAAATATTGTATGTTATTTTAGATTTAGACGTTAACGTATGAGTGCGGTGGAATATAAACACTGTGTTCATTACTTACATGGCAATATTTATTTAAAATATGGTTTGTCAAAAGAATGATTTCTTGGGATGTTTTGAAACGAACCTTCGAATCGCCCTAGGCGTGACATGTCAACCAGTTATTTTCAATAACTCGTCTACCACTAAATATAATACTGTGATTAACTTTAACGTACTGTATTCTTGAATAAATGAAACTTTAATTTAGTATCTTCTATAACTTGTAATATTTATTTTGTATTAACAACAGTAAGAGCCGCGATGGGTCGGAAACGGCCGGTAAGAAATAGTTCACAAATGTATTTTGTTTTAACCTAGTTTCTTGGTATGCTATTTGTAAATTAAACGTTGCCTATTGATATATTTGAATTTTTAGGTAGCACTGAAGGGAACATATTCCATTGTTATAGTTAAAAATATCAGCGCAAATTACCGTGCCTAGACCTTAGTGAAATGGCGTTTTATTTTATTTTCATCAGACGAAGAAAATTTTAAAGGCGGAGCGGAGCTTGTCCTCTCTCTCTCTCTCTCTCTCTCTCTCTCTCTCTCTCTCTCTCTCTCTCTCTCTCTCTCTCTCTCTTTCTCGTTATCATTTTCTCTCTCTCTCGGGAAGTTTTACTTCGCCTGTAGTAGCAGGAAAATTATTATGCATGTTTTCAATTTTAGCAAAAAATACATACTTACTACAGCAAAAATAATGATTTTTGAATTTGTAATTTACAAATGAAATGTGTTTTTAATGTTTAAATACATATTGTAATATATTTGGATGTGATGGCAGGACGGTTTCAAATCCGAAGTTGACATAAGTGGCGACTGGTGACGCTGACATATCATGGCGTGTTTCTGAACGAAGTGTCAAGTTAGTAATCGTTATGTTTTTTTCAACTTACTTAGGCAAGTTACGATGTTGTGATAAATATGTTTTTCCCACGGCAGGAATAAATATACTGCAAAGTGCATTGTGACCGCTGTGTGTGTGGAAAGACTATTGTTGCCATTACGTTATGTCGGACCAATGTGCGTGTGTGAGTGTGTGATTGCAAATATCGGACATGTGAAATTTATACGTTTTAACCTCGAACTGTTTTGAGTACGAAATTAATAGTTTGTAAGTCACGTCTGTTGATCACAATGGTGTATGTTACCTTGCTCTAGGTGTGTGAAACAGAATTGTGCTACGTGCCTACGTTTCCGTGATTTGAATGTTTGGCACGACCCCAACTAAATACATTTTAAATAAATAATGAAATAAACCTAGGTAATTTATGTACCAATGCATATAAACATGAGCGGAATAAAAGTTACGGTAGGCCTATTTGTGTGCATATTCACCACTGTTCTTTAAGTTTGTCGTTGCTACGTACAAAAAATAGCGACACGAGTTGCGTGTTTGAATTTACTGCGTCTTTTCGCTGGACTGGTTGTTCCTTCGTTTAATCTTTTATTCCAACTAAGACCGTCTTTTTAACGAAATAACCCAACACATATCAATAACAAGAGGTTAAACACTACAGTTCTTTCCCCCGCAGTTATAACAAGTTTAAACACAGTCGCGGCAAAATATTGACGTGTGTAATAGGCCTATTCTATGTCGTGTATAACATATATGTTAACAATGTAAAATAATAATCGTAGTAACTATCGTCAACATAAACATTGTTAAAAAGCTGGCTTAGCATTGGGTCTTACATTGTGAACATTCGTACGAAATGGTTTTTGAAATATGACTATACTTTGGAAAGATGAAAACAGTAAAAAAGCATTTTAAATTTAAAACTTAGTCACATGGCATTGCGTATATATAGTGAATGTAATTCTTCTGCGTGTCTCTCGTCAAGATTGCCTGCATGGCGTGTACAACCTTGGCCTCAATAGAAAAAGGAGAATTCCCCGTTTCCTACTCAGTCCAAGGAGGTGAAAGCTGAATTCCACATGTCTCTCTGCCTTTAGCAATACAGGAACAGAACGTATGTATACTCAATGGGTTTAGGTCCAGTATCAAGCCCGAAAGCTTATTTTAAACAGTTTTTATGCCAGTACCTACCTATTAATTGGCAATCAGGACAACTTAGAATGTATCTGACTGTATACACCGTAGCAGAATGCCAGGTCATTTGGAGTCAGTTTTTCCATTTACTATAATCCTTTTCCTTGAGTCATATGTACTGAAACGTTTCCTGTGAAATCTTTGTTTGCGCGTAAACGCGTATCTCGGCAAATAAACGTTCTGGAAATGCAAAAAGGATAAAAAAAACTATTGTATATGTACCTATCTTTTTACTTTTATCGTATCAAGTGTAGCTATTAATGGAGAAGAAACGTCGTGAAAGTGGTCAAATATAACATTTTTAAACCTTGCCTATGCAGTTTATTTAAGCGGTAAGAGAAAAGTACGATTATACGCATGTAGTCTGATCTGCGAACTTTCATCGCGTGTAATAAAATTACACTGTTACATATCTAATTTACTTATAAAAGCGTTACGACGGAAACACTGCACGCCTTGCACGTAGAAGCGATGAGGAACTAGGCGTGCGTGTTACTGTCGCCCGTATCGCTCCCTCGCTTCTTAACCTTTGAACGTGTAGCTACATAGTCCCCTTAATCGGAGTCGTTTATTGTGCCGTCCAACGCTAATTACTAGGGACACCCGAATTTCGCGAAAATATTTCACGACCACTTGTATTTCGTAATATTTATACTCAGATTCACTTACTTGATTGGATGATCTAGGTTTAACGCGTCTTGGGTGTATGCCCGCCAACCACATACGTACAGTATCGGAGTTGCCTAATTCTGATTGGCCAGTCAAGTAAGACAATGTCTTCTAGCAAAGACACGCCACGCCACCAATAAGCAAAAGAAAACTTCTGGTATATTCGTAGTGTATTGAAATTTAACATGTGCTTAAATTTGATCACGAATTTCGGGGTCCCTAATTATAACAAGAATATTTCGAAGTGGCTCACAGCAATTATCTAAAAAAAAAATTAGCTTAAATTTTTTGCAGGTGTGGTTTTATTTTGTTAGTACTGAATATAATAATGTAAAATTATGGTTCTAGCACTTATTTATGCAAAAAATTAGTTAAATCATTACATTATTATAACATAATTATCTGGGAAGGATAGTACGAGGAAGGTGCACATGTTGAAATGTATTTGAGAAATAAATAAAAGTAAAAACTGTTCACTCTAAAGTGAGCACTTTTGAAATTAACCTTAGAAAAAAGTCACTGCCCCGGCTTGCATACATTTTAACAGGCGCACTAAGTGACATGCATCCAGTAAAGTTGGTAACGACGAATGGAAAGTAGTTCCCAAACTTAAAGTCGAATAAATAATTTTAGGTAACCATTTGTGTGATAACGTGAATTATTTATTTCGCTTTGCTGTTGGTTTTAATGCATCGAAGTATAAAAATTAGCAGATTTGTAAAATATTTACTTTTCTAATAATTTTCCAGTTTCACCTGACTGACGCGTGAATAAAGTGGTGAGGACCATTCCAATGATAATTCTACGGAAGGCGGAAGAATACACAACGTGCGAACAAGTAGATCTTAAGCAGGGTTTTCAAAAGTGCTCATTTTACTGCGAACAGCCTATAGTGATATTTTTAGTAGCTAAGACCTTAAATTCAGTGCTATGAGCGAATGTAGACCTGTTACTGGTTCTGTCATCACGTCGTGTGAGCACGACCCTTTAGCGATAACAGCTGCCGGAAAACATACTGATATTACGGAAAAGTAACACACACTTACAATTAAAATTATATTAGAATTCAAATAAAGTGTTGCTGATTCGTGGAATTCTTTTGTACTTTACTGCTACTCAGGGCCATCGGAACATTTCAGTATTAAAAGAGGGGGGGGGGGGGGGGGGCATATTATTTTAAAGAATCTGACCTGTAAATCGGGATCAGTTATTTTTGACGGATTGCCAGTTGAAACTGCTTCATCCGGAATCTGTAGAAAAAATATCACTAATTCATCAGTTAAAATAAATCTACTAATTCAATAAGTGGAAAACTGGTTATTAATAGTTTTTTTAATAAATAAGCACAGAGCATTCTTACTTGATGTAAGTTAGGTACGATTTATTTTGTCGCAGAACACAAATATTGTGTACACAAAAACGTTTTTGGACAAGGTTGGGCTCGAACCTCCGCCTATAAAGCAAAGCATGCTGAAGCTCTCATGATCAGCCATATCCACTGCCCTACTTCACCACTGCCAAATATGTGCTGGTATTATGGATACTGAACCACAAAAATGTAATGTCAAATATTGCTGTAAGTTTCGTAATTTGAAAGTATTTCTTGTTGACGAAATATATAGATATTTTGCGCAAGTACATGTCTTGCAAAGTTCAAAAGTCAATCTATCTTTAGTTTAGTTCGGATTCTGTGCTTTAAAAGATCTATATAGTGGTTTCAATGTACGAGGTTATTGATGTCCACTAGTATCCGCCATTTTACAATGCAACGAGATACTACAGATTTAAACTGTTATTTTTAGTGACAGGTAGATCAGTGATAGTTTTACCGACTCGATAGTGCGGTGATTCAATAAGAAATGTGGATTTACACCAACAAAAGTTTTGTGGTCTGCAAGTTAACAGATCAAATAATGAGGAAACGACAAATTTTATAAGATATTCCATTGTTTCTAACGCCCCACTGTCTAATTAGCACAGTTATTACTAGTCAATCTGTCTCTTCAAAATAACAGTTTCATTCTGTAAAATCTCGTTGCAGTGTAGAATGGCAGATACATAGAAAACACCGACAATACCGTTAAAACCACTATATTTCTCTTGTAAAGCACACAATCTGAACTAAACTTAACCTAGAATGACTTTCGAGCCTTACAAAGACTTGTACCTACGTACGCATTATATGTGTATATTTCGACAACATGAAGTACTTTCACATTACGAAACTGACAGCAGTTCGTCATTGTAAGTTTATGTTACTACGCAAATGCGAGACCGTTTATCTCAGTGGCAAAGTAGCAGAGTTGATAGAACCTCAGCCAACAGAAACAAAAGATTGTGTTGCGTTCTGGGATGGCGGTTCGATACCAGCCACTTCTAAAATTTCCTTGTACATGTAATAATTTTGTTTTGCGACAAATTAATTATACTTAATTTATTTTAAACCGCAATGCACGGTTTACAATCCTCGTGCTTTTTATTAATCGACTATAAATAACTGATTTTCTACTGTCTGCATTAGTGGATTTCATTTAACTGAAGAGATTAATAGTTTTATTTTTCTACTGACTCCGGATTGAGCAGTTTCAACTGGCAATCAGTAGATATCAACTGATTCAGATTTAGAGTGTGGCACCCCTGGTGCCTAAGAAAGCGTCCCTTTTACCAAAATTGAGTTTCGAAAGAAATAACATTAGAATTTTACAGAAAAATGTTTTCCTGTTAATATATTTTACATAAATGTCTCGCCGTACCATTATAAACATTCATATTTAACATTATTGTTGATATCCAATTTTAATTAATTTACGTAAAGTGTGAATTTTAAGCTACATAGTCTTCATGTGGCGATATCTCGTGAAGGCTTTGGTGCCACTGAGTGAGACTTAGGGGAAAAAAGGGCGAGGTGGAAATGGCTCCTGGCCCCCAATTTTTCCTATGTCTCTGCTGCCACCCACCCCATCATTTCCGTAGTTAGGGCCTATGCCTTTAAATACGTATTTCGTGACTGACTAAGAAGTAGCGATAGCAGAACTACGGAGAGAAACGGAAAAAAAAATCCACGAGTTATTTGATGGCAGGTTGGACTTTAAACACTCCTTTGCAACGGGATAACACATTTTATTAGACATCTCTTAGGACCTTGAATCAATACCATAAAAACAGGGAATCATTCATTTGTTCCAGCTGCTCACTGGTGTAAGAACCAAAAAACTAAGCTTGTTAGATCGGATTATAACATTACTGGAACTGCGATGTTTAACTTACGTGTATCTGCACTAGCTAATTTTTGTAGTCCCTACTTGAGTATTTTGACGAGTTGTGTGGTGTACGTTTATTTACAAGTATTACAAATTATTCCATATAAACATAAACATGCTTAGCCTCCAAAATATTATGAAAGTGACGGTTCGCGTAGTGACACGGCCTAAATTACGGACTGATTTATGTCCGTAGCTGCACAGGCACTATCAGTAAGCAGAACTATGACGCGTATACCGAATTTCCGCTCGAAAAAAAAAACTTGGCAGACGCCAGCAGAAACAGTATGTAGAGTCACGAGTATTTCGCGAATTAATTCGGAGGCTAGGTACACTCCAAACACTTGTTGTTTTCTCCTACTGTTGTGACTGGACGACAGTTCTTTAGACAAGCCCCGTTTAACTGTGAGCCAGTGATAAGCAGGAAGCTGAGTGTCCCCGGAAGAGACATCGTAAGTGATGTCCGAATTACAAGTGAAGTGTGCAAGTATAAAAGTAAACGAAGATTTAGGTATACTTCTCTCGTACTTGCGAAATATGTGCCACATTTTTGAGAAGCAATTTGTAGGTTACAATTGATTTCCAAAATGATTGTTTTATTTGAAGTTTAATATGGCAACATTACTATTTCGTAGGCATGGACTTTGGAACAGAGTTAATAATTATTGCAAGGTTTACCTTAAAAGAAATCTAAACAATAAATTCGGATTAAGCCTATTTTCCTAACATACAGACGCTAAGATAAAAAAAAAGCCCAAAATTGCGCTCACGTACAGTAATGCAAGATAATAAACGTTATATAAATAAAATTGAAATATTATTTAATGCTTGATCCAACCCGTGAAACTTCAGTAATTATCAAATTCTTAGTCGGAATACACTTGCATTAAAAGTGGTAAGCTGGCTAATGACTGTCACCGAAGCCAACATGACTGCATGTCCGAATTCATAAAGTTTGGTGCCAAGGGTAAGTGAAGAATGCAAGGATGCAAGTACGCCAGCATATACCTGAATTTGGACACGGCCTAAGTACACAGACAAAAAAGGTACTGCGGTTCCTTTGGAACGGGCCTACCCATTCTTTGATTGGCTGCGCCAGGTTTTTGGGGACGGAGACTCGCGTCTGATTATTATAGGATTATAGCTGACGTACCTGATGGCGAGGTTACCAGGCGCTGATTGGCGAACGGCGTCCCGGCATTTTCCTGGCAGGCAACGCCATTTTGCTGGCTTGTGCGGCTAGAGTTCGTGTCGTGAGCAGCACATCACAGCCAGTCATACCTAGGTGTGGGGGGGGGGGGTGGGCAGGCGTTTTCCACGAGAATATTTATGGCCATGGTAGACTTCAGTCTCTTACGTCCACAACCATCATTTCCTTTTCTTAGGCCTATTGGTCGCGTGTCTACGTGAGGAGACATTTTTCAATTTGACTGGTCTAGTCGTAATAAAGTACTCCGATACTGAACGTCCATGATTCGCGGGCAGACACTCGAGGCACGTGACATTTCAAATCACCCAAACACGAAAATGAATATGAACAAAAGTGTTTTGGAGTACAGCTGGTCTCGAAAAACACCTGTCCGTATTCATACCTAAGATTTGAGTAGATAACATTTGACATAGCTGGCACACGAGTCCCCACATTTCTAATCCTCACTTTGGACGTAAATATTCAAGATTTAATCTCAGTTAAAAAAAAAATCTTTTATCAATCGAATCAAGAAAAAAAACCTGTTTTTTGTCTTAGAAGGACCTTTTTTGGTGTAAATACCAAAAATTCCCATTAACGGCTCTTTGTAGTGTTTGCACCAAAGCCATTCTTACACAAAATATGGCATTTTTCTCTAAGAAGTTGACTGATGAAAATATATATATTTTTTGTTTTGACGTTTTTGTCATTTTTTATATTTTTTGTTTAAAAACTGATATTAAATCCTTAAAACGCATGACGAAAGTGAGGTTTGAAAATGTTGGGGTTCGGCGTGTGAGTTCTGTCAGATATTATTTACTGATTTCTTCCCAGAGAGTACTCTAGGGTAAAACGGACTACTATGCAATTTCGCTTCTTTGTACTTGTCTCCTCTATGACATGATGGCTCGTCTGCGTTGCCAGCGTGAAGAACACGACGCTCGAAGAACATGTGAGCGATGGAAGTCGCTGGGACTTGCAATAGAACCAGGTCGCTTGGCATTTAACGAGTGTAAGTCTCCGTGGTGCAAGGTAACGCATTGATAGATTGCCGCCCGACTGTATGAAGGTGTTCGGCGTGGTAGGAGGTAGAAGCGGGTTTGCCAAAGTTCACACAGACACGTGAATCGATTGCATGATCGTCTCTAGGCGCAAGTCCGTGCATTGTTTCATCGACAATACGTCTTTATGGGACCTCAACTATGATTTTACAGCACGGCGATAAAGATAAATGTGGACTGCACATTACTGTAGTAAAAAATTTATGTCGCCAATTAATCTTAAAAAATTACTATTATTAACAACTTAGAGAATTTAAAATATACGCTTTCGAGGAAACTCAAAAAATTTGAAATGTTAATTTTATTTCTACTTAGTACTAATAAAAAAATATTGAGCAATTTTTTTTTTTTTTAATGAAGTGGTTTTAACGGACATCTCTGCAGTCGTACATCAGCTGCCTCTTATCTGTGCACTTGCACAGATTCTGAATACATTACGTTTAGAATATGAATTAGACTATATTTGAATGAAATAACTTTCGACTGAAGCTTTTACCTTCCGGCAGAACATCGTCGGCTAAAATCGTTGATCAGAGACGATGGGGAACGATCTTAGTCGACATGTATTAAAATATAAATATCCACATCTTTAGATCTGCCTGTATGTAACGTTGATTTAGGTTCATTTTCTATTTTTCACACTAATATTAGACCCACGTTGGACAGGTTTTTGACCTTCGTACACTATTAAAAAATATAAGGAGGAACGGTGTTTTTTTTTGTCATAAAAGAACAGTTGACGTAATATCTGTCGACTTAATGCAGTATTTTGGCCGCTATCACGCGAGTAACATATAGTAACGTATACGTGTATCAAATACACGTTTTTTTTTTTATCTTTGAATATCACAGAGTTACATATAATGATTAGAGACGATGGTTGTTCCACCTAGAATTCAACGTAAGTGAGCACTTTTGAAAGCCCTCCCATTTCGAATAGTATTTAGGAAATGTGTTTTATTTAAGTCTCATACGCTAACTTCCGAGCGAGGTGGAATATGCACACACTGTTTATTACTTGCATGGAATTTTTTTTTTTTAGAAAGGTGATTGAAAGATAAAATATGGCTGACTGAAAAAAGTAAGTAGGGCCTCAGAAGTGCTCACTTTACTGTGAACAGCCTATATACATATGTCCGACAGTTTTCTTTCGTAATCGACTGTAGTGTATGCATAGAGATACTACCCCATTTTACTGCGGTAATCGACTGTAGTGTATGCATAGAGCTACTACCCCATTTTACTGCGGTAATCGACTGTAGTGTATGCATAGAGATACTACCCCATTTTACTGCGGTAATGATGAGTCTGATATAGTCAAGCAGCACGTTCCTGTCTGCAAGAAATTAGCCGAGTCAAAAATTTGATATCGGAGATATTTCGACTCTAAAATTTTCTCGATTTTTTATTGTCTCTAATAGGCCTAGTGGTGCTTCAACGAGTGATAGATAAACACACCCAGTATTCGCGGAAAGATTCCAATATTGCGATTGGATGACTTACTTGTTACGCGTCTTATGGCGTCTTCCGTGAATCAGAGATCTTCGTAACATGGATAATTGTACTGTGATTGGCCAGTCAAAAAGAGACATAAGTTCTCACAAAGGCACGCAACCTATCACTAGCACCCCGAGTACTTCTCGGATTGAGTTGGCAGCAAGCTAGGCTGGACAGCCCTCTATGCACTCCAGACATTATCGTTTGCTTATTGGTTGCTATGATCGAGTGAGGCCTCTGTACAGGACACTCACTCACACTACAGCTTCCTGCTTATTACTGGCTCACAGTTAAACGGGGCTTGTCTAAAGAACTGTCGTCCAATCACAGCAGTAGGAGAAAACAACAAGTGTTTGGAGTGTACCTCGCCTCCGAATGAATCCGCGAAATACTCGTGGCTCTTCCAGAACAAAGGACAACTGCCAGGAGGCCCGCAGGATATTGAAATATATCATGCATAGAGATTATGGTTTATAGCGTGAAAAGTTGACTGTTTGCTAGGATTTAACGCACTGCAATCATGCCAGACAGTTTTATTTTCTTATTAGCTGTTATGCATTTTTAAAGCTACCACCCCAGTCGACTGGGCCAATGAGGATTCTTATACTATAAGGCAGAACGTTCGTGATTGATCTGAAAACAACTTAGACGAGTCAAAATCTTGTTCATCCAATCATGAAAGAATGATCTAGTTAGAGTTTCATAGAATATATGCTGGCTCAAAAATTTTTCGCGATTTTCCATCATCGCTAAGCACGCGCTAAACTCTTTTAACGAAAATCAAGAGTCTCTTGTGATAGCTCTCGGATATTCCATTCGTGCCACAACGCCTCGACGCTCTGCTATGGTGACAGGGAATACTCCTGTCCTTCAACGCGTTGTGTTCATTCATACACGAGTATAGATGGCAGCGTTAAAAATAGTCGCCCTCCCTCGCCGCCTCGACCTCCAACAGCGAGAGCTGCCTCTGGAAGGGAGAGATTTCGCGTCGATGTGTCTCCTTTAAAAATAAACCTACCATCTTGAGTCAGAATCGCCACAAAAAATAAACGAGAGATAGAGAGAGCACAGGTCAACTTATTGCCTTAGTTTTTTTTTAATGCAGTTTATTTACGTGCAGAGCGAGGGAAATTTTACTCATCGATAAAGTTTATTCCACTCAGGTCGGGAACAAAACGAGATTGCTTACGTGAAAGTTTGGCATTGGGAAAATTTCTACCGCAAGGTGCGCTGCTGTTGCAATGAGGGCGTTTTAAGAGTGACATAGTTTGCGCTAATACGCATATCTCGGCAAATAAACGTTCTGCAAATATGACTTTTGTCACAAAATTTAAAAAATACTATTATCTGTACCCCTATTTTTTTTTACTTTTGTCATATTAAGTGTATTATTGAAGAAAAAAAATCGTGATGATCAGATGTAGCATTTTTTAAAGCTTGGCTATGCAGTTTCCTTAAACGACAAAGAGAAAAGTACTAATGTGTAATAAAACCTCATTGTTACAGATCTAATTCGCGCAGTACAGCGTTACGTCGGAAATACTGCACTGCATAGAACGTAAAAATGCGCAGATTTTTAAAATATGTACTTTTCCAATAATTTTACAGTTTCACTTAACCGACGCGTGAATGAAGTGCTGAGGCCCGTGGAAATGTTAATTTACATAAGGCGGAAGAAGACATAACGTGCTTACATGCGGATTTTAAACAGGGCTTTCAAAAGTGCTCATTTTACCGTGGACAGCCTTATTACATGTAAAACTCTATACTTTCACTTGGCCGGTCCTACACTAGGCAGAGTCCTTAGTTAAAGGCTATTGACTTTAAAGTGAGCACATTTAAGGCCCTTCCGACAGGCATTAACAATTAGGTTAAATACATTTAATTGTAGCCTCAGACGTTAACTTCTGAGAGTTGTGAAACGTATACACCGTGTTTATTAGTCATATGAAAAAGCTTATATTAAAAAGTGACGGAAAAATAAAAATTGGCTGAAAGGAAAAATTTCGCAGGGCCTTAAATAGTTCTCACTTTACCGTGCATAGCCTATATTAACTTCATTTTCTGACTATTATTTACGCTCTCCAATGGTGTTTATAAGAGTAAACAGTAAAATTACAAATGTGCTTGGCATTAAGCGTTCATAGACAGGATTATTTTAATGAAAATACTGTACGATTTTAAGAACGAAATAGTTATAGCTGTAATTTAAAGGAACTCTTCGATACATTTGCCACGCCTAAATAAAGTAATTGCGTAAGATAACCTTTTTGTTAAATCCAGTTTTACGACCGAATATGAACCAGCGTGTGGTGTTGTTTCATTCAATTTTCACCCAAGTGCAAAGAACAAAGTTTATTATTTATATGGGTTCTAACAAAATGCAAATCTCAAGATTTTGCACAAATAGATGTATTTTATGAAATTGTGGCAGGATCCATAGGGATGTCTAAATCTACCCTCTGCTTAAGAGGCTTATAAAGACCAGTTTGTATGTTCTTCGGATAGTTTATAGATTATAAATTAACTTCGAAGACGGAAGGACAGTAGTCCTAGAAACTGCTGACAATTTGTTTTATGAGCTCAGGACAAAACCAAAAAATATTATTGTGCTTAGCATTTATTTCGCTCGCAATGCAATATCCTTGTGTTATCGCATTTCATTTGCTCGTAAAGAAATGTTTCAAACTGATTTGTGTCCACGGAACAGCTAGTCCAGAAGAATTGGGTGCACTGAGAGAAAGGTATGTTACAGTACACCAAATATTTGTTTGTATAGGACCAAAATATATTTAGTTTCCCGGCAAAATATTTTATTGAGTTAACGTAACTCGAATAGTCACAAAATTAAATTTGTTCATCTAACAAAATAAACGCTTGAATGAACATAACCTCTGTATTGGGCCAAAAATAAATGAGACTTTCAACAAAATATTTAGTTGTTTGGCCACTCACTTGGTTGCCTTCGTTCGACAATGCAGATCGAGAAGTTTTTTTTTTTGTAGTTTTGAAACAATCTGGATAGTATGAGAGCTTAATATTTGATTTCTTGATGCTAAATAGTCAGGACCGCCTGCTTTTCGCGAAAATATTTACGCAGATGTTGGGCTTCAATATTCTACGTGCACACTTGCAGTCTTCGTGTGACTTTTGGCCGCTTGTTTTGCGTGAAGAGAGTATGTTACATGAGTGAGCCAATCAGAATTAAGTTTCCCTGAGTACTGACCATCTGTGATTCGCGAGTAGACAGATAAGACGCGTAATCACGAAAGTGGTTCTGAACTAGGGTGTTTTAGAACACAACTTGTCAGGAAGTCTTTTCGCGTGTTAACAGATGCCCCGATTAATAATGGCGTGAACGTCTTAATAAAACGAGTTCCACGCGAGACTAAAAAGTAAAACTGTAAAACTTTTAATATATATATTTGTGTGCGCTGTCCAGTATTTGAACTGTGTCAGGGAACAGGGAAACATTAGCCTCTATCACTCGTTCCTGTAGATAAGGTTTCTACGGAGTAGCGATCTAGCGCGAGCTACCTAGGTTCGAACCTCGGTCGGACCTCCACTTTTATTATACTAACCTAAAATATTCAATACACGTACAGCTAAACAAATATTTAGTTGCTCCAGCCAAACCTTAGTTTGGGACAGCCAATTGACAACAACAGATTAATTTGGTTTCAACAACAAAATATTTCGTTGTCTTCTTCTCAGTGTGTTTCTATGCATGTGTTGATAAGTTACCCCAACTTACGCACTTCCATACAACACATACGGAATCGGATGGGCAGATGATTTCAACAAGTTGCAGATAGAGAGATATTTTGGCAGTTTTAAATTACAATTTAAAAAAAATTGGTTTTCAATCCTCTTGCATTTTTTATATAGACGAGATTGTGTACTAAGTGTCAGTACAGTTTTTCTGAACTGCCTTTATGAGCATCACAGAGAAGAAATCTATGAGCAACATTGAAGTGGAGAATATAACAAGCGTGAATATATCGAGTGCTCCGGTGAACTTTATTTTTCCTCCATTTATTTTTCTTCGAACAAAAAAGAACATGAAAGTGTCTACTGGGCTTTTCCTCTTGCATTGTAATGACATCAAAGCTAGGTTCCATTAACTGCCAGCTTCTTCTTGAATGACTTCAGTATTCTAAGTATAGTTACACGGATATGAGATAACTTCTGTTCACGGTTACTTGTTAGTAATAAAGTAAGCATTAATTTTGGAGGAAAATAATTATGAAGAAAAATTCTGTTCATACTGACATTGTAACCACGCAGTAACCGTAAGATCCAGTCCTTCGACAGATCTTTTTAGGGCTACTCAAGAATGCGAAATTGGGTGATTCGACATCCAGTTAGTCCTATCCCGTTTATCAAGTGAATGACTTTTCTAAACGGAATAAGGAAATGTAATTATGGTTGTAATTGCAATTAAATAATTTAAGAAAACTGAAGTGTGGCTTTCGACGATAACAGGTTTACTCCATACATGAACTTATTTCAACCGTGATAGGCAATGCACATGAAATTATGAAGTTTCCTTCTACCTTATTTGAATGCCAAATGTGTCAGTCAACCTAGTATAGTACAGCATATGGCCAAACTGTGGCCGATGTTAGGCAGGAACGAATAAGCAGTCACTGACAGCTGTTGTTGCCAACGACACTGAATCAAATCAAGGAAGCCATATTACAGTTCTGAATTCTTCCCAATGTGACCACAATTCTGAAATGGCTGAGCAATCTTCCACCAGTGTTTCCGTCGAAGACACTAGACCATCTCGATTTATTCCCCTCATCTTTTATGAGAGCTCGCTACATCCAGAAGTGCCGTCGTAAAAAAAGAAATCTGAGATGTTAATATCATCGCCATTTAAAACTAGGTCATAGATGCAGTGAGAAGCGTAGAAATAAACAAAAGGCACAGAAGAAATGTTCGTACTGGGGAAACTGTAGGAAAAGAAAACTTCGGAAAGGAGAGTACAATTGCCCTGGTGTGCTGAGAAATTTATTCTGTAGAAGACTGGTTTCAGTGCAACGAATGCAAAGAATGGTGGCATGAAAAATGCAGAGAAGGCGCTTTCAGATGTGTTTCGCAGTCTCACTTAACTGCTCGCACATTCCATCCCCGAGCAGTGCACAAGACTGCGCACTTTCATATTATAGTCTGTTAGCAGTTTCTTCACATCTTCTATCAAACCTTCGAAAATCACCCCATGTATAACGTGTTTAGCTGTTTCCTAAATATGCCTTGTTATTAAAGCTTTAACCTTGTAAATAACGAAAAGCGTTGCGATGTACTGTGAAACTAAATACTAAGATATTCTTTCATTCATTGACTACTTTCCTGCAATAATGTAATCCCAAACTTACATAATCAATATTACAATTTTAGATACCCATATCATGAAAACACCTGTCACATTTTCAAAGTTCGAGTAGAATTTTTATTTTGAAAAATTGTACCAAGGGGAAAATATAACTTATGGATACATTGTTAATATTACGTTACAGTTGAACAGATCCTAAACCCCATATACAGATGTAGGTGAGGGAATTCAAGAATAACACTTACAAACATAATTTATCCTGAAATTAGCTTACTTCACCTTTCTTGGTAGGGAATAGGGAAGGTTAATTTAGGCAAAGTGCGCCATTATTTGCTTTGAAATGGGGATGGAAAACGAATAGGGAAAAATTACCTCCAGTGCATTCTAGAACATATGACTAACCTATCGGCATGGGCATTAATAGGCAGCTATCAAAACAGACATACGTCTTACATTTACTGTAAGATGACTTTTTGCACGATACGCAGAAACGCACTCATATTTTACACAAAACAGAGATTACATAAATCTCTAATCTCCTTGGGTTTCTGAAAGAAGCACTAACATATCAACGAATCGGAAGCTCAGAATTTACTCCCGCATAAGCACAAGCATACGTATTTTGTTGAAATATTAGCGATGATTAACATTAGTGCTGAGAATTGTTCAGTTAAACACAAATTGTTTTCAGACCATACATTATTTTTATAGGAAATTTTTAATTGTTTGGCATGTTTTATAACGAGGTGTCCAATGTTTCGCATAAAAAAATACTCTGAAAGAATAGAATTTAATATCGTCGGACCCTGAACTCTATTCTACCACCGTTACCACTATATTTGAAGTACTTGAGCCAGGAAACCTCTAAGATTCCCTGCCAATGTCGAACCATGTAGGTATATATTCTTGGATTAAACGCTGCCACGGACGGATTTTAATTTTATGGTAAGGGAGTGACTACACGTGTATATGCTGTTCACGGTAAAGTGAGGATTTTAGAAATAAACCTTAGAAAAAGTCACCGCCCCTGTAAACATATATTTTAACTGGCTCACTGAGTGACATTCGCCCAGTAAAGTTGGTAACGATGGATGGAAAGTAGTTCCATATCTTAACATCGAATAAAAAGTGTTAGGTAACCATTTGTGATAACTTAAAATTATTTCTTTCACTTTCAATTTTTTTATGCATCGAAGTGAAAAAATGAGCAGATTTGTAAAGTATTTATATTCTTAATAATTTCACAGTTTTATTTGACCGACGCATGGTTAAAGTGACGAGGCCAATGGCAATGTTAATTTTACATAGGGCGGGAGAAGACCCAACGTGCATACAAGTAGATCTTAAGCAGGGCTTCAAAAGCGCTTACTTTACCGTGTATAGTCTATAGTTTTACTTTTCTATTCCATCAAGTTGCAGACATACGCGTCGTAAGCCTGGGGCGTGGTATATCTCAGAAGAGTAGAAGAAGCATGAATCACAAGTCAAAAGCCCGGAGTGGATTAAAACAACGAGTGATTTTCAGTCACAACAAAGGCTCTAGCTACAATTATGTGAATTGTATTTATGTACCAGCATGTAATAAACCACCGGAAAAAACAACTGTGTTCTCAATTTAAGAACAGTGTAGCGCCGCGTCTTCGTGTTTGCAAGTGAAATTAAGGCCCCTGCTAGGGTTACGACGGCACAGATGGTTTGAATGCAATATCTCTTCGGTTTTGAACACTGTGCAGGATAGGTCGCTTCCCACGCCCCTCCTAAAAGCTCGGTGAAGGTATAATCTTGTTACACACAGGCTCGACAGCCCAATCATACAACATAGGTAGTGTCAGTCGGTGGAAGCTCCCTTTTCCCCTATCCTTAAGTCCACAGACCATCGGAGTGCTTATGGGTAGGGATGGGAAAATTTCGCGTTTTGAATGGCCTGTAGGCTATAACCTACTGTCTTACGTAATTTAGAGCTCAGCTTTGTGTTCATTGGGTACTTGCTGTCCCAGTGTGTAACCAGTTTTACCTCAGACCAGGTGGAATGGGATTCGGTGCTTGTTGAGTTGATTTGAGAAATTCGGGCGGGTGTTAACAACGAGGACTTGAGAGCCGATGAGGGTGAAATGAGGTGAGAATTAAGCAGAGTCGGAATTCAAGGGCGGGAGGAAACGGGAGAGCCCCGGGAAAACTCGCCGACCAGCGGCATCGTCCGGCACGATTCCCGACCGGGGATTGAACCCCTCTATTCGCCTTGGTGGGAGGCGAGCAGTCTAACCGCTCAGTCGTTGCGGACCCCCCCCCCCCGTGCTTGTTCCGTGCATGTAAGTTAATTGTGTCAGAGTTCGCTTGGGTGTGTTTAATGAACTGTGATCTAATTGCGAACATAGCAGAAATGTACATGTGGGTTCACATAAAACAAAATCATACTTGGTATTAAACAACTCGTCACTGTTAAAAATTTCCGTATATTTACGGAATATTCTATCATTTCTGCCGCAGTTAAGGTTATCCACGCGACTATGACCTATTCTTTCAAACATAAACAAATAGCATCAGGCGTCTGTAACATTTGTCAACACTAAAAATACACTAAATTGAAGAGAAACTGAATTTTTGCTTTTATCTTTTGAATATAAATATCAAAGTTGTAGTACAATTTTTAAGTGAGAGCTGTAGGTGAATGGATTAACGGAGAGGTTCCGTGAAATTTACGGAAAGTCCGTTTCTGAAAATCAATGTGTCCGTAATTTTACGGAGAATTTGCGGACACTTCTGGATAAATTTTTACCAGCACTTTTCCGTAAAATGAAAGAATTTTTTTTAACAGTGTACTGATACGTAATCCCTTTGTTTGTAGTCCTTTTTAATATTCAGTAAGTTTTTGTCTGTTGTTATTATCATTTAAGGCGCCTGTACACACAAAGCACTAAACTAACTTCCAATGTTTTCGTAATGCAGCGTATATTGCATAGTTTGAGTGGTTTCGCTTTCAATTTGCCGGCAGAAAGTTTGTAGAAAACTGCTGTACACGATGTAAAGAAATTCACCTCGAATATTTAAAAATTTATCAGTCTACGCATGCCGTTTTTGAAAATGTTGTACTATCGTGTATTCACGGTAAAGTGGGCACGTTTTAAGGCCACCCAATAGGCATTAACCATTAATAAATATATTTTATTGCAGCCTCAGACATAACTTTTGAGAGTGGTGAAATCTATAGACAGTATTTATTAGACACATATTCATATTTATATTAGATTTGGTGGAAAAATTGAAATTCGCTGAAGAGAAAAATTTAGCAGGGCCTTAAAAAGTTCTCTCTTTACCGTGAATAGCCTATACAAAATTATGTTCGCAATAAGTGAAATGTATTGAAATTTGTATACCGAATTATGTAAAGTATCAAATATTTCGGAGAAAAACAAATTGAAGACGGCTTAATATTATTAGTTTATAACTCTATGTAAGTGACTAAAAGTCAAAGGAAATATGACTCTGAAATAATATACAACATTCCAGTCATGAGGTTTTAACCGTTTTCTCGCGGATCTCAAATGGACACGTCGTAGGGAAGAAGTTTCCCGCTGCTCGAGCGTATTGAGTCTTAGCTTCTGGTCATGCACTGAACACTTTCCCACCCGCAGTTCCACCCCAGCTCAGAAAATATTTTCCCTTTGCAAGAACTCGCTTTGGGCCTGTACGTTGCCCTTCGAACAAAACCACTTATTATTTTTCATTCATGTATCAGTCCCCATTTCATCTAGAGAAATGAAATCTCAGCTTATATTCCAGGCTCTGTTTACGTATAATCAGTTTCTACATCATGAGGAAACTGTTACAAAATATACTAAAACAACAGTCTACCTTTCCCCCATCCCCGCAAACATAGAAGTTTATTGATCGAGGCTCTATTCTTGCTGGTATGTCAGAATAATAACAATTTAACTGACTGCTAGCATTTCACGATCCACTGTCGTTTGGGAACTAAAATATCAGAACTGTCAACACGAAGATTGTACTGTCTGCTGAGCCACCGCTCCCTCCAGCAAAGGGTACGGGGTCCAGCCAAATAAGGTAACGGTTTAATAAACAACAGTCAAAGCAAAAAAAAGATAACTTACCATGTTCACATAGCAGAATGATATCTAACTAGACTCCAGATATTTTTTCTCGATGACGCTACAGTATACTTAGAAACGTCGTATCTTGCCTACAGAACCTTAAACTCGCTATTTGTTGTATCTCCTCTAACCTGTATAGTAGCACATTTTTCATCTTCACAAAATCGCTTCTAGATGTAAATAAGTACTTGTCAAACCAAAAATTACTCATTTTTCAGTAGTTGAAATGAAAAATTAAAGTTTTAAGTGTTAAGGGTTTAATATGGTTTCCAGTCTAGTTTTCTCGTGAGCTTGCAAAATTTGTTGCTCCACAATCACTGCAGCGTGCGACTGAGTATAACGCTCGTCTAGTGCCTGGCGCTAGTTAAACCCCACCCGGAAATGCTTTAATGCGCTCCACTGACTTCCGGCGCCGAGTTAATTGCGGAATGAATGCGACGAGAGAGGCGGTCAAAGGCACTGACGTTCTCGACAAGGCTCATGAAGACGTTTGCCCCATCTACCCCCTTCCCAGGAAACAAAATGAAGTAAATGTTTGTGGAGGAAGGGGCTTGCTCGATCCCAGGAAGACTTTCTCTTCCAGTGGCGGCCTGTGATTGGTTGCGAGGAGTTGCAGGTGATAGCCCGCAACTGTATTAGTTTGTTTCCTGGTTGGCACACCGGCAGCGCTTCTCTCTTCCTGCAACGTCACAACAACATTGGTTTGGGTATAGGCCGTTCACGGTAAAGTGACCACTTTTGAAGCCCTAGTTACTTTTTTCTTCCAGCCAATTCATATCCTTCCACCACTTGTTAATGTAAACCCTGCCATGTGAGTAATAAACACAGTGTGTACATTCACCACACCCTAAACCAAAAGTCTGAAGCCACAATGAAATATATTTATTGTTTATTATGTCTGATGAAACAGCTTCAAAAAGTGCTCACTTTACCGTGAACGGGCTACACCTCCGCCCTAAGAGCTCTCCATGCTTCAACATTGGGCAGCAGTCGTAACGGCGGGTTTCTGGACCATTCTCGTCCTTATTGACATCGGGTTTATGTAGATATCTGGAAATTTCGCGAGTTCATTGACATGAAGGTTAGTCTCTACAGTCTTATGTGCAAACATGCCGATATCAATTGCACATTGTTTGTCTGCTGTCACAGTGAAAGGCGACGATTGGGCCAGCGTTCTTCAGGAGGTGTAAAATACCATGTGAACCAATGGCTGCAGTTATATAAACGCACGTGTTTTGAACTCTAGCTTGTCCCAAAATAAATCCGCGAATTCTTCAGGTCTCTAGGTACATGTGATTAACCTGGGAGAGGTCTAGCTCACTATAGGAAATTTTGCTGGGTGACTCTTATCGACACTGACTGCACGAAAGTATGTCGGGGAAACGAGGTGGTAGGCAGTCTTCTCCTCCGGCTATTTATGCTGGATGCCTGACTAAACCACATCCCACCCCACCCCTGCGCAGATAATGTCGATAAGGGTCACCCAGCAAAATTCCCTATACTGAGCAAGACCTCTCCCAGGTTAATAACATATACCCGATGTCAATAAGGGCGAGAATGGTTCAGAACCCCGCCGTTACTACTACTTTGGACTGCTTTTCTGACAATAGCACAATTAAAACAACATGGATAGGATCTGAGGTTATAAAACTATTTACGTAAGCAAGGGCTTTGATGCGTCTGTACACTTTCTTTGTCTACCCAAGTTTTAAAACAATTATAATACATACTGAAGTAAGACTAGTTTTTTATTCAAGCAAATTTACATAACTGAATATGCATATAGTTAGATGGTAAAGTTTTTTACCATACATGTATGGTAGCGTTCCCAGTTTTTCTGTTGATTAAGTCAAATGGGAAGGTTATTTCCCAAGTTTGTATTGTAACGATGTTAAACACTGCTATATTTGCAGTCTGATATGTGGTATTATTTCCAATTTAGGAGTTTTATTATTCTGCAGAATATCGTACATAACGAATACACTCAGGTTAACGTTAAACTTTAAGACACATTAATTTTCATTTCAGACGTTTAAAGGGAACTGCGTTTAAACTATGAAAATAGTCTAATTGATATAGTAACAATAGCAAGTGATACATGTTCGTAATAACTAATAGTTAGAGATCCGAGAATTTCGCAGGTTCATTTCTAGACAAGTTGGAATTCACACACATGTATGTTCATGTTACGTTTGTAATTGGTCGACGTGTTGTTTGATACCTCCTGGAGATAAATGAGCCAATAACAAGCATGCAATAAATTGTGCGCCCAACCACCGCTTTTTACTACCACGACAACCAACCTATAAACAGTTGATATCTGTGTGGGAGTATATAATACTGTGAAGTCTAGCCTACAGGTCATTGAACGCGCGAATTTCTTGGGTCTCTACTAATAATATAATAATATGTTTTAATGAGGACATGACAAACAGTGACCAACAACAGCTTCCAGTAATAAGTGACATTTAACACAAACTAACAACCGAACTGCGAGAACAGTTCCATAAAACAGGATTTTTTAACCAGTGTTTAACCAATTACATATATATTCTGTCCCAGAATAAGCCAACAGAAATGTTCCCCTCCGCCACAAAAAAAAAAAAAAAACACGCCAGTTGAATATATAATAGTTTCCCACACTGCATTGAGTGTTCTTGAAATTAACTAATATATTCTGAATTTTTTGTAAATACATTTGTAATAATAACAATGCTTATGGGTAGGGACAGGCGTTTTTTCGCGAAAATATTTCAAGACCAGTTGCAGTCCAAAACACTTTTATTCATATTCACTTTCGTGGTTGGATGATTTTAAAAGTCACGTGACTCAAGGGCCTGTCCGCTAATCATGGACGTTCAGTATCGGAGTACTTTATTACGATTGGCCCAGTCAAATAAGAACATATCTTCTCACGTATACACGCGGTCAATAACCAAATAAGCTATGGTGTGGCAGTAGGAGATTGAAGTATAGCATGGCTATACATATTTTCGCGAAAAACACATAGCCCTACTTATGGACAGAGACCTGAAAAATTCTCGAGTTCAATGTCCTTCAGGATATACTCTACAATCGTATGTACAAATATGCTGATATCAACTGCAAATTGGTTGTCTTCTGTCACAGTGGAAGGCGACTATTGGGCAAGCGTTCTCCAGAAGGTGTTAACCACGGTGTGAACCAATGGCTAAAGTTATATAAACCCACGTATTTTGAATTCAAGCTCGTCCTGAAATGAATCCGCAAGTTTTTCAGGTCACTGCTTATTGGCAAAGACACGGAAATTTAGCGAATTCGTTTCAGGACAAGTTAGACTTCAACCACATGCAAACTTGAGTGTTTTCTTTTATTGGATCACAGATTGTAATCCACGCCCCGAAAACTTTAAGCCAATAACGAACCTTCAAGAAAAATGGACCGAATTCCTTGGAGTTTGATCTAACTACTAACAGAGGCTTGAATGTTCAAAGTATTGAGCGGAGTCTAACATGTTGCCGAATGAATCCGCGAAATTTCCTTTCTGTGTCTCTACTTGTGGGTAGTTGCGCCGTAGAGCATGGGTGACAGCCGTCAACGTGGATGTTACAATTAGGACGGAGCTTCCATAGAATTATTCGGTGAGAATAAAAAGGGCTAACTCGAGGAAAACAATAAAATCAGGACTCGATCCGCCAGTGGTCGACGCGGTAAGAGAATGGGACAAGCTGACATCAGAGCCACAGACCCCCTCGAAAAATCTACTTACTCATTCAGTTAAATAGAGTCCCCGGCGCCATGGGCGAGAGCAGACAGAACCTGAGCATCTATTCATATTACGCGAGTGGTTCGTAGTTCAGAGATTCTGTCACCGTAAGCTGGAGAGATCACATACATCTTAGATATGCGTGGTTTCATTTACGTCAGTATTTACCCACGTGGGACCAAAATTATTACAGTCTATTCGCGGTTCCTTCAAACATTTTGAAACAAACCTTAGTAAAATCACCTTATGCAGGTTATGTTTGGTTGTTTCCTAAATATGTCATTTATAGAGACCCGAAAAATTCGCTGGGGTTCGTTTTGGGACAAGCTAGAATTCAGCACTTTTGCGTTTATATAACTTTATCCATTGGACCACGCGGTGTTTGACACCTCA